>CM073597.1:33136102-34416102 GCA_037074985.1 Solanum bulbocastanum | reverse complement strand
ATAGAAGAATTCTTGAAAAAACAGAAAGATCAAGAAAATACATAATCTATCATTGACTTAGAAAAGTTAGAAAAGGAAGAAACCAAGGAACAAGAGGAAAAAGAAGATAAAAATATCTAACAATGAATGAACTAAATGAAATAGTTTATGCTATGAAAGATCTGGATATTTCAGATATCAAAGTCTTTATGAATAAAAGGAATACAGATGGACCCCAAGGAAACTTCTTTAAAGGAGAAAATTCTAACCCTTTAAAATCAGAAGAACAAAATGAGAACGATGAACAAAATTATGTTAAAAAAGAAAAACACAATAAAGATTTTATTAGTCAATATCATAATAATGATAGATCTAAATATATGCCTAATAGGCTTGCAACAGGAGATGTAGGAACAACTAGATTTTTAAATCTAGACTGTAAAAGAGAACCCGATAAAGAATTAGATTTATGGGCACAAAATATATTTCTCTTTTTCCTATTAGGAAAAGAAATGAATTATACGGATGAAGAAAAATATGTAGTTATGATAAATACTTTTGCTGGAAAAGTAAACCATTGGCATACATGATTATCCAATGATGCTAGAGAAATTATTAAAAATAACACCATAGAAGTCTTGAAAAAGTCTTTGCAAGAAGGAATAGGGAACATGGTTCAGTATATAGGAAATGAATTCTTGGGAGGAGAAGGAAGCCCTTCTTTAAATCGAGAAAAAATTAGAATAATGGGTAAAGAACAATTAGAAAAATTACAGATATGTAAAATGAGTTATATCAAAGAATATACTTGTGAATTTGAAGAATATTATTATAAAATATTTGATAGCAGTAAAGAAATGAAACGGTATATGGAAAAATATTATCAAAAATTACCAGGCTTCTGGGCAAAATAGTTTAGACAAGAATATGAAAAAGAGGTTAAAGAAAAAGATACTCTTGGACAAAAAATATCTTTTTTGCATCATAGATTAGGTCAACTATGCATGGAGCATAATGTCCAAATAAAGGCTAAAAGAATTAACACTCAAATATATTGTTTAGATACAAATGCGGCTACCCAATGGGGATGCAACGAAAGACCTTATAAAAAAAAGGAAACAAATTAAGAAAAGCTTAATCAAAAGGAAAAATATGTCAAGAAAAAATTATATACCTAGAAAAAGGTATTATAGGAAGAAAAATAATTTTAAAACACCAAAAGAAAAAAAAATGTAAATGTTATAATTGTGGAGAAATATGACACAAGAGTTATGAATGCCATAAAAAGCATGTAAAAATTTCATAAATTGATAGATTAGAAATTGATTCCGACTTAGAATCAATAGTATCAATTCAAAGTAATGAATTCTATGATGAATTATATGAAGAATATTCATCGAGTTCAGAAAACAGTGATGAATAAAGAAAAAGAAATTCAAGAAGTAGAAATTGCAGAAACAACAGTAATTGAAACTGAAGAAGATCAAAAAGATTATGCCTTAAAAGCAAATTGTCAAAAGTTTAAAAATATAAATTGATCCAAGGATTACAGCTCAGTTTAAAAACTGAAGATAAATTGATCCAAGGATTACAGCTCAGTTTAAAAGCAAATTGTCAAAAGTTTAAAAATATAAAGATCAATGAAGTATTAAAAAAAATCCAAGGATTACAGCTCAGTTTAAAAACTGAAGATAATATATTTAGCAGAATGCAAAGAATGTTTTCAAGAAATAAAATATTATCATGAATATCAGGAAATAGAAAAGGTTATTGAGATTACCCAGAAAACTGAAAAATATAAATTAAATTTATTAACATAACCAATGATAGACCAAATTTTAAGGAAAATGAATTATGTACATCTTGGTGGAATTCAAATCTTGGTAAAATCCACTTTCAAAGAATGAATCAATGGCCCGATAGTGATTAATTTATCGGATCAAAGATTTATTAATGCAAGAGAAGGAAATCTTGGTATCATTGAAGGAAACTTAGCCTATACTAAGTTATTATTTACATACTATCCACAATATTCCATTTCATTAAAAGACGCAGATTTTAATGATGCTTTAAGCTTGCATTTTCAAATCAAGAGAAAAGATCTCTTTAAACCAGGTAATCACATTATGAGTATATATTATCAAGCTTTATATACAGTTACAAACTCCAATTATGGAAGCATTTATAAAAATAAAGAAATGATTGAAATTGATCAAGAATGTGCATGAATTGCAAGAATAGTTGAAGCAGAAATTCAACAAGCAGTTATTCCAGATGAGTATGAAATTCATTTTGGGAAAACAAGAGAAATAGAAAGTTCTAGTAATCCTAGACTTTCCTTAGAATATGGACGAAATTCCATAAGAAAGACTAATTCTAGACGTTATATAAAAAAATCTCTTGAGATAACAAATATTTCCAGAATTTCAGGTCGAATTTTTAATGGATTGGAATGGAAAAATCAGGAAATATTAATACAAACAGGAGCAACTGCAAATCATATCAAAGGAACATTATTAGAAGGTTTACCAATTTACGAAGGTACTCCTTATATTTACAAAACCTTTGAAGGTAATAATTATAGCTGTCTAAATATGGTAGATTTACTTATACAGTTAGAAAATATAAAAATAAGAGTCCTTTGTTATATTACGAATCATGAAAATGATAATAATATACTTTTAGGAAATATGTTCCTAAATAGTCTTAATGATTATAGTATAGGAAGAAATGGGATAGAAATAAGTTACAAAAATGAGACTTGTTTCATTCCAAAGAAATAAAGATGCCTAAAGAAATATCTTTTAGAGTATCAGTCTTTATAGAGATAACTTTGTATGATACAAAATTAACATGTTGTCAAATTGACAATGGTTCAGAAGCTAGTTTAGCCAAATCCTTTTTGATAAACAACTGGGATATTAATCAACATAATATTTCCATGATTGGAATAATAGGTGTAAAAGAAAAACTTAATCATTCAAAAGAAAAGGTAGAAATAATCTTAGGATCAAAAATTGTGTCTATAAATAAATTATTTGCCTATGATAAATTAGAAACTGATTTATTACTAGGAAATGATTTTTTACAACAATTCCAGGATTATCATCAAACTTTATATATGATAAGTCTTAAAACTCCATATGGACAATTTATTAAAGTTCCAAGGAAACAAAATCCATATTACCTTGTAAAAGAAAATGGAAATTACAAGGAAAAATATTTAGAAAATCTAAAACAAATTTCTTGTAGATGTCTTAATATAGAAAAAATAAAGGAAAATTTATAGAAATCTTATGGTGAAAATCCATTAGAAAAATGGGAAAGAAATCCGGAAAGAGCAGTGTTAACTCTGAAAGATCTTAATGTTATTATTAGGGTAAGACCTATGCTCTATAATGAAGAGGACAAAATTGAGTTTCAAATCCAACTCAAAGAATTACTTAATCTAAAACTTATTAGGATAAGTAAAAGTCCTCACAGTAGTCCAGGACCATGATGAGATAAAAAGAGGAAAAGCAAGAATGGTTATAAACTATAAAGAATTAAATACACATTACGTATTTGATGGTAATTTAATAAACCTTGCTAAAGGAAAAACTTATTTCTCAAAATTCGACTGTAAAAGTGGATTTTGGCAGATAAAATTAGCGGAAGAATCAATTCCATTAACAACGTTCAGTATACCTAATGGTCATTATGAATGGATAGTAATGCCATTTGGATTAAAAAATGCCCCACAAATCTTCCAAAGAAAAATGGATAAAATATTATCTGAAAAAGAATTTTTAATCGTATATATAGACGATATATTGATATGTTCTAAAAATTATCAGGAACATTTAAAACATTTAAAAGAATTTTCAGAAATCAGTTTAAAACATGGAATTATCCTTAGCCAAAAAAAGGCTGAAATTAATCAAAATGAGATAGAATTCTTAGGAATGATCATCTCAAAAAATGGAATAGAATTACAATCTCATATTTCAAAAAAGATTGTCGAATTTCCAGATAAATTAACAACAAAAGAAGAAATACAAAAATTTCTAGGATGTTTGAATTATGCAAGAGAATTTATTCCTGAATTAGCAAAGCAAAGAAATATTCTACAAAAATTAATAAGAAAATCTAATCGATTAGGATGGATAGAAGAACACACTCAATGTGTAAAACAATTGAAAGAGGAATATTCTAATCTTCCTAAATTAAGATTACCAAATGAAAAAGATAATTTAGTTTTACAAACAGATGCATCAGATTATTATTGCGGTGCATTATTACAAACTGATTTGAATGAGATTTGCAGGTATACCAGTGGTACCTTCAATGAAGCTGAAACTAAATATTCAACAAATGAAAAAGAATTATTAGCAATAGTATGAGGAATTAGAAAATTTTCAGCATTCCTTTTACCTAAACCATTTATCATTAGAACTGATAATACGCAGGTATCAGGATTAATATCAAACAAACTCCCATCAGAACCTCAATATAGAAGGTTGAATCGGTGGCAAGTTTTATTATCATTCTATACATTTAAAATAGAACATATTAAAGGAGCTGACAATTCTTTTGCAGATTTTCTCTCCAGGAATGTCCAATATGGACAATCGAACTCAAATTCTAGTCAATATAATTTATGAAAGAATGATGAAAGTGGATGAGTCCATAGATGACAAGAGCCACAAACTATTCAGCATAAGGGATGAATTGGCAAATTTGTCCGAACAAGCTAGAAAAATGCAATATGAAATTAATCAGCTTATTGAAATTCAAGCTGAAAACATTAATGAATTTTTATTATTATGTGAATACTTGGACACATGTCCAAAAGGGAATTCCAAACCCGCCGGGAATATTACTCCCAATAAAGTGGAAGGAGATGTCCCACTAGCACATAGTGCCAAAAACATCTCAATGGTAAGCCAGGATATGCCGACACCTGAATCTACGGATAAAGGTAAAAGCCTAGCAAATAAAAAAGATGCCAATAATTCAAAAGAAGAAAAAGGCACATCTTCAACGAAAGTTGAAAAAATTATTTCTGGGAAACCAGAAAGTAGCACTAATAAAGTTTCTTTGAGAACAAAAGTTTTTTCTTCTTTTCAGGTCAGAAAGCAGAATCCAAAAGAAGAAGAATATCTTGTTTTTTCAAGATATATCTATAATCTTCCAAAAGAAAGTGGAGAAACCTATGGAGTTTTGGAAAATACCAATTTATTTCCTAGAATATCAATATTTCCTAATGGATCTCCGGGATTTGCAGCCCAACTATTCAAATTTGGATACCTTGACAGGATTTATGCAAAACCTAACCTTCAAGAACTGTCCAAATTACCAGAATAACTGCAAAATGCAGTAAAAACCTATGCTCAGGGAGAAGGAGTTTATTGCCGATTCTTCAGCATAGCTATGGAAGGCAAAGATTTGCAAACATATTTTCCCACGATTAATTACATTACAGTGAAAAAATTAAATGATTTTAATGTTAAGGCAACTGGAGTAGATAAAAAACTCCCATATCTTAACAAAAAATGGATTCAGACTAAAAGAGCCTTAGGAATAAAAGCAGTATATTTTATTCTTAAGTGATTATACAATGAAGAATATAAAGTCTTAGATCACACTCCTTATTAGATCTTAATGACCAAGGGAAAAAATAAATCATCAATATTAAAAGAAAAAATTGTTGATATTGATCTCCATCGGCTAGAAGCAACGGAAGAAACTTGGAAGCTCGCTTGCAAGTTCTTGGAGCATAAACATAAAATCCAAGAAGAAGAATCATTAGAATAAGAGTCTTCAAGAAAGGACAGCTGTAAAAAGATAGTAATGTAGCTGTCAGATGAAGACAACAAAGAATAAGCACTTACGTCATATAGAAAGAGACAAAGCATCTTATCTCTTCAGAAGCTTATATCTCTTTTCAAAAAGAGATTCCCACTATTGTCAATCATGGACCATTAGAAGAATTGAAGGACCAAAAGACAATTATGAAGATTGGAGGAACATCTCTGCAAAAATAAAAATTGTAAAGTTAGTCCCTCCTTATATCTATAAAAGGAGAGGAAAACTCATTAGAGGACAGACAACATTTTTGCTATCTTTCCAATAGAGAAAAATGTTAGGTACCCCAAAGAGTGAGTAGGAACTTCTCCCGCCAAGGAAAAGTAGTTTCTTTTAAAGTTTTCTATATGTAAAAATTAGTATGGTTTGTGTGTAAAAATAATATTATGAAATAAAGAGTTTGGTTTTTATATCTCTCTCCTCATATATTTTGGATTAGTTCTAAGCGAAGGTTGCGATCTTCCGCCTAACGAAGGAACAACAAAGAAGTAGCCAAGTTAGACTGAGGTCGTGAAGGCAAAAACTGTTCATAGCCGGAAAGGAGAACTACTGCGGTGGTGATAGGAACTATTCCGTAAATAAAAGAGAGAAAGGTAAATACGTCACAACTCTGTATTTCGTAGATATTATTTTTCATCACAAATTATGTTATATTTTTTATATAGGTTAACTTAAGAGAAAATACTTAGTACCTACAGGGAATAAAAATATTAAGCATGGTAAAACATTTAAAATATAAATCATGAAACATATTCAATATAACTTGCATCAAGTTAGGAAAAGAGCATGGAGATATAGGCTATCTCTTTATAAATTAGATAAATCTATTAGAAATTTAGAACAAGCTTACATGCAAGTACATAGTAGGCATTCAATATCAATGATTGTATCCATCCATGAGATAAGAATGATTAGAATACAAGAGTATTTAGAATACAAGTCTCAGATAAGGATTCTGAAAATGACAATCCTTTATACTCCTTAATCTGCACACCATGTATTTAAAACAATTTTTGTTGTCATCATCATCACCACCATACTTCTAGGAAACCTCAAAGAACACTTGTGCAATGCATGAAAAGCATCCCATAATACCCTTCACACTAAGAATAGCTTTGAAACCATCCTAGTCATATTCACCCTACTTTGGTCTCATTATTTACTTAATTTCTCATAACTAAGAGAGTCTCTCACCTTTGGTTACTAAAGTAAGGGAGGCAACTATGGCATAATCATATCTCAACTCACTCTCTTTAGTAACCCGAAGTCATACTTGTGCAATACAATCATAGAATCCCATAATACTAATCATGCTAAGTATTACTTCTAGGTCCTCTTACTAATACGTCTTAGTTTGGAAACTAGTTCCTCTCTTTGTCTTTAGAACACTATGAGGTACTCTCTCAAGCACATCTTAGTTCATTTATAACTTGAACCCTATGATATACCACTTTTAGTATGTCTAAGTTCATTACTAGCATAGATACTATGAGATACGTACTTAAGTATATCTATCTCCCTTATACTTTGGACTCTATGAGATACTCGCTATAATATGTCTAAGTTCCTTCACTTCATGGACCCTATGACATGCTAGCTCAAGCAAGTCTAAGTCCATCTACACTTTAGAATAGTGTGAGTTACTTCATTAAGTAAGTCTTTGTTCCTTATGCTTTGAACACTATGAGATGCTTCTCAAGCATGTCCTAGTTCATTGGATATGGAGATTGCTACTAGGAACCTTGACTCAACTATGTGAAGGATCCTATCTCATGAGACATAACTATGGGAAAACTCACACTCTAATACGTAAGAATTCCCCCATGTACTTGGATAGTCCTCACATCAACTAGGTGTGGTTCTCCTTTCTACTTTGAGACCGGACCCTTTCTTGTGTGACACTCCATCTCATTGTCAATATCCACTTGGAGCCAAGCATACACCCCAAGGTTTACTTGTTAAGCCTTGCTTAACATTCATCTCTCATGGAAGGATCTCCTTGACAATCCATCCATGCTCAAGTGATTCTATCACTTCATTTTTCCAAGCAGTCATAAAGTAGACTGGGTGAGTATAGGCCTTTCACCATAAAACCACCTATTATATTCTATTCATCACATTGACCTACACTCAAGCCCTAGTGATTCAACATTTATGACAACAAGCCTTCATCTTAAAGCTTTACTTCATTCTATCTTATTCATATCTATATTACAAGACATTAAAGAAAAAGGAATCTTCTTAAGCAATTCTCATCACATTCCTCATTACTAGGTGATTCTAGCCATAATTCATCTTAAAGGTTTGATTCCAACTTTACAAGTCAAGATCAATCATATTCAATTAGGTTAAGTTCAATTCATGATTATGTGTTCCTAACCTTGCACAATTACTACTTATGACATTGTTACAAGAAGGTCACTCATGAACTTTCAATTTGCCCTTCAGTGGCATCAACCCACAAATCATGCAACTCATTAAGAAAACTAGGGTTAAACATTGAAACCACATAATTTCATCATAATATCACAATTAAATTCAATATTAGCCATTAAAAAGTACTATCCAACATTTTGGAACCATACCCAACTACATCCATACATTGGAAATAACCCTATCTTAGATTGAGGTTCCTCTTCACAAATTAGTGGAAATCTTAAGGGACTCTATGGGTGGAAGAACCCACAGATGAAAAGCTAAACATACCTTAATTCAAAGCCCTACTAAGCTTGCTTCAATGGTGAGATTCGACCTAGCCTCCTTCTATTCTTCTCATTCTTCCTCTTCTTCTTCTTCTTAGGTTTCCTACAGAGAGAATTATTTGAATGGAGAGGATTTTGGGGTTTTAATTTAGGCCTAGTGTAAAGTGGCTTATAATTGGGGGTTAAAGACTTAAAATACTCTAAATAGGTGAATAAAACACATATAAATGACCCTTAGTTAAAACTAGTCAAATAGGATTTTACCCAAATGTCCCTCAGTTGGCAACCCCGTCCCAGGCACCACGACCACTTGGACGGTCCGTCAAGGGAACCACTACCTATGGTGGTGCCCGTGGTCCCTTGACCAGTGGATCCCCCAACTTACCAAGACCCTAAAACTCCCTAAAACACTAAGGCACCTGCATGGGCACTTTGACGGGCCGTGGTCAGGCCAACGGCTCGTGAAGTGCCTCGTGAACTTGGGACAGTATCTTGGCCTCAAGGCCTTGACTCCCAATTGTCCAAGGCATCTCCACGGACCCTTTCACGGACCGTGGTCCACACCACTGGTCGTGAAGGTGGTCGTGAACCCTTAGGTAGTCTTGGCCCTTTGCCTTAGGCTTGCCCTTTTGCCTTGGTACTTGCCCTTCCCAAGCTCAACCAAACTCTCTAAAGTCATCTGGGATACTAGGCCTAATACATACCTTGACGTGCATCCACTAAACTCCTCATCCTAAGCACGCAAAGTCTCAACTACGACTCAAATTCCCCACATCACACTCTAGAACCCTAACTATTGGCTCTAGTTTAGTCTACTAATATTCCAGGTGTTATAGAAGGAGTCATCAATAGAGTTCTTCTCAGAGATCGACTTGAAATGATGAAGCACTTTTCGACGTTCTCGAAGATCGACAACATCTCAAAGAGGTCTACATCATCCAACATTTTGAGAAATATGCTATCGAAGGCCCTCGCATCTTGGAGAATCTTAGGAGAGAGAATCAAGAGAACAACAGAATTGTACTCACAACCATTCATCAATAAAAATAACATTTTTTTTATTTATTTTGCTTGCAGTTGAAAACTTCGTATTTTTTCTTGCACAGTCAAATAACACAACGATTACACAACTATGTAACCTAAGGAGTTATAAAATCTAACTCCTAACTACCCAAGACAAAAAACCCCGAGGTTTAAGTCTTCCAACGTCTCCTAAATTTTCTCAAACTTGTTATACGTATCCTATACACCACTCTTGATTTTAATAAAAAAATCTTAACTACAATCTTACAATCTTTTCTCACAAACTCACAACATTCCCAAGGAAATTACAAAACTCTCTCAAACTCTATTTGACAGTGTTTTGATTAACTCTCTATGTAAGTGCGCAAACTTCTTTGAAGAAGATATTGCCCTATTTATAGATGTCTTGTTCAACTCGAACTTTTGTTCACCGCCTTTAAGCCTTGTTAAACTCAAACTCGACTTGGACTCCTATTTGTACTCAGCTTTTTCTTCCGCTTGGAAAAAAACTCACACGTAGTCTTCCTACTTTGTGTAGTTTTCCTAATTGATTAAGAAAACCTTCTTGATTGTGAACTCCTTCTCCTACTAGCTTTCCTAAATTGGAAAGATACTTTTTTCCTAAGTTGGATGGAGATTTTCGTTTCAGATCTCTATTTGATGTTCAAATGCTTTATTTGCTAAGTTGTGGTGGAACTTCAGAACCACTAATTCTCTCTAGTTTCAGTTTTTATGGAACAAATATTATTAAAGATATATGCCACATGCTGTTCAATGGAAGGGAGGCTCACATGTATGGAAGGCTATGTTGTAGGCTAGAGACTTCTTTGATCAACATATCTGGTGGAAAATTAAAGATGGTCACTATAGTGTTTGATTTGAGAATTGGACACAACTTGGGCCCTTTACTTACAAATGCCTATCTCTCATATGGAAAATCAGATTGAATCAGTGCATCAACTCCTCAATGAGAGTGAGTGAGATACTAAGGTGTTAAAATAAGAAATTTAATGAAGAAGTGTGCAACCACATACATACTGTTTTGGTGAATATAAAAACTACTGAAGAAAAGGATAAAGCTGGTGGATGGCCAGTGCCTCAGGAAGGTTCTCAATAAGATCATCTTGGGAGTTATGTAGAGACAAAAAAGATCATTTAATTAATATAATGAACATTTGGGAAAAAAGGATTGTCTATCAAGGTGTTTTTTTTTGTTGTGAATGATGTGGTTTGGTAGAATTCCTATTGGCAAAGTCCTCATCAGAAGAGAAGTTGTGGATTATGTTCAATGTTGTAGTTGCAGTGCTAAGGAAAAGGAAACATTTAATCACTTATTTATTGAATTCCCAGATGCTAAGGCTATTTGCAAATATTTCTCAAAACCTGCAGGATTACATATTAATGTAATACAGATTAATGAAGAATGGTGGAGTATTGATTGTGTTGCTAAACTAAAATCCATTTTCAAAATAGTTCCTACCTTTATTATTTGGGAAATTTGGAAAAGAAGAAATGCTCTTAAACATGGGGAAATATGAGTAGGTAATCCATGTAGGCATAAATCAACAAAAAATTATACTTGTTTACCAAGTGTAGATATCCATGGTTGAAGGGTATCCCTAACAATTGGCCCCTAATTAAAATACTTGGAGGAGTATGTACCTATTGTAAGTCATAAGATGGTTAAGTGGAGTCACCCCCCAAGTAGAAGTTTTAAATGTAACACTGATGGATCTCTTAGAGGAAATCCTAGGCCTGGTTCTATGCCCTTTGTGTTAGAAATAAATTTGGAGATTTGGTGGTTGCTGAATCAAGGCTACTAGAAAGGTGTACTGTCATTGAAGTTGAGATAAAGGCTATTAGAATGGGGATTGTATATTGTCAATAACACAATCTACTCCCATTGATTGTAGAAACAGATTCGCTAATAGCTGAAAAGGTGATAAATGGAGTATGGGAGGTTCCATGGTCAATATCACTGGATATTATACATGTATATGGAATTATCCATAATTGTCAGGTGGAGGTGGTGCACATATTCAGAGAAGGCAACCAATTGGAAGATTTTGTCACTAACTATGTCGTTAATTTTGCAAGTACAGAAGTGTAACATTTCAATGATAGTCAAGACAACCCACATCAAGCAAAGTCAATCATTTATCTAGCGAAATTAACTGTTCCTAATATTCGAATAAAGAAGATGCAAAATAGGATGTACAACGTTCAAAATAAGATGCAAAATAGGATGTACAAGTAATAAAGAAATTACTTGTTCCTAATTGATTCATTATCAATTAGTGATTCTTCATAAGCAATACAAAAGAGATACCTTTTACAGTTGGAGTTGAAACATAACTAATGATTGTATGTCTGTAACACTGGTATTAATTTCAGTCGGAATTCAACCTGTTGAGATATATAATTAAAGGTTGTGAATTGACGAAAAATCTGGAAGTTTATAGGAGATGGGATACTTAGCTATGAGTTTTTTTTGTTGGAACTCATCTGAGAAAATGCTAGATTCAAGATTGTGATTAGATTCACAAGATAATATAAAGAAGAATATCAAAATTTTCATATGGGAAGCTTTCAACAACAATTACCTCTACTTTCTGCTAAAATTTGTAGCTCCCAAGTAGAAGAAGTCTTTAATGGAGATTGAATCGTGCGTCTATGAGAGGCTAGATGTCTGAATGATTTCAACATGTACTTGGTAGCGTTGCACGATTACTATGATATGGAGGTAAGGTTGTGAAGGTGAGGCGAACCTAGGGATTTCCAAGAAATAAGAATGGACTTCATGAACCGAAGATGGAGAAGATGAATCGATTTGGGAAAGTAGATTGTCATGTATTTATTTCTTTATTTTTATTTTTGTTTTTTAGTGGATTCTTTTTGGGGTTTTGGCCACTTTTGTGCCCAAAACATGTAAATACCCATTTTCTCTCTAAGTAAAAGACCAAACTGGTCTTTTTTTTTAAAAAAAAAAAAAAAAAAAAGAACTTGAATATTGCGTCCAAACTTTAAGCGTTTCGTAAAGATTGAGAGTTTTGAATAAAATGGTTATTTAAGACTTGATTCAACTCCGCTTTTTAAAATGATTTTCATCAATGAGTTCCAAATCTTTTGGATAACACAATTTTATATTAATTTCAAGATTTAACCATTGTTTATGGAATTAAGTTTTTGGGTCAATTTGACCCTGTTTTCAAAAATTATTGATATCAGTGTTGATAGTTCTGAATTCTTATAGTGATTTCTTATTTAAATATCTTTTGCAGATTTGGAGGTCCTACGTAAGGAAAAAGCTCAAGTAATGAAGTGGTTGTATGATTTTCTTAAGGCAAGTAGACTTCTAGACTCTTGTGAAGCATGTATTTCCTTGTCATATATGTTGGGGAGTAATGAGAATCGGTAATGAGTTGAATTGTTTACATTGATTAATCCTAATGATAAAAAAAGGTATAATGAAAAAGGCAACATGATGGTAATTTGATGTGTGTTATATTATGAATGATTTGAGTGGTAATATTGGTATGTTATTGATGAAATATTATGATTGGGTTGTTATGAACAGCAAATTGATATGGAAGTTTTTATCTCCTTATTATTGTGTGAGCATACATATTTGCATTGGTTCTGAAACACTATAATGAGATCTATTGTGATAATGCTGATGAGAAATAGTTCTAGTGATGGCAATGGAATATGGCTCTGGCGAGTGATGATTATGTCGGTGGAAAATGGATCCGGTGGGTACATGGACCTTGTGTGTCCCCATGTGTTCTGGGCTGATATTCAGCATATGTGTATCATTAGGACAAACACACATTCCCTTATTTGGCATTTTATTTTATTGCATTTGCATATCATTACCATCTAAGAACTTGTGAGTATTTTTGTGAATTTTATGATTGATGAATTTGATACGTGGTGTCAATGATCTTTATAGGGTGAAGTTTTGATATTTGTCCCATGTGTTCGTGTATTGTGAATTGTAGGTTGTAGTTGTGGAGGTTCGGTTGCAGTGTGATAGGACTACCCGTATTCTTTTTTCTTGACATTGTATTTAGTGGGTTTCTTGGTCAATATCGTGTTGTTTGGTACTCACTTCTTACTTGTACACTTGTATAGGTTACGATTCTAGATCTTTGTTATTATTCTCCCCTTCTTCATCAGAGGCTTACTACCGAAAGTTGAGAGGTAGCTTCCTATTTTCCAGCGGAGGCTCTTATGCCTATTTATGATCTTGTTCTACTCCAGAACCAATGTCATTCGAGACTTTTACTTTCTTTCAGATCTATTATAATACATTAGTGGGTTGTACACATGACAACTACGGTTTGAGGTATTATATGTGTAACACATCGTGTTTCGAAAAGAAGTAAAGAAAGTATCGTGCAAGTAAACCATCAATTTTTTGTTTTGGTTCAACTTCAATCGAGCATATCCTTTAGCACATAAAAAATTAGGTGGCCCCTAACCTATCAAATTAAATGTGTTTGAGTTGTCTTTCCTACACCGCCAAGTTTGCATAATTTCAAGTTGGGAGTAAAAATTATGACCGTTTGATAGAAGCCTCTCTATTTAAGGCATCTCATTCATTTTTAGAAGGGTAGTTCGATCTCCTCCTTTTCCTACTAAGCCTACAAACGTTTTCTTCACCTCAAATAAGAGTCTAATTAGTATTAGACCACTTTTTCACATTCCTAAACACCTAGAGAATTAGAGAAACGTTTCAAGAGGAGGAAAGACTAGGTTTCAAGCATTCTTTCAAGAATTGCGGATTTCGTCAAGAACATTATTCTTTCCAAGTATGTAAGGATTCTCACATTATTAGACTTGTTCTTCCTCATGCCATACATCTGAATTTATCCACAAAATTGTTGTATTAAAAGAGTTCTTGCGTAGTTCTTGAGTTTAGTTCAATTCTTGAGCAATAGAGGTTCTGAATTATTTCGTGTTGTTGATCTTCTGTAAAATATATATTCCCAAGAGGTTTGTATGGAATTCCTCATGTATCGTGTCGGTTTTGAGAATCAAGAAGAGTTTAGGAGAAATTCTCCCATTCTAAACTAGTTTGGACCCTAATTTTGAGCTTGGAAAGTAGTCAGATTTTCTAGGTATGGGTGTGGTGTGGGATCCTAGGAAGGCATCACACCTGGCGTTCAGCAGTTTGGGAACTGGTGCTCTGTGCTAGTAGTGAACCCCAGACCACTGCCAGTAGTTTGAGGCCTGGCGCCACTCGCTAGTAGTGCGCTAGGGGTCGACTAGCCTTTTTCCTTTTGTTTCATTCCAGGCGTCTTCCTTTGAGTCGTGACTACATTACCTTCTTTGTATTATCTATTAAAGCCTCCATTCATCCTTGAGAGTTGCTACATGTTCTAATCATGTGTCTTAATTAGCAATCAAAAACTAAAGTGAGTTTAAGAGGAAAGTTTTACAAGTTCTTTTTAGTTGTTTTGCGAATCTTTTGTAACCAACTATGGTTTTGAACTTAGTTTTTGAGAAAGTAAATATGAGTAATGAGGAAAGTTGTATTCATAATTTAGATATAATACAAGGGAATTAAGTATTCATGAATGTAACACTTTTACATTGAAAGAGAGAAACTTGATTTTCAAATTAGTTTATAAGTTCAGAGATATTTTAGAAAATTACCTCTTTTAAGTGGATCTTTTGAGTAATTACCTCAAATTGAGAAAGAGAATGTTGTAACATTGAGCATGAGTATATATTTATTGGGAGTAGTATTAAGCACCGATATGGGGATGAGTTCAGACAACTCACATTCCTTATAAACCATATAGCCAACATGGGTAAAGAAGTGTACAATTTAGACGATTCCTTCTTGATTTTAAGTATAGCTTAGTGGATCCACTTAGTTGAGGTGTTCTATACCATGGTAAGGTATAGAACAGTTCTGGAAGCATGGGTGAGATGTTGTATCATCAAATGGCTCATAGTGATATTTCTTGGTTTGAGAAACTCCCAAATAAGAGTAAAGAACAACTTATTGTATTTTTATACATCATTGATTTTATATCTTTTGTTTTATAATGTTTTAAATATTTCATCTATGTTATTGCTTTTGTGTTGGAGTTGAGTTGAGGTGAGTATTTCTCTTGATCTTTTCAATTCAATTATCTATGCTTTTAGTTTTCCTTGCATACTCGTACATTCAATGTACTGATGTCATTCGACCTGCATCTTTTTATGATGCAGATACAAGTGCTCAGGGTTATCAGCATGCACTTCATTGATACCACTTTCATTCTAGCTAGCTTTGGTAAGCCTCCTCACTTTTCGAAGGACTTTATATGTATTTCTGGCTTTGTTAAGTTGTCACTGGTTGCCCGACTTCTATGTTACTATTAGAGGCTTCATAAAGAGTTAGATGTTAAGGAGTCTCTCCTTATTTCCCCATCTTATTGAGAGCTTTTTAGATCTTGAGATAGTTGATTGTAACTTAATGAGTATTTACACATGTTCATTTAAGCTGAGTTTTGATTTAGACTTTAAAGTTTAATTATACATTTGAAGTTCCCAGTTTACTTTAGTAAGTCTTCCACTAAGTAGTTTACCAGGCAATGGGTTTGCTTGGGGACCAGTGATGGTTCTCGAGTGCCGTCCACATCTAGTGTTTAGGCTCGAGGTGTAACAAACTTAGTATCAGAACATAGAGTTCAAGAGTCCTAGGGTGTCTATGAAGTTGTGTCTATAGAGTCCTTCTTATCTGTAGTGCACTACATCTATGATTAGGAGGCTACAACATTTGGGACACATTTAACTTTCTTCTTACTCCTTTTCATATGATACATTTCAACTCTATGAAAGTTCCTTCTAACTCATGCTTACCCATATCTTTTTAGATTATGCCTCCACAAAAGCATTTTAAGGACGTCCTGCTATGAGGTATGTAAATCCTCAAGGTCAAAAGGTTTCCAATGCACCAGAAGCACAACCCCTTCAGGGAGATGTCTCAAGTATTCAATAAGTAGTTTTAGAGTGGAGGGGTGGTTCACCAGTGCCTAAGGGTCTTTTTATTTCATACATTAAGGCCAGAAAGTTAGTCTCTAAGGGGTGCATCTATCACTAAGTCTGAGTTAATGAATTTAGTGTTGAGACACCACTTATTCAATCAGTTTCGATTGTGAGTGAGGTTCTAGATAATCTTCCTGAAGTCCCTCCTGAGAGAGAAATAGACTTAGGCATAGACATTCTTCTTGATACTCATCCTATCTCTATTCTTCCATATATAATGGCTCCATCTGAGTCAAAAGAGGAGTTGAGAGATATTTTTGATAAGGGATTCATCCAATCTAGTGTCTCACCTTGGGGCACTCCGGTCTTATTTATGAGGAAGAAAGATGGTTTCCTTAAAATGTGTATCAATTACCACCAATTGAACAAGGTCACTATAAAGAATAAGTATCCCCTTCCAAGAATCGATGACCTTTTCAACCAACTTAAGGGTGTCACGTATTTCTCTAAGATAGACCTCAGATCTGGCTATCATCAATTGAGAGTAAGAGAAAGTGACAGCATTTAGAACCAGTTATGGTCATTATGAGTTCCTTATGATATCTTTTGGCTTGACAAATCCTCCTGCAACGTTCATGGATCTTATGAACAGAGTATTTAAGTCGTATATTGACATGTTTGTTATCATATTTATTGATGACATACTGATTTATTCGAGGAATGAGGAGGATCATGCTAATCATCTCATAATAGTCCACCCGACTCTAAAAGATCGAGAGTTATAGGTCAAATTTTCGAAGTGTGAGTTCTAGATTGAGTCTGTGGCGTTTTTAGGCCACATTGTATCGAGCGAAGGGATTCAAGTTGACACTCAAAAGATTGAAGCAATGCAGAACTGACCATGACCCATATCTCTAGTTGATATAAAGAGTTTCTTGGGGTTGGATGGTTACTACAAAAGGTTCGTCGAAGGGGTTTCATCTATTTCGTCCTCGTTGACTAAGTTGACACAGAAAATGGCTAAATTTAAATGGTCTGAAGCTTGTGATAAAAGATTTAAGGAATTGAAAATTCTATTGAGTATTGGTCTAATGTTGACCCTACCAGAGGGTTTTGTTTACTCCAATGTATCCAGAGTTGGATTTGGTTGTATATTAATGCAAAATGGTGAGGTTATAGCCTATGCCTCCAGATAGCTTATGATTCACGAGAAGAACTACCCAACTCATGATCTCGAGTTGGCAGTAGTAGTGTTTGCCCTCAAAATATGGCATCACTATCTCTACGGTGTGCATGTGGATGTGTTTACCGACCACAAGAGTCTCCAGTATGTTTTCAATCAGAAGGAGCTTAATCTCAGATGGCTAGGATTGTTCAAGGACTACAATATGAGGATCATATATCACCCAGGTAAGGCTAATGTTGTTGTTGATGCTTTGAGAAGGTTGTCCATGGGGAGTACTGTTCATGTTGAGGAAGGCAAGAAAGAGTTAGCTAAGGAACTTCACATACTTGCCCGTTTGGGAGTTCGCATGTTAGATTATAGTGAAGGTGAAGTTGTGGTGATGAATGGGGCTAAATAATCACTAGTGTCTGAAATGAAAGAGAAACAAGATAAAGACCCTCTTTTACTTGAACTAAAGGTGAATGTTAATGAGGAAAAGGTGATAGGTTTTGAACAAGGGGGAGATGCTATGTTGTTACGATCCAAAATCACAAGGTGATGGCACCTATGTTCCCAACCGATAGGTAAGCCAACCCAATACTTTTACCAATTCAATTCAATAGTTAAAGTAGAAAGATAAGCGACAACATAATATCTACACACTAAGTCATTTACAACTATGAAATGCAGAGACCTAAAATAACACCCCAAGATTTAGTTTCATAAGTACAAGAGCTTCTAAAAGACGATACAAGTCTGAAATTAGTCTAGACATATGAAATATCCTGTCAGAATACCAAAACAACCTAATAAATAGAGATAGATGAAGATGTGGGCCGCATAATATCCAAGAAGCTCACCACAACTCTAAGATTATCCAGATTCAAGCTCCAGGAAATGCTCTCAAATTCAAAAGTTCAATATGCACCAAGAAGGAGTGCAACAAGTGTAGTATGAGTACAAAACATGTGTACCCAGTATATCTCATAGACCGACAACAAAGAAGTAGTGATAGGAGTATATAAGAAAATAATCATTTAATTTTACAAGTCCACACTTTACTTATTAACCAAGTTTTCATCAATAGGGATAATCAAATGTCACGTAATGTCCAACCACCAATAAAGCACATATTCAACAATAATGAGGAATGTAATGAGATGCAATGCAATGTGACGCCATAAAATAATATGCCTCAGATGTCAAGTACTCTCTCAACCGTATATCTATGATACTCCTCGGATATACATTGAGAGTTCATGACCCATGGGAGACTCCCAAGGACCATATACTGATACGGATGATCTCCACGTGTTTGTGCGGATGATCTCAATGTACTATCGTAAAATTAAACAATTTCCACACGAACGATCTCCACGTGCCCAAATTATAATCTTAACATCTCACAATCCCCACCATGGACGATCTCCAAGTGCCCAACTTATACTCAATCTCATGTCAATGCATGGGCACAATACGATTTCAATAAAAACAAAGGAGGATGATACATCTCAATCAATCAAAATATCGGTATGATATATAATCACCTCTACTATCACAAACATACGGGTTCAATAAAGAAACACAACCACATAAAAGAAATCAAATCAAACGATACATCAGCTAATGCCCATATTCTTTGGCATTCTTGGATTACAATCCACATTCTATAGTAATAAAGTTTCCCTATATAACATTGGTACTCATACCACTGCCCATCACACCATTGGTACATGACCCCCATCTTTTGTCCTTACTCATTGTCTATTCCATTTTTAATCTTTAATTAGGAAAAACATCCTTCAATGAAGTCTGAAAGTCTTAACATACCTTGAAGGTCGAACACGTATCAAGAACTCCTCAAGATTTTGCCTTTTCCTTTCATAAAGCTCCAAAATGTTCCCAATCTATCAAATATGCAATATTTCAAAACAAATAAGTGTGTAGACACTCGTACTACTATATGCTTAGCCTAGACCCAAAACTCACCCCTAATCGATAATTAAATTCATAAATCTTAGTGCCAACTAAATATGTCAAGTCTCATATTCTCAAATTTTAAACCTAGGATTAAGTCTCAATTTACTAAAATATCATATATTTATTTGTATTTATATAAATACATTACACCTAATTTTTAATTATCTATCTCAATACATAAAAAGAACCTAATTTATAATATGAGAAGTATATGGAAAAAAACGAATAATCAAGAACAGATGCAATTTGAGAATTCATAAATTCATTCACCGGAAACTCTAACCTAATCATTGGCTAATGATGGCCACCAGAACCTTGTCCCCTCCCAACCAAGAAAAGTGTTATCCTTCAAGTTAAAATTCTTATACAAATAATCTATATTAATAAAAACTTACTCTATATCATAGGTAAACTAGAATCAAATTTTTATAATCAATTATTAAAAATATAGGTTTACCTCTTATCTATAGGAGAACTAGCGGTTACCATGCCTGCTATTGTTCCGCATAAGAAAAAAAAAATTGCTTCTTTTATATTTTTTTTCTTAAAAAAAATAATTAGGTATTAAAAGTGGTATCTCCTACTAAATTTAATTATATGGTACAAGTGGTAAAGAGTATTAAACAAAGGATAAATTACTTATATACACAACATTATTTAACATATTTTCTATTATTCCCTACCCTTTTTAAATATTACTAAAATCCCTTTTTCCAACCCATTAAACCCAACTTCCGGATACATAACTTATTTTTTCCTAACCCACGTTTATCTCTTCCCTTTTTAATCCTCAAATCACTCCCTTTTTTACTCCCACAATCTTATCAGTTTATTCTTTCATTACAATTTTGAATTTTAAGATTTTTCTCTCTCCAGTCGATCATCCATCAAGGTATTGTTTCAAATTCTTTCACTCACAGTTCATACTTTTTTCTGTTTCTTCATCAAAATTTTGATACATTATGGATGATGCATCTTCATTCAATATTGGGATTACCCAAATAATGTCATCTAACCAATCATGTTTATGATTACAAAGAAATTAATTAGGGAGAAAACAAACCTAATAAATTGCATAATCCTTTCGTAATGGAAAAAGTAAACATTAAGAAGGTGAAGAAGGATAGCCCATCTTCTTCAAAAGTGCAGTCGATAAAACCCCAAAAAAGAGGTGTCGAAAAGTCGTAGTAGCAATTTCTCTGCGTTCTTTACCTAAGGTTTGATTTTCTATCTTTTTATCAATTTTAGTGATCGTTAAAAATTGATTTTATTAGTTTAATGATTTTATGATACATTAATGATTCAATTCTTTTTTAATGTTGTAATTCAACAGAATTTAGTTAGTTTTGTAGATGATTTGAGTTTGTGAGAATGATTGCGCCATCTCAAACATCCCTCTTCCTAATGTAATTATACGCAAGATCTTGGTTGGAGAAGTGAGAGGAAGTTGAACAACTTTTGGAGTTGGAAGAAGCTTTAGCAACAATTGTCACATTTTGGAGATAAACATTCATTGAAAGGGGAGGGCTCCCGGGGGGGGGGGGGGGGGAGGGGAGTAGAACATGTTGCTAAACATTCAATGTATCATGTTCAATTATTATGTATATGACACATAACTATGTCTAATTGTCTAATTGACTATGTATCAGATGTTGTTATGTATATGCAGTACTGTTTTGTAACTAAAAGTGAGTTTATCCTATTCACAGTTTATCATAACTAGTTTTTTTGATATGTTGTTGTTCAACTTTGTCTCCTACAAAATTGGGGGGTGGGGGGGGGGGGGGGGGGGAGAGAGAATAGAACATGTGTCTAAACACCCTTCTATACCCAAAGTTCATATTTTAAATGTATCTAGTTGATAATATCTTCGTTTCAACTTTATGATACGTTAAATTAACCTTTGTTACCAAAAAATAATGTATATATCTGAAATCAAACTGTTAGACAAAGTTTCACTAAAGATTGATACATAGGTAAATTTTACCTCCAGACACGATATGCAGCCTTAATATGGAAATATGATACTGAAAAGGCTAAGGTAGGATACGTTAGTGAAAATGAGGATCCACCATTGCCTAAGAGTCAATTCACAGCACCAACTCAGACGATTTGGTTAATGTTGAATAGAGATTATCTATCAATTGGTAGACACTTTTTTATAGTGTTGTTGTTTTTAAGATACATTAACTCTAGTTTTAGATTTTTTTTTTTGTTTTTATTGTTTTAAGATACTCGTACTCAAGTTTTAGTGTGCTTCTCTAAAAAGTTGATTATTTTGACTTTAACTTTCACTCTTTTTAGTTGTTATTTACGGTATGGATTGCCGTACGCATCTGTCTTATATAAACTGATACAAAATTTGGATAAAACTAAGTATTAGATTCATT
The DNA here is from genome assembly GCA_037074985.1 of Solanum bulbocastanum. Taxonomy (NCBI): domain Eukaryota; kingdom Viridiplantae; phylum Streptophyta; class Magnoliopsida; order Solanales; family Solanaceae; genus Solanum; species Solanum bulbocastanum. The sequence continues at coordinate 34,394,032 of CM073597.1, read as the reverse complement.
AATGCATAAACACACAATATTATTTCTTCTCATTAGTTTTAGTTTGAGTCTGATTGCTGATACATTTTAACACCTAACCAATGCAATGTAATTTATAACTTGATTGATGATTCAATTATGTATTTACTAGATAACTTAGTTCTAGTTAGTTATTTATTCATTCATGTTGATACATTGAATAATTAATTGTGGTTAGTTCTTGATTCATTCATGTATCTAATTGATAAATTAATTCTTACTTATTGTGATACATTTATAGATACACTTTATTTTATTTTACATACTAATTTTTCACAACCTTATTGTATCAAATACATCATTTTCAACTAGATCATGATATGTTATATAAGAATGTATTAGAACCATATTGAGTGGTACCATCTCCACAAGCACAATCTCTGATACATTATTATCAAATAGCTAATGATACATTATTTTAAAAAGGTTTATGAAACATAATGTGTTACAAAAATGAACACAAGATTGAAATTCTTAACATTTCAAATTGTTGTATCAGAATTTAACTAGCTAATAGTAAATTGTATTGTTTTATCAAGGTAAAAGTGGAAAAACCAAAAAATTGAAACTTTATAATCTCAAATAATGTATCTGAAACGTAACAATAGTTTGAAAAAGGAGTTTTTTCAATTTTCTTTCGAAAAGAAAGGACAAGTTCTTCGTTTGTGACATTCTTGTCCACAACGTACACAAATGTGTGTGTTTGTGCTTATCTTTTCATTTAGATATTTTCCCTCTTTTTCCTTGGTCGTCCAATCGTCTTTTTGTACCTAGGTGGCAAAACAATTTCTTCCAAAACAAATTTTGGTACTGACCAATCGTCCTTATGCGGCATTGGAATCATTGGAAACTTCATACGTATTTGCTAATGCAGTTGGTTTGTAGTAATCAAAGCAGAGATGTATCTGTGATGTTTTTTATCTTCACAATAGCAATTACATGCACACAAGTATCTCGTCATGCTGAAATCTACAGTTACATATTTTTCTCTCAAGGAAAACAATGTTTCTTCGTCCACCTTTATACACTTAATAAATAAATTTAGAAGATGGAACAACCTGCGCACATTTGAAAGTTAGAGATACATCACATATCAATTAACTCAATTTAAGATACACAACATCCTAATGATAATTAACTCCAGATTCACGATAATTTATAAATTGATACATACATTCATATATCGATTAAAAAGTTCATATACTGATACATTAAAAAAAAAAAAAAAAAAAGAAATTCACATGTATCTGATACGTTATTGTAACAACACACTAACTCACATCTATAAAAATCCATTACATATACATCAAACTAAAATTGAATCAATTTGAAATCAGTAATGTATCATGATTTATACATGCATATACAAATTAAATAATCAAAAAAGAAATTGATATGTATCTTATACTTTATATTAACAGTACACTAACTCACAAATCTGTAAATCCATAACATCTACGTCAAAGTTTTAATTTATCAAATTCTAATTAGTAATGTATCATGACTTATCAATCAATATACATATTCATGAATAAAAAATCAATGATTAAAGCACAAGAATATGTGTTGCATACCTTTTGCTATCAGATCTTTCAATTCGAAAATTAAGGTATGGCAAATAAACATAACTATTTTTGCACAAGCTAATTATAGAATAACAACTTTCAATTTCCTTCATATTTGGGATCTGACATCACACAATGGTAAGCAATCACCAACACAAAAATAAAGATACCAAGAAAGTTGGCAAAGAAACCCAGGTCCTGATCGTCAATCATAGTGAGATTTGTGTAGAATTTGAATAACCTAAAAGCTACGATCTTCAATTTTTTTCTTCCTTCGAGAGTATCAGTCAAAAATCAAAATATTCATTATGTATCTTATCAAATTTTCAACAAAAGTTTTGAATTCTACACGAAAGTTTCTTCGTTGAAACAAGGACAAAGATGAACAAGGATTTTGAATTTTGAATTGATTTATTATTTTAGGATGTATGTTTCTCTGATGGACATAGGAAAGAGGATCTGAATAGCATAAATTATGGGATTTTAATTTGATTTTCTGTTTTGTTTTCCTTTTTAAGCGCAACAGCCACACATATAAGGTATCACAATTAATGTATTCGGATGGCCAATTATGTATTCAGATGGCCGATATTTTAAGGAATTTTTGTAAAATAAAAAAGAGTAGGGATTAGATGTAATTTAGGATTTACACTATGAGATTTATTTAAATTATACTATTTTTAATGGTTCAGAACATGAGGCGGTATATGAGACTACTACAAATTAACATGAGTACTATTTGACGCTCTTTTTATGGGCGGGCTTCTTATACCTAAGCCCGGCCTAGCTTTGAGAATCGTCGAACAAATGAGAGGTGGTCATGAAGGGGTTAAAGGTTGCTAAAGACCCCTTTTAACCTCGCCCACTTGTACTACCACTATTCACTCGGCTGTCTCGCCTGTTTGACCTACTTTCTAGTTAAAAATTTTTTATGGCAAGTGCTACCCTTACCTATCTAGCATTACATTTGGCTAACATATTGCATATTAACTTTTCCATTTAGCAGTGGTTGATTAATATCCATCATCACCTCATTTTATCACCCCAACTACAGAAAATTACATCATATAATTCGAAAGGGTAATAATGTACTAACACCTTACAACAACAATAACAACATATTCAGTGTAATTCCACGAGTGAGGTTCAGGTAATGGAACACGCCTTATACAGGTAAAATATATCATTTTGGCAACAAAACTAGGATTTGTAGATAGGAGTTAGTTTCTCCTCAACTTCGAAAATTGAACTTTTCGTTGAGCTTTTTTCCTTTAAGTAGTTGGCATACCAGTATGCAGAAAGCTTTGGATTCCTTCTTAATTCGTTGTCGTCCAAATCTACATAGTAGAGCCCATATCTTGGTACATAGCCACCAAGTAACTCCAAACCATCTAAGAAGGACCACGCAAAATACCCTCTAGTATTCTATCCATTCCTGGATTATCACGGAGAGTGAACAAAAGAAAGTTTTTAACAAAGCCAACGGATACGGTCAATAACTAGTTGTAAGAGGGTACCTAACAGCATCAAGAACACTCCTAATGTAGGCATGCATATATTCTATTCTCGACGTGTCATTTAGTTTCCCATTTCGTAGAGTCTTCTGACCTGCCAAAGCAAAATCATTCTAAGCATATGTAATACTTTACATTTCAGGAATTTGAAGAAAGCAACATAAGTAAGTATGTTTGCAGCCTAAAATCCTTATGTTAGCATCCGTTTAGTCTACCAATGGTGATTAATCCACTTATGTTGTATTTAAAGTTATTTGAATTTAATGGAACGACAAGCAGAAAACTATTCCAATCTTTTGAATACTTTAGCTCAAGATATCTCATTTCATCTTGTAGTGTCCCATAACTAGATCCATATCAGGGGACCGTAACACATTATATTTGGAATTTAGAGGAAACAACAATCTTCATCATAATTTTAGAAAAACCATACCATAACAAAAGCAGTAGTATAGTAGGCATCTTGTTTTATATGAAATGAAATAAAACATAGGTGTAAAAACTCAGATATTGGATGTGCATAAATCAAAAGAGAGGGACGCGATTGGTAAGGACTCACCATTTTCTTGAATGTAAATCGGCAGGTTTCCATAAGCTTCTTTAAAATACTCCAGAAGTTCATCAAGACCAGAAGGTATCACTTGAAACTAAAGTCATGAGACAATATTTAAGGGACAAAATATAATCTCAAAAAATCACATAAGAACTTATTTTATTATATTAGATGCCTCACCAGATCTGCTGTCAATGACTCAACTGCAGAAACACAAAAAAAAAAAAAAAAAAAAAAAAAAAAAAAAAAAAAAAAAAAAGATAAAACTAGCAAGCTCATCCATATTACCTAATACATCATAAGCAGATAATGGACTAGATGATGCAACGTACCGAGGATATGACTCTAGATAGAAAAGTTTGGACACCGAGTATTGTCTAGTTCCCTTTTCAGTATTGTTACTATTACTGTCCTACTATCTTACTCTTAAATTTTAGAATTACTATTTGTTGTTTCCTTCGCTTCAGTTATCGTATTAATTTGCGTTGCTACTGTGCTCTTTTTCATTGTTTTCAACATGACTTCTTTTGCTACAGTCTTGTATTTTTGTTGATATGCTTTTACTAAATCTGAGGGTCTATTGGAAACAACCTCTCTACCTTAACATCACAAGGTAGGGGTAAGGTTGCATACACACCACCCTCCCTAGACCTCACTTGTGAGATTACGCTAGGTATGACATAATGGTAAGAATTCATGATAGTATAGTAAGAACTGGATTTCATACGTGAGATCTCTGCCTCCATGTAAGCACTGAAGTCCCTTCTATGCTTTTCAATGCTGGAAGGCATTTCCTTCACAGATACAGTAATATAGTGGTTAAGGCCTATGAAGTCAACTGAGCCTTTAACTAGCTTAGCTTCATATGTGGTGAAGGTTGAAATTCTTGTCCCGGCAGCCTTCTTCATTATAGAGGGATAGTCTCCAAATACGAAAGGATTCATAATCCTGCAGCAAAAGTTAATTGTTGTAAACAAATATCTCACTTGCAAACAACAACATGCTCAGTGTAATCCCACAAAGTGGGGTCTGGTTACCTAGGAGGTAGAGAGTTTGTTTCCAATAGGCCCTCGGTTCAAGAAAAAACAGTTCAAAGAAATTTAGAGAAGGAGATAGTAACAAAAATGAAGAAACCACAACAAGATACTATAGAAAGCATGACCAAACATTGTGAAGAGGAACTAAAAAAAAAAAAAATACGATAATAGTAGTACAAGAAGCGGCAAATAGTAACAGAAATCTAGTAACAAGAAACTACATGAGTAATGCTACGACTACTAATATGCATTTAACAGGCTATCAAAGGTTACTTGCCTTAATTTACAGGTTACCGCTACCTTTATTTTAAATGACCAGGTAGTGTATGAAACATTTACACAATTAGTATATAGAAGTTAAACTTTGATTGATGTGGTTGTTTATAAGCCAAGAGTTTACATGTGTGGCAAATATAATAAGCCAATGAAATCATAAAACTTACCAACCAGTATAAAATTCATTAGCTCGTTGTGCTGCAATTACATCAACAGTTGCATTTGAATAAGAAACAAACCGAATACCATATATTTATATCCCACGAAACCACGTTGAGTGGACTGCATTGCAAAATTTTGCTGCCATTAGTAAGCACAAGTCTTATAGTAAAACTCATCAAACTATGACCTCAGAGACTAAAATGCTAAATCATTGCAACTGAAATAGTAATAATACAGATGAAAGTTATTTATTGCTTCTAGATTAAAATCTTTAACTTGTAATATCTCCAGTACAATTTCATTGCAGATGAATGCGCAAGTAACGTGTTATCCCACGAAACCACGTTGAGTGGACTGCATTGCAAAATTTTGCTGTCATTAGTAAGCACAAGTTTTATAGTAAAACTCATCAAACTATGACCTCAGAGACTAAAATGCTAAATCATTGCAACTTAAATAGTAATAATACAGATGAAAGTTATTTATTGCTTCTAGATTAAAATCTTTAACTTGTAATATCTCCAGTACAATTTCATTGCAGATGAATGCGCAAGTAACGTGTTATGAACAACCATATATGGCTCAGTAGATGAATTCCCTCTAGAACAATTAACTACAAAAGGCAGGAAACAACGTCCAGGAGGGGTGAAGCCATAATCATAACCTCCAATCGCATATATATTGGCCTCACTAATGGTGGTCCAATACATCACCTGTCACCAAATTCCTTGAATCATACCTCTGCATATGCTGTGAAGTCCTTCCTAAAATCAAAAGAAAATTCTACTGTTGAAGTTAATCATAACCAAATGTCTGTATACTCAAACTGATATATGAGTCTATCGACATTACACAATCTTTCGGCTTAACCAGCCTCCATATTCATCTTCAAGTGTCTGTGGTAGATCACTGTGAAATAGTGTAACGTGTGGTTGAATACCTACAACATTGAAAGATATGAATGACTTTTTTAATGTACTTGGAAGTGCTACGTTTTTCTTTTCATTTCTTGCTATTATATGTAATCAACAAAATGTACTGAAATTTCCAAATGTCGGAATGCTTATAAAGAAATATAGTTATGACTGTGGCTGATAAGTTCATCAATGTAATTGTTGTAAAACTATAAACCCTTTGGACTTACAGGTCCTCTTCCACCTGAAAAGAGAACAAACACCACATCAAAGGGGATGGAAATAAAACAAAAATAATCTGAGGTGTTTTCATGTAGCATCAAGGGACTAAACATCCCAGGAATAAGTCGAGACCATGAAATAGAAAATTTGTAGGCCTCTAAGCCCGTGTCAACAATGAGTTGGATATCGTCCTGGAACGAAAATTTGATGAACTCAAAATGCGTTTCTTTATGAAAAAAATTGATTGAACATAATGCTACCAACTCCTTACAAAATGTAAAGAACAAACTTTATATGTAGTTCGAACTCCACAAAAATGTAGACAGTTGCATGTCTGATCCGCCAAAAGGTACATTTTTAGAGGTCCGAGCAACATAGCCATAAACCACCAATAAGAAGACACTCAGAGGTAGCCACACCCAAGGTTATGCTAATGTGTGAAGGACCTAAACTATGTAAGATCAATTATAAGATGCTTAAACAAATATAATTCAAGAGTAAAGCTTAAAGAATCAGAATCAAATGCTTTGTTTGTCATGTTGCTAAAGAGAATTGAACGATAGGAACTTTAGTACGTTAGCATTTCTGTAAAATACAATAACCAAGAATGGAACTTAACAGGCATGTTATTTATTCCACATCTATAATTTGCGGGTTGTAACGGTCCATTTTATCTCTGTCTAAACTACTGAGTATTGACTATACCAAATTTTGTTAGATTACGTTATAGCAATCAGTAGGAAGTGAAAGACTCAGATTAGAACAGAGGGATTGTATTCACCTTGTATTTGTGGTAAACATCACATGCTATGTCTCTATTGGCTCCACCGGAAAAACCTGGAAGCAAAAACTTGAAATATCATATGTCAATCTGCAGTTAATCTAAGTATTGAACTCGAAACATTTGTTTCTTATTAAAGAGATTTTACATTTGTAAAAGAAAGAAATGTTCGATATACATATGATAAGTCCAAAAAAAGTATATCCCCTTGATCAAATGTAGACCTATGGCTATAAGTAGTAGTATAACAATGTTCTGCACACTAACACCCCTTTCATGCTCAAACCTGTTGAGAATATAATAAATAATAAAAGTGTGCTCTTTCTAACAATTTAAACTATTAGATGAGATAGTCACTCACTTTAACAAGGCCCAACTTAGGTGCGGACCAGGACCACAAATAGGAATGAACATGACTCTAATATCATGTTAAAATATGACATGTGAGTCTGATTTAATTCCCAAGCTCTCTCATAAAGGGAAAACTGCCTAAATCCATACAAGCAAACCATCAATTAATCCATTCTTCTACTAATGTTGACTCTAATCCACTCTAACAATGTGATATAGCTCTAAGTGACAAATACATGTGGTCAATCAGGCCAAAGCGAATAATATATGTCAACTATATCTAGTTTCAAGATTATTGGAGTAGAAACTCAGAAAGAGGAAAAAAGGCTGCAAAGCCAATGATTCATTATTTAGGAGCATTACCAAAGCATTTCAAAGATGGGATTATCTTGGAGTTAATATCTCAGATGGTCTCTCAACTATGCACTCTTCTCTCAGAAAGTCACTCAACTTTCAATTTTAACTCAAAATTCACTCAACTATGCACTTTTTTCTCACAAAGTCACTCAACTTTGAATATTAACTCAAAAGTCACTCAATTATCCACTCTTCTATCAGAAAGTCACTCAATCTATTTAATTTTTTTTAATTAAAATTTGTTGGTATTAATTGTTTATATAACAAACAAAAATTTTAAAAAATAAAAAAAATCATTTAAACCATTTAACGAAATGCTCCACTTGAATCGACCTGCTAAAAATATAATATTGACCCATTTTATGACTCTTTCTCCTCCTTCTGTACGTCATTTTTATGGTTCTCCATTGATGTTTTTTCTTCCTATTTTAGTTAATGAATTTACTAGGAGTGTTGTGTAGGATGCATCTGTATTCATATTGGAAATTTTCCTTCCTACCAACCTGCATATATTTCTACTCATCACAAAACAACCTCATGTCATTGCTCTTGGTGCTTTTCTATGGTCTGCTGCAACTTCCCTTGTTGCCATCTCTTCCACTTTCACTCAGGTTAGCTGCCATTTGTTAGACAATTGGCATTTTTTCCAGCTTATTATTTTTACTGTTTTTTACTTATTTCATTTTAGTGCTTCCTATTTTCTAGCTAGACTTAGTCAACTTTAGTTGCTCAACTTTCTGAAGTTAGTGGCCCCTTTAACGGTTGTTAGTGGCCCCTTTTACGGTTGTTAGTGGCACATGTTATTATTTAGTTTTAACATCCACTTTGTTAGTAGCTACTAGATAGGAAATGGTTAGGTTTTTCCTTGTGTAAATTCAGATCTTCTGCAAATTAATACACAGTTGGAATTTCATAAGTTCACTCTATTTTTATTCTTCAAATCAGTTTTTTGAGTATTTTTGTTCTAACAAAGGCATCAGTGCCTCTAGTTGATCTTATAGGACCAAAAAGTTTTAACCTACAACACAAATGACATCCAAAAACCTACCTTTGAATCCACCATTCACTTTCACCGGTGAAAATTACCAAATCTAGTCTGTGAAGATGCAAGCTTTTCTGGAAGCCTATGAAATTTTGGGAAACTGTGATGGAAGATAAACCACTTGCTGCTCTACCAGAAAATCCTACCTTGTCTTAGATCAAATCCAACAATGAAGAGAAGGCAAAGAAATCTACAGCCAAGTCGCTTATGCAGAATGGTGTGGCAGATTTTGTGTTTTACAGGATCATGGCTGGCAAAACAGCGAAAGAGGCTTGGGATAGGTTGAAAGAAGAATATCAAGGTAGTGATAGAACATGTCAAATGCAAGTGTTGAACCTGAAAAGAGAGTTCGAGTGCTTGAATATGCAGAACAATGGTTAATCAGTAAGTATGCTGATTGAATCTCCTTAATTGTTAATAACATTAGACTTCTTGGTAAAGAATTTACAGATAAATGAATTGTGGAGAAAGTTTTGTGAATCTTCCTGAGAGGTTTGAATCTAAGATTTCCTCTCTTGAAGAATCCAAGGACCTGGGTAAACTTTCATTAGGTGAATTAATGAGTGCTCTTCAAGCACAAGAGCAAAGGAGGACTATGAGACGGGACAAGTTCACTGAAGGAGCTTTCTTTGTACAAAAACAAATATTTGGTAACGGAAAGCAATAGGTCAACCAAAAGAATAAAGGCAAGCATGATGGAGGAAACAATAGTGGAGATGTGAAGCAGAAGTTCCCTCCGTGCAAATATTGTAAAAGACCTACACATTTGGAGAAGTACTGTTGGTGGAGAGTCGATGATATATGCGGTTGTTGACACCTAATTTTGATCCTCCCCGATAAGAATTAAATTTCAAGTTTCTTTAATCTTTTAAACGATTTAAAAGTTAATTATTTTGTTAACATTAAGAGGCTTGTTAATTAATTAATCTTAACTCATCGTGTTTAAATTCAAGTCGGATACACTAAATTAACTCAATTCGGCTATGTTTTGAATTTTATATGGCTATAGTTGCAATCCATTTAGTCATTTTATATTACAATTCTAGCAGATTTTACCCTCACCTTAATTCAAATTTTTTGGACCAAAATTAGGCCGATTCAGTCGACCCATCAGCCCAACACAAATCCAACAGTCCATTTTATTAATTTCCCTCAATTCCAACAGCCCAAATAACATGCATAAATTCCAAAACCCAGGCTCATTCTCAACATTCAGCAACAAAACAATACAATAGCCGACCCGTTCCTCCAACCCTTGACCCAGCCTAACTCCATATCCCTTTCTCCTCTCCAACGTTAATAGAAACTCAATAGACCAAGACACGTGAAAGAACAACAGCATCACAACGTCTCTTCACGCGATAAAGTGGCAGCAACAAACGACCACGCAACATCAAATAGATGGAAACGACGTCAACTATTACGCAAACAGCAACCAAACGACGTTGGCTCCTCAAAGATTCCAAACGACAACGTCAAATACATAAAAAGCATAATTTCCAACGGCTTTAAGCAGGGGACGCGTCACCTTCTTCACCTAGTACGATAGTACTGTTCCAGTTGCCACTCCAGCGAAAAGCACCTGAAGATTCGTCCTTCTAGCCTTGGATGAGCTGCGTGGCGTTTTGAGGACGATGGAGCAATCTGGGTCGTCCGCCTTGCCCATTCCCCTTTTCGAAATTGGGCAGATTCGAGCAAATTCAGTTTTTTTTTGGATTATTCTAGAGAAGGATTTTTCAATTTTCGAAGAGGTTGGGCCTTGTTCTTATCCAAGTTTCGACCCTTTTTCCCCAAGAAAATCTGCCCTAGTTCGGCTATAAATAGTGTCCTCTTCTTCATTTTAAGGGGGGATTTCTATTTTTTTTTTAGGCAAAAACACTAAGAGCAACTTAGGCAAAAACAACCAAAATATATATAGATAGAAATACATTCAGGTCAAAAGAAGAGACAACTAGTTCGGGTTTGAGTATCATTCTTCTTTATCGTTTGTCATCATTTCCCAACGTTCATTAGAGTTTAAGATTCTGCCCAGGCTTCCTGTTTGCTGATTCATATTTGCTTCTCGGTGGTGAAAGCTTGTTATTTATGCTCGTTTAGTCCCATTCGCTACCGAAAAGGAGATAAAATTCTCTTTTCTTAGCCTTGTCTGTCTAATTTCAAGCCATGCTAGTTCCTCTATGTCTGAATTTAGTCGAGTTGGAGATTTGTTTGTTTGTTGTATTCACCAAAATATGGTTGTACACATTTAGTCGTTCGTTTCTCTTCTTTGGTTGTTATTAGCTTTCTCGTGGATTCTTAGCATATTGAAATCTTTTACTGTTTAGTTCATTTTCTTGTGATTGATTGTTCATAAAGTCGGCTAACATGGCTTGATGCGTTTTTGTTCGATCTGGTTATAAATCGTGCCCTCTTCGGTGCATAGTTTGTTAGCTTCCCCTTTCCCCTCAAGTTTGTTTTTTGTGCTAATTCCAGCATGCCTTAGCCTGGATTTTCCTTGCATTCACCATTGTCTCGATCGATTGTCTCAATGTCTAAGTCCTGTCATGATACTTTCTCATTCTGTCTCAAAGTGTTACAGCATGCTTATTTCCCCTCCTTTTCCTTACTTGAAGTTATAATATTGCTAAAATCCTCTCTTATTCATGTATGGAAATCGTGTGAACTCCTGCCATATTTTATTAGCATTATTTTTCTGATTTTTTCATATATGAAGAACTCAATTTTATAGGTCTGTTGTTACTTCTCTTAATGGTATAAGTGTATAATATTCGTCTTTATCTTTCATTTGTGTTACTTTGCTTTGTTTCACTGAAAACCAATGCTTGCATGCCATAACTTTTGTCCCTTTTTTTTAGATTCAGTCTTCTTTTACTCTTATATTATCCTACTTTAAATTGGATGACATTCATTCCCGTTAAGAGAAGGATGTTGGTCCATTTGCTTTCTGGTTAATCTCAGTTGGTGGAACGTAGTAGTCTTTTGATGCCTATTCTTTGATTTACTGTTGGGTCTAGATATTTTTGTTTAAAATCAAGTAGTAATTAATCAATCATAATCCGGTTATCTTACCTAAAATAGACTTAGATAATATCTTAAAGTTTAATGATGGAGCTTTGTGTTTATTTATTTGAAATTTGTTGTTAATAATCATCTATGGTTAGGCCTTTTTTTCGTGATTGATTCAGAAAGCCATATGATTTGTCCCTATTTTCATTTATTTATGTTAGGCTTAAAATTAAGAGCAGTCACATATGGATTTCGTCTATTGTGCATTCTCCTGTATTAAATCATTGAGTTGTCACTTACATGCTTATTTGTTTATGTTTGCACGTGAACACTATGGGAGTCCGACCGAACTTAAGCCTCCTTTGCATCTCAAAATGGGACCACGAAGGCCTAAAATGCAGATGTACAAGATTGTATACATTAGTATACATCTAGTGTATATGAAGGAGGGAAAATAGGGCCAAAAGCCCTCAAAATTTCAAAGTTGTATTTTGTTATGTTTGGACCTAAGCCCTTTTACTTCCATTATTATTATGTGTTAGTTATTAGGACAGGTACCAAATTCAAGAAGTGGGCCTAAAGCCCAACGGGAAAATTAGCTTATCTTAGGACAGGTGCAAATGGGTCATATGCCCCAAAATGACACGAGGCCCAAGTACTGGCCCAGGCGGACATATCCAGACTTGTGCCCAAACTCTCTTTCCCTACTTACTTGACTAATATTATGTGCTTATTTGTTAAAATTAATACTGAGGTTTCAGAACTTCAATTCTCCAAAAGGAACCATTTAGAGTTTAACACTTACATTTTTCTCAAATAAAAAGAGTTATTTATTATTCGTTTCACCCTCTTTAGGTTATTTATAAGTCATTTGTCAAGGTAATTTTGGCTTTCCCTTTGAAAATAATTTTAAGTTTATTTTTGCAACTAAGTCATATGTGCTTATTTTAAAAATGCTTTGCCTAATAATTAATTACCGGATAACCGCATTAGCGGGTGTTCTAGGTGCTTTAAAATCCTTCCTAGAACACTAATATAAACCCCTAAACCCCCCTTATTTTCATTACATTTCTATTTTAATCTTTTGAAAAGTAGTTTTCTTAATCTTTCATTAAAAATTAATTGGTGACTCCTAAAACCAGTCGAAATTATATTTTCTTAATAAAAACAGAATGACAACTTTGCTGGGGATTAGAATAGTTTTAACATTAAAATTAATTTATTTGACTATGTGTTTTAACTGTTTACTTGCTTTATCTATCGTATATATTAAATTATTGCATTCATGACATAACATACTCCGTCCAACAGCACTTATTTTTAATTTTCTATTTAAAGGAATATTATGTGGGCCGCAGTCATTCGTTAACAAAATTATTTTCGAGGCACCCTGACGAATGTAGTTGGCTAATGGATAGTCAACTATCGTTAACTGTCCTAGCCCAAGTAGTCCGCTTGGGTCACTTATCCACTATAAACAAATCCCACTTTTAGTCAAGACTAGTATAGAGTCAAACTCAATCCCAGAATTTAGCGCATTGACTTAAGATGACCCAACACCAAAGGCATGTTGGGCCCATTAGAAAGACCACCTTGAGTCCAAAGGGCCTATGGCCTGAACGGACATTCATACTTACGTGTTTGAAGGATGTATGCGCTATTTGACAAATTGTTGTGCCTTGGGTTTAGGGGGCATCTAATTCTTTGTATGTTTTTGCAGATGACCAAGCAGCACTTGAGTTTCAAAATGGTCACCGAAATGCCAAACCTCCTCGGTGTATGGTGGTACAATCTCAATGCATATCAGAAAAGAGAACTTTACATTCACTTAGGTCACCTTCCATCGATTATGAATCTCAAAGTCTGGCCTAAGTTTATCGATGTGGTCACTCAATTTTGGAATGATGAGAGGATGGTGTTTCACTTCATAGGTGTTGAAATGACACCAACTGTTGAAGAAATCAAAGATTGTCTAGACTCCGTCGGAATGTTCTAGAAAAGGAAAAATCACCCAGATCATCACATTTTGCTATTGGATAAGCCGACCAGCACAAAACTGAAAAACATGTTGTTGCTAGTAAATGCAGACTGGCTAGACACTTCATGAAGTTCTATGAACGATGGGGACACGAGAACTATTACAAGAATTTTCCAAATGAGTTTCTCAATTATAGTAGTTGGAGGCAGACTCAGACTCTAGCATTTGCCTTGTGCCTATTAGGGACGATGCTATTTCCTCAGGATGGAGGAAATGAAGTTGATACTCGGATTGTCATGGTAACGCCATCTTTGAGGGTATTGGTAAAGAGGGACGAGTCAAGAAATACTTCAACCTAGCACCAATCATTTTGGCCAACATCTATCGATCTTTAGGTCATTACAAAAATGCGTTTCCATTTTTTCAACGGTGTAATATCCTACTGCAATGGTGGATGTCTAAACATCTAATGAAGACATACGAGCCTCAAATAGAAATTGGATGAACCACAAAAAGAAAGCCACCTCGACCACTACAAGTTCCATTTGAGCATCAACAAGCTCCAAATCCACAGCACGAGGGAAGCATGGGCTAAAGTCTTCCACGAAATAAAAGAAGGAAACGTACAATGGATGTTTCAAGATTTCATGTCAGAAAAAATAGCTATTCAGGGGGCAAAGTGTCCTTTCCTAATTCTTCCTGGCATTAGAGGGGTATGACCCTACAACCCTAGCAGGGTAATGCAGTAATTCAGCAGAAGACAAATTCTACCTTTCAAAGAAGACACTAGCCGCTATGTCTTTGACTACAACAGGTACAACAAGACACCTTACGCCAAGGATATTCATCAAGAATGGGCTAGACGCATCAACCTAAAGGAAAGCATGACAAAAAACAAGTATGAAGCCGGGTATGTTGACGAGAACAAAAAATGGTTGTAGGGCGATCTACATGGTACACTTGACCCAACGCCGCACACGGGCCTATAGATTAAAGACGTCAGTAAGGCTCCAAATTCAAGTCTACCACTTTCAATAGGAATGGGACCGCAGAGAACAAGAGTTTCAACGTAGAGAGCAAGAATACCTGCATAGGGAGCAAGAGTTCCAGCATCGAGAATATGCAAGCCAAAGGGCCTTAGCCTTTGCCATATAAGAGTTAGCTAACGCAAGAGCCTGCCTGATATATTTGGATTTGAATTTGGATTATCAGCTTAACACTCTCCAGGTGTATCGATGTCTTCCAAAGCTGTGTTCACCGAGCCGCATGTGATAACTAGCAAGTTCCTCATTCGTGAAGAAGTGGAAAAAACAAAAGAAAGAGCAGGTCCTTCAGCCCTTTAGTTGTCTTATTCCCCTACATGGGATTGATGTTATTGTATTTGCATTTTATCCCTTTCCTAAAAGATGTATCCCCTTTGTTAACTTTGTGATAAATTCTCTAATTATTTATGAATATTATTTTGGGGGATGCAACAATTTGTTTTAACTGGCGCAATACATCCTTCAATTCGCTAAGCCTACCCTTGGCATAGAAGGGTCACTACATGTTTAGGACGCGATATTTGTCAATTTACTTGTGTGCTTTAACTGTTTATATGGTGCGTTGCTTTGAATGAGGGCATATTTTTAGCCCACTCTTTTAAAAAAAATTCAAAAATCTCTACAATACCGTATACAGGTCACTACCCCCTAATGTCCAACCAAAATTTCCTAAGTCTTGAGTTTCTCAGTCAAAAAGAAAATCTCACTACCAAATCCTAAAACATATTCTATCATCTCAGGAAAGGTGAAATTGTTGCTAAGATGGAAAAGGGAAAGAATATCGAGATGGAGCTAACAAAGGAGGATTTGATGATGAAACTTAACAGGTTCAAACAAGAGATACAAGAAACTAGAGAAAGGAGAATAGAAGTGGAGTTCGCCACCGCGGTCGCACGAGCAGCAAATGCGGCACTAGACTCGGAGTTAGCGGCTAAGATGGCAAGATATGATATCATTAATGAAGAGACGACCGTTATGCGGAAGGAACACGATGTCTTCAACAATGATATAACCATGAGTCTCTAAAAGATACACGAAAAATGCTCTTTCTTCAATCAAGAAGCCAATAGTGGCCCCGAAGACACTCACCCTGAAGCTACTAAAGAAGATACTTGGGAGGAAATTGTCTATAAGCCTCCTTTCCAGGGATAGTTGAAAGAAGGGAATGAGAATATCTGCCTCAAAGCATATGAGTTTATCCCCCGTGACTAATGTGAAAATCGAAAGAGGAATGGCTTTGATGGAGGCACATTTTATCTTTTAGGAGCTTTATTGTGTACTTTTCACTTTCCTTTTAATCACCAGAAATGAATGAATGAAAATGAGAATTTCCTCTTGTATTTGAACTACGTAGGGCCTGAATTCTCCTTAGGAGATACGTAGGCAGCCTTTGAAGTCCCGGCCCCTATATTTTGAAATTTTCTTTTCCCCTTCATTCTTCAAGGAAGCATTGAATTCACATCCATAGATGCCGAGATATGCAACGAGAAGACCTTAACTCAACGCAATTCAACCTTTCTGAGTCACTAGCCTCAAAATAAAATGGGCAAATTTCTGCTTGTTCAAAAATTAGTCCCCATTATTCGTGGGTCAACATTTTTTCAAACGAAGCAACACTTATGTGTTTATATGCCCTCTATGTGATATTTTGCATTATTTTATCCGAAATCAAAACTTATTTGTCATTTGAGTTGTTTTCCACTACAGGTAGTTAGAACTGATCTGTGTTGATAAGCTGGTTAAACACCTTTATTTTACAAGATCAAAAGGCCCCACAGATTCCTTCCCAGTCAAAGTTCTCTGAAGGGCAAGTCAACAATGGGTGATAACGTTAAGGATATCGGCTTAACAGATGTTGTTGTGGTTCAGCCCGTCATCGCCGATCAGAATGACTTAATCGTGCAGTTGATGCAACAGATCGCTAAGATGCGGGTCGAAATGCAGAGAAGGAAAGATTTGCCTAATCCAGCTTTTACTCTCAATGCTCCAGCAGATGGAAGGCCTCCACTTCACTTTCCTCCAAGTGCAGAGCAGGCTCAAAACTCACCCTCTAGTCCTCCTCATAACCCCTCAATCATCGACCTAACCACCCAAAATCCCCATTATGCCTCCACCTCTTATCAGACACCACTCCCTTCTCAAAATACCAACCCCCAAGTGCCACTTCCTCCCCAAAATGCCAACCCCAAAACTGGTCCATCCCCTCAAAACCAAAATGTTAACAACCCGCAAACTTCCCTCTGTCACCAAAATCAACACGCCAACCCCCAGACTTTCCCTCAAAACTACCAAGCCACTCAAAATGCCCAAAGTCCCTCTATTGCTCCACCCCTACCCTAGAAAGCCACTTTGCAAATCCCGATCACCAATGAACATAACGTTAATGGTTCTAAGCTCGACCACTATGAGGAGCGAGAGAGAGAGTGGAGGTCAAAGGAACAAGCCGCCAAGCTAGATATGAATGAAGAGATCCGAAAAGCCATGAAAGAGTTGCAGTGTATTCCTAAAGTCACCAGCTTGAGCTATGAAGATTTATGCATTCATCCGAATTTAGACCTCCCAGAAGGGTTCAAGGTGCCAAAGTTTGACATTTTCGGAGGAATAGGAAACCTCTTGGTGTACTTGAGAGCCTACTGTGATCAGCTCATAGGAGTTGAAAGAGATAAAGCTTTACTGATGCGGCTTTTTAGCTGAAGTCTGAGTGGAGAGGCTTTGGAATGGTTTACATCTCATGAAACAAGATAGTAGCCTAGCTGGAATGCTCTGGCAAAAGACTTTATCGAACGATTCACCTACAATGTGGATTCCTGAACGTTATTCCTCAGAAAAAATAAAGCAGAAATCAAATGAAAGTTACAGAGAATTTGTATACAGATGGAGGAAGGAAGCATCTAGAGTTCGGCCTCCTATGTCTTAGAAGGAAATTGCTGAATATTATGACAGAATTATGTTGCTCGTTGGAGCGAAGTATACTGAGATAGTCAAAGTAGGTGAGACTAGTGAAGACGAATTAAGAACAGACAAGATTGCACGTGTTGCTGCCTCACCCGGATCCTTTGGTTTGTTGAAGAAGAAAAGAGAAGATGTGTCTTCTATCTCTTATGAAGGGAAGAAGACCCCAAGAAAATTTTTATCGTACCAAGGTCGTTCTCGACCTTTACAGAGTTGTACCCGACTTGTTATGCACAAATTGATTACCAAAATATCCCTCCTCTCAATTATCAAAATACCCCCCTCCCCCTCTAGCTACCAAACTTCCCCTCTTATCTATCAAACTCCCCCTCCAGTTTACCAAACTCCACCTCATCACTACCGGAATGTCGCCCCCAACTGTGCTAACATTCAGGAAAATTACCAAACTCCTCCCCCAACGTACGAAACCCCAGCTTGACTTTACCAAAATACCCCACCCCCCGAACCACCAAGCTCAACAACCAAATTATCAAACTAACTCATATCCCAGATATTAAGCCCCTTGTCCAAACGCTCCAAATTATCGTCAAATGCCTCCTCCTCAATAAGGCAATTACGATTCTTCCCGTCTTAGATTTGAGAAAAATCCTGCTAAGATTTTCACTCCGCTCATTGAAAGCCGAAAAAAGTTGTTCGAGCGGTTATCTGTGGCAGGATATATTCATTTAGTGGGGCCCAAGCCTGTCGACACTAGCTCAAAGTTTTACAGACCTGATCAGAGGTGTGCATATCACTCAAACAGTGTTGGGCATGATACCAAGAACTGTATCAACCTGAAGCACAAAATCCAAGACCTAATTGACCAAAAAGTGGTCTTTCTCCGAACAGTTGCGCCCAATGTCAATAATAACTCTTTGCCAAATCATGGAGACGTCACTATCAATATGATAGAGACGAATGATGATTGGTGCGTGACGAAGGCAATAGTTTCAATTGCTCCTGATGAACTGGAAAGTGTTGGAGCTTCGTTGAGCATTAGAGAGAAGAAAGTATTTGTGATTCTAACACCCGAAAGGGTTGTTGCCTTGGTGCCACGAGAAACTCTTGCCAGACCAAAGTTTGTGATTGAAATGGCTGTCACCTAGGCTATGACTAGATCTGGCAGGTGCTACACACCATAAGAGTTGTCTCAGGGAGTGCAGAAGAAAGATCAGTCTAAAAGGCCAATTTGTGAAGTTGAAGCAGAAGAGTTCTGGAGAAAAAAACAGTCGAAAGATTATTCGATTGTGAAGCATTTGGAAAAGACGCTAGCTCAGATTTCCGAGTGGGCCCTACTGATGAGTTCACAATCACATAGGCAAGCTTTGATAAAGGCTCTGGATGACACTTATGTGCTTGTGGGCACCAAAAAAGACAATTTAGTAGCGATGACAAACCACGTTATTCGAGGACATCGAATCAACTTTTGTGAAGAAGAGCTGGCCTTTGAAGGTAGGATGCCCAACAAAGCTCTGCACATTACCATTATGTGTCGAGACAAGATAATTAATCGCGTCTTGGTCAATAAAGGATCCGGGCTTAATATTTGCCCACTTTCGACCCTAAGGCAGCTCAAATTCGACCTGGGAAAGCTTCATCAGAACCAAGTCAATATAAGGGCTTTTGATGGAGTGCAAAGAGACACATTGGGTGTGGTTAACTTGGATATTTAGGTGGGTCCTACAAAATTTAACGTAGAGTTCTAGGTGTTGGATATCAACACCAGTTACAATTTGCTTCTAGGAAGACCATTTATCCATATGGTTAAGGCTATGTCTTCTACCCTAATGAAATTCATTTGGAAGGACCAGGAATTGGTCATTTATTGTGAATAGTGTCATTCCAATAGGTATGCACCGGTCGTTGGTGATGTCTCTCGAGGTTGTGATTTCTACACGGTGGAGCTGATAAATGCCACCGGTGATAATTTGGCTCCACAGCCCCCTATGCCTTCTGTGTACAAGATGATTGCTACTTCTATGCTCCAAAGCGGTTTCAAACCAGGATTCAAATTGGGGAAGCATTTCCAAGGGATTGTTGGGCCTATTTAAGTTCCCGCCAAAGGAGCAAAGTTTGGTTTGGGGTATGTCCCAACAGACGACGAAGCGGAGATGAAGAACAAGAGTGTTGATCAAGCATTGACCAAGCTAATTCCTCATCTATACCAGTCATTCCCAATGCGAGGATAAGTCCACGACAATGGTCTTAGGGAAGGAATCTAGGGCCTTTTTGAGGAGATTGATGCGATCATTGAGGAATTTGTTTTGCATAAAAATATTTTGTTCTATCTATCAAGAAACGGGAGATTAGAGAATTCAACCGGAGATAGTCAAACACGAAGTAGGCAACTGAAAAGATTGACACAAATCAGTTCATTTTAAACTAACAATTTTTCTGTGGATGCAGAAAAAGTTTTATGCTTATTATACCAAAGAATTGGGAATATGAGTGGCATTATTTTATTCAAATTCTCAGTAAAGCGAGGACCGTAATGAACATTGCAACTATGTTCGAATATGGAACAAAAAAAAACCACGAAGAGAGCAATATTATTATTTTCCAGCAACTAAAGATAACTCAAAGATGTTTATCTGTATTATATTATCAGATATGATAATGTTCTTACCCTGAAGGTTATTTATATTGTATCGTTGAATAATACGATACCACTACCCGGAGAGTCATTTATATCGTATTGCCAAATGAGATGATACCACTACTCCAAATGTCATTTTTATTTATATTGTTGATTGAGACGATACCACCATCCCAAAGATACCTAGAAGATCACTTATGTTGCTCGGTGATGCATTATGTTTGTTCAGTATCAGGGAGGCACATCAAAAGATACATGCATTACAAGAGACGATTCATGCATTGTGGGAAGAGATTCATGCATTACAAGAGACGATTCATGTATCACGGAAAGAGATTTATGCATTGCAAGAGATGATTCATGCATCGCGGGAACAGATTCATGCATTGCAAGAGAAAATTCATGCATTGCAAGAGATGAGTCATGCATCGTGGGAAAAAGAGTCATGCATCGCAAGAAAAGAAGTCATGCATTGCAAGAGAAAGAAGTCATGTATTGCAAGAGAAAGAGGCATGCATAGCAAGTGAAAGAAATCATGCATTGCAAGAGAAAGAAAACATGCATTGCAAGAGAAAGAAGTCATGCATTGCGAGACAAAAAGAAATTGTGTGTAGCAAGAGAAGGAGAGAAGGAGATCATTCATAGCAAAAGAAACGATCATGCATTGCAAGAGAAGGAAATCATGCATCGCGAGAGAAAGTTCAAAAACCGCAAAGAAGGAAACCATGTATCGTGAGAAAATCAACATCAACTACATCATTTTCATTTGCCAGAATAATATCAAGAGAACCATCAACGACGATGTCAAGAGAGCTATAAACATACTACATCAGCCTATTTTATTACCTCGATATCAAAGAAAGAGTAGATTGAAGATTATATTACAAATATGAGACACAAGTTTTATTTCCTTTACGGCAAACCCGGTGAATTTGACGTCAAAGAGAGAAATTAAGTGTCAACACGGTAAAAGACACTATCTCCCCATTTGAATTGCATTTTTATACTAATGAGTTTTATCTCAGTCTTTGTCGAGAGCATCCAAGAGGATGAATTCTCAAAACAAACTTCAAGTGCGGACGACATCAAAAAGGATGTATCACAACGTGGAACTTTTTCTTAGGAGCGAACTAGAACATAGTCCGAAAAGGAGTGCCAAACTCTTAGGACGCGAGCAGAGGAGCGACTTCCACCATAATCAAAC
Organism: Solanum bulbocastanum; assembly: GCA_037074985.1. Taxonomy (NCBI): domain Eukaryota; kingdom Viridiplantae; phylum Streptophyta; class Magnoliopsida; order Solanales; family Solanaceae; genus Solanum; species Solanum bulbocastanum. The sequence continues at coordinate 34,372,461 of CM073597.1, read as the reverse complement.
CACACCCCTATCAAAAGGCAAGTGGGTTTATCTTTGGGTTTGTCGGTTTCAGTTTTGCATTCGGAAGTTTTTTGTCTCCACCGGAGGCATCTTTCCAATCTGAGTGGCAATGCTTCAAGAGTTTTGGAAATTATGTTTGTGTAAGTTCTTAATTATAGGTGTGAAGCGCACCACATTCATGGCTATGAGTTTGCAAGCCTCCTTTTCATACTCGACTAACTTTGTTGCTCCTTCAGAACTGAAGGATATCTTATCATAAGAGATTTTCTTTTTCAACCGATAGAGTCGAACTATAAGCAGCCTGATTCCCTAAGTTGGGGGATATGTAGGTGGGATCAATCTTGAAAACTCAGCTGTATTCCAATGTTCTCTCGTAAATTGTATCCCTAAGCATTCTGATGCCTTTATAATTCGATATCGGAATAGCTTTTGAGTTCCTTCAAAATCGTGCATCAAATCAAGTGTACTAAACTACAAGTGGCTTGAATTCTCCTATAGCTTGAGATATGTAGTAAACCTATTTTCGGGATTCAATCATAATTCTTAAAGTTCGTACCAATATCTCTTTTTCAAAAAAGATGAAGATGTGGTCGATCGAAATTTGATTCGTCAATTTCATTTTCCTCGAATTTCATACATCAATGCGAGTAAAACAAGGGACAGTTGTTGACACCTAATTTTGATCCTCCCCAATAAGAATTAACTTTCGAGCTTCTTTAATTTTTTAAATGATTTAAAAGTTAATTATTTTGTTAAGATTAAGAGGCTCGTTAATTAATTAATCTTAACTCATCGTGTTTAAATTCTAGCTAGATACACTAAATTAACTCAATTTGTCTATGTTTTGAATTTTATATGGCTATAGTTGCAATCCGTTTAGTCATTTTATATTACAATTCTAGTAGATTTTAACCTTACCTCAATTCAAAAAAAAAATTTTGACCAAAATTAGGTTGATTCAGTCAACCCATCTGCCCAACACAAATCCAGCAGTCCATTCTATTAATTTCCCTCAATTCTAGCAGCCCAAAAACATGCATAAATTCCAAAACCTAGGCCCATTCTCAACATTCAGCAACATTACAATACAATAATCGGCCCGTTCCTCCAACCCTTGCCCCAGCCCAACTCCATATCCCTTTCTCCTCTCCAACGTTAATAGAAACTCAACATACCAAGACGCGTGAAAGAACAACAGGGTCACAACATCTCTTCACGTGACAAAGCAACAGCAACAAATGTCCATGCGGCATCAAATAGACGGAAACAACGTCAACTATTGTGCAAACAGCAACCAAACGACGTTGGCTCCTTAACGATTCCAAATGGCAATGTCAAAATACACGGAAAGCAGAATTTCCAATGGTTTTAAGCAGGGGATGCATCGCCTTCTTCACCTAGTACGATAGTACTGTTCCAGCTGCGACTCCAGCGAAAGCACCTGCGATTCGTCCTTCTAGCCTTGGATGAGCCGCGTGGCATTTTGAGGACGATGGAGCAGTCTTGGTCGTCTGCCTGACCCTTCCCATTTTCAAAATTAAGCAGATTCGAGCAAATTCAATTTTTTTTTGGATTATTCTAGAGAAGGATTTTTTTATTTTCAAAGTGGTTGGGCCTTGTTGTTATCCAATTTTCGGCCCTTTTTCCCCCCATAAAATCTGCCCTAGTTCGGCTATAAATAGAGTTCTCTTCTTCATTTTAGGGGGGGATTTTTAATTTCTTTAGCGAAAACAATAAGAGCAACTTAGGCAAAAACAACCAAAATATATATAGATAGAAATACATTCAGGTCAAAAGAAGAGACAACTAGTTTGGGTCTGAGTATCATTCTTCTTTCTCATTTGTCATTATTTCCCAACATTCATTAGAGTTTAAGATTCTGCCTAGGTCTCCTGTTTACTGATTCATATTCGCATCTCGGTGGTGAAATCTTGTCATCTATGCTTGTTTAGTCCCATTCGCTGCCCAAAAGGAGGTAAAATTCTATTTTCTTAGCCTTGTTTGTCTAATTTCAAGCCATGCTAGTTCCTCTATGTATGAATTTAGTCAAGTTGGAGCTTTGTTTGTTGGTTGTATTCGCCAAAATATGGTTATACACATTTAGTCGTTCGTTTCTCTTCTTTGGATGTTGTTAGCTTTCTCGTGGATTCTTAGCATAGTGAAATCTTTTACTGTTTAGTTCATTTTCTTTTGATTGATTGTTCATAAAGTCGGCTAACCTGGCTTGATGCATTTTTGTTCGATCTAGTTATAAATCATGGCCTCTCCGGCGCATAGCTTGTTAGCTTCCCCTTTCCCCTCAAGTTTGAGTTTTATGTTATTTTCAGCATGCCTTAGTCTAGATTTTCCTTGCATTCACCATTGTCTTGATCGATTGTCTCAATGTCTAACTCCTGTCATGATACTTTCTCATTCTGTCTCCAAGTCCTGCAGCATGCTTATTTCCCCTCCTTTTCCTTACTTGAAGTAATAATATTGCTAAAATCCTCTCTTATTCATGTATGGAAATCGTGTGAACTCCTGCCATATTTTATCAGCATTATTTTGCTGATTTGATCATATATGAAGCACTCAATTTCATAGGTTTGTTGTTACTTCTCTTAATGGTATAAGTGTATAGTATTCGCCTTTATCTTTCGTTTGTGTTACTTTGCTTTCTTTCACTAAAAACCAATGCTCGCATGCCGTGACTTTTTTCCTTTTTTTTTTTTAGATTAATCCTTCCCTTACTCTTATATTATCCTACTTTAAACTCGATGACATTGATTCTCATTAAGAGAAGGATGTTGGTCCATTTGCTTTTTGGTTAATCTCAGTTGGTGGAACGTAGTTGTCTTTTGATGCCTATTATTTGATTTACTGTTGGGTCTAGATATTTTTGTTTAAAATTAAGTAGTAATTAATCAATCATAGTCCGATTATCTTACCTAAAATTTCCTTAGATAATATCTTAAAGTTTAATGATGGAGGTTTGTGTTTATTTATTTGAAATTTGTTGTTATTAATCATCTATGGTTAGGCCTTTTTTTCTTGATTGATTCAGAAAGCCATATGATCTGTCCCTATTTTCATTTATTTATTTTAGGCTTAAAATTAAGAGCAATCATAAATGGATTTAGTCTATTATGCATTTTCCTGTATTAAATCATTGAGTTCTCACTTACATGCTTATTTGTTTATGTTTGCACGTGAACACTATGGGAGTCCGACCGAACTTAGCCTCCTTTGCACCTCAAAATAGGCCCATGAATGCCTAAAATTCCTTTACCGAGTTAGGTCACCCCAAAAATTTGATGAACAGGGTTAAGAGCAGATGTACAAGATTGTGTACACTAGTATACATCTAGTGTATACGAAAGAGGGAAGATAGGGCCAAAAGCCCTCAAAATTTCAAAGTTGTATTTTGTTATGTTTGGGCCTAAGCCCTTTTACTTCCATTATTATTATGTGTTAGTTATTAGGACAGGTACCAAATTCAAGAAGTGGGCCTAAAGCCCAACGGGGAAATTAGCTTATCTTAGAATAGGTGGAAATGGGCCATAGGCCCCAAAATGACATGAGGCCCAAGTACTGGCCCAGAAAGCAGATCTAAACTTAGGCCCAAATTTTCTTTCCCTGTTTACTTGACTGATATTATGTGCTTATTTGTTAAAATTAATACTACGATTTCAGAACTTCAATTTCTCAAAAGGAACCATTTTGAGTTTAACACTTACATTTTTCTCAAATAAAAAGAGTTATTTATTATCCGCTTCACCCTTTCTAGGTTATTTATAAGTCATTTGTATAGGTAATTTTTCCCTTCCCTTTGAAAATAATTTTAAGTTTATTTTTGCGACTAAGTTAAATGTGCTTATTTTTTAAAACACTAAGCCTAATAATCAATCACCAGATAACCGCATTAGCGGGTGTTCTAGGTGCTTTAAAATCCTTCCTAGAACACTAATATGAATCCCTGAACCCCCCCCCCCCCCCCCTTATTTTCGTTAGATTTCTGTTTTAATCTTTTGAAAAGTAGTTTTCTTAATTTTTTCTTGAAAAATTAAATGGCAACTCTTAAACCAGTCTAAATTATATTTTCTTAATAAAAACAGCCGTAACTGTAAGTAGACAAAGCACATATCCAAGGTCTACAAATCAAGAGCAAAGGTCTTTGATGCTTTGCAAGCACAAGTAGTAGAAGCTGCAGATGCACATGAGGAGCTACTCTTTGCAGTTTCATACTTTTCAATCAATGAATCCTCTAATTCATGGCTTCTTGACAGTGATTACACACAACACTTGTGCAATGATGCTGAAATGTTCAAATACCTTGATGATACTTACAAATCTAAAGTAAGAAAGGGAAACAGTGAGGCAATAGAAGTCAAAGGCAGAGGTACAGTGTCTATCTCAACAATATCAGGTATCAAAACTATTCCTGATGTTTTGTACACACCTGATATGAGTCAAAATTTGTTGAGTGTTGGACAAATGCTTCAAAATAATTATTCTCTGCGTTTTAAGAATCATGAATGTGTTGTTTTTGACCCTTTTAGAGTAGAGTTATTTTATGTCAAGATGAGCAACAGAATGTTTCAGTTAATTGGGAGAAAATAACTGAGTAGTCTTACACTATTACTTCACAGAAATGTACAAACCTATGGCACAAAAGGCTTGGTCACATTAATTGAGAAGCATCGCAGAGATGAAAAAGAAGGAGCGTGTGGAAAATATGCCTGAATTTCTTTCTAATGCTCAAGTTTGTGAAACTTTCCAATAGGGAAAGCAAACAAAATTGCCATTTCAAGCAAATCAAGAATGGAGAGCTAACCAAAAACTTCAGCTCAGTCATACAGATGTTTGCGGCCCAATGAAAACAGATTAATTGAGTGGTAATAAATACTTTCTCCTTTTTATTGATGACTACACCAGAATGTGCTGGGTTTATTTCATTAGACTGAAGAGTGAAGTCTTTGATGTTTTTAAACAATTTAAAGCTTGAGTAGAAAATCAATGTAATCTTAGTATTAAGGCTTTAAGGTCTGACAATGGAGGAGAATATAATTCTTCTCAGTTTGTGGAGTTTTGTAATAGCACAGGTATTGAACGCCAATTGACATTACTATACACTCCACAAAAAAATGGCGTGTATGAAAGGAAGAACAGGACAATAATGGAGATGGCCAGATGTTTTTTGCTCGAAAGAAAGATCCCAAATAAGTTTTGGGCAGAGGCAGTCAATACCTCTGTATATTTGCTGAACAGATTGCCTACTAAAGCCTTGCAGGACATGACTCCATATGAAGCTTGGTGTGGGAACAAACCATCAGTACACCATCACAAAATCTTTGGGTCTATATGTTATTATCGAGTTCTAGAAACAAAGAGGAATAAGCTGAACAACAAGTCCAATAAAGCCATATTTATGGGCTATAGTTCATCCAAGGGTTACTGGATTTTCTATTTGAAATAAGAAAAACTAATTCTCAGCCGAGAAGTGAAGTTTGATGAAGCAGCTAGTTAGGATTGGAAAAATCAGAAGATCTCTTATTTTGATTTATTTTCAAAAGAGCAGCCTCAACTTTCAGAAGATGAACTAGTGGATGATGTGCCAGTGAGGGGAACTCGATCCTTAAAAGATGTCTATTAGTGGTGTCACTTGGTTACCTCCGAACCAACAAGCTATGCTGAAGCACAAGAATCTCAAGCATGGAGGAGAGCTATGCAAGATGAACTAGACATGATCGAGAAGAACAGAACCTGGCAGCTTGTTGACAAACCTAGAAATCGCAAGGTGGTTGGTGTAAAATGGATTTTCAAGACAAAACTCAATCATGATGGAACAATTTGCAAAGATAAGGCTAGATTGGTGGTGAAGGGATATGCACAACAATATGGTGTGGATTACCAGAAAACATTTGCTCCTGTAGCAAGGTAGGACACAATCAAGCTTATTCTTGCATTTGCATCACATAGTTCTTGGAAGATTCATCAACTTGATGTAAAATTGGCTTTTTTGAATGGTTTGCTTATTGAAGAGAACTATGTAGAGCAACCTGATGGTTTCTCAAATCTTGGAAAAGAGGATCAAGTTTATCTCTTAACGATGGCCTTGTATTGACTAAAACAAGCCCCAAGGGCATGGTATGAGAGGATGGACATTCATCTCATCCAACTTGGCTTTAGTAGAAGTCAAAGTGAAGCTACTTTTTTTGTGAAAGTCACTGCAGGTGAGTCCTTAATTATCTCAATTTATGTGGATGACATGTTTGTAACAGGAAGCAAAATTGAACTAATCCAAAGGTTTAACGATGAAATGGAGAAAATCTTTGAAATGACTGATCTTAGAGTCACGAAAAACTTTCTTGGCATGGAAGTGTTGCAGTCCAGTTATGGAATTTTCATATGCTAGCAGATATACATTTCAGATATTTTAAACAGGTTCAAAATCCAAGATTGCAAACCTGTGAGTACTCCAATCTCTACTGGTGTAAAACTTGGCAAGGATGAGGATTTCAAAAAAGTGGATGAAAGTATGTATATAAGCTTAATTAGTAGTATTCTATATCTAACTGCAAGCAGACCTAACATTCTATTTGTTGTAAGTTTTCTATCTAGGTTCATGCATTCGCCTAGAGACACACACTTCACAGCGGCTAAAAGAGTGTTAAGGTATATTAAAGGAACCAACAAGTTTGGAACTTTTTTCCCAACATCTGCCGAAGTAACTATGAACCTAATTGGGTACTCTATTAGTGATTGGAGTGGCGGAGTTGATGATTCCAGAAGCACCTCTGGATATCTTTTTTGTTTAGAGACAAGTTGTTTTAGTTGGAGCTATAGGAAACAAGAAACTACAACTCAATCAACAACAGAAGTTGAGTATATAGCTGCTGCATATGCTATAAATCAATCTATCTAGCTAAGAAAGATGTTGAAGGACTTGGGCCATGAGCAAACAAAAGCTAGCAAGATCATGTGTGACAACAATTCAGTAGTTTCAATCTTGAAAAAGTCAAGTGTTTCATGGTCGAACTAAGCATATCAAGATCAAGTTTCATTTTATTAGAGAAGTCCAACAATCTAATGAAGTGTTGCTTGTTCATTGTCCATCTGAGAACCAGCTAGCTGACATTTTAACTAAGTCATTGCCAAAGGAAAGGCTTAAAAATCTGAGGCAAATAATTGGTGTTTGCCACAAAAATGCCAAGGAAGAGTCTGTTGCAACTTCCCTTGTTGCCATCTCTTCCACTTTCACTCAAGTTAGCTATCATTTGTTAGCCCATTGGCATTTTTTCCATCTTATTATTTTTATTGTTTTTTACTTATTTCAATTTAGTTCTTCCTATTTCTAGCTAGACTTGGTCAACTTTAGTTGCTCAACTTTCTGAAGTTAGTGGCCCCTTTAATGGTTGTTACTTGCCCCTTTTATGGTTGTTAGTGGCACATGTTCTTATTTAGTTTTAACATCCACTTTGTAAGTAGCTACTAGATAGTAAATGGTTAGGTCTTTCCTTGTATAAATTCAGATCTTCTGCAAATTAATACACAGTTGGAATTTCATAAGTTCACTCTAGTTTTATTCTTCAAATTAGTTTCTTGAGTAGTTTTGTTCTAATATCATTGAGTCAAATTTAGGATTACTAAGAGTGTTACCAATTGAGTTTCAAAATGAAATTGAAATTGAGATATAATACGAGAAAAAAAAACCTCATGCATCAAATTCCTTTTTAATTACCTACATAATATAGAGCTTGAAATTGAGATGCCTAAATTAAAACCTAACTAAAAGAGCAAACTGAAAGAGGAAGAAGAAACATCAATGGAGAACTAGAAAAAAATGCACAGGAGGAGGAGAAAGAGTCATAAAATGGGTCAATATTATATTTTTAGTGGGTCGGGTCAAGTGGAGTGGGTCATTAAATGGTATTTTTTATTTTTTAAAATGTTGGTTTGTTATATAAACAATTAATATCAACAAATTTTAATTAAAAAATGAATTAAATAAATTGAGTGACTTTCTAAGAAAAGAGTGGATAGTTGAGTGACTTTTGAGTTAAAATTCGAAGTTGAGTGACTTTCTGAGAGAACAGTGCATAGTTGAGTGACTTTTGAGTTAAAATTAAAAGTTGAGTGACTTTCTGAGAAAAGAGTACATATTTGAGTGACCATCTGAGATATTAACTTGATTATCTTGACATATGTCTATCTCTAGCCTTAATCAACCTAAGTTAAATGAAGTCTCTATCATTTTTCTTAACAAAATTAAATATGAAACTTCATACACCTTAAAGTTCATATGATGATAAAGAAGCAGAATTGAAAAGATTTGAGAAACAAAACCAGCATGAGCTAAAGTGTCCCAAATGTTAGGTGTCCTTCCATCTTTAAATGTTGATGATCACTCAACTTTGAACAGTTCACTTAGAAAGTCACTCAACCTTGAGTTGTTTACTTAGAAAGTCACTCAACTTTGTTTTATAACTCAAACGTCACTCAACTATTGATGTTTGACTTAGAAAGTCACCTAAGTATTGATATTTGACTTAGAAAGTCGCCTAAATATTTATATTTTACTTTGAAAGTCATTCAATCAATTTAAATAATTTTTCATTAAATTTATTTCAAACTATTTTTTTAAGAAATAATAAGATTTCTATTTTAATTATCTTATTAATCCGATCCAATAATTTAATTATAATTTTCTAAAAAAACGTACAACAATTGATCCCAAAAAAAACTTTTCCACTCTAGTAGTTGTTTGATTGGGATTAAATATGTTAAAAAATTATCAAAAATAAAATAGGATATTGGAATTGATAAGAAGTGATAAAAAAAAAAAAAAAGCACAGTATCAATCTTTTACTATTTTTTTAAAAAAAAATAGTTAAAAAAACTATATTTCAACGAAATTCAATAAAATACTTTAAATAATCATACTACTATTACTTTTAAAAATAGATTAATTATTTTTTTGTATTTTTACAAAATTTAATGAAAAAATTATTTAAATTGATTGAGTAACTTTCTAAGCGAAGTATGAATAGTTGAGTGACTTTCTAAGTGAAACACCAATAGTTGAATGATTTTTGAGTTAGAAAAAAAAAGTGGAGTGACTTTCTAAGTGAATAACTCAAAGTTGAATGACTTTCTAAGTGAATTGTTCAAAGTTTATTGACCCATTTTATTCAAATATAATCATACCAAACCAATCAAATAATGAACATTAAATCTAATTACTATCAAAAAAAAAAAAAAAAAAAAAAAAAAAAACTTTTGAAACTCACTTGTTAAGCAGAAGTTCCAGCACCAGAAGCAAAGCCAGGAGGGAAGTCACCTCTGCTATAATTGTCCACCCAAAAGACTACCACCAGTAAAATTTTGATAGAAAAAATCAGCACCAAAAAACTAAAATTGGATTGCAAATTTTGGAGCATCATCATTATTGTACCCTCAATACTTTAGTGACTTCTTTGTAAGATTAAATACTTTAATATATAATATCAGGATCTTGAGCACGATAATCTTACATAGAGATTGTTAGGGGTACATACCTGATGTAGAAGGCATCATCACAGAGAAAAGCAGAAGCTTTAGTCATAAATTAGTTTCTACCTCCTAGCCCTAGCCTTACGTTACCACAACCGTCAACGATGGAATTATTGTAGAGAATATGTGGTAACCCTAATAGGTGGAGGTAGGACCAATTTATAGAGGTTAAGACTTAATTTGATACGTTCATCAATTAACCAATGTACGAACGAGATCTTTTCTTCATTAAATATTATTTATGGTATTACTTGGGCTACAAGTAAACTTGGGCCATAAGTAAGAAATAATTAATAATTCTTACATTCTCCCACTTGGCCCAATGACCATATATTAATATTTAATAAACATTAGTTGCGCATACAATAAATTTCTTCTATAATGTCCATCATACATACCACAATAAGACAAACTACTAATGCGAGTTATGGCGGTTGTACATAAATTTTAAGCTACATATTTCCTTCAATATACTACTACATTAGCAACTTATCATACTAGGGTCATAAGCTATAAAAACATATAACATTACGGTCCACAATAATGTCTCATAAAGACTAATCTTATAATATCTCAAAACAATAATGTATACACCATTATGAGAAACAAGAAATTCATTAATGTACGTATATCAGAAACACAGAATTGAGCTCAAAGTGTAAAAACATCATAAATGTATCAATCATAAGTACAACCAAGACCTATTCTTTGAATATGTTCTTTAAATGTCTTTGGTTGTAAGTCATTTATTAACGGATCCGCAATCATGAGATCAGTTCTAATATTCTCAAGTAACACTCTTTGATTCTGAAATTCTTCCTTGACAGTAACATACTTTAATTCTATATGTTTGACACAATTGGAGTACTTATCGTTCTTGGAGAAGAATACAGTATTATCACAATAAATTTTCAGCAGCCTGGTAATGGTGCCGACAACCTCAAGTCCTGAAATAAAGTTCAGCATCCATAATACATGAATTGTGGCATCATAACATGCCACAAAATTTCTTTGCAATTTTTTTCAGTGATCAATTCCAAGATTACTTTGATATATTCCTAGCATTCCAATCGTAAAACTAATATCCGCTCTTGTGCAAGTTTGAACATGCATCAAACTTCCAACAATAGATGATTAAAGAATTGATTTCATTTTTTTCATTCTACATCATTCTTTGGGCATTACATGAGATTAAATTTGTCTTTTTTTTTTTTTAATAGGAACTATTCCTGCAGAACAATTATTCATGTTAAATCTCTCTAGAACTCTTTTGATATAGCCTTTTTGAGACAGTCTCAATAGTCCTTGCGATCTATCATGGAATATTTCTATCCCTACCACATAGGATGTCCCACGCATATCTTTCATTTCAGTTCATAGAGAGAAAGTCATTCGTCTTACGCAATATGCCTAAATCATTAGTAGCAAGTAAAATGTCATCAATATACAGGACTAAAAATATGAACTTACTCCCACTGATCTTTTGGTCTATAAATCGAGCAATGGTAATCTCCTTAAATCCAAAAGATGTTATGGTCTCATTAAACTTTATATATCATTGCCGTAAGGCTTGTTTGAGTCTATATATTGACTTTTTTCGCTTACACACCATTTGATATTTTTCTTTAATTTCAAAACCCTCTAGTTGTTCCATATAAACATCTTCATTCGAGGTCTCTATTAAGAAAGGAAGTTTTCACATCCATTTGATGTAACTCTAAATCATAATGAGCTACCAAAGCCAAAACAATTCTTAATAAGTCTTTCTTTGAGACCGGTGAAAAGGTTTCTTTATAATCAATGCCTCATTTTTGAGTGTATCCCTTGGCAACTAGTCTTGCTTTATATCGTTCAATATTACCATTAGAATCGTGTTTGGTCTTGAAGATCCATCTACACCCGATTATTTTAGAACTTTCTGGTAATTGAACGAGATCTCAGACTTTGTTGTATTCCATGAATTTTAACTCTACATTCATGGCATCAATCAATTTATCAAACTCAGTAATTTCTATGGCTTGTGAAAATGAAATGGGATCTTTATTAATTCCAATGTCAAAATCTAACTCTTGCAAATAAATCACATAATCATCTGAAATGGCTGATTTTTTTTCTTTTTCTTTGAGATTTTCTTAATGGCAATGCTTGTGGTTCATTTGCGTCAGATACTTGTGAGTTAGTTCTTTCTTGAAGTATTTCACCCAAATGTTGTTCAACATTGTTAAAATGTTCTTCAACAAGAGGAACATCATTTTTTATTGGTGTGGAAGTAGGTACATTCAAGGGCAATGTAATATTTACCATTACCTCATTAATTTCCACACTTTATCATTCAACACTCCCACTAACTTCAACATTCTCAATGAATTTTGCATTACTGATTTCAACAATTCTTGAACTATGATTTGGATAGTAAAACCTATACCATATTCTCTGGATAGCCAATAAGGTAACCACTTACTATTCGAGAATCTAATTTCTTTTCATTTGGATTATAAACTCTAGCTTCCACTTGACAACCCCAAACATACAGGTGTCTTAAACTAGGCTTCCTTCTAGTCCACATTTCAAAAGGGGTCTTTGGAACTTCCTTACTAGGAATCTTGTTTAATAAATATACAGCGGTTTTAAGAGTATACATCCACAATGATTTAGGTAATGACAAATTACCCATCATACTCCTAACCATATCCATAAATGTTCGATTACGCCTTTCTGCAACACCATTTTGTTGAGGTGTTCCTGGCATAGTATACTGTGCACATATGCCATGTTCTTCAAGGAATTTTGCAAATGGACCTGGACATTGTCCTGATTCGTTTCCATTATATTTACCACCTCTATCTGACCTAATGGTTTTCACTTTCCTATCTAATTGTCTTTCAACCTCATTAACGTACACTTTGAGAGCGTCCGCTACTTGAGATTTTTCTTTCAACAAATAGATAAATCTATAACATGAAAAATCATCGATAAAGGTGATAAAATATTTTTTTCCACCTAAAGATGGAACATTAAAGGGTCCGCAAATATTAGCGTGTATAATTTCAAGAAGCTGAGTGCTCTTTGTGGTACCTTTCTTGGTATGCGTGGTTTGCTTTCATTTAATTCAATCCAAACATATATCTAAATCAAAAAAATTCAAATTCGGAAGAAGTTCATTCTTTACTAATCTTTTAATTGTTCTTTGGATACATAACACAAACATTTATGACACAAATAAGTAGAACTTTCATTTAGTGAACTACATTTAATTCCAACATTTTGATGAATAGTAAGTAGGGATTTAGAAAAATTATTATCGAGTTTCAACCTATATAAACCATCTATAAGAACACCAGAACCATAAAAACAATATTCTTATATAAATTGAAACATCTATGTCCAAACTTAAAATCAAATCCAGAAACATCAAGTCTTGAAAGAGAAATCAAATTCCTAGAAACTGAAGGGTTTGTAATAGATGAAGGTGATGTCCAGGCTCAAAGATCAATCGATAAGTCCCTATGCCTTCAATTTGAGCATTCATGCAATTTCCCATGAACACGAAATCCTTATTTGGATTTGTAGTCCGGATCGTAGTGAATCCCTCAAACATAGTGGATACATGAGTAGTTGCACCAAAATCAATCCACCAAGTATTATTAGGAAATTCTACTAAATTTGATTTGAAACATACAAAAGCACTAAATGTACCTTTCTTTTCAAACCAAGCTTTATGTTTCAGGCAATCTTCCTGATAGTGTTCGTCCTTTTTACAATAACGGCACAAATCAGCCTTGACTTCCTTATGAGCATCATGTGGAACTTTAGCAGGTGCTTTCTTTTTCTTAAATTTGTTAGCCTTCAATTCAAGTCATTTACCAGCTCCTTGACCCATGAGGTTAATGGAATGACCTCTTTGTTTCTTAAGTATTGACTCCTCTTGAGTAAGCATATTGGACAATTCACTAACATCCCAGTTATCCTTAATAATGTTATAGTTAATTTGGAATGGTCCATACTCAAGAGGCAATGAGTTCAGAATGAATTGAACCAAGAAGTTGTCATCCACTTTCATCCCCAAGGTCTGAAGTCTTGTTGCAGAGTTAGTGTCGCGCCCCGAGCTACCCTCGAAACGCGGACATAGGACCTAGGACCACAAGTGATCCCAAGCCAACCCTGCTGGCTTGATCATTAGCATACTAAATATAAAATGAATAATAGAAACTATGCGGAAGCTATAATCATAAACAAAATGAAAAGATGGGGAATACCCAAATACTACAACTGAGATATACGAAAACTGATGAGTTTAATATAAGGAAGATATTAACTCAATACTAAGATGAATCTATGAATGTCTAAAATAAGCCTCTAAACTGACTAAAAATGTTGGGACATGCCCCAACTAGATCTAGCAAAACTGAAACTAAAGGACTAAAAGCACTAAAAAGATAAACATGTCACTGGTCCTCGAAGAGTGAGGACTCACCATTGATGCTGCTGAACTGACGATCGAGAAGTGATCTAAGCGTGATCTGGATGTTGAGAACCTAAACCTACATCACGAGAAGATGTAGCACAGAGTATGCGTCACTACTTGAAAGGTACTGCGCATGCAGGATAGAATAAAGCTGAAATAACATATAACTGAACAAAGCAAATAAGCAATGATATAATCTGAACATTATATAGATACTGAATCCTGAGCTAACTGAATGCAGTGACCAATTTATAACATGTTGAAACTGAATATTGGATATATTGATAAATGGTCAATGCAATAGAATATGACTAAACTGTGGGAGCTACTAATAACCAATAGTAAAACCACATGAACTAAATGTGGAGTCCGATGTATATGCCCCATCAAGAGGACCCAATATATTTTGCCAGAGTTATAGAGGCATGCTGGCGCGATCAATGAAATGATGCCCACAGAGGGATCTTACAACCTCTATAGCTAGTAGTTCTGGGACATTTGGGTATGCTGAACCTAGTCAAACTGGGTATTATGCTACTTCCAATTGATTAAGTAATTAACACATTATGACTGAATTTCTGTAAGTTACTAGATAGCTCAAACTGAACATGCAAACTGAGTATGCAACAATTATACTGATATTGATGCATTAATAATTGAGGCATGTATAACTGAATAACTGAAATATCTTACCTAGCATGTGTAATTCAAGAACTAAAGATATACATAGCTAGGGTTCTGGAATTCATGCAATAAACTGAATATTAATATACTAATCCGATTTGGGTCATTCTAACAGCTAAGAATCCAATAAATCTAACATTTAAAAAACCCTAGGTCTAGTTATAATAAGGGAATCAAGAAACTAACTAAAAACTAGGGACATGATGGGTGAAAGGAACCCACTAGTGAAATCCCACATACCTGGTGAAAAATTCCATGAAGAAATCCTTCGATTTTAGGGCTGGAACTGGAGGAAACTTGATGCGTTCTTGAACTATGGTTGCTCGACCTTTTCCTCTTTCACTTCTAATTTTCTATGTTTTGATAAATAATCTAACTTAGGTAAGTTCTGGTTATGTGTCTAGGATTAAACTGACTAAAACCACATGGTTTAGGGTTAAAACAATGTAGTTTAGGTGTCCAACGAATAAAGAAAAGACCAAAATAATCCTGACTTAAACTGCAAACGGGTTGACCACGACCACCTTCATGGACCGTGAAAGGGATCACGGACCGTGAAGCCGGTCATGGTCTGGACTTGGTGACTACTAGATGAGGGTCTGAGTCCACGAACCCTACCACGGCCCGTGTGAAGGATCACGGACCATAAAAGTGTCTGTGGTCTCCACTTAGGCTGTGGTCGGAAGGGACTGGCTAGGGGGCTTACTGGTAAGGCTCCACGGGTGCCCCCACGGACCGTGTGAAGGACCACGGACCGTGAAGGTCCTCGTGGTCCTCACTTAGGCGTGGGGGTCTTAAGGGCTGGCTAGGGAGGTTCACTGCTTCAACTCTACGGGTGTCACCACGGCCCATCATCAAGACTATGGACCGTGGACCCTTTCATGGTCTGTGAACCCTGCTGTGGTTCACTGCTTCATGTATATTTCTGCAATTTTTTTCTAGGTCTGGTTTTCAAGGTGTTACAGTTAGTCATCTCAATGATATGATTTTACATGCTACGCGACCCATCAAAATTCATGGTCGTGAGTTCAGTCATTAGTGTACCAGTGAGAGACTTATCAGTAGAACAAAAATGTTCCTCCACAAACTTCGGGTATTCCCTGGCACTTTCTATTTGTGGAATAGTAATCTTAATTTTGTTAGCAATAGTCATTCACATGAACATAAGGCTCAATCTGTTAGAGCGCTCCCATGATTTATGAAAAGACTTCTCATCCTCACTGCTCTTATCAGTAATGGCAGTAAGTTTGTCATTCAGCAGAGCCAAGTTAAGATCAATCACACCTAAATGGGACTGTACTTGTTCATGCCATTCAGAGAAGTTCAATCCATTAAACACAGTAATAGACAAAGCACGTGAATGAAGAGGAATAACTGCAAAATAGAAATACATGCTCACAAATCAAAAAATAATGTGAATTTAGTAAAGCGATAAAAATATATCATAATTCTCCTTTGGGTAGATACTACGACACATTATCATAATTTAAATGACAATTTTATCTTTAATAGGTAATTGAATATTTTTAATCAAACATACACCACATCTTTAGATATAAAATATATGTTTAACTAAAAATTAATTTACCTTATAATTTTCACTATTCATAGAATGATTGATACACCTTTGGGTAAATTTTTAAGTTCTAGCAATAGTGAAAGTCAATTTATCTATTTATTTTTTCAATATATAGGCATTTCATTAACTTTCATAGATAAATGACAATTTTATGAGTACATATTTTTCTTAACCATACTAGTTTGACCACTTTGGTGACTAACAAGCTATATGAATACAAATGCATACATAATCTCATAAAATTGTGAATAATTTTATACATTTTAGTTTGACTGCTTTGGTGACTAACAAAGTATAGAAACATAATACATGCATCAAGTGATCATAAATATTATATGTGTAGACGTTAATTTCTCTAGTTTGGCCACTTTGGTGACTAACAAACTATACTACACTAAGTACACACATATTATTTATTTATTAATATAATGATCACTTTAATTTATTTACATTACGAAACCTAAACCATAAAAAAACTAGGAAGAAGGTTCGACCACAGAGTTAGTGCCCACCAATACAAAACAATACTGATGTGAACAATGAATACTTAATTGGTCTTATTCTAAAACTGGACATAGAATTCATGATTTTCCATAAACAAGACATGCATGTTGAGAGGATCTTAAAAGTTTTTTTTTTTTTTTTTTTTTAATTATCCTCAATGTACAAGTCCATTTAAAGAAGTGTCTTTTCTGTATTACTTTTACTTTGTTCTCACTATAATAACAAAATTGATGCAAGTTTGCAGGTGACATTGTGCTAGTCGCTTATATCATCTTATATAGATATTATTGGAACATTGATGGTAAGTATCGAAGTGGAACATGTGATAGACAGTACATCATAAACATTGAATGTTTCATATACGAAAATTATTGGTTCAAACAATTCAGGTTCTGATGCCACATGTAAGATTAAATACCTTAATACATAATATTAGGATCTTGAACACGATGATCTAACATAGAGATTGTTAGGGGTACATACTTGATGCGGAAGACATCAACACAGAGAGAAGCGGAAGCGTTAGTCGTAAATTGGTTTCTACCTCCTTGCCCTAGCCTTACGTTACCACAACCATCAGCGATGAAATTATTGTAGAGAATATGTGGTAACCCTAATAGGTGGAGGAAGGACCAATTTATAGAGGTTAAGACTTAATCTGATATGTCCATCAAGTAACCAATGTACGAATGAGATCTATTATTCGTTAAATATTATTTATGGTATTACTTGGGCCATAAGTAAGAAATAATTAGTAATTCTTACATTCTTCAGTAGACTCTGAAACACCATATAGTAAAAAATAGATTGTTTTGTGATTTTCACGCTCCAATTATCAGTTGTTCTGTTATTCTAACTATTATCATTTATAAACTATCTTAACTAGTATCATTTATAAACTATCTCTTGTTTTAAAATTTGAATGATGGTGATATTTCAAGTAGAAAAATTATTCTATTTTTTCTATTTGAACTATTATCATTTATACCTTACCTTATCTATCAACTGTTCTCTTTTTAAATTTGAAAGATGATGGTTTTTCAGATAGAAAAATTGTTCTGTTTTTTCATTTGAACAATTATCATTTATAACATACCTTAACTATCAATTGTTCTCTTTTTAAATTTGAATGAGGATGATATTTCAAATAGAAAAATTGTTTTATTTTTTCTATTTGAACTACTATTATTTATAACACACCTTAGGTATCAATTGTTCTCTTTTTAAACTTGAATGATGGTGATATTTGATGAAAAATGAAATAATTGACGTATGCTTAATAAATAGATGCTAATTATTTTAGGTTTGGTAATGAGAAAAGTTTCATCCACAAATGTCAATTTCAATTATCTTGGAGAACCACCTATATTGGATAGTGCATGCCAACACTACTTTGTTTTTATTTCATTTCATTTTACTTCACCTTTATTTTTTCAAAAACTCTTAAATTATATGAAACTGAATAAAAATATTCGTCAATAATTTGATCCAAAATATTTTAGGCAACTAATAATTGCGTTCAACAATATTTATATTGTTAATAATTTGATCAGAAATATTTCTATTTGGATCAAAAGCATTTTTTTCCTGATAAACATTTTATTTTTTAAAAATACATTATATTTTTATTTCTTGATCTTTTTCAATAAGATAAAATATTTGCTAACATATTCTTTGATTTTAAGATTGATATTAAAAAAGGGTCAATAATAACTCCATCGACTATATTTTAAAGATATTTTGTGATTTAAATTAATGTAATAATTTTTCATGTTTATGCTATTATGATTGTTGTATCTTAAATTTAAAACTAAGAATTATATTACCAAATTTTATCCTTTTTAATTCAGAAAACATTAAGAAATAAAATATTTTTTTATTTTATTAGTAAAAAAGAATTTTATCATTATCTAAATAAAAATTAATGATAGATTAGTATGGTCTTACATTAACAATTATTATAATATTTTTATGATGAAAAGAATGTGTGTGTGTTTTTTTTTTAAAAAAACAATCTGTTTATAAGGAAAATGTCATTTTGACCCAAAAGTAATAATTGTGAAATAATTTATTTTTTAAAATAAATATGATCACGACCAAAACTTGCAGTATTAAGGTTGAAAGAATTCACAATCGTAATTTATATAATTCTTCTATTTTTTCAAATTAAGTATTAGTCTATTATAGATGATAACTTCTTTGAAAAAAACACTTCGACACTTTTCATGTTTAAATGTACTAATGCAATAACAATATCCCAAAAAGAATTTTAAGAAATATTCTGAATTAATCACATATCTACATGTGACTAAGCAAAATAATACATAATTAATGAAAAATTATGAAGCTCGTTCCTTTCAAATTAAGTATTAATCTATCATAGATAAGAACTTCTTTGAAAAAAAAAAAACTTCACACTTTTCATGTTTTAAATGTACTGTTGCAATAACATTACCCCGGAAAGGATTTTAAGAAATATTCTGAATTAATCACATATGTATCTACATGTGACTAAGTAAAATATACATAATTAATAATTAAAAATTATGAAGTTCGTCCCTTTCAAATTAAGTATTAGTCTCTATCATAGATGAGAACTTCTTTGGAAAAAAATATCGACACTTTTCAAGTTTTAAATGTACTGCTGCAATAACAGTACCCCAAAAAGGATTTTAAAAAATATTTTGAATCAATCACATATCTACATGTGAATAAGTAAAATAATACATAATTAATAAAAAATTATGAAGCTCGTCCGTTTCAAATTAAGTATTAGTCTATCATAGATGAGAACTTTGAAGAAAACAAAACTTCGACACTTTTCATGTTTTAAATGTACTGCTGCAATAACAATACCCGAAAAGGATCTTAACAAATATTATGGATTAATCACATATCTACATGTGACTAAGCAAAATAATATATAATTAATGAAATATTATGAAGCTCGTACTTCTAAATCAGATCTATTTTCTTAAATAAATATAGTAGCAACATTTGATAAGTCCCTGTTGATGATGCACTTTCAAAGTTCAATTTCATATATATATATATATATATATATATATATATCAAAGACATTCCCAGTCCAAGTAATGGTTCAGAAGACACTATTCACAGTCCTTCACTATCAGACGAGAAACAGATAAATAATATTCAAGACTCACAAGATCCTTATGAAGATAACGACTCAGGCATGAATTTTGATACAATTGCATTACACAACTTAGATACTTAACCAAATGTTTCAAAGACTTCATTTGAGATCACAAAGAAAGAAAGACAACGGAATTGAAACAAAACAAGACAAGTCACATAATGTGTAAATATTTATTTCAATTGGTAAATTCGCACGCTTATTCACCTTGTTTGGATGGTTGTTAACCGTTGTATTTTTAGGTAGCGACGAAAAAATACATTTTATAAAATGACTGATTTGGTGTAACCGCGTTATTTCATCTTTTACCCTACCTTTTCATAGTAGCTCTACTCCGTATCCTACTTTTCTTCTAGTTTTATAATTCAAATTATGGACATGTAACATTATGTACAATGAAGAATGATACAATCTAACCAAACACTGTATTCATTAAAACAATACAGTACGATACATTGTCGTTGATGGTATATTAACATCTTGCTAACCATAACGGATTCAAGGATTCATATATAAGGTTTGCAATGTATTCAGGGCAAATCCTGGCTTTTGGACATCAAGATCTGCATTTGTCTTTGAGGCTGGAATTCGAAAAATAAAAATATAGTGTCTACGAACCCTTGTACAAGGATACGCAATCAATCTTAGTTGCAAAAGTTTGCAATAGAAAATTTGTGAAATCCGTAACTGGGATTGTAAACACTATATTGAGGAAGCAAAAAGATACTCATTGAGAAGAATGAAGTAGGTTATCACTATGTTTGTAGCCTTTTCCCTTCAAGAAATTAGAGTACCAATGTGCAGAAACCTTTGGTTATCTTATTAACTCGTTGTCATTCAAATCCACATAGTATAAACCAAACGCCGATTCATACGCGTTGAATAACTCAAAACATTCTGAAAATGACCATGTGAAGCAGCCTTTCACATTTGATCCATTCCTAGAAATAACAAATCAGTAAAATATGTCATATCTCTAGAGTGTCGAGAGCTAGGAGATTCAAAATATAAAGAAGTAAATATACGAAGAAGTCAGGGGAGTACTTCTGATGAACACCTTCGCGTCTCTCATCAAATAACAAAATGAGTAATGTGATGATAGGGGGGCTTACCTCACAGCATCAAGCAAATTTCCAATATAATTAAGCTTGCGGATATTCTATCCAAGTTGTGTCATTTAACGTTGCATTTCATGGTGTCATTTCACCTGACAAAACAAAAAACACCAGGCTTTTTAGGATACATTTTTTATGGTAGCCAACGCATATAGAACAACACGATTGGGAATTTGGGCTTGTTTGTGTGTCAATGAGAGGAATAAGAGAGAGGAAGGAACCATTTTCATGAATATACATAGGTGGATTTCCATAAGCTTGTTTGAAATATTCTAGTACACCTTGCAAACCTGGCTCCGTCACTGGATACTGATTCAGAACAAATTGTCAATCGAAAAATACATTAACATATAAACGAGGCAAAGTGCATCGTAGAATTGAAACATGACGCGAGCCTCACCTGGCCTGGAAGTGTACCACCATTTTTCACTGTATAAATAAGAGTAAATATCAGGCTCCAAGCCAAAAAGGAACTAGCGTTGGTTCACTTGACCAAATTCAAGCTGAATATTGTCTTCTATTGTCAATTAAATGGATCACGTTATGTTTGTTTTGATCGATGCATTAGTCATGTATTCTTACATATAAATTCAAATGTTGAATCGGCAGTGAAGTCTCTGATATCATTTTCCAGGCTGTTGGAGCTGTCTTTAACGCGTACTGTCATATAATGATTCAGGGCTATGAAATCTATAGCACCTTTAATTTTCTTAGATTCTCGTCTCGTGAATTTGGGCAATCTAGAAGCAGCATTCTTCTTCATTTGGGGATTTAGTACACTAGTAACTAGTAATCATGATGTTTAAAGATGATACCTTGTATTTTCTCCTGTAGAGTCTCACCACGAGCAGTAAATTATGACCTGCTATGTAAGGCTCGGTTGATGAGTTACCAATAGGGCAGGGAACAATGATTTGGAGGGCTCATTCCACTATCATAACCGCCTAGAGTGAATACATTGACCTCGTTCAAGGTAGTCCATTGACCTCGTTCAAGGTAGTCCAATGCAAAAACTCTATCACCAAATTCCTTGAAACACACAACCGCATAGGCATGAAGTCATCGCTAAAAGGAAAGCATCAACAATCATGTTATATCATTTCGAATGTGTAGCAAAACATGAGCAACTAAAAGTACTCTGCATCCCACATTATCTTTCGACTCATCCATCCTCCATATTCGTTTTCAAGTACTTGTGGCAGATCACTGTGACATAGAGTAACATGTGGTTGAATTCCTACAACAGAGTCAATCAGATAAGCGATAGATCATTTCTTAATTCGTAGTCTTACTTACAAGAAGCAAAATTCAAACTTTCAATGGAAAAAAATTAGTACTAGTGCATATGGAAATGTGATTTTTACCATGACTGACAATCTCGTCGATGAGATTATTGTAATACTGCAATCCCTTAGAATTAACGGGACCTCTTCCATCTACATAGAAAGCGAAAATCAAGTATGAGAAAGAAAGATAAAGCGTATAACAGACTCATATGTACTAAGTAATTGAACGAAAGAGCTTACTAGAAATAAGTCTCGACCACGAAATGGAAAATATATATCGTTCAAACCTGTGTCAGCCATGAGTTTTACATCTTCCTACAATATACAATATTTAAAGACAATCATATTAATCATCAATTATGTGAACTCGAAGTTAAATTGATCCTGTTTCCTCTTCCGTATTTATGGTATGCGTCACAAGATACATATGCGTTAGCGCCTCCATATCCACCTGATGAAAATTTAGGGAAGTAACTTGTACCATTTAGTATCAATTGCACCTCTATCATAACAATCTTCGAAAATATCTTTTTATTTAGTACAACTACAATCATAAGTGCTTAAAGAGAACAAACTAGCATCAACAAAAGTGTCCCAAATGCTTGGAGTTCTTCCATCTTCAGATGCTGCACCTTCAACCTTTCATCAAAACGAAACATGAGTCAAGTAATTACTGTTAAATTTGACAAGATTCAAAGATGAATTAATGTGAAAATTTAGTAGTTAGGAAGATAATTCTTCATTGGTGCAAAAGTCAAGATAGCAACATTGTAGGTGAAAGTTAGGTAAACCATAAAATGGTTTCACCAGGTAAACATTGACATTTTGACACATTGTGATGTCACGGATGACATCAATAGGAAGAATTCACTACTATAAATTAGATAACTCTTAATTCATTTGTAACACACCTCTCACTTGTCGTATCATCTCATAAGGCATTTGATCTTCTTTCTCTCTTGTAATATTTCACTTGTACTCTTTTGGAGTGAAATGAATATTGGTAGGTTGTGTCCGAGGAGTAAGCAAAAGAAAATAATATTTTTTTGAATCTCGTTAATTCCTGGTGTTCTTTTTATCATTATCTCATTTACTATTTATTAGCTACCTTTAGATATAGCAGTTGTGATTCCGTCACTCTCTATATATTCGGCTTCCGCAACAATTGGTATTAGAGCCAAGCTATTATCTTAGTATGCTCTGTGGTTGCAACACAGTCTGAACTTCCAGATTAGAAAACATATACTTTGGTCTTTGCATTGTTAGCTAGTAAATAGTACTTGTAGCAAAAATGATAGCCCACATCGAATGTCAATAATACGTCATCATTGACATCTTCACTTATGACAAGAATTATGTCAAATGAAAATTTTGTACTTGAAATTTTTGACGGCTCAGGACATTTCGGAATGTGGAAAGGCGAGGTCCTTGATGTCCTTTTTCAACAAGGACTAGATATTGCCATAGAAGAAAAGAAACCATTCGGCGTAGATGAAAAAGATTGGAAGATTATCAACCGTGTTGCGGTACCATTCGATCTTACCTTACAAGAGAATAAAAGTATCCATACACAAAGGAAACATCTACAAATAAATTATGGAATTCATTGGAGGAGAATTTATTGAAGAAAAACAGTCAAACAAAACTTTACATGAAAAGAAAACCGTTACGCTTCACTTATATTCCTAGTAGCACAATGAATGATCATATCACCAGCTTTAATACGTTGGCGACAAATATGCGGAATATGGATGTGACTTTTATGGATGGAGATATGGCCTTAATGCTTTTAAATTCACTTCCCGTTGAGTTCGAGCATCTTGAAACTACTCTACTGCATGGGAATGATGAAGTATCTCTCAAAGAAGTTTGTTCTGCCTTATATAGTTATGAACAAAGAAAAAGAGAAAAACAAAAAGGTAGAGAAGCAGAAGCACTGATTGTGAGAGGTCCTTCTCAAAATCATATAAGAACGAAGAAAGGCAGATCCAAGTCAAGATCAAGACACAGCAAAGATGAATATGCCTTTTGCCGAGAAAAAGGGCACTAGAAGAAAGACTGCCCAAAGTTAAAAAGCAAGGCCAAACCAAATAATGGGAAGGTTTTCATGGATTAAAACGTGGTTGATTGTGATGACTCAGATTTCTCACTAGTTACAACATATCCATCCAAATCATTTGATGTATGGTTGATGGACTCCGCTTGTAGCTATCATATATTCCCAATCGGGACTGGTTTGTTGATTTACAAGAAGGAGAATATGGAGTTATTCACACCTCAAACAATAATCCTCTTACCACATATGGTGTTGGTTTAATCCGATTAAGGAACCATGATGGTTTAAGCAGAACATTAATAGATGTTTGATATGTACCGAATTTGAAGAAAAATCTCATTTTTGTAGGAGCCCTAGTATCAAAGGGATTCAAAGTCATTGCAGATAAAGTGGTACTAAGAATATTCTCTGATGCACTAGTGGTAATGAAGGCAATTCGAAGAAATAATAACATGTACCACTATCAAGGTAGTAGATTTATTGGGACAGAGGTAACAACATCCAATGACAATAAAGAGGAAGAAATGACTAGGCTGTGGCATATGCACTTGGGACATTCTGGAGGAAAATCCTTGAAAACTTTATCAGAACAAGGATTGCTAAAAGGAGTAAAAACTTGCAACTTGGAGTTTTGTGAGCATTGTGTCAAGGGAAAGCAAACGAGGGTTAAATTTGGAACAACTATCCATAATACTAAAGGTATTTTGGATTATGTTCATTCAGATGTTTGGAGTGCTTCCAAAACACCTTCATTAGGTGGGAAACACTATTTTGTAACCTTTATTGATGACTTCACCCGAAGACTCTGGGTGTATACAATGAAAACAAAAGATGAAGTATTGGGAATTTTTCTCAAATAGAAGGCAATGATAGAAACTCGAAGTGGCAGAAAGATCAAGTGTCTTTGCACAGACAAAGATGAAGAATACAAAACAATCTTTTTCAGAAAATTTGTGAGGAAAATGGCATCGTCAGACATTTCACCATCAAAAATACATCACAACAGAATGGGGTGGAAGAACACATAAACCGGACTTTGTTGGAGAAGGTTCGGTGTATGTTGCCTAATACTGGCTTGGGCAAAGAATTTTGGGCTGAGGCAATAACATATGCATGACACCTCATTAATCATCTACCATCTACTGCTATTGGTGGGAAGAAACCATTTGAAAAATGGTACGAAAAATCTATTGAAGATTATGGTTCTTTACATGTATTTGGCTCAAATGCATATTATTATGTAAGAGAGTCAAAATTGGACCCAAGAGCAAAGAAAGCTTTATTTATGGGGATTACTTCTGGAGTCAAAGGAAATTGTTTATCATGTCCAGAGACAAAAAAAAAAATATTTTTAGTAGGGATGTTACCTTTGATGAATCTGCCTTGAAAAATAAGGTAACAGTTGAAGATGTCAAACAAACTGATAGTGCTTCAAAGCAGGTGGAGTTTGAGGGAAAATAATTTTCCCAACACATGAATCAAATGAGGAAACAATAGAAGATTTTCCTCTGGAAGAAGAGCTAGTCGAATGGGAGGTTCCATCTCAAGAACCTCAACCACAACTTGAATCAATGGCAACCAGCAAGCCAAAAAGGACAATAAGAAAACCTGCTCAACTCATAGATATGGTGGCTTGTGCAGACTCAATTGCAATTGATGACATTTCTACCACTTCTAAAGACACAATCCAAATTTCAAAAGAAGATAAGTGGAGGATTGCTATGGATGAGGAAATGGAGTCCCTTCATCAGAATCATACATAGAAATTGGCCGATCTCCCAGAAGGCAAGAAAGCAATTGGGTGCAAATGGGTATTTGAAAAGAAAGGAGGATTTCCTAACCAAGAAGATGTTCACTGCAAAGCAAGATTGGTGGCCAAAGGATATGGCCAAAAGGAGGGAATTGATGATAATGAAGTATTTTCTCGCGTTGTGAAATGCTCCTCCATTAGAATTTTGTTGACTTTTGTAGCACAGTTGAATTTGGAACTAGTTTAGTTGGATGTAAAATCTGCATTTTTACATGAAGACTTGGAAAAGGAAATATACATGACTCAGCTAGAAGGATTCAAAGTTGTTAGAAAAGAAAATATGGTGTGCAAACTTGAACAATCATTGTATGGATTGAAACAATCTTTTAGACAATAGTACAAATGATTTGACAAGTTTATGTTGCAACAAAGGTGTAACAACCTGATTCTGTCGTTAGGGAAAAGCCAATGGGGAAAGAATTGGAACAAAAATACCTTTGAGTAGCAACTTGAAATTTCCTAG
Source organism: Solanum bulbocastanum (assembly GCA_037074985.1). NCBI lineage: Eukaryota > Viridiplantae > Streptophyta > Magnoliopsida > Solanales > Solanaceae > Solanum > Solanum bulbocastanum. The sequence continues at coordinate 34,345,811 of CM073597.1, read as the reverse complement.
CCTAGTCCAGATTTGGACAAAATCGGAGTCAGGCGAGTCTAGGGAAATCTGGTAATGAATGAGAAGTGTATTAATGAAATTGATTGTGTGAGTGGATAACCAAGGCGTTAAGGAACCCGTACGACTTTACGAAATTGAATTCAGATGAGTAAAATGATGAATCCATGATTTGTACTAATTTAGGACTTTATTTGGATAGATTTAGTGTCCTCAAATGCTTATTTTGTGCCAATAACTGACGTAAGATCCTTGTTTTCCAAGTATTTGGATTAAGGAACAAAGCATGGACACTAACGAGCAAAAAGGAACAAGGCAGCTGAAAGAACGAAGAAAAGAAGGCCTGTTGATCGCCTAATCCATTGGGTGAATCGCCGAGTGGCTATTACCTCGCCTAAAGTTTCAGTGTGCCAAGCCCTGAAGGAGAAAATCAAGTCGGAGAGAGAAAGGAGCAATCGGCGAGTAACCGAACGATTCTACGATGCAGTGTTGGATCGCCTAGAGTTACAGAATTTGAAGATAATAAAGGCCAAAGTAAAAGGCGATAGAACTGACCAAAGGGTGGATCGCCGAGTTGATCAGCAATCCCGACTTACTGCGCCGAATGGCCCTTCGCATCATATTTTTGGCGACTATAAATACATTTTCAAACATTATGTTTAGTATCAAATTTTATTCTGAACATTCATTATAGTAATTTTTGAGTTTGAACTGAGTGTATTGAGACAATATTTTCCTTAGCTTTGAAGAATTGAAGTTTTCCATTTTTGAGAAATTAGAAGTGGGTCTTTGAGATTCTTCAACTTGGACCTTTGTAAAGACGAAATTATTCGTACCCAGTTGATGGAAACACAATTTGGTAACGATTTCTATCTTTTTATGATGTCTAGCTAAAACCCCAATTCTTGGAGTGTGATTATGTGATTATGGGTTGATTTAGCTTGTGGGTATTGTTAATTATTAGTGTAATTGTTGTTTAAAAGTGATTTCAATTAGTAATTGTGGTTCAATTTAAAGGGTGTAGTATCAAATGCAACTCTACCTTCGTGTTTTTGGCTTGCTCGAGAGAGAGGCTTTAAAACCAAGAATACTGATTTGATGGCCTATGGATATTGGGTTGTCAAGGATTTAGCTCAAGAGAATGAATCCTAAATCCTTTTCCACACATTCAGCTCTAGAGAGTGAATAGACTAAAGTGTAGGCTATTCTTAATTGTTGCTTGTTGGTGTTTGAGAGAAAGCAACTTGATTCGGGGTAAATTGTTTGAGAGAAAGTTAAAGTCTATCTTATTCACTGATTTACAACTATTTACTAATAGTTACAATCACCCACATATCTATATTAGCCTATAATCCAATCACATCCCAATAACCCGTCTCATTACTTGTTAATTTGTGTTATTTGCTGCTGTCGTAGTTGATAATTGCAATCAAAGCCCCCTGTTATTTGACACTTGTGTCACTCTTAAATTTGAGGTATGCTTTTATTCGTAAATGTCTTTACCTATGATTGACTAGAACATATTCGTACTTTGATCTTGATTCTGAAACATATACCACTGGTTATGGGATTCGACTTCAACTTATGCAGTTGGGTTATATTACTAACTAACGATCGTTGATGCTTAGTATTGGATGAAGTGTCTTTGAAACGTTATTAATCATAGAACTGCAGAAATTGATCTTACCATGAACGGGTGTTTTCTGAGTGTTGTGGGATGAAGGTGTGTTGTGAAATGGGGGTTTGGAGCTCTTAATTCAATATTTTGTTTCTATGCAAGCAGCTGTGGCAGGATTATTCCCTCCAAGGCGGGGCTACTGTGGTAGGCTGGGAGCTGCTATAGCCAGACAGTCACGATTTAAGTCGAAAATAAACCCCTAAATCATTTTATTCAGCAAGTTTCGACTTTAAGAGCTAGGAGACGACCCCAGGTGCTTTCTTGATAGTTTTCCACTATTCTTGAGGCTAAAGGTATGATTTTAACTCCCCAAATCCATTTTTTGATCCGTAGAATATAAATTCGTGGGTGATTATCAATGGGGGAGGGTTTTGATCTGGAAATTATGGTGGAAAAAGCCCTAATCTGGATATTAGGCTCTTGGGTTTGGTCTAGGGTTATTGGATTTGTTATAATCCGGATAATTAGACCTTTGATTGTTGATGTTTGTGTATATTAATTGTTTGTAGACCTAGAACAAGCGGAAAGAATCCAGAAAGGGAATATTCAAGTGCCTTAGGAAATTCAAGCTTGTATTCAAGATAGGTGATGGTTGTGATTTTAGGTTGGTGTGATATATGTTTGTAATTGCTCATTATAATGCATGTATTATGTGAATGTTGCTTTATTCATCACCCAAATCTTGAATGAGGATAATTAAATAATTGTATGCCATGAATCACCTCTTATTCCTTGATTGTGAGAATATATATTGTGATTGTGGTTTGTTGACTGGGTCGGGTGTTACGTTATGACATACTAAATTGGATATTTTGCCACGTTCTGGCATAAATATGGGATCAGTTGCCACGTTTTGGTATAAATATTAGTCGGGTACCACGAACCGGTACACTAACAGTTTGGGTTTGGGTTCTATAAGAGGACCATTGAATTGGGTTCCATGAAAGAATTATTGAATTGTGTTGTGTATCTAATTGTGTTGATTACATTCATATCTAATGGTGATTGAGGTTGAAAGACTGTTTGTTGCGTTAAAATGATAACCAATAAGTATTACTGAAAACGTGGAATGCTTCATTGATCCTGAAAATATGACTAATATTGTATATGTTTGGTATATGCATGTTTTATAATTTTATGATTACTTGCATGTGTTTCGCTTAGAAGGACAGTCGTGTGATCCTACCAGCACACTGTGGTTATGTATTGATACTGCACTTGCTTGTTTTTTCTTAAGTATAGGGCATCTTCACGCGACTATTGATAGACCTCAGCTAGGTGACTATTGAGCGTGATCGAATTCAAAGGTGAGCCAGTTCTTTCATGTGGCCATGGATCTTTCTTGCTTAAGTCCACTCTTTCTGGACTCACACTATTTGTTTAAGGTGTTTATTTAGTGTCGGGGTTGTACCCCTTGTTCTTAGACTTGTCGTTCGTAGAGTTTTGGTACATTGACTTTTAGGTTCTAGGGGTTGTTCTTCCACATTAGTTTGGCTAGTTTGTTTAAACCTTTGGAGTTAATGGGAACTCCATATTTCTTTTGGTCATTTAAACCTGCTTCCATATCATTAAATGCATAGTTTTTGATGAAGTTGTTTAGTTTGGGATGTAGTAATGGTTCTTCCACCGAAGGGTTAGTGTGGGTGCCAATCAAGATGGTCTGGGTCTTAAGAAACTTGGTATAAGAGCCCTAGGTTCGTTGATCTCATTGTACCATAACAAGTTTAGTAGAGTCTTGTGGAAAGGTGCGAAGACGCCCGTACTTTTCTTTGAGAGGCTATAGGACTTTCGAAAAAAACTCGCTCTTTTCTACTCCTTCATGCTATAACTTGAATTCAATTGGTATCTGGGTGATACAAATTGGTATTTTTTCCTCCTTCACTCTATGGTCCGAACTAAGGCAACAATAGTGGTAACACCATCACTAGCAAGAGAGGATGTGTATAGACTACCGATAGTTGAATAAGGTCACCATTCGGAACATTTATCCACTACCTCGGATAAATGATCTTTTGACCAGTTACAGGGTGTATCAGTTTACATTTTGCTCCTGTACTTGGAGATCGGTAATGGTCATTTATAGAACAAACTAATTTAGAAATTGGGCTTGTCCGTGACTTGTAACTTAAAAACTGTGAATGTGTATTCCTTGTTGCCTGAATTAATGTGAATGTGGAAGTTGTATTTGCTTGGAGGTGATGATACGATCATGTGCACAATAAGTGTGGGTTTGAATTTTGATATATGCAATATGCTTGCCGAATTGATTGAAACTATGCAAGTTGTAACTGCTGAGTATCGTGAAACTTGTTGTGAAAAGAAGGTAACAACTAAGTTCGATGCAAGGGTCTAGATAATGTACGAGGTGATTCGTAAGAAATATCTGGATGTATCTTGCACTTGAGTAATAACTGCTTGAGTGCTTGGGTGTATCCTGGTGATGTGTGGGTTATGGTGTTTAATTAATGAGAATGAGTTGGATTGTGTATCGTTCTATTGACTCGGGGCAGACAATGATTATCCTAGTTCAGAGGATTATCCTAAATTTCTCAGTAAAGCTGAAACCCGTTGGGAGATATAGAAATGAGAAAAACCTCAAAAAAACTTATTGCCTGTGTACTATTTTCGTCTGAGCTAGAGCGGGACCGAGCAAGACAGAATCTTAGCCTTGTTTCCTCTGTTTTTCTCAGGTCTCCTTATAGAACTCGAATCAAATCTAAACTAACCCCTGCAATCCAATCAGTGTTCAACAATCGATGATAGACTATAAAACCTTGGAATAAATTGAATGCTGTCAAAAATAGCAGAAAAACCATGTGATTACAAAAACAAAAGGAGTAGTGCATCCAGGCTAGGAGGTTGCCCATCAAGATGACAGGGCTCAGTTTTATGCCTTTTCGGGCAAGACCGAGGTTGAGGGTCTGATGCAGTGATCACAAGAACTATTATTGTTTTTGACCAGATGGTTAATGTGTTGTTTGATATGGGTTCTACTTATTCTTATGTATCTGTGTGATTTGCCTTTGAATTCGATATGATTTGTGATATACTTAATGCCCCCATCCATGTTTCTACCCCAGTTGAAGAGTCAGTCATAGTCACCCATGTATATTGCATTGTCTTGTTGTGTTTATGGATTTTCAAATTTGGGTTGATTTGGTTATGTTGGATATGACTGACTTGGTATAATCTTAGGCATGACTTGGTTGTCCCTCTATTATATTGTGCTTAATGGTAATGCTAAGTTGGTAACTCTAAAGATCTCGGGTAGGTAAAGGTTAGAGTGGGAAGGAGGTACAAGCCTAAGTCAGCTAAGGTCATATCTGTATTGCGGAGTAGGAAACTGGTGGACAGGATTGTTTGGCGTGATTAGCTCATATTCGGGATGTTGAGGTCGAATCCCCCTCCATTGAGTCTATTCATATGGTGTCAGAATTGAGAGAGCTTAAAGCTCAAATCTAGGTGCTTCTTGATTAAGGTTTCATCCCTCCTAGTGCTTCCCCATGGGGTGTTCCTGTTTAGATTGTTAAGAAGAATGATGGTAGTATGAGGATTGTTGATTTTATCTTAATCTATAAAGAGGTGGATTAATGCCGGGATGACAAGCTTATGGATAAACAAAGTCCCATTGAGTATACTTGGGTGAAGGCAATTGAAGTATTTTAGTAAGAAAGTGGGCATAAAAATTGGGTTAGTCCTTTGAATTTGATGGGTATACCTGATTTTGAGGTGTCGTGTTGATGAAAAGTTTGACTTTCCAGTGATCGTCAGGGTTGACTGAGCATAAGGGTAATAAGAGTTTGTGATGGAATCAAACTATATAATAAGATTGGTTGGCAACTATTGAAAAAGACTTGAGAAAGGAGTGTACAGACATTAGCTCGAGTGTGATGATAAGTGTTTGGTTTTTGCTTTTGAGTTTAATAATGAGTACGATGGAATATTTAGCGAAGGATATTGAAAGATCGATGGAGAGGCGATCAATGATAAGTGAAGATCCATGAATTCACAAAAATCTTCAAGGTACAAGCTAATATTGATAGATAAGGGGATTGTGCTATACAGTTGAATTTACAATTCAGATTTTTCATTGTAAGTCAACATTCGTGGTGATATATTTTGTCAAGGTATGAATTGGCAAGTGAGAAACAATCAATTGTATTCGGTATTGAGCATTTGAAAGGACTTACACCTGGGTTGAGTCGTAAAGTTATTACTATTGATTGTTAAGTACCTAAGAAAGGTTTCATTTAAAAGTGTTGGTTTATAGTAATATAAATGGCCGGAGTGTTCATGATGGTTGTTAGTATTGAGAGTGTGCACTTCAGTGGAATGATGTGAAGAGTATGTGGAGTCAACTCAATGGAAATGACTGGTATTGACTCTTCAGAGGAAAACCTTTAGTGTTATTCTGTAAATTTCTTATGTGACCATCTATTTCATGTTGTACATGGTTGTGAGTATGATGCACTAGCTATGCTCATGTGTGTTTTCACTTTTGTGGGTGGATCCCTAGTGGTGGATCAGGGGTACCAAATCCGTCAATGTTCTATTGGTTGAGTGGAAAGATTGGGAAGATTTGGTTATTTTGAATGGCATAATTGGTGTTTTCTTGGAGTTGTTAAAGTAATTTAGTAGTTCTACATGTACCACCTTGCTTATGAGAGTTTGTGGAAGAGCTACCATGTGTATCTATGGTTGTCCAACAATCTTAATATTCATCTAGTTGTCGAGGTCATGTATCGATTATCTGTGGTTGAATGTGGGGATCATTGAATCCATATCTACTCTTCTTAAGAGGTAATCTATAATTACTAAATCTAGCATTTTGATAGTGTTGCTAGAGGGTTTGTATGCTTGTACATATCCCTCAATAAGTATCTGATGTATAAACACCAAAATTTTGTAACTTAAGCTTATTGAAATTTATGTTGTAAGAAGGAGATGTAGATAAGAACTATGATTGTTTGGGTATTATGAGTGTGTGTTGGTTGGTTCAGGTTCACTTCTATTTGTAGCTAGCATTGACTCTCAGAATTTGATCATGCTTAAGTGCTAAAGGATTCATTCGGATGATTGCGTCAAGGTCCTTGATAGCATGTTGTAGACGTGTGTACGATCAACTTTGATGGTTGTTGGGAATCATTTTTTTTGCTAGTTAAGTTTTCATACAACAATATTTATCACTCGAGTATTGAGATGACTTCATTGAGGCATTGTAACGGAGGATGTGTAGGTATTAAATTGGTTGATTTAAGATTGGAGATGTGAAACCCTTAGGGGGTAATGAGATTCGGTAAGAACGGCATGCGAGACAAGTATTCCCAGTAATTCGGCGATTCAGATACTACTCTACCCTTACTTTTGCCAATCTTTCCTAGTTGATCACTCGGGGATGAGTAATGGGTAAATTGGTATCTATTGTAACAACTTGATTCTATCATTAGGGAAAAACCAATGGGGAAAGAATTGGACCAGAAAAACTTTTGAGTAGTAACATGAAATTTCTTAGCCTAGCCTAGATTTGGATGAAATTGGAGTCAGGCGAGTCTAGGGAAATATGGTAATAAATGAGAAGTGTAATAATGAAATTGATTGTGTGAGCGGATAGCTAAGACGTTAAGGAACCCATACGACTTTACATAATTGAATTAGGGCGAGTAAATTTCCCGAAATTGATCTTAATGTGAACGGGTGTTTTTTGAGTGTCATGGGATGAAGGTGTGTTGTGAAATGGGGGTTGGGAGCTTTTAATTCGACATTCTGTTTTCGTGCAAGCCATTGTGGCGGGCTGGGGCCCGCCATAGAGGGACAGTCGCAATTTAAGTTAAAAATAAACCCCCAATCATTTTATTTTGCAAGCTTCTACTTTGAGAGCTAGGAGATGACCCCAGGTTCTTTCTTGATTGTTTTCTACAATTCTTGAGGCTAAAGATAAGGTTTTTACTCCTGGAATCCACTTTTCGATCCATAGAATGTAAATTCATGGGTGATTATTGATTGGGGGGGGGGGGGGGGGGTTTTGATCTGGAAATTATGGTGGAAAAAACCCTAATCTGGGTATTAGGATCTTGGGTTTGGTCTAGGGTTATTGGGTTATAATCCGGATAATTACACCTTTGATTGTTGTTCCTTGCGTATATTAATTATTTGTAGACCTAGAACAAGCGGAAATAATCGAAAAACAGAAGATTCAAGAGCCTTAGGGGATTCAAGCTTGGATTTGAGGTAGGTGATGGTTGTGATTTCATGTTGGTGTGATATATGTTTGTAATTGCTCATTATAATGCATGTATGTATGCGAATGTTGCATTATTGATCACCCTAATCGTAAATGAGAATAATTGAATAATTGTATGTCATGAATCACCTCTTGTTGTATGATTGTGAGAATATGCATTGTGATTGTGGTTTGTTGAATGGATCAGTTGCCACATTCCAGCATAAATATGGGATCGTTTTCCATGTTCCGGCATAAATATTGGATTGGGTACCACGAATCGGTACACTAACAGTTTGGGTTTGGGTTCCATAAAAGGACCATTGAATTGGGTTTCATGAGAAAACCGTTGAATTGTGTTGTGTATCTACTTATATTGATTATGTTCATATCTAATGGTGATTGAGGTTGAAAGACTGTTTGTTTCTCTAAATGATAACCAATGAGTGTTACTGAGAATATGGAATGTTTCATTGATCCTGAAAAGATGAGTAATATTGTATATGTTTGGTATATGCTTGTTGTATAATGTTGTCGTTACTTTCATGTGTTTCATTTAGTAGGATAGTCGTGTGATCCTAACAGTACACGTGGTTGAGTATTGATACTGCACTTGCTTGCTCTTTCTTGAGTACAGGGCATCTTCACGCGGCTATTGATACACCTTAGCTAGGTGACTATTGAGCGTGATCGGATTCAAGGGTGAGCTAGTTCTATCAGGTAGCCATGGATCTTTCTTGCTTAAGTCCACTCTTTTTGGACTCACACTATCTATTTAAGGTGTTTTTTTAGTGTCGAGTTGTACCCCTTGCTCTTAGACTTGTCGTTAGTAGAGTTTCGGTACATTGACTTTCAGGTTCTAGGGGTTGTTCTTCCGCATTTGTTTGGCTAGTTATTTTAAACCTTTGGAGTTTATGGGAACTCTATATTTCTTTTGGTCATTTAAACCTGCTTCCGTATCTTCAAATGCATAGTTTTTGGTTAATTTGTTTAGTCTGGGTTGTAGTAATGGTTCTCCTACCGAAGGGTTATTGTGGGTATTAATCATGATAGTTTGGGTTGTGACAAAAGGTACATAAGAATCAAATACGATCATTGTGTGTATTTGCGCATGCTTGAAGATGATTCCTTAATATATCTTCTCCTATATGTTTATGATATGTTGATAGCTTCTAAAAGTCAAGAGGAAATTGAGAAGCTGGAGATTCAACTAAGAAAGGAGTTTGAGATGAAGGATTTGGGTAAGGCAAAGAAGATTCTTCGCATGGAGATAAAAAGAGATCGGCATTCAAAGAAGTTGTTTTTATCTTAGAAATAATACTTGAAGAGGGTATTAAATCGATTTGGCATGAATGAGAAAACAAAACCGGTTAGCACTTCACTTGCCCCTCATTTTAAGCTTAGTGATGCTCTTTGACCAAAGAATAAAGTTGCACGAGAATATATGTCAAGAGTGCCATATGCGAATGTTCTTTGGTAGCTTGATGTATGCAATGGTTTGCAAAAGGCCATATATTTCACACGTCGTTGGAGTTGTAAGCAGGTATATGCATAATCCTGGAAAGGATCATTGGCAGGTTGTAAAATTGATTCTACGATCTATTCACAATACTGTAGATGCTGGCTTGATTTTTGAGCATAAAGATAGTCAATATCTTGTTGGATATTGTGACTCAAATTATGCAGGTTATTTGGACAAACGAAGAGCAACTACTGGTTATGTTTTCACTATTGCAAATGCACCAGTTAGATGGAAGTCTACTTAGTAGTCAACAGTTGCTTTGTCAGAGTATATGGCAATTACAAAGGCTGCGAAGGAAGCAATTTGGCTTCAAGGATTGCTTAGAGAGCTTGGTATTGGACAAAAAGGAATCACAATATTTTGTGATAGTCAAAGTGTTATTCAGTTAGCGAAGAACCAAGTTTATCATGCAAGGACAAAGCATGTATCTGATATCATTACATACGAGACATCATAGAAGATGATGGAGTCATAGTGCAGAAAATTCATACTATGGATAATCCTGCTGATATGCTAACAAAAGTGGTGACTGCGGTCAAGTTTCAACATTATTTGAACTTGATCAACATTGTTGAACATTGAATATTGAGGTTGAAGACACAATCAAAAATTGTTGTTGAGAGAAGGTTGAAAATGGAGAATCTTGCCAAGGTGGAGATTTGTTAAATTTGACAAGATTCAACGATGAATTAATGTGAAGATTTGGTAGTCAGGAAGATAATTCTTCATTGGTACAAAAGTCAAGATAGCAATTTTGTAGGTGAAATTTATGTAAACCATAAAATTTACAAGGTAAACCTTGACATTTTGACGCATTGTGATGCAATGGATGACATCAATAGGAAGAATTCACTCCTATAAATAGGTAGCTCTTAATTCATTTGTAGCACACCTCTGACTTGCCTTATAATCTCCTAAGGCATTTGATCTTCTTTATCTCTTGTAGTATTTCACTTGTACTCTTTTGGAGTGAAATAAATATTGGTTGTGTCCGAGGAGTAGGCAAAAGATAACAAAATTTTGCCAAACCTCGTTGATTATTGGTTTTCATTTTATTGTTGTCTCATTTACTATTTATTAGCTACCTTTAGATATACGAGTTGTGATTCCGTCACTCTTTATATATTCAGCTTCCGCAACAATTACTCTCTACTATATTTGCTACTAAATGTTGTATATTCATATATACACACATATCTACAGAATCAGACTTAGCTTAAAAGTTATGAATTCACGTGAATCAGTAGCTTTTGCACAAACTCTGCATATGTATTATGAAATTCACTAGATATAGATAAATATTTTACTGTGAACTCAGTTATTACTATATATTACTTATATTTTGCAAGTTAACTATTGTTACTGATGTTAGTTTATATAAGTTAAATCGTACATTTTAAATAAAAGTTACTAACTTGATAAGCAGAAGAACCGGAAACGAAGACGAAAGTATCAGGGAAGTCTGTTCTCCGGACGCCAAAAACTAAAACCTGGAAAACTAGCATCACCGCCATGAATATACGTTGGAGCTGGTGGTTTGGAGAAATTATCATCCTTCTTTTGTGCCAGTGGAGCTGTCGGCAGCCGGCTCTACTTCTTAATTGGCAATTATTAATTACTCTTGTATAACAATAAATTTACAACTGGATGAAAATTTTATTAAAAAGCAAATTAGCAGTAAGGTAAACATTTCATTTCTTCACCAACGTCGGTGTCAATAGGACGGTTTGGCGGTTACTTTTTAAAAATTATATAATTCCAATTTTTCGAGTATTTTATAGTGTACTATAACTAAAATTAGATTTTATAAAATCATCCAATCATATCAGTTTCTCTTCGGTTCGGTTCGGTTCAGAAATTTTTTGGGTTTTTTTTATAAATTAAAAAGACCATATCAATTATTCGGGATGGATATACACTTAAATAAAAGTCCACAGTTTTATTGAAAAAATGATATAAATCGGTTCGGTTCGGCTAGGTTTGGTATGATCGGTTTTTCATATTCTTTTGACACCCCTACCTATACGAAATTCACTAAAGCTTAGGCGTGTTAGACACTCCTTAAAATATTTCAGCCAATATAGATATATAGCAGAATTCAATAAGCAATTAGGAACCACAAACTAACAGAGATTTTATCAACGAAAAATCCAACACTAGAATATATGAAAAAAGATTATCATATTTTTCTATCAGAAAAAAGGACAAATATACCCCCGAACTTTCTTAAATGGTATGTGTATACCCTTCGTTATACTTTTAGGACGTCAGTATCCTTGCCGTCCAAATTTTGGAGCATATAAACCCTTTAAGTTAACGGTGGTACACGTGTCTCGATCTTAACTACTAACCTTATATTTGTTAAATTTCTGCCCAAAATTAAAAAAATCCACCCAAATTAATCTAGAAACCTGCCCAAATACATAATACCCATAGCCCAAAAATATTAACCAAATTCCCAAATCAATTCACTTAATTTCAAATTAACCAACTTAAACACTTGTTTAGCAGCATCTTTCCCCATGTTCATCCCTAAATCATCCTCAACACTAAATCCTCCAATTTCTCCTCAACTTTCTCGTAGAAGAGGAAGACCCATCCAATCATCTTCATCCCCAGAATCATCCTCCATTTTTTCCTCAACTTCCTCACATGTGTCTTGACCCATTTAATCTTTCTTTTTAGCTAAATTAATTATTTACTCACCACCATCATTATGCTTGATCAAATTTCATTAGAAGAACTGTCGAAAGACTTCACACAATTTTTGTACCAAATTTTATCCAACCATCATTAAACCTCAACTTCTTTGCCCACTATCTCTTGTCCATATGACGGTTTAAGGCCGACAACAGCTAAAATGGACATAATATATATAATCTTTCTCTTTTCGTGTAGAGAAGAAGACCATCGTAGGACTAGCACAAAGACTGATACTAGGATTAGGATTTGGTTTAGTGGTAGGGTTAGATTTGTTTGGAGAGAAGAGGTGAATGAGAAAGAGAAGGAGTTTTGGGTCGGAGTAGTATCTTAAATTAGGTGAATTGATTTGGGGATTTGGGTTAATATTTTTTGTTTATGGGTATTATGTATTTGGGCAGGCTTCTAGATTAATTCGGGTGGATTTTTTTAATTTTAGGCAGAATTTAAACAAATATCAGGCCAGTGATTAAGATCGAGACACGTGTACCACCATTAACTTAAAGGGTATATATGCTCCAAAATTTGGACGACAAGGATATTGACGTCCTAAAAGTATAACGAAGAGTATATGCATACCATTTACGAAAGTTCGGGAGTATATTTGTCTTTTTCCCTTTTCTATCTCATGAATGTAAATTCAAAGACACATACATATGCAACCAATGGACCAAATGGTTCTAACGTTCTGGAAAAATCAAACGACCCAAATATTTAAGAGTAATCCCTCTGTCTATCTTTACTTGTTTACTATATCATTTTGGGATGTCCAATAATATTTGTCTAATTTGTAAAATCAATGAATAATATACCATATTGGTCTATTTTACCCTTGCTATCTTTCAATGTTTAAATGATTTATGTTTAAGAAGGGTGATTTGGTAAAATTACCTATAAGATTGATTGTTCTCTAATCTTATGTCAAATTAATAATGAACAATTATTGTTGAACTGAGAGAGTAATAAAGTCTCTAAGACTAATGAAGAACTGACTTAATGAATTGTCAATAAACGGCTATAATTGGGACGGGGGAGGGGGAGTGGGGAGGGGGGGAATGTTGATGAGAATAAAGAATATGATTCAATAGCCAGAAATAAATGTTAGATTTAAAGAAAAAATAATAGCCAATCAATGCTATTCATTCTATTCAATAAGAATTGAGTCTAGACAATAATATGAGTACTTTTTTTTAAAATATTAGAATTATTTTTCCAATAATTTATTCGTCGGTATAGGCGTGGGACATCTCATTCATCATCGCCCTTTTCCCTTTTCTTGATACGTGCACATATTATGATACCATGTCAAATTAGCTTAAAGAAAAGAGAATTGTCTAAGCCTTATAAAAAAAAACTTGAAATTTTATTTATGCACCAAGATACGACATTCCATTCATGATCAAATTTAATTTTTTTTTCTCCTCACTTTCCAATTAACTTTTTTTTGGGGGGTCTGGTCTTTCCCGTTACACCTTGTTTGGATATTTAATATCCGTTGTATTATTAGTTTAAATACAATATTTATTTTGATTGTTATTTGAATTCTATTATATCGTATCGTTTAAATTCATCGTTAGGTTACAACAAAAAGATTCAATTTATGTACCGACTGATTTGGTATGACTGCATCATTACCTTAATATTTTCTTCTCATTTTGTTTTATTTATTATTTAATAATCATATTTCATTTTTTATCCTACTTTTCTGTAAATAATTGGCAAGGGGGACACCCCCAAAACTTAATTTGAGAAATAGCCACTTAATTTCTTTTTTATTTAATTTTTAGTGTTAGGTTAAGAAAAAGTGAAAAAGCGGGGTTGGGTTGTGGGGTCAAGGACCTTTTCATCACTTTTAGAACTTGGGGGTAAATACAAGTTTATAAAAATACAATAAAGGCCCTTTTTATATTTTATTAAATATTTCTCTTTTTGTAAATTCATTTAATTATTTAACAATTTTTCTCTCTCTTCTCAACTTCTCTTCTGCCCTATTTTTTTGAGTATCTCAAATAGTTGAAATATTTTTTCTCCAATCTTCTTGCCCAAGTCGAAACATTCATCCTCTTGTGCTCTAGTAAGTTCATTTTTCTTTTCCAAATAGTTTTAGCTCCATTTTACTATTTTATTGTTACATTTTAGTTTAGTGGATTTTGAATTTTTACGAAAATTTGATTGTTGTTGATTAAATTTGTCAAAAATTGATATGTGGTGAGTTCATGTTCTTGATTCCAATCTTTAATTGTGCTTTGCTTTGAATAATGGTTAGAATTTTTTTGAACTTTTATGTTTATATTGTCTATCGATTTTAATTTTTTTTTTCTGCGTTTTAGTAGACATTAATGGTGTTTTGGTTGCTGTCTTTTGCATTCTTCGTTTCTAGAATTACTGCAACTTGTTTTGCATGTTTAATATAATACTTTTTTGTTTCAGTTAATAGACTAGTGGTTGATAGATTGATCACTACAAATTTGTTTTTGCTTATAGATTGTAAAGTATGGCTAAAGATAGAAAAACATTAATGAATATATTTCTATTGCTTGCAACACTAAGAAACATAAAGTTGAAGAAGTTGATCAAATTAGAAATTTTTTTGTAAGAGTAAGGATGGCGGTTTATCATGATCATTTTAGAAAAATTCTAATTGATCAAAAGCTTTATGTTTATTCCAAGCAAATGTGTTTTGAACACTTGAGACATTTGCCGAAGCATTTTAAAATTCAATAAATAAATGATCTGTTATATGTTGTTGCGATGTGCTAAGAATAAAAAAAAAAAAAAAAGTTACATGACATCTAGTTCTATGTGAACGATAAGCCAACTTGTTTCAACTTAAAGAAATTTGCTTTGATTACAGGGTTGAATTGTTACCATACCTCGTGAATAAAAAATAAGCAAAGTCCTTCAATATTGTGGAATTATTTATTTCAAGAACGGAAAAGGGCCTAAAATACCCTTGAACTATTAGAAATGGTACAAAATTACCCTCCATTCACCTATTAGCCCTTAAATACCCTTGATGTCTACTTTTAGGTCCCATATTGCCCTTATTTTTAACAGCCCCAAACTTAAATCCAATTAATAAATTCATTAATGATGTGGCTATTATCTATTGGTCAACTTTTAAATAATCTAAATTAATTAAAAACCCACTCATTCCCAAATCAAACCTGCCCCAAATTCATTTAACTCATCTTTTATCACCCATCTTCCTCACAACAAATCATTGAGGATAAAGGCTGCAACACTTTCTTTTTCTTATTTTTGTCCCAGCTACATTCTTTGAAAAAGAAACAAAATCTATATTATGATATTTCTTGAGCAAAGTTTTGAGTAGAATCTATCTAATGGATCCAAAATAAGGTATACCCAAAAGATTTGATTTCATTCTCATCAAATACAAGCAGACATTGATGATGAAATTTCATGTTATTGACAAGATCTGATTTTCTGTTTATTTATGCAATTGTTATCCAAAAGTCATTAAAATGATGGATTATTGGCAATGTATAAAATCTTTTTTGATTTTTCTCTACTTCTCCTTCAGTGTTACAGAAATCAAAGAACCTGCTATGTTGAGTAATGAGTAAGCTAATCAACTATATTTATATTAGCAAATTGCACTATAACTGCTTTAAGTTATCCATACCTTTATGTTAAACGGATATATTATTCTCAAAAAAATTACCTCTATCTAGTTGCATAGTTTATTCACAACCCGAAGCATGTGATCAAAATAATCATAGAGAACACTAGAAATTGAAGCATTCCTTGTTTATAAGGAAAAATCAATCACTAATGAAGTTTTTAGAGATCAGTCGTTAACATGATAGGATGGTCAGTAGTGAATCCAACAATAATCATCAGTCTTAATCTTGATACCTGCAAAATATTACTTAATATTGACATATAAGACTTAAAATCATCTTATTAGCTCAAGCTACATGACAAAATATGCATCTGAAATTGACACTTAAGTTATAATGACAAAAAATGAAGTCATTCAAATAATATAGAGTAGAATGTGCTACAAATCAAGCATGATCATGGAATCCTTTTAATTTTAATATCTTAAAAAGACACAAGTCCATACCAATTTTCACTTGTTTTGTTTAAAAACTAAATTGAAATGATGTTTGTTAATAAAATGACCTATTTTTTTTAAATGAAGATAAGTTAAAAATTATTTTGACAAATTTTTGAATATCATATTTTTATGTGCAAACGGTTACATGTTATGCACAAATCAAGATTTCATTCATTGACCCATTACAACATCTCTGATAGTAAAAGCTCTAAGAAAATCAAGAGTCGGCAACAGATTGCATTTAGGCATGAATAAGTATGGGAGTCTCAATAAAATTAGTGGCTTAAAATAAATTGTTGGTTTGAGATCTTAATATATACACTTACATAAAAAAAACGTGTGTTATATTTCTTGCTTGTATTTCACACAATAATATTACTATTAATAACAATAAATATTAACTCAAATTAATAAGATGTTAGCCATGTGTTTTCAATACATTATTTTGGATGTTATTGTAGAAACATTAATTATTACTATAAAGACTTGAATAGGTTAATTCAAAGTTATAAATATTTTTATTAAAAATATATAGTTTTGATTCCTTTATATGTATATAGATTTTGTATTCTTTTCTCTTCTCTTTTTGGGAAAAGGGACAAATATACCTCCGAACTATCGTAAATGGTATACAGATACCTCTGCCACACTTTTGGGACATTGGTTACACTGCCGTCCAAAAATTAGAGCATATTTGCCCTTCACTCTAATGGAAGACTAAATAGGGACACGTGGCGTAATCCTATGGAGGGACCATCCGGGTTGTTGAATTAATTAAACTCAAAATTTTAAAAACCACCCATATCTGCCCTTTGACCCACTTAACCCATTACTCACACTTAAACTAACCTATTCAAAAACCAAAAAAATCTCCAATTCTCTCAACTTAATCGTTCATCTCACGGACCAAAAACATAAGTTTACTATCGATTCTTTATTGTTTCCGCCGATTTTTCGTCGTTTTCGTCGTTCTTTGTCCATCTTCATCTTTTCCAAGCAATGAGGATAAAAAAATTTCCAATTTTAGCTAATGCATCAGAAGAATCTTGAAGTTTAGATAGGTCAAGAACACAATAACCTTTCATCTAATTTCATCTCTTCCAAATCAAGTGTCACGACCCGAGCCTACACCCTGGATGTGGCTGGCACTCGAGAATCATTGCTGGTCCCCAAGCAAACCCTCATCCTGCCTGACTACAAGTGGAAGACTAACTCAAGCATACAAAATCTTAAAACAAAATAAAATTCATTGATACTCAAATAATAAACTCAGAATATAACTGTATATTCAACTAGCCTAAACTAGGCAACTAAATTCTTTAAAACATTTAACAAGATAAATGAAACAGACTTTTCAAACTCTACTGTCTATATATGAAGCCTCTAAATGACAAAGATAAAAGTCGAGATAAGACCCACGACATCCTGACAAAAGTGAAAAGTAAATGAAATCCCTCGAAAGCAAGGAGGCTCACCATAGCTAACTCGAACTCCATGTGGTATCAACGAAACTCTTGTTGATGACCCTGAATACCTGTATTTGCATCATAAAACTATGCAGGCCAAATGGCTCAGTGTGTGGAATGTATGAGCATGTAAGGGGAATTCTAAAGCATAAACATAAGCTTGAACTTAATAAAAAGGAAACATACTTACCACTTCTCAACTCACTTACTTGACTCAACTCAAGAATAAGATATTCAACTCAAAGATATGATACTCAACTCAAATGTATAATACTCGACTCAAAGGTATTCAACTCAACTCAAACATACTTAACACAAGATACTCAACTCGTGATACTCAAGGATAAATCAATAGAAAAAGATGCAGTATATATGGAAAGTTGTAAAACTGTAGATAGCAACACAATGTATTGAAAAATACAATAATACTCAGTGTGTATATAAAAATACAATATAACTCTTTGGTAGTTTCTCTAATCGACAACCATCACTATGAGCTATGTGATAATACAATGTCTAGCCCATGCTGTCAGAACTATATTATACCTTGTCGGATTATAGAACCTCTTAACTACGTGGATCCGCTACACTATGCTAAAAGCATTGAGGAATTATCTAAAAAGTATGACCCTTTATACCCACATTGGCTACATGGTTTATGGAGACTTGAGATATCTAAACTCATCCCCATATCGGTGCTCAATACTACTCTCAAAAATATACTCAGCTCATATGTTTAAAACTATAACTCTTTATGTGGTTTGAGAATATTACTCAAAATCTTTCTCTAAAAAGAGAGGTTACTCAAAATGTTAAAATTCTTTTGGAAATCTCAGTTTCCTCCTCTTTTAAATGTGAAAACATTTACTCTTCGGACTACATAGTTCCCATATATCATTTTAAAGAAAATGAACTCGACTCTACTCTTTATCAACTCAAGTGCTCAAGTCTTAAAACAAGTTTAGAAAAATTTTGTAAAAAACTTCTCAAAATAAGGTTCATGCCGAATTATGGACGTGAACGACTCAATTCAAGGTTTCAATAACCATACATAGAACTCAATACTCGAAACTCAACAACTCAGAGCTCAAAAACTTCAATGATACTACTTATTTCAAGAATGTTCAACTCATAGGGTTCATGCGAAATCATGAGCATGAACAACTCAACTCATGGACTCAACGATACTTCTCATCTCAAGACTGCTCAACTCATAGGGCTCATGCGGAATTATGGGCATAAACAACTCAACTCATGGACTTAATGGGTAATATGTAATAGTCTCATGATTAGGAATAAAAACTCAAAAGGGATTAAGAACCCAACTTATGGACTTAGAACTTGAAGATACTACTCCTCTCAAAGATACTCAACTTATGGAGTTCATACGAAATTATTAGACTCGAACGACTCAACTCAAGGGTATGAATTGTAATATGGAACTCATGTATATGAATCTTCTCCTTCTCATACTTACTTCCTCAAAACTTAACTGAAAATTGATAGTTGATCTCAAAGGATTCATAATTGAACTCAAAGGCTTTCTTGAACTCTACTCTTAACTCTCTTTTGAATTTAAATTATGAATTCAAGAGTTATGGTTCCTGATATGAAGGATATCGATGATAGTATAGAGTCATGAATACATTCTCCTCATTCTCATGCTCACTTACTTGAGTCTTGAACATGTTATTAGAAATTGTAGAAGACTCCTAAAAAAGACTCAAAGGACATTCTCAAAATGTTTGAAAGAACTCTCAAGAATTAACTCCTATCTCTACCTTTAATTTGAATTATTAATTCAAGGTTATGATTTGTGATAGGAAAGATATCATGATGATTAAAAGTGTTTTAGAGAGTTAATCATAAGAAACGGTTGAAAAATATTTTTTGGGAACCAAGTCCACAACACGAAGATGAATTAAAATATTTGGTCAAAATAATTTATGAAACAGTGGAGTCCGCGTTCTCTCCGTGATGTGGAAAGAAAAGTTTCACTCTAAAGGAATGAGACATGTTTTTGTCCGACTTTTTCTTACTCGTTTTTCGACCCTAATTTGCCTAGAATCGAATGGTTTATTTCCCAATCACTTGGATTCGGTTACTCAACGTAATTACACTCTAATCTACTCAATACAGCCCTCAAAACACTCACTTTCATCTCAGGAATTCATCAAATCCCAACAAAACAAGATTTAGAATGAAACTTCAAGAACTTAAACCTTGCAATCTTTATGGACAAATTCCAATATGAAAATCATGTTTGGCGTGTGGGTGAACGAACCCAATACTATGGAAGCTTACATACCTCTTAGGGATCAAACCCATGGCGAAAATCCGCAACAAAACACAATAACCTCGACAAACACCTTGATCATTTTCTCTTTTCTCCTCTTTGCTCTTGTTTTCTCTTCTTTTCACTTTTTGAACTATCAACTAAAACCCTAGGAGTATATTAGACTTATAAAAATGAACCTAACAGGATTAGACCCTTAAAAACTTACTAAAAATGAATTAAATCTGATTAAGTAAGGAAAACACATAAATACCCCTCACTATTTTTGGGTAACTTTCCTTAACTGGACAGTCTAACTTAAAAATGGCATATCTCCCTCATGCGAGCTCGAGATTTAGCAAACTCGGTGGCATTGGAAAGATAATTCAAAGACCTTTAATTTTCCATCTTATGGCACACCTAACACATCTTGTATAGAGAGTTATGGTCGTTTTAAGTTGACCCAAATCTTATAAGAACTTAGGAATGACTTGAATGAATTCCGTTTAACTCTTTTTGGAACTCAAGATGCTACATCTAGTGAATTTAACACCTAGGAAAAATTTTAATTCCTTGGAGAAAAAATTACTCACTACGAAGGATGGTTCAAGTCGTAGCTCAAAAATTTTATGGGGTGTTACAATATCTCTTCCTTGGGATCATTCATCCTCGAATGACGACTGGATTGGGTATTGAATGGGGTTACTCTTACTAAGGTCTGAGTCTAATGGTACACTCTCACTACATTCAAGCTTAGTACTCTAACAACTCCATGAACTTCTACTAACCAACTCCTTTATAGGCAACCAAGGGCTCTCATTTAGCTATTTCTCATAGCAAAACCTCATCCTCCTCTTCCTCCTCACTTATAGCCTTAGAGATTTATCTCATCATCATCATCATCACAATAAGATCATTAACCTTATCCTTTTAACATCACTTCACTACTAAAAGACCTCTGAAAATATGCCTCCAATACCCTTGCGAACTCATTACTATCTTATTCTCGAACACTTGATTTCTTATCTTGCCATATCCCCCTTAGGTCTAAAGCTGACACTTGAAAGCTACAGACCTATTCCATCATCTCTAACTGGTCTACATCCTCTTTTACTCTAACACTCGAAAGAAGTTTATCTCATTACAATCGATCTCTCTATAAGCTGGTACTAAGACCTCTTTTTAATGTGTTTCTCTTAACCTTTTCTAATTACATACCCTCTTGGTACACCACTTAATTCTCTTGTTTTTCTTGTGACTTAGCCACACTTCACTGCCCTTATCTAAAGGTTAGGGTCTTTCACTTGTTCCACTCATATTTATTAATTGCAGCTAACATCTCAATTCCTCACCTACTCTATGTCAAGTCTACCAGATCAAATCCCGAGACTAATATCATTACCCTCATATTGCCATTATTTCGATCATGACACTCATCTAAAATTCAAGCTTAATGTTCATTACTTAACCCGAATATCAATACGATTGCTCTCCTACTATACTATACCTCATTACTTGATCAATTCTATAACCATCTAAACATCATGACCCTCTCAAAAAAATCATAAGCCTAGCTTGGGTTTATCACCTCATGAATATTATGTTCTTATATTCAACACATATATTTAGCCCCCTCTAACATGATGGCATATCGACATTAACTCTATTCTGGTTAGAAAGATATATTCTATCTCATCTTGACTGGTAACTCTTACTCTACGTCCTATCATAAGATCTTTACAACTCATCACTTATTAGTCTAGCCATAAGGGAAAACTTCTCATCAATAACTTACAGGGTGCATGATTATAATAACATAGTCTGCCCCATCACTATCTTCCTTTCTTGGATTACTAAAGCTTTGCATACTTTCCTCTAACTCTAGGCTATTTCATTACTACTGCTCATGATCTTGTAACTCATGCTACCTTTTTGGTGAAAATACTACCCAAGCTCTAAACATACTTTCTTATAAGGATCTCAGCTCAAACAAGGCTTAGAGAAAAAAATACATCTCATTTTTAGCTTGAACGCACGATTCATATAAACATGGGTTCATTCCTCTAAATTGAGCACCTACTCACTCATAGGCTTCTCTCAAGCCCCTTTGGAGTCTCATAACTTCCTCAAAACTCTTGCTAAGAACAACTCATCGATAAAGGAATGACTATGCTTTCCAACCACATCTACTATGATGGGTAGTTGAATGAATCTGAGAAACGCATGAGAATGAATAAATATCTATGACATAGGTCTATTGCATGATTAAGAGTATGAAAGAAGGGAAATCGTTCTTAAATGTCTGTAGTCACTTATTTATAGAAGTGAGGACCTCACAACCATAAATAAGATCCTATTAACACAATTTAATATACACCCTACGACACTTGAACTTTGTGCTCAGTTACCAAGTTTGTCACAACCCGAGCCTACACTCTGGACGTGGCTGACACTCGAGAACCATTGTTGGTCCCCAAGCAAACCCTCATCCTAGCTGAATACAAGCAGAAGACAAACTCAAGCATACAAAAGCTTAAAATAGAACAAAATTCATTGAAACTCAAACAATTAACTCAGAATATAACTGTATATTCAACTAGGAAAAAATAGGCAACTCAAGTTACTACTAAAAAACTGCTAAAAAACGACGGACGGCGTCGCTCCAAAAAGCGACGCCATTTGCCACATTGTCCTTCACTTTTAATAAAAATAATTATTTTTAAATTATTTTACAAAAAGCGACGGACGGAGGGCTATGCTTTGAATTTAGGAAAGCGGGCAGATATGAATGCAGGAAAATTGATAGGTATGAAAAGTCATGATTGTCATGTGTTCATGGAAACTATAATTCCTATCGCTTTTAGCCATCTACCCGAAAGGATATGGAAACCAATCATAGAGATAAATTTTTTAAAAAAAAAAGATTTGTGTTCTGGAAAGTTCTTGGAGAGTAGTTTAGACATGATGGAGGAAAATATTCTTATTATTACTACTAAGTTGGAGAAGATATTTCCATGTGGTTTCTTTGATATGATGGAGCATCTTTCAATTCACCTTGTACAAGAGGCTCGCCTCGGAGGTCTGGTTCAAACAAGATGGATGTATCCATTTGAGAGGTATCCATTTGAAATATTCACTAAGTTATATATATTAACCAAGTCTTTTATTAACATATATATATATACATATACACATGCAGAAAAATTGGCAGTTCCAAGCAAACAATTAAGCAAAGGGGAAAGATCGATGGATCAGTTGTTCAAGGTCATATTGGGAGAGAAGCTGGTGATTTTTATTCTTATTAATTTGGTGATGATGTGTCATGTAGGATAAACAAGCCCAATCGCAATGATGAAGGTGATATTGATCCTTTATTTTCCACCGATACCAATTTTTAATCAAAATGGTCGAGGATCTAAAAAGCGTGGAAAGTGAGGCTTCACTAATATAGAAATGCAATCAGTTATGACACATATTTTGCTTAATTGTCCAGAGATTCAACCATATCTCAAGTAGGTGTTAAAAATATTTTATCAAATAACATATTAATAAGTGTTCATTAACTAACGAAATACTTGAATGTAAAATGATCAGCTTGTTCGTAAAACACATGGGGTAATGAAACCATCTATACATAATTTTCCAAATGGCTAACAAACTATGTAAGTGTGTAATCACTAATTATTTAATATTATATTCATGTTATACTAAATTAAATTAGTTAAAATAACAATCACGTAGGTTTACGGTGAATACTCGAGTGTACAACATTTTCAATTAGTGAAAGAAGTAGCACTTGGACCTGAATCTCAAGTACTGACAATGAATAAGTATTATGTCAATTGTTTTAAGTTTCAAACTGGAGAACTTTCTAGGAACAAGAAAACAAATAATAGCAGTGTTTACATACAAGGTGATGTTGATGGTACTGGCCAAATTATTGAATATTATGATGTCATACATGAGATTATTGAAGTGAGGAATTCAGGTTGGCCTAAGAAAAAAATTATATCGTTTCAGTGTGAGTGGTTTGACCCATCACATAGAGGCACAAATGTAGACCATCAACATAATATAATTGAAATTAAGCACACCAGGAAAGACATAAGTTGTGATCCTTTTATTATTGCACAAAATATTAAACAAGTGTATTACGCTCCATATTCATTGCGTAGAGACAAAGCTGATTGGTGGGTTGTTATAAAAAGTAAGCTTGTGGGAAGAATTTAAATTGACAATGTATTAGATGTGGCGTATCAAAATGATGTTGCAATTGTTTATCAACAAGTTGATATTGAATTGGAAACACAACATCCTCAACACATATTAGAAGAAGTATTTGATGTTGAATGTTTAGAAATATCCTAGAATGAGGAAAATGAATCATTTGATGACAAAGAATGGGATAATGAAAATGAAACAACTGAGGAGGACGAAGGGGAGAATGATGGAATTGAAACAAGCGAGGAGGAATAGTAGTAGAATGACAGCTAGTATATGTAAGTTAATTTATTTTGCTAATTTTATTTAATTTATGATTTTTATATATTATACATGTAAATTTGCATACAAAATTCATCAGGTGGTGATGGTGATAGACATCGCGAGCATCTTGGAGTTAGTCAGACTAATAAGGCTAAAAAGAAGAAGTCAGCTAGGAGACCCATAGATCCTGAGGATATTCCAGGATCTATTTCTTCTGCGCCAAATTGCATCAGTCATAATACTTATTTATTTGTTATTCCGTTTGGTACGGCGGATCCTCGACAATATTATCCTAATTACCGTCGACTAGTCGGTGCTTCATCAACTTTACAGTCATTGTCTCCATGGCGTTACGAGGACCTACCTTTACAGGATATTCATCGACCACAACCCTTATCGGCAGGTAGCATATCAGATGGTACTCCATCTCCCACAGGTACATCTCCTCAGTTATCTACCATGAGGATTGGAGATTCTAGTAGCAAGCAGTCAAATACTATGGCTGGTACACGTCCATTGACTTAGTGTTTTGTGCATCCTACTGTATCACTTTCATCTACAGCTGCACCTAGTGCTACACCAGATGCTGAGATGTCTGCTCTACCTCCAGGCCAGATGGACAGACTTGGTAGAGTCATGATTGAGCCAGATGGATCATCGTAAGTTTGTTTTGTTATCTATTTGTTAGTTTATTTTATTTATTTCTTATACTTTAATATATTATTCATGAACTAACATATTTATTATGTGTTTTGCAAGTGGCATCCTACAAATGATGCTACCTCGGCTTTAAAAGACTGTGTTAGAAGACTTTATACACTAGCTTATCACTCTTGGAGCGAGATTCCAAACAGTATACGCCAGGAGATGTTTAATGAATTTAAGGTATATATTTTTTATTTAAGTTTAATAATTTTAGTATACTTTACTTTTTTATTACTATCGATCTAATTAACGATATTCAATGTTTTTTTAGACTATGTGTACTTGGGAGTCGAGGTACAATTTGGTCATTAGGACCACATTTGAGAGGAGGGCATCCGCAAGACTTTCTAGCTGGCTAAAGAAAGTTTGGGATACTAATCAATGTCCGGGTTGGATGTTGCCTCATGTTTTTGATGATTTGCATATGTATTGGAACACAGATAAGTTTCAAGCAATGTCCGCACAAGCTAAAAAGGCTAGTGGCAGTCTTAAGGGTGGCTAGTTGCACATTGGAGGTGCAAAGACCGTTGGAAAAATTACAAGAGATGGTAAGATTTAATTCAAACTTTTAAATAAATAATTAGTTGATTCATATATATCATTATAAATTTCAGTTTTATTTATAGGAAAAAGAATTGGGGCATACTCTTTGAACCGAAGGTTTTCAAGAAGACTCATGTGAAAAAGAAAGAAAATGAGTTGGATTTGGATGTGTGGGTCCAGGAAAGGGCCGAATGAACTTTTGTAAGTTATTTAATATGAATAACATATATTAATAGTGAATATATTTATGATATTTATATGATTTTCAATTTTTATTTTTAATATGCAGAATGAGTTTCATCAGTACGTCGCTGAGAATCTAGATAGTTCAGTCCAAATGACACCCGAACTGTCCACCCAAATTTGGAAAGAAAAAGTTGTAAAGGGGACACACAATGGTAGATAGAGTCTATGGTATAGGCTCTCGAAATAATGCAAGACGACTCCTGTCAGGCTTAGAAGATATTAGATTGTCACGTCAAGCCGAGGCACTTGACGATGTTCAGATTGCTTCAATGTCGGCTAAAATAGCACATGTTACATTGGCATTGGTAGAGTTGAACCGAAGAAGAGTAGCTGAACAAAAAAGCATGAGTGCGACCATTCAGAAAATCAAAGAACAAGTGTTGAACCTCGCTCGTTGACCTACAACATCTTCTCCTGCCGAGGTCACCGACGATGACAGTGACGAGAATGATGATTTTGTAGATCACACTCTCTAGTTGTTTAGGTCTCTTTTATAAACCTTTTGAAACTAATTTTGAATAACTTTATAAGTTTTTGTATTGTGATTTAGATATTTTTGAAGATTGATTTAAGTTTGATGTTTTATATGTTGTATGATGTTTAGATTATATTGTTAATTGGGCTGATGAATATGAATTGAATTGAATTGATATGTATTTGAAGGTGGGCAATTTCTGTTGTCAAAAAATTGCAGAAAAAAGCGACGGACAAGGTGGTTTTGTCGTTTGCTTTTTTGCATTATTTTTTTTCAAATAAACCCAAAAAAGCGACAGACAAGGTTCTTTACTCCATCGCTTTTCTAGGTATTTTAAAAAATTAATTTTCATAAAAGTGACGGACAGTGTCTTTTAGTCCGTCACTTTTCTGCGACAGACTGCATCGCTTATTGGAAATAAAAAATAAATGAAAATATAAAAGAAGAGATAGACTCCGTCGCTTCTGTTAAAAAAAATCTTGAAAAAAATAATCAAAAAGTGATGCAATCCATCGCTTTTTGAAAAGCGTCGAGCCAAAAAGTAAGGAACATGACTGCGTCACTCTTCCGTCGATTTTGACCAAAAGCGACGCAGTTCGTCGATTTTAGTTATCGTTTTTTGGTAAGTTTTTAGTAGTGAGTCTTTAACACAATTAACAAGATAAATGTAACAGACTTTCTCAAAATCTACTGTTAATAGATGAAGCCTCTAAATGACAAAGATGGAAGTCGGGACAAAACCCACAACATCCTGAAAAAAGTGAAAAGTAAATGAAATCCTCCAGAAGCAAGGAGGCTCACCATAGCTAACTCGAACTCCATGTGGTATCAACGAAGTTCCTGTTAATGACCCTGAATACATGTATTTGCATCATAAAATGATGCAGGACAAATGGCTCAGTATGTGGAATGTACGATCATGTAAGGGGAATTCTAAAGCATAAATATAAGCTTGAACATAATAAAAAGGAAACATACTTTCCTCTTCTCAACTCACTTACACGACTCAACTCAAGAATAAGACACTCAACTCAAAGATATGACACTCAACTCAAAGATATGATACTCAACTCAAAGTTATGATACTCAACTCAAAGGTAATCAACTCAAGATACTCAATTCAACTCAAACGTACTCAACCCATGATACTCGTGGATAAGCAATAGTAAAAGATGCAATATATATGGAAAATTGTAACACTATAGATAGCAACTCAATGTATTGAAAAATACAATAATACTCAGTGTGTATATAAAAATACAATATAACTTTGTGGGATTTTCTCTTAGCGACAACCATCACTATGAGCTATGTGAAGATACATCGTCTTGCCCACACTACCAGAACTGTCCTATACTGTCACAACCCAAGAGTACCCCCTAGATATGACAAGGCACGTAGAAACCTGAAAGGGCTCCATGTAATCCCCTTAACATATCATAAAATAAGACATAAGAAATGATGCAGAATTAAAAATAACTTTATCCATACAATCGAAGTCTTTTATAAATGCAAGCGAAAGTCTAACTTGTCTAACTTGTCTCAATTAGCCATCTAATACAGATAGGGACACAACCCTTCAACATAGTCAGAAAGGAAATAAATAGAGAGAAACTACTAATGAGTCATACGTCCTCGAATCTTGAGAACTCACCACAATCTAGGAGAATACTCAATCCAATCTTGAATCACGAGAAGATCACCTTAAGAGACGAAACCTACACTTTGTGAAAAATGTAGAAAATATGGGTTAGTACAAAAATGCACCAAGTATGATAGTCATGCATAAAAATCCTTGAAATATGCTAAAAAAAACATTTTGGTTGAAAACCATGCTATATGCCAAGTTTGAGAATCATCATTCATGTCAGTATAAAAGCATAAGACATAAGCATTTTCAACATATAGACCATCATAGCATAATAGAACCATGTCATAAGTAACCCTAACTAATACTTGTGCAATGTATAGATAAAGATCCCATAATTCCATCTAGACTAAGTACCACTTTTAGGCCACCATAATCATACTTACCAATATTTAATCACTTCTTTGGTTCATACTCATAGACAAGGAACATACACCTTTACTAAGTCATATAAAGTAAAGCAACTCATAGCAACAATCCACATTAAGCATACTTCATGACATTTAGCCTTCGTATCAACATACTTAGTAGCATCATCATAAGCATATTTCATAAGCATTATAACATTAAGGAACACACCATAACTACTCTCAAAACTTACTAGTGCAATGCATGGATGAAGTCCCATACCCCAACCCATACTAAGTAGTGCAATCTTGAGAAGTCATATTTCATTATCATTCATTGAGGGGGTAAGCCTTAACCAACATAGACCATGTGAGCAAATCATAGAATCCACTGTCTCCCACACCAAAAAGGGTTGTCCTACTTGCCTAAGGTAGAACCATTAACTTAGCTTAGGTGGAACCACTAGCTAAAGATCTACGAGGGAACATAGTTTATGGGACAAGGAGATTGCTACTAGATACGCCGCCTCAACTCATGTGAGGGAATCCATCTCAAGAGATTGATACTAGAAACCCCACTTCAACTCACATTAGGGCTTCCATCATATCAATATCCACTTGGTGCTTAGCATTATTCCCCACGGAATACTTATCATTTCATTACTTGAGTTCATTATTATGGGATAAATAGATTGCTTCTAGATACCCCGCCTCAACTCACGTGAGGGTTTACATCTCATCCCAATGCCATTCATAAGATAACTCATAGATTCAGTACGTGAGAATAACATTTCATCCTAAGAATCCCTATATTGTGAGAAAACCTTTCACAACATGTCATTATCATTCATAACTTTATATTTGAGAATAACCTTTCAATCAACACAACATCATTATCCTAATCATTGAAACTTTATTCATACTTCATTCATAAATGTGTGTATGTGAGAATAGCCTTTTCATAACACCACTATTATATCATATTTATAATCATTTTATTCTCAAAGGATTCATAACACAAGTACACAAATATCATGAACATATATAAATCTCATAATTTACCCTTCAAGGACCATATATTACATTCAATCAACAGACCTAGAATTACTACATTAGGCATGGATAATAACATGATTCAAGTAATAAATTAATAACATTCATAATTCTACAACTTTCTACTAACATCAATCAATACCCACACTTTAAGATCCAATTTGAGAAATTTGGGGAATTCATGGGTTCTTGGGGGAATTCATTATACATCAACAATAATTCATCAATTCAATCATAAATCAACAATGGCCCAGGCGACTGTTTACCAAAAACACAGGTCTCCGCAAAGTCATAAGACCATGTATGGGGGTTGACGCCTGCCCATTGCCAGAAGGTCAAGGAAGTTGGTGACCGGATGACAGGGGAGCCAGCGATCGAAGACCTGGTGAATGGCGGTCATAACTATAATGGTCCTAAGGTATCAAAATTTCTTGTTGGATAAATTTTGACCCGCACGAAAGTCATAACTATCTGGGCACTGTCTCGGACAGAGACTGGGTAAAATAGACATGTCCTTGAAAATGCGGACTACCTGCACCTGGTTAGAAATACCCTATGAAGCTTCACTGTTCCTTGGGATTGGCTTTGGGCCTTTCCTGCGCAACTTAGGTGGAAGGCGTAGAAGGCCTCCTTCCGGGGGGCCCAAGCCATTAGTGAGATACCACTCTAAAAGGGCTAGAATTCTAACCTTGTGTCAGGACCTATGGGCTAAGGGACAATCACAGGTAGACAGTTTCTATAAGGCGTAGGCCTCCCAAAAGGTAACGGAGTGTGCAAAGGCTTTCTTGGGCCGGACGGAGATTGGCCCTCGAGTGCAAAGGTAGAAGGGACTTGACTGCAAGACCTACCCATCGAGTAAGGACGAAAGTCGGCCTTAGTGATCTTATGGTACTGAGTGGAAGGGCCATCACTCAACGAATAAAAGTTACTCTAGTGATAACAGACTGATCTTCCCCAAGAGCTCACATTGATGGGAAGGTTTGGCACCTTAATATCGGCTCTTCACCACCTGTGGTTATAGTATGTTCCAAGGGTTGGGTTGTTCGCCCATTAAAGTTGTACATGAGCTGGGTTCAAAATGTTGTGAGATAGTTTGGTCCATATCCAGTGTGGGCATTAGAGCATTGAGAGGACCTTTCCCTAGTACGAGAGGATCGGGAAGGACGCACCTCAGGTGTACCAATTATCGTGCCTACGGTAAATGCTAGGTAGCCAAGTGCGGAGCGGATAACTACTGAAAGCATCTAAGTAGTAAGACATCCCAAGATGAGTGCTCTCCTATTATGACTTCCCTAGTGCTTCCGATAGCACAACCGAGACAACGACGGATTCTATGCTTCTGTGAGGGTGAAGCGACAGAAGTTTTTTGAGAATTCAAGAGAAGGTCACGGTGAGACGAGTTGTTTAACATTACGATAGGTGTCAAGTGGAAGTGCAGTGTTGTATGCCGTTGAGGTATCCTAACAGACCAGTAGACTTGAACATTGTTCCTACATGACCAGATCAATTCGAACAGGCACTCGCCATTTATTTTCATTGTTCAAATCTTTGACAACACAAAAAAACCCTAACTTTGAGTTTTCTATATTTGAAATTGGGGGTTTTGAAGGGGCTCTATGGATGAAGGCTACCCATAGATAAAAAGCTAAAATACCTTATTGAAGATTCACCACAAATTTGAGGAGAAAAATCTTGTTTCTTCAAGCCCTAGCTTCAACCTCTTCTCCTTCTTTCTTGGGGTTCTAGAGAGAGAAATTTTGGAGAAGATGAACTCTTTTGGGTTATGATTTTGGGTTTTTGGGAATAATGAAGTAAATGGGGTGGTTAATGACTTAAAAATGATTATATAGGTGTATTTAAACAATATAAATCGACCCCCATTTAATAACTACCTAATTAGGAATTTACCAAAAAAAATCCTAACTAGGCAATCCCTCGCAGGCACCACGACCTGTCAAGGGCACACGGCTCGTGGTGATGCTCGTTGCCCCTTGACCAGTAGCCCTCCCAATCTTAGCATGCCCCCAAGTGGTGAAGGCAACCCATGAGCCTTCCCACAATCCGTGGTCTTCACCACGAGCCGTGAAGTGGCTCATGAAAGGGACCTTTCTTGGGTAGTTTCATGAGCCTTCTGCCTCACCTACCACGGGTGGCACCATGACTCGTGGTGGCCACCACAGGTCGTTAAGACCCTTGTGGTCATGGTGGGCAATGGCTAGGCATGTTTTGGAAGCTTTAGCCCCCTTGCCATGGCCCTCACTCTTTTCCTTTGGCCCTTTCCCTTCACTCTTGACGTTAACCCTCACGTTCAGGCTCTAGTTTAACCTACTAATTTCCAAGGTATTACAATATATCCTCCTTGGGAACATTCGTCCTCGAATGACACATTTAGACACCTTACGGAAGTAAATACTTAAGACTAGTAGCCCATCATGCATGACACATCAAAATGATACACAATTCTAAGGAGCAAACATCACTCCCTCTCAACATACTCAATGTAAAACAAGGAAGTAGGAACTACACCTAACAACCCATTATGCATGAAAACTTCAACATTTCACAAATTCATTGGGGGAACTACCTTGTCTAACTCAAAGCATGCTCAACACAATGTTATGAAACCAATTATGCAATTACTCTCTAAAGCATATTAAAGAATGTTCGATAATACATCTCATGAAGCATATAGGCAACTCATACTAAATGCACAACAACATGAGGAACATAAATCATGAAAACTCATTTTGTTTCTAAACATGAATTTCTCAAGAACATGCATAACATAAGGAGATCATGGAAACACACAAATCACACATGACTCTAAAACATAAAACAAGTCACAAAGAACTCTTTGTCTCAAACTAGAATAGGAATAGAAGAAAGAGATAAGGATATCAGAACTCTCAACAATCTTGTTATCCAAGCATACTATCTCCCCCTTGAGAGTAAACCTCTACCAAGGCTAACATCAAAATCTAAAAAATAGCATAGGGATCTTAATAAAACATTTACATCTATAGGGAATTATCAACATATCTGTGCCTTCATCCGGAGAGACTCATTTGTCCTCATTAGGCCGGCGTGCATAGAAACGACCATACTTTGGAGCATTGGGATCCAGAATACTAAGAGAAACTTTCTTGGTCTCTCCCCCTTTTGCCATGAGTGTCAGGAAATCTCTCATCTTATGACCTTTATTTCCACTCCCAAAGCAACCATTTGTGCTGGCTAGGCACGTGCCCCCATGTTCCTTTCTATATTTGGCATACTTAGATCTTTCAAAAGAAGAACCGCCTCCATTCCTCCCTGTTATTTAGGGTTAGACACCCTATCCTTGTTAACCATTAGGGAATCTTGGTTGGAGGACCTCTTTTTGAACCTTGGCTGACCTTGTTCGTCGAACCTAGCTCTTTTCACCTCTCTATTCTTTCTCTTGAGTTTTGACTCCTCAATTTTTTGAGCATACACCATAAGCCTAGAGATATTCATGTTATTGTGGAGCATTATTGTACGACATTCTTCTCCAACTAAGTCGGACACACCCGTCAAAAACCTACTCATCTCATTCATCGGATCTGCCACCATAGATAGAGCATACTTGGATAGTTGGGTAAATTTCAAGGCATACTCATTAACACTCATGCTACCTTTCCTAAGGTTAATGAATTCTTCCACCTTAGCTTTCCTCACCTCTCGGGGAAAGAACCTATCAAGAAATGTTTTCTTAAACACCTCCCAATCTATGGGACCCGCTCCTACCGTCCTATTTAGCTTCCATTACGTATACCAAACTTGACCAACATCCTTCAATTGATAAGCGGATAACTCCGCTTTTTCTACAGAATTCACCCTCATGGCATCTAGTATCTTGTAAACCTCCTCCACAAATTCTTGAGGATCCTCTCCCACTTTGTAACCAGGAAACTCAGGAGGGTTCATTCTTGCAAAATCCCTCAATCTAGAAGCTGTGGAATTCATATTAGGGTTACCATGAGTCCCAACATCCCTATTGGCTTGGCTGTCATAGCTTGGGCTTAAGTTGCCACGGCTCGGGCTAACATTAGAAGAGCTGACCTAACTTCCAAATCATATATAGCCGAAGGATCAATTGGAGATTGATTAGCTTAAGGAGATTCTTCATTGACATTGTCACCCGCCATTCTCCCTGTGTTAGCCTTTCATGTATTCATTTCCTAAAGACACAATAGAATGGTTAGGAGAGGAGCTTGATAGATCTAAACTCTATGGCACAACTTAAAAGTAATGAAAGAAGTATAGTTTTCTAAACATCGTATCGCCTCTCATTCATAAATGTGGCACGCTTCACACTATGAACAAGACTCTACTAGACGTGGCTTATGAGACATCATCCTAGAATCATTCTAAATCTTGTGCTCTGATACCAAGTTTGTCACGACCCAGGAGTACCCCCTAGATGTGACAAGGCACATAGAACCTCGAAAGGGCTCCATGTAAGGCCCTTAGCATATCATAACATAAGACATAAGAAATGGTGCGGAATTAAAAAAACTGTATCCATACAATCAAAGTCTTTTATAAAAGCAAGTAGAAGTCTAACTTGTCTCAATTAGCCATCTAATACAATCTTTGAATCAAAAATAGGGACACATCCCTTAAACATAGTCCTAAAGGAAATAACTAGAAAGAAACTAGTAATGACTCATACGTCCTCGAATCATGAGGACTCACCACAAGCTAGGAGAATAGTTGATCCAAGCTTAAATCACGAAAAGATCACCTAAAGAGTCGGAACCTACACTTTGTGAAAAATATAAAAAATATGGGTTAGTACAAAAATGCAATAAGTATGATAGCCATGCATAAAAATCCTTGAAACATGCTAAAAAGGGACATTTTGGTCGAAAACCATGTTATATGCCAAGTTTAAGAATCACCAAGCACTTTAATATAAAAGCATAAGACATAAGCATTTTCAACATATAGACCATCATAGCATAATAGAACTATCTCATAAATAACCCTAAGTTATACTTGTGAAATGTATATATAAAGAGCCCATAATCCCATCTATACTAAGTATCACTTTTAGGCCACCATAATGATACTTACCATTCTTTAATCTCTTCCTTGGTTCATACTCATAGACAAGGAACATTGACCTTTAATAAGTCATATAAAGGAAAGCAACTCATAGCAACAATCCATATTATGCATACTTCATTACATTTAGCCTTCGTATCAACATACTTAGTAGCATCATCATAAGCATATTTCATAAGCATTTTAACATTAAGGAACACATCACAACTACTCTCAAAGAATACTTGTGCTATGCATGGATGAACTCTCATACTCCCACCCACACTAAGCAGTGTATACTTAAGAAGCCATAGTTCATTATCATTCATTGTAGGGATAAGCCATTACCGACATAGACCATGTGAGCAAATCATGGAATCCAGTGTCTCCCACACTAAAAAGGGTTGTCCTACTTGCCTAAGGTAGAACCATTAACTTAGCTTAGGTGGATCCACTAGCTAATGAACTATGAGGGCACATAGTTTATGGGATAAGGGCATTGCTACTAGATACCTCGCCTCAACTCACATGAGGGCATCCATCTCAAGAGATTGCTACTAGAAACCCCGCCTCAACTCATGTGAG
Source organism: Solanum bulbocastanum (assembly GCA_037074985.1). Classification (NCBI taxonomy): domain Eukaryota; kingdom Viridiplantae; phylum Streptophyta; class Magnoliopsida; order Solanales; family Solanaceae; genus Solanum; species Solanum bulbocastanum. The sequence continues at coordinate 34,310,718 of CM073597.1, read as the reverse complement.
GACTTCCATCTCATATCAATATCCACTCGGTGCTTAGCATTATTCCCCACAGAGTACTTATCATTTCATTACTTGAGTTTATTATTATGGGATAAAAGGTTTTCTACTAGATACCCCGCCTCAACTCCCATGAGGGGTTCCGTCTCATCCCAACATCATTCATAAGATAACTGATAGATTCAATAGGTAAGAATAACCTTTCATCCTAAGAATCCCCATATTGTGAGAAAACCTTTCACAACATGTCATTATCATTCATAAGTGTATAATTGAGAATAGCCTTTCAATCAACACAATATCATTATCATAATCATTGAAATTTCATTCATACTTCATTCATAAGTGTGTGTATATGAGAATAGCCTTTCAACAACACCACCATTACATCATAGTTATAATCAATTTATTCTCAAAGGATTCATAAAGCATGTACATAAACATCATGATCATGCATAAATCTCATAATTTTCCCTTCAAGGACCGTAGATCACATTCAATCAACACACCTATAATTACTACATTAGGCATGGATAATAACATGATTCAAGTAATCAATTCATAACATTCATAATTCTATAACATTCTACTAACATCAATCAATACCCATACTTTAAGATCCAATTTGAGAAATTTGGGGAATTCATAGGTTCTTGGGGGAATTCATCATAAATCAACAATAATTCATCACAAATCAACCATTAAAAATTTTTTTGGAAAGAACCCATAAGATTGAAGTCAAACCCTAACTTTGGGTTTAATTTCTAGCTTTGAAATTGGGGGTTTTGAAGGGGCTCTATGGGTGAAGGCTACCCATAGATGAAAAACTTCCATACCTTATTGAAGATTCACCTTGAATTTGAGGAGAAAAATATTGTATATTCAAGCCCTAGCTTCAACCTCTTCTCCTTCTTCCTCGGAGTTCTAGAGAGAGAAATTTTGGAGAAGATGAACTCTTTTGGGTTATGATTTTGGGTTTCTGGGAATAATGAAGTAAATGGGGTGGTTAATGAGATAAAAGGGCATATATAGGTGTATTTAAACAATATAAATCAACATCATTTAATAACTACCTAATTACGAATTTGTAAAAAAAAAAACCCTAATTAGGCAGTCCCTCCCAGGCACCACAACCCGTCAAGGGCACCACAACTTGTGGTGGTGCCTGTGGTCCCTTGAAAAGTGGCCCTCCTAATCTTGGAAAGGCCCCAAGTGGTGAGGGCAACCTTATGAGCCTTCCCACGGTCTGTGGTCTTCACCACGAGCCGTGAAGTGGTTCGTGAAAGGGAGCCTTACTTGGGAAGTTTCATTAGCCTACTGCCTCACCTACCACGGGTGGCACCACGACTCGTGGTGGCTACCATGGGTCGTAAAGACCCTCGTGGTCATGGTGGGCAGTGGCTAGGCATGTTTTGGTAGCCTTGGCCCCCTTGCCATGGCCCTCACCTTGTTCCTTTGGCCCTTGCCCTTCACACTTGACGTTAACCCTCACGTTTAGGCTCTAGTTTAACCTACTAATTTCCGAGGTGTTAAATATACCTTGCCATAGTATAGAACCTCTCAATCAAGTGGATCCACTAGTCTATGCTAAAAAGCATTAAGTAATCATCTAAGAAGTATGACCCTTTCTACCCAAGTTGGCTACATGATTTATGGAGACTTTAGTTATCTGAACTCGTCCCCATATTGCTGCTCAATACTACTCCCAAAAAAATACTCAACTCATATGTTTAAAAACATAACTCTTCTGTGGTTTTAGTTTATTACTCAAAATCTTTCTCTAAAACGAGAGGTTACTCAAACTACTCAAAACTCTTTCGAAAATCTCAGTTTCCTCCTCTTTTAAATGTGAAAACATTACTCTTGGGACTACTTAGTTCCCATATATCATTTTAAAGAAAATGAACTCAACTTTACTCCTTCTCAACTGAAGTGCTCAATTCTTAAAACAAGTTTTGAAAATATTTGTAAAAGACTTCTCAAAATAAGGTTCATGCCGAATTATGGATGTGAACAACTCAATTCAAGGTTTTCAATAATCATACATAGAACTCAATACTCGGAACTTAACAACTCAGAACTCAAGAACTTCAATGATACTACTTATTTCAAGAATGCTCAACTCATAGGGTTCATGCGGAATTATGAGCATGAACGACTCAACTCAAGGACTCAAAGATACTTCTCATCTTAAGACTGCTCGACTCATAGGGTTCATGCGGAATTATGGGCATGAACAACTCAACTTATGGACTTCATGGTTAATTTGTAATAGTCCAATGATTAGGAATAAAATCTCAAAAGGGATTAGGAACCCAATAATGAAGACTTAGAACTTGAAGATACTACTCCTCAAAGATACTCAACTTATAGAGTTCATACAGAATTATTGGACATGAACGACTTGACTCAAGGGTATGAATAATAATATGGAACTCATGTATACGACACTTCTCATTCTCATACTTACTTCCTCAAAACTTAACTCAAAATCGATGGTTGATCTCAAAGGATTCACAATTGAACTCAAAGACTTTCTTAAATTCTACGTTAACTCTCTCTTGAATTCGAATTATGAATTCAAGAGTTATGGTTCATGATATGAAGGATATCGATACTAGTATAGACTCATGAATACGTTCTCCTCACTCTCATGCTCACTTACTTGAGTCTTGAAACAAGTTATTAGAAACTGTAGAAAACTCCTCAAAAAAACTCAAAGGACTTTCTCAATATGTTCAAACGAACTCTCAAGACTTAACTCCTAGCTCTATCTTGAATTTGAATTATGAATTCAAGGTTATGATTTGTGATAGGAAATATATCATGATGATTAAAAGTATTTTAAATAGTAATCATGAGAAACGGTTGAAAAACATTGTTTGGGGAGCAAGTCCGCTACGCGGAAATGAATTGAAATATTTGGTCAAAATAATTTTTAAAACAGTTGAGTTCGTGTTCTCACCATGACGCGGAGAGAAAATTTTCACTCTGAAGGAACAGGTCCACATGGACCTGGTACTCTGTTTCTGTCCGACTTTTTCTTACTCGTTTTTCGATCCTAATTCACCTAGAATCGAATAGTTTCTTTCCCAATCACTTGGATTCGATTACTCAACATAATAACTCTTTAATCTACTCAATACAGCCCGCAAAACACTCAATTTCATCTCAAGAATTTATCAAAACCCCAACAAAACAAGATTTAGAATGAAACTTCAAGAACACTTATCAAGAACTTAAACCTTGCAATCTTTATGGACGAATTCGAATATGAAAATCATGTTTGGCGTGTGGGTGAACGAACCCAACACTATGGAAGCTTACATAGCTCTTAGGGATCAAACTCATGGTGAAAATCCGCGATAAAACTCAAGAACCTCGACGAACGCCTTGATCCTTTTCACTTTCCTCTTGTTTTCTCTTCTTTTTTCTTCTTGAACTCTCAACTAAAACTCTAGGCGTATATTAGGGTTATAAAACTGAACCTAATCGAATTAGACCCTAAAAAACTTACTAAAATTGATTAAATTTGATTGGGTAAGGAAAGGACCAAAGTACCCCTCACTATTTTTGGGCAACTTTCTTTAACTGGACATCCTGACTTAAAAATGCATATTTCTCTCATACGAGCTCGAAATTTAGCAAACTTGGTGGCGTTGGAAAGATAATTCAAAGACCTTTCATTTTCCATCTTATTGAACACCTAAATAATATTGTACTAAGAGTTATGGCCTTTTGAAGTTGATCCAAATCTTAGAAGAACTTAGGAATGACTTGAATGAATTCCCTTTAATTCTTTTGGAACTCAAGGTGCTATATCTAGTGACTTTAACACTTAGGAAATATTTAAATTCCTTGATAAAAACTTACTCACTACGAAGGATGGTACAAGCCTTAGCTCAATAATTTTTCGGAGTGTTACATCAAGATCCCATCACCGGATTCTTCAACTAATCAAATTCACTTGAGGGATGAAACTATTTGCCAAAATCAATCACCAGGGACTACCCTTTTGTCTACACCTCATAAAAGGCCAAAAATATCTCAAAATTCTAATCTTTATCACTCCCCAACCCCATCTTCATCTGTTAACCAGCAAGTACAACATAATCATTTCAAAGCTACTGTGTTGAAGTCAAATTCTTCATCAAATCAGTCTTTTCTATCCCTGTGTTGTTAGCTACAAAAAAAAAAATTACTCTAAGGCTCCTTCATCACTCTTGTCATACTTGTTGGATTAGAGTTCATTTGAAGTTTTTTAAATTGCTATCTTTGCCTTCTTCTCTTTACTTGTTGACTTCAACTCATAATTACTGGGTTCTTTTATTTACTTTCTGTTTATTATTGTTGTAATTGTTTTTCTTGTAATTTCACTTTGTGTTGTTCTACTCTCCTTTGTGTTCCTTCTATCCTTGCTAGAACTTTGTCTATCAATCTGCATTCATCACCTATAAGTGGGTGTTTCAAATTTTGATAATGAAGAATCGTACAACTGATCAGTGGAGAGGCATGGGGATTTTTTAGGTTTTCGGATAGGTTAGTTTTAGTGTGAGTAATGGGTTATACGGGTGGGTTAATCGAGTCGATGGGCAGATATGGGTGGTTTTAAAAAATTTGAGTTTAATTAAATTGGTTAAATCGGATTCCTCTATAAGATTGCGCCACATGTACCTATTTGGTCTTTCGTTAGAGTGAATGACAAATATGCTCTAGTTTTTGAACGGCATGGGCAACAATGTCCCAAAATAATGAACGATGATATTTATATATCATTTATGATAATTAAAGGGGTGTATTATCATTTCCCTTTTTTTACAATATTCAATAGTGTCAAAAAAAAAATATTATAAAATTCACCTATAAAAATTTTTGACGACTCTAAAATTGAGAGGCCCTAAAGCAAAGGTACGATATTTTTGACTTCTCATCAAATCTATCGCCATTAAATTATCCACTTTTTTTGTGACTAGTCAAAAAATTTAACTTATTTATTAAAAACAGCTGCAATTTAAAAACAATGTAAAAATATAATAATAATTAATGTATATAGCAAATTAATGGTATCCTAATTTAACTCACCCACATTTTTTGCTAAAATTAAAGGAACCCACGTTCTCTCTCCAATTTCTAAAATTCTCAAAACAGCAAACTCTCTCCTTCAATTCCCTGTGTGTGTAATTCTTAAAATTTTACCACTTTTGCTTCTCTCTCATCCAAAGCTTTCGGTTTTTTTTAGAGATTGAAAAAATCTCCCAAAGGATTTACATAATAATCGCATTGATCCAGGTAATTATATTTTTTATTCGTATCTTTTGTGATTTTATCAGATTTTAGGGATTAATTTGAGTTATATTTTGTATTTTTTTTGTATTCTTCTATTTTATATTCAAGTGTAGTCATCGTTTCTATTGATCATTAACCTTTGATTGTTTCTATTGATCATTTTCAAGTAGGGTTTTAGCTAAGGAAAAACCTCAAAGATTTTCCTCTAAGTCTGAGTCAAAGACGACTACAAGAGGTATCACATATAATCATTAACCTTTGTGTGATTTTTCCTCTATTGATCAATGCATTACTTAAGAATTCCTCAAAAATGTAGGTTATGCGGCTAAAATGGCTTAATAGAGCAGATCTAAGCATATGCATGATCCTATCTGCATGCAAAACCTTCGCAACATCATCATTTGGCACACAAAATACATATTGAAATGAATACAATTTAAGAAAGGATACAATATTCTGAAGAAAAAAAATACATGTGAAAAAATACATGAATACAAATATGCTTCTTAAATAACTACATATCCATTTAGCATATCAATTGGAACGAAACATACTAATAAGCAAATATAAGTTTCATTTTACAAAATACAACATGAAAACTAGAATGAAGACAAATACAAATAGTATACTTATTGGAATTAATACGATTTAAGAAATAATATAAGATTCTGAAGAAAAAAAATACATTGTGAAAACATACATTGATATAAATATGCTTTTTAAATAACTACAAATCAATTTGGCATACCTATTGAAATGACTACAAACTAATAAAGAAATACAAGTTTCATTATACAAAATAAACATGAAAACTACAGTAAATACAAATGTATTCGCATATGTATGTTATTTGTATTCATTCTAGTTTTCATACGTATTGGAATGTCAATTGATTACAAAAACTGAATGTCAAAAACAAATACACAAATTCAGCTGAATACAAATTTAAATTACAATCCAATCTACAGTTCAAATTCAAAATAAATACAATTTCGAGTTCATAATTCAGATTCATCTAGTTAACCCTTTTCATATTTGATCTGACACGCTGAAAAAATACAAATACACGAATCCAATTGACATATGTATTGAAATGAATACAAACTCATAAAGACTTACAATGTTCTTAATAAAATATAATTACTTTATGAAGAAAAATAACTTCCTGAATATCAAATTATTATTAATACATTTCTGTCGATTAATACAATTACTCTATGAGTTTTTCCGAACGATCATCTCCCACTGCTTCAATTTTGTGTTCAATAAAAATTTCACTAATGTCGATCTCTAAATTTCTAGTAAAAATATTGATGAATTGAATTAAATTCGAGGAAGAAGAAAGAGAATCTCCTGTTTTGAGACTCCTCATCTTGGTAATAGAAATAGTGAGAAATCTAAGCACTTAATCTAATTTGAAAGATTCTCTTCCCTGATTTTTTCTAATTAGTTGTTTCTTATTTGTATTCTGTTAATTGAAAATTTGAAAAAAAATACATAAATTAGTCCAATAGCAAACTAAAATATAGTTGTTTTTAGTAAATAGTAAAATTGTTGTTAATAGGTCCTATTAAATGTTAAAATGTTGTTGTTTTGAAAATTTGGATAATATAAATTTTATTGGTCAATTTACATAGATAATGCAATATATATCCTTATTTACGAGTTATAACACATCTTTTACGCTTACACAAATTAGCCTCTTTTTTTTTTTTGCCAAAAATAACAAAAAAAAAAAAAAATCTCCTACTCTATTCTTTTTTAAATAATATATAATAGTTTCCCTCTCTCTCTCTCTCTCTCTCTTCTTCTCTCCAAGGGCGGATTTAGGAAGGGGAAAGGGGTGTCACGTGACACTGCTTCGTAGGAAAAAATTGTTAAATGGGTACGGTTATGAAACAAAAGCAAATATATTAGATAGTTATAAATATATAAGTGACAATTGAACAAGAAATGTGTAGCTTAGTTGGTTTTGTTCTAAAATTCTGTAGGCTAGGTTGTGTGTTCTATCCCACATAAACTCATTTTTTATGTGTTTTTTTCTTTGACCTTCTTTGTTTAGTAATTATTTGGTATTTTATTTGTATAAACAAATATTTTGTATAGTTTTATCAAGGAGATTAATTTGAATACATTTCATTAAAAAAAAAAAAAACTCATCAAAAAAAAAAATTATAATGTATTTTTTATTTTATTTTCTTAGAAAAAATTATAATAATATACATGAATTGTAATTTATTTTTATTTTTAAAAAAAAAAATATGATTTATATTATTTTATTTATTTTCTCATTTTAAAAGGTGACTTCGCTTAAAAAAGAAAACTGCATACGACATTGTTCTTCTCTCTTTTTTTTTCGTCCACGTCTTTCTCTCTCCCTCCTTTCTTCTCTCTTTTTTTTTTGTCCACGTCTTTCTCTCCCTCCTTTCTTCTCTCTTTTTTTTTTCTTCTGTCTCCCTCTCTTCCTCTTTCTCCCTTTTTTTTTAAAAAAAAATAATCAATTATTTTAATTTAACACTTGATTAGGAATTGCTATTATTACAAGTAATCAAAAAAAAAAAAAATTGAAACTTATATCTTGATATTTAAGAATGTTTGATGTAGGCTAAAAATTATTTATTTTGAAGATATTAAAATATGAAGATTTTTTTTGACGACATTAATAATAAAGTCATTAAATCGGGTTTGATGCATAGGATTTGGGCATTATATGTACTTTGTATTAAAAATGTAGTGATTACGTGAAAACCGTCTAAATTGATGTTTGATACCACTAGAGTGCATGTATATCCTGATGGTATCAAGGAGGAAAGTTTAGTGTTTGCTTCCTATCACCCCATCTAAAGTTTGCTTCATTAATCGGAAATTTACACCAACATGAGAATATCATCCCCTTGACTCATGAATCATGATCAATTTTCCAACTTGCTTAAAATTACCTTTTACAAATTCAAAACCTTCCCCTCTTGGCGGATTTTCTCCACGTTATTACCATCAATTCCCCCAATTTGAACTCTTTATTTCCATCTCAATTCCCCGTTATTACCATCAATTCCCCCAATTGAACTCTTTATTTTTCCTACCAATGAAAATCACACTTTTTTTTTGGTTTTCCAAAGGTGTTCAGAGCCCACATTAGAGCTCCGACTAAATCCCGATCATACTCTACAGGGTCCATTCGAGGATGACGCTTCCAACAGAATTTTCTCCATACCCAGGGCTCGAACTCGAGACCTCTGATTAAGGGTGAAGCACTCCCACCAGTGCACCACAACCCATGTTGGTAATGAAAACCACACTTTCTATACAACTTGTTACTAAAAAAAAAAAGTTACCAAATGAATTTTCATCCAAGGGTGGAACTATAATTTACCATGAAACATTTCCATAACAAAGCTAGCACAACTTCTACACGAATCGCATTCTCATTGTAACCCCCAATTGATCAACTTAATTAGCCTTCATTTTAGCAATATTTGTAGTAAAAACGAATCTTTCTACCACTACAGGATGAATTGGCATAAAAAAAAATTTATTTTTTACGATATAGAGATGAAAATAGACAACAAACGTTTTTTTCTTTTAACTGGAAAAGGACACAAAAGACTATTAAATCTAAAAATATGTCATAAATGGTAATAAAAATAAAGTAACATTTAAAAGGATAATTAATAAAATAAAATATATTACTTAAATAAAAATTTTAATTTTATTCATTTTTTACCCATCTTAAATGAGTTGGGTACCTAACCCATATAAATTACTCATTATCTCATCTCTAGTACTAACAAAGCAACTGTCAAATCCTAGAAACTCTTTTGATAATGAGTTGATGTGCTGCCTTCGTTATATAGGAAAGGCTTAAAGTAAAATTAAAGTGTTGCTACTAGTGAGTATTAGATGTATTTGACATATAAAGCATGGTTTCCTAATATGTGTTGTCTTCTGTATTCAAATTAGCAAATCAAAAATAATAAAAGATGTAATAAAAAAACAAAGAACTATCCGAGTTCACAGAACTCACGTGTGTCCTTAAAAAAATTAATCCCCTCAAGTATCCGTGGTTGCAGATTAATTCCTCCCAAGATAAAACGGATTAACCATTAAAGAAGTAGTGGTACCTCAAACTTCGATAATTTCAACGAACTCAAAATGACAGCAACGAATCATACACAGACACGATCAATCGATTTTATTTTGTAAGATATGTATGCAAGAGAAGGGAAGAATTCGATGCAGAAAAATGAGAGAAAACCTCTCTATTTATAGCCAACACAGGGTAAAGGTCACAACTTTAGATAATCTTTCAGAAATGTCACAACCCTTTGGAAAAGACACAGCCTTTCAAATGGTCACAACCCTTTAGAAAAAACACAGTATTTCATAAAGGTCACAACCCTTCGACAAAGTCACAACCCTTCATTTCGTGTTCATACCTTTAAAACCCAACAAATCCCCACATGAGTAGGGAATGACTACTGTTAAAACATATGCATGAAAAATTGTGTGATTCGTAAGTAAAGATCTATTGCATCTGGATAAATGGGTTTCCTTTTGAACTTTCCATAGTGAACATATATTGGATATACTCGATCAATCGATAGATTTGATATCTTTGAACCGTCGAGCTTTGGTGTATATCTAGACAACATAAGTCACACAATCAACCCTTGAGCTATTTTTGGTTCTCATTGTTTTGTTCGTTTCAGCCATGAACACGACATGGTTTATAAGTGCATAGAGAACTGACCTTACCAGATTCTCCTTGAAGCAGCTTACACTTCACACTTACATAAGTGATTTCTAAATGTGTTATTCCGTAGATACACCATTTGATATACCATGTATCAAACTTAGAAACCATTCAAAAGTCCTAATGTCTTTATCCTTGTTACCGAACATTGTCTTATCATGAGAATGAACCATAAAAAATACTTCGACAATGTTGAACTGTCATCAATGACTTTGTTTGATCTCCTTGAACCTAGATCTTAGGATCTCCAGTCTTCTAGGTAGAGATACCGCCACAATTTCTTGTCCTCGGCCATAATCTCATTCCCTTTTGATAATCTATCAACTCCCTCTCAAGTTAGACCTTGTAAGTGGATCCGACACATTATCCTTCAACTTTAAATAGTCAATTATGATATTTCCACTAGAGAGTATATATTTCTCTAACGATATAATGTCTACGTCATATATGATGAGACTTTCTGTTATATATCATGCTCCATGCCCTACCAATTGCAAATTAACTCTCACAATGTATGCATACTAGCTAAAGGTTTGGGCAAAAAATCTTTCAAGAAATTTTGGAGTCATTTAACTTCTTTATTTGCCTTATCTAGAGTGATAAACTCAGATTTCATAGTAGAGCGAGCGATACATTTCTGTTTGGAAGATTTTCAAGGGACTGCTCATCCACCAAGAGTAAATACATATGCACTCGTGGATTTTACTTCATTTGACTTGGTGATTCAATTTGCATCACTATATTCTTCTAATACTGCTAAATATTAGTTATAATGGAAATCAATAGTTTTTAAGTATGTTTTAAATACTCCAAAACTCTTTTCATTGTCATCCAATGAGTTTGATTGAGATTACTCATAAACCAACTTAGTTTACTATAGCACATGCTATATCTGATCGCATTCACTTCATTATATATAGCATACTTCTCAATACTCTATCATAATCGATCTGTGATTCACTTTTTCCTTCATTCTTTTGAAGTACAAAACTCACATTTTTTGGAGTCTTGACAATATTGAAATCCAAATACTTGAACTTGTCAAGTACCTTTTAAATCACATCAATAACTTCAATATTTTTCATATAGAAGTTACTTTCTAGCATATTCTTAGTAGGATTTATGTCAGAAAAGTCTCTTTTGATGATCAACATGTCATCAACATAAAAACAAACAATGACCATGTGATTTGTAGTGTCTTTAATGTAAAAACATTTATCACATTCATTAATCTTGAATTCATTTACCACCATAGTTTGGTCAAACTTCGCATATCATTATTTGAGCGCTTGTTTTTAGTCCATAAAGTGACTTAACAAGTTTACACACTTTCTTTTCTTTACTAGGAACCACAACGCCCTCGGGTTGTTCCATATAAATTCCTTCCTCCAATTCTCCATTTAAATAAGTTAGTTTCACCCATTTGACGAATTTGAAGGTCATACACCGCAACTAGCGTAATTAACATCTGCATTGATGTAATCCTAGCTAGTGGCTATTATATGTCAAAATAATCAATGCCTTCTTATTGTTTAAAGCCTATGACAACAAGTCTTGGTTTTTATTTGTTAATAGTTCCATCAACTTTCTTTTTCCTTTGTAGATCCACTTAGAACCTAAAAGTTTATTTTCTGGAGGAAGATCAACCAACTCCCAAGAATGGTTGCTCAAGATTGAATCTATCTTGCTATTGATAGCCTCTTTCCAAAAAGGGATGAGTCCATAGAAGACATATCTTCTTCGAATATATGAGACTCACTTTTCAAGAAGAAATATTACAAAATCAAACCCAAAGGGAGTAATTTGTCCATTGACATTTACTACGCCTCTGAATGTCTTTATTAAGTACATCTTTCTTTGGTTCTTTCCAAGGTCATTTAGATCCTTGACTTGACTATCCGATGGTTCGGACTTATGAACCATAAATCAACATGCTTTACTATTTTTAGCATATCCAATGAACATACAATCCACAGTCTTAGATCTTTTTTTAACCCGTTTGGGAATAGTTCCCTCATTTCCATTTCTCATATGGAATAGACTATATTGGAAATTATTAGATCACTATCTTTCAAGAGTTATTACTAGTATATACTTTAAGGGACGACAAGTAATTCTCTATCAGGATATAACAAAGCCTGAACAAATACAACTTTTTGTTACTCCTTTTCTTAACAAACAAAAGTTTTTATTTGTTACTCCCTTTACTACAAACAAAACTTTTTGTTTCTCTCTTTCTGAACAGACAAACTTTTTGTTTACTCTTTTGCTATAACTATAGCAACCCCCCCCCCCCCCCCCCCCACAAATTTTGTGGTAAACCTGAACTTATAAGTAGGATGACATTCAACATTTCCTTCAAAGTTTGGTTTTTTCCTGTCAACAATTTCATTAGATTGAGGTAAGTATGTGCAGTAATTTGATGGATGATTCCATTTTTCAAATATATTCTGCAAAATAAGATTCATGTTCTCTACATCTACCACTTCTAATCATGACAATCTTTTTATCCAACTGATTTTCAACTTCAATTTTATATTGCCTATATGTTTCTATTGCTTCATCCTTATCATTCAGCAAATAGACATAACAATATCTAGTGCAATTGTCAATAACATTTATGAAACACTTTTTTCCATCAAGAGATGGTGTTGACTTCATAAGAAAAATGCCAGTGTGAATCAATTCTAAGGGATTAATATTCTTTTCAAAAAATTTATAAGTATGCTTAACATACTTAGATTCAACACATACTTGACATTTTGATTTATTGCACTAAAAATTGGACAAAACTTCTAAGTTGATCAATTTTTTTGCAAGGTTTTGTAATTAACATGTCCCAAACATTTATGTCACAAACACTTTGATTCATGCAAGTAAGAACAAACATAAATACTAAGTTTAAAAAGACCTTCTGTGAGGTAACTTTGTCCCAAAAATATTTTGTTCTTTACTTTTGATAATTTTCTCAAATGCAGACATTGTTTTAGAGTCAACACCTTGCCAGATGTCTTTTTTAGAAGGACATTTCCATAACATTCAATTTGTTATAGAATTACCCATGACCATAGTTTCATCGGTCCAATAAGGGCAATATGACCCAAATGTTTGTTTTACAACACAAACATAACATATCACTTTTCACAAATGTTCGTGTCTATAAAAATAAATTTATTTTAATAGACATATTTTAAGTGTCACTTTTTCATCAAAGATCACTTTTCACAAATGTTCATGTCTATACAACTAAATTTATTTTAATAGACATATTTTAAGTGTCACTTTTTCAACAAAGAATACAATTCTTTTGAACAAGTAATATAATTTTGCGGTTTTATACTAGTCATATCATATACTAGTAAAGAGAGATTCAACGACCACAATATCAAATATACTCAAAGAATTTTGTGGGTCTAACATAATACAAGAATGTCATTAAATTTCATATCTTGTACTTTCAAATTTAAATTAGATTAGTTAGTCTAATTTTGTCTTTATCACAAGTAAAGAATCCCCCACATTTTATATATGTTCTCAAAATATTTTTCAAGTATTTGAAATTATTTTCCACATATTTTTTCCCATGCTTTCAAATTGAATGTCATCAAAATACACATTGACAACACGAAGCCTTCTTTGGGAGATTTAATTCATAGAAACATCCATTGCAGGCACAGAAATCACTAATTTTATGTCACTAGTGTTTTTCCCCCTTTCTGTCACAATTAGACAGTCCACTTAGCTGTTAGAATACTAACAATAAAGATTCAATCTTTATACAACTTGTTTCTAGTTTAACGATAAAATTTTTATATTCTTCTAATCGTTAACCGAATGAACCTTGAATTTTGATGAAGTTTTTATATTCTTCGAATCAGTTTTACATTCAGACAGAGTAGTAAACCAAAATAGTTTAATCTCCAGAAACCTCAAATACAATACTGTTTCTAGCTAATGATGAAGATTGTATCTTTGTCAAATCATTTATCCTTAATATTTCTGATGAAAATTTTTTACTCTTCAAGTTAGAATATTCATTCAAACAAAGTATTCAATAAGTTGGTGAAGTTTCTATATTCTTCACACTAGTGCACAATCTGATTTGTTCGTGGAGTTCTTATATTTTTCAAACTAAAGGAGGAAAAAATCAGAAGATTTTAGTCTTCAAAAGTCAGACACAATCAAATTTCACATGGAGTAGAAAACTACAAAAGTTTTTTTTCCTCCTCTAAACAGAATACATGTAATTAATAATAAAGATATATTCTGAGATCATCACATAATGACCATTAGTCCTAACATTTATGATATAATTTTCATAACTTATAAAGGATAGAAAAACAAAATCAAGGAAAATAAAGATAGAACCTGATTTTTACTTCCATTGAATCATATTCTACCTGTCAGCAATGATTACACGCAAGTCACTTTTCTTGCTAATTTTTTTTCCTTCTTTCCGAGTTTCCATCATAGTTCAATTTTCCTCAGAAGACATTTAATTTCAATGAGAAACTAAACTCATGTTCAAATATTGTTAAATGACAACATCTGTTCATTTATCTCTTCTCATAATTATATAAAACCAAGAATATAAGGGAGAAAATTAAAGTGCATATCTTAACATTTATGCACAAAATAATTTTTCTTATTGAAAAGAAACTGAAGGGGTGCAATGCTTCAATGCACTTCGGAAGAAAACAAAAATAATCTTACCCATCTAAGGAAAACTTACTACAGAAAATATACTCAAACATATTAAAGTAGTACTAATTCATCCCAAATCTCTTTTATCATATGATGAAATAATTTTCTTTTTTTTCTTCTTCTTCTTCTTCTTCTTTTTTTCCAATAAAAAGAAGAAAGAAAATAGAAGTAATTTACTTACCACAGAAAATACCAACAATATAAATTTCTTAAGCTTGTCGTCTCATGTATTAAGATTAGCAAACCATAAATAATTAAAAAAAAAGAAAAACAAAGAACTATTCGAGTCCACAGAAATCACTGTGTATCCTTAAGAAATTTAATCCCCTCAAGTATCCGAGGTTGCAGATTAATTCTTCCCAAGATAAAACAAGTTAACTATTAAAGAAGTAGCGCTACCTCAAACTTCGATAATTTCAACGAACTCCAAATGACAGCAATGAATCACACACAGAGACACGATCAATCGATTTTGTTTTGTAAGAAATATATGCAAGAGAAGGGAAGAATTCGATGCAGAAAAATAAGAGAAAGTCTTTCTATTTATAGCCAACAAAGGGTAAAAGTCACAACTTTTTGTAAAAAAGACAATCTTTCAGAAAGGTCACAGCCCTTTGGAAAAGGCACAACCTTTCAAACGGTCACAACCCTTTAGAAAAGACACAACCTTTCATAAAGGTCACAACTCTTCACAAAGACACAACCCTTCGAGAGAGTCACAACCCTTCATTTCCTGTTCACACCACAAATTTTAATAAACGACATAATATAGATCATTTTGTTGATTTACCGTTGTCAAATATGCTAAAAACATTACTCCTTATCTAATCAAATAGAAAATACTACCAACTATAACGATTTCTTAAAGACCAACGGACAAATAAATCAACTATATAAAAATAATGCATAATATGGGGTGGTAACTCCCGTGTTATCAAATTTCTCTTAATATTATTGGATTTGCTGTTTTTTTTTTTTTTTTTTTTTTTTTTTGGGCATTTCATTCGATTAATGTAGAATGATTAGCTGTCTTGCTCTATCATAATACTTTGACTTTAAGAATGTTGCAATACAAATTATGACAACTGCTAACTTTTTTTTTTCTTTTTTTCACTTGACAACTTCCAACTTACTAAAGATGATATTGAGAAGATCTCTCAGTAAATCATTGGGTTTTAAAAGGTGTGAATGAAAAATCAAAAGTGGTGACTTTTATGAAGAGTCGTGATATTAATGAAAAGTTGTAATTTTTATTAAAGGTTGTGACTTTTTCAAAGGTTTGTGACTTTTCTTGGGGCGGTGATTTTAATTGAAATTTTTTGTAACGGAGTCAACAAGGTTAATTATGTGTGACGGATATCGCTCCCTCAGAAGCTGTTTTTCCCATTTAGTTTAAAAAAATATATGCCGCTTATGTTTTTTGAAGGAAAAAAATTGTCATTTTGACTCTTGACTCGCACAATAAGCATCTTTTTAGTTTATCCTTTGTTGTCAGTAAATCGAGAAATTTTCTCTCATTAAAAAAGAAAATCAATTTTCTGGACCTCTTCTGCTACTACTAAATCTAGTATTCTATGTGTATTTTACTGGAGTTGAGTGGTTCGCTGGCACAATAGTTATAGGTACCGATACATCGGTGAGTAAGATCGTTCTATTCTGGGAGGATATATTCAATTAACCTCGGGTACGTGAGGGTAATAATTTTCTTAAGGGGACATTGTGCATTTCAGTTGGCACAATTTTTTTCTTTGAAAAAAATATTTTGTATATTGTTTCTAATTTGTTTCTGATTCTATTTTCTCTCCTGTTTTAATTTTTTAGCTTTAAAAATACTCTTCAAACTTTGTTGTTTCTTATCAAGTTCTTCAAAGTTTTTGTTCTAAGTATCTTAGGAATACATGATAAACAATAATAATATGCAAAGTTGAATCTTTTGTATGTCTATTTGTGTTGTAGGTATCATGAAAGCAAATTACATTAGACTAAAACTTTTTTAAAAAAAATCAGAAGTGACGGAATAACACATAAGGCACCGGTATCGAAAGTTTTCTTCATATATACATCATTTATATATCTAAGATAAAAACCACTTTTTGGGGATACATTATAGTTTCATCAAGTTTAATTATTGGGTCTAGTAAGAATAAATGGGAAATAGGGAAAATATAAAGTATTCTCATATACTTTCATAAATTTTATATATATATATATATATATTTCTCCCTTATTGATGATGGAAAAACAAATTCAAGTGTTTAAATAATAAAATAGTTTTACTTGTTATTAGAAGGGTTGGAAAGAGGGACCCCTGTATAAATAATAAGAATAAGAAGTATTTGAGAAAATAAGAGCATGTCGTTCTACCGTATTGTTTTGTATTTATAGATTTTTTTATATTGACAATAAGTATAAGAGTCCTAATCTAATACGTATCTTTTACAAAGAATAAACTACGACAATTGAATTTAAAATTAACTACAATATTTGAATTCAAATAGGGGATGGACTCTAATAGCCCCCCTGCAAGATCATGTTCTAGATCGAACCATGAGCTTGGATCTAAGGTTGAGGAACCGAGTTGTGCCAACAACTTTAGTAAAGATATATGCTATTTGATTTTGAGATGAAACATAGCGAATTA
Organism: Solanum bulbocastanum; assembly: GCA_037074985.1. Lineage (NCBI taxonomy): Eukaryota > Viridiplantae > Streptophyta > Magnoliopsida > Solanales > Solanaceae > Solanum > Solanum bulbocastanum. Next base: position 34,293,337 of record CM073597.1, on the reverse strand, counting down.
TCAAAGATTGATCTTCAACCATCTCTCATACAAAGTGATAATCAAGACAAATGTGTTTTGACCGTTGATGGATGACAGGTTTCCAAGATAAAAATTGTGCACTAAGATTATCACAAAGAACTATGGGAGATGCAGTGAGAGAAGCACGTAGTTCACTAATAAGTTGTTGTACCAGATTAATAGCAGTTGCCAAAGCTAAAGCACGATACTCAGCTTTAGTGCTTGAGCGGGCTACAACCTTTTGTTTTCAAGAAGACCAACTGATCAAGTTACCTCCATAAAATAGTGCAAAAACCATGTTGGGAGCAACTATCATCAAGGTCAAAGACACAACCAGCATTCGAAAAGGCTACCAAACTAGAATCGGACATAGGTCATAGGAAGAGACCATCATGGAGGGATCTTTTTAGATATCGAAGTATGTGTTTGACAACTGACCAATGAGAAATGGTGGGTGATTGTATAAATTGACATACTCGATTGATTGTATAGGATATTTCTTACCTAGTGATAATAACATATTGAAGGTCACCAACAACACTACGATACAAATGAGCATCAACAAGAGGATCACCAGAAAGAATAAGTCGAGATCCAGATTCATCCAGACTATAAATGGGCTTAGCATCAACCATGTATGTGCGACAAAGTAAGTCGCATATGTACTTGCCTTGAGATAAAATAATCTCATCTAATGTTGGAGTTACCTCAACACCAAGAAAATAATTTAATGAACCAAGATCCTTGAGAGAGAATTGTTGATCAAGAGAGTGAATAAATGTAGTGATAAAATCACTATCACTGCCAGTTATAATAAGGTACCATATAAAGAATAAGAATAAGAAGCTTTTAAGAAAATAAGAGCAGGTCGTTGTTCTGCCGTATTGTTTTGTATTTATATATTTTGTACATATTGACGATAAGTGTAAGAGTCCTAATTTTTACAAAGAATAAACAACAACAATTGAATTTAAAATTAACTACAATATTTGAATTCAAATAAGGGATGGACTCTAATACCATACGTGCCATCGTCATGGCTTTGAAAAATGATTGAGAAATTTTATTAAAAAAATTAATAATTAAATTGAACAAATGTACCACCTAAATCGGATCCACGCTATCCGGTTCATTTTCTTTCTCGGATTTTATTTAAAATTACCGTCATTTTTATTAAGTGGTTATTATGCATATGGAAGGTTGCAAACTTTTCTAAATAGTACTTCGATGGATTAATACATTTGTTTCCTCAGATGATTCCTTACTAATTTTCTGAACATCTTCTTCTTCTACACAAATAAATTCTTGTGTATTTTTCTCACGTTGGGTGGTTCGTTGAAACCAATAATTTAGGTACCATATTTTATCAACCTCGAATATTTGAGGGGAATAATTTCCTTAAGGATACAATGTGCATTCAGTGGGCTCGATTTTTCTTCTTTTCGATACTATTTCTGATTTGTTACAGATTCTATTTTCTTTACTGATTTTTTAACTTTCTAATTTTGAAAATACACTATAAACTTTGTTGTTTCTTATGAATTTCTGCAAAATTATTGTTCTAAGTAGGGGCGAATTTACCATAGGCGAAGGAGTGTCACTTGACATGGCTTCATCGGAAAATTTTATTAAATAGGTAAACATAATTGAAAAGCATATTACAAATAAAGGTCAAGTATAATAAAGTGACACTCCTTTGTACCGAAGAGCAACGTAGCTCAGACGGTCGGGCTTAACTTTTTCCAAGTTGATGGGGGTTCGAAGCTCAATAAAACTATTTTCTTACTTGGTTTTTGTTTATGCAACAATAGTTTTATTGATTCAAAGTGCGAGTGTGTTATAATCTCTATGATTCCTTTGAATTCACCTTTTCAAATATAAATTCAAGGGCTCTTGAGCTTAATCTTGAATTTGTCTTGAACTTGATCTTGGATTAAAGGGCTTTAAAGCTTGTTCTTGAATCTTTGATGAACTTGAACTTTATCATGATCTTGAATTTTACTTGAATTCAAGAGCTTCGAGCTTGTTCTTGAATCTGATGGTCTTGATCTTGATCATTTTTGAACTTGAATGCTTGAATTCTTAAACTTGAACTTGAATGCTTGAATTCTTAAACTTGTAGCTTATAGAGAATTTTATGGCGTTTGTACCACAATGTTTCTCTAGCTTCTTGTTTAGAATTTTCAGGTCTTCTTCTGAATTATGAGGACCCCTAGTTATAGTTTTTAGGATAGAGGAATTGTGATTAGAACAGAATTCCATTCGGCCAATCAGATTTAAGTGACATGACATATGAGTTTTATGGAGCGGGCTTGTCATTTTTTACACAAGTCATGATTCTATTGGCTTCTTGTTTGACTTGGCATGCTACATCCTTTGCCCACATGGCACCAAAATGGGCCTCTAGAGCTACGTGACCTTCACCTTGGCAGCCTTGGACAGTGTGTCAAGATACCCAAGACAGGTTGTAGACCCCTAAACGGGTCGTTTAAGGTGTCGTGAAGTGTCCATGGTCCATTTTGGGTTAGTGGACTTACATGTTTGCCCTTTTTTAGCCATTTATTGAAGTCTAAGGTGTTACAATATCTTCCCATTGAGACCATTCGTCCTCAAATGGGATTCAAGCTAGAATGAAAGGGTAGGAAAGGGTCTAACAACCCAACACAAAGCAATAAGCATTCAAATAGCATAAACTTCAACATATCAACTTAAAGAGTACTTTACAAAGAGTTAGTACCTTGGTATGGAATTTATTTAGAGGAAAAAAGGTGAGGGTATCTCTTCTTCATATTCTCCTCAGCCTCCCAAGTAGCTTCTTCAACAAATTGGTTCCTCCGTAAGACTTTGGCTGATGCAACCTCTTTGGTTCTCAACTTGCAAACCTGACAATCAAGGATCTAAACTCGAATCTCCTCATAGGACGGACTATCATTTACTCTAATACTCTCAGTAGGCACAATAAGTGTGGGATCACCCAATCACTTCTTTAACATAGAAATATGAAACACTGGATGGACTGCTGCTAACTCGGATTATAGCTCCAACTCATAAGATTCATTACCAACCCTATTGGATATCATGTAAGGACCAATGTATCATGGACTGAGCTTTCCTTTCTTACCAAACCTCATAACACCCTTCAAGGTGAAACTTTCAGAAATATCCAATCATCAACTTCAAACTCCGAATGTCTTCTTCTAACATCAGTATAAGATTTTTAATGACAATGTGTTGTTTTCAACATCTCCTGAATTATCTTCACCTTTTCCATGACTTGATGAACCAAAATTGGTCCTATAAACTCAACGTCATCAACCTGAAGCCAGCAAATAATGACCACTCCGCCCTCATTGGAGTCTAACAAAAAAGACTCCTAGACGTGCAAGTCTATGAACTTCCTTAGACAATTTGTTTTACCTTCCTCGACATGAGCAGTACTCTGCATGGACAACCTTCTCAAGGCATCAACAATAACATTAGCCTTACCTGGATGGTATAGAATACACATATCATAATATTTGAGTAGTTCTAGCCATCTCCTTTGCTGAAGATTTAGCTCCTTCTGACTGAAAAAATACTGGAGACTCTTATGGTTGGTATATACATCCACGTGAACACCATAGAGATAGTGACGCCATATCTTGATAGCAAAACTATTGTTGCCAACTCAAGATCATGAGCCAGGTAGTTCTTTTCGTGAATCTTGAGTTGTCCGGAAGCATAGGTTATAACCTCACCATTCTGCATCAATACACAAGCAAGTCCAAATCTAGGTGCATCGTAATAAACAACAAAACCCTATATACCCTATGGTAGGGTCAAAACTACGATAGTAGTTAACTGAGTTTTTCTAACAAGCTTCAGACCATTGAAACTTAGTTGTTTTTTTAAGTCAACATAGTTAATATGGACGAAATAAATGAAACCCCTCAACGAAAATTATGTAGTTACCAGCCAATCCCAAGAAACTTCTTATATTAGTTAGAGACGTCGGTCTAAGCCAATTCTACACTACTCCAATCTTTTGAGTGTCAACTCAAATTCCTTCGCTAGACGTAATATGACCTAACAATGCCATAGATTTAAGCCAGAACTCTGACTTAGAAAACTTGGCATACCACTTCTGATCCTTTAGAGTTTGGAGGACTATTTTGAGATGACTAAAATGGTCCTCCTCATTCTTTGAATATATCAATATGTCATCAATAAATAAAACAACAAACATGTTGAGATACTACTTAAATAATTTTTTCATAATATCCATGAATGTTGCTGGAGCATTAGCCAAACCAAAGGATATAACAAGGAACTCATAATGACTGTAACTGGTCCTTAATATTGTCTTTGGGATGTCCTTTTCTCTCACTTTCAACTGATGATAGCCAGATCTGACGGTCTATCTTAGAAACAACACGCATCCTGAAGTTGGTCAAAAAGTCCATATAAAGTTTTTTCAAAAAAAATTTGGTGCCCCAAGGCGCCAATTTCATGGGCTAATACATTTGAAAAATTTTTAAAAAATCACGTAATTCCTAAAAGTTAGCTTGTAAATGTTAAAATATGCTTTAAATAATGGTGGGACTATACATAATGCTCCCCCAACTCATTACGGAGATCCTCATAAATGTTCTTTAGAAAAAAAATTTAGGTGTTCTAAGTTGCAAAATTTATTGGCTAATACATACGAAAACCAGGAAATTCACATATTTTCTTAAAGTCAGTTCATAAATGTGAAAATGCCTTAAATGGTTGGACTAAACGTAATGCTCCAAAACTCATTACGGACGTCCTCATAAAGTTTTTTCAAAAACAAATTTAGGGCTCCCCAAGGCGCAATTTCATTGACTAATACACATGGAAAATCAAGAAAGTAACGTTATACCTAAAAATTTATTCGTAAATGCAAATATATGCCTTAGAAAGTGTGGGACTGTATGCAATGCTCCCTCAACTCATTACTGAGGTCCTCATAAAGTTTTTTTCAGAAAAATATTTTAAGTGCCCTAGGGCACTAAATTCATGGGCTAATACACATGAAAAAAACCTAAAAAGTCATGTAGTTCCTAAAAATTGGCTCGTAAATGTGAAAATATGCCTTAAAATGGTGGGACTATAAATAATGAACACCCCAACTCATGATGGAGATCCTCCTAATGTTTTCTAAGAAAAAAATTTAGATGCGCAAAGGTGCAAAATCCATGGACAAGTACACACGAAAAACCAAGAAAGTCACGTAATTCCTAAAAGTTGACTCGTTAATGCTAAAATGTGCCTTAAAATTTATGTGTAATGTTCCCATGCATTACAAAGTCCTCATACACTTTTTCCCGAGAAAACTTTCCAGAGCGCCAAGACGCCAAATCCATAGGCATCACACAAGAAAAACCAACGAGGTGGAATAATTCCTAAAAGTTGGCCCCTAAATGCGAAAATATGCTTTAAAATAACGGGACTATACGCAATGCTCCCCCAACTCACTACGGAGGTCCTCATAATATTTTTCAGGAAAAAAAATCAATGCCACAAGGTGCCAAATCCACGGTCTAATACACACGAAAAACCAAGAAAGTCACGTAATTCCTAAAAGTTGATTCGTAAATGCAAAAGTATGCCTTACAAAATGGTGGGACTACACATATTTCTTCCCAAACTCATTACGGAGATCCTCATAAGGTTTGTAAGAAAAATTTTCCAGGTTCCCCAAGACACCAAGTCCTTGGGCTAATACACATGAAACCAAGAGAATCGCGTAATTCCTAAAAGTTGGCTCATAAATGCAAAAATAAGTCTTAAAAGGGTGGAAATACACATAATACCCCCCCCCCCCCCCAATTCATTATAGAGGTTCTCATAAATTGTTTTCAAAAAAATTTATGGGTGCCCCAAGGCACCAAACACACGAAAACCAAAGAAAGTCGCGCAATTCCTAAAAGTTGGCTTGTAAATGCTAAAATATGCCTTAAAATGGTGGGACTATACGTAATGCTCTTCTAACTCATTACGAAAGTCATCATGAAGTTTTTTGAAAAAAAAAATTAAGGTGCCCCAAGGCGCTAAATCCATGAGTAATAACTATGAAAAACAAAAAAAAAAAGATGTGTAATTCCTAAAAGTTGGTTCGTAAATGCAAAAATATGCCTTAAAATGATAGTAATATACGTAATGCTCCCCCATCTCATTATAGAGGTCCTCATAAAAAAAATTCAAAAATATTTTTGGGTCCCCTAAGGCACTAAATCCATGGCTAATATACACGAAAAACCAATAAAGTTGTGTGGTTCCTAAGTTGGTTCGTAAATGCAAAATTTTTCCTTAAAAATGGTAGGACTATTCAAAAGGCTCCCCCAAATAATTACAGAGTTCCTCATAAAGTGTTTTAAGAAAACCATTTCAGGTGCCCCAAGGAGTCAAATTCATGGGCTAATACACCTGAAAAAGCAAAGCAAGTCGCATGAATTCTAAAAGGTGGCTCTTAAATTCAAAAATATGCCATAAAATGGTGAGAATATATGTAATGCTCCCCCACGGAGGTCCACATAAAAAAAATTAGAAAAATATTTTTGGGTGCCCAAAGGCGCAAAATCCTTAGGTTAATACATACGAAAACCCAAGAAAGTCAAGTAATTCTAAAAGTGAGATCGTAAATGCGAATATATCCCGTAAAAATTATGGGATTATACGTAATGCTCCCCAACTCATCACAGAAGTCGTCATAAACTTGTGAACAACCTCATTGGTTCTCAACCTACGAACCTGATGATCAAGGATCTGAACTGGAATCTTCTCATAGGACATATTGTCCTTTACTCCAATACTCTCAGTAGGCACAATAAGTGTGGGATCACCCAATCACTTCTTTAGCATAGAAATATGAAACATTGGATGAACTGTTTCTAATTCAGATGGTAGCTCCAAATCATAAGCTACATTACCAACCATCTTGGATATCTTGTAAGGACCAATGTATCATGAATTGAGCTTTTCTTTCATACCAAACCTCATAACACCCTTCACGGATAAAACTTTCTGCCTTGTTTTCAACCCCTCCTAAATTGTGTAACACCTCAGATTCGAGAAACAGCAAAATCTCAGTTTTTAGAAGTTTCTGGTGCCATCCGATGGAGGCCAACCATAGCCCGTGGACGGGACCACGGACCGTAGGTCTAATCCGTGGTTGGTCACCCAAAGATTTCTCAAAACCCAAGACCACGACCTGGGCCAATGGACCATCGTTGGGTCCATGGTCCGTGGTTGAGGGTCTGTAGATTATCATGACCCCAAAATCTAGTTTCTGAAATAGAACAACAAACGTACAGGATGGACCGTTGGTCAAACCATGGTCCGTGGTATTGTTTGGGGTGACAGTTATTTTCTTACGGGCAGTTGGGTCATTTCCTAATTAGTCTAGCCTAATACTATGTCATTTTGCATATGCCTAGGACCCCTATATAAGTAATATTGATCTCAAATTAGTTCATTCACTTCATTCTCTTAAAATTCACCAAATGTAAGTTGAGTCTTTCTCTCCCAAAAATAATTCTATCTCTAGAAGGTTGAAGAAGAAGATTCAAGCTAGGGTTCAAGGTCAAGTATACATTCTTCAATTGCTTTTGCACTTTGATAGCAAGGTATGATAGATTTTTATCCATGGAGCCCCAAGTTTCCCCAAATTCTGGAAAGTAGAAATTCCCCAATTTGAGTTAGGGTATTCTTCCAAGATATGGGTTTTTATGAATGTTGAATCAATTTATTGAATTATGATTGATTATGTATGAATTGAGAGGATTCTATGCTTTTATGATGAGATTCCATATAACCATGCTTAACCTATGTTTCTAAGGAAGAATTGATTAAAGATGGGTTTTACTCTATGAAAGGAGAATTTGTGGATTTATGTGTATTCTGATAGGATAAATAAGATACAATAAGAATTGCTTTGATATTGAAGCATATGTGATAATTTATGATAACAATGGCTTTGAGAGGAAAGCATATGTTATTACTTGTTTATTGTTGATGTGATTGTTGTGAAAGGGATTTTCCCTCATGATTTCTTGTGTATGAATGTGAAAGACTTTCTCACATTGAATGATTCTAGGTTGAAAGGATTCCTCACATAAAATGAATCTATGCTAAGGAACTATAAAAATGATCAGGGCTAGAGACGATTACTCATGACCCTAAATGAAAAGGATAAGAGGCGATTACCCATATTCCTTAGAGTAGGACAAGAGGTGATTACCCACATTCCTATAATGCAAGAAGGACAAGAGGCCATTACCCATGATCATTTATAATAAGGCAAGAAGTGATTCCCCATGTCCTTAATAGATAATCTATTATATGTTATGGTGAATGATGAGCTTGAATTGTTGCTTGAGTTTGCCTTCCATGATGTGTAAGACTAGAGGCGGTTACCCATGTCTTGACTAAGGATGAATAAGGTTACTTCAAGAAGTACTCCTTACATGTTGAGATGATTTATTATGTTCATTGATTATGTTTTAGGATTTATGTTGTTTAACTCTTATGTTATGTTTATGCATGGTATCATATTTAGTACATTTTTGTACTAACGCATACTTTTGCCTTCATTTCTTATCCAAATGTAAGTCCAGCGTTCCCGATTCTAATCTCCGTGGCTAGGATCTATAGTAGAGGAAGAGTTGAAGATTGGTGAGTCCTAATTCATCTGAGAATTTGGCCACTACTTTTATTATGTTCTTTTCATTTGAGTTCTAAGCATTGATGTACGCACTAAGCCCCGAGATTCTATTGTATTAGCTGATTTAAGGGACAATTGTTTTAGACATCCACTTTGCTTTTTAAAACTTTGATTATGTTGAAATATTGTTTCAAATCTTATTGATTTTCTATTATCTTGACTATGAAAGGTAAGTGGCTTGTATGAGACCTCTCGGGGTCTTGTACACCATGTTACATCTAGGGGTTACCCCTGGCCACCTTTTCCATTGCTTGATGAACCAAATCTAGTCTTATCAACTCAGCCTCGCCAACCTCAAACCAGCTAGTAAAAGATCTACACCTACGCTCATATAGAGCCTAACACAGAGCCATCTAAATGCTGCAATGGTAACTATTATTGTATGCAAACTCAATAAAAGGCAAGTTGTCATCCCAATTACCTTTGAAATCCAAAACACAAGCTCTCAACATGTCCTCTAAGGTCTGAAATGTGCGCTTTGCTTGACCATCGATCTGAGGATGAAAAGTAGTACTAAGGTTCACCTTCGAACATAAACCTTTCTGAAACGAATTCCAAAATTGTGCAGTAAACTTAGCACCTCTATCTGAAATGATGGACAAGGGTACTCCATAAAGTCAAAATATATCTTGAATGTATAGATTTGCATACTCTTCTAATATTAGTAGTCTTTACTGGTAAGAAGTAGGTTGTTGTGGTCATCTGATCCACAATTACCCAAATGGAATCATGTTATCTGCGAGATTGCGGTAAACTAGTAATGAAATCCTTATTAATTATCTCCCTCTTCCATTTGGGAAGGTGTATATTTTGAGCTACACCATATGCCCTTTGATGTTTAGCCTTGACTTGTTGGCAATTTAGGCACTTAGCAACAAACTCGGCACTTAGCAACAAACTCGGCACTGCACCTCTTTATGTCACTCTCTAATAAACTTCTCTCAGGTCATGGTACATCTTGGTGGAACCTAGATGAATTGAATATAGAGAACTATTGGCTTCTTCCGTAATTCTCTCTAGGAGTTCATCCACATTGGAACACACATCTTACCTTGATACCTCAACACACCGTCTCCCCATTGTGCAAATACCAACAATTTCTACTTATACACATTTGTCTTCAACTCAAGTAAAATAGGATCCATATCGTGCTTCTCCTTCACTTCTGACACTAAAACATGGACTTCATAATGGGTTTACCTTGTACTTGCAGACAACATGACTCCATTTGGGTGTAGTGGACAGAGTCACTAAGTCCGCTCACTTCTTGGTTGTCAAGACTACAGATTCATCAGAGGACTACTCCAAACTCTACATCAATGAGATAGTTAGGTTGCATGGATTCCCGTGTCTATCATCTCAGATAGAGGTCGTCAATTTACCTCTCATTTCTTGAAATTGTTTTAGAAAGGTCTTGGTACACAGTTAAATCTCAGTACCGCATTTCATCCGTACACAGATGGTAAGGCAGAGCATACCATTCAAACCTTAGAGGACATGTTGAGAGATTATGTGATTGATTTCAAGGGTAGTTGGGATGATCACCTACCCCTCATAGATTTCGCCTATAATAATAGCTTTCATTCCAGTATTTAGATGGCTCTGTATGAGGCACTATGTGAGCGTAGATGCAAGTCCTCGATTGGTTGGTTTGAAGTAGGTGAAGAAACCTTGATTGGACCAGATTCGATTCATGAGGTGATGGAAAAAGTTTAGCTCATCAGAGATAAACTAAAGACGGGACTTAAAATTTGAAATCGGTGATTAGGTTTTCTTAAAGGTGACACCTATGAAGTGGGTGATAAGATTTGGCAAGAAAGGGAAGCTTAGTCCCAGATATTTAGGTCCTTATAAAGTCATGAGAAGGATTAGCAATGTTGCTTAAGAGTTATAGTTGCCAGCATAACTAGCATTGGTTCATCAAGTCTTTTACATTTCCTTATTGAAAAAGTGTATGGGTGATCCGGCATCGATAGTACCATTAAAGTGTGTGGCTGTGAAGGATAGTCTCACTTATGAATAAGTGTCAGTTGAGATTCTTAAACTTCAGGTTCGTAGGTTGAGAAATAAGGAAAGTCACTTTAGTGAAAGTTTTGTAGAGAAGCCAGTTCGTAGAGGGAGCTACTTAGGAAGTAGAAGCAGCCATAATGGCCAAGTATCCTCACTTTTTTCCTTTCGATTCTATTTCATCTTGAGGTACTAGTTCCTCTTCGGTCTTTCAATTTACTCTTGTGTAATTCAATCACAATATTTGTTCCTTCAGTTATTCTTTCATTTCATCATATTTGCATGTTCATAGGACTAAGTTCAGTTAGATATCAGTTTCTAGTACTTAGTGGTAGGGATTGCAACTCCTTCCCTCCATACGCAGCTTGTTTAGACTTCATTTGAGGGTGAATGTTCCCAAGGGGGAGATATTGTAACACCTTAGAACCTAACTTACACACATCAGCAGAAAAAGGGTTGAATCAACGAAACTAGACGAGCCCCTTAACGGGTTGTGGGTCCCCACACAGACCGTAGGGTGGGTCGTAAGAGTAAAGCAGAGCCACCAGCGCTCAAGTGTTGAACCACGACCCCCTTGATGGGTCGTGGTCCCACTAACGAGTTGTGGCATAGTCCATCAACTTGAACCAGTGGACCCCCGCCATAGTTGAAGAACCACGATGGCCTTCACGGCTCGTGGTACTTCACACGATCCGTGAAGTGGACTATGGATAAGAGTACCAAGAAACAGTAGCACTGGCCAAGAACCATGACCCACTGGTCGTGGTCCCTATGACAGTCCGTTAGTGGCCTCGTGGGTGGCACTTCACCAGCTTTAAGTCAAGGTCATTTTGGTCTTTTTTCCTATTTGTTGGGCTTTTAACTACGTTGTTTAATCCCTAAACTACATTGTTTTACTTAGTCTAAGCTAATTATCTAGCCAGAACCTACCCAAAACCCTCATTCTCTTAAAATCATCCAAGTTAGAACGAAAAGAAGAGAAAGAGGCACCAGTTTCTTTCAAGAACAAGTAGATGTGTTCTTCAGAGTTCAGCCCCAAAATCCAAAGGATTTCTCAGTAGAGTTCGTCACCAGGTATGTGGGATTTCACTAGTGGATTCCTTTCATCCACTAGGTCCCTAGAATTCAATTAGTTCCTTTGATTCTACATAGCTTGTTTAGACCTAGGGTTTGTAAAATCTTGGGAATTTGTTGTGATTTCAGTTGCTATAGAATCCACTGTCTAAATATCATATTTTCTTGGAAACATTGCATAATTTCTTATATTAAATTCAGAACCCTAGTTTGTATAAATTCTCTTAGTTCATGAATTATACTTGGTAGGTTAGTTAAACTATAAATCATGCTCCAGATTTTGAATGTCACATTCTCAGTATAGAAATGTTGCATTCTCAGTTAGCATGTTAGTATTTTGAGTTATTTAGTATTTAGTGCATTTTAGCTTCATATGTATTCAGTTACGAGTAGACTTAGCGCCAAGTTGGACTAGGATTCAACGTACCCTCATAATCCCAAAACTACGTGCCCCCGTAAGATCATAAGTCCCCTCTATTGGGCATCAGATTTAGTGATCACATCATTCATGCCTTTATACTCCTGGAAAGGTATATTGGGTCCTCTCAATGAGGTGTATACATCGGACTCCACGTTTAGCTCACGTGGTTTATATCAGTTAATAGTAGCTCCCAAAGTCAGACTCTTAGTGCATTTGACTAGGTTTTCAACATTATATCACTATACAATTCAGCATGTTATCTTCATGATTAGTACTTCGTCATTGCATTCAGCTTAGGTTTTCAATTATGTTTCAGTATTTATATTCTTTCTCAGACTATGTCATTGCTCATTTATTCTTTGTTCATCTCATATATATTTGTTCAGCTTAGTATCTTTATCATGCATGCTCAGTACATTCCAAGTTCTAATGCATACTTTACACTACAACCTTTCATGATGTAGGTTCAGGTACCCAGCATCCAGATCACACTTAGCTCGATTCTCAGTCCGCATTCAGCAGCTTCAGTGGTGAGTCCTCATATTCTGAGAACAATAGACATGTTTTCAATTTAGTCTTCATGTTCAGTTTACAACTCTATTAGAGTTAGCTGGGGGTATGTCCCAGCAACTCAACTCAGTTAGAGGCTTTTTAGACATAATACTAGATTCATCTTGAGTTGTTATGTGGTTGTCATTTATCACTAAACTCTTAGTATGTTTTATATATTCAGACTAGTTGAGTTGTTCCCTGTTTTCAGTTATCCACTATTTTAGCTTCCACATAGTACATGTCTTATTCAGTTATTCTTAGTATGCTTGATATACTCCAGACACAGAGTTAGCTTGGGGTTACTCGTGATCCTAGGTCCCGTGTGATCTCAAGGGGGTAGCCTCAGGGCGTGACAATATTTATATGACAGAAAAAATAAATTATTTTTCCATATCAAATATTATTTAATTATATATTTAGTTAAGTGATTCTATTGATATAAAAGTCTAAGTTCAGTGATGTTATTGATACAAAATAAAGTTTAATGACTTTGTTAGATAAATTTCCAAAGTTGAGTGAAATTTTTGAGATATTAACTCATAAATCATGTCACGCCTCGAAGCTACCCCTAGGACGCAGACACGGGACCTAGTATCACGAGTGACTCCAAGCTAACCATGCTGGCATATCATTAGCATACTAAAGATAAGTTGAATCAATAAATACTGTGAGGAAGCTCATCATAAAATAATCTGAAATGATGAGGAATACGCATACTAAATCTAAATATATAAAAAACTGAGAGTTTAACAACAACTGAAAAGTCAAACTCAAATACTAAAGTTAATTCTAACTATGTCTAACATAAAGCCTCTACTGACTAGAAATGTTGGGACATGCCCCAGCTAGGTCTAGTAACTACGAAAAACTAAAGACTAAAGCAAAGGAAAATGATCATTTCACTCATCCTTGAAGAATGAGGACTCACCACTAATGCTGCTGAATTGAAGATCGGGAACCGATCTATGCATGATCTGGAAGCTGAGAACCTGAACCTACATTACGAGAAGATGTAGCACAGAGTATGCATCAGTACTTGAAAGGTACTGAGCATGAAGGATAGAGTAAAGCTGAACAATAAACATAATTGAACCAAAGCATATATCTGAGCAATGATAAGAGATAAGCATGATACTAAACTGAGAATACTGAACATGAAATAATTGAATGCAATGACCAAGTTTATAACATGCTAAACTGAAATCTGACTGTAACTGATACCATGATCAATGAAATAGAACCTGACTGTAGGAGTTACTAATAACTGACATAAAACCACATGAGCTAAATATAGAGTTCGATGTATATGCCCCATCGAAAGGACCCAATATACCCTGCCAGAGGTATAGATGCATGACTGACGTGATCACTAAAATGATGCCCACAGAGGGGACTTATAACCTATGGGCCACACAGTTCTGGGACTTGAGGGTGATTGCCCCTAGTCCACTCGGTATTAAGCTTCTCCCAATTGATTATGTAATTAACAATTTATGACTGAATTTGTATAATACTAGATAACTCAAATACTGACATGCTAACTGAAAATGCAACATTAATGTACTGATAATGAAATATTCAAATCTGAGGTATTTATATCTGAAATAGCTAACCTAGCATGTGTAATTCATGAACTAAAATAATTACATAGCTAAGGTTCTGAATTTATGAAAAAATCTACACAAAACAATATTAAAATCATGATAATCTGATTTGGATCATTCTAACAGCTAAAACCCAACAATTTATAACATTCAAGAAACCCTAGGTTTTGATAATATTAAGGGTACCAAGATTCTGACTGAATTCTAGGGACCTAGTGGATGAAAGGAATCCACCAGTGAAATCCCACATATCTGATGAAGAATTCCATGGAGAAATCTTTTGATTTTAGGCTGGAACTGAAGGAAACCTTGTTGCATTCTTGGAAAGCTTTGGTCGACTCTTTCTCTTCTCTTGTTCTAAGTCTGATCGATTATTTGAGAAAGAATTAACTAGGGCAAGTTCAAATTAAGTTGCTAGGTTAAAACTGACCAAAACTACATAGTTTAGGGGTTAAATGACATAGTTTAGGTGTCCAACGCATAAAGAAAAGACCAAACGACCCCTAACTTAAAAGTTGTCGAGGCCACCAATGGACTGTGGTTGGACTGACGGTCCATGCTGGTCAACCATCGTTTGGCAATTGGGAGCTGAAACTAGGGGTCTGACCTACGACCCTGGACCACGGATCGTGGCCTGGCCTACGATCCGTAGGTCCTGGCATGGGTCTACCCTTAGCCAATTTTTCTAAGGGTTCTGGGGGAAGGGTCGCAGGTGGTGAACCACAGACCACCAGAACGGACCGTGGGTCACCCTACGGTCCGTGGGTGGTGCCCGTCGGTGCCACCTGCAACTTTTGAAATATGCATTTGGTAGTTCTAGCATACGGGGTGTTACAAATCAAATATACTTAAAACACATGCTTCGCTATGTCTACATGAATTAGAATCATCATCTTCTTCTTATAAGAGGAGGAGGAGAAATGATCGAGATCTTTAGATGAATCAATCTTTTTGATTGGAGAGAATAAACCATTTTGTGCAGTTGATTTTCCACTTTGAGAATTCGTAATGTCCTATTTTGTGAGAAATTGTTTTTAATAATGAAGTAATCATTTTTCCTTTTCAGTGGCGTTATCATGCTTATTATGTGTTGTGGGAATGGTTAACACGATCTTCGATGCGATCGAGTGAGATTTTAGTGATTTTAAGCTTTTGAATTGAATTACATTGAAATGGTTGACTTTGGTCAACATTTGATGATCTGAGCGTCGTTGTTAGTTTCATTGAGTTAGAAACATCAAGTTTGGTTAGCAGGGTGGTCGGTTAAATTCTCGAGACCTTAGATTGTGATTTACGTAATTAAGTAAAAAGTTAAATTTTTTGCCTAAATGGGTCTGAAGGGATTGTCATATAATATTATATTTTTGAAACCCAACGTTTTCATTGGTTCCGAAATATGTTTTATGATGAATTTACACTATTGATTCATGTGTATAGGTTCTGGATGAGTTTTAAGGGTCAAAAAGATGTTTTAAAAGTTGTTAGTGCACACTTTTAAAAGTTGTGATTTGTTTTATGCCTTTTTCTCTCATAATTATTGTGTTGTGTACATATTTCTAGTCTTATTTATCTCATTTCCCAAGGATATTCCTTTCATATTTCATGATTTCTATCTACAAAGTGGAGATTTTAAACCCCTCAAAGTAGAGAAATAAAAAATTATTGATTTGAAGGTCGATTTAGAATGATTTTCATTGACTATTGGAATTTATGGTCCTTACATTGTAGTTAAACTGATTTTGACAAAGGTTTTCCAAAATTACCCATTTTAAACCTTGTTTCAAATGACATGGATTTTGACTCATTTTCACTTGAATTTGACTCGATTTTACTTGATCATCGATTTTGACTCATAATACCCAAAGACTTCTTCTCGCTTGGTGAACAGAAATTTCCTACAAAATTATTTTTTGATTTTCTAAAATGGATATCTCTTTTTAGTATAGTAGACAGGTAGAAGTAGATAGAGGGAGTAGTTTTTTTTTGTTTTCCCTTTAAAATGAATTGTCCTTGAAAGTGAAAATTTAATCTTAATTTTATTGAAAGAGTTAAAGGAAAATTCGTTTTTAAAAAATCATTTTTTATTCATGATTTTTCAAATGACGTGTAAAAAAATATATAACGATTAATATGAAACAGAAAATATTAGTGTAGCTCCAATTAGGCGACTTAGAATTTTAAATTGTCAACGAAATATTAAAGCTTTCTATTTCACTTTATTTCATTGTCTAGTTATATTTGTTCATTTCTATTTACTTTCACTGCAAATAGAAAGTTAGGTGCAAAAAATAATTTTACAAGTTGTCCATCATTAATAATTTAGTACTATTATATATATACACAGTTCATGAGCACATGCATGTCTATGTCTAGAACATAATTACAAAAAAAAAAAAAAAGAAGCTAAGCACGTTTTTTAAATGGTTACGTCGTCTTCAATTAGTCTCTTCGTTTTATTACATCATTTGTATATATATGAAAAACAAATTATTTATTTATGAATTATAAAAAAAAAAAATACTTTATCTCATTCTATTTTTAATAATTTAAGAAAACTGTCAAATTATCATAAATCAAATAATATGAAACGATCAAGAAAATAATCACCATGTTTCTCGCGTTCCCACCAAAATACACTCCCCTTTAAATGCACTGTGTCAGTACTGATCAATCTAACAATTAATAGGGCATATCGGTAAAAGTTTATTCCACTACAAAAGAAACTCCAATTACCAATAAAAAAATTTGTTGGTAAATTGATCATATTAATTGGCAAAACATTGGAGCCCGACTAAATCCGAATTCACGTCGGGAAGTCCCACATTGGGGGGTAAAGCGCTCCCTAACAAAGACGACTCTATATCCATGGGGAATCGAACCCAAGACCTCTTGGTTAAGGATGAAGAAGTACTTACCACTCCACCACAACCTTTGTTGGTAATAAATTTTAAATACGTTAGTATGATTATTCGTTTTTCTAATAAATTTACTAATTGATTGTTAGTTTGTTGGTAATATATCATTCAAGTACAATGCTAGGTTAGTAACTGATTGACAATATGTTCAAAATATTATTAACTGAATGATTATTCAATAGTAAAATATTTAAAAATCTAAGAGCACGAATATAAATTCAAAAATATTAATATCAATTTTATATATCATATTTGAATGAAGCAATGCAAAATCTATGATAACAAGTTACATTAATCTCAATATGACACATATCATTATATCAAAAAATTTAATGTAAGCATTTACCAAAAATATTGACCAAATCTAAATTTTGGCCAAAACTTAAAAGTTAAAACGCCTAACAGCACAAACTAAAAATGGAAGCCTCAAAATCTGAACCAACCATCCTATTAGATATAAAAATGGCCTTCCGAAGCTAATCGCTCTGACGAAATTCTCATCAGAGCACGTTTACAAAAAATGTTGAGCTAAGTCAAAGTTTGGCCAAAAGTTAAAAGTTAAAACGCCTAACAAAATCCAAACCAACCATCCTATCAGACAAAAAATGACCTTCCAGAGCTAACCGCGCTGACAAAATTCAAATTTGAGCATGTTTCCCAAAAAAATTGACCTAATTCAAATTTTAGCCAAAAGATAAAAGTTAAAACGCTTAACGACACAAACTGAAAATAAAAGTCTCACAATCCGAACCAACATGAGAACAAAATTGAACTTATATGGCTAACCGCAGTGACAAAATTTCAATTCGAGCACGATTACCAAAAATATTGACTAAAGTGAAATTTTTTCCAAAACTTAAAAGTTAAAATGCCTAACGGCACAAACAAAAAACGGAAGCCTCAAAACCCGAACCCTCTATCTTATTACATCAAAAATGACCCTCCACATCAAACTGCACTGACGAAATTCTCATCTGAGCATGTTTATAAAATATATTGACCGAAGTTAAATGTTGGCCAAAATTTATAAGTTAAAACACCAAACGGCACACACTAAAAATGAAAGCCTCAAAACTCGAACCAACTATCCTATTAGACAAAAATGACCTTTGGAGTTAATTACGCTAATGGAATTCTCATCTGAGCACGTTCACAAAAATATTGACCAAAGTCAAATTTTGGTCAAAACATAAGATTTAAAACACCCAACGGCACAAAAAAAAATGGAAGCCTCAAAACTTGAACCAACCTTCCTGTTAGATCAAAAATGACCTTTCAAAGCTAATGACACTAACAGATTTCTAATCTGAGCACGTTTACCAAAAAAATTGACCAAAGTCAAGTTTTGGCTAAAATATAAATGCTAAAATGCCTAACAACACAAACTGAATATGAAAGCCTCAACACTAGCTAGACGCTGATTAACCAAAAAGTTTAACTTCAATTGGTAAATTTATCAACTATTCAAAAATAAGTTAGTAATTAATAATTTACCAATAAATTTTATCACAGTTGGTTATAGTTACTATTCAACTAAGCATTCATATGTAATATTACCAACTAATAATTAATATGTTGGTAAATTTTACCAATGGATTAATGATCGGTTGGTATATTACCAACTATTTTAATGATGTTAGTGATTTACTAACTACAATCTTTATTCGTCTGCAAAATTTCCAACTAATTGAATATTGGTTGGCAAGTTTACCAATAAATTACATTTCATTACTAATTTACCAACACAGTTATATTTGGTTGGTAAATTTAGCAACACAATCTTGTCGTTGGTAAATGTTTGGTTAGTAATTCATTGGTAATATGTTAATAAATTATATAAACAATTTTTTTGTCATATTTACCAACAAAAGGTGTGCGTTATTAATATTTCAGTTGGTAATCCATTGATATAATGTTGCTAAGTTTGGCGCCATTATTTCCCACCATATTTACCAACTAAAATACTTAGTTAGTAAGATTTTGGTTGGTAATCTGTTAGAATTTCGTTGTTAAGTTTTAAATATAATTCAGTTAGAAATATGTTGGTAATTTGTTAGTAGAATACTAACCAACTTAAGTTGTTAGTAAAATTTGTTGGCAATTTGGAGTTTTTTTGTAGTGTTCGTTTTTAGTATATATATATATATATATATTCAATAAATATATAATATGGGTTTATACATGTATTTTAAATATTTAATCATAGTTCGTACTAATATACATGCAAAATACTCATTTTGTTCTTTTTTTGGGTGGGATCGGTCGTAAAACTTAGTACTTTCTTCAATTTCATTTTATGTGACATTTTTTCTCCTTTTTTTTTTTTTTTGTTTTCCAAAAGAACGGTATCCTAAATATAAGAAAAAGTTCAAAAATTCATCTTGAACTTAAATAATTCAATTATTTTAAACAATAAAAATGAATCTCAAATACTCATTTTGTTCTTTTTTTCTTCTTTTTTTTTTGGTTGTGATGGGTGTGAGAGAATTGTTAAAGTTTTATTAGTTGAATTAGGGATTGCAAACGGGTGCATTATAACAAAAATAACTTTTAGCCGCAATTCATAATGCATATTAATAAAACTTGTTAAAAACTTTGTTTGTATAATTAGTTAATTGCCATTGGATCCAATGTCGATATAGGCTCTACAAAGAGTGCTAATTGTTTCTAAAAAATTTATCAGCAGTTAAACTATTGAAATTATTTAATTGTCGATAAAGATCATTTTTGATGTACTGAGGATTGTGGAGCAAGCTTGCTAAGATTTCAATTCGCCCGCCCCATCTCACTCCACATAGCATAATTTGTTATTTTCAACTCATTCCATTCTGCCCCGCATAAATCTGCGTCGTCTAGTCTCACATAATCTTTTTAACTTCTTTATATTTTTGTTTAACCACTAAAATTAATATTTTAGCATTACAATGCAATTTTATATTACTCTTTTAAACATGTCAATAAAAAAATTGGTAGTTTTATATTAGTTACATTTTGATGTAATCAGCAAATATCCAATGCAAGTAGTGCCCAAACAGGTGCCAAATTGGTACGAGAATTTGTGTAAATCGCGAATTTAAAAGAACTTTTATATATTTACCAACTCTCTTTTAATATTTAATTAATTTTTATTTGAATTGTATATTATTTTGTACATGTAAATAAATTATATACAATGAGTTGTTGAAAGAAAATATTTTTAATCATTTAGATGTGCATTCTGATTTAAACGTCTAAATCTTAATGAGGCCTTAAACTTGGTTCTAACCGTCAATTTTTGTGTTGGAAATAATAATTCATAGTTGGAGTAGGAATCTTAAGTTGTTTAGGATTTGTTATTTATGGTATTTATTTATTTATGTCTAGTTAGGATTTGTTTGTCTAGTTTTAGTTTAATTTGATTATTTACTATTATAAATAGGGATATTATTAGTTACTGTCAATACAGACATACATAGAAATATACAAAAACATATAGAAATATATACATAAATACATAGAATAAATAGAAAATATAGATAACATAGAAATATACAAGATGTAGAGAACTTCAATTAAAATTCAACAACTTAGTTTGTAGATGATGATTAGATTCTTACGTGTCTTTTTTATTCTACATTAAATATGAAACCTTTATGAGAATTAATTTTCTTAAATGTGTAAGTCATGCAAAATTGATTTAGAATTCTTACCTTACTATCTCTCAACACAGACATGGCATCAAAAAACATTATAGCTAACTTAAATAATGGTGAAAAATCGAATGGTGACAATAACGACATATGGAGTCATAAAATATGGAATGTACTGAAAGAACAAATTTATCTGAAAGGTATAAATCATGTTTTGAATCAACAGAAGAGGGAAATACTACACAACACCGAAGAGATATTGCAGCTTATAAAGCTTAAAAAAATGCTAATTTCACTGCAAGCGAAATGATAATTAGTTGTGTGGTTGATGACCTCATACATGAATGTGAGGAATTTCCTAGTGCTCATGCTATGTGGGCACATCTGTGAGAAACATATGGGAGTACATCAGTAACCCGCCTCCGACAGTTGACTATCAAATTTGACACTTACAAAAAACGTCATGATCAAAATGTCAAGCAACACCTTAGTAACATGTCAAACATGATAGCTTAACTCTAGAGTGTTGACCATGTTCTTTTAAATGAGCAACAAGTTCAGGCAATGAATCGGTCTCTTCTCAATAATTGGGAACATTTGAAGGTCAACTTGACCCATAATGATATCATCAAAAGCTTTTTGGATATTTCTCTCCATGTTGAACTTGAAGATGAGGGGCATGATGCTATTAAAGCTGCTTTTAATGCCTTTGTGACAGAGTCAAGTGTTACAAAATCTTCAAGCTAGAAACGCAAAAAGAATTAGAAAATAATTGGAATGACAAAGAGACTAGAGAAGGACCCTCCAAGAAAAAAAAAGAAGCCAAATTTCAAGAAGGAAAAATGATTTTTCAAGAAAAGAGACGAGCAAAATAAACTGCTACAATTGTCAAGTGCTAGATTATTTTTCTAGTGAATGTACCAAGTCAAAAAATGTAGCATTTCTAAACGCATCTCTAAGTGCTACATATATTTCTAGAACTTCTTTACTAACTAAATCTTATACCATGTGGATTGTAGGCTCAGGATCCACAAACCACATGAGTCGAGATGGAGAAGCATTTGTGGAGTTTTGTCGAGTTTCATCTCAATCAAGATGGATATACGTATGAAATAATTCCAAACTAGAAGTCAGAGGGATATGCACTTGAAAAGTGGACTTGCGTGGTGACCTTTTTTGATGTTGAATGGCGTTCTATATGCTCCAGAGATTTACTTATTATATGTGTCTGTTATTTTTGGAGTTGGTTTTGATTTGTTTTTTAGTCGTAATGGTATTAGAATAATTCTAGATAATATTTTATATGATTTTAGACTTCATTATGATCATTTTATCATTTTAGATTGTAATCCTTCAACTAAGGACTATTGTGTTGACCGTTGTGTAATGACATGTTATTTGAAGTAACAATGATATTGATGTTATTACATGGCAAAGGGAGGGAATTTAGGTTATATTACCAAAATTAGCCAACTTGTGAAAATTGTCTTACTGAAAAGATTACGAGTAAACCATTTGGAAAGGCTAAAAGAGTTGAGTTCTCACTTCATTTAATCCATTCTGATATTTTTGGTCCAATGAATGTGAAGGCAAGGTCTGATGCTACATACTTCATTACATTTATTGATGATTTCACGCGTGTTGGTCATGTCTGTTTGATTTCTCATAAATCTGAAGCAGTTTAGTGCTTTAAAAGATATATGAATGAAGTTGAAAATCAATTAAATAAAAGCATAAAGGTATAAAGAACCAATTGTGATGTGAAAATTTGTCAAAACAATTTGAATAATTATGTACTTAAAAGAGTATTATCAGACAATTAACTACCCTTTATGCACCCCAACACAATAGTGTAGCTAAAAGAAGGAATAAAATACTATTAGACATGACTAGGTCAATGATCACACTGAAAAATTTATCTATCTCTTTTCGGGGGATGCATTATTGACTGCAGCCCACATATTGAACAAAGTGTCTTCTAAATCAGTGTCTTTCACTCCTTATGAACTTTGGACTGATTATAAAACAAACCTGAATGATCTACGTCTGTGGGGTTGTGCGGCATATATTAAAGATTGTTTCGGTGAATTTGGTAAACTAAGTCCAAAAGGAAAGAAATGTATCTTTTATAAGGTACTCTTAATGCTCCAAAGGATTTGTGTTCAGTAATGAACTAGCAGATGGAAGTGTTGATAAAATTGTATCACGAGATCTCAGGTTTTTGGAAAACGATTTCCCTAAAAAAGGTGAAATAGATGAAGGTGAGTCTCTCTACAAAATGTTGAATGCAGAAGATGATCAGGTAGTGTCGTCAAACATACTAGATAACTCAATGGATCAAGAAATGAGTCTTGGTACAAGTGGGAGTTATAAATCCCAAAATCCAATAGAGGAATCTGAACTTCAATTACGTAAAAGTACATGAGGTGTACCTAAACGATATGATGATATTGAGGATTATGTTTTCTTGGTATCTCCTACGGAATTTGATGAACCTAATTCTCTAACTAAGTCTTATCAAGCCCTAAAAGGGCTTCATAGTTAAAAGCGATGAAAGAAGAATTAGAGTCCATGAAAATCAACCAAGTATGAATCTAGTTGGCCTTCCTAAGGAACGTAAAGCTATTGGGAATAAATGGATTCTCAAAGTTAAATGAAAATTAGATGGGTCAATAGTAAGACACAAAGCACAATTGGTGACAAAAGGTTTTACTCAAGAAGTTGGAATAGATTATAAGGAAACTTTTTCACCGTTGTGAAGTTTACCTCCATACGAGTACTTTTAGCTATTGTTGCGCGTTTAGATATAGAATTACATCAAATGAATGCAAAGACTGCTTTTCTCAATGGAGAATTGAACAAGAAAATCTACATGGAACAACTAGTAGGTTTCATTATCAAAGGCAAGAAAAGAAAGTTTGTAAATTGAAAAGATCAATTTATGGCCTAAAGCAATCTTCAAGGCAATGGTACCTGAGATTTCTTAAGGAGGTGATGTCATTTAATTTTATCATGATCGATGAAGACCAATGCATCTATGTGAAAAAGTCCAATGAAAATCTTATAATTCTTTCTCTTTACCTAGATGATATTTTATTAGCTTGAAATAATATGGAGTATGTGAAAACTATCAAGTCATGGCTTTCAAAATCATTTGATATGAAAGATATGGGTGAAACAGACTATATATTGGGTGTAAAGATCCAAAGAGATCGTTCCAAGAATTTTTTATTTATCTTAGGAAACTTATATAAAGAAAATATTGGAAATCATTTCTGGCAACCGAATAACGATAAACAAATTATCCTTTGAAAAATATTCAACAGACATGAGCTAAGGCAGGATTTGTTAACTAGTGTGCTATAATAATGTTTATAATTTCCTAGTAGCTTTACTAAGGCCAAAAAAAAGGCTTATGGCAAGGCAGGCGCGTTACACAGATCAACAATTCTCTTTCAGATGTTGTGTTTTAATAACATTACTTTTTCGGGTTTCTATTACCTTAATTCTACTAACACAAATATTTGATAATTTTGCTTATCAAGGCTTATAAAGATATGAATACATACGAAATTGTAAAACGTTACTTACCAAGGCTTAGATATATGCGAATGTATATAACATTGTAAAAATTTACTTACGATGGTTTAGACATATTTTATATAGTTGATGTTTGCAAGGTGTATGGATTGTGTTTTAGTTTTCTCAATGTATGTATTGTTCATGAGCTACTTTTGATTGTTATAGGTTCTGCTATCACTAATTCAATTGAAAAGGAGTGTGCTGATATATAGCCAAGAATTGCAGATTTTGATACATTTTGTATGGGATCAAAGGATTGTTCTTGTTATATCATTCAGTTATTCCAGTTGTGTTCTTCACTTCACTGTGGCCAGCCTTTCCGCGGTGAAGAGAATAGGTTTCGTTCCGTCTTCTAAATAGGTAGAACTGGGATGTTCCTATTGACACTAAGCTAAAGTTTTGAGCTCTAAGACCACTGTGTCCAATCTTGCCATGATGAACTGCTATCACTGGTCCAATTGCAGATTTTGATACATTTTATTTGGAAGTGTTGTTATTGTCACATATACAAACATGTAGTATTGCTCTGAGGTTTTAAAGTTCATATAGTACAACTTATTTGTTATTTAATATCTTGTTATTTTTGCTACTTAGATCGTATTGTATTGCTACTTGATATCGTGTTATTATTGCTAATTATTATTGTGTTGTATTGCTTTTTCATATCGTGTAGTATTGTTCTTTAATTTCGTGTTTATTGCTAGTTGCTACTTAATAATGTGTTGTATCACTAAGCTTTTTATAATATTTTTAATGTACATTTCAAATAATATTTGTGGCACATGTGATATTTTTATTATTATTGTAATTTATAATATTTTTAGCATAATTTTCAACTAATATATGTTAGTCACTTGTCACAACTTATGTAGCACATGTGAAATTTTGAAGTCAACCGAATTTTTAGAATATTTTTTAAATATTTTAAGTTGTTAATTATTGTAACTTATAGTGCTTAATTAATTTATTTTTTAAAATAATATGAATAATTGTCCTTTCCTCGTACGCATTTGAGTTGTTATTTTCTCTGTCCAAATTTATGTGGCACATGTGAAATTTTGAGAGTTAATCAATTTTTTAATATATTTTACAATATTAAGTTATGATTTATAATATGTTTAATGTAATTATCAAATAATATATGTTACCCATTTTGTCCCAACTTATGTGGTACATGTGAAGTTTTGTTCTCGTCCAAAACTTTTAGTATGTTTTAAAAATATTTTAAATTGTTAATTATTGTGACTTATAATACCCTTAATGTAACGACCGGGTTCCGTCGTTATGGAAAAGCCAACGGAGAAACATTTTCGGTCGGAAAACTTTTTCGTAGTAACTTGGAATTTCTCAACCTAGTTCAGATTTGGATGAAATCGAAGTCATTAAAGTCTAGCGAAATATGGTAGCAATTAGGTGATCTATTTATGATTTTGATTACATAAGTAGTTAGATAAGTCGTTAAGGAATCCGTACGACTTTATGAAATTGAATTCGGGTGAGTAGAACTCCCATAATCCATCTTAGCGTAACGATATTTTCTGAGCGTCGTTGATTAAAGGTACATTGTGAAATGGGGGTCTTGGAATTATTAAAATAGCTCACTATTTCGTGCAAGCCGCTTTAGCGGTGGTTTTGGTCACTCTACGGGGATGCTGTAGCAGGGTGAAGGCCCCTGTAGCAAGCCAGACGCGACTTAAAGTCGTAAATAAACCCTAAAACGTCTTTATTCTGCACTTTTCAATTTTTAGAGATAAGGAACGAACCCCAGATGATTCTTGAAAGTTTTCCACCATTCTTAAGGCTAAAGGTAAGGTTTTAACTCCTTGAATCCATTTTTCGATCCGTAGTATGTAATATAATGGGTAATTATCGATGGGGGAGGGTTTTAATCTAGAATCTATGGTGTAAACAATCCTATTTTGGGTCCTTGGGATCATGGGTATGGTCTAGGGTTGTTAGAATTTTTAGTAATCAGGATAATTAGTGATTGTTTATTGATTTCCATATTATATTGATTGTTTGTAGACCAAGAACAAGCAGAACGAATTTGGAAAGGGAAGGATCAAGTTTCTTAGGGTTTCAAGCTTGTTTCGAGGTAGATGATGGTTGTCATTCTATGATTGTGTGATGTATGCTTGTTCTTGCTTAATTATGATATATGTATGTATACGAATGTTGCATTATTGATCACACTTGTTGTAAATGAGATAGATGAATAACTATATGCCATGAATCACTTCTTGATTGTATGATTATTGAGAATGTACTTGTGATTGTGATTGTGGTGTATTGACTAGATCGGATACCGCATTTCGATATACTAATTGGGATCGGTTGCCACGTTTTGGCATTAACATTGGATAGGGTACCACGTTCCGGTATGCTAATAGTTTAAGTTTGGGTTCCATGAGAGGACCAATGACTTGTTATAAATGTATATTGTTGAGCATGTGATAATCGATATTGTATATATTTGGTATTTTGCATGTTTATAATGTTGTATTGACTTGTTTATGTTACACTTAGTGGGATAGCCGCGTGATACTACCAGTACACTGTGGTTGTGTACTGATACTACACTTGATCTTTCTTTGTACAGTACAGGGCATTTTTAAGCAGCTATTGACAGATCTCACTTAAAAGATCAGTGATCGTCGTTCGAATTCAAGGGTGAGTCAGTTCTTCTAAGCTGTCATGAGTTCTCTTTTGTCTATGTCCACCATTTTGGACTTAGACTTTCTAGTTAGTTAATTAGTTCATTAGTTTGGGGTTGTAACCCTTCTTATTAGACTTATGGATCTTGTTAGATGTTTTGGTACATTGACTTTCAGGTTCTAGGTATATTTTTTCCGCATTGTTAGTTGTTAGATCTTTCGGAAGTTTAAGGGAACTTCAGTTTTTAGATGTTATTCTTATTTTCGTATCCTTAAATGCTTTAGTTTTAGTTTAGTTGCTTAGTTTGGGTTGTAGTAGTGGTTCTCCCACCGGAGGGTTAGTGTGACTAACAATCACGACGGTCTGGGTCATGACTAAGTTGGTATCAGAGCCTAGGTTCGTTGATCTCGATGAACCAAAACAAGTCTAGTAGAGTCTTGCGGTACGGTACAAGGATGCCTTTACTTTTCTTCGAGAGACTATAGGAATTTAGGAAATCTCTTTGTTTTCTCTTGTCTTTCTTTCGTGCTATGACTTAATTCTAATTGGTAACTGGCGATTCAAATTGGTATCTAACCTCCTTCACTCTTCTGTCCGCAGATGGTTAACACTAGATTTAACGGCGTCAGGCCCGTAGCTCCTGTCAATGCTCCAGCTCAGAAATCTACAGCGAGAGGTCGCGATCGAGGCAGAGGTAGAGGAAAAGCTAGGGGTAGAGGCCGAGGAAGAGTTACACCTACTAGAGATGGGGTACCGGTCAGAAATGCTCCTCAAAATAAGGCCCCTCCTGTGCATCTTAAAGAGATAGAAGAGGATATTGAGGTTGAAAATGTTGAGGAGGTTGGACAAGAGGAAGAGGTACAGGCTTAAACTACCGGTGTTCCTCCCATAGATCCAGTGTTAGCATGATAGATCATGTCATTCCTGAAAGGGTTGGTTGGTTATGGAGTGCTTTCTTCTGCTCAAGCAATTCAAGATCCTACTAATCCCCCTGTTGTTAGCACTGCGCCCAAAGTGGGTGGGACTGGAGGTAATGATGCTTTCTTCCGTCCTTTGTTAGGTTTTAATATGACTGGTAATGAGCATGAAATGTTGACGAGGTTTTTGAAGCTAAAGTCTCCTGTATTTGTTGGTTCTGAGAGTGAGCTTATGAGTTTATCTTAGACTGCTATGAGAGGCTTCATAAATTAGGAATTGTCCATCAGCATGGGGTTGAGTTCGTGACTTTTCAGCTTCAAGGTGAGGCTAAACAGTGGTAGAGAGCTTACATGAAATGTAGATCTTCAACTTTATCTCCACTTACTTAGACCCAATTTCATGCTCTGTTTTTAGAGAAGTATGTGCCTGGAACTTTGAGAGATCGCAAGAAGGATGAGCTCATGGCTTTAGAGCAAGGTGATATGTCTGTGGCTGCTTATGAGGCCAAGTTCCATGTTTTGTCTAGATATGATACTCAATTGGTGACTACTAAGTACGAGAGGATCCGTTTATTTATTACGGGATTAAACTCTGAGTTGCAGGTATTATCTGTACATATGACCTCTGCAGGGAGAAACTTTAATGAGGTAATAGACTTTGTGAAGAAAGTGAAGGGGGTGAGGCGAGACGATCAGGCTAAGACATTAGCAAAAAGGGCCAAGAACTCGGGTAACTTTCAAGGTTCTTACTCCAGGGGGTCCGGAAGGCCAACGCTTGCAACCAAGCCAATTCAGTCTGATATGTCCGCCTCTACAGATAACTACTCAGGAACTCCATCTCATAATTTGATTCAAGATAGCCAGGGAGTTGCGTCTTCGACAGGCGGCATGCCATATTTTGATCGTACATGTTACAACTGTGGAAAGCCTGGGCATATGATGAGAGATTGACCTCACCCACATGTGTTGGATTCCGTGCAGCAACAAACTAGAGCAGTGGCACCCACGGGAAATGGTAATAATGGTAGAGGGCATCCACAAGGTCGGCGATGAGGTAATTAGCGAGGCTGCGGAGGTAGAGGAAATGGTAATACAGGCAGAGGTAACGTGCAACCAGGCAGGGAAGTTATGCCTTTCCGGGAAAGAACGAGGCATAGACATCTGACACAGTGATCATAGGTACTATTTTTGTCTGTGATCGAATGGCTAATGTGTTATTTGATCCGGGTTCTACTTATTCATATGTATTCATGCGATTTGCCTTAGAATTTGCTATGATTTGTGATATACTTGATGCCCCTATCCATGTTTCTACCCTAGTTGGAGAGTCAGTCATAGTCACTCATGTCTATCGTGCTTGTCCTATTTTGTTTATGGATTTTTAGACTTGGGCTGATTTGGTGATTTTGGATATGATTGATTTTGATATAATCTTAGGCATGACTTAGTTGTCCCCCTATTATGTTGTGCTTAATTGTAATACTAAGTCTGTCATTCTAGAAATTTCGGGAAGGGAAAAATTAGAGTGGGAAGAGGTGTACAAGCCTAAGAAGGCTAAGATCATATCCTCCATTCGGGCTAGTAAACTGGTAGGGTGGGGTTGTTTGATGTTGAGGTTGAGACTTTATCTATTGAGTCTATTCCTATTGTGTCAGAATTTAGAGAAGTATTTCCTAATGACTTGCCTGGTATGCCTCTATATCGCATGGCTCCGGTGGAATTAAGAGATCCTAAGGATCAAATCCAAGAGCTTCTTAATAAGGGATTTATTCATCCTAGTGTTCCCCATGGGGTGCTCCAGTTTTGTTTGTTAAGAAAAAGGATGGTAGTATGAGAATGTATATAGATTACTGGCAATTGAATAGGGTCACTATTCGAAACAAGTATTCTTTGCCTCGAATAGATGATCTTTTTGACCAATTGCAAGGTGCATCAGTTTTCTCCAAGATTGATCTAAGGTCTGGCAACCATCAGTTGGAAATTAGGCCTGAGGATGTGTCCAAGACTGTGTTTAGAACCCGCTATGGGCACTATGAGTTTTTAGTTATTTCATTTGGCTTGACTAATGCGCCTACAACTTTTATGAGTTTAATGAATCTGGTGTTCAAGTCATTTCTTAATTCTTTCGTCATAGTATTTATTGATGACATTTTGGTCTATTAGAAAAGTGAGGAAGAGCATGTCGACCATCTTTGCATTGTTTTGGGTATTCTTGGGAAACAAAGGTTGTATGTTAAATTCTCTAAATGTGGATTGACTTCGGTTGCATTTTTGGGACATGTAGTCTCAAAAGAAGGGGTAATGGTAGATCCTCAAAAGATTGAGGCGGTTAAGAATTGGGTTCGGCCTAGCTCTGTGACGGAAGTTTGGAGTTTTGTTAGTCTTGCTAGCTACTACCGTCAATTTATGAAGGACTTTGTTTCTATTGTCACTCACTTGACTAATTTGACCAAAAAGGAGATATCATTTGAATGGACTGAAAAATGTGAGGAGAGCTTTTAAAAGATAAAGACTCCCTTGACCACCGCGCCTATTCCAGCATTACCGATGGAAGGTAATGATTTTATTGCTTATTGTGATGCTTCACATTTTGACTTGGGTGTTGTGTTAATGCAGCATAAGAATGTTGTAGCATGTGCTCGCTTCAATTAAAGGTGCATGAGAGAAATTATTCAACACCTGATTTGGAGTTGGCAGCGGTAGTGTTTGCTCTTAAGATCTGGTGACATTACCTCTATGGGTTGAAGTGTGAGGTGTTTACTGATCATCGTAGTTTGCAGCATGTGTTCACTCAAAAGGATCTGAATTTGAGACAACGAAGGTGGATGGAGTTACTTAAAGATTATGATGTCACCATTCAATACCATTCGGGTAAGGCAAATGTAGTGGCAAATGCTTTGAGTTGAAAAGCGGTGAGTATGGGTAGTTTATCTTTTATAAGTGTAACCAAATGACCTTTGGCTAAGGAAATTCAGACCTTAGAGTCTAAGTTCATGCAGTTAGGCATCTCAGAAAGAGGTGGGGTGTTAGCTAGCATTGAAGTTAGGGCTACGTTCATTGAGGAGATCAAGGTCAAACAGTTTGAGGATGAGAATTTGGAGGAGCTTAAAAAGAATACTGTGATTGGTAAGACACAAGAGGCCACTCTTGATTCGAAAAGTGTGCTCAGTTTTAAAGGGAGGGTTTGTGTTCCTCGAGTTGATGACTTGATTCAGAAATTATTGACAGAATCTCATGGCTCGCGATATTTTATTCATCCGAATGTGACCAAGATGTATCGAGATTTGAAGCAAATTTATTGGTTGCCGGGCATGAAGAAGTATATAGCGAAGTTTGTGGCTAAGTGTCAAAATTTCCAAAAAGTGAAGTATGAATATTAAAGGTCTGCAGGTTTGCTTCAAAGAATGTCATGTATTTTGTGGTTGGCCTTCCCAAGACTTTGGGGAAGTTTGATTCTATTTGGGTAGTGGTTAATAGATTGACTAAGTCAGCCCATTTTATTTAGGTAAGAATAGATTATAATGCTGAACAATTGGTTAAAGTTTATGTGAAAGAGATAGTGAGGTTGCATGGGGTGCCTCTCTCTATCATCTCAGACCGTGGTACCGAATTCACATCCAAGTTTTGGAGGAAATTACATGATGAATTGGGCACACAACTCACTTTTAGTACAACCTTCCATCCACAGATAGACAGGCACTTAGAGAGGACTATTCAAGTGTTAGAAGACATGTTGAGGGCATGTGTGATTGATTTTGGAGGGTATTGGGATAAGTTCTTACATTTGTGTGAATTCTGTTATAATAATAGTTATCACTCAAACATAGATATGGCACCATATGAGGCATTATATGGGAGGGGATGTAGATCACCCATAGGATGGTTTGAGGCTGAAGATGTGAAACCTTTGATTTAGTGAAGGATGCTCAAGATAAGGTGAAGAGTATTCAAACTAAGCTTCTAGCAGCCCATAGTAGACAGAAGAAGTATGCAGATCATAAGGTAAGAGATATGACTTTTCAAACCAATGAAAATGTTTTTCTTAAGGTAAGCTAAGTCCGTGATACAATGGTCCCTTTGAGGTTCTTGAATGTGTAGGGCCCGTGGCCTATAGATTGGCTTTACCTCCTAATTTATCGAGAGTTTATCTGATATTTCATGTGTTCATATTGAAGAGGTATCATGGTGACGGGGATAATATCATTAAGTGGGACTCAGTTGTGTTAGACAAAGACCTTTAATATGAGGAAGAACTAATTGCAAGAAAATTCTTGATCGTGATATGCGTAAGTTGAGGACTAAGGAGATTAAGTCCATGAAGGTTCAATGAAAGCATTGTCCAGTTGAGGAAGCTACTTGGGAGACCGAGAAAGATATGCAAGACAAGTATCTTCAATTGTTCGTCGATTCAGGTACTACTTCATCCTTTTTTTAGCCTTTTTTTCCTAAGTTTTGACACTCGGGGACGAGTGATGGGTAAATTGATATCTATTGTAACGACAGAGTTCCATCGTTACGGAAAATCCAATAGGGAAAAATTTTGGATCAAAAAGCTTTTTTGTAGTAACTTGGAATTTCTCAATCTAGTCCAGATATGAATGAAATCGGAGTCATTAAAGTCTAGAGAAATATGGTATTAATTGGGTGATCTATTTATGATTTTGATTAAATGAGTAGTTAGATAAGTCGTTACGGAATCCGTACGATTTTACAGAATTGAATTCGAGTGAGTAGAACTCTCGGAATTGATCTTAGCGTGAATGATATTTAAGGATAGTCGTTCGTTAAAAGTGTGTTGTGAAATGGAGGTCTTGAAATTATTAAAATAGTTCACTATTTCGTGCAAGTCACTTTGGCGGTGGTTTTTGTCGCTCCGACGGGGCCGCTATAGCGGGGTGAGGGCCTCTGTGGCAGGCCAGCGCGACTTAATGTCATAAATAAACCCCAAAATGTCTTTATTTTGCACTTTTTGATTTTTAGAGCTGAGGAACGAACCCCAGGCGATTCTTGACAGTTTTCCACCATTCTTAAGGCTAAAGGTAAGATTTTAACTCCCCGAATCCATTTTTCGATCTGTAGAATGTAATCTAATGGGTGATTATCGATGGGGGAGGGTTTTGATCTAGAATCTATGGTGGAAACATCCCTATTTTGGGTACTTGGGATCATGGGTATGATCTAGGGTTGTTACAATTGTTAGTAATCTGGATAATTAGTGATTGTTTATCGATTCCCGTATTACATTAATTGTTTGTAGACCAAGAACAAGCGGAACGCATTCGGAAAGGGAATGATCAAGTTTCCTAGGGTTTCAAGCTTGTTTCGAGATAGGTGATGGTTGTGATTCTATGATTGTGTGATGTATGTTTGTTCTTGCTTCATTATGATACATATATGTAAGCGAATGTTGCATTATTGATCACACTTGTTGATGAGTAACTATATGACATGAATCACTTCTTGATTGTATGATTATTGAGAATGTACTTGTGATTGTGATTATGGTGTGTTGATTGGATCGGTTGCCTCGTTTCGACATAATTATAGGATCGGTTGTCACATTCCGACATAAACATTGGATCGATTGCCACGTTTCGGAATAATTATGGGATCGGTTGCCATGTTCCGACATAAATACTGGATTGGTTTCCACGTTCCGGTATGCTAACAGTTTGGATTTGAGTTCCATGAGAGAACCAATGACTTGTTATAAATGTATATTGTTGAGCATGTGATAATCAATATTGTATATGTTCGGTATTTTGCATGTTTATAATGTTGTATTGACTTGCTTATGTTACACTTAGTGGGATAGCCGTGTGATCCTACCAGTACACTGTGGTTGTGTACTGATACTGCACTTGCTTTTTCTTTGTTGAGTACAGGGCATCTTCAAGCGGCTATTGACAGACCTCGCTTAGAAGATCACTGATCATCGTTCGAATTCAAGGGTGAGTTAGTTCTTCCAGGCTGCCATGAGTTCTCTTTCGTCTATGTCCACCATTTCGGACTTAGATTTTCTAGTTAGTTAATTAGTTCATTAGTTTGGGTCGTAACCCTTCTTGTTAGACTTATGAATCTTGTTAGATGTTTTGGTACATTGACTTTCAGGTTCTATGTGTATTTTTTCTGCATTGTTAGTTGTTAGATCTTTTGGAGGTTTGTGGAAACTTCTGTTTTTAGATATTATTCATGTTTTCGTATCCTTAAATGTTTTAGTTTTAGTTTAGTTACTTGGTTTGGGTTGTAGTAGTGGTTCTCCCACCGGAGGGTTAGTATGGGTGTCAATCACGATGGTCTGGGTCGTGACATTTAATTAATGTAATTTTTAAATAATATATATTTCTCTTGTCCCAATTTATGCGATACATGAGAAATTTCGAGAGATAATCAAATTCTTAATATGTTTTTAAATATTTTAAGTGTGATTTATAATACTATTATTGTAATTTTCAAATATATGTTACTTCCTTTGTCTTAATTTATGCGACACATGTGAAATTTCGAGAGCTAATCACATTTTAATACATTTTTTAAATATTTTAAGTTGTTAATTATTGTGATTTATAGTACTCTTAAAATAATATATATTACTCCCTTAGGCCCAATTATGTAGAACAAGTGAAATTTCGAGAGTTAACCAAATTTTTAATATTCTAAGTTAATTTTAAGTACTACTCTCTTTGTAGATACATAATATATAAATAGAAAAATAAGACAAATAAATTAAAATGAATAAAATATTTAATGTTAATAAATGAAGTTGAAGGAGAAGGCAAAACCTGTCAATTGACCGTCTGACCAAGCTCCTCAACATTCTGGCTTATAATATAAAAAAATTCTGTAATATAAATCCGTGATAACTTGCTTACCAAACAACCAACTCAATATAGAATTCACTTTCATTTGTAAAGGTCCTCATAATTTTTTCAGAAGTCAAAAGCCCCCTTAATCTATATTCGGATTTCCAACTACATACTTTAATTTTACAAGAGTTTTATCATCCTTCTAAAGTGTTTAAAATTGAAATTAATACCTCCCTAAATGTTTAGATAAAGAGAGTGTATCTCACTCTCTTTGAGAGACTGAGCACAAAAAACAAATATTAAAATTTTATTTTTAATATCTCTTTTAAAAATATATGTATTTTTATTTTTATTTTTCTTAGTTATTGTATTTCTTCTCCATAACAATCAAATTCCTTCACTGAATTCATCATTGTTGATTTTACACAAACTATTAAACTCTCATGTAAAAATATTTTAAGAACCAATCAATTCAATTGAAGATAAAATGATATGTATTTATAGCATCCAAAAAAGAGATCCGGATCCGTTTTTTAAAAAAAAATCAAATTGGGTTTACATCAAATTCAATTGAACTCCCAAATGAAATGTGTTTCCTTTTTTTATATAGATCCTTTCACTATCAATGTCAATTTCAATCGATAAGAGGATTGTATTCGTCTCAGCTGACCTTCATTAATGGCATTGCTACTGCCTTCATTCGTCCTACATCTTTCCTTGCTCACTTTTTTTAGTTGTAGTCGTCCTCCATCTTCGACAAGCAAAACTCGAATATTGCTTGACAAGCTCTTGCTATCAATATTTATCTTTGCTCCTCACAATTCAATAGGAATTTGAAAGAATTGGGGGAAGAATTTACTTTAGGAATTTGAAGAAATTGGGAGAGTATAGGAAAAAGTGGAAAAGAATTATAAAAAAATTGAAAAAAATAATAAATTAATCAATTTCCACTTGTTAAACGTGTGAAGTTCACATGCCAAGATAGATGTGGTTGTAGCTTTTTAAGGGTGTAATTATTACAGTTTTAAACAGTTCAGGTGGGTGATAGGACTCCCGTATAGGGGCAGACCTAGGTGGAGCCTAGGGGTTCACCCGAGCCCCCTCTTCAAAAACTTGCATTGTATATATAACGTCAAATTCTGATTTTATGCGTATATATATTAAAATGAACCTCCTAGAAACAAAGTACAGGCTTGGCTTAGCGGATAAGTTGTTCAAGAATCATGAGTTCAATTCCATGGGCAACATTTTTTCCCTCTTTTTTTTAATGCTTTGGAAAATTGAACTTTTGGTCTTAGACCTTCTTTCTTCTTTTTCATTATTTTTTCTTTTCTTCTATTTCTACTTTTTAATTTGTTTTTGTTTAAATTTATTAGACACATTTTTTATACTTTTTTATTCTTTTTGTCTCTATTGTTTATTTAGTTTCAACTTAACTCTTTTTTCATATACTAACTGGAATAACTCTTTTAACAAATGATAAATTATATTTAACTTGAATTGAGATAGAAATATGATTTTTTTTAAAAAGAAAAGGTAAATTAGATGTAATTGAATGAAGAAACTTAAAGTCGTCAACATCCTTTTAAAAATATTAATTTAATAGAATTCATGAAATTTCTTTTATATTTTTAATTTTATTTTAAAGAGATGGAAACTAAACTTATTTGATTTATTCGTTAATTGTTTTTTTACAAATTATGACTAACCTAGTAAATTGAACTTTATGAATAAAAAAATTGACGATGCAATTTATTTATCTTCTGAATATGCATTATAACATTAGTAACTCTATACTTACTTTTCGAAAATCTTGATGATTTTCATAGTAATATGTGATTGAATGAATACTAATTTAAATTTTTTTAAAGTGAAAAATAAAGTAAAACATTACAAAATAAAAGTATAAAAAACATAAGAAATTTTAAGAATGCTCGATGGAGCATGATAAAAGTAGAAAGAAATGCTTAATGTGGTATGATAAAGAAAGTTAAATTTAGAATGATAAGGTAAATATCTTATTCCCCGTCTCGCTCCCTTTTTCATCATTTAATTTTCATGTGTTTTAGGAATTAACTTATGTAATAAAGTTGATCCACTAAAATTCTTATCAATGTATCTTTGTCCTCGACATCTTTGATTAGTTTAGTCTTTACTTTTATGAACCAATCAAAATAATTATGGTTCTTGTACAGAGAGCATGTCGAGGGGCTACTACGCTCACTGTGCACTTGTATTACCACCTGAACTTCTTCTTTATACTTTGAACCCCCTAAGCAAAAATTCTAGGTCCGCCACTGCTCCTGTAAAGTTAAAATGTGTAGTTAGAAATACGAATATAGATTAGGAGAGCTTTTGACCATTTTTCCATAACCATTTGTTATCATTTAATTTAATCAAAAGGCTGCTACAATATAAATAAATATTCCCTCTGTCCCAATTTATGTGACACTTCTCATTTTTTGAAAGTCAAACAATTTAAGTTTAATCAAAAATTTGCACATGGAATCTTCAAATTTTCTTGAAATGAAATTTATATATTTGTAAACTATGTAAAAAGTATTATAAGTCACAATAATTGATAATTCAAAATGTTTAAAAGATCTATGAAAAACTTACGATCAAAAATAGATTTATTTGAGTCTCGAAATCCAAAAAGTGCCACATAAAATGGATGGAGGGAGTAACACTTTTTTCTTATAAGAATTTTACTGTCTAGTTATGCAATAAGAGATTGTGAATGCAACTTATAAATTTAGTCAATTCAAAACTAAGCATGTATATATCCAAATAACCAACATGTGAATGACACCAAATTGAAAGAGACAAATGAGTATAATTGGCTTTCACTAAATTAACAACGAAAGAAAAGAAGTAAGAGGACATGGTGAGCAATTTGTAATTTAAAAAAAAATATGAAACTCTAAGTTGTTTGCCTCAACAGGGTATAATGGTTCATATATTCATGAATATTAAAATTTTGCAAAAGCAAGTGCAATTCCTAATAATTTTGAACTTGTGTGCTACCTTTAGGGATTGACATGAAGCTCTCTTTATAAACTATAATTCTCAAACTACCTGGATAACCGTGTAATTTATATTTCTCGACTTTGTAAGAGTTTAGATTATATGAAATCACAAGTCCCCTTTTATCTTGAAGAAGCAATAAACGATCGTTCCAAACAGCCAACGGGGATTCAATAGGTGGACATCTAATTGTAAATTTCTTAATCCAAGAGTCATTCACATTATACTCTTCCATTATCCAAATATCAGTTATTTCTTGTACTGGACTACTTACCCTTCGCGGGTCAGGGCAGCAAATAAATGTTAAACATTCATATATGATTGCGAGGCAATGAACTTTCTCATCATACTAGGAACACGCTTCAGGCACTTGCATTACTCAAAAAACTTCAGTGCTAGAATCAAAACAAAGAATTACCACCAAATTTCTATGGGCATACCAATGAAAATACGTCTCCGCAAAAGGGTAGTTAAAGA
Organism: Solanum bulbocastanum; assembly: GCA_037074985.1. Taxonomy (NCBI): domain Eukaryota; kingdom Viridiplantae; phylum Streptophyta; class Magnoliopsida; order Solanales; family Solanaceae; genus Solanum; species Solanum bulbocastanum. Next base: position 34,254,946 of record CM073597.1, on the reverse strand, counting down.
GGCCAAGGAAACTCTTCTTCCCCAAAAGCTACTTCTCTCCACGAATCAACGCTAAAATCATAAATCTCCCCTCTCCAATCCACCACACTAGGGTCATTGAATGGTTCTTCCCCTGAAATTTCTGAAATTCTAACTACCTTGTAGGTCTTTTGGATCGTGTCATAACCAAATCCAACACCTCCAATAGCACGATAGAAACCACGAGGGCAAACAAAGGACTTGTTGGGAGAAGCTGATATTTTCTTGTAGCTGGATTTAATATAACAAAGTTTACGTAATCTGTTAAAACAATCAAACCATGTCATGGACCGTTGAATTGATGAAAGATACTACCATAACCGGTGGACAAATATGGCACGTCTAGATCACGAGAAATATAATCAAGAACATATTCACCATTAGGGGTTTGGAGAAAAGACAAAGTATTTGTAAATACATTTTGTTCTTTCAATGATCGTTTAAATAGAATGAATTCATCTTTTGTTGAAGAGGTATAGTTATGATGAAAATTGATGAAACTGAACGATTCTATGAGATTGCACCAACTTTTAGTAACACATTTGAATCGCGTAATAGATTTCATGGGGAGCTTGAAAAATATATAAATCTCCACATCTTCTGATAATTTCTTAATTGTTCCATTCGTCCTCTTGAATTTTTTGAAAGGTAATTTACATTGCACATCTCACACTATTTATTTGTGTAATAGCATGATTTTTTTTAAAGCATGTTATGTATTTGTTCATTATCCCACTTGAATAGGATATCCGCACTATAAGTAACTGCCCATTATAATTTGCATTTTTGTGGCTCTTAGGATTGAAGTGTGCAGTATTTTTGTATCCCATATATCTATATCTATATTACCCTAAAAGCATAAACTCTTAATTTAAATGTTAAATTACTATAATATCTCTAACTTAGGTTGTAACTTTTTCAATGAGTTGTCACTTTTTTGATAAGTTGTGACTTTTTCCTAAAGGTTGTCATTTTTTGATGAGTTGTGACTTTTTCAAAGAGTTGTGACTTTTTCAGTAAATTGTGACTTTTCTAAAATGTGTTAAATTACTATAATATCTCTAACTTAGGTTGTAACTTTTTCAATGAGTTGTCACTTTTTCGATAAGTTGTGACTTTTTCCTAAAGGTTGTCATTTTTTGATGAGTTGTGACTTTTCCAAAGAGTTGTGACTTTTTCAGTAAATTGTGACTTTTCTAAAATGTTGTGACTTCTCAAAAAGGTCATGATTTTTCAGATAAGACATAAAAAAATATTTATTCATACTACCCTTTATTGGCTATAAATAGAGGAACTTCCTCTCAATTTTCAACCACATTTTTTTCTAATCTTCTACTCCTCTTCTTGTTGCATTTTAAATTTTGTGTGATTTATTGTCATTGAGTTAGTTCAAAGTTTTGCAGAATATGAAGTATCACTATTCTGATGAAGTAAATCGTTCTATCCTAAGAGGGTATATTCCTTAACCTCGAGTACTTGAGGAAAATAATATAATTTTGATGAATAATTGTTTTTGTGCTTAATATATACATTAGTATGTAATGTTCTAATATATGAAGTTAACATAATGTAGTCTAAATTCATTTGTTTTTGTTAACAATTGCTCTTGTTAAGTAGATATATATTTCTAAATATCTTTTTGTAAAAATTAGAGAATTGTCACGATTTGGTCACGACCCAAATCGAGTCATGAGTGTCATCCACACTTAACCTTCTAGGTGGGAGAACCAACAAATTTAACCACAACTTACAAAATACAAGCATAATGCGGAAGCTCAAAATCTTATTAAATATCGTTTACCAATACCTGAAAGTCATCACATCGAGGACCTCTAATCTTCAACTACTAAGTCTAAGAGTATCAAAGACAACAAGATAAATAAATAAAATAGTTTATGTCCGAAAACTAAGGACATCATGGCATGCCCGAGAGAATCCAACACGAGCTAGAATGAATAGCTCACCCTGGAACCTGAGGTGCTGGAGACTGGCAAGAGCTGAGGGCAAGTCGAAGTTGTTGGTACAGTCGTTGCACTCCACAAAAGAAAAATAAAGAAAAACACAAGTAGGGGTCAGTATAGGGCAACATGTACTGAGTAGATATCATCCACCGACTTAAAATCGTAACAAATATGCATAAAGTAATAGTATAAAATCAACTATAACACTTGGCAGGTGATAAGCAACAAACAACATGAACAAGTGACAACTAAAGCAAGTATGTAATCAATCACAATATCAAGCACACACACAAGGACTCATGCCTCCACACCACGCTCGTTTTTTAAATGGATTCTTTGTGATTAAGTACATTCCGTTAATTCAATATGTTTTCCTCTCTAATGTTACCGTGTCGGAACATAACACCCGATCCAATAATACCGTGTCGAAATGTGACACCTCGATCCAATTATACCGTGTCAAAACGTGACACCCCGATCCAACAATATCATGCCGGAACGTGGCACCCGATCCAATAATATTGTTAATTTATCATTTATTATCACCACTTTTCTCTTCATTAACAATAGTTCATCAAGCCTTCTTTATTCAAGGCATCACTTCGATAGAGAGGGTTCAAGATTATAAATTTCACGATCTCAGGATTTCAGACCAATCACAAACCACACAACCACACAATCAAGTACATAGAGAACTTCATAATATTAGTCAATGCATATCAATCACTATTTAGAGTCTAACTATCAAATAAAATAAACCATAACCTACCTCCTCCGAAGAACCAAAGGCAAGCAATCTAGTTCCCCAATGGTTTTCCTTTCCTCAATGCCTCAGAGTGTTTCCAATCTATTAAATATGCATAACTCATAAGTTAACCAGTCTATAGACATTCATATTACTCTATGTCTATTCTAGCTCAAAATTCACCCAATCTATAATCAATTTCCTAAAGTTCAAGCTTATGGGTAAGTCTTAATTCCTCCAATTAACATAATTTTAATGTTATTCCACTAATACAATACACCTAATATTTAATTAGGTATCTCAATATATTAAAATTTAGTCATAATATGATGACTAATGAAAATAACCTAAGATTGACGTAAACTAATCATTGCCCATTAGCGCAAACTACAACAATTCGCCTTAGTTATCAAACCAACAGCTACGCTGCCAAGAGAAACTTTTCCACCCCAAGCTCTTTTCAACCAAACATACTAAATTGATAATACTGCCCATCAACTAAAGCATTAATTATATCATTCTTACTAAGCAACACTAGCCTTTCAAACATTTTTTGTTTTTTACCCACAATTGGACCCAATCATTACGTTCCTCAACTTTGCACCTTTCAATTCTTTAATATTTTTCCACTATTCAACACACAGACCCATTAACGATAATCAATCAACAATTTATATAATTAGAATGCTAGAAGTTTTTTTGGCGAAAGAGTTACCTGATGCCGTCTTTCCAGTCTTGCTCTACATCGTGCGACTCTTTTGTTTTTCCTTTCTTTTGCAGATTATTTCTTTACCCTAATTATTACATATGATCACTCATGGGAAAAGTGGTCCACTATTAATTTTAATATTATTTTCTTTAACCACCAATTATAATAATTATTAAAATTACCCCCTTACTTATATAATTATAGTTACGAATAGTCCAACATATCCATTAAGAATCTATCGAAAGAGTCTTTTATGAAATAAAAAACTCTAGTACTCAAACGACCAAATGGGTCGGTACACTATATACCAATTTACCCACCGTTCATCCTCGAACGATAAAAAGAAGGGGAGTGTAAGAAAGGGTACCTGAATCGATAGTGGCCACAACAAGAAGTGAACCTGAACTAACCTCCGCACAATCATAATACACAAACCATCACAAATTTTATTAAGATTCTCTTCTCACAACACAATCTTTTCATGAACTTAAGTTATAAAAATATGATCTTTAGACATCAGGTACTCATCAAGGGAGAATTAAACCTATCCATCCCAAATAAGGAAATGATTAAACAACCACCCAAAAAAACAATACACTCAAGCACATAGAACCTTTAACAACATTGTCGAAGTACTAGATCAATAGTTGAGAGTATAGACAACCCTTAAGAACAACAGAACTAGATATGATGGTCCCCACATTCAACCACACATAACCGAAATAGGACCTCAATGACTAGATGAATATTAAGATTGTCGACAACTATAAATACCCATAGGAGATTTATAAATTCTCATAAGAAAAGTGGTAAATGTAGAACCACTCAAATACTTCAACTACTCTAAGACAACACTAACTATGTCATATCTAAAATACCCAAGTTTTTCCAAACATCCTACCTATCGCACCCCGTTTTTCTCAAAACAAATTTTGGTGCACGACCTAACAACTTTTTTGGGTTTGGGTGATTGAAGAGTCGTCACCTAACAAATTAATGTGCGTTAGAACACCTATCTAACCTAACTAAGTCTAGCTAAGATCAACAAACCAAAGATCGGGTAAGGGTTAAAATTACCTCAAGGAAAAGGTGTTAGGCATCCCTCAAGGTCCACAAATGTGGATTCCGGTCGCATCTCATGCAATTATGTGGGGGTTACAAGTAGCAATTAAGATCACTTCATTTTTTATTTAATTTAGACATACTTGCTAAGTGATAACGATAAATAAACAATTATCATTATTTTAATTAATTGTTTTAATTAATTAATTAAGCATGTAGATCTAAGTGATAACAATAAAAAAAAAATTAAACAATTAATAAAGAGATAAGCGAAGAGACATAAATTGCACAAATAAATAGGATAATCAAATTTTTTTTTCATTAAACTACCCCAAATAATTATAAAACATATAAAGGAACAAAAGGAAAGGGAGACTCCGACGGACTTTACGGATCAGCACTCGACTTTTATTTATTTTCTCAATAGGCTTCCGTATAGAGACAGACAAAACCAAAATTTGTCGCTTTATGCCTAAGTCGATGTCATTATTCTATAGGGCCTATACTACCCCTACCCCACCAACCACATGCTTTTCGTCCTAAAAGGTGCCTAGTGCCCCGCTTAATGTCCAAGAGGCATTGGACTACTATTGAAACAGTTTTAGACAAATGAAATCCTAATAGGCCCCCCTAGACACCAAGCAATACAAGTTGAACAACACTTAGTATATTAGGTCTCATATTGGCCTCTTAAATTTTATTAACATGCTAGTAAAACACACATAAAGTGAAAAGATCTCGTGCTTGAATGTGTGGCATATAATATTAATAAACAATATAGCAGCAACATGACTACCTATTTAAGAGCAACATGAAATTTACTAAATGCAGATTTTAGCTAATTATAGCAGAAAAAGCGAGCGCTAATGCAGAAAATTATTTTTAAAGGGGGCAGGCAGATCAGTTTATTAATGCAGAAGCTGGCTTAGCTAATTTTAAGTGGCGAAACAATGCAGAAATTCATTAATTAAAGCAAGATTTAACCAGAAAACAAATATTGAAACAATTTAGCATGGTAGAAACAATTGATCAATTCATTTAACTGGCAGAAATAGAGTTGCGATGCAAAAAATAATTAACAGGAAGCAGGAATGTGCCGCAAACTGCTTTGGTTATTTAACATGCTAGAAATATGATTTAGAAAGTCGTTTTATTAATGTTATTAGTTAAAACCTATAGGTATTATATCCAAATAACATGCTGAATTTATTATCAAACCTATAATAATATTAAGAGACCTATAAGCATGATTTCCAAACCTCAAAGTAATAGGCCAAGTAAAAACATTTCGATCATGATTTCTAAGTGCAACATGCTGAAAAAAAAGTATCGATCTGGTATGCATGATTTCAGATATAAAAATTGTTTAAAACCTATAGGCATGATTGTCTAAACCCCAAATGTCATCTAAATAAAATTAAACTTTATGACGTGATTTTTAAATGCAAACCTGCCAATTGGCAAATATTCAAAAAAAAGCCTATAGGTATGATCTCCTAAATGCACACATGCTGAAAATTATTATATTCAAGGGAACCAGTCATTAAAATTTAACTACTAATATGCTGAAATTCCAAACCAACTACACATTTAAGCTTTATAAACATGCTATCAAATGATGAAAATCAAACTGTTAATAGTAACATTCATTAAACACTTCGATAAATCTCAATGACCCATTTTATTGACATACTGAGGTAGGGAATTTAAAACTAAACAACCAGATGGTTTTCTTAACGAATGTCCAATTATGAAACAAGAATTGTCATAAAATAGTCAATTTTAAAATAAAGATTGATTTTAGGCAAATTATATACGGATTTGGCCATATTAGCGTGCTTCGCATTTTCAAGCAACAAGTACAGATTTTAGCGGTCAAGCGTAAGCAAAAGAACAGCTAGCACGTAATTCCCCCTCCCCTTAGACGATTCCCCAAGTTCTTTCATATAGAGAGAGTTAGAGAGTTATTACAAGATTATTACAAACCGAAATAAATACGAATAAAACAAAATAAGTAATCTCATCTCATGGCAACTCTTCGAATTGAACTTCCTGTTCAAAAACTGTTTAACAGAATAGCATCCAACACAAGATCATAGTATGATAATAACTAATTCATAGACACATAAAAGCAAATCACTGCAAAAACACCCGAATTTCACACAATCACATAAAATCACACATCGTAAGGAGGGAATAGGAGACTAACCCGGTTGCTTCCTTTTATTCAAAATTCAAATTTTGGACTCATGCGTAAAGGTAAATAACTAGCTATGCAAAAAATGACATAGGTATAAAAGAAGCTAACCGGTTAAGCAATAAAAGAACTCACTAGATCCGATGATTGACCCGAACACAGTAAAATAGCAGAAACGAAACAGAGAGGAACTTTGAAGTGTTTTTTTTTTTTTAAGAATAGGGAGTAACCTACTTTTTAGTAATTTTTTTTTTTTTAGAGTGTAGGCCAAAGTCTGAATGATTCTCAAATAAGGGGAGGAGTCTTGCTTATATACTAAATGAGATGGGCACGACCATAAGGAAAAGAGATAAAATAAGGAGTCAATTATTAAGTTCCTTATTCAACTGAATCAGTCAAAGGAATAAATAAGGAGTTAATAAACAAGTTTTCCTTAATCACAAGGGAACCAAAATCAATCTTTATTACATTTATTATTTTTTTACCAAATAAAACAAGTAGGAAAACTGCTATTTACCAAATGAGCAAAGTCTTACCATACAATTTATCAAATCAATTTAAATGGACTCTGCCATATATAAACATGTAACGAATCAGTCAAGGACAATCATACTAATATGGTATACTGACAAATATTAATATTCACGAAATCAACTAAATTGAATTACCGAAAGAACTTTATAATCACAATGATCTATTACCAAATAATCAACACTATAATTAAGCAAGCTAAATTAACAATTAAGGGAGGAACATATGCAAAGATCAAATTTAGATATTAACGGGTAGATATTTTATAAAAATAGAAAAGCTTTACAGTAGCGACAATATTGACTAAGTACCGTAAGATAACTCAGAAAATTACCCAAAAATTAACAAAAACCAATGTACCAACTTGAAAATCAATTTTAAACCTACAAGATTGTTGTCCAATCAACAATTACTACCAACTGAGGGCTAAATAAATTGTTGACACGCATGACCTCTTAATTTAAAGTCAGCCATGAGCAAATTGATTTCAACACAAGAGTCACATATTAGTTCTAACACAAAAACTAATAGATCAGTTCTAACATGCTTTTAATGAAATTGAAATGACACTAACAACATGCTAACGAATTGCAATATTTTAATTACACAAGAATTTCGGACAAAGATAAACACTAATGAACAAACGACCTACACATAAAGATTTAAGGCTTAAAAAATAAAAATCCATACCTGAAGATCCATCCCTATCAAAATTTTTGTTTCGTTGTCACGACATTTTTGTTTGTCGGAGTTTGCTGACCCGAGGTGGCCTGGTCACTGCTTGGTCGCCGCCGACTGCTATTGTCGCTGTCACGGAGTTCGCTGGCCGAAACTGTTGTTGCTCTTCTCGTCAGCTGCTTGTTGCTGGTGGTCCTGCGAAGAGAGGAGAGAAAAGAGAAGAGGAAAGGAGAGAGGGAGGAGGAAGAAGGCGGCGCTGCCTGGTGCTCCTTGCCGGAGCTGCTGCTGGCTCGGAGTTCTCGCTTAGATCTGCTGTCGGTTCTCGCTGTTGGTGGTCCTGCGAAAAGAGGAGAGAAAAGAGAAAAAGGAGGGAGGAGAAGAGGGAGAGGCGGCGCTGCCTGATTGCTCGCGACTGCTGGCCGGAGTCGCTGGTTCTGCCGATTGCTGCTGGTCGGAGTTGACTGCTCCCCGGTGGCCTCTTGTTGCTGCTATTGTCACCGGCTGGAGCTGCGGGTGGCTCACTGCTGTCGCCTGGGATTTCGCCGGAGAAGACGGGTGGTGCGGCGGATTCTTTGGAGAGGAGAAATGAGAATGAATAAAAGATAGGGTTTGGAGTATTTTGTTTTAAAAAGGGAAAGAAAGGGGAATTGATCCTAGCCGTAGGATCCGAATCAAATAAACGGCTAAGATCTGATCTAGATTTTAAATTAAAGATGGACGGCCGAGATTAAAATGAAGTAAAATTGAAATTGAATTTGAGATGGCTAAAATTGAAATGATTAGGCTAGAATTAGAATAGAAAGTGGCTATAATTGAAATACAATTAAAATTGAATAGGCTAGAATTAGAACAAAATTAGCTAAAATTTAAATGACTTTGAGGAAATTTAAAGAAATGCTATCCAATTAAAATACTACCAATATTAAAATATTTTATATAATAAAAATCACTTAAAATTTTAAAAACATTTGAAATAAAATAATTATTTTGGATTTTACTAAAAATATTTACTATAATTTTATTAAGCATGCACACTAAAATATAATTTTAGACAAAATCGATTAGAATTTTAAATTCGAAATATGTTTTTTAAAAAAATATGTATTTAATCAAATAGCATTCCCGAAAAAGGGTTAAAGGTCGATCAAAATTGAGTGTCAACACTACCCTACTAAGAGGGCATCGTAGGATCGGTACACCCGATCCACCACTAGAGTTCTACCCACAGAAGTGAAAACATGCATGGGCACAGATAGTGAATCATACTCCAAATCATGTTCAGGACTAAATAGGTGGTCACATAAGAATATCCAGAATAAAAGTCGAATAACTCAATATACTCCTTACATAGTGCTCATGTCAAACATTTCCATTCATCTGACTCTATCTCCTTGATTTTTAGCCACCAACAATCAACCAGTCTGGTTCTTATTTCAACTATACATATATTCGATTTATCAAAACCCTACATACTTCTCACAGTACTCAATTGAAGCCAACACTCTTAATACTAACAAACATCATAACTACACCGTCCATATACCTTACTCTCAAACTATCGCTCGTATAAAAGCCTTCTTAGCAAACACATTATTGCCCCTAAAATTTTCAAATTATGGCTCCCCCTCTTTCCATTTAAACATCTCATGCTATATACGGGTCTCACCCAAGGCGGATAGAACTAATTCCAAATCTAATAGTACTCTCCCATCGAGATAGAGCAATTGAATCACACACAATGTTGACTCTACACAATCTTTCATATACCTAGTTTCAAATACCATTCAAACCATTACATACCTCATACCAACACTTAAGAAATTCTTGGTCACCACAATAAGTTTATATACTATGAGCACATAACCTCTATTTACTATCAAGTGTTTGTGTAACACATCACATCAATGTGTGTAGTCCCATTTGAAATAGTAGTTTCAATCCCCTCGAAATTCTTAATAACCATGTATAACTGTAGGTCCAGATTGTTGCGTATCCATAAGTCACCTATCATAATTTCAACAATTTAGCCCCACATAACAACACATAATCTTAGACACATCATTGATTATCACCAAAACCAAAACTCAATCTTTATAAAAGTCAATGATAAACCCCTAGTAAGTCTGTATCACATCTTACAGTCATATCTAAACTCTTAGGCAAAAAAAAAAGAAACACTACAACCTTCAACTACAAACCAAGAATTTATATGAGAGGTCTTATTCCTTCACTTTTCTTAAATTTTTTCCATGACACAAAATTTAAAATATCTTGAACTCTTCAATACAGCAGACTCTTGTTCCTTTTGCTGACTAGCTTACCAATCTTATTCTTTGGCCAAAAACCCTCGACATTTTTACCTTAGCCTCTAAATCAAAACATTAAGTGAAACCCCCCTTTTGTCCTTTAACAATCAAAAGTAACCAAATTTCCGACTAAAATTATGCACAAATTTTTCTAAATGCTCAACACTCAATGCGATCGATCATTCCTTACCTTACCAATACATACCTTGATAAAACATACCACCATGAATGAAGTCTTACAATGAAAAATTGAATTATGAATCCAAATATGTAACCCAATCCCCTTATCTATCAACATTAGCTCATACCTTGAAGATTATTATGAATTCAAGTATCTTAGCATATCATTGATCGCCTCTCCCTCGACCTTATCATATCTTTCGCTAAAAATCCAATTGTACTCATTATAAAACTCAAAATCAGAAAAGAACTTATTATCACACTCGAGCTAAACGTCTATACACTCCATTCTCAAATATTATCTAGTAGTTTTTGACCAATCTGATGAACCTGTGAAACTATTACCATAACCAGAGCAAAATCGATGGAACCACACGTCTCTGAACCCAATTCTCAACCCCTCTGAATATACATCTTCGACCTTTGTAATCAGAGAAAATATTCTTGCTCTCACCTTTTTCAAAGGCTACACTATATCCCAGTAATTTATTTTTTACTTATTTTTACGACTCTAGCTCCTTTAAATTCTATGCAAGTGGTGCCCCAACATCTCCTACAACTTTCCATACAACCATATTACTTACTAAATAGTAGAAAATCACAACCTTAGATACTCATAAGTCATTGTTACTATACCAAATTTATTTAACCAACAATCCTTATTATATAGATGCATCTCAATCACAATCCATCACAAACTCTTATTACCATTATGCTTAGTTAGCCCTTGACATCACCACGAAGTCAACCTTTTCATCGACATAACACCTCAAACCTAGTTATACCAATCAAATTCAAAGGACTAACCTAAATTTACATGCACTTTCTTACCAACATCTTCAATTGCCTTCACCCAAGTATACTCACTGCTTCTTTATCCCTAATCTTGTTATTTCGATATCAATTCACTACTTTGGAGTTTAAGATAAAATCACTAGTCCTCCTTTAGAATCCTTAAGATACACTTCTAAATTACGAATGCAACACTGACTCTCATTATCTGAACATGTCATATAACTGACAACTCGTTAAGTAGTTAGTAATCACACTTGACAATCAACGTATTCATTTCCACATAACACTAGTACCATACCATGCAGGTTCATTATATCCATCACTAAAACACATCATACCTATTAAGAAGATCGTACACCAATAGCTAACATATTTCTATTCATTGAATAGATCCAAAACATTATCAAATTCATTCTTAGATCAGGTCGATAACAAAAGTAACACACATCATAACTTTAACCAAGTAAGCATCAATATTATTGTAGTAGTCGTATCATGACCCTTTTTGATATACACTCAATCTATGAAACCATAATAGAGATTCTGCCCTCAATTGCCTTAAAATAATTTCATCATTCGCTAAGCAACCCATATATGTTATGATAACTTTACTAACTGTATTTTCCGAAGTAATGGTGTTCATTATCTAGTCATCCCTCACGAAACTTCTTGAATGTTGTCACCTTGGCAAGTCATCTTGCTTCACCCCATCTACCTTTATCACCAAAATCAACCACTTCCTAAAATGATTTTGTTGAAGCAGCCATCTATAAAGCTTGAATATGCAAACCTGACCTCAATCCCTTCATAAAGCAGTGAATCCGCTCTTCTGGACTGAAGCAAAGCTAAGTCGCATATCTGGATAAAGCACGAAATTTGGCCTCATAAGAAAGAACATATGTCTTCCCTTGATTAATATTTAGGAACTCATCTCTCCCCATATTCCTCAAAATCTAGGGGATATATTTACCCATGATAAAGTAAGAAAATGTTGCTTAAGTCATAATTAGTGTCTTTGTTAATAGACACTTAACATGAGACTACCACCATCTCCTTGGAACTGATATGTCATAAACTTAACACCAAAATCGCTCTACTATATCCATCTTATGAAGCAACTCAAAACAATCAACAATGAAAGCATAAGTATCTTCATAATAAGTACCTATGAAGAATGAGGGTTTCAACTTTATGAACTTAATAAAAAAAAATTATGTTGATCACTAGTCATTACAGGTCCTGTAGTCAATTGAGAAAATATACCAATTTCCAAGGACACATTTTTATTTACTTTCTGGTGTTGCAGTTTCAACTTCTAATACTCTAGTACTAACTATATGTGAAATAGAGTGAAGAAGTTCAGATATCAATTTGTATCAACTAGATACCAATTGGATTCAAGTAGTAGCACGAAAGAAAGAAAGAAGGAATGAAGTTTTCCTAAAGTCACATAGCCTCTCAAAAAAAAGTAAAGGTGTTCCCGTACCATTCCGCAAGATTCTACTAGACTTGTCCTTGGGTGATGAGATCACCGAACCTAACTCTCTGATACCAAGTTTGTCACGACCCAAATCCAGTCATGAGTGTCACCCACACTTAACCTCCTAGGTAGGAGAACCAACAAATGTAAACCCAACTTACAAAATACAAGCATAATGCAGAAGCTCAAAATCTTATTAAAAATCCTTTCCCAAAACCTGAAAAGTCATCATATCGAGGACCTCTAATCTCCAACTACTAAGTCTAAGAGTATCAAAGACAACAAGACAAATAAATTAAATAGTCTATGTCCGAAAACTAAGGACATCATGTCATGACCGAGAGAATCCAACACGAGCTAGAATGAATTCCCTGGAATCTGAGGTGCTGGAGATTGGCTAGAGCTGAGGGCAAGTCGAAGTCGTTGGTACACTCGTTGCACTCCACAAAAGGAAAACAAAGAAGAACACAACTAGGGCTCAGTATAGGGCAACATGTACTGAGTAGATATCATCGACCGACTCAAAATCATAACAAACATGCATAAAGTAATAGTATAAAATCAACTATAGCACTTAGCAGCTGATAAGTACCAAACCACATGAACAAGTGACAATTGAAGCAAGTATGTAATCAACCACAATATCAAGCATGCACACGAGGACTCATCCACACCACGCTCGTTTTTTAAATGGGTTCTTTGAGATTAAGTACATTCCGTTAATTCAATATGTTTTCCTCTTTAATGTTATCGTGTCGTAATGTGACACCCGATCCAATAATACCGTGTCGGAACGTGACACCCCAATCCAATAATACCATGTCGAAATGTGACACCCCCATCCAATAATATCATGTCGGAACGTGGCACCCGATCCAATAATATTGTTAATTTATCATTTATTATCACCACTTTTCACTTCATTAACAATAGTTCAGCAAGCCTTCTTTATTCAAGGCATCACTTCGATAGAGAGGGTTCAAGATTATATATTTCACAGTCTCAGGATTTCAGACCAATCAAAAACCGCCACACAACTGCACAATCAAGTACATAGAGAACTTCACAATATCACTCAATGTATATCAATCACTATTAAAAGTCTAACTATCAAATAAAATAAACCGTAATCTACCTCCACCGAAGAATCAAAGGCAAGCATGCTAGTTCCACATTGCTTTTCCTTTCCTCAATGCCTCAGAGTGTTTCCAATATATTAAGTATGCATTACTCATAAGTTAACGAGTCTATAGACATTCATATTACTCTATGTGTCACGACCCAGTCCTTCGTGATTGACACCTACACTAACTCTCTGGTGGGAGAACCATTACTACAACCCAAAGTAACAAACTCAACCAAAAACTAAGTCATTTAAAGATACGGAAGCATGTTTAAATGCATAAATTATTTAGAGTTCCCATAAACTCCAAAGTTTTAAACAAATAACTTAACCAAACTAATGCGGAATAATACCTAGAACCTGAAAGTCATTGTACCAAAACTCTACTAACAACAAGTCTAAGAACAAGAGGTACAACCCCGAAACTAAACAGCACCTTAAACAATAGTCTGAGTCCAAAAATAGTGGACTTAAACAAGAGAGACTTATGACAGCCTGAAAGAACTGGCTCACCCTTGAATCCGATCACGCTCAATAGTCACCTAGTTGAGGTTTACCGATAGCCGCCTGAAGATGCCCTGTACTTAACAAAGAACAAGTAAGTGCAGTATCAGTACACAACCACAGTGTACTGGTAGGATCACGCGGCTATCCCAATAAGTGAAACACATGCAAGTAACCACAACATTATATACAATATTAGTCATCTTTTCAAGATTAATATAGCATTCCTCGTTTTCAACAATACCCATTGGTCATCATTTTAGAGCAACAAATAATCTTTCAACCTCAATCACCATTAGATATGAACGTAATCATCACAAGTAGATACACAACACAATTTAATGGTCATCTCACGAAACCCAATTCAATGGTCCTCTCATGGAACCCAAAGCCAAACTATTAGTGTACCGGTTCGTGGTATGCCGAAACGTAGCAACCGATCTCATATTTATGCCGAAACATGGCAACCGATCCAAGTTAGTGTGTCGGAACGTAACACCCGATCCATTCAACAAACCACAATTACAATCACAATGTATATTCTCACAATCATACAACAAGTGGTGATTCATGGCATACAATTATTCAATTATCCTCATTTACGATTAGGGTGATCAATAGTGCAACATTTGCATACATACATGCATTACAATGAGCAATTACAAACATATATAACACCAACATAAAATAACAATCATCACCTACCTCGAATCCAAACTTGAATCCCCTAAGGCACTTGAATATTCCCTTTTTGGATTCTTTCCGCTTGTTCTAGGTCTACAACAATTAATATACATAAGGATCAACAATCAAAGGTCTAATTATCTGAATTATAACAAACTCAATAACTCTAGACTAAACCCAAGATCCTAATACCGAGATTAGGGATTTTTCCACCATAATTCTCAGATCAAACCCCCCCCCCCCCTTGATAATTACCTAAGAAACTAAGTTCTATGGATCGAAACACGGATTTGGGGAGTGAAAATCTTACCTTTACCTTCAAGAATGGTGAAAAACGCTCAAGAACTCATCTAGGATCGTCTCCTAGCTCTCAAAGTCGAAAAGTACAGAATAAAACTTTGGGGTTTTATTTCCGACTTAAGTCGCGTCTGTCCCGCTACAGCATGCACGAAGACAGAATGTTGGAATTTGAATTCCAAGCGCCCATTTCACAACACATCTTCATCCATGACACTCAGAACATACCCGTTCATGCTAAGATCCGTTTCAGGAGTTCTACTAGCCCGAATTCAATTTCGTAAAGTCGTACGGGTTCCTTAATGTCTTAGGTATCTACTCATGTGATCAAAATCATAATTAGATCACCCAATTGTTACCAGATTTCTCTAGACTCGCCTGACTCCGGTTTCATCCAAATCTGGACTAGGCTAGAAAATTCCAAATTACTACTCAAAAGTTTTTTATCCCCAATTCTTTCCCCATTGGTTCTTCTCTAACGATGGAATCAGGTCATTACACAATGTATATTCTAGACTCAAAACTCACCCAATCTATAATCAATTTCCTAAAGTTCAAGCCTTTGGGGAAGTCTTAATTCCTCCAATTAACATAATTTTAAGGGTATTCCACTAATACAATACACCTAATATTTAATTACATATCTCAATATATCAAAACTTAGTCATAATATGATAACTAATGAAAATAACCTAAGATTGACGTAAATTAATTATTGCCCATTAGCGCTAACTACAACAATTCGCCTTAATTATCAAACAAACAGCTACGCTACCAAGAGAAACTTTTCCACCCCAAGCTCTTTTCAACCAAGCATACTAAATTGATAATACTGCCCATCAACTAAAGCATTAATTATATTATTATATTACTAAGCAACACTAGCCTTTCAAACATTTTTTGTTTTTACCCACAATTGGACCCAATCATTACGTTCCTTAACTTTGCACCTTTCAATTCTTTAATATTTTTCCACTATTCAACACACAGACCCATTAACGATAATCAATCAACAATATATATAATTAGAATGCTGGAAGTTTTTTTGGCGAAAGAGTTACCTGATGCCGTCTTTCCAATCTTGCTCTACATCGTGCGACTCTTTGGTTTTTCCTTTCTTTTGGAGATTAATTGTTTACCCTAATTATTACATATGACCACTTATAAAAGTAGAAAAAGTGGTCCACTACTAATTTTATTGTTGTTTTCTTTAACCACCAATTATATTAATTATTAAAATTACCCCCTTACTTATATAATTATAGTTATGAATAGTCCAACATATTCATTTAGAATCTATCGAAAGAGTCTTTTATGAAATAAAAAACTCTAGTACTCAAACGATCAAATAGGTCGTTACATTTTTTATGCTCAAGACAAAAGAATGACTTTATTTATCAATGTTACTTATGTTATTTAGACTCTCAGTAAGTTTGCTTTAAAAATAGTTATTATTATATAAACATTGCCCTTTTGTTTTATGTATTTACTATTTCTTAATATTTCAGTATTTTATACAAAGAAAAGTTTATATGATTTGTGATAGCGATAGTTGAAGTTTGTATTAGTTTAATTTTTATTATTTATTTAATAGCTAATTTTATGAGATAAATATTTTCATTAATGCAAATATATATATATTTATATTTGAATAGGTATTTGTATTTAAATTAAAGTATTCTATATGTCACAAATGTATTATCAAGTTAACGAGATATTCTAACTTCAAGATATATTTTTTTAAAATGTTCCGAGTTCTTTTATTTTTTTAAAAAATAACTCACAACAAATGTGAAAGTATGTGAATATATAAAATGTAGTTGTTCTCTTCACATGTTCATATGACATCCAAAAAATTTAACGTAGAATACACATGCAAAACATATCTGGTTAGATAACAAGAAAATTACAAAACAAATATTGTCTATAAAATAAAATTAGTGAGATAAGACTAATTACATGAACCTCATCAAATTGAAATAAATATATAAATAATTGTATTTAACTAATAAACTTTTTCATTGACTATCTTCATAGGTTTGTGTGTGTGTGAGATATATATGATGATTCACATTAAACATTCACAAAATAATCTGTAATATTATTTTTTGTTAAGCTTATTATTCAAATTTTCGCTTAAATAAGCAATACTATTTAATATAAAATATATTTTTTAAATTGGTAATTACGTGCAATGCACGTCTCAAAAAAATAGTAGTTCTAATAAATGTCAAATGCATGTCAATTCACTCGAGTGATTTTAGAACAAAAATGAGTGAAATGAATTCATATGACATTTTTATTTTTATTAAAAACATAATTTTTTAAGGATTAGTTGTTGGTGTTTTCCCGAGGGAAGGCCCAAAATAGTCCCTCATCTTAGGATTAAGACTCATAGTCATTCTTGAGTTTTCACATGAAGCACTAATAGTCCCTCATGTTTGCAATATTGGTGCACCTTTGGTCCTTCTCTAAACTTTTGCCTATTTTTAAACATTAATTTTGTTCATGAAAATGTCCCATCACTTTTATATATATATATATATATATATATATATTTAGTAGAAATAATAACTCTATGTGAGAGAAGGTGAGAAGAAAAACACCTTATTATGTTCGATATAAATATTATTGCAGCTAAACTAAGAACATTTAAACATATGACATTGCAAGAAAAGAAAATTTTGTACTATTGCACGTGAAATCGTCATGATGAACCTCTCGATTTTACCTGCAACACGATTTTACTAAACAAAACAAGGTGTTTTTCTTCTCACAATCTCTCACATGGAGTTATTATTTCTACTAAATATATAAAATGACGATTAAACATTTCATACATAAACTATGAATAAAATCAATGTTAAAAAATAGGTAGAATTTTGAAGGAGGACCAAAAGTGCACAAATATTGCAAACATAAGGGACTATAAATGTCCCATGTGAAAACTCAAGGATGACTTTGACTCTTTACCCAAAGATGAGGGACTATTTTGGGCCTTTTCTCGTGTTTTCCTTTATTTTCTTATATAAATTATTTTATACATGGTACAATGTGAAATAAAATTACGGATATTAAATTGTACTCCCTCCGTTTCACAAAGAATGATCTCTTTTCCTTTTTAGTCAGTTTCAAAAAGAATGATCTCTTTCCTTTTTTGGTAACATTTTACTTTTTGCTTTCCACGTGGCATGTTTATGACCACAAGATTATGGGCAATTTTATTTCATTTAACATAACTTTAATTTAAGACCACAAGATTCAAAAGTCTTCTTTAATTTCTTAAACTTCGTGCCAAGTCAAACCAGACCACTCTTTTTGAAACGGAGGGAATACATAAATTAAACATCTATCTATATATAATAGGAGAAGAAAAAGTGTCACGTTTCAGCACCACAAAAAAAAGGCTTTTTAAATAATTACAAATTATTAATTAAGAAATAATAAATTACTAATATTATTTATTTTTAAAAAATAATAAAAATTATTAATTCACTATAAAGCAGTTTTCACTGCTTTTAAAAAAATTTAAAATTTTACAGTTACTTTTAACTTTTTACTGGTTTTCAAAATTTAAAGTACATCAATTTTTTCAATTTAAATAAATAAATTATTGAAATTAATAATTAAATTTATTGAAGTTATTTATTATTAAAATTAAAAATTAAAATTTAATAATTAAAACATTTCATTTAAAACTAACATGAGTTGTATGATAAAATAACCAATTTAAAAAGTACATTGTTTTGATTTTTAATTTTTAAAACTAAAGATAAATGTTTACCGTTTCAATTTTTTTAATCATCACGTGCCAGTTTTTTTTTTTAAAAAGAAAAATAAAAAATCTCTTATATCTAAATTAATAACCACCCCAACCCATGTTCCCATTTTCTGTAATAAATAGATAAAACAAAATAAAAAAATTATTTTAAAATATTTTCCATATAGCCAAATAATTAGGGAATGATTATTGTAAACTGTAAAAGAGTTTTTTTAGGTCTATATTTTTATTTATGTTTATCTTTTTTCGATGTGGTTTCTGAACAATTGAGAAAAAGCTAATGCTCTTCAATTGTCAAAATAACATATACGTCTCTTGAAGCAGTAGTACAACATTAATTTTGTGCTAAATGATCATGTTGATGAAGAAGACGAATACATAAAGGTCAAACTTCTCTTTTTTATCTCTATTTTATTCAAAAAAAAAATTATCATCTTTGCAAATTCTATGCTTAACGGAAGTTTTGAAAACATAACTAATCAATGGTAAATTTTATGTTTAAATAAGATACATTGAGAAGACAATTCTATTTTTGGTTTTTTTTTTATTTGATTCAAAAGAATATGTACATTTTTTAAGAAGGGTAAAAATTAGTATTGTGTATTTATTTTAGCCAAGAGAAGTATATTGTAGAAAAAAATGAGGAGAAAATTTTTTCAAACAATATCCTAACATGATAATTACGGATATAAAAGAGCATGAATAAACAAACTATACTCCTTCAAGTTTAAAAAAAAAACAAAATTGATGATACATCTATTAATTATTTATGACTAGTTTATTCTGTCAATTTTTTATAAAGCCATTGTTTATCTTATGGTGATTAAATTAATTAATTTATTTATAATTGTTACAATTCTAACCATAATGAAATACCTTCAATTATCAGTTGAACTTTTAAAACTAATAAAAGGATGTACATAACAAATACTATATGAATTAAAAGTTAGTCTTGACATTATCTTTCTTACTTGACTGCACATTAAAAAATAATGAAAAAAAAGTTAACTACTCATTAACTTTCCGCTTATATTTTATCTAAAAATAAAAAGCTGAAGTCAATAAAATGTCAATATATAGATCAAGTTATTCAATTATGAATATGAATAGAACATTTCTTTAGTAAATATATTAATATATTAAGTTTGAATTTAATTAATTTAAAATTTTGAATTCAATTTTAAAATTTGAATACAACTTTTTTTTAAATGGTCAACTACCTCTATATTAAACTGTATATTGAAGATAAATAAAAAAAAGAATTACTAATACTCATATTAACTTTTCACGTCATTTTTTTGCTTTGTTAAAAAAATATTAGATTTTGACATTTAATTTAACTGATAAGAAAAATAATTATTACCTTACGTTGAATTCACATTCTTCCAAAAACAAGAGAGAAGGAATTATTCCACCAATTAATACTCATAGTTAATGAAGACTAAATTTGAAAATAAAAAATTAATGTCCGATAAAAAATAAAAAAGAACTCAGAGTAATTAAAAATATAAAAAGGGGACACTTCAATTGAAAAAATAAGACAGTTATGCGACTTTGATATGCATTAGGGGCTCTTCTCATAAAAAAAAAATCTGCCATATTTTTTTTTTTAATTAAAAATCTGCCACATTATAAAAATAATAACTTAGTTTTTCAAATTTAATTCTTGACATATTTGATAACAAAATATTCGAACGTAGATAAAGGTTGATATGGTTATGAGAAGTTTTTGGTTAGAGTAATAACATAAATATACTATTTTAGTTCATGAAAAATTAGTCCATCCTTCTCATAAATAATTCTCTAGAGATTATTTATATGTTTTGGTTTAAATTGAGATAAACATTTGTCATATACAAAAAAAAAGGAATAATTTAATCTATAAAATTAAATCGTGACAAATCTGATATCAAAATATTCAAACATAGATAAAGGTTGATATTGTTATGAGAGGTTCGTTAAAATAATAACATAAAAAATACTATTTTGGTTTATGATAAATTGATTCATCCTTCTCAAAAATAATTTCCTAGAGATCATTATACATTTTAGTTAAAATTGAGATGCAAATATCTCATGTATAAAAATAATAATTTAGTTTTTTATAAAAAATAAACGTAACAAATTTGATATCAAAATATTCAATCATAGATAGAGGTTTATATTATTATAATAGATTTTCTGTTAAAATAATAACATATTTTTTTTGTAATTCTAAAATATATATATATATATAAAATTACTCCTCACATTATTATTTATTTTATAATACTTAAATTGATTTGTATTACTAACTACGTACATGTGAATTAATTATGAAATTAATTCTTGAAGATTCATAAGAATTATTTAAAAAATAAAAATTGAATGATATTACACATAATATAAGATCTTACGATAATTTTAATTGAAGTGGATATATTTTCCCTACATTTGTTAGACTAGGACCATCTTTAAAAAAAATCATAAAGAACTAACAATTGAAAAATACAAAAAAAAATTATAAATTTAATTTTAAATATCCGTGCAACGCGCAGACATGAATACTAATTAGAATTACAAAGCTAACTTTCACGATAGTGAAGAAACCTTTATTTTTCTATAAATAAATAAATAAATAAATAAACAAATACTGTAAATATTTCAACAAAAAAAATCTTATAACAAGTACAAATATTTTAAAATTATATAACCAAAAAAATTAGAATATGTGTACAATAGGTTAAACTAAATTTTTAAGGGGGAGATTAATGTAATAAAATTGATGATCAACGTGTTTATTCGATCGACTTGATTGTTGAAAATAAAATTATTGAGTGTGGTTTAAATCTGCGAAGTTGAATCTTTGTTATATAAGTACAATTCGCATGTTGATTAATTTTGATGTTATTTTGTTCAAACATATCATACAATTATGTCTTACCTAATACATTCTTGTAGATCGATATTGTTGGTATATATTTCATTCTACATCTATAACACTTCGGAAATTGGTAAGTGGAATTGGAAACGAAAAGTTGTATTTTTCCCATACTATTTAAGCATTTGATATTGTTGCATATATCTATGTTGTAAAGCTTTATTGATTTCAATATATTTGCATGCTTTACTTTACAGTTATTCAATTTTCTATCTTTCTCCAAGTTGTTCTTTAAATTTGTATGTTCAATCTAACCAGTGTTTCACTCAATTAATTTACATACAGTACATTTCATATATTGATGTCATTCGGCCTTGCATCTTTTGATTATACAGATACATGTACTCAAGATCGACATCAAGAACTTCGTTGAGATCCTTTCCATCATCTTTTGGTGAGACGTTCTTGTTTTTGGAGGGCTTCAGTTAGTTATTTATTTCATTATTTAGTAGACTGTTAGTAGTTTTAAAAGATGGGGCAACAAATATAATTGATTGACATATCTCTCAATATTTTTATCAAGCATAATAAGGTTTTAAAATGTTAACTTGAAAACATAATTTATAAAATATCTGCATAACAAAAATTCAAAAAAGGCTAAATAATCTCAATAATTAAAAAAACTTAACAAATATTTAAAATTCAAATTCATCTTAAAGCAATGTAATTTATTATGCTAAAAAATTATTGCAGTAACTAAAAACAAATTTAACACTCCTCCTTTGATTTAGATAGTGCAATTTAAGAAATATTCCTCCTCAATTTCTACTTTGGCAATTGATGCTGAATTATATATGTTCATTATTTTTTAACTCTAAAAAATTCTTCTTTCTTCTTTTTCTTCTTTATACTTTGTGCTTAATAAACGTCTTCAATAACCTTGTCGTGCCTAAAAGCTCTTTTGAAAGTGCTTTAATCTGAACTTTTGTAGGATTTGAAAAATATTTCCCTGACTCGACACTTGTTAGTTTCGAATGAAGAATGAAAAGTGTCCTGCCCTAGCAAGCACCTACTCCTATAAAAAAGTGAGACTTTACTAAACAAGCAAGAAAGGCACTTTCTATCTTATTAGTCAAGCGCTATCGAGCAAGAAAAGGGATGTGCTAAGAAGCAAGGGCTTTTGTGCAGCTGTTGCACCCTTGCTTCTTGCCTTATCTTACTTAGTAAAGCAACCTTTCGCGCTAGGTGCTCACCTTTTTCCTAAAATAGAATATTTGGAAGTTAGTAAAGACCCGCCCTTTGTTTCAGTAAGAATCAGTCCCCGAGACCCTGGGACATTGGCTTCCACCAATAGTGAACTATTAAGGATCGCATCCCGCGCATATTCTACATTATAGCCTGCAACTGATTCAGCTTCCACTTCTGGGAGATCAAATGGAGCTATTGTTGTAGGATTTTTGTTCCATCACAACATCACATATTACATTGCTTTCAAAAAATGGTTTTGTTCTCAAGGACCAAATTTGATAATTTTTGTCCGTGAAAATTTGTGGGGCATTGAAAGAGAGATTATTGCTTGCCTTTTTTTTATGTTAAAATTAGTTGACAAAAGGATAGGTTGAATATAGCCCTAACGAGTTAAAATGGATTGAATAGCCCTTGCGGGTTAAAAATAGTCCTAACGTGTGAAAAATGATATGGTAGCTCTTTGGAAGAACTCACAAATCTTGTAAGATCAATAAAGCTCTTGATACCACTCTTGGTGTTTTTAAAAGTGAGGCAGCAAAAAGAACTGATTGAAATATCTCTCAATTTTTTTACTAAGCATAATAGGGCTTTAAATAGCCAACTTGAAACATAGTCTGCAGAAAATCTACATAATAAAAATTCAAAAAAAGGTTAAATAATCTTGACAATTAAAAAAATCCTAACAAATATTTAAAATTCAAATTCTTCTTAAAGCTAGGTAACTTATTATGCTAAAAATTACTACAGTAACGAAAAGCAAATTCAACACAAACATTCTAATTTATTTCTTGAATTGCCAAGTCTCGATTTTTTTGCGGGAAGACCCTACTAGAATTACATTTAACATCCCTTTATTACTTTTCCGATTGGTGTCTCGGATCAGTACCTAGGCTCCGGGGCATTACTACCACGACTATTATCGATTCGAGCCCAAAGAATATTCACATAGTCGTGGTTCTTGTCACAATGCCTATCTTAGTTCAGTAGTGGTTTCATGGATAAGTTAGTGAATCTGTTAAGTTTTGATCTTCAGATATTATAAACATTATTATTATGTTGATTCATACTTATACTTCAGACTTTTCATAAAGCATGTTTAGAGGTGTGAATGTTTATATTTTTTAAAGCTTCTGCATAAGTGTATTCTTCCATTCTATAGTAAGCCAAGTCAAGGGTTCACTTGGGAAAAGTAATGATTTTCGAGTGTCGGTCACACCTAGAGAGTAGACTCGGGGTTTTATACAATAGGAGCTATTTGATCTCCATAATGCAATAAGGAATCTCGAGCCCAAAATTGGGTAAAGAATGAGCCCATCGGACTGATGCACGAAACAACCCAATTGACTCCACCAATAGGTCAAAAATAGCTCAAGGAACTTATGCCAAAAGGTTGGGCACATTCAGAGCTCAAACATTACCCAAAATGTCCTACACCATACTAACTCAAGAACACCAATTTCAAGAATAGAACAGAAAGATTCACAAGACTTATGATGTCACGACCCGAAAACCCAAGTCATGATGCACCTACCATAATCCACTAGTAGGTAAGTCAATTCATATAAAAAAAACGACAAGTAACAGGCACATTGTATAAAAACAATAATCAACAAGAAATTTAAAGCAAGAAAGCAAGGTACGCTGCGAAAAATTGAAGAATAATAACATAAATACAAAAGCCAGAAGTACAAGATCCAAACCCACGACCTGATGGACATTAGTACAAAGATATTATACGAGTACAAGTCCCAAAAGTGGACCAAAAGTACATATTTGTCTCGAAAACAAAAGAGTAGCCAACAACTATGTACA
Source organism: Solanum bulbocastanum (assembly GCA_037074985.1). Taxonomy (NCBI): domain Eukaryota; kingdom Viridiplantae; phylum Streptophyta; class Magnoliopsida; order Solanales; family Solanaceae; genus Solanum; species Solanum bulbocastanum. The sequence continues at coordinate 34,229,975 of CM073597.1, read as the reverse complement.
AAAGAAGATAGGCCGGAATAGGATGCCGTCATCTCACCCACAACTCCAAAGTCCTCCACAATTGGCTTGAATCAACTCTAAAGACTAACGCTAGGATCTGCATCAAGAAAATAGATACAGAGTACAGTATGAGTACCAAAACAAGAAGTACTCAATAGGCATCATAGGTCGACTGAACTTGGAAAGTAAAATCAATCTGAAAAGCGAGAAAGTAAAAGCAACTAGAGGTCAAGCGAGCAAAATGATAACAAAAGACTAACTACAAAGCACATGAGTCCAGAAAGAATGAAAAGAACAGCAATAAACTCGCTATTAACCTAACTGGCCCCTATGAGCCAGAAGGTACACTCGTGCACAACTGAAAATAAATAACCCAAATGGACTCTTCTAAGTCTATGGGTAGACACAATAGCTACAACTATTTATGAATGAGAACTAGTGAAATCCAAAACAAGGAAGTGTATAGTCTGAACCTCAAACCACGACTTAGACATGCCAAGAACCTAATAGAACCATACTTACAGATCTCAACCTAACAAGGATAATGTGTCTAAAACTCAAATTTTGATTGAAGATGATGTGCCCGAACCTTGAACCGAGAATATAAGATCAGTGTGCCCACGACTTGAACCATGACTATAAGATCAGTCAACAAAGTAATACAGAACATAAGTCATCATAATAAGGTCTACCATGAATTGGGGCTCAACTTCATAAATGCCACAAGCCACTCTAAGCTTGAGTCCAAGACCAATCCCAAAGCAGTCGAACGAAGCCCGGTTCCACAACCGAAAAACATCGAGGTTATAGCATAAGGAGAGTTATGGATGAAAGGTAATGAGAGTTGAGTGTCCGCCTAGCTAAGGATCATATTATCAAACTCAATTCTGCTATATCAGTCTATACAGAGCTAAGTCGGCCAACATGACGTCGGAGTACCTAAAAGGCTTATTGACTCCAAAACGCAAGTCTAAGTCAGTCACTAGTCTCTGTCTAGGATAAGGACAAGAACAAATAACAACATAAATTCACAATCACGAGTTCAATCTAAAGACTGGTAAGTCGTAGCCTACCTCAAAGTTGAGCACACACACTACAAAATCACACTTTCGTAGTTTTACCTTCCAAAAGGCTTCAAATTGTTGCCACACTATTATAACTATGAACACAACATCAATACAGGCGTGTCGACACCAAAATCAAAACAATTGAAGACGAACCAAAGAACGAGTCAAAAATGGAATTGTGAAACCTACATCGGAAATTTCGAAATTGACTTCATTAATTGGTCCTAATTAGCTCAAAGAAATTGTGCCTAGAAAATGGGCACAATCCGAGATTGGAAAATAACCAATTTAGATCATGCAACAAAAAGAAGCCAATTCACCATTAAAGCTCACAACCAAGAAGGAATAAGGGGAACTTACGGTTCAATGCGCGTAAAGAACAAGCCAACCAAAGTGCCCAAGCAATCTTCTAACCAATTCCCATAAGAACACTAATTTCCCACAAAGAAATGAGTTCTCAGAGCTCCAAAATCAAAGACAACATAAGAGAAAATGATCCCAAAAATGAGTTGAACTACTTGCAGATGCCTCAAAAATAGTCACTATGGCTGCTTAAGTAGCATCGCAAGAGAGATAACTTGACCACTAAAGCGGTCATAGACAACCTACCGCTAAAGTAGTCCCTAGCTGCTTAAGCAAAGTCAGGGATCGCTAAAGCGGTCGAGCCTGAGATGGTAGGCCTTGCTTAAGCGACACCTTGGCCGCTAAAGCGACTTCCACTTAGGGCCGCTTGAGCGACTGCACTAACACAATGTACTAAAAAATTTAACGAAGTCCCAACAAACTCTAATTAGGTGCTCAAGATTGGTTCGAATGCCCATGCACGCAAACAACATATATTATCAAACTAAATTTGACATTCCAGACTTAACCAAGATGTCGAATCTTCCAACTGAGTTTATCTCGATGAAAAGTGGGTGCCACACCCAAACTTTATTTTAAGCCAATACCTGCAAGGTGGCTCAAAATGAGTTGAGAAGCCTCAGAATCTATACGAAAGGTTTTTCTAGACCAAACTCGTCATTTCGGAGCTAATGAAACCGTTAAAATTGCATGTTAAGGCCATCCACCTGAAGTTTTGACCAAAGTCAACCATTCATATTTCAAAAGCTCAAAATTTGCATAAAAAGCAAACAAACGATCAAGTGACCAAACTATCAGTCCTAGCAAGTTATAAATGACTTGGGGTCACTATAGAAATGCTCTAAATGCCGAAGATAATGGAATAAATAATAAATGACCTAGAAGGTCATTACATAAAAGTTCTGAAGTGAGATAATGATCCCACACTATTCCTAGCTCAACCACAACAATTCCCCAAATATGTCCCTTCTAATCGAGCTCAAAATGGACTTCTTCTCTGTGAAAAAAATGAGAGAGAAAAGAGAGATTAAGCCCCAATGATCGCCTAGTAGACCCGAGGTCATGAGAGCAGTGTTGTCTGTGTGGAAAGGGCCACGTAGTGGCGGAGGTCAACGGGAGCACCCCTACTCCAAAGAAATGGACCCTATCCTACTAGAGCAAGATTGTTGAAGTGATCAAGCTCTGCCAAAGCGGGGCACTGTTGGAGCTATAGCTGGTATGGGTGGCTCACCGTTGGAGCGGTTCTGCCAAAGTGAGCCAAGCTCCACGAGATCAGTATCATTAACAACTATTGTTCCAACAGACTTGGGATAAAATCCTATGTTTCAAATTGACCCTCAAGATTCATTTAGAGTCCCATGAACACAAATCGAATATGCCCCAACCTAAAACAACATTCCAGACTCAATTAAACTGTTAAAACTTCCAATGGAGGTCATTTTTGATGAAAACTGTGGCCTATATGGCTATACCTAAAGCTCTATTATAGCTAAAAATCATAAGGTAGCTTGAAATGAGTCTGGAATCCTGGAGACCCTAACTAAAGGTCTTTCTAGACTAAAATTGACATTTTGAAGCTAACGAAACAATTAGAATTACATTCAGAAGTCATTTACCTAAATTTTTTATCGAAGTTAAATATCTAAACTTCAAAAGCTCCAAAATATGGAAACTAGCATAAACAACAAACAACTTGTTTGGTGACCGTCTCGTCAGTCCTACTAAGTCATAATTGACTCGAGCGGTTCTGGAAAAACTCTAAATTATAAAAAATACAGGAAATAGAAAAAAAATGACCTAGAAGATCATTAGAACATCTACTACTAATAGGACTTTCGTCCCCAATAATTACATCATAAATAAGTTCATTCATCAATAGCTTATCTTTGAAGCAATTTGAGATTGGAATAAGATTTGTAGAATGGTACTTATCTGAGGGTACAAACCTATATCTGGGGGTTTGGAGGGGTAGAGGGTGTGGGAGTTGCGCTATCTTCATCCATGGATAAATATTAAAGTTGAATGTTAAATTTAACAAAGTCTGTTATTTGCTATTTTTATTTTGAAGCTTCATTTTATTTTTTTTCTACCTTACTTCAAATTTCAGCTAGTTTATACAATTGTCCCTTGCCCCAATTTTTTTTTTTTTTTAAATTATGCAAATGTACATGTAATTATTTAAAATTTATTCGATATAAATTCATCAAATGATCCGGATTATATTAAATTTAAGATATATTTATCCAAATAAATATAATGAATTAATATAATTGGATTAATTATTTAAGTCCAATAAATATGGATTTAATTAAGGATTAATTACTTGAGTGGATCTCTTTTAAAAAATAATTATTTATTTTAAATATACTTTTTAATTATTACCATTTATAGCAATATATAACAATACAATATATTTTATTGGATTTTTCTCTCTCTCGCCTCTTTCTCTTTTTTCTCTCTCAGTTTTTTTATTTTTATCTCTCATTCTCACTCTTTCTCTCTTTTTTTCTTTATGTCGTTCTTTCTCCCTTGTTTTCTTTTTGTTAGTGTTTCTTTCTTGCTTTCTTTTTGTTGCATTTTTCTTTCTTGCTTCTTCTTTTTTGTTGCTTTTTCTCTCTCTAACTATTGCTTTTTTTCCCCTTTCTTTCTCTCTCTACTTTCTTTCGTATAGTAGTCAATGATTCGTAGAATAATAAAATTTGTACCATAATTAATTAATTTAACAAATAATCTAATCGTAACAAATGAAGTGCCATAATAAATTGCAAAATGAATTAAATTTGAATTAAAAATGTATTACACACATATTAAAGTTGAATTAGAAGAGAATTAAACATGAATGCAAAATGTAGCAAACGAAAGAGCATTCTATAATCTGTAAACTGAATGAATTTGTATCATTAATGAATTTAACAAGTAATTCAATCGTAACAAATCAATCAATAAATTGCAAAATGAATTAAAATTGTATTTAAAAGTGTATTGCACAAATATTAAAGCTGCATTGGAAGAGAGAATTAACCATGAATAAAAAATGTAACTAATGAAAGACTAGACAATGTCTATAGAATAAATTAAATTTGTATCAATAATGAATTAAACAAGTAATCCAATAGTATCAAATAAATCAAAAAATTGCAAAATAAATTAAATTGCTTTAAAATTGTATTACACAATATTAAAGTTGAATTAGAAGAGCGAATTAAAAATGAATGAAACATTTAACTAATGAAAGACGAGACAACTATCTATAAATTGAATTAAACTCATATTATTCATGAATAAAACTTATATTATATGTATCTTATAAATTATTTTTGCTTTTATCACTAAGAAAATAAGTGATGGTTGCAATATGTATTAAAAATGTATTGTGCATGTCTTATAAATGTATTATTAGTGTGGTACCTAAATTATTCTTGTTGGTATCCATAAGAAAGGAGTGAAGTGTGCAATACGTACGTATTATAAATGTATTATTCATGAATAAAACATGTATTATATGTGTCTTATAAATTAATTTTGGTTTGTATCACTAAGGCGTGAGTAATGTTTGCAATATGTATTTAAAATGTATTGTGCATGTATTATAATTGTATTATAAGTGTGTTACCTAAATTATTTTAGCTGATATCATTAAAAAGGGGGTGAAGTTTGCAATATGTATTATAAATGTAGGATGTAATGTTCATGATTTTAATACAATTATGAAACATATCTAATACAACTTTAATACAAAAGCGATATAGTTTTGTAAACTTCATCCTTTTCGAGCTTCAATCTAATATTTTTCCTAAAATCAATTTTAAACTTAACCAAACCCTCTTAAAATTGAGATATAAAATCCAAACAATATTTTTAGTTATTTGTAGGAACAACCTATCCAAACTAATCGCAAACGAAAGAGCAGTTAATGATTCGTAGACTGCATAAAACTTGTATCAATAATTAATTAGACAAGTAATCTAATCGTAACAAATGAAGAGACATAACAAACTGTCAAATGAATTAAACTTGAATTAAAAATGTATTACACACATATTAAAGTTGAATTAGAAGTGAATTAAACATGAATGCAAAATGTAGCAAACGAAAGAACATTATGTGATTTGTAAATAGAATAGAACTTGTATTAATAATTAATTAAACAAGTAATTCAATCATAACAAATCAACCAATAAACTGCAAAATGAATTAACTTGTATTAAGCATTACACAAATATTAAAGTTGAATTAGAAGAGAGAATTATGCATGGATAAAAAATGTAACTAATGAAACACCATACAATGATCTACAGAGTGAATTAAACTTATATCAATAATGAATTAAACAAGTAATCTAATAGTAATAAATAATAAACTACAAAATGAATTAAATTTGCGTTAAAAGTGTATTACACAATATTAAAGTTGAATTAGAAGAGAAAATTAACAATGAAAAATGTAACTAACGAAAGACAAGACAATAATCTATAGATTGAATTAAACTTGTATTATTCATGAATAAAATATGTATTATATGTGTCTTATAAATTATTTTGGTTTGTATCTCTAAGAACATGAGTGATGTTTGCAATATGTATTGTGTCTATGTTATAAATATATTACAAGTTTGTTACTTGAATTATTTTGGTTGATATCGCTAAAAAAGGAGTGAAGTTTTTAATATGTATTATAAATGTATTATTCATGATTTTAGTACAATTTTAATACAATTATGAAACATATCTAATACAACTTTAATACAACTGCGATATAGTTCCATAAACTTCACCTTTTTCGTGTTTCAATCTAATATTTCTCCTAAAATCAATTATAAACTTAACCAAACCATCTTAAAATTGAGACATAAATTCCGAACGACATTTTCAATTATTTGTAGGAACTACCTATCCAAACTAATCAAAATTCGTAAAATTCAAATAATGAATTTCAAAATTTGAAGCTTTATAATGACCATCAATGGTGAACTCTTGCTTCTGTAATTTTAGAGATTTGAAATTTCCGCTTAAAAACATGATTTTGTATAAATTTTTGGTCTTTATATTCCTCTTTTCATTTTGTTTTTGGGTAAAAATACTGAAATATGGACAAAAACTAATTTGAGGATAGTTATTTAATTGAAAAGTTCAAAGATGAAGAAGAAGAGTTAAAAAAAAAAAGGAAGATAAATAATGCCAGAGAAAGAGACGAAGAAACAGAAGAGTAAAAAGAAGAAGAGGAAAAGGGATAAGAAAGAGGCGAAGACTACTGTACAATAAAAAATGTTATATTAGTTAGAAAAATTATGTTGACATAGATGGTAAATATTTTTATAATATAGCATATTTATGTGATTTACCCTTTAATTAAAGTTCAATTTCATTGGACTAGTCCATTAATTTGAGCTACAAATGATGAGCCTATTTTTGCTAAGTTCAATGTCATCTCATCCTAAATGCCCTGTTTGGTGTCACGTATCAAATGACGTGGCATGCCAAATCAAACAAAGAAGTCAATAGGATCATGTCATTCCTATTTCAATAAAAGACCAGTAAAAATGTGTTACATGTACAAGTGATGTGTTCCGACCAATCAATTATAATCATGTCACTTAAATCAGATTGAGCAAAGAAAGCATGTTTCTATCACAACTCCTTCGCCATTTCACTTATATCTGATTGGCCGAAGGAAAATCTTTTCTCAACATAACTCTTGCATTCTACAACGACAAATAGGGGTCTTAAAGACCCCAAAATTCTAACAAGAAGCTAGAGCAAGCTCATGGATCAAACGCTGCAGATTTCTCTAAACGCCACAATTTCAAAAATTCAAGTACTCAAGCATTCAAATTCAAAAACAACTCAAGATCAACACCACTAGATTCAAGAACAAGCTCAAAAGCCATTAAATTCAAGTGCAAGTCAAGATCAAGTTCAAAAACAACTCAAGAACAAGCTCAAAAGCTCTTAAATTCAAGTACAAGTCAAGATCAAGACCACCAGATTCAAGAACAAGCTCAAAAGCCCTTGAATCCAAGTACAAGTCAAGAACAAGTTCAAAATTTAAGATCAAACTCAAGAGCCCCATGAATACATATATTCGAAAAGACAAATCATAAAGTTGTAACACACATAGAAATCAACAAATACAATTGTTGCGATATTTTTTTATCCTGATTATTATTTTCCCGATTTAAATTTTATTGTCTACAATACACTTAATAGAATATTCTTTTAGATAAACAATCAGATCTAATATTGTTTATATATTTCTTGATCCGATAGACTTAGATTAATTTAAATTATGGTCTAAAAAGGCTCATAAATTTAAAAACGAACCTATTCATTAAAAAATTATCCCAACTTAAAAAAAAAAATTATTTCCTCATTCTTTAAGGTTATTTATGGGTTTTGTTTAATTTATTTATTTGTGGAGTCCGAGTTCACAGTCTCAAAATAATTTATCTTTTCATATTGGATTTTTTTTTTAAAAAAATGATAAATTTGATTGAGTGATTTTGAAAAATAAAATTCCCAAGTTGAGTGATTTTGTTGATAAAAAATAATGTTAAATGATTTTGTTACATAAAGAATCATAATTTAGTGACCTTTTGAGATATTAATTCAATCAATATTGGATATAAAATAAATTGATTTAAATATCGAATACATATTTAAGAAATAAAGAAATTTTATGCACTTCACCAAAAACATCTTTTAAACTTAAAATGAAAAGAATTTCTAAACCTAAATTATTAAAATAGGTTAAGAAAGGAAAAGGGTGGTATAACAAGAAAACATGTTAGGGATGGCAATGGGGGCATCTGCCCGCATAACAACTTTTTTCATTCTCAAGCCGGCCCACCCTGCCCCGCATAGATTCGCTTTTAATATATTTTTCTAGTTAAGTTTGATATTAAAAATAAAATTCATTAAAATAATTTCATTTTTCATTAAATTGTATTAATTTAATAGATAATGACTTAAAAACTAAAGTTACAGAGGTCAATTGGAAAACATGTAAGAAATTGTATTATTTTTTATTGAATCATTTTCATTTACTATCTTGAATATTTTAATAAGCTTTAAAAAAATTATCTTAATAAATAATACGCTATTACTCTTATAACATGTAAAAAATTAAAAATAAGTTTGAACCCGCATAAAATCACATATACCCACAACCCGCCTCGTGCCGCCCCCGATTAGTTTTAAAACAGTCCACTTCATCCCACCCCGGACAACCTTAAACCCACATAGCGTTAAACTCATCTCACTCCATTGCCATCCCTACATATTGTAGAATCTGGTAATAAGCAACAAAAGATGGGAACATTGTAGAGTGTGAATATGAATTCGAAACCTCCATTTGGAACTTTGGAATGTTATGCTAACAAAAGATACACATATAACCCGCCTTAAGTTAAGGATAACTTTTTGGGAGAGGCAATTCAATTTTTTAATTGTGATACATACATATAAATAATACGCTAATGATTGTACACTTTCGGACTTGAAGATAATAGCAAATACTTGGTCATGGCTGATTTCTACAAAGAAGATGGTGGGCTCTTATGGATTTAAAGCTACTCCCTACAATATAATTCAATTCATTCAGTTTATATATATATGTGTTCTAATGCTGCCTCCTACTAATATTTTGTTGCAGGATATTTCATTGAGTATAACTGATTACACCAAAAACATAATAGCAAAATGCAGTTGAGCTTCACTTTCTGCACACTATTTTCTATGCTCTCAAAACACCTAGAGTTCCTCTCTTTCCATATTGCCCACCATATTGAAGCAGGGATAAGTCTCCATCTGCCTCTGTCTTTTGCCACTACTCCTGCTTCCTCCCAGCTCTTTAAAGCCTCAGAAACTTTCCTAGGCATAGTCCAGGAGATGCCCTCGAGACTCAAAAAAATTCTCCATAATTGTTGAGTGTACTTGCAGTGTAGAAACAGATGATTCACATTCTCTAAAGTCTCCCCATAGAGAAAGCATCTTGAGCATAAAGTTATCCCTCTCTTCATGACATTGTCTTGGGTAAGAGCTGCTTCCTTGGCCAACAACCAGAAAAGCAAGATACTTCGTAGGGTATTCTGCTTTTCCATATTTGTTTCCATGGTCAATTTGTAATTTGTTGGTTTGCCTGATCCATTAGCTTATAAGCTCTATTAACTTTGTATACTCCTCTATTGGTTCCTGTCCACCATAGAATATCCTTCCCTGTTTGAAGTCCATTGAAAGGTTCCACTGTGTTAAGAAATTCAGCTACTCTCTGAACCTCCCAGTCATTTAGATGTCTTCTGAAGTTGAAGTTCCACCCCTGTAGTGCCCATAAATTTGCTATAAACCCTTGTTGAAATGTAACTAAGTTGTAAACATCAGGAAATACCTCTTCCAAGTTGCCTTCTCATGCCAATTATCCTTCCAAAACATGGTCTTTCTCCCATCAAAAACTTTCACCTTTGAGTTGTTCTTCACTTTATCCCATAGATTCCTAATGGACCTCCAAAGGCTGACCCCATAGAAGTAGTCACCTCTTTGGTCATCCATTTGTCTTCTGGTATATATTTAGCCTCAATCACCCTTTCCCACAACAGTTGGTTACCATTTGCATACTTCCATAACCATTTCATTTGAAGAGCTTTACTTTGCAAGTTTAGGTTCTTAATCCCCAGACCACCATTTTTCTTCCTAGTTATCACTGATTTCCACTTTACCAAGTGAAATCCTTTCTTTTCCTTATTGGCCTGCCACAAAAATTTCCTTCTAATACTGTCCAGCCTCTTGGTGACCCCTGGCCAAAATCTCTTTCGTAACATGGTGTCAAAGTCAGACCCATCCCAATTCTTGGTTTACCCTATTTTAGGGTCTCAAATTATATTGTAAATGCTCTAGATATCCAGTCTTGGATGTGCAGGGGGACTAGAAGATCCACATCAGTTGAGTTGGTCTCCTTCTATGGTCCTTCGAATTTTCCACTTCATGAGCCCATTTTTGGGTTTAGTCAAATCAAAGGTCCATTTCTTAATAATTAAAATAACAAAGTAAGAACGTGTTAGGATCCAACTTCAAAGAAGGTAAATGTACTTCCCTCAAACTTCTATTAACATCAAACAATAGTTGTTTAGCCACAAAGGAGAACTTTACAATGCCTCTCGCAGTTGTTACACTACTGAGAGGGAGTTTTTTCTCTATGGGAGAAGGTACATTTTCCATGTTATTATTGAGAAGATGTATCTTTCATGTTAGTTCCCTTTGCGGGGAGGAGGTGAATCTTCCATTTTCCTGTGGAAGGGTTTCTTGTAGCTAATGAATTTCAGTTGCTTTTGGTAACACAAACAATACTCTCACCCCCAAAAAATCATAAACTAATAAATGATAACAAAGAGAGGAACTACTTAGCAAGAAAATCATTATATTAAACATAGGAAAAGGCCCCAGAAACTTGAAGTACAGGGAGAGCAGAGCACAACCTGCTTGAACTTCAAATAACAAATTTTAGTCACATACCAGTTCAGAATCGGGAGAAAAGGATGGTCCTGATGTCAAAAGTTAGAAACCAATAATATAAACAGAAAACAAAATATCCATTTCAATTTGATGTACACCAGAAATAATCATCAGTAATAAGTATTTAGTCATACCTAGGTCACCTCATAACTTCATAAACTCAATGACAGTGGACAATTATTAGTTTCAGAAAAACAGCTAGATGATCTAGGCAATCTAAGTTCTATATAAAACAAATAAAAGATGTAGCTTGGATGCATTGTTCAGAGATATTGCATACTTAGCTTTCAAGTAGGCAGCAGCTCTAGCTTTTCTTCATCATTGTGGCTGTCATTGGAGTGAATGGCAACCATCAAGAGCTTTTCTTGTTCCAGATCATAAACTTTGTCTGTCATACCTTCTTTCTGGTATGCATCAATCATAGTAGAGTAAGTCATGAGATCAGGTCGACATTGCTTATGTTTCATTCGCTTGAAAACCCTCTCCATCTCCATTACGTCCTCGGCCTTTGCACACGCATAAATAACAGAATTGAATAAGGAAGTGTTTTCAGGGATCTCCAATTTCCCAGCTAACTGGACAGTGTTGATCACCTTATGAAAAAGGCCTGCATTTGCATATCCCCTGACGAGACAGCAAAAGGTCTTGGTGTCAGCTTTCATCCCTTCGGCACACATTTGATCAAAGGTGTATTCCATATGCTTTGCCTCACCTGCATCTGAGAATGCCTCAATGACATTATTGTATGTTGATGTTGTCCATGGAAATGAGAGTTTACGCATGTACTCCATTACAGATGACATTTTATCATACATCTTTTTCTTCCCATAAGCACCAATGAGGATATTAAATGTTCGCATTTCAGGCTCAATCCCAAAATTACGGATTTTTTCATACCATCTCTCCATCATTTCAATCAGCCCCTTGTTGCCAAATATGCTCAGGATAGTGTTCATAGTCCATACATCAGGTTTGCTGTCAGCACTCTCTAGCATCCCTAAAAGCACTTTCTCCATTTCTGCATACTTGCCTGCTCTACCATAACCACTCAAGACTATATTCTGAGTGACAGTATTAGGAACTATGGAACGATCAGCCATTTGTTCATAAAGTGACTCAACCAAATCAAATCGGCTAGCGTCCACACATACCTTGATTAATGTACTATAGGTGTAAACATCTGGCTGACAATGAGGTAGGTCAATCATGGCATGAAGAAGAGAAAATGCCTTGTCAAGTATGTTGCTTCTACAATAAGCACCAATCAATGCCGTATAAAGTTCTGAAGTAGGTTTGAGTCCCTCTTCAATCATTGAATCAAAAAGCTGTTGAGCCTGTCCTGGTTGCCCACATCTTCCAAGAAGAACAAGGAGCCTCATGTAAGTACCTTCTTTTGGTTGGTAAAAAGGTTGCTTCTTTAACATCTCAAATACCTAAAGGCACAAAAATATAGTCTGACTTAATCCATATGATTACAAGTAGAAAAAGTAAAGACAGTTAAAGTTTCCACTCATTACTCAATAAATTGGAAAATTGAGTCTATGCCAAGCCAAAGAATCAAGAGAATGCAGTCACTTACGGCTGGCAAACAATCATTAATTAGCTCAAACAATTTTCGACAAACACCACTAAAAAAAATGAAAAAAAATAAATTCAATGATCCTCCTAATTAAATGAAAAAGAAGACCTGAAGGGCTTGTTGCCATTGCTTTTTATCAATGCAATCAGAAAGAGCTTCAGGAACAGTATTGACCCAAGGATTGGCGGTATTCTTTGTATGGATTTTTTTGTTAATAGGGGTCCTTCTCCCCTTCTTGTTGTTCAGGTGGGAAACGGAAACTTCAGAGAAACCTGGGTATTCACCTTCTTTCCACTGTTTCTTCTTCTCAAATGCAATCCTAGAAGAGGTTGTGGCGGAAACAGCGCAGCAAAGGCGGACGCCAGCGCCGGTGATGATACGACGTCGACCACAAATAGAAGTCGGGGTGGGTAGAGGAGAAGGGATAAGCGAAGAAGAGGAAGATAAAGTAAAGGAAGCGCTCGTCATTCCTCTACTCTCTCATGTGAAATGGTAGAGCTCCACTCTCAAAATATCTCCGGCAAAATGGGCACACTCTCTTTACTGGGATACATTGTGTTATTTTCTTATGAAAATGACATAAATGGTCCCTTAATTATAGGCTTAACTATAAAAGTAGGTCTAAAATGATTCTTTAATTATATGCTTAACGGATTTAGCTTTTTAACTATTTAAAAACTTATTATTTTTGGTCCTTTAACTATACATTTACCTGCTTTAGTCCTTAAATTATAAACTTACCGATTTTAGTCCTTTAAGTATTTAAAAATTTATCAGGTTTAGTCTTTGTTCCTTTTCTTAATAAAAATAGCTTAGGTTTATATTAACGGAATTCATGCCTCGAGAAATTAAATCCTTTGACAATTTTTTCTATTGTTTCTCTCTCTCCACTAATTTTCTTCAAATTAACCTTATGCGAATAACCTTAACCTCAATGATTTAAAATAAAATTCACGAAGAAAGAAATTATAAGTTATAATTTTATTTAACAGAGGATAAAATGAAGCATATTATTGCTACTAATGACTTGAATATGCTCAACTTTATTATAAAAATAAAAAAATTATTACCCGTTAAATCTAAAGTTTGTACTCCAACGACTCCATTGAACATAATTTGTTTAATTTTTCAGAAATTGAAATTTACAAAATGGTAGATTTGTAATTTTAATTTTTTTTTAAATAGATCAGTTTTATTATTCTAATAATTTTCTTTTACATAAAGAAATTTGAGTAAAGTAAATAAAATCCACATTGATTAGCATATTCAAGTGCGGATTCAAGTCATTAACAACAATTAAATGATTAATTTTATCCTCCATTGAATAAAATTAAGACTTATATCTTCTTTCCTCATTAATTTTATTTTGAATCGTTTACGTTATTGTTCTTTTCATAAGAGTAGTTTGAAGAAAAAAGGTGGGGATAGAGAAACAGCTTAAAAAATAGGCTAAAGATTTAATTTTGCGAAGATTTCTGTTAATATAAACCTAAGCTATTTGTATTTAAAAAATGGACAAAGACCAAATCTGATAAGTTTTTGAATACTTAAAGGACTAAAATCGATAAGTTTATAGTTAAGGAACTAAAACCGATAAGTGTATAGTAAGGGAGCAAAGCTGATATGTTTTTGAATAGTTAAAAGACTAAATCCGTTAAGTGTATAGTTAAAGGACCATTTTAGACCTACTCTTATAGTTAAGGGACTATTTATGTCATTTTGTTCGTTCGTCCCAATTTATGTCACTTACTTTTCTTTTTAGTCAATCTAAAAAAGAATGACACATTTTTATATTAAGTAATAATTTAACTATAAAATGTCTATTTTATCCTTAATGAAATTATTTACAGTCATACAAATTTCTATCCTTCATTTTGGACCACAAATTTTAAAAGTCTTTCTTTCTTTCTTAAACTTAGTGCCGAATCAAACTACCTCATATAAAATGGGACGGATGAAGTACTATACTAGATATAAGAGCACCCGTACTACCACGAGTCCAATAAATATTGTTCGTCATATCTCAAGTAATGTGATATAGATGAAAATTAGAGAGTAATTTCAAATTTTTATTGGAGTTGTATTTATAGTGATTTAATCTTTTTAAAAATAATATGCATTACTCCCACTATCCCGATTGAAGTGTCACACATAGAATTTTAAGAGGCAACCAAATTGTTTATATATATATATATATATAGTAAGTTGTTAATTGTTGTGATTTATTGTATTTTTTATGTAATTTGTAAATAATATATGTTATTTCCTCTATTTCAATTTATGTGACATTGATTGAACTTTAAGAGTTAACTATTTTTAAAAAAAAATATTTTTTAAATATATTTTTTTAATTATTGTGATTTATATTACTGTCACGATCCATACCATCGTGATTGATACCTTCACTAACCCTCCAGTGGGAGAATCATTAATACTAATTAGCTAACCAAAGAACCAAACAACTAAGGTATTTAAAGATACGAAAGCGGGTTTAAATGCTAAGGAAAAGATAGGGAATTCTCATAAACTCCAACAAAAGTCTAACAACCAAAACTAACATTGCGGAAATAACGCCTAGAACTTGAAAGTCAATGTACCAAAACATGTAAGGTTCAACCATAAGTCTAAAAAAGAAGGGTACAACCCCAAACTAAACATAAGACTAACTAAAGTACTAGTCTAAGTCTGAAATGTGGACATAGACGGAAACGAGAGCTCATGGCACTAAAAGAATTGGCTCACCCTTGAATTTGAACGATCACTGATCTTCTAAGTGAGGTCTGTCACTAGCCGCCTGAAGATGCCTTGTATTCAACAAAGAAAGAGCAAGTGCAGTATTTGTACACAATCACAGTGTACTGGTAGGATCACACGACTATCCCACTAAGTGCAACATACATAAGTCAATACAACACAATAATAACATACATACACCGAACATATATAATATCAACATCATTTACGAACAACATACAATTTCACAGTTCTCAATTATACAATTATGTCAAGTCAATGGTCCTCTCATGGACCCTAAACCCAAACTATTAGCATATCGATACGTGGTACCCAATCCAATATTTATGTCGGAACGTGGCAACCGATCCAGTTAGTGTGTCGGAATGCAACACCCGATTCATTCAACAAGCCACAATCACAGTCACAAGTACATTCTCAAATCATACAATCAAGTCATGATTCATGGCATTCATCATTTATCTATCCTCATTTACAAGTAGTGTGGTCAATAGTGCAACATTCACATATAGTATTATAAAAAGCAAGAAGAAACATATATCACACAATCATGAAATCACAACTATCACCTACCTCAAACAAAACTTGAAATCACCTAAGAAACTTGATCCTTCCCTTTTCGAATTCTTTCCGCTTGTTCTTGGTCTACAAACAATTAATACAATGCTAGGATCAATAAATAACAACTAATTACCCGGATTATATCAATAATATCAATCCTAGGTCAAACTCATAATCCTCATACCCAGATTAGGGCTTTTTCCACCATGATTTTCATATCAAAACCCTCCCCCATCGATAATTACCCATTAGATTACACTCTACATATCAAAAGACGGATTCGGGGAGTTAAAACCTTACCTTTAGTCTCAAGAATGGTGAAAAAGGGTCAAGAAAGCACCTGGGGTCGTCTCCTAGCTCTCAAAGTTGAAAAGTGCAGAATAAAACATTTTGGGGGTTTATTTCCGACGGTACTCACCCCGCTATAGTGGCCCAGTCTTGGCAGCACAAATTCCTGCCATAGCGGCTTGCACGAAACAATGAACAAATTTAATAATTCCAATACCCCTATTTCACAATAGGCCTTCAACCAACGATACTCAGAAACTACCCGTTCACGCTAAGATTAATATCGAGAGTTCTACTAGCCTGAATTCAATTCCGTAAAGTAGTACGGGTTCCTTAATGTCTTAGGTATCTACTCATGTGATCAAATTCATAATTAGATCACCCAATTGCTACCATATTTCCCTAGACTTTTATTGAATCCGATTTCGTCCAAATCTGTACTAGGTTGGGAAATTCCAAGTTACTACGAAAAAGTTTTTCGGCCCAAAATTTTTTCCATTGGCTTTTATATAACGATGGGAACCGATCATTACAATTATTTTTTACAATATCTTAAAATAGTATATGTTACTTCCTCCATTTCAATTTATGTTGTATCAATAGAATTTTGAGAGTCAATTATATATATATATATATATATCTTTAAAATATTTTAAGTTGTTAATTATTGTGATTTATAGTATTTTTTTACGTAATTTTCAAATATATAGGAAACTAAAAAGAAAAATAAAACGAACAAATTAAAATGAAGAAAGCACATACATTTCATAAAAACTCTTAGCTAGAAGCAGATTTGTCGAGAAGGGGTGTCTGCTTCTAACCCCAATTTATGTAATGTAGTTTGATTTGACATGAAGTTTAACCAAAATTAGAAATTTATGAAACTTATAGTCTAAAATAAATTATAAATATTTGTGTGACTATAAATCATTTTATTATGAATAAAATGAGCAATTAAAGTTAAATTATTACCAAATAAAGAAACATGACCATCATATAAAGACCGACTAAAAAGGAAAGTGAATAGTATAAATTGAAACAGGTAAGCTAACAATTCTAACATTAAAAAAGTGCAATAACTGAAACATCATAAAAACAATTGGTGGTAGAAAGCAAAAGAAAGACTATACAAGAATAAAAGTACTACTACGACAAACACCACTAAGATTAAACCCTTCGGAAAGCAAGAGAACACTCCACTACAACCTTCTACCTTAATCAACGATCTCCACACTTAAGCAGTTTCTTTAGTTGATGAAATTGATTTTCTTTTTTTTTCTGAGCTTTGAAAGGCAAATTAACTTTTGTATCTGCCAATAATAATTTTACCTCATGCATATGATATTTATAAGTCAAAAGTTTACGTAAAATTTTGTAGAAAGCTCAAAAGTTATGTTGGAGAGACATTCTTAAAATGCCTTTATAAATTTATAATTATCCATTAGAAAGAAGTGAAAGAACAAATATCTGGAATAAGAATTTAATGCCCAAAAACAATCAAATTTAAATATGCAATTGATTCTGTCACGACCCAGACTATCGTGATTGACACCCACACTAATCCTCCGGTGGGAGAACCACTACTACAACCCAAACCAAGCAACTAAACCAAAAACTAAAGCATTTAAGGATACGAAAACAAGAATAATATCTAAAAACTGAAGTTCCCATAAACTTCCAAAAGATCTAACAACTAACAATGTAGAAATTACACCTAGAACATGAAAGTCAGTGTACCATAACATCTAACAATGAACCAAAGTCTAAACAAGAAGGGTCACAACCCCAACCTAACGAACTAATAACTAACTAGAAAGTCTAAGTCCGAAATGTGGACATAGACGAAAGGAGAACTCATGGCAGCTTGGAAGAATTGGCTCACCCTTAAATTTGAATGATCACTAATCTTCTAAACGAGGTTTGTCAATAGCCACTTGAAGATGTCACGTACTTAACAAAGAAAGAGCAAGTGCAGTATCAGTACACAATCACAGTGTACTGGTAGTATCACGCGGATATCCCATAAATGCAACATGCATAAATCAATACAACAATATAATCACAAGCATATATCGAACATATACAATATTATCAATATTTACGAACATGGTACAGTTTCATGATTCTCAAGATAAATAATTATATCAAATCATTGGTACTCTCATGGAACCTAAACCTAAACTGTTAGCATACCGGAATGTAGTACCCGATCCAATGATTATGCCGGAACGTGGCAACCGATCCCATAATTATGATGGAACGTGGCAACCGATCCAAGTTAGTGTGTTGGAACGCAACACCCGATTCATTCAACAAGCCACAATCACAAAGTACATTCTCATAATCATACAATTAAGTCATGATTCATGGCATTCATCATTCATATATCCTCATTTACAATTAATGTGATCAATAATGCAACATTCGCATACATACATGTGTCATAATGAAGCAAGAACAAACATATATTACACAATTATAGAATGACAACCATCACTTGCCTCGAAACAATCTTGAAACCCTAAGAAACTTGATCCTTCCATTTTCGAATTCGTTCCGCTTGTTCTTGGTCTACAAACAATCATAATAACACGGGAATCAATAAACAATCACTAATTACTAGAATTACAAACAATTCTAACAACCCTAGATCATACCCATGATCCCAAGTATCCAAAATAGGGTTGTTTCCACCATAGATTCTAGATCAAAACCCTCCCCCATCGATAATTACCCATTTGATTACGTTCTACGGATCGAAATATGGATTCAGGGAGTGAAAATATTACCCTTAGCGTCAAGAATGGTGGAAAACTATCAAGAATTGCCTGGGGTTTGTTCCTTAGCTCTAAAAATCGAAAAGTGCAAAATAAAAATGTTTTGGGGTTTATTTACGACCTTAAGTCGCATCGGATCCGCCACAACAGTCCTCACCCCGCTACAGCAGGCCCGCCCTGGCGGCAGAAATCCCGTCCCAACGGCTTGTACGGAACCAGTGAGCTATTTTAATAATTCAAAAACCCCCATTTCATAACATACCTTTAACCAACGACGCTCAGAAAATATCGTTCACACTAAGATCAATTTCGGGAGTTCTACCCACTCAAATTCAATTTCGTAAAGTCGTACGGATTCCTTAACAACTTATCTAACTACGCATGTAATCAAAATCATAATTAAATCACCCGATTGTTACTAGAATTCTCTACAACTTAATGACTCTGATTTTGTCCAAATCTGAACTAGATTGAGAAATTTCAAGTTACTACGACAAAGTTTTTCGACCCAAAATTTTTCTCCGTTGACTTTTCTATAACAACGGAACCCGGTCATTATAGATTCTAGCTTATACCAAGGAATTAAAGGTACATCCATGATGCCCGAGTCTATTTCCTTATGGATAATTAATTAAACAATATAATTAGGCTCTTAACATAAAAGATATTATAGGATTAAGGGGTAAAAATATTAATAAACTTTTGATGGACATTTTAGTAATTTAATTTTTGACTTACTATATTATAAATGGAAAGTCCCGAGATGAAAAATTGAAAAACAAAAATAATTATCAAATGCTAATATTTTGCCCTCAAATCAATCATTAATTTTAAAATATTTAAGTGCAAAGTGTAACTGTACATTCTATAAACATAACAAACAAAAAAAATTAATACAATTCAAAACAAAAAAAAGAGAGTAAAGAGACGTGGAAGCTATATGGCCATAGCCCATAGTAAATGAAGAGGCGAATTCTTTATCAAAATAAGTCATTATTAAAATCAATTCACCAAAATAATACGTTTTCTAAAATTTTACAAAATTAATATAAACGTAATTCTCAGTAACGTTTTTGGTTATATTTTATTAAAAAAAATCAATAAAAAAATAAAAATCCGACAGAGTAAACAGACATAAAACGTTATTGTGAGTAACGTTTTATAATTCGTTACTCTGAAGCACGTTTTACAACTAAAACGTGACTCACAGTAATGCTTCTCTGAAATGGCTGAAAATTGAAATTCAATCTCATACATGCCTCATTCATTATTAAAATTTCTACTATTAAAATGGATAGATATATTTTGTACATATATTCACTTGAAATATATATGATTTTCTCTTTTCTTTCTCTTTTATACATAGAGAATACTTTTTTTTAAAAAAAGGAAAAATTTTGTTTAAAAAAGTGAGGAAGACTTTGTACAAATTGAAGCTTGTCTTGTATCATTTCAATTTCAACATTTGTCAATAAATCATAAGCGAAATGGTCTGATAAACCTTTATACTTATATCCATTTATATCCTGAACCCTTCTACTTACCCCTTTGTCATCTGGATCTTTAAACTCAATAAAACATAATTTAACAAATTTCTCTGACCATTGACCAAATTTATGTGTTTTTAAAATGACTGAATTGGTGAAAGTGTGTGACTTCACGCACCTTAAGGTGAGTGATTAATTTTTTAGGTTAATTTTTTTTTTTTTTTTTAACTCAAATGGCCATATGGCCTATTATATTAAAAATCAAAATAAATGCAGGATTGCAGGTCTAAAAACGACCCAGCTGGAAAGAAAACAAAGAGTCAGCAGGAAAAACATAAAACAAAACAATAGAAATAATCTAAAAAACAGAAAGAAAAAGAAAGTGAAATTAACATTTGAGCACATGGCTGACCATTAAAGAAATATTTTTTTAAAAAAAAATTAATTAAAAAGTCATTTCTTCTTCCCCAAAGCTTAATTGCTTTCCAACTCTGGCAATTTCACTGAACTTTGTAAGTAGATCTTCGCAAAACGGAAGGGAATGCTTAACATGCCGATCTCAAATTTCAATACCTGCATTAACACTAGCTCAGCTTTCAGAAAATCCTTTGTTGTAAAATGTTGCTCTTTAATGGTGTTGTTAGCCAGAGACTTGAAGGATTGACACTTAGAGAAGGAGAATCGTGTATTTTGCTTGAGATCCATATTGCAACAAGCGCAAATAGCTGCAAATTGCTTTTTCTTAGAGGCCGTAAGAGCCAGCTCTTATCATCCTTAGTTCCTTCTCCCGTAAGAGATGGGTAGAATCGATCGGCGAAAAGTGACAACACTGAGTATTTGACGATCGGAGAAACTTGAAGATCCTGAGCTGATTGAATGAGGGATTCTACAAGTCGAGCTCGCAAACAAGAGCAAACCTCCTTCTTCATTCTCGATCCCTCTCTCTCTGCATAGAACCTGTTGGCCGAAATGCTTAAGAGAACCAAATGTTGAAGAAATTCACCGCAACCAAATTTATTTGTCCAGGCGACGGTGGAACCCACTGCAAACAAAATCAGCAGAAGAACAATCGATCGGTTTGGAATCATAAAGGAAATGAGTATGATTATCAAATTTGTATAACAGATTTTTCTAACTGCTAGTGGAGAGGAGAACAGGGTGGGTGAGGTTTCGGCCAGATCTGGCGGTACGGTGACTTAGGTTGTTCTTTTTGTGGAGGTTCGAGGAGGAAAAAAAAAATAGTGATGGTGTGCGGCGGAGATGAAGATGGGTGAGGGAGAAAGTATATGTGATTTTGCCGGCAAAAATGGCGAGGACGAGGGCAATGGCTTTCTTGGTTGATTTTGGTCCTAAAAGTTGGGAGAATTGAATGTATGGAATTTCACTTTAAAAAATGTCAAAAATAAATTAAAATGTTATTATTTTACATTTTATTAAATAATTTTGGTTAATAATTTTAAAAATTAGTTATGAAATAATTATGATGTGACATTAATATATCTAACGTGGATATGACATGTCAATTATATAAAGGAGAGTGAGCTACACACATGCTTGGAAGGGCTTAAAAATCTCATTTTAATTGAATTTAAGAGTTCGAAGGTATAAGTAAAAAGATTCAGAATACAAATTGATACAAGTATAAGGATCCATCAAACCATTTCGCTATAAATCATATGAGAGATCTTCTTCTAGCCAATATACCATCCCTTTCAAATATTAGACCAATTAGTTTCTTATGACTATTAAATATTAGACTATCAATAAAGAAGCTATTGAATTAAAATTGATGTAATAAGTAAGCAAAAAAACTATTAAAAAAAGGAATTAATTGATTTCTTGTTGAACATATTATAATATCCTTTAAATATTGAATGACTTTTATACCCTTAATGAGCTGTAATCCTATATCTTATTAAACATACTTCTTTAATACAAAACTTACTCAATATACAGAACAAATATTATTTTATTACTACTAGAAATGTTAATATATGGTAGGAATACGATAACTATGTTACTACTAGGTATTTATTATAAGAGTTGGATATGATTATGAAAGCGTAAGAATCATTGATACAATATGTGGTATTTATACATATACAAGTACAGAAGAGAAAGGAGTTTGTTGAACATAAGAGATCTAAAAATAAGAGGAACTACGTATGTATATAACTCGAACATACTAACGTACTAGGACTGTATAGTCAATATACTAACGCAATAAGATTCTGTATCCTTATCCTTATCGTGCCCCCTCAACATTAGCTCAATTTGCTTGTTATCAGTGTTGCTAACAAAGTTTTCAAAGGACCTTTAGTAATGCATCTGCTAGAGCTCCAGTTGGAATATGATGAACTTAAATTTTTCTAGTTTCTACTTGGTCACAGATGATATGAAAGTCAATTGCAACATGTTTCATTCGACTGTGAAAGATTGATTGGATTAGACACAGGTAAGTGCCACCAATATAATGTTATCACAATAAATTTTAGGAGGACAAGACAATTTGACGATACAACACTGTATTTGTGTCAAGAGTGTTGAGGACATGGAATTAAATAACTATATACTCAACTTGTTAGTTGGTCCCACTTATATTAATTTAGTGAGGTTTTACTATATTTACAACGTCCAACTCAAAAAAACAATTCACATTTCCTTTATTTCTCTTTTGTGATATCACATCATCTTACTCTTTCGAGCCAAATATAATTAAATGATTTCATCCCTAAATTCCAAATTAACCGCGATATTTTGTTGACACAAAGATCTCTATATTAACCTACCAATTTATAAAAAAAACCTAGTTACATAAGTGAGTTAAGTAACAGAGTAATGACAATTAACAAGCAATTGATTTTACTTTTTTATTATAAGAAACTCAATAGAAGTTTGAAACCGCAATAATTACCTTGCTACAATGTCCAAAACAAAGCTCAAATAATTTTTTTGGTTGTTAAGCTCAAACACTTTTTTGAGTTCTTTAATAAATATGAGGATAGATTTTAGGAAGCTATCAAATTATTTACTTTTCTAATAATTCTATTGATTGTTAAGCTCTACCAATTATTAAACAATTTACCTTTCTAGAACATCAAGTGTTTGTTATTTCCAGTACAAATTCTTGTTTTTATTCCTCTATTTATCATGTATATATTGAGCTTCCTCTATTTACCATCACAACTTCCTTTTCAATCTATCTTCAGTATCCCTTTCGAATTGATGATTTATCACATATGCATTCTCTGATTCATTTTTCTAAAATGTCAATAATATTTGTACTTCCTGTGTGAGGTTTATCAATTTCATGGTTTCAAGGAAAAACTTCTGCTAAGAATTAAGGGGTGTCCAAACGGCAGTTGGTGTCTGTAAAGATATAGTACATATGCCTAATAATTCATTCCCAAAAGCTAACTTATGAGGGGAAGATTGCTCAAGTCCATATAAGCAGAACCACCAATCCATTCCCTTACTTATGTGAGACTCTTACCAACTCTAACTTCACGCCCAGGTCTAGCTGAAGCATGTATCGGAAGCCCAAACGAGACAGTTCTGACTCGATACCATGTAAAAGTATGACACATATCTTACCAAAAAATAATATGACATATGGGTCTAACTCAATCCAAAAAGCTAACCTACATGTTAAGATATGACATATGGTCCTAACTCAACCCAAAAAACTAGCTAATGAGGAGATCTAATGATTGCCCAAGCTGGTCTCCTTATATGGCCTAGGACAATTATCTCATCAAAAAATAGTTTATGAGTAGAGGATTGTCCAAGTCCATATAAACAAATTACCAATCTATTCCCTAATGAGTGTGAGACATTTACCCACTCTAACAATGCACTTTAAGATTCTATACATGTATTTTTTCATTCTTCTTTTTTTCGCAAGTACCAGCAAGAGCAATCGTGGCAGTATGGGGTGTTGACATTTTCTTTTTTGTCATAAAATTTTAAAATGGTTGAAAAATTGGTAGACATTAGAAGATGTAGCAACTTTAAGAGATAACTTTGTGGAAACTAGGGTAATTATTATGGTTGAAGTCAGGGATAGAGTTGACATGTCACAACCCGATTTCTCAAGTCATGATGACACCTACTATAAACCTACCAGTAGGTAAGCCAACCCATAACCCAAAACAACAAGTAATGGGTCTGAGGGCAGAAACTAAACAAGAGTAGGCAAAATTTAAGATAACAATATAAACAGGAGGACGCAAACCAAGACATATATACAAATAGAGATCCCTCGAGTAAATGATTGGGTATACTTGAAAGGTTCACCCATGAAGGGCTTTATGAGATTTTGATAGAAGGGGAAGCATAGTCCCCGGTATATTGGCCCATACCGAATATCCAAAAGGATTAGTAATGTAGCTTATGAGTTGGAGTTACTACAAGAGTTAGCAGTGGTCCATCCGATATTTCATATTTCCATGTTGAAGAAGTGCATTGGAGATCTTTCACTTATCGTACCCACCGAAGATATTGGTATCAAGGATATCTTGTCTTATGAGGAGATCCCGATTCAGATTTTAGACCGTCAGGTTCACAAGTTGAGGACCAAGGAAGTAGCATCAGTCAAGGTTCTTTGGAGAAATCAGTTTGTGAGGAAGCTACTTGGAAAACTGAGGAGGATATGAAGAAGATATTTCCACATCTCTTTGAGCCCTGATAAATTCCGGACCAAGGTACTAATTATCTTCTTAGTACTCTTTAATTGATATGCTTAATGTGTAAGATTTGCTTGTTGGGTGTTTGAGCTGAATGTTAGATGTTACACCCTTAGTCTACTAAGAGTAATCTCATTCAAGGACGAATGTTCCCAAGGGGGAGATATTGTAACACCTCACTATTTGAAAGAACTAGAAAGAACTAAATTAGAAAGAAATCATTTTTGCAAATAATCAAATTTGAAAAGTTTGACAAAGTTAAGCTAAGTATGAGTTTTGTGTCAACTTAAAATGACCATAAATCCTATCTCAGGATGAGTTAGGTGTGATAACACATACCATAGGAAATATCTTTGAATTATCTTTTCAACACCACCGAGTTTGCTCAATTCCGAGTTTGTATGAGGGAGATATGTCTATTTGAAGTTGGGCAGTCTAGATAAGGAAAGTCAAAACCGGATTTTAGAAGGTATTGTGGTCTTTTACATACCCAATTAAGTTAATTCGTTTTTAGCAATTAAATTGGGGTCTTAACTGAATTGGTTCAGTTTAGACAATTGGAAATTTACGCTAGGGTTATTGGAGAAAGAACTCAAGAGGAGAAAGGAGAAGAAAAGTTCAAGATTCCTCAAGTTCTTGCGATTTTGATTGTGGATTCACCAAGGATTCAATCATACAAGGTATGTGAGATCTCATAACATTGGGTTAATTCACCAACGCACCAATCATGATTAAATTCAACAAATTTATGTTATTGAAAGTATATAAATTGAGTTCTTGATAGGTTTTGTTGAAATTCTATTGGGCTCTTGATTTGTTGAAGTTGTTGAGGAGTTCTTGAGTTAAATTCATGAAAATTGATGTTGTTTTGAGTATATTCTTGTGCATTTTGGTTGTGTATTCTATTCTAAGCATTTGGGGAAGAAACTAATTGAATTTAGAGGGTTTAGAGTTGAAAATGAGCAAGAAAAATCATCAAATTTTTGGGGAAAAGGGGTGGTGCGCCGCGCCACTCAGAGAGCCCCACATCAAGTTCTGAGGTTTGGGCTCTGGGATGCCGCATCACTCAGAGCGCCCCAACCTAGTTTCTGTAGTTTGCTCTGGCGCCCCGCACCACTCAGAGCACCAGGGAAGCCAATTCTTCTACCCTTTCCCACTTCTTTCCATTGGAGTTTCCTTAATTTGTACCTATGTTTACTAGTTGATTTCTACAATCTAAGGTACGTCTAAACATTATGAGATTGTATATAACACGAGATCATGACCCTTGAATCCATAAATCAAATTTAAGGTAGAGCTAAGAGTCAAGTCGAAAGAGTTCTAAGAGTCTTTCAAAAGTCTTATGCAATCGTTTTAAACTTGTTTTAAGGACTTAAGCCTTGAGTTTGAGAAAGAGTAAAGCCAAGTTCATTTCTTTAAATGATATATATGTAAACTAAATAATCCCAAAGCACAAATGTTTTTACATTTAAGATAAGAGGAAACACCGATTTTCAAATGAATTTTCATGAGCAGTTTTGAGTTCCATCTCTTTTAAGAGATAAACTTTTTGAGTAATTACCTCAAATCACAGAGAGAATTTTGTTTTAAAACATATGAGATGAGTATGTTTTGGGAGTAGTATTGAGCACCGATATGGGGACGAGTTCATAATAACTCAATGTCTCCATAAACTTGTAGCCATCGTGGGTAGAAAGGGTCATACTTCTTAGATGATTCCTTAGTGCTTTTTAGCATAGACTGGTGGATCCACTTAGTTGAGACGTTCTATATCCCAGCAAGTTATAGGACAATTTTGGCAACATGAGCGAGATGTTGTATCATCACTTTAGCTTATAGTAAGGGTTGTCGGTTAGAGAAACTCCCACAGAATTATATTTCTTTACTAAATATGTATATTGAGTTTTTACTTACTATTTTAAATGTTTTATATAAACTGCATCATTATCGTTGTTTATTTATGCATTGAGTTGAGTATCCATGAGTTGGGTAAACCTGAGGTAAGTGTTTCTTTTAGAATTCATTTCGAGCTTATGTCATGTTCAGTTTTCCCCTCACATGCTCGTATATTCAATGTACTGATGCCAATTGGCCTGCATCGTTTTATGATGCAGATACAGGTAATCAGGATCAGTATCCAGTGCCTCGTTGATTCAGTCGAGCATCTCAGAGATTGTTGGTGAGCTTCCTTGCATTCCTAAGGATCCCTTTTTTATTGCTTTACTAGTGCAGTTGTTTAGGATGGTCAGGGGGTTTGTCCTGACATCCCTCATAGTTATTAGAGGCTTCATAGACAGCTATACAATGTTAGTTCTTTAGCCTTATTTGTCTCAGTTGTTTGTTTTAAGACTTGAGTTTGCCCTATTGGCTAGTTGAAGGTTTTCCTTATAACATTCTAGTTTTTATATGGATTTATCTTTGTTAAGTCTTCCGCTGAGCAGTAAGCCAGGACAAGGGTTCTCTTGGGGACTGCAATGGTTCTCGAGTGCCAGTCCCGCCTAGGGTGTATGCTCGGGGCGTGACACCAAAAGGCTCGATCTCTCTTTCGACGTCTTCATCTGAGATTCACAAAATTGATATGAAGCACCATCAATTTCTCTGAAGCTTCATCTTCGACTTTGTTGTTTGCATCTCCGTCTTATTCATCCGCCATCAATTTTCTAACCCTTTGCCACCTCCTCAAAGGTATGCCGCATTCTGTTTTTCTTTTTGTTTTGAATGTGATTGGATGATGATGAATGTTTTGTGTATGAGCGATGAAATTGTCATATATGAGAATTGCACTCTTGCAGTGTAGTAGTTGTTTGCTGAGATAGAGTTGTACTTTGTGCATGGTGTGTTGGGATAAGCTTGATCTGTAAAGAATTTTGCTTCATATTTGCCTTTGCTCTATTTCAGTTTGATTGGTATCTAATGTAGCAATTTGTACCGTGCTTAATGCAATCATTGTCTATTTTATGGTTTTCTTTTTAAACTATGCTTTTACTAATATGATTTTTTGTGTATGACTATAAAATCGTGATATATAAGGATTAGTATGTGTAGTTTCCAGAGAGTTGTTCTCCGTGCATTGTACTGCGCTCTACTTTCATTAATTTGACTCCTTTTAGATTTCGCTTTTTCAAAACTTGAGTTTGATTTGATTAGCGTAATATAGCTTTGATGAACTTAGCTTTGAAAACCTGTACATATTAATTAGATTTTATTTTCTTCTGTATTTGGCTCAAGATGATGAGTTGAAATTCTCTGTAGCTTAGAAGATGATTTAAGATTTCACAATAAAACTAAGAGCAGCCTCTTGCAGGTGTGGTTCCATAGTAGTTCTGTTTAATAGTTTGTTTGCAAGTTTTCACATATTAGTATGTATACACCTAAATTTGTAAGTATACAAGTGAAAAATCATGAAATTTGTCTAATAAACTTGTATCGGAGAATCAACATGGCATAAGAAAACTTGTGTTTTATGCAATTGCTAGGTGCAGTAACATGGCATCTTGTTGACATTTCTACAGGAAGCCTCCTCTTGTCACTTCACCCAGCTTCCGATATTCTACAACCTCTTAGATTCATTATCCAATGATCTGATGTTGCTTGCATGGTAAATGAAATTCCCAATCTCTTGCGCAATTGTCTGGATCAATAAATCTATGACCTTTTCCACAACTTGAGATAAGAATTGGAACAATTCAGCTCGTGATAGATTACAGTAAAGGTAGTAAAAAGCATCGAGATGGAGTCAAAAGTTATTTAAACCACACATTTCGTGAAAAACATAATAAAGGAACAATTTCATACCCCTGTGTGATATACTATCATGTAAATCAGCCAATGACATATGATCATCTTATGATTAATGGTATCAGCGTCATATGATACTTGATTTTGTCTTGGATTTCTAATTTAAGTAAGGATGGTGTTTGTTCCCTGATTCTTTTCTTCTAATATGTACTCTTGATTTTCCTTCTACAGGTTTAAAGAAAAATAGATAAGTAGCTGAGTTTGTAGTACAAAAAATGCGAACTAGAGTTGGTAGCAGATTGATAATTGAACAACGTTGTGCGGCCTTATATTCAGGAATTATTGAAATCTCAGAGTTGCTTTCAACCCCAAACATCTGAAGATAACAATTCTATTGGCACTGTTGATGAACTGAACGATGAGCCAGGTTCTCTCTTGTTTTATTGATGATAGATATAGTCAAGTTTGGTGATATCTCAGGTATTCTAAAATAGGGAAGAAGCTACTATAACTTGGTTTCTACTCATTCATCCGGTCCTATATCTATTTGTTGAATTATTGGTCATTGTTGATATCAAGCATAGAAATTGTACTTAATTCTTTCTCTGTTGACTGCCGTAGAGTGAGTTCTGAATCTATTTCAGCTGCTTCAGAGGCAAGAAAAGTTTGTGGACCTACTTTATTAAAAGATGTTTGGAATATACCCTTGGGGAAGACAATTATTGTACAATTTAATAGTCGTAATTGGAAAAGAGGGTCGAAAGCTGGCTAGCTTTCTAGGCATCATTGCTAGAACCCCAGATTTGACATCGTTAAATGCAAATGATTAGCGAGTGTTTGACGAAGAAGAAAAGATAATATAGGTGGAGTTTGTGAGGGTATGAAAATATTATTCTTAAACAAGTATCATTTCTTTTTATTCATGATATCGTCTTGTTAACTTTTGTCTGTCTTTTCAGAAAAAGTTCTCAATTCCAATACAGGGAGAAGAGTTTGTGAAAAAGTCAATAGGAAAAAAATGGAGGGACTATAAATGTGACTTAAAGGCTATGTATGTGACCAAATATAAGACCAAAGATGCCTTGATGAAAAATAGACCAAGTCACATACCAAGAGACCAATGGAGTGGTCTCGTCTCGTATTGGTTTTCTGAAAAAGTAAAGGTTAGTGATAGTTTTATTTTATTAGTACTGACTTGTTTTTATTGAATTCTGTAACTATCTATTTCCATATCCAAAATATGTTTTGAACTATAAATAGTTGTACTATCTTAAAATGTGACTTAGCACCCAATGATCCCCCTTTCCTTGTGGCAATATTGACCGTATTGCAGCAATATAAGCTGATGCCATAAATAATGTAGAAATCTTGAAAATTTGGTGGTAATTGGTCACATCTTTTGGCAGCTGCTTCTTGTAATGCTTGGATGATTGCAAGAGCACCAGAGTTACTTGCATCTGTTTCAACTACATCTAATGTTGTATATCCTTTCTGATTCAAAGCTTTTACTTCAACACCAAGCTTAAGTAGATAAATAGTCATCTGAAGAGGGAACAAATCAGGTATACAAGAGAATAATTAGTTTTGAGCTTTTATATACATAATACAAGTATATTCTTTAAGCTACTCTGTTTTGCAAAGGAATGTTATTATCTCAATGTATGTGTCAGTTTGAATTTTGACAGCAAAAAAAACACGAATAAGCAAAATCAGCAAGATTCAATATGCTTCTTTCATAGTCAAAAGTTATGCCAACTGATGTTTTATTTTCTCATTCTACAGGCGTAGTCAAGGAAATAGAATTAGTAGAGCTAAGCAAAATATGCCTCACACGGGAGGGTCCAAAAGCATAGCAACCTTGATAAATGAACAGGTTGTCATACATACATTACTAATTATAATATTTTACAACTCGTTTCTAACATGTCTTACTCATTTCAAATCAATTTTGCTTGATTAGGCTGTAGATGGAATAGAGCCTACACGTGCAAAAGTCTACATATTAACTCATACAAAACGCAAAGATGGTAGACCATTGGATGAGGAGTCTTCAAATGCAGTTGTAAGATTTATTACACTTTTAACTTTATAAGATTTAAGTATGAGTAATTGATAGAACATGACTTGAATATCATTTATCTTGTCATAATTTATAGTCTTAATTATTCTCAGAACATGATGAAAGAGAAGTTGAGTAATGGCGAGACATCTGAGGAACAATCACATGGCAATGATGCTTGGGAAGGAGATGTGTATTCTCAAGTATTGGGAAATGAAAAAAGTGGTTATGGCCGTGATTTAGGACTTGGTCCAACCCCTTCTCTGTTATGGGGCAGTAAGTCTTTCTTACGAAATGCTGTTGTTGATGATTTGTGTAATGAGGCTGCACATAACCTAGAACAAGAGATAAATGAGTTGAACAAAAAACAGAATGAAGAAATGTCTTTGATGAGAAAAAGTCAAGAAATGCTAGTTTCAGAATTATCATGGATGAGACAAGTTATGTGGAAATATGCTCCTACAGAATTAAGCCGGCTTCAAAACAATGGAAGCACTACTAGACAGGTTATCAGATTCTAAAGTTCTAAATTTTTGTTCTTAAAATTTAGCTTCACAAGAAAAAATTTCCATCTAATGTATTGATTTTTATTAGGTTTCTGATGCCAATAGTGGCAATGAACAAGCAATATAAGCACGGCTCAAGTCGTTACTGGCCACAAGTTCTTTCTTCTCGTAGGGTAATCACTTTTACCATATGTCTGATTCTTTATTTGGTTGTTTTTTTGCAATTATATGTTATCCAGAAAATCTGTACATTTTAAAGTGTACCCAAGAAAGTAAACGCTTGCAAATGCATAAACTTGATAGAGTTGCACAAAAGGAAGCCATAGAAAAAAAGAAATAGTAAAGAAATTTAGACAAAATTATGATGGGTATTATAAAAGCTCTGGTGGTTCTCAGAAGACTGAACAGGGAAAGTCTATTCGAGGTAGTGTAAGTTATTTTCTTTATTCACAAACATATACTCCCTCCATTTTACTTGTTCAACACGGTGGACTAATCACGTACGAACACGGTGGAATGCATCTTAACAGTAGATTTTTTTTGGGCTCACTAGACTTTGGGTTTGAAGACGCCATGGAAAATGGCAATTTCTTAGATTTTAATTTGTGTTTATAACAGCTCATGTCTGATTAGGCTACTAGTTATCTATTAGTATGCATTTTAATTTGTGTTTATAACATAAAATTGCTGCCATTCTTGCTTCCTTGTTCTCTGGAAAGTATCATGTTAGTGTTAGGAATAATAAAGAGTGTGTACAAATAATTGATGATTTGGGAAATGTGTGCTGAGAAGTAGGATTGTCTCAATCATAAAATTCATAGATATATTGTTGATCAATCCCTTACCACTACAGAAAAAGGCTCAAATTCTGGGGGTTATAATTGCATACTGTGACAGTCAATAACCCCAGCAATTTAGTGTGCGGGAGTTGAATAAACTCCTGCAATTAGGTGTGTCACAATTAAGTCACGGGGGTTTCTCGGCAACTGCTGGTACCATTGGCAGAGGTTTACTAGCGGGGGTTTTGAACCCCAACTGCATTTCAAATTCTAGGAGTCAGAACCCCAACAATTTGTGAACTCGGGGGAGTCAAAAACCCCACAATTAATGAATTTTACATTAAAATTAACAGGAGCTTAAACCCCTGTAATTTATGAAATATAACTTTTTATAGCATTTGCCAGGAATATTCAATTTTAGATACTAATAATAAATCAATTAACTAACATGTACATCATTGTCAAACCTAAAAGGGCATATTAGTATTAAGAAATAACAGAATATTTGAACGCAAAAGTATATCATAAAGTGTACAATTAGTTTTACAAACTAAATTGAAACATGTCATTCGCTTCAACCATTATGATTACAACCATTATGATTACAAGAAACTTCATATCACTACAAAAATTTGCTTGAACTTCAAATCACTGCAAAAACTTGCTTTAACTTCAAATCACTACAAAAACTTGCTTTAACTTCAAATCAATATCACCCAAACTCAAGAAAGGATCTGCAGCAGTTTATGGAACTTCAACGGGTTTCACTACGATTATTATTACAAGCATCAGCTGGCTGCAAAGGAGATACACTATAAGTGACTTTATCCAAACTCAAAAACATGGATGAATGTAGCAAAATCCTAACTTTATAACAATTTCCTTTTATGATCAAGAACTAGGTATTAAAGGAAATAGCTTAAGCCTTAAAAGCATAGATCAAAATCCAAAATACAAGAATATACTTGCTTTCTGTAGGACAATTGATGTTTACTTCTTTATATTTTGACTCTAGATTGATTGGTTATAATGTTCACGAGGTTGTATATAATCCAATGTTCAATGATATGATTTTCTTACTGACTGAATTGCTTGAACGGAAACAGTATATCGAGCTTACAAATGAGGACGAATTACCTTTAGAGGCACGGGTAGTGGCAGCATAGCTCCTTGACAAAGGCTGTTAGCCCACTGCAAGTCACAAAAAAAAACATCCTTAACATTAACATACTGAGGTTGTAAGCATTAAACGACAACAACTATGCCTCAATCCCAAATAAGTAGGAGTCGACTATATGAATACTCACAATTCCGATTTATAGAAAAAGATACTAGTAGAAACGACGTCTTTCCTTTATATGTTAACACTTGGGCAAAGAATTTGCATGTTCAATGATGCACCAGAATATACACATAGTCCAAACATGAACAAATGTAATCTGCAAATGCACAAAATCCACGTAGATGGTACTAATTTGTTATAGTTTCTTTTCAATTCCCATCTTTCTGTTCTTGGTCTCGAGGTGATGTATGCAGAAATGGGATTCTCTAAGAGAACAAATGAGTTAGCAGTAAACTAGTCCTTTCATTATAAAGTTTGCTTCTAAATGAATCAAAATGTGACTAAATCATCTCTCATTAGTATATATATATATTCTAGCTTTATACGTCATAGCCTCGAGTCCTTAAGTGGTTGTTGAAGACTCTTTACAGAGCCTCATCCAGTTTGTTTCCGAAAAACAAGAGGATACTTCCTAGCTCCTACCTCAAATAGCGAAAGTTCCAATTTTCAGAGCCTTAGCTAATGTCTCTAAATTGAATCATTGTTTCTGCATTAGTCATTCTCTTGAACCCCTTTGAAAGTCTACGGATTAAACATCCGATAATTCATATTTGGGGCTTCGAATTCCTATCAAGGTTCGAACATGAGACCTCTAGTTAAAGGTGGAAGAACTAGAGGTTTTCTTTACTAACCAATAAATACAACAACAATTCACTTCTCTTAATCTTGAACCAAGGGTCTGTCGGAAACAACTTGTCTAACTCCCCATATCGCACTTGTGAGACTACATTTGGTATGCCGTTGTTGCAATAAAATGACTTTTATACAAATAAAAGTAGACATTTCAACATGAAAATTCACAAATTCACAAATTCACAATCAAAAGCAATACCTGAAAAAGTAGAGTTTCAAATCTTGCAAGATCAATATCTTTTGGCAATTTCATTGTTCCCAAGCAAACCCCATCTTCATAATCTTGATCATTAGGTGAAATGCTTCCATCCCCTCCACATGCTTTCACCACAACAGTCATATTCTGGTAACTTGAAAACTCACTGAGGTTACAGAACCAATTGTTAATGTTGCTCTTGTTGGTGATGAACAAAGTTTAAGGAGGAATAGATCTAGAAGGACAAATTTGCACTTGAGAATTATGTGTTATGTGAAAAAATTGTTTGGTTGTTAAGAAAGACATGGCTAATTGTCTTCCCTTTTTTGTTGTTTTAGTTTTGTTATTTGTTTGCTGTTAGAAGTGGTTATTTTGTGAACATGTTGATGAAGATGGGATAAGGCCTTTTTGTAAATCAGTGGTGGACAGTCTAAGCTACATCTCAAGCAAGTGATATCAACTATTTAGTCCAACAAAAAAGATTTACTTCTTAGTTCACAAAATAACATAGCCAGCTAATGCTTACAAATGGACTACCACGACAAAGTTTAGTACCTAAGTACACAAAGAAATTACGAGAGCTGCCACATTCAGAATCTCTTTGCCCACAACTATTTCCTGAGATCATTCAGTTCCACAAAAACCCAAATGAGAAACAGACAAACAAACAAACAAGTAAAATTTTGATGCCAGAAGTTACAGGCTTCCTAAATGACTAGTTACAACCTGCAAAGTTCATTCTAGCACTTACCAAACATTCTCTGTTTGAAATGTATGCAAATAGTCTCTTGAGTAAAATGCCAAACTTACAGCATTTTATAAGCTTGCTCCCATATCATTACCAAAAGAATGAAAGTAAATAAGTTCAATGAAGTACAATTTTGATAAAAATACTTGCTCCCATATCATTACCAAAAGAATGAAAGTAAATAAGTTCAATAAAATACAATTTTGATAAAAATACTTGCTCCCATATCATTTCCAAATTGCCAAAGTTAACACATATAAACAAATTATAGTTACAACTACAGCTATCAGGATAAATTATATTTTGAGATCTTACTAAGAAAAAAAATGAGACAGAGACAGACACATAGATTGTCATCCAGAATTCACCTTGAAATACTTCAAAATGAAATGTTGGACTGCTTGGAGAACTTACTAATAGAATCTTCCTATATGGATGTACAAATTACTATAGTATATCTAATATTACTATATTAAATAGAATGTCTAACTTAAGTTAATATATCCGATGAATCGAAAAGCTAACTAGTGTTAGAAAATAAGGAAGAAATATTTAGCTTACTGTCTTCTTTTGAATCTAGCTAGTTGACTTTGGCAATCAATGGAGTATAAATTTGGCAATAGCAATCAATGGAGTATAAATAAGGAAGAACTGATTCAATAGCATTTAGCAATCAATGGAGTATAAATTTGGCAATCTGTTCCCTCTACTGATTCTACTACCACTCCTACATCCTTACTAAACAAAATTTTTGGCCAAATGAAGTCGCTCAAGAGAGTTGAGTATTTCAGTTCATTATTTGGCAAATACCAATATGGACAGCTAAACCACGAAAAGTACAACAAGATTACAACAAAATAAACCTAATTCTACCACAAAATACATGTTCAAAATTGATAATTTCGAATTTTTCATCCATGAAAAATACAACAAATTAACCTAATTCTACCTCCATGCATCTATACAAACAGCCATAAAACAAACTTACCTCGTAAATACAATCAGTAATTTGTACAAAACTCTCAGATTTTTCAAGATTCAGATGAGAAAATCCAAAGAACTGAGGTAGATTCATTTTCCTAAGAGGTGAGAAGTGGAAAATATTACCTTAGAACGCCTATCCCATTTTGAATCTGGTGAGTAGCTCAAGTTTGCAGAGTTGTGAGGTAGCTGAAGTAGCGGAGAAGTGGCGGACAAGCGGCGGTGTAGAGAAGTGTGCCGGTGAGAGAAGTTACGACTGAGAGCAATCCAATCCCAATGAGAGATGGTATTGTAGAAGTATTTTGTATTTCAGTAACTCAACCTTAATGAGTAACCTTTATACGTCATAGCTAGTATTTTTCATGGATGAAAGTGTAGAAGTATTTTGTATTTCACTAACTAAAAATACATTGTAAAAGTATAAAGAATGGAGGTGATGCTTATTTTTATATTTGTATTTGTATTTGTATTTTGTACATTATTTCAGTAACTAAAAATACTGTAATTTTATAAAAATATAAATATCATATTTTATATTTTGAAATAAAAAATTATATTTACAAATAGCGGGGGTTTAAACCCTGACTATTTATTTAGATTTTTCTCTTTCTAGATGACGGGGTTTTAAACCCCTGCTATTTACTTTTATTTTTCGTCAGCTCCACTTTGAAACCCCACAATTTAGGCCTTTTTTTGTAGTGTAATGCATGTGGATATTTATAGATAAAGTGGTTTATGTTTTGGATAATGTGTAGAGCTGGCCAATCTAAGTGGAACTCAATCACCAATATGTGTATCTATTGCAGGGTGAATTATGCATGTACTCCGAAAAATTTATTCCTATATAATGATGCAACTGGCTATGGTCTGCTTTCTTA
The DNA here is from genome assembly GCA_037074985.1 of Solanum bulbocastanum. Classification (NCBI taxonomy): domain Eukaryota; kingdom Viridiplantae; phylum Streptophyta; class Magnoliopsida; order Solanales; family Solanaceae; genus Solanum; species Solanum bulbocastanum. Next base: position 34,193,051 of record CM073597.1, on the reverse strand, counting down.
GTGTTCAATTATGTTGGTTATCTCTTTCTATATAATTCTTACTTGTTTTGATCCAATCAAGTTCATTGCTAATTTCAACTATTGTTTTTATAGTGGTTTGGCCGGGATGATAGAGAAAAATGAGAAATTACATGGATTGTGGAAAAGAATAATATTGATTGTCTTGATTTGGAATGTCATCAGCGTATCATCTGTGACATTGATCGTGATCCAAGCTGTCATAGTTTGACTGGGGAAAAAAATAATAATGGTTCAATCTATTTGTTTGTCTATTGTTGAATAAAATCTCTTTTTTAATAACTTGACTGCAATCTTATTGTTGCGCCTTGTTTTTCGCAAAACGGGTTTTGGTGCACGACCTAACAACTCTTTTGGGTTTTCGAAGATTGAAGAGTCGCCACCTAACGAATTAAGGTGCGTTAGGGCAGCTATCTAGCCTAACTAAGTCTAGCTAAGGTCAACGAATTAGAGATCGGGTAAGGGTTTAAGTTACCTCGAGGGGAAGGTGTTAGGCAACCCTCGAGGTCCACAAATGTGGGTCCCGGCCGTATCTCATGCAATTATGTGGGGCTACAATAGCAGTTAAGGTCACTTCAATATTTAATGTTTAATTAAACATGTGAACTAGGTGATAATAATAAATAAACATTTAAAATTAATTCAATTAATTATTATTTAATTAAACATGCTTACTAGGTGATAATATAACAAATAGATATTAAATAATTAAAAGAGATAAGCGAGGAGACAGAAGTTACACAAATAAATAGGTAATCAGATTTTATTCTTTTTATATTAAACTACCCCAAATAATTAGAATTAAACAGATAAAGGGACTAAAAGGGAAGGGAGACTCTAAAGGACTTTATGGATAAGCACTTGACTTTTATTTATTTATTTTCCAATAGGCTTCCGTGTAGAGACAGACAAAACCAAGGTTTGCCATTTTAAGCACGAGTCGATGTCATCATATCCATAGGGCCTAAATTACCCCTACCCCACCACCGCATGCTTTTCGTCCTAAAAGGTGTCTAGCATCCCCGCTTAATGTCCAAGAGGCATTGGACTACTATTAGGATGGTTTAGACAAAAATAAAATATATAGGCCCACCTAGACACCAAGTCAAACATGTTGGACGAGGATTTAGCAAGTAAGGTTTCACGTTGGCCTCTAAATTTAATTATTAGCATACAAACAAACACATAATTAGTGAAAGGTTTCATGCTTAAGTGTGTGCATACAAAAACAAATATTATAAAAAAAAAAGTAATACAACATCATAATTTCATAATTGAGTGGTAGAAAATTATTACCAAAATGCAGATTTTATTACTTTGATTTTAAAATATAGCAGAAAAAGCAATCATAGATAAAATATACTTTAAAACAGAAGCAGATTTTATTTAATTATTAGCGCCGATCGATCAAGAATAAGGCACATATTTTAAAAAATAGGGACAAATTTAATTTGTAATTATTCTCAACATGGATAGATTAAATATGCAGAAAATTATTTATTTAAATGGCAGGACATTGTTTGAAATGCAGAAAATGATTATATCAGGCAAATTTTATTTCAGATTTTAATTCAGGCGGCTTACTATGCCGGTTTTTCTGAAATACGCAAAAAACAATCATATAAGTTGAAGTTATTTAAGAGGTATCAAATGAATGTAATGCAGAACAGTGGGCAAAACAATATTGGCTGATTCATCTTATTTTTTAGACATGCTGGAAATTGTTTAATAGCTCCTATGAACATGATTTCTAGATGATTAAATAAATCGACAAAAATTACACCAGCTGACTAACATGCTACACTTTTATTAGCAACTTAAAGATTAATTAAAATCTGATTAATTAACAAGATTAAGTTATGCGGAAATCATTAAACTATTTGTCTAGCCTCAATTTTATTAGTGAAGTTCTATGAGCATAACTTCTAAGGAACAAAATTTACAACTTATAATCATGGTTTCTAACCCGAAATAACATATTAAAACCATTAGATCCTATAAGCATGCTTTTCTAAGCGTGATGCGAATATTAACTTCTAGCTTAGGCATACATTATAACTAAACCTAGATAAACACATTATGACAATATTCAAAATTTATTCATTTATAATATAAAAGGTTTTCGTTGAATTAATTGAAACAGGGAGCAAACAACATATTATGTTCATTTTTGTTAATAATTAAGAAGATGGTTAATGCCAATCCATAACATATTATAATAAGTAATTCAACACAATCAACTTTTAAATTATAATTAAAGATTAAATGAATTATTAACTATATTGACATGTTTGTTTTATTTTAATTAGATATAAAAATAGATTTGGTAAAATACGAATCAAAATCCTATAGGCATGCTTTTCTAACACAGATAGTTTGCGATAAAGTAACAAGTAGCACGTATATTCCTACCCCCCTTAGACGATCCCCCAAATATATATTATATATAGAGTTAGTGTTATACAAAATATTACAAAAAGATAAGAGAGATCAAATAATACAAAAATCCAAATTAAATAAATTCGGCTTGTCTAATGCTTTCCTTCCATGGCAACTCTTCAAATATCTTGAATCTTTAAGTTCAAGACCCTGTTAACGAAATCAACAATACAATCCAAATAATACACAACACATGTAATATCAATTGTGTGGACCCAATCAAAATAGCACATACACATTATTTTAACCAAATCATTGAACACACACAATCATACACATATACGGGGAGAAGAGAACTGACCTGAACGCTTCCATTATTTATTTCAAACAGTCAATACCCATAACAAGTGATGCAAGCTAAAATTAAACTAATGGAAAAGAAAGCTAACCAGTTATGCAGATTTACTAATCAGCAATGAAGACCAACTTATTCTAATATTCGACCCGTACACAGCAAGACAGCAACAGCGAAACAGAGGAACTTTTAAGAACTTAATTCTTTTAGAATAGGGAGCAAATATATTTTTTTTTTTTAGTATGAGCCAAGGTTGAATAGTGTTAGGATTCTTAAACAATGAAAGGGGCAATCCTATTTATGTAATTACTAAAATACGGGAAAATAAGGAAAAAGAATAAAGGGAATCAATTAGTATTTTTACCTTAATTCAAAGGAGCCAAATCAGATTTTTAAATTTAGTATTACCAAGTATAAAACACATACGAAATCTACTTACTATAATTAAGAAGGAAAGAAATAATAGTAGATTACACACATCAGCCACACAGAAAATAAAATAACTTTTTAAGGACAAGGGAATCAATTTACAGCACTAATCCTCCTAAATCGGAGGAAGTAAATCAACCTAATATAATTTTACCAAATATAAGAAATCTGTCCACTTTAAATAAGGTAAGCAAGGAAGGGATAATTTAAGATACCTGTAAATTGAATCAATCCAGCAAGCATAATTACTACAACTTCACATAAGAGATTGGCAAGAGATATATAATAATATAACCGACATATATTTTATGAAATAAAAAAGCCTTACAGTAGCGATAATATTGACTAAATACCGTAAGATGACTCAGAAAATCATCCAAATTTAAAATCAATTTTAAACCTACAAGATTGTTATCAAATCAACCATTACTACTAATTAATAACAATTAAGTAGGGGTTAAATAAATGTTAACATATGCATGACATCTTAATTTAAAGTCAGTCAAGAGCAAACTGATTTCAACATAAAATCACATATCAGTTCTACCACAAAGATCAACCGATCAGTTCTAACATAATTTTAATGAAATTGAAATGACACTAACAACATGCTAACGAATTGCAACATTAATTACACAAGAAATTCGAACAAAGAGAAACAATAATGAACAAACGACCTACACTTAAAAGATTTAAGGTTTTAAAAATAAAAATTCATACCTGGGGACAGATCCATCCCTATCAAAAGGCTTTATTTTCGTTATCACAACATTTTTGTTTGCCGAAGTTTGCTGCTACTACTGGCCGGAGAAGAGAAGCTCACCGGTAGCCTTGTGTTGTTACTGCCGCCGATTCTCGCTGCTGCTGGCCGCTGGATCTTGTTGTTGTTGTCTTCGCCGGAGAAGCAAGCGACTGGCGGCGCTGTTGCTTCCGGCGGCTGCTGGTTCCGGCTGGAGCTGCTGCTCGTCGTGGCTGCTAGCTGGCGACTGGCTGTTCACTGACTGGAGCTGCTACTCACCGTGACCTGTTCGGCGGTTCTCGCCAGAGCTGTTGGTGGCGTCGTCCGTCGCTGCTGGACGGAGCAGCTGTTGCTATTGTTCTCGCTGGGCGCTGCTTCTCGCAGCTGTCTCATCCTCGCTGGAAGAGAGAAAAGGGCTACGGGAATGGGAGGAGAAGAGAGAGGGGGCGTCGCCGCCTCTTTTGGTGGTCGGAGAAGTGGCGAGGAGGAGGAGGAAAAGGGAGATGCGGCAATCTAGAGAGAGGAGAAGAAGAGAGAAAAATATTTTTTAGGGTTGGGGTCTTTCTATGTTTTAAAGGTAAGTTGGAGGGTTTGATCTCAGCCGTTGAGATCAAGAGAGATGGAGGGCCACAATCATTTCGGGATTGAATGGACGGATGAGATGAAATTAGAATAAAATGAATGGCTAAGGAAAAATGGTTATAATTGCAATAAGAAGAGGTCACAATTGAAATGAAAGGTGGCTAGAATTGCAATAAAATGTGGCAATAATTGAAAATGAGAATTTGAATTGAAATGGCTAGAATTAGAATAGAATAGGCTAAGATTTAAATAATTTAGAAGGGAAATTAAGGAAATGCTATCCCATTAATAAAATATTACACATATTAAATATTTTCATAAAAAAAATACATCTAAGATTTAAAATAATTAAGTAAAGCAATTATTTTGATTTTAACTATCGATAAAAGTTATTTAATAATAATTACAATTTCTTTTTTTTTTTTAAAAAAAGTCATGCCCACTAAAATATATAATTTTAAGACGAAATTAATTGAAATTTTAAACTAGAAATATATTTTAAAAATACGTTGTTTAATCGAATAGCACTTCCGAAATGGTTAAAGGTAGGTCAAAATTGGGTGTCAACAGCTGCCCCTTGGTTGCTTGGGAATGAAGAATGAATTTCTGGGCAACCAACGTTGACTTAGTAGCCGATTTTGTCCGACCGATGAGAGATGTCGGTGGGATGAGTTGAAATAATAAAGAGTTGGAAAAGGGTACGATCGAGACATTGGTATTAAGCCGCCTACATATCTCTAGTTATACGAGAATCAGGTCGTGTGTAGTTCTTGATTTAGGAGCAAATGAAAACTCCTAAAAAATGAAAGAGCGGTACGGTATTCGGACGGGAATGATATTGGCTTGAATGGATAAGATTAGAGTAGTGAGAAAAGCGTGATAGAGAGATTTCCGGCTTAAGAGCGAAGAATCCGATGAAGAGGAGATAATATGAGTAGCCAAATATTGAGATGATAAAATTATAGTTATTAGCAAAGAATTCAATAGGGCCTCGTTGCGATATGATAATCGTAGCTCAGATGGCGATCGATCACGCCTGCAATTTCTAATATGACTAGATAAAATGTTAGCTTATAAATACAATAAGTGTGAACCAATATGATAAAATATAAGTGCTAGAAAATAATAATGACAAGATGAGATAGTAAGATGTATCTGCTTTGAGAGACATAGCGCAACCCTTGATAGAGTTTGGCTTAACTTATTGCAGAATTGCAACTCAGCTCTAAGTGTCCTATTGTAAGGCGGACGAGCCTAAATGCCATATTGTAAGACGAACGCCTGCTGTCGTATTGTAAGGCGGACGAGCCTGAATGTCGTATTGTAAGGCAGACGGGCCTGATGTCGTATTTTAAGGCGGACGGGCCTGATGTCGTATTGTAAGGCGGACGAGCTTGATATGTCGAATTGTAAGGCGGACGAGCCTAATGTCGTATTGTAAGGCAGATGAGCCTAAAATGTTCAGTAGGGTATCGTTGCGATAGATAGCAAGGCAATCGCAGCTGAGAGGGCAATTGATCTTATCTGCAAAATGTTAGTCTCTGCAAATCTATAGCTAGTAATAGAAGGATTAGAGCATGTTAAATAAATTGTAAATGTAAACATGATGCAATTTCCCATATCGACCATGATGTTTTGCCTTAAGACTATGAAAAATGATGTCTTAGGCTATGATGTCTAGGCCATGATACACAAAAATTATATCCTCAGGTCATGAAAATGTGTCTGCGGGTCATGAAAATGATGCCTTTAGACTATGACACCTTTGGATCATGATAAGCGGAAAGCAAATCCTTAGGCCATGATATGATGTCCGTAGGCCATGAAAAGGATGCCCTTAGACCATGACGCCTTAGGAACATAAGTAATGAGTAAAGAAAGCGTATCTGTAATTTGGGCATCTGTTGATATTCGCGACTTGATTTGGACAAATTCGGGCACATGCAATCTTCGAGCTCATGCAATATCGGGCACAATGCAATTATCGAGCACAATGCAATTCACGGGCACATGCAATAATGCAATTCTTGGACTCAATGCGATTCTCGGGCACATGCAACTTGGGCACAATGCGATCTTCGGGCACTTGCAATAATGCATTTCTTGGGCATAATGCGGTCTTCGGGCACATGCAATAATGCAATTCTCGGGCTTAATGCAATTATCGGGCATAATGCAATCTTCGGGCATAAATGTAATCTTGAGCTTATGCAATTCTCGGGCACAATGCAATATCGGGCACATGTGATAATGCAAATCTCGGGCTCAATGCAATTTTCGAGCATATGCAATCCTCAGGCACAATATAATAATTGATTTGAAGGCACAAAGTAGCTTGGACATTTGCCTTGTTAGAAGGGTCGAGTGCAGTTTGTTGGAGACTTTGCACTAGGAATAATATGCTTTCAGCTCCCGTCCTTGTTGGAACGACAGTATGCCATTTGTTGGCAATTTTCGAACTTTGAATAATGTAGTTTGATAATTTTTTCTATCGAAAGTACGGAAGGCCATTGATTGCCAATTTGTCAGATATAGCGGCGCATTGATCCTTAAAGTGGTGTTGGAGTTGTTCCTTGTGTATGTACCTGTCTTTTCTGTATTCAAAGAAAAATAGTTAAAAGGGGAGGTTGATCTGTATCCCTGATTTGGCGCAGTATGCTCCTTTGACGTCTGCCAAAATGTTTTTTGAAGTGTTGTCAAAAATTTTCTGCCCCAGTGTAGAACTTTTGTTATCATAATTTTTGTTGTAGATTGTAGTTTGATTTCTGTGAATTTTTGAGTTCCTCTTAAAAATTCTGCCCCAGTATCATCACTTGTCAGAAATGTCCCTCTGATGAAATTTTGAGACTCTTTCAAAATTTCTGCCCCAATTACACAGTCAAAGGGGAAGATGAAATTTTTATTATGATAAGACCGAACTCCATAGGAGAGCCTACGTATCCCCTCTTAAACGGGAATCAGGTCTGACGTAGTTCCAAATTACAAGAGCATAAGACACTAAACTGAGTGTTCTTAAATAATACTAAAATGATAGACTTTGATTAACTTTATTGCCCACATGGTGACATGGGTACCTTCCTTGTCTAGATGTAGAAAACTTGAACTTAAATGGCGGAAGACTTATTTGGAGACTGGTTTAAGTAAACTTTCATCACGTCCACTGTTGGGATTCCTTTGGCACAAGGTTTGTCCAGTGTATGCTTTTAGCTTCAATCAGTTGTTGAATCTTGCCTCTTAGAGCACGACATGTTTCAGTAGTATGTCCTTTCATCCCTAAATTATAGTCACAAATCTTGTTTGGGTCATACCCCTTGGATTGAGTATTTGGATTTTTGGCGGGGATAAGTGTCACACAGCCAACCATTTTAAGCATTTTATAGAATTGGTCAAAGGATTCAGCTAAAGAAGCGTAAACTTTAATGGGCTTCTTCGCAACATTGAATAGGTCTTTGCGAATATGAGGTTGAGTGAGTATTTTGACATTGTGGACAGGATATGCTGGTTGTTGATATGGTAGAGGAGGCTTCTGTAATGAAGGCATTTGATATGGATGAATTTTGAAATGGTATGAGAGACGCGTGATGCCAAGGAACTTGGTGCAGGGGAGTTTCATATTGAGGAGCTTGCATGATGGGATTCTGCAGGCGTGGAGTGAGATATAGAGGTCTAGATACATGAGGAAGATGTTGAAAAGGATATTGGTAATTTGAAATGTGAGTGTTCTTTGGAGGCATATGAATGAAGCTGGGTTAGTTTTGAGGACGAGGAGTAGGTTGAGTTGGTAGAGGATCCTTTTGGAAAGGGGCTTGGCTTGTGACAAGTTGCTTATCTATGTCTGTCTTCAGATTGGGATTGGAGGAGAGTAACAGTTTGGCCCACTCACGCATACCACATATCTTTTCTTCTAAACCCTTTATTTTCTGTTCTAAACTTGGGGTCGACTTGCTCGGAGGATGCTTCTTTTCGATAGTCTTACCCATAACCTTCTCATTAGTCACTTTCCTCTTTCCTTTGCGATTCTCATTTAGAAGAGAAGGAAGAGCGCTCTTTGATCGTGTGTGGTAAACCATGGTCTACAGATCAATCATTGGGAAATGGTAAAAATAAAAGCAAAAGCAAAAGAAAAATCAAGTTAGAACATTGCATAAATTGATATATCAAACACATTGTTGTAAAATAAACGCCCTAAATGCAAGGAGCCTCGTTGAGCCAGAGGTAGGCCTAGGACGACATATAAGTGATGCACAATAATTAATTTAAGCCTTATTTGCCAATTGGAGTTTAGCTTAGAGAATATGAACAAACTTCATTTATTATAAAATTCGAACAATACATCATAATTGAAAAACATAATTGAAACACTAAGGGAAAAGGGGTAACATGAGGGAAATCATCCTAAATTCTCAAAATCTTGAAGGTATCGGTTCCAAGAGCTTGGCGCCAATTGACTTCCTGTATAGGGAATGACTTTATGCCCGATCTTCAATATGTTGCGTAACCGCATGTTTTTCCTTTCATCAACAAGGGCATGATATCCTTCCCCACTCAATTCTCCGTTTTTAACCTCTTTTAGGAGCCATATGTAATACATGTCATGACTCTGTAAACAAAACAACAGACAAATTCTAAACTCCATTTTGGCAAATTTGGCTTAATTTAATTATTATGACCACGTTGACACATAATTATGCAATTTGTCCAAAGGGTGTTAGGGCCCTTTAGACGATAAGGTGGCTACTAATTATGCGGATTGACACCAAGGGTCAAACCACCTAGGGCTTATGTAGCATGTATGACCTAAATAAGGTTTTCTAAGAGTGGGCTTGACACGAACTTGAAATGGATTCTATGCGAGAAGGCTCGTGGTTTTCCGGTAGTAAAACTATCCGTTCCAAACACGCATATGCCGACTCTCTATAATTAGGTGTTTGAAGAGAATTGGAGTAGTTGTGAGAGGTGCAAAGGCACAACATCACTATAACAAAATAAAAAAAGGAAGAAGGTCCCAATTGGGGGAAGTATGAACGGAATGTCAATTTATCAAAGCGGTAAACATTTAGCACGTAGTTTAAAAACAGTAACACATAAACAATTTTAAGGAAAGCGATAAATAAATAAATACATAAATATAAACAAACAAAAATCACACAAATAAGGGAAAGGGATAGAGGTGAAACATGGAAATAAACAAATAAGGAATGGGGAAAGGGACTAAACATAAAAATAAATCTATATAAGGAAAACAAATAAACATGGAAATCAAACAACAACTAACATGGTAAAAACCAAATAAACAATGAAATAATCTAAGAAAAACCCACATAAAGCACAAAACACATAATAGTTTGAACCTAAATCCCCAGCGAAGTCGACATTCTGTCACGCCCCCTTTTTTTCAAAACGGGTTTTGGTGCACGACCTAACAACTCTTTTGGGTTTTCGAAGATTGAAGAGTCGCCACCTAACGAATTAAGGTGCGTTAGGGCACCTATCTAACCTAACTAAGTCTAGCTAAGGTCAATGAACCAGAGATCTGGTAAGGGTTCAAGTTACCTCGAGGGGAAGGTGTTAGGCATCCCTTGAGGTCCACAAACGTGGGTCCCGGCCATATCTCATGCAATTATGTGGGGTTACAATAGCAGTTAAGGTCACTTCATTATTTAATGTTTAATTAAACATGCGAACTTGGTGATAATAATAAATAAACATTTAAAATTAATTCAATTAATTATTATTTAATTAAACATGCTTACTAGGTGATAATAATAAATAAACATTTAAAATTAATTCAATTAATTATTATTTAATTAAACATGCTTACTAGGTGATAATATAACAAATGGATATTAAATAATTAAAAGAGATAAGCGAGGAGACAGAAGTTACACAAATAAATAGGTAATCAGATTTTATTCTTTTTATATTAAACTACCCCAAATAATTAGAATTAAACAGATAAAGGGACTAAAAGGGAAGGGAGACTCTAAAGGACTTTATGGATAAGCACTTGACTTTTATTTATTTATTTTCCAATAGGCTTCCGTGTAGAGACAGACAAAACCAAGGTTTGTCATTTTAAGCACGAGTCGATGTCATCATATCCATAGGGCCTAAACTACCCCTACCCCACCACCGCATGCTTTTCGTCCTAAAAGGTGTCTAGCATCCCCGCTTAATGTCCAAGAGGCATTGGACTACTATTAGGATGGTTTAGACAAAAATAAAATATATAGGCCCACCTAGACACCAAGTCAAACATGTTGGACGAGGATTTAGCAAGTAAGGTTTCACGTTGGCCTCTAAATTTAATTATTAGCATACAAACAAACACATAATTAGTGAAATGTTTCATGCTTAAGTGTGTGCATACAAAAACAAATATTATAAAAAAAAGTAACACAACATCATAATTTCATAATTGAGTGGTAGAAAATTATTACCAAAATGCAGATTTTATTACTTTGATTTTAAAATATAGCAAAAAAAGCAATCACAGATAACATGTACTTTAAAATAGAAGCAGATTTTATTTAATTATTAGCGCCGATCGATCAAGAATAAGGCACACATTTTAAAAAATAGGGACAAATTTAATTTGTAATTATTCTCAACATGGACAGATTAAATATGCAGAAAATTATTTATTTAAATGGCAGGACATTGTTTGAAATGCAGAAAATGATTATATCAGGCAGATTTTATTTCAAATTTTAATTCAGGCGGCTTACTATGCCGGTTTTTCTGAAATACGCAAAAAACAATCATATAAGTTGAAGTTATTTAAGTGTTATCAAATGAATGTAATGTAGAACAGTGGGCAAAACAATATTGGCTGATTCATCTAATTTTTTAGACATGCTGGAAATTGTTTAATAGCTCCTATGAACATGATTTCTAGATGATTAAATAAACCGACAAAAATTACACCAACTGACTAACATGCTACACTTTTATTAGCAACTTAAAGCTTAATTAAAATTTGATTAATTAACAAGATTAAGTTATGCGGAAATCATTAAACTATTTGTCTAGACTCAATTTTATTAGTGAAGTTCTATGAGCATAACTTCCAAGGAACAAAATTTACAACTTATAATCATGGTTTCTAACCCGAAATAACATATTAAAACCATTAGATCCTATAAGCATGCTTTTCTAAGCGTGATGCGAATATTAACTTCTAGCTTAGGCATACATTATAACTAAACCTAGATAAACACCTTATGACAATATTCAAAATTTATTCATTTATAATATAAAAGGTTTTCGTTGAATTAATTGAAACAGGGAGCAAACAACATATTCTGTTCATTTTTGTTGATAATTAAGAAGATGGTTAATGGCAATCCATAACATATTATAATAAGTAATTCAACACAATCAACTTTTAAATTATAATTAAAGATTAAATAAATTATTAACGATATTGACATGTTTGTTTTATTTTAATTAGATATAAAAAACAGATTGGGTAAAATACGAATCAAAATTCTATAGGCATGCTTTTCTTACACAGATGGTTTGCGATAAAGTAACAAGTAGCGCGTATATTCCTACCCCCCTTAGACGATCCCCCAAATATATATTATATATAGAGTTAGCGTTATACAAAATATTACAAAAAGATAAGAGAGATCAAATAATACAAAAATCCAAATTAAATAAATTCGGCTTGTCTAATGCTTTCCTTCCATGGCAACTCTTCAAAAATTTGAATCTTTAAGTTCAAGACCCTGTTAACGAAATCAACGATACAATCCAAATAATACACAACACATGTAATATCAATTGTGTGGATCCAATCAAAATAGCACATACACATTATTTTAACCAAATCATTGCACACACACAATCATACACATATACGGGGTGAAGAGAACTGACCTGAACGCTTCCTTTATTTATTTCAAGCAGTCAATACCCATAACAAATGATGCAAGCTAAAATTAAACTAATGAAAAAGAAAGCTAACCTGTTATGTAGATTTACTAATCAGCAATGAAGACCAACTTATTCTAATATTTAACCCGTACACAGCAAGAGAGCAACAACGGAACAGAGGAACTTTTAAGAACTTAATTCTTTTAGAATAGGGAGCAAATATTTTTTTTTGTTTAGTGTGAGCCAAGGTTGAATAGTGTTAGGATTCTTAAACAATAAAAGGGGCAATCCTATTTATATAGTCACTAAAATACGGGAAAATAAGGAAAAAGAATAAAGGGAATCAATTAGTATTTTTACCTTAATTCAAAGGAGCCAAATCAGATTTTTAAATTATTATTACCAAGTATAAAACACATACGAAATGTACTTACTATAATTAAGAAGGAAAGAAATAATAGTAGATTACACACATCAGCTACACAGAAAATAAAATAACTTTTTAAGGACAAGGGAATCAATTTACAACACTAATCCTCTTAAATCGGAGAAAGTAAATCAACCTAATATAATTTTACCAAATATAAGATATCTGTCCACTTTAAATAAGGTAAGCAAGGAAGGGATAATTTAAGATACCCGTAAATTGAATCAATCCAGCAAGCATAATTACTACAACTTCACATAAGAGATTGGCAAGAGATATATAATAATATAACCGACAGATATTTTATGAAATAGAAAGGCCTTACAGTAGCGATAATATTGACTAAATACCATAAGATGACTCAGAAAATTATCCAAATTTAAAATCAATTTTAAACCTACAAGATTGTTATCAAATCAACCATTACTACTAATTAATAACAATTAAGGAGGGGTTTAAATAAATGTTAACATATGTATGACATCTTAATTTAAAGTCAGTCAAGAGCAAACTGATTTCAACACAAAATCACATATCAGTTCTACCACAAAGATCAACAGATCAGTTCTAACGTAATTTTAATGAAATTGAAATGACACTAACAACATGCTAACGAATTGCAACTTTAATTACACAAGAAATTCGGACAAAGAGAAACACTAATGAACAAAAGACCTACACTTAAAAGAAATTCGTTCTCACAACATTTTTGTTTGCCGGAGTTTGCTGCTACTGCTGGCCGGAGAAGAGAAGCTCACCGGTAGCCTTGTGTTGTTACTGCCGCCGATTCTCGCTGCTGCTGGCCGCTGGATCTTGTTGTTGTTGTCTTCGCTGGAGAAGCAAGCGACTGGCGGCGCTGTTGCTTTCGGCGGCTGCTGGTTCCGGTTGGAGCTGCTGCTCGACGTGGCTGCTAGCTGGCGGCTGGCTGTTCACTGACTGGAGCTGCTGCTCACCGTGACCTGCTCGGCGGTTCTCGCCAGAGCTGTTGGTGGCGTTGTCCGTCGCTGCTGGACGGAGCAGCTGTTGCTGTTGTTCTCGCTGGGCGCTGCTTCTCGCAGCTGTCTCGTCCTCGCTGGAAGAGAGAAAAGGGCGACGGGAATGGGAGGAGAAGAGAGAGGGGGCGTCGCCGCCTCTTTTGGTGGTCGGAGAAGTGGCGAGGAGGAGGAGGAAAAGGGAGATACGGCAGTCTAGAGAGAGGAGAAGAAGAGAGAAAAATATTTTTTAGGGTTGGGGTCTTTCTATGTTTTAAAGGTAAGTTGGAGGGTTTGATCTCAGCCATTGAGATCAGGAGAGATGGAGGGCCACGATCATTTCGGGATTGAATGGACGGATGAGATGAAATTAGAATAAAATGAATGGCTAAGGAAAATGGTTATAATTGCAATAAGAAGAGGTCACAATTGAAATGAAAGGTGGCTAGAATTGCAATAAAATGTGGCTATAATTGAAAATGAGAATTTGAATTGAAATGGCTAGAATTAGAATAGAATAGGCTAAGATTTAAATAATTTAGAAGGGAAATTAAGGAAATGCTATCCCATTAATAAAATATTACACATATTAAATATTTTCATAAAAAAAATACATCTAAGATTTAAAATAATTAAGTAAAGCAATTATTTTGATTTTAATTATCGATAAAAGTTATTTAATAATAATTACAATTTCTTTTTTATTTTTTTTTAAAAAGTCATGCCCACTAAAATATATAATTTTAAGACGAAATTAATTGAAATTTTAAACTAGAAATATATTTTAAAAATACGTTGTTTAATCGAATAGCACTTCCGAAATGGTTAAAGGTCGGTCAAAATTGGATGTCAACACTTATTGTTTTGAGGATTCATACTTTTCTTACTGCTAGAAGACAAAGATAGTGGATGTATTGATTGTTCTTGTTTTATTAAATGATGATGTTTGAGTTTGATAATTTTTATATTACTATCGTTGAATTAATTCTCCAATGATGTATATGAATTAAGGTGCATTCATGGTCAACTTAAGTTTCAATAATAATTATCACTAAAGTTGGTCTTCTTTCCCGACAATTATTGTATTTTTATCTGTAATAACAAATGCCGCAAAATATGAAAGTTTTACCAGCAATAAAAATTGTCACTAAATAAATGACACTAAAAGTGATTAATAATGGCCACTAAATAAATGCCGCAAGAAGTATTTATTTTTAGTGGCAATAATATGGGTCTTTACCGGCACCCTAAATAAATGCGGCTAAAGGCTTTAGCGACACCGGATGCAATGACATTAGTTTAATTGCTGCAAAAAGTTTTTGCGGCACTAAAAATTGCCGCTAAAAGAAAAATTAATTGCCACTAAAAGTCTCTTTTGGTGTAGTGCTTATAAATACAATCTTGAACAATTTGATATCTGGAATCACAAAATGTTACCCTTTAAGGGGTGGGTTGAAGGAGTTAGTGAAGAAATTAAAGGAATTGAGGTTTTGACATGTAGTAATCTCACTCTTTTGCATGACTCTGATTTGTATGTTATAGAACTGTTTCTGTTTTGAAAAGACCTAAATATTACCTATCCCTGTATGAATTATGCTTTAGATTCTATATATATTGCTTCAGAGGCCAGTAATTTGGTCATGACTGATTTTGGGTCGAGGTTTTGTTTTTGAATTTGAATAGCTTGTATAAGATCAATGTTTTTGGGAATCATCTGCTTACTAATAGGAGGATTGAGCTCTTAAGTATGTGAAGGAGTAAGTAATTTAAGATCCTCTTGAGTAAGTGTATATCTAGGCTTTTTTGTACAACTGCTTTATGATTTTATTTTATTTTTGTTTTGGTTGAAGAATTTGTTCGACATTGCTTTGATTTGTAAATTTATTGTATGATTGGTGATTTTATAGTCCTAACTACAATTGGAAGCATTTAAGAGATTTATTGCTGTTAATTCCTTTTATATAAGAATGTCACTGTGAGTAATAGACTCGTAAAAGATTATTTAAAAATCTCTCTACCTTCACAAGACATTGAGATGGAGGATTCCCTTTTATTACCTTGAAAGCAATCCTTTCTATGCTACGTATTTGTGTTGCTTTGAGTTGGATTTCTGTGTCTAAGATTCACATTGCTCAATTGAGCTTTGGTGTATATTGTTTTCCTACTTCTTGATGAACTTTACCGCCACTCAAGGTTTTTCTACTTGATTATCTCGGATGAATCCATCTTCATGGTGGCCAATGCTTCTTCCCTCTATATACACTTTCACTTTGTTGGTGTACATATTTCACACTATCTGGTATCTCTTCGATGTTGTGTGCATACCAGTCACTAAAGTTTCTCATCTTTGGTTCAAATGTATTTTTGACTTAGGATTTATTCCAATATTTGTAACGTCTTGTAATCATTGATCTTAGCGGTTGTGTGAGATTGACCTCCATTATAGGAGGTTCACATGGAAAATTCTAGTTTTAGGACAAAGGATTATTTTCATATTGGTGTAAAGAACACAAGAATCACGATCGTTAATTTGGGAAGTAACATATACCTAAATGATGAATCTCTCTTGAACGTTGCTTTGATGTGCCCAAACATGGATATTCTTGATATGTCTAATCTTGAGGTAATTAGTATAGATGGTTCAACAATAAATGATGAAGGCTGGCCATGACTGGAAACATATGTTCACCAGTTGAAATGAAACTTGGAGAATTGTTAAGGAGTGACAATAGAGGGCTTACGTGTAATGGTGAAAAAATGTAGATCATTGAGAGATCTAAACTTGAAGAAGTGTCCTCAAGTTAGTATCACTTCTCTATAAAGTTTGGTATTTTCTTATTCATCACCAAGAAAAAGTATTCTCAGCTATGTTGCTTTAATTTGCTTTAATCTGTTGGTGTTTTTTTAAATGGAGTAGCAAAAACAATGATTGAAATATCTCTAAAGATTTTTATTAAGCATAATAGGACTTTAAACAACCAACTTGTTAACATAATGCAGAAAATCTGCATAACAAAAATTTTAAAAAGGCTAAATAATCTCAACAATTAAAACAACCTAACAAATATTTAAAATTTAAATTCATCCTAAAACTAGGTAACTTAATATGTTAAAAATGACTACACTAACTAAAAGCAAACTCAACACTGCCCATTTGCTCTAGATACTACAATTTAAAAAACTTGCTCCTCCTCGATTTCTGCATCTACAACGAGTGCTTGAAGATTGTTAAGCTTGCACACTTTTGTAACATGACTGACTTATTTTAAATTTCCACATATTGCATCAGGTTTCCACAAACAAACTTTTTCTAAGTGTGTTTTTTTGTTTCAGTATTTGCAAATAGGATAATTACCTTTTTTTTGTGCATAAAAGGCACCCTCAGTAACATTATTTTGTCTGAAGGCTATTTTTTGCTCTTTTCCTTGAATAGCACTTATTAGTTCTTCAACAGAAATAGTAGAGAGATCTTTAACTCTTTCAAAAATAAAATTTTAGATTCGAATCTCTCTAGAATTGTCAATTCCCACATAGGCTAAAACACGCCTAGAATCTGAGAAATCCAACCGAACTATCTGATTATTTAAGGACTAAATTTTAAAGTAAAAAGGTCGCTCCGCAATTGATAAGAAGGCTAGACTACCCATAGTCGCTTACTTCCAACTCGAGTTATCTACAACCACATTCGCCTTGCCTAGATTGTAGAGAATAGAGAGGTCATAATCCTTTAAAAGGTCAGTCCAGTGACGCTGCCTCGATGAAGGTCCCTCTGGCTCATAAAATACTGAAAACTCATTTGACCTATGTAGATCTCACAACAAACCCCATAATGGTAGTGCCTTCAGATCTTAAGAGAAAAAATTATTGCTCATGATTGGGGTAGTTGCGCTCATGGAGCCTAAGTTGCCCCGATGCATAAGTAATAACCCGGCCCCGGTGCATCAAAACACAATCCAATCCAATGTGGGATGCGTAAAATAGACTGTGAAGCCCTCACCCTCAACTGAAAGAGTCAATACAGAAGCAGTAGTCAGCAACTCCTTGAGCTCCTGAAAGTTCAACTCACACTCATCAAACCACTCAAAAGTAACATGAAAGCGAGTCAATTGGGTCGAAGGTGCATTAATGGTTGAGAAGCCCTCAACAAATTGTCTGTAGAAGCCTGCCAAACTAACAAAACTTCAAACCTCAGTAACTAAAGTGGGCATAGCCCAATCACGAATAGCGTCAATCTTCGTCGGATATACCATAATGCTATCCTTGGATACCACGTGCCCCAAGAATGCCAAAAACTCAAGCCAAAACTCGCTCTTTGAGAACTTGGCATAATTTCGGTGATATCTCAAAGTTGAGAGCACAATCCTCAAATGTTGCTCATGATTAGTACTGCTCTGCGAGTATCAATGTCATATATGAACACACTTACGTACAAATCAAGATACAGTCTGAATACCTGCATCATCAAGTCCATGAAGGTGGCAATGGAATTAGTCAACCCAAAATACATCACTAGGAACTCCTAGTTGCCATATCGAGTCCTAAATGCAGTCTTAGGGATGTTCGCTACCCTAATCCTCAACTGATGCTAACCAAAACTCATATCAATGTTCAAAAATATTGTTGCATATTGAAGTTGGTCAAATGAATAATCAATCCTAGGCATGGGGTTATAGTTCTTCACTGTCACCTTATTCAACTTTCTATTAGCAATACACATGCACATCATACCGACATTCTTCTTCACAAACAGTATGGGAGAACCCCAAGGAGATACACTAGACATGATGAATCCCTTACCCAAGAAATCTTGAAGTTGACCACTAAGCTTCTTGAGCTCTAATGATGCCATCTGATATGGCGAAATAAAAGTAGGTCGAGAACCAATCTCATGCTCAATCAGAAAATTAATACGATGCTTTTAGGGTAGGCCAGGTAGGTTAGTAGGAGACACATCTATGAAATGATGGAAAA
The DNA here is from genome assembly GCA_037074985.1 of Solanum bulbocastanum. NCBI lineage: Eukaryota > Viridiplantae > Streptophyta > Magnoliopsida > Solanales > Solanaceae > Solanum > Solanum bulbocastanum. The sequence continues at coordinate 34,174,299 of CM073597.1, read as the reverse complement.
TTTGAATGGACTCAACTGGAAGGACCTCCCTACTAATATCAGGCACATAGGCCAAATAAGATAGACATCCACTAGACATTATCCTCCAAGCCTTAATAAGCAAGATTACTCCAATCGGTATGCTACTAATTGAGATTTGCCACACCACTAGAGGAATACCAAGCACGGATAAGGTAACAACCTTAAAGAAGAAATCTTAAACCACACGATAAAGGGATAACCAGTCCATGCCCAAAATCATATCAATATCAAGCATATCTAACAATATCAGGTCAACCCGGGTGTCACTCCCCTTGATAGTAACTAAGCATGATCGAAACACCTGATCCACTACTAAAGACTCAACAACGGTGGTCAACACATGCAACGGTGCTTCCATAGGCTCAGAACTCATGCCCATATGAGAAGCATAATACACATACACATAAGTATAGTTAGAGCCTAAATCGAATAAAACATAGGTGGGATGATAGCATAAAAGAATCGAATATATGATCAAATCATTTGGTGCCTTTGCATCCGCCCTCGCTAGAGGTATATAGAAATGGCCCTGTTTGCCTTTGCCCTTGCTATCAGTTCTACAACCTAACCTGCCTCCATGGGGATCACTATGAATACCTTATTATCCAACGTGAAGATCTTGACACTAACCTTGAACCCTACTTTGAGGTGCTGATGGTGGAGCTAGAGCAATACACATATGCAAAGGGTTTGGCCCAATGACCTAATTCACCATAGTTAAAACAACCGAAGATGATCATCTCCCAAAATAACAGACACCACAACCATAACTAATAACATATAACCCATAACTCTGACTAGGGACAACATTACTTCGGCTATACTAGTTACCCTGTGAGCTCTACAATAAAGCTTGAGCAGGTCAACAAGGCTGACCCTGTAGATACTATTGTTGATCCTTTCATAATTATCTATATCCTTGGAATAGGACTCAGTGTAGCTACCATTATATATAACTCTCTTGTCGGTGCTCCCTTGATTATCACGATGAAGTTGCTTATTAGTGCGGGCGTGATCAACAAAACATATAAAGGAGTGACCTACTTAGATAGTTAACTGAGTCTCAACCCACAACTATAGTCTCAATAAACAAACAAACCATCAAATTGTCCTCCTCCTCCTCTGTAGGTAGAATCATGGTAGCATGATGGGAGAGCTCGTGAGATCTCTCCTCATACTTAAACATTGTCATAGAACTCTGCTCCATCCTGGAGAACATATTCCTAAAGGGATCTCTGATGTTGCGGTGGATGAACCTGACCAAAAAGGCTTCATAAAACTTGGTCTAAGCGACCGAAGAAACCCAACTGGTCTTGTCTCTATTAATCTATGCCACAATTGTCTATTTAGCTCATTAAGCTTATACTTAGTGAAGTTGGCTCCTCTCGGCTCCATGAGACCAAATCACGAGCTTGTACCCCCAAGGAGGTAACAAGACCCAAGGTGCCTCTGCTACAAGTTGATCGTGCTGACCTAGTGCTGGTACAAGTGCAAGTACATGCGCTGGTGCTGTAGCTGGGGCCTGCTGCATGCCTCAAACAACTGTCAAAACTGGGGCAATGACTGCCTGAAGGTATGGCGTCATAGTCGGTCTGGGTGGTGGTTGAGCATGTCTCGATCCCATCGGTTGCTTTGAAACATGGGCTGCTGGAGGATCCGCTACAGGCTTCGAACCCTAGTCTCTCTCTAAGGTTGGTGTTGCTCCCCTATCATGTAAGGGAGGCCGATCCTTATTCCTAGTCACCTTGCGATGCGTACAAGCCATCCTGCCAAAAGAGTGAAACAAGTGAGATTTCAAGAAATCAATAACACACAGACTTCATGAAAGTGAAAAAGAGGGGAACTCCTGAAGACACTATGTAGCCTCTAAAAGATAGGATATAGACATATCAACACCTATCCGTAGGACTCTACTAGGTATTAGCTCTGTACAAGTTAGACCGATGAACGTGGGACTCTAATACCATCTTCTCACGACCTGACTTCCTAAGTCATGTTGACATCTACTAAAACCCACCACTAGGTAAGTCAAACCATACCCAGAATGACAAGTAGTTAATACAAGGGTAGAACTAATAGAAAATAATACTTACAATAAGTAAAAACAGAACAAAAAGTAAACCCAAAACTATATACAAAAGATACCCTCCTAGAAACTGAAGTTACGAGTACAAAATTGTTTAACAAGATAAATAAAAGTCCCAAAAATAGACCACAACTATTTGTCTCAAAGGCAAAAGACAACCTAACATCTATACAGAAAGAGACAAGCTAATCTTGGATGCCAAGTGCTCAACCTCATCTCCGATAACCACAAACTGCATAAGACAATACTAGCGATCACCATTAGTAACTAGTACTTAGACCTGCATCATGAAAATGATGCACTGTGTAGCATAAGTCCAAAGCAAAAGTACTGATTAGCATAGTCGTAGTGACCTCAAGTTATTTATGACTTTTTGGGACTGACAGTTCAGTAACCTGGTTGTTCCTTTGATTTTTATGCGAGTTTTAGTGTTTTTGGAGCTTTTGAACCTTGAACTATCATTTTTTATAAGAAATTCAGGAAGATGACCTCAGAATCCAATTCTAAAAATTCAATCAACTTCATAACAGTCATTTTTAGCTATCAAAGCATCCTCAAAACACTTACACGAATTTCATAAAAACTTTCAAATCTTCATAAATTCATAGTTCATAATTCATAAGCTTCATCATGTGTTGATAGTCAAAATTCATGGATCATGCATGGGCTCATATGAATTCAACTTAAAATCGTGTAATTACTTCATTTCATGCAAAAGAAGATAGAAAACAATCAGTTGAATCATAATTGAAAAGAACCCATGAAGTTTGAATATAACCTTAACTTTGATTTGAGAATCTAACTTGTAAAATTGGAGATTTTAGGAACCATACGGAGAATAGGATTCCATAGGTGAATACTAAGATACCTTAGTAATCAATGACCAAAATAAATGGTGAATTGGAGTTCTTGAAGCCATACCCTAGATTTCTCCTTCCTTAGCTCTTGAGAGAATTTTGGGGGTGATGTTGGAGGGAATTTAGGAGAATGATTTGGAATGTGTAGTTTTAGGACTTAAAATACTTATACAGTGCTTAGGATTAGGATCAAAATGACCTATTTTAGGCATTAATCACTTAGGCAAATGACCTAAAAGACCCTTAATATAATTTCCAACCTTTTTCTACGAGTTGGACCTACCGTACTAGTGAATCGTAGAAAAGTACAAAAAAATTTAAATTGGACCAACTTCGAAGGAACATGTCTATGACTCTTAGGTCTTCCGACAATATGTAGAGACCAACCATAAAAACAAACTTAACCCTCAAAATTTCATTAAGTTTGGGATTCACCTATGAGACTTATCTACAACTCGTACAAGAATGGAAAGGCCGTCCTGGTCAACTATCGAATGAGGTAATAAAACTTGATTTTTTTTCAAAAACTCTACCCCAATTCTATGGTTCACTTCCTACGGCCTGTACGACTTTCTACGATCTGTAGGTAGGACTCGTAAAACCAGCTTTAGAAAGATTTTTTGCACTATCCTTTTTCTTTTGACTTTCCAACTTCCGAGGTGTTACAATATCTCCCCCTTGGGAACATTTGTCCTTTAATGGAACTCAAGCTAGCATGAATAGAGTAGGAGAGAAACTTACAACCCAACATGAATGCAACCACATAAGTGCATATGTCGAAAGAGCAAAATTGACTCCAAGCTAAAGCATATCCAAAGCATCATTTCATAAGACATATATGCAATTCATACCTAATGCATATAAACATGGAGAATCACTCCAATCTAGATCACAACATCAATATCATATTTGTCGTGAGCATGCATACATGAGGAAACATAAGAATTACTAAGACATATGAAACCAAAATAATGAACCATGAGGAGCTAAATACCTCAAGCTAGAGTAGGAACAGAGGGAAAGAGATGAGGATATCTAGACATCATTCTGTAACATCTCGAATTCAATAAAGTCTAGGAAGGGGTCTAACGAATTGTCAAGAACCCAAAATTGGACCGTGGGACCCTTCACGAAGCCCTAGACGGACCGTGAAGGGGACCATGGATCGTTATGGTGCTTGTGACAAGGAGGCAAAACCTGCCCCAAGTAGGCACCCACGGACCCTAGACGGGCTGTGAAGAAGGAGACGAGCCATCAAAGTAATCATCAAGTGGGTCAAGTAATTAGGGGTTCTCCCCTAGCCATTGCTCAAGGACCACAAATGTCAAAACGGCCGGTGGAGCTTCACACAGATCGTGAAGGGTTTTCATTAGACTTAAAGTTTAGGGTCAACTTTAAATGATCATATCTTTTAGCACAACAATAATTAGGTGTCCAATTACCTATCATATTAAAGATCTCTAAGTCCTCTTTCCAATGCCACCAAGTTTTCCTAATTCCAAGCTTGGAGTAATAAATTATGCCCAAAATAGTGAGACCCTGTCGGGCAGAAATTTTTCAGGACCCATTTGATGGGCCGTGGTAGTGCTTGATGGGCCGTGAAGGCTTCCTTGATGCCAATTCGGCAGTTTTCAGTCAGGGTCTTTTGGGTCTTTCCCCTCAATTATTTTAACTCAATGCTTTGTCATTTTCCTTCTACCCAAAGCCCTATATAATGATTCTAAACCCCCAAATTACCCAAACTAAATTCATTCTCTTAAATTCTCAAAAGAAGATCAAGCTCCTCCTCTCAAATTTTCTCTCTAAAAATTGAAAAAGGAAGCTAGGGTTTCAAGATCAAGCCTCCAAATCCTCCATTTGCTTCCAAGATTTTGGCATCAACTGTAGAAAAATACATAAACTTTGATGAAACCTTTCTATGGCTCTTAGGTCTTCCTACGGTATGTAAAAACCTACCATAGAAACAAACTTAACCATAAAAATTGTACCAAGTCTGGGACACACATACGATACCTATCTATGACTTGTACAAGAATTGACATCCCATCCTGGTCAACCGTCGAATGAGGTACCAAATCTTGTTTTTTTTTTCAAAAACTCTACCCTGGTTATATGGTTCACTTCCTAAGGCCCGTAGGACTTTCTATGGTTCATCGGTAGTACTCGTAAAACTAGTCTCAGACATATTTTCTGTACTCTCCTTTTCCTTTCGACTTTCCAACATCCGAGGTGTCACAATTTATGTATGTTTTCAATTGATTTAAGACTTTTTCATCATGATTGATCTTATAATACATTATTTCATCATATTTACGTATGACCAATGATTTTTACATGAATCCATGCTATATAAGTATTTATACTATGAAATCAAGCTTTTATTATATGCATTATGAGTTGAGGAGATTATAATTTAAGAATACTTTTTTGAATAAAGTGTCCACGGGATTTTTATAAAATTTGGTTTCCTCTGAATGAAATATTCTCATTATGGAATATTATTATGATTTAGATTTTTTTGATTAAGTATCTCTTTAAATTGATATGTTATGGAATCATGATATTTCAAAAGAGTTATTCTTATGATTTGTAAGTCATTATGATTGACTGGTATTACTAGACTAGTGAATCTTTCCGTGCTTAGCGCGGTGTAAAATATATATTTAAATTTAGTATACCTTTTTTTTTTTTAATGAAATCAAATAACACTTAAGCAATTTAAACAATATATATTTGAGTGAATTAGTAAATGTGAATTATTTAAAAGATATATTATGAAATATATAGTGTATGAGGATTTTTATTACGTTTACCTCTAGTTCCTTTTTTAATTATTTGTTGTAAAATCCATATCCATATGAACCATAAATATGTGAATGAACTTGCATCTTTACACCTGCATAAGCATTTTTCTTACAATTTTTTTTTAAAAATAAAATGGGCTCTACAATACTTGAATTCGGATTATTCGGACTTCAATATAGGTATCAAACAAAAAAACTCATAAATTACAAAATAAAAACGAAAAAAATGGTAATAACGAAGACAAATTTACCAATAAAATAAAGTAAAAATATCCTTTTTATTTTGCGTATAAAAGGTACTACATCACTCTTCCATAAATAAATTTTATACAAATTATAAACATCAATGAATTTACTAAATAAAATTTGTATGATAACAAAATGAATGTATTCATCAAATTATCCAAGAATTACAAATATAAATATTTTTATTTATAATTTTTTGTTATATAAATACTACACATGGTATTAATTAATTTGTGATGTATAATGTCTTCAAATTTTAGTCTTTGAATCTTTACTAATATTTTTTTACATGTATTCAATCATATCTTTTATTTATTTTGTTATATAATGCTATATAAAGTATGTTTTCTTTTGTATGGATTTTATATAACCTGAAATAAACTAAAAAAGGAAATAGAATAAAAAGGAATTAATACAATCAAATTTTCAAATACAATCAAATTTTCAAATTTTCGGCAGTCTTTTTTTTCTTTCCTTTATGCCTTTCTTTTTCATTTTAGTTTTTTTTTTCTTAACACATTAATTTTGTGCTTTCCTTAATTACAACCTGTATCTCCAAATTTTACTCTAAAAAACTGAAGCAATTTTAGTTCTTTTTCTCCTTATAATGAATTAAAATTAAATTATCATCTCTCTTTTTGTTTGTCCTTTTAAATAATCTCCTACTATTTAAATAACTTATTATTGTTCTCTATAAATTTAAGGAGAATATATATATATATATATATATATATATATATATATATATATATATATATATATAGAGAGAGAGAGAGAGAGAGAGAGGACATATTAACACTTATATATGGAACAACTTATAAATTTAGGGAAATTATATATGTAACATATTAAGAGTTATATATGGAACAAAATAAATAAATCATTATATTTAATTTTGGCAATATTATATATATGGAGCCTTTTTTATTCTTCTTTTGTTTGATATCTCTATTTTTCTCATCACTCTTTCTTTTCATTTTTCTTTCTCTCCTTGAGTACTCTATATATTTTCTTTTTGTATCTTTCTAATTTTATGTAAAAGTCCTCAATATCAATACTTTCTAAAAATATTATCACTTTTTTGTTATACAAATTCAAAGTATTTCAGTGAAAAAAGGAAGAGAACAAAAGAAGAAACATCAACGTTCATACAAGAGTTGGGTTGAAAATTTTACCTATCAAATTCACCGTTTGTAGATTTAGGCTAAAACTTCTTCAAAAGTATCAATTCCTGTTTCTTTTCTTCTTGCTTCACTCTCGGATGTTAGTTATATTTTGAACGCTTAGCAGCAGCCTAATGTTTATTTTTGTTAAATCACATGAATGATATCTTGAAAAGTGATCAAGGAAGAGTTGTTCATATAATATAATGTGTTGTGGATGCAACATTTCTACAAAAACATAAGACATTTGTAATGTTCATGCTTTGAATTTACAAAATAATCTTGGATTGTGATGGCCTTCTTCCTTAGACTCATTCTTTCTTGTCTATCAATTTTCGCAAATGTGAATGTATATTGCATTCTATTTATATAGTTGTCTTCAAATTTTAATGGTGTAAAAATCTTTCAAATTCTACAATTAAGTAATGCAGAATTATGTTGTGATTGAAAGAATTTATTGAAATAAAAATAGAGTCTTTTATTATAAATGATAAGGATTAATCTTAACATTGATTTTTTTGAAGGTTTTAAATCAATTAAAACGGTCTTGGCATTTGCTCATAATAATGTTCTTTCATTATTGTGTTTTTTATGATGAATTAAGAGTGGTCATAAAAATCAAATGCAGTTACTATGTAGGCTTGATTATATATTTATTGCATTAGTCTTTTATTAATGTATTTAATTAGTAGATTACGTATAAAAGTGAAATTAAAATGTTAAAAAAAGGGATAGAATAGATAAATAGAAATGAAGGCCATTGAGAGGTGTCACATCAACTTGGTCTACATTCATATATACTAGTAAAATTACCCGCATTTCGCACGGGAATTTAATATCATCGAATTTATAAAATAATACTTAAAACCTATCAATCATTAAAACTAAAACATTATATTATTATACATATAAGATTACATAGTAACAAACTTAATAGTGTAAAGAAAAATGAAAATTATTACATCTTATCATTATCCTTAATAACATAAGAAAAAAATTAATGACGGTAAAAATACATACTAGAATTTGTAACATAATTAATAGTGTCAGTGAACCACTCAACAGGAGCAAAGTACACAAATATTTAAAGTACACAAATATTTTAAAGTACACAAATATAAATCATTCTATTTATAGACAACAAACTGTAGTGTGAAGAAATATTTATTGTTGTTTTAAAATGAGAGGAAATCCCTCTATTTATAGATAACAAACTGTAGCGTGAACAAATATTTATTGTGCCTTATCGGAAAAGTTACAACTATTTGGAAAAGTTGTAACCCTTCGGAAAGGTCACAACCTTTAATAAAAGTCTCAACTCTTCATAAAAGTCACAACTCTTCATAAAAGTCACAGCTCTTCATTAAAGTCACAGCTCTTCATTAAATTTGCAACTCTTCATTAAAGTCACAACTTTTTCATGAATTTCACAACTTTTCATGAAATGGGAAGACTATTTTTGTAAATAAATAAATTAAAAAGGAATTCTAATTTGTGGTGGCGCCTAAGGTTCTCTTTTATATATATATGAGATTCTTACCATTTCAAAGACTAAGATATGAATATGATAAGATTTTATATATTTCCATTGGAAAATTACTTAGCACCAAGTTGGACTAGTGATGATAACCCTAGTCCTTGAACTACATGCTCTCATCAGATTATCTCCATTGGACATTAGTTAGTGGATCCCCATTTGCTCAGACTCATGGTCCTTACCTTGGCAAATAGAACAATATTTTAGTGTGGGAGTAAGATATCATAGTCCATGTTATAACTCACATGGTTTATGTCAATTAATGGTATCTCCCACCGTTCAGTCTTTCAGATTATTGCTTTGACCTTACATTCAGTTATTTCACTTTCAATATCTATCATTTGCATGTTTTACTACTTGGCCATTGTATTAGTTCATGTATTTTTGTTCCATATTAAGTTTAACATCTCTTATTAATCATGTCAAGCTTTACAATTATCATGCATATATCTCATACTCAGTTCATTCAAAGTATTGATCACACACCTCTTGTGCCTACTTTTTTTATGTGATGAAGATTCAGGACCTTTCTATCAGGATCTTAGTCTGTTGGATCACATATTCTAGAAAGTAGATAAGTTTTCTCTTTTTTCGAGCACTTACGTCAACTTGTAGTTCTAGTATGTTATTTATATTTGCATGTAATGATTAAGGGAAACGGGGGTCATGCCTTGGCTAACTATAATAAGTTGTATTAGAGGCTTCATAGACAGTTAGTTATAGTTATTGTATTCAATCAATTCAAATCAAGATTCTTTTCAAATTCCATCTGTAATATACAAAACATTATTCAGAAATATATTAAACATGTATTCCATTATTATGCATATGCTCAGTTATTATAGCTCTTTTACATATTCATATTTAGTTGATCATTTATATGCTAGTATCAATGGTTATCTTGGAGTCACTTGTGACTCTAGGCACTGTGTTACGACTAGGGGTAGTGTCTGGTTGTGACATATTTTACTCTTAATTTGGAGTTGGTGGTAGTGGTTTTTTCTTTAAAGACTTGGAGACATTATCTTTATAATGTTCATGTGGATGTGTTGATCGGTCATAAGAGCATGTAGTATGTTCTTAAGAAAGATGATTTGAATCTTTGCCAAAAGAGGTGACTTGAGTTGTTGAAAGATTATGATATGAGTGTTCTTTATCATATGATTGCGGCAAATGTAGTTGCTGATGCTCTTAGTCGATTGTCCATGAGTAGTGTTTCTCACATTGGAGATGGTAAAACACAGATTCTTCATGATGTTCAAAGACTAGCATGTTTGGATGTTCACTAGGTTGACTCCAATGAGGGTTGTTCGGAACATGAGAACTCACCAATTCTTCTAGTTTTTGATGATCAAGTACTAGCCACGAGCGGGAAGAGGGAAGTTCGTCGGAACCTAAATTAGTGAAAAAATGTTGGCGCAAGTATGCATTTAAGTATGAGTTTTATGCATAAAAACATGAAACATAATCATAAGGGGACATAAGTGAAAACATGAAAAGCATGAGCAAGCTAAAACATGGTTAAACCTTTGAAGAAGAATCATAAGTCATGAACATGGTCAATGCATCGTAAAAATCATATGCAAAGATTCATTAAAATCATTTAGAGAAACTTAGTTCAGTTTGTGGGATATTAGCTTTAACCAAATTAGACCATGCAAGCTATAACATGGAATCTAATGTAACTCCCACATCGAGAACTGAGAGTCTACTTGCCAAGGTAGAGCTCCATATAATAACATATGATATATGTGGATTCACAATCTACGCCATTCAAGGCAATCCTATGGGGCACGTAGTTTGGAACTAGAGGTTTCTACTAGAGACTACCCTATTTGAGCCTCCACCTCAAAGTTCTCTTGGTGCTAAGTGAAATCCCAATGTAATAGTCATTTTCATAAATATAATCATATATGGAAAAACACAATTAAGATACTAGTCCAATATTAAAATATCATAGAGTAGCTCATTAAATTTTGAATCAAGCTTATGGGAGAAAAACCTTTCACGAAACCATGATTCCTTAATTTTTCAAAACAATCCTTTCACAATTTCATTGATTCTTATCTTAAAGCAGTCTTGATAAAAAAACATTCTTTTCATAAATCATACATAATTTTCATGAAAATACCATGCATAGATTCCTAGGTTCATCATAAATTCATGTCTTCTAGGGTTCATAGTCAAAATTATTATATTTACGTGGATTCAAGTAAAATCAATTGAAAAACATTTAATTGAGTCAAGAACAATCATAATAAGATCAAAATTAAACAATTGAATTAACATAGTTAGAACCTTTGAAGAATTGAATGAAAACCTAATCGATTTAGTTGAAATTTTACTTGGATAAGAGAGAAACCTTGGGGCTCAATGGGTGAATGAAACACAATTATGAAGCCTACATACCTTTCTATTCAAATCTCAAAAGTAATGGTTAAAAGGAGTCTTGACTTGGAAACCCTAGTTTTTTCTTCATTGTTCTTGAGAGTGAGAATTGGGAAAGATGAATGTGGATGATGTCATGCCCCGAGGCTAGCCCCTTGACGTAACAGGGGAACAAGGATCACGAGTGACCCCAAGCTAACCCTGAAGCTGGCGTATAATAAGCAATCTATAAAATAACTAAGTAAAACATGTAATATGCGGAAGCTAAACAATAGATAACTGAATGTGGGGGATACCAAAATCTGATCTGAATGTATATAAAACTTACTAAGAGTTTAGAGATACTGAACATTCACTCAAAGCTAAAGCTGAATCTAATACTATGTTTGAAAGCCTCTACTGACTAGAGTTGCTGGGACATGCCCCCAACTAACCCTAGCAAAAAAGAAAACTAAAATAAACGACTAAATATGAAAAAAAATATGTCTACTGTCCTCAAATTATGAGGACTCACCACTGAAGCTACTGAATATAAATCAGAAAGCGATCTATGCATAATCTGGATGCTGAATACATGAACCTACATCATGAATGGATGTAGCGTAGAGTATGCGTCAGTACTTGGAATGTACTGAGCATGCAGGATATAGATAATAGTTGAACAAATATATAGGCTGAACAAAACATAACTAAGCAATGACATAGTCTAAACAAAATATAAATACTGAATTATAACTGAAAATAACTGAACTGAATGCAATGACCAAGTACTGGTTATGAGCATAACATGGTGAGAATGAATACTGAATTATATACTCAAAACCTGGTTAAATGCAATAGAAGTTTGATTGTGGGAGCTACTATTGCCCAACATAAAACCACGTGATCTAAATATGGATTCCAATATATATGCCCCATGGATAGGACGGAATATACCTTGCTAGGGGTATAAAGGTATGACTGGCATGATCACTAAATTTGATTCCCACAGAGGGGACTTGTAAACCAACGAGGGCACGTAGTTTTGGGACTATAAGGGTACGTTGAACCATAGTCCAACTCGGTGCTAAGCCTACTCCCAACTGGAAATGTGTATAAGAAAACATAGGTGAAATACTGGATAGCTCAATATTCTGACATGAAAATCTGAGAATGCAATATTAAGTACTAACAATGTAACATTCGAAAACTGGAGCATGTTTATTTGTTTAACTAACATAACAAGTGTCATTCATGAACTAAAAGAACCTACACAACTAGGATTCTGAGTTTCATGAAAGGAACAAAGCAAACTTTTGAAGAAACAAGCTAATTCAATTTAGGATACTACAACAGCTAAATCACAACAACTATCCAAAGTTTTAGAAACCCTTGATCTAATCAAGATATAGAGAATCAAGATTCTGACTGAATTCTAGGGACCTAGTAGATGGAAGGAATCCACTAGTGAAATCCCGTATACCTAGTGAAGAAATTCACGGAGAAATCCTTTGGATTTAGGGCTAAACTGAAGAAAACGTATTGGTTGTTCTTGGGGAAAACTGGCATCTCTTTCTACTCTTTTTGCTTTAAGTTTGATAAATTTTGAAGAATAAATGATTTTGGTAAGTTCTGACTAAATTACTAGGCTTAAACTATGTAAAACGACGTAGTTTATGGATTAAACGATGTAGTTTAAATGTCCAATGCATAGGGGGAAAGACCCAAAAAACCCAACTTAAAATCTAATTAAGGCTGACCACAGCGCCACTGACGGACCGTCAAAGGGACCACAACCCGTCAAGTGGGTCGTGGTTCTTGGCCAGGGTCTGCTGGTTCAGGGTACCCCTTCTATGGACCACTTCACGGACTGTGTGAATGGCCATGGACCTTGAAGGCCACTGTGGTTCTTCACTTGGGACTGGGGTCTACTGATCAAGACGACGGACCCATCCATGACCCATCATTGAGACCACGACCCATGGTGGGATCCGTGGTTTTGTCACGCCCCGAGCCTACACCCCAGACGTGACCGGCACTTGAAGACCATCGCTGGCCTCCAAGCGAACCCTTGGCCTGGCTTTCTTAACTCAGCGGAAACTTAACTCAACAGGATAACTCAATGCAATGAAAAGTTATAAAACAACTCAACTGAAAGTAATTTGCCAACAAGGCATCTCGAGTCTCAAAATAGGATATTTAAATATATACATGCATGAGAGACTCCAAACTAACTGACTGACTGTCTATGAAGCCTTTAAATACTGAGATGGATGTTGGGACAGACCCCGCAACATCCTAATAAAACAAAAACTAAGAACACAAAATAATTGAGTCCTCCGGAATGCAAGGAGGCTCACCACTGACTCTGGAGTGCTCAGCTGGATCAACGACGTGCAGGATTCTGATCCGGGGTACCTGTATTTGCATCATAAGACGATGCAGGCCCACTGGCATCAGTACATGGAAGGTACTAGTATGCGAGCTGGAAAACTAAGCAACAAAGGCTAGAAGGAAATTTGAAAGAAACTGAAAAGTTTACCTTGTTCAACTCAACTCAACCTGACTGACTTCTTTCAATATAAGGCAATTTAAAACAAGTGTGATATAAAGAAAGACTGTTTAAAACATGCTATAAAACTCTGTATGTATACAAGGATACAATAAGCCTGAGATGTATATAGAAATACAATTGAACTGATGTATATAAAATACAATAATTTCCGTGTATAAAAATACAATAACTGCTGTGGGAGTTTCTCTAACCGACAACCATCACATAAGAGCTAAAGTGATGATACAACGATCAACCTCACGCTGCCAGAGCATCCTATACCCGGCCAAAGGTATAAGACCTGAACTGCCTAATGGATCCACTAGTCTAATATGAAAAGGATTCATCTAAAGAGCATGATCCTTTTCTACCTATGGTGGCTAACATGGTTCTATGGGGGCTGTGGGTTCTTTGAACGCTCCCCCAATTCGGTGCTCGATACTACTCCCAAAAATGTACTGGCTCTTATGTTTTTAAAACACATTTCTTCCTGCTGACATGAGATAATTACTCAAAAAAAACTATCCCGAAGGCTCTTTGGAAATTTCAGTTTCCAACCTTGTTTAAATGTAAAGACATTTCTTTAAAACTTCTTTGGGAATACATAGTTCCCTAATAACTTTGAGAAAATGAACTCAACTTGAAACTCTAAGCTCTTTGCTTGACTTGACACTTGAGTCTAAAAATAAAGTTAAAACGTTCAATAAAGACTCTTGAACAACTTTACAACTAGCTTGACTTGCTTAACTTCTAAGATTAACTCTTAATTCCTAACTTCACTTGACTTCTAACTAACTCTCCTTAAATTGAAATTTGGATTCAAGGTGTTTGCTCATATGTTACGGATGAGTTCTTGACTTTTAGAAGTACCTTGGAGTGTTGGAAACAACTAGGAAACATAGGTATAATACCTAGGAACAAAATAAAATACAAATGGGGAATTAAGGTAACGGGAAGGATTGGCGTTCTAAGAGGCGCGGGGCGCCAACCCTCAACTTCAAACGGGACTGCTGGCCACACTGCCAGGCACCAGTCCTCAGCTTCAAAAAGGGGACTGCTGGACCCTCTGGTGCCAGCCCTTTTCCCAACAAAATAACCGACTTTCTCCCTCTTTTCTTCAACTCTAAACCACCCTTACTTCAATGGATTTAACCCCAAATACTAGGGATCATCAATCTCTCAACATACAATAAATTACAACTCAAATACACAACCCAATTATGTCCTACAACCAACAATAACTTCAACAACAACTAACAACATCAACAACAACTAACAACTTCAACAACTTCAACAACAATCCAATATTTTCTCAAATCATAAAAAAAAGAGCTTGGTGTGTGGGGGAAAGGATCAGACCACACAAAGAACTCACATACCTTGATAGGGATCACCCCCGACGAAAATCCACGACGGGAACTTGTTGATCTCCTTTCTCCTTTTCTTCTCCTCTTCTTCTCTTCTTCACTCTCAAGAACCCTAACTCTTTCTCTTTTAAAACTAGGATAAAATGATCCAAAAACAGCCTAACACACAATATAACCTCAAAAGAAATGGCTAGGGAAAAGACCAAAATGCCCTTAAAATTTCCGGACGGATTCCCTGCCAACTGCCCAACTTTCAATGGCCATAACTCGCTTATACGAACTCGAAATCGAGCAATCTCAGTGGCGTTGGAAATATCATTCCACAAGCTTTGCAACCATAACTGGAACTACTCCTAACTCATCGTGATCTAGGAGTTACGACTGCTCAAAGTTGGCCAAAAATCACTGATTTCCACACTTAGCCAAATTTTTTCCAGATTCGGTATTTTTCCAAAAATGGCTACTTCCAATTTCAAGCTTTTTCATAGCTATTTCAAATTGTCGGATGTTACAATATCTCCCCCTTGGGAACATTCGTCCTCGAATGAGGTGATTCTTACTAAGCTAAGGGTGCAACAACAACTCAAACACCTAACAAGCAACTATGCAACAACAACAACAATGTGCCCACTATAATTTAAAGAGCACTATGAAGGAAATTAATACCTTGATCTGCGGATTCAAAGAGATATGGATATCTCTTCTTCATGTTTTCTTCGGCTTCCCAAGTAGCTTCCTCAACAAATTGGTTCCTCCAAAGGACCTTGACTGAGGCTACATCCTTTGTTCTCAACCTTCGAACTTGCCGATCTAAAATTTGAACAGGAATCTCCTCATAAGATAAGTTATCCTTGATCTTGATACTTTCAGTCGGTAGGATCAATGAAGGATCGCCTATGCACTTCTTCAACATGGAGATATGAAATACCGGATGGACCGCTGCTAGCTCCTGTGGTAGCTCCAACTCATAAGCTACATTGCCAACTCTCTTGACTATGCGATAAGGTCCAATATATCGGGGGTTAAGTTTCCCTTTCTTACCAAACCTCATAACCCCCTTCATGGGTGAAACCTTCAAATATACCCAATCATCTACTTCAAACTCTAACGCCCTTCTCCTAACATCAGTGTAGGATTTCTGACGACTCTGTGCCGTTTTCAACCTCTCTTGAATCACTTTCACCTTCTCCATAGCTTGGTGAACTAAATCTGGTCCTATCAACTGTGCTTTACCCACTTCAAACCATCCAATAGGAGACCTACATCTTCTCCCATAAAGAGCTTCATATGGGGCCATCTGGATGCTAGAGTGATAACTGTTGTTGTAGGCAAACTCAATGAGAGGTAGGTGATCATCCCAATTACCTTTGAAATCGATCACACAAGCTCTCAGCATATCTTCTAAAGTCTGAATAGTGCGCTCTGCTTGCCCATCAGTCTGAGGATGAAAGGCAGTACTTAAGTTCACATTTGAACCCAAGCCTTTCTGAAAAGATTTCCAGAACTGTGCAGTAAACTGTGCACCTCTATCTGAAATAATGGAGATTGGGACTCCATGAAGTCTCACTATCTCTCGAATATACAACTTGGCATAATCTTCTGCTGAAAGGGTAGTCTTTACCGGTAGAAAATGAGCTGACTTTGTCATTCTGTCGACAATCACCCAAATAGAATCATGTTGTCTGCGAGACCTTGGCAACCCTGTGATGAAATCCATATTGATCATCTCCCACTTCCACTCTGGAAGTTCTATCCTCTGAGCCAAACCACCGGGCCTTTGGTGTTCAACTTTCACTTGTTGGCAATTTGGACACTTAGCAACAAACTCAGCAATGCCCTTCTTCATGCCATTCCACTAATAAACTTCACGCAAATCACGATACATCTTGGTGGAACCCGGATGAATAGAATATTTGGAGCTGTGAGCTTCCGCCATATTCCTCTCTTGGAGTCCATCTACCATAGGTACGCACAATCTACCTTGAAATCTCAAAACACCATCTCCCCCTATTCAAAAGCTAATACTCTTTGCTTTTGAACATTTGCCTTCAACTCAAGCAAAATGGGATCTTGATCTTGCTTCTCTTTCACTTCTGACATTAATGATGACTCGGCCCTGCTCGTCACTGCTATCCCTCCTTCTGCAGAATCTGTAAATCTGACTCCCAGGCATACCAGTCTGTGCACATCTTTTGCTAACTCTCTCCTTCCTTCTTCAATATGGGCGGTGCTACCCATAGATAACCTGCTCAATGAATCAGCAACAACATTAGCCTTACCTGGGTGGTAAAGAATACTCAGGTCATAATCCTTGAGTAACTCTAACCACCTCCTCTGTCTGAGATTAAGCTCCCTCTGAGTAAGCACATATTGAAGGCTCTTGTGATCAGTGAATATGTCGACATGCACACCGTACAAGTAATGACGCCATATCTTCAAAGCAAATACTACAGCAGCTAGCTCTAAATCATGGGTTGGGTAGTTCTTCTCATGAACCTTCAACTGTTTGGAGGCATAAGCTATAACTTTGCCATTCTGCATTAAGACACAACCCAAACCAACTCTAGATGCATCACAATACACCACAAAACCTTGAGTACCTTCTGGTAGCGTCAAAACTGGAGCTGTAATCAATCTCTTTTTCAATTCCTGAAAGCTTTTCTCACAAGCTTCAGACCATTGAAATTTCATCGTCTTCTGAGTCAACTTTGTCAAAGGAGATGCAATAGTCGAGAACCCTTCAACAAACCTTCTATAATAGCCAGCCAAACCCAAGAAACTCCTAATTTCAGTTGGAGATGTGGGTCTAGGCCAATTCTGCACTGCCTCAATTTTTCGAGTATCAACTTTAATTCCATCACCGGACACAATGTGGCCTAAGAACGCCACAGACTTAAGCCAAAACTCACATTTAGAGAACTTGGCATACAACTCTTTATCTTTCAAAGTTTGAAGAACTATTCTGAGATGGCTAGCATGATCTTCTTCATTCCTTGAATAGATTAGTATGTCATCAATAAAGACAATAACAAACATATCTAAATAAGGTTTGAAGACTCTATTCATCAAGTCCATGAAAGCTGTCGGTGCATTGGTCAAACCAAAGGACATGACTAAAAACTTATAATGACCATACCTAGTTCTGAAAGCTGTCTTTGGGATATCACATTCCCTTACCCTTA
Source organism: Solanum bulbocastanum (assembly GCA_037074985.1). NCBI lineage: Eukaryota > Viridiplantae > Streptophyta > Magnoliopsida > Solanales > Solanaceae > Solanum > Solanum bulbocastanum. The sequence continues at coordinate 34,156,115 of CM073597.1, read as the reverse complement.
ACTGATGATAGCCTGATCGGAGGTCAATCTTTGAAAAACAAGTGGCACCCTGAAGCTGATCGAAAAGATCATCAATCCTCGGAAGAGGGTACTTGTTCTTGATGGTAACCTTATTCAACTGGCGGTAGTCTATACACATTCTAAGGGAACCATCTTTCTTTCTCACAAACAAGACCGGAGCTCCCCAAGGCGAGACACTTGGTCGAATGAAACCCTTATCTAGGAGATCTTTCAACTCTTTCAACTCTGCTGGTGCCATTCTATATGGCGGAATAGAGATAGGACGAGTATCTGGAATGAGATCTATGCCGAAATCTATTTCTCTCTCAGGAGGAATTCCGGGTAGATCATCAGGAAAAACTTCTGGAAACTCTCTTACTATAGGAACTGACTGGAAATGAGGTATCTCAACACTAGAGTCATGAACTCAGACTAAGTGATAGATACAACCCTTCGAAACTAACTTTTTCGCCTTAAGGTACGAAATGAATTGACCCTTAGGCACTACTGAACTACTACTCCACTCTAAGACTGGCTCATTCGGAAACTAAAACTTGACCACTCGAGTTCTACAGTCTATCGATGCATAACAAGCATGAAGCCAATCCATACCTAGAATGACATCGAAATCTATCATGTCTAACTCAACCAAATCAACCATGGTGCTCTTGTGACTGATGGAAACATGACAATCACGATAGACTCTTTCTACTAGAATAGATTCCCCAACAGGTGTAGAAACACAAAAGGGTTCACAAAGTCTTTCAGGAAGAACCTCAAACTTATTTGCAACATAAGGAGTTACAAAAGATAAACTTGCTCCTGGGTCTAGCAAAGCATACACATCAAAAGCAAAGACTTGATCATACCAGTGACAACATTTGGAGAATTCTCTTGCTCATGGCGATTGGTGATTGCATAAAGGCGGTTTGCTCCTCCACTGGTACTAGAAATAGCTCCTCTAGGTGTCGTCCTGTCTAGGGGAACAACTGAAGAAGACTGTGCTTTATTTCCCTCATTACCCTGCCTATTCTTTGGACACTCTCGCATGAAATGTCCATTCTGACCACACTTGAAACAACCAACGGAGCCCTCTCGACAAATACCTGAGTGGTTCCTACCACACTTGGCGCAGGCAGGAGGCTTACTACTCCCTTGCGCCACACTACCCAAAGATTGTGCTGGTCTAGCCCTGAAGTCCTTCAAATTCTGAACATTAAATTCACCTTTATATCTGGGTGCAGGTGCTCTAACAGATGATGGTGCAGGTCCCTTTTGCCTCTGCTGAAAGGAGGAACGGTTTAAATTACCTCTCTGCTGCCCGGACTCGTTCCCGGTCTTTGCTCTCTTATTTCTAAACTCTTCTCTGTCCCTCAGCTTCTCTTCCTCAACCTGATGCACTTAAACCATCAACCTTGATATGTCCATGTCCCCGATAAGCATTGCAGCCCTACCTTTCTTGCTCGACAACCGAGACAACCCAGCAACAAACAAGCTCATTCTATTCCTCATGTCCGCAACCATCTCCGGAGCATAGCGGGATAATTGTGTGAACTTCAGACTGTACTCATGAACACTCAAAGAATCCTACTTAAGTGTGAGGAACTCACGTACCTTGGCCTCTCTCAACTCTCGAGGAAAGAAATGCCCTAAGAAAGCTTCCTCAAAATCAGCCCAACTCGCAGGTGGTGCATTCTCAGCTCTACTTCTTTTCCACTGGTCGAACCAAGTTCTAGCAACATCCTTCAATTGATAAGCAGCTAGTTCAACCCGCTCAATATCTGCTACATGCATCACATCAAAAATCTTCTTCAACTCCTCAGTGAAGTTCTCTGGATCCTCAGTAGTACTTGAACCCATGAAACTCGGAGGATTCATCCCCAAGAACTCACGAATCCTTGAAGTGTCAGCTCCTTCATGTCGAGCTCCTCTTTGCTGACCAATTTGATTAGTCACAGCTTGACTCAGAATTCTAATTGCCTCTCTAAACTCGGCATTAGAAACTTCCCCTTGATCTTGCACTCCCGGGGCATAAGGTAACTCTTGCTCATCAACATAACGTCTAGGAAGACGCCCTCTACCAACTCTTCGTGGAGGCATGATTATCTGAAAACACGCACAAGCGCGGATTAGAAAGAAACTTTTTAGAGATCAACTCTAACGCATGAAATGAGTGTGAAAGAAATGAGAAATCTTCCTAAATGTTGCAGCCTCCCAATTATAGATGTGGCGCGCTTCACACCGATAACTAGGACTCTACAGACACGGCTTCATAGACTCCCTAAGACTCTTGAACTCTGTGCTCTGATACTAAGTTTGTCACGCCCTGAGCCTACACCCCAGACGTGACCGGCACTTGAAGACCATCGCTGGCCCCCAAGCGAACCCTTGGCCTGGCTTTCTTAACTCAGCGGAAACTTAACTCAACAGGATAACTCAATGCAATGAAAAGTTATAAAACAACTCAACTGAAAGTAATTTGCCAACAAGGCATCTCGAGTCTCAAAATAGGATATTTAAATATATACATGCATGAGAGACTCCAAACTAACTGACTGACTGTCTATGAAGCCTTTAAATACTGAGATGGATGTTGGGACAGACCCCGCAACATCCTAATAAAACAAAAACTAAGAACATAAAATAATTGAGTCCTCCGGAATGCAAGGAGGCTCACCACTGACTCTGGAGTGCTCAGCTGGATCAACGACGTGCAGGATGCTGATCCGGGGTACCTGTATTTGCATCATAAGACGATGCAGGCCCACTGGCATCAGTACATGGAAGGTACTAGTATGCGAGCTGGAAAACTAAGCAACAAAGGCTAGAAGGAAATTTGAAAGAAACTGAAAAGTTTACCTTGTTCAACTCAACTCAACCTGACTGACTTCTTTCAATATAAGGCAATTTAAAACAAGTGTGATATAAAGAAAGACTGTTTAAAACATGCTATAAAACTCTGTATGTATACAAGGATACAATAAGCCTGAGATGTATATAGAAATACAATTGAACTGATGTATATAAAATACAATAATTTCCGTGTATAAAAATACAATAACTGCTGTGGGAGTTTCTCTAACCGACAACCATCACATAAGAGCTAAAGTGATGATACAGCGATCAACCTCACGCTGCCAGAGCATCCTATACTCGGCCAAAGGTATAAGACCTGAACTGCCTAATGGATCCACTAGTCTAATATGAAAAGGATTCATCTAAAGAGCATGATCCTTTTCTACCCATGGTGGCTAACATGGTTCTATGGGGGCTGTGGGTTCTTTGAACGCTCCCCCAATTCGGTGCTCGATACTACTCCCAAAAATGTACTAGCTCTTATGTTTTTAAAACACATTTCTTCCTGCTGACATGAGATAATTACTCAAAAAAAATTATCCCGAAGGCTCTTTGGAAATTTCAGTTTCCAACCTTGTTTAAATGTAAAGACGTTTCTTTAAAACTTCTTTGGGAATACATAGTTCCCTAATAACTTTGAGAAAATGAACTCAACTTGAAACTCTAAGCTCTTTGCTTGACTTGACACTTGAGTCTAAAAATAAAGTTAAAACGTTCAATAAAGACTCTTGAACAACTTTACAACTAGCTTGACTTGCTTAACTTCTAAGATTAACTCTTAATTTCTAACTTCACTTGACTTCTAACTAACTCTCCTTAAATTGAAATTTGGATTCAAGGTGTTTGCTCATATGTTACGGATGAGTTCTTGACTTTTAGAAGTACCTTGGAGTGTTGGAAACAACTAGGAAACATAGGTATAATACCTAGGAACAAAATAAAATACAAATGGGGAATTAAGGTAACGGGAAGGATTGGCGTTCTAAGAAGCGCGGGGCGCCAACCCTCAACTTCAAACGGGACTGCTGGCCACACTGCCAGGCACCAGTCCTCAGCTTCAAAAAGGGGACTGCTGGACCCTCTGGTGCCAGCCTTTTTCCCAACAAAAAAACTGACTTTCTCCCTCTTTTCTTCAACTCTAAACCACCCTTACTTCAATGGATTTAACCCCAAATACTAGGGATCATCAATCTCTCAACATACAATAAATTACAACTCAAATACACAACCCAATCATGTCCCACAACCAACAATAACTTCAACAACAACTAACAACATCAACAACAACTAACAACTTCAACAACTTCAACAACAATCCAATCTTTTCTCAAATCATAAAAAAAAGAGCTTGGTGTGTGGGGGAAAGGATCAGACCACACAAAGAACTCACATACCTTGATAGGGATCACCCCCGACGAAAATCCACGACGGGAACTTGTTGATCTCCTTTCTCCTTTTCTTCTCCTCTTCTTCTTTTCTTCACTCTCAAGAACCCTAACTCTTTCTCTTTTAAAACTAGGATAAAATGATCCAAAAACAGCCTAACACACAATATAACCTCAAAAGAAATGGCTAGGGAAAAGACCAAAATGCCCTTAAAATTTCCGGACGGATTCCCTGCCAACTGCTCAACTTTCAATGGCCATAACTCGCTCATACGAACTCGAAATCGAGCAATCTCAGTGGCGTTGGAAAGATCATTCCACAATCTTCGCAACCATAACTGGAACTACTCCTAACTCATCGTGATCTAGGAGTTACGACTGCTCAAAGTTGGCCAAAAATCACTGATTTCCACACTTAGCCAAATTTTTTCCAGATTCGGTATTTTTCCAAAAATGGCTACTTCCAATTTCAAGCTTCTTCATAGCTATTTCAAATTGTCGGATGTTACAGGTTTGGTGCTGGAGCTTGGGTGGTTCTGCCCCCACGGATCACGTGGTGGTCTACGACCCATGAAGGGATCCATGGTCCTCCACTTCTGGGACGGTGTGAACCATGAGCAGGTCGACGAATCATGGTTCCTTTCACGGTCTGTGAGCCTCTTTGTGGTTCACCAATTTTCTGTTGTTCTATCTAAGATAAGTTCTGAGGTGTTGCAATAGCTCCCCCTTGAGAACATTCGTCCTCGAATGAAGTCTAAACTAGTTGAGTAAGGAGGGAAGGAGCTGCAATTCCTACCACTAAGTACTAGAAACTGAAATGTAACTGAACTGAGTTCCAATAACATGCAAATATGCTGGAATTCAAGAGCAACTAGGTGGAACAAGATGCTGAGACTGAATTTTACAAGATTATACTGAGAGATCGGAGAGGAACAATTACCTCAAGCTGGAACGGAATTGGAAGGAAAGATATGAGGATACTTGGCCATCATGGTTGCTTCTGCTTCCCAAGTAGCTCCCTCAATGGACTGAATCCTTCACAATACCTTCACTGAAGCGACTTCTTTATATCTCAACCTAGGAACCTGACGGTCAAGAATCTAAACTAGCACATCTTCATAAGTGAGACTATCCTTCACAGCCACACTCTTTAATGGTACTATTGATGCTGGATCACCCATACACTTCTTCAACAAGGAAATGTGAAAGACTGGATGAACCGCTGCTAGTTCTGTTGGCAACTATAACTCGTACGCTATGCTAACCAACCCATTTCAGGATTTTTTAAGGACCTACATATCTTGGACAGAGCTTCCCTTTGTTGCCAAATCTCATCACCCCCTTCATAGGTGACACCTTTAGGAAAACCCAATCATTGATTTGGAACTCTAAGTCCCTTCTCCGTACATCTGCATGGGACTTCTAATGACTCTGGCTGTCTTTAGTCTATCTCTGATGAGAAGAATTTTTTCCATAGCTTCATGAACCGAATCTTGCCCAATAAAAGCTGCTTCACCTACTTCAAACCAACCAATTGGGGACCTGCATCTACACCCATATAATGCCTCATAAGGGGAAATATGAATATTAGAATGGTAACTATTATTGTAGGTAAGATCTATAAGAGGTAGGTGATCATCCCAACTACCCTTGACATAGATCTCACAACCTCTCAACATATCCTCTAAGGTTTAAGTGGTACGCTGTGCCTGACCATCCGTCTGTGGATGAAATGTTGTGCTGAGATTTACCTGAGTAACAAGACCCTTCTAAAATGATTTCCAGAAATGAGAGGTAAACTAAGGACCTCTATCTGAGATGATAGACAAGGGAACTCCATGCAACCTAACTATCTCATTAATGTAGAGTTTAGCATAATCCCTTTCTGAATTTGTAGTTTTGACAGCCAAGAAGTGAGAGACCTTAGTAACTCTATCTACTATCACCCCATAATGAAGTCCATGTTTATCACTTCCAACTTCCATGTAGGAATGTTAATCTCTAAAGTCATATCTCCTGGTTTCTGATGTTCTACCTTTACCTGTTGGCAATTAGGACACTTAGCCATAAAGTCTGCTATATCCCTCTACATGCCGTTCCACAAAAAGACTTCCCAAAGATCACGTTACATCTTAGTGGCACTTGGATGAATGGAATACCTGGAGTTATGGTCTTTTGTAATGATTTTCTACCTCAACTCACTCACTTTAGGAACACATAAGCGACCCTGGTAACGAAGCACACCATCTCCCCTTTGGGAGAAAACCTCAAGTTTCTGCTGATGAACTGCCCCCTTAATTTGAAGTAATATAGGATCACTATCTTATTTTTCATTAACCTCGGCTACCAATGAAGATTCTGACCCATTGTGAACTTTCACACCACCATCTTATGTGTATGTAAGACAAACTCCTAGGTGAGCGAGCCAACGAACATCTTTGGCTAACTCTTTCTTGTCTTCCTCAACATGTGCTACACTACCCATAGACAGTTTGCTGAGGTCATCAACCACTACATTGGCCTTACCAGGATGGTAAAACACATTTATGTCATAGTCTTTGAGGAATTCAAGCCACTTTCTCTGACGAAGATTCAATTTTTTCTGGCTAAACACTTATTGGAGGCTGTTATGGTCTGTGAACACATCTATGTGAACACCATACGTGTAATGTCTCCAAAGCTATAAGGAAAATACTATTGCTACAATCTTGAGGTCATGAGTCGAGTAGTTCTTCTCATGGACCTTAAGCTGTCTAGAAGCATAATCTATAACCTTATCTCACTGCATCAACACACAACCTAGGCCAACACTGGATGTAACACAATAAATCACATAGCCGTTTGAACCATCTGGTAGGGTCAAGACAGGAGTTGTAGTCAACCCAGTCTTCAGTTTTGAGAAGCTTTTCTCATATTCATCTGACCACTGAAATCTGACCTTCTTTCGAGTCAACTTGGTCAATGGGGAAGCTATGGATTAAAATCCTTCAATGAATCTCCTTTAATAACTGGCCAAACCCAAGAAAATTCTTATTTGTTGGAGAGGTGGGTTCGGACCAGTCTTGTACCGCTTCAAATTTATGGGAATCCACTCGGATCCCTTTGCTACCACATAACCATGGAAAGAGACTGATTATTACAAGAATTCACATTTGTTGAACTTAGCGAATAACTGGCGATCTTTGAGAGTTTACAGAACAACTCTTAGATGAGTCGCATGCTCCTTCTTATTCTGAGAATAAATGAGGATATCATCAATAAAGACGATAACGAACAAGTCCAAATACTGTTTGAACACCCTTTTCATTAAGTCCATGAAAGCTGCAGGTGCATTTGTTAGTCCAAATGTCATAACTACAAATTCATAATGACTATATCGAGTTCTGAAGGCTATGTTTGAATGTCACTATCGCTGACTCGAAGCTGATGATAGCCAGATCTGAGGTCTATCTTTGAAAAATGACTAGCACCGTGAAGGTTGTCGAACAAGTCATCAATCCTGGGAATAGGATGTTTGTTCTTGATTATAACATTGTTCAACTGATGATAGTCAATTCACATTCTGAGGGAACCGTCTTTCTTTTTTGCGAACAACACAGGAGCACCCCATGGAGAGATACTGGGCTTAATGAAACCCTTATCTAGGAGGTTTCAACTGTTCTTTCAATTTCTTAAGCTTGGCTGGAGCCATTTTATAAGGAGGAATCCAGATAGACTGTGTATTTGGAAAGAGATCAATTTTGAGGTCTATTTCCCTTTTGGGAGGAACTCCAGGAAGATCTTATGGAAACACTTCTGGAAACTCATTTACTGCTAGGACTGACTCAAGAGTTGGGGTTTCGAAGTTTGAATCCTTAACCTGAACAATATGATAGATTATAAAATCTATATAATTAACTTCTAAATTTATGGTATTTCCACAAGTTCCCCATTAAGTTATGATCTAAATATATAGCCCTAACACATTTCAACCAAAGTAAATTTGAAAGATAACCTAAAAAGATGAAATTTTGAAAAACTAGCTCAAGAAATTACCCTTAAAACCAAAATCCCCAAAAATGGCAATGATCGGTTCGTTGCATGATGAAATCATAGAAGCGATAGTCTCCCGGATGCCTGTAAAATTAGTTGGTCAAGTCCGTTGAGTTTTCAAGCAGTGGTGCTCTTTTCTTTCAGACCCAAAATTCATAAAATCTCACCTCAATTTTCATTCCAACAAACATGAACAAATTAAGCTAATTCTCATCTATGATGTTTCTCAATCTCTTCACTCTCTTCATATTAACCCTAACCCCCAAAATGGAATTGATGCAATTTCAACGGAGCTTAGTGTTTAGGAAAAATGGAAGAAAATTGTTGTTTCATGTAATGGTTTGGTATTAGTGTTGAATGAGGAGGATGTTGCATTTTTAATCAACCCCACAACCTTAGAATACCGTCGAATTCCAAACTCTCCTCTGGCTCTTCCAAAGCGTGGTACCTCTACCGTGTATGCCCTTGAGTATGATTTTGCTAGTGATGAATATAGGTTATTATTCTTTCTTATTATAGATATGAACTTGAAGGTGACCTTTACTGTGCATTGTGAATGTTTACTCTGCGAGAATGCGTTTTTAGAGGAGACATGAGAGTATATCTCATTATGGTGCAATTCCTATTCATGATTTTGGGGTTTTCCTAAATGGGGCTTTGCAGTGGCTGTCTTGTTTAAATTATTGTTCTCCTTCTGTAATTGTTGCTGTTGATCTAACTGATGAGAAATTCTTCGAGGTGCCTATACCTACTATTACTACTACTTCTCTTTTGCACTTTTATGGAATTTTGGCTCTTAGAGGGTGTCTTTGTGCATTGGGTAATAGAAGAAATGAAAATGAAATTGATGTTTGGATAATTAAAGAATATGGGGTTGCAGAGTCTTGGATCGAATTTAGTGTTGTAAAAAACACTTACCCTTTTAGTGCCACACCCGTGTGTTTAATGAGTGATGATGACATTGTATTAGATGCTCCAAGGAAAGAGAAGTTGATTATCTACAATAAGAAAGAGGAACAACATAGAGAAATGAATGTTGATGGAAAAACTTCTAAGTGTATAAGGACTAGAACTTTCATGGAGAGTCTTGTCTCTCCTATGATTGGCAGGGAATCTGAGGGTAGTGACTATATCGTTTGATACAGTATTTAGAGATTATGTCATACTCAAGTATTGATTTCTTATTCATTTTTCATAGTATTTATTCATCACTAGGAACCATATAATTTTATGAATGGTATTTTTTTCCTCATCGAGTTTTATAAATAATAGTTGTCTTGTCCTCCATAGAGTTTTGTGATGGTAATTCTTCTGTCCTGTTTCTTGATGTTTTAACTCTTCTTTGAATCATGAGTTAATTAATCTCATAATGGACTGCAGTAAATTTCTTGTTGCCACTTCTGTGTGTATATTGTTATTAAGCTAAATTATCTATTTGTTCAAAACACAGAAATAGCATTTTATGTTGCTACCTGTTTGATTGTGTAATTCTCAAGGAGTACTTCTACAGATATGAATATCAATGTTGGCTAGTATTATCTATATATTGTTTTCTGAAAGTGGGAAGATTCAAATTCAAATGTTGATAGACCAAAATATCTCTAAAAATTTGATGGACTCTTTCACCAGTTAAAAATCCATATTAACTATTCTTAATTAATGCACAAAAATGTAAAAAAATTCATCACAATAGTTAGTTTGTTGAGTTTCTTTCCCTTCCTCGAATATGAAATGACATGACAATATATTACATAGATTTGTTCATCACAATTTATTTTGTTCTTTTCTTGCAATTTAATGCACTATGTATGAGTTGTGAAGGATCTGCCTTTTCATTTTTTGAATTAATTGGTAAGTACCTTGAAGTGTTTATATTATTTCCATATATATATATCACTAATAAGTGATTACTTAGCTGCAATTCTGATCAATTTGTTAAGTTCTGTTTTTGTTTCCCAAACTATTCTTCAGTCCTACAAAAAAAAAACCTAAACTTTGTGCGGCTTCTCTTATTAGACACTAACAATTTGTGCTACATAGCAATATAAGTTGCATTGAATATAGTAAACATTATCTAGTTTATTATGCTACACCTAGTTACATGCAGTGTTGTCAAAGGCTCACTTTAAGAGTGCTTAGTTTGTAAAGCGATGCTCAAAATGTGATGATCGCTTCACCTCACTTAATGTGCACTTTAGTGTCGTCATCAAGGTTCTAATGCATATATTCCCTTGCCAATGATGCTATTCTGAATAGGCAATATTAAACAATTGATATTTCACTAATTCTTTTTTATTTTTTTTTTGTTCAATTATTTTTAATTAATTCTTGATGGCTCTCAACTAACTCTAGAAATATTTCTTCGTGAAAACCAATTAAATCTATTTTTCAGAATTGGGTTCTCCTTCTCTTAGTGTGTAATAATAGTGTAGGTTTTGATAGCTCTTGCAGTTGTCGTAGTTTATTATGTCAAGCTTGTGTAAAGAGTTAAATTAATAATTTTCCTTTCTCATTGTTTGGTATCATGCTTGTGATCCTTTAGATTTGATTTGTTATGATATTTGGGTTCCAGCCTAGTCAAGTGATGGTTTTTGTTATTGTTTTATATTTGGGTTCCTTTCTCTCTTGGATATATATTGTTGAGAATAAATCTAATTTTCTTGATATTTTCCATCAATTTCATTTAAATGATTTCAAGCATACTGGGGAGGAGGTTTCAAGCCTTGACTTCCTATGTGCCCACACATGGAATCACACAGTGTGTTTTCTATCCATAAACTCCTTAGCGAAATTGGTGTGCAAAGAGAAAACATAGGCATGTCTCTGAAACTGGTCGTGCACTTCTTTTTAACTTACATGTTCGTTCTAATTTTTGGACAAATGCATTTGAAATGACCTTTTTGCCCAATTAATCTTCTGCCCACTCCTCCATTAAATCATTAATGTCCATGTGAAATTTTTCTTAGTGAAAAGCATGATTATAAGAAACTACATATTTTGGTTCCTTGTGCTACCATTGGCTTCGTCGTCATTCACAAAAAAAATTATGTCCTCGTTCCACTCCATGTGTCTTTCTTGGTTGTACTTGCACTCAGAAAGGCAACAGGTGTTATAATCGTGTCCATAACAATTTTTTTTTTTGTTTCATGTCATGTGTAATTTGATGAATAAGTGTTCCATAAATAAGAATTTGTGTGTGGTGCATCCACTAAGCCTGACACAAACCTATTTGTTGTTATTACTACTGCTCATATAGGTCTAGCTACACCCATGCATCCACCAATGTCGCAACCTCAACTACTAGTAAGCCAATAATCAACCTCAACTCATCTGCCATCCTCTCCACACTTTTCTCTTGTATCATCTTCATCACATGCTTCTCCTGTTTCACTTGGTACTTTCTAACATTAAACACAAGTTCAATACCTTTGCATTTTGATTGGTGTTATTGTTTATCACTATCCAGGTGACTCTAATTCTAATGGTGCTACTTCGTTGGATTTAGTCACACCCATTCGCAGTCATCAAATGCTTATATGAGCGCATAATGGAAGTCTTAAGCCCAAACGTATCCGGTCTTTCTTTAGCTCCTCTAACCTTGTTCTTGACCCCACGTGTTATACTCGTGCTATTAAAATTCCTCAATGGAAATGATTTGCTATGTCCGCATGATATAATGCGCTCATAACAATTGGTACAAGGAAGTTGGTTCCACCTCATCAAGCTACAAATATCTGTAAATGAATTTTCAAGATGAAGAAAAATCCAGATGGCTCCATTGACCGACATAAGTCTAGATTATTTTCCAAGGTTTTCTATCAATGTCCTTGAATTGACTTTGATAATACTCCTAGTCCTGTTGTCAAACCTACAACTATTTGAGTATTGCTTTCTATTGTCATGTCACAAGGATGGATTGTTAATCAACTTGATATATTTAGTGTGTTCTTGCATGGTAAGCTATAGGAGGATGTATACATGGTTCAACCTCTAGGTTTTGTTAAAACTAATCACCCTAATTATAGATGCAAGTGAAAATGATAACACTATCAAAGATGCTTCATCCAATACTAAGCATTAACAATCGTTCAATAGTAATATAACCCAACTACTAAGTTGGGGTTGAGACCCAAGGGAGTGGTTCGTACTCAAGAATTAATATAAAAACATAAATATGGTCAAGTCAACAAAACTAAAAACATTTACTAAGAAAAACATAATTCATGTTTGGGGTGACACAAGTGCAAATATGAAAGGGGGTTTGTTTGTACTATCAACTAAAACAGTGAATAACACGAAAATACGAATATGAAGACGGGATTCTTGGGATGTGATAGGATTATTGTCTAAGGTAAACAATCAGGTAAGTGCAATTAGTAGTAAACAACTGCAAATCAGTGAATAAGCTAGACTTTAGTGGTGGTAAACTTTCTCTCGAACAATTTACCCCGAATCAAATTGGTTTCTCTCGAACACCAATAAGCAGCAATGAATCACAACCTTCGCTTTTGTCCATTCACTCTCTCGAGATGAATATGTGGAAAAGGTTTAGGGTTCACTGTCTCGAGCTGAACCAATGACAACCCAATACCCACAGACAATCGATTCAGTAATATTAGTTTTAAAACCACTCTCTGGAGCAAGCCAAAAACACAAAGTTAACATTGTATTAGCAACTACAACCCATTAAATTCAACCACAATTACTGAACTAAATCAATTTAAACAGTAAATAAACTATCAATTAGCGATACCAGAAGTTAATTCAATCCATAATCACATAATCACACCCCAAAAATTGGGGTTTTAGCTAGACATAGTAAACAAATAGAAATCGATACCGAAATGTGTTTACAGCAACTGGGTACATTTAATATTGTCTGTACAAACGTCTAAGATAAATAATCTTCAACACCCACTTCCAATTTCTTAGAAATGGAAATCTTCAAATCTTCAGCCCTCAAACTCAGTTCTAAGTTCTAAACTTCAAAAACTACTGAATGTTCTATCAGATAAAAGCTGATTTTAAGTTAAAAATTTAAACAAGTATTTATAGTTGTCAAAAAGTATGTTGTGAAGGAACAATTGGCGCAATAAGTTGGGATTGCCGATCCACTCGGCGATCCGCCCTATGGTCATTTGTATCACCTTTCTGCTTTTGCCTTCAGCATCCTTGAGGTCCTGTAACTCTGGGCGATAAGACACTGCATCGCGAAACTGTTTGGTGACTCGCCGACTGTTCTTTTCTATTGCCGACTTGATTTTCTCCTTCAGGGCTTAGCACAATGGATATTAGGCGAGGCCAAGGCTGTTCAGCGACTTTCCCAATAGTTTAGGCGATCCTCAGGCCTTCTTTTCTTCGTTCTTTCAGCTGCCTTGTTCCTTTTTGCTTAATAGTGTTCATGCTCTTTCCCTAAGTCCAAATACCTAAAATTTAAGGATTTACATCAGTTATTGACACAAAATATGCATTCGAGGACACTAAATCTATTAAAATAATGCCCGAAATGAGTCCAAATCGTGGACTCATCAACACCCCCAACTTAAACTTTTGCTTTTTCTCAAGTAAAATTCAAGTTGAGCAGTTCAAAAAGGATGTATCAAACAGTGCTACACAAGATTCAATCATGAATTCACACAAAAAGACTCAACTTACTCATGCAGAGATCAATTGTGCACTAAAAGAGTCAAGTTGTGACTCACCAATATCAAAGAATCTCAAGCTCACAATACTTGCTTCAAATGCAAGTTCAAGCTCAACAAAGGTACTCAAATGCCCTTACACAAAGAATGATTCCATATTCACACACGATGGTTCAACAATTTAAAGTTCCGAAATCAAATGCAACACTTACACTTACAAAGATGAACACAATGTATGCTTTCACCCATAGGTTTGCCCGTATTTTCCAACCAATATCTTTTTCAGATCACTCGAGATCAAAAAGGTCTTTTCAAGGCTTGTAATGGGGCTGAGTGCCAAGGAATGGTCATTTAGGCTCAATGGCTATAGTCCTCATGAAATGTGGTGTGAACAACACTTCCTTTCCTTTTCTTCATCATTTTTCATTCGTGCCTACAAGTCATCCCATTATTCACTTTCCATGGACTGTTGGAAACCCCATTTCTTTTTGTATTTTCACAACTTTTTCCACAACATTTTCTTTCTTTTTCTTTCTCATTCTTTTATTTTTTTTCTCTCTCTTTTTTTTTTTTTTTTTTTTTTGTATGGAGGGGTTCCATTTTTCTCAAAACATGGGTAAAAGGAAACTTTCTTGCACGTCTTGATTTACCTTCTCTTTTCACCACACCCCTAACTTAGGCTTTTGGCCTAAGTTGGCTACTCAAACAAACCACAAATCATGAGGATTATGGGTAATGGATCAATAAAAGGTCACAATGCTATCAAGTTTCTTTAAAAAAGGTTTAAGGCTCAAATGGTGCTCAAAAGGGTTCACACATTCATAAGGTAGGCCCCAAAAGAGGTATAATGTCAAATTGGTTCACACTCTTCAAAGTTGCCTAAGATAATATCAAGAGATTGCATCACTTAGTCAGCTGAACCAAAGGAGCCAATTCTAGGTGTCATCACACATGGTTCACGGTAAGCGCATCATACAAGGAATTGACACCAAAGTCAAATAAGACTCCACACTTTCGCTAGTGTGCAATGTTCATCACATGAAACTCAATTCGATACTTTTCTAGTCATAAGGAGATGCAAAGAGTTCACATATTGACTATGCAACTTCACTTGGCCTCATCGCAGCTGCACATTCATTTTTGTTCGATTATGAGCACTATTCAAGTCATCGATATTGATTAAAATTGATACTCAAATTTGCAAAAGAATGCCACATTCAACACAAACAAGAGGTGGCAAAATTTATTGGAAGGGTCAAAAATCATTTACAATTAAAATCAAGGAGCCACAAGCTCAACCATCCACAAAAGCAGTGTAAAAACACAATTTCAGCTCAGAAACCCAAGTATATAAACAAAACATCAATATTCAAAAAAGATCACAAAAGGAATGCCTCATCCCACTACAAGTAAAGTCATTTGTCCTCAAATACAAACAAAAATATCCAAAAGTGAATAAAGTAAGACAGATTGGAGGTAAAGAGGGGATCTTTTCTACACAGTCGCTCTATTGTCTGGGCATCACTGCCCGGTGCATCAGTCTGGACTTAGGCATTAGTGCACGGAGTCACCTCAAAAGGAACAATAATAGCACTAGGAGTAGCCAAGGGAGTATCTTCTAAGAAAGCTTGCACAAAATATCTACCATGGCCTCTTTAGTCTTAGTAAGGCCCTCATATGACGCTTCCTCCGCCACCTCGAGCATCTCCTCATCTGTCTCTTCCTCAGACTCAGGATTAGCTGCTTCCTCAACTCTAATCTCATCTCCGGTGGTAGCCAGAGGCATATTTGGTACATCTGGAATCTCCACCATCCCGAAGATCAGGGACATGTTGGTGGACTTCAACTGATCCACGTCACTCCTCAACATAGCAAGAACTGCCTTTAAGGCCGTCACTTCCTCGATGGCCCCTTGGCCAGGCTCACACACCGCTATTCTATCCTCAAGGGCATCAATGGTAGTGCTGAAGGGTATCACATCATTAGCCAGGGTAGTTTGAATCATGCCCAGAATGGAGGCCTTGAGTCTGGCAACCCGACGATCCACAGAATGGGCAAGTTGCCCCATCTAGAGTAATGAAACCTGAGTGAACGGGGTTTGGGAGACAACAGTAGCAACATGTATCAAAGGCTATGCAATAGCAGAAGAACCTGGAGTATCAGAAGGGACAGTGATTGGGGTACCTGAAGGCCCAAGGGCCAGAGTAGGCAAAGATGCCTCTGCAGGTAGTGAGTCTGTGTCCACACCTGGGGATAAGTCCACCGAGGCTGCCTTCTTCTTCTTCTTCTTCTTCTCCGCCTCATCCTTCAAATATTCTGCCTTTATTATTTGTATATCAGTAGAGGATATGAGAATCACTTCCACATCCTTCTTTGCATCTCTAGGAACTCGAGCCTGTCAGCATAGCTCGGTGATCAACACCGGAAAGGGGAGTGAGGTTTGGCACTTCTTGGCCTGGATGAGCATTTCCTTTGTGATGATCATCCCCAAGTTTACCCTTGACCCCTTAATGATACAGCCCAAACAGGTTGCTTTGGCATGGCGAAGAATTGACTCATTTTGGGAGGGCATGATCGTGCTGCTGATGAAGCCAAACCAATACTTCACTGCCTTATTAAGATCCTTCTTTTCAATAGCTGCTCCAAACTCAAGCCACTTGGGAGTGTTGTCTGATATCAATGGAGCCAACCACTTCCTAATGTTCTCCAGAGTCGTTGTCCTGATCTAGTGGAGACAGTCATCCTCAAGCCTTGTAGTGCATTCTAATATTGCATTGATAGCAGTAAAATCACATTGCACTTTCTTACCCCTGACAACCACGTAGTCAACCGGCTTGAATTTAGCTGCCGGCTTCTTCCCTTGTGGTTTCAATGTACTGTAAGCGTTATAGAACTCTTGGACCCAGCTTGGTATATATGGGCCACGGGGATTTGTGAAGATTTGGAACTTAGGAGACTTCAAATAGCTCATAATCTCTGGGTACCTGTTAATGACCCCATCCATGGACAGGCACTTCTACTCAATAATCATCCTCAGCCCCTCAGTTTTTAATCTGTTCATCGACTTAGGAGGAGGACCCTATACAGGAGGTTCTAGGACTACAACCTACTCTGGAACTGGAGGAGAAGAAGTGGTGGGTGGGGGAGTCCTTATCCTAGACGATCATGCATTCTTTTTGAACGTAGCTCTGCCCTCTGTGCTACTACTAGCTCATCATCATTAGAAGTTATAGTCTGAGGCTCCTGATGCTCACCCTCACTTTTAGAAGTGGTGAGGTAAGTGTCATAGATGCCGTCACTGTCGGAGCATGCCTTCGGTGATGCAGGTTCTTTATCTTTACCCTTGCCTTTCCCACCAGTTGTGGGGAGTTTTGTGGCCTTACCCCTGGATGCAGTTGCATCTTCACTGAGTGCAATCCCTTTTTCTTTCCTTCGGGGTGGCATGCTTCTTCCTGCAACTTTAGATCTAGCCATGTTTGCAAAACATTGGAAAAAAGTTAGAAGCCTCCAAACAAAAGCACAAAAAAATAGTTGCAGACAGACTCGCCGAACCAGTCGGCGAGTCGCCAAATCTCCTTGGCGAGCTAGATCAGGCTTGCCAAAAGGATCAGTTTTAAAGCTATGGCAAGTCGGCGATGGGAAGGCCTTTCGGCGAATTGCCGACAACTTTCGGCGTAGAGGGTTAGCCCGCAGAAAGTTACAGTGCAAAAAGGGTACAGGGGTGCAGACAAAAGGCGATCAAAATACCGAGTGCCTTCGACGACCTCAGGTTTTTCACCAAAAGTTATAGAATTCAACAACACATTTAGCAAGAAATTAAAGGCGAGATGGTGACCTTCAACGAACCGCCGATTGGTTCGGCGAGCTCGACCCAGCTCGCCAAACTACCCAACGTGCCTACTTTCAACCCAACTTCTCGAATTCAACCCTGCAACCCCTGAAAACAAAATCAAAGCAAGACTCGTAATACCCATTGCCTCGGGATAATTGGACTTCTCTTGGTTTTGCCAAATTTGGATAATTGGTGACTTTTATCCTTAAGAAGGAGGTCATCCACTCTATCATTGGGCAAATTACGTCGTTTGACACAAATACGGGCTACTCAAATTTCACCCAACCAAACTAAACAACATGCAAGCACAACCCAAACATTTTTTTAGTTCAATTTAATGCACAAAAATACGGGATTTCAAAATTAAAAACATTACGGGTAGGGTTATCGAATTAAAACAGTCATTTAAACATTCTAATCCTATCAGAGAGGTCCAACACACGTCAACAAGATAATATTATTGCAAATGAGGACAACCTTGATAAATAAACTAAACTCGGAGTTCAGAAAACCAACCTCTTATGTCGAATAAAATAAAATTGAAATGCTAGGTGGCAATGTAATCCAATTCCGAGTACCAAGCAACAACTCAAATACAGTAAAAATGCAAGAAATATAGAAAATACTAAACTGGTGTGAGTTTGTGAAGGTAGAAAGTGAGGGAAAGTGAAGAGTTTAAAAATTTAAATCTTTGGCCTTATAAAAACCTCCAGTTCTTACCCATTCGGTGACATTAGTCGTACCCGCCGACCCACTCGGCAACACACCGAGTGGTCACTTACCTTGTCGAGTTTTACAAGACTTTCAGTCAATATGAGAGTCCTAACGACAGATAAGATCGTGATCGCTGACTCGCCAATAATTTCCTGGGCTCGCCGCACCGACTGGACCTGGAGCTTGCCAACCTGTAATTTTCAAACACTTTCCATACTTTTACTTGCGCAATCAACACACCATTATTCATAGAACAAAAACAAAGCGATAACACTTGGGTTGCCTCCCAAGAAGCGCCTTAATTAGCGTCATGGTACGACGCAAGTCAAGACTTAAACCTCATTTTTAGGGTTAACCATAGTATCACTAGGCAAGCCCCCTTTTTGTCACGGGTAGAGATGAGGCAACACATGACTCATAAGGTTCTCAAGCAGCTGGATAGATCTGGAATGAGAGCCAATCATCTGATTTAGCACTTCGAAATTCTCCTTCATCTCTTCCAGCACTCTATCATGCTCATTGGCCTTTTTAGAATGATTGAGAGCATTCCTTCAATGCGTCTACCCTCATCGTCCTTAGGCCTTCTTCGCTCATAAGGAGGGATGTATCTATCCTTCCTTTTGCATGCAACTTCAATCTCTATTATCTTTTTGGCCAAATCATCCAGCTGAGTTATCAGTGTGGCCAACATGAAGTCCCTCTCCCTTTCTTGGTTTGTTTCAGCCATGTGATCAAGCAGTTGGGCTGCTATTACGTAGGGTTGTTGTGCAATACCACCCGGGACGAGTTGATCATCCAACACCTTGTTCCCGGGACCAAGACTTTTGTAAAAACATTCCAGGAGGCTACCTCAGGAATTTTATGAATTGGGCATTGAACCAGCAATGCTTTAAACTTTATCCACGACTCATGAATCCGTTCACCTTCTAATTGTTTGAAGTTTAGGATTTGATCCCTGAACATCATCACTTCTAATGGAGAAAAATCCATTTGTTGGCAATTATTGCCCGACATGCTCACCTCCTCTATTTCATAGCATAAGCACACAAAACAAAACTAAAAATTAAGTAAGTAGAACTATAACTAACAAGAGCAAAAATTCAACTTGACTAAAAATTCTCAAGTAACACCAGTCCCCGACACGGCACCATTTTGATAAATGGTAACGCTATCGAAGATGCTTCATCCAATACTAAGCATTAACGATTGTTCAATAGTAATACAACCCAACTAGTGAGTTGGGGTCGAGTCCCAAGGGAGTGGTTCGTACTTAAGAATCAATAGAAAAGCATAAATATGCTTAAGTCAATCATAGCTAAAAATATATATGAAGAAAAACATAATTCAAGTTTGGGGTGACACAAAGTGTCAAATATCAAAGGGGGTATGTTTGTACTATCAACTAAAACAGTGAATAACACGAAAATACGAATATGGAGATAGGATTCTTTGTATGTGATAGGATTATGGGCAAACGTAAACAATTGGGTAATTGCAATTATTAGTAAACAACTACAAATCAGTGAATAAGCTAGAATTTATTGGGGGTAAACTTTTTCTCGAACAATTTACCTCGAATCAAATTGGTTTCTCTCGAACACCAATAAGCAGCAATAAAGCACAGCCTTCGCTTTAGTCCATTCACTCTCTCGAGCTGAATGTGTGGAAAAGGGTTTAGGGTTCACTCTCTCAAGCTGAACCTATGACAACCCAATACCCACAGAGCATCGATTCAGTAATTTTGGTTTTAAAACCTCTCTCTCCAGCAACCCAAAAACATGAAGTTGGGATTATATTTGCAACTACAACCCATTAAATTCAACCACAATTACTAAATGAAATCTCTTTTAGACAGTAAATAAACTATCAATTAGCAGTACCCAATAGTTAATTCAACCCATGATCACATAATAACACCCTAAGAATTGGGGTTTTAGCTAGACATAATAAAAAGATAGAAATCGGTACCGAAAATTTGTTTTCATGAACTGGGTACGATTAATATTGTCTGTACAAATGTCTAAGATGAAGAATCTTCAACATACACTTCCAATTCCTTAGAAATGGTAGTCTGCAAATCTTCAAAGCTAAGGAAATATTGTCCCTCAAACTCAGTTCTAAGTTCTAAACTTCAAAAACTACTTAATGTTGAATAAGATTTTATAAAATCTTATATTAAGATAAAAATTTAAACAAGTATTTATAGTTGTCAAAAAGTGTGCTGTGAAGGACCAGTCAGCGCAATAAGTTGGTTTGCTGATCCACTCGGTGATCCGCCCTTTGGTCATTTGTATCACTTTTTTGCTTTTGTATTCAGCATCCTTGAGGTCCTGTAACTTTGGGCGATAAGGCACTGCATCACGGAATTGTTCAGTGACTCGCCGATTGCTCCTTTCTTTCGGCGACTTGGTTTTTCCCTTCAGGGCTTAGCACACTGGAACATTAGGCAAGGCCAAGGCAATTCGGTGACTCGCCCAATGTTTAGGCGATCCTTAGGCCTTCTTTTCTTTGTTCTTTCAGCTGCCTTGTTCCTTTTTGCTCAATAGTGTCCATGCTTTGTCCCTAAGTATAAATACCTAAAATTCAAGGATTTACATCAGTTATTGAGACAAAATATGCATTCGAGGACACTAAATCTATTAAAATAAAGCACTAAATGAGTCTAAATCGTGGACTTATCAACAAGCTAGAGAGTTCTATTTATGACTTTAAATAGACTATTAGACTATGGAATAAATGTTTGGATTATACCTTGTATGAACTTTATTTCCAAGTCTCTAAAACAGATTCCTCACTCTTCGTTAGATTCACGGGTGTAAAGATCTATTTTGTTTTGTCTATGTTGATGACATTATAGTATTGGGCTTGTCTATACATCTAATTTCATCATTGCTTCAACACTTAGAAATTCCTTTCTCCTTGCGCAACCTGGGCAAGCTTAATTAATCATTGAGTATTGAAGCTACGTGGAGATATAATTGTTTGTTATTACACTAGTAAATATACACATGATCTTTTGGAATATAGTATCATTTTAACTTGCAGTGATATTTCTACTCTCATGTGCCCGAGAAACAAGTAGCACACCAGTGACAATACTCAATTTCATTATGAAAGCCTTTATCAAAGTTTTGTCATTGGCTTACAATATCTCATTTTCTCTAGAATTTATATCTCCTTCTCCGTTAATAATGTTTGTTGGTTCATGCATAGTCCGACAGAGAAATATTGGGCAGCAGTTAAGCATATCTTGCGATATCTGAAATCAACTTCTTCTCATGGTATGTTCTTTCCAAATCATAAATCTCACCAATTACAAGGATATTTTGATGGCAATTTGGGAGGAAGTAAATATTATAGGAATTCTGCTATTGGTTTTGAAATTTTCTTTTGTTAAGTGCTTGTTTCTTGTTGTTCTCGCAAACAACAAATCTCTCGCTGTCTAATGCTGGGGCCGAATATCTCTCTCTTGCTTCTTCCACCAATAAAATTCAATGGATTAGTCTATTGTTGAAAGAAATTGGTCTTTTCTTCTATTTCTGTGTATTTCTTGTGGTGTCATAATTTTAGTGAGACCTATCTTACTGCTAATCGGGTGTTTCACTCTCGCACCAAACATATGTAGATCGATTTTAACTTTATTCAACATCTTTTCCTGAAAAAGGAACTGAAGGTTTGGTATATTTGATTTATGATCAGCTTGCATATATTCTTACGATATGATTAATGACTGTAGCATTGGGCTTTACTTACAGAAAATATCGCCTTAAAAAAGCTATAACTGGTTAGGTGATTTTTAGCTCATAGGAATCAACCTAGATCAAGGGACTAGATCATTAACTGAGAACAACTTAGAACAAAAACATAACAATCATCTTGCCAAAGGAAGGAAAAATTACGACCTACCAAGTAGGATTTCACCAATATTTTCACTAAACACAAGCTAGTTTTCAAATTACTAACTTATGCAATGTAGGAATTAAACTCCTTATCCCTCTCCCATGTAAACTATGGCTAACACTAGCCAATAACTCGAATCTAAATGAAAAGATAAGACATACCTACACAAGCTTCATTAAGAAGAGTAGGTTTACAATATTAGCCCCCCCAAAAAAAAAAAAAGACTCAACACCAAGGAATGAAAAAATAACTTCAATGGTAAGAGCAGGTCCCTTGTGGTGTAGGTCTTTATGATAAGAGAGCTAAGAACATGTATGCCTGAGACAAGAGCAATATTCTTCAGTGTTGCAAAATCTAGGTTTTGATCAATTCTTCTTATCAATGAGATAGGGACGAAGGGAAAAACCTTAACGTCTTTTTCTAAGTCAAGGTGTACAAGGAAATTATTCTCCTGTTGTCACCATGTCATACTGCTCTAGCACACTGCATAAACAAGGTGTACTTGATAATATGGTTGTTGACATTAGCAAAAAAATGTTGTAGTTACTATGTCCCTTCATCAAGTTTTTCAATCATCAAAATAATCTTTTCAACGTTATAACATTTTCCCTGATTTTGATGATCATGACAAACTATGCAATCATTTCAGCCATATCGTAACCACACAAACTTTCAACGTGACTTCCCTTTTTCAGTCACAACCTACTTCATTTGCTCACCAACATTCTTCCTATCAGTAATTCCCCATGTCTCCAATATCATTGTCTCTAATATTTTCGCCCTTTTAGGATCATAAAAAGGAGTGAATAGTAAACCAATCATAAGTGCAATAGTGCAACACTAAATAGTGATCCTTTTACCCATCCCTTTCCTTCTAGATACTACTATGATCACGCCATTCCCTATCACAGTCTCTCCAACTTTCATCACGCTCTCTATTCCAACCTTGGTTCCCACCCCACCTTGGATAGTTCAGACGGAAACCTCCTCCTTGATTTGCCAAAAAATACACTTCCTCATTATACAAAGTCTCAAAGTGTGCATCATCGAGGTTCACCCATCTAACTCCAACCACATTCATAGCTTTAGAACCACTACCCATGACATGTTTTGACAACAAATTCATTTGGGTCATCATTTTGTCCATGTTTTGATCATGTTCTTGGTCCTTTTCAATTTGCTCTTTTGTTATCCTAAAAGTCAAATGAGACACTTGATCTTCCCTGGTGTACCAACCACGGTCAATCTTAGTCATTCCATCAAGGATAGTAGATGTGATTTCAAAAGGTTGCTGCATAATTCCTTCTTGGACAAGTAAATCAGCCATACATTTGTTGACTGAATCTAGACTCCGATAGAAATGTTGTAAGAAAACGTTTTTTGGGCGTCCATGAGTTGGACATTGAAGTAGCAACTTCTGGAACCATAACCACGTTTTGTGAATTGGTTAACCATCTAATCTTTTGAAGCCATGATTATTGTCTCTCAATGCCATCATTCTCGAAGGAGGGAATCCCTGAATATTATCTCTCAATAGTCACCATCATCGCCTTCTTGCCTTGTCTTTTTAACCTCAGACTTTCGTAACTTTGAGTCATCAAGATTGAGGTTACTGATCTATTCGGCAGTCCACCGAATGTCGATTTTCATCTCCAAGTTGGCTTGTTCCCTAGGTCTGGCATGCTAGAACTTTAGGCGACCTACAGATCCACTTGATGGTTCGTCGAAGTGTCTTAGCAATCACAAGGATTGCCCTTCTTCCACTTCTTCAGCTTTTTTGCTCCTTTTTGCCTGACAATGTCCTTGCTTTGTTATTTTGCCTTCTTTACTGCAAATCAATATTTTAACATCAATATTGAGCATAATTTAGGTATTGAGGATAATAAAAACATGGAAACAAAGCCCTAAATGAGTCCAAATCTAAGACTCATCATCACCCCCAACTTAATCTTTTGCTTGTGCTCAAGTAAAACTTTAGATCAATCAGTTCAACAAGGATGTCTACAAAAAGTGCGACTCAAGACTCAACATGAATGCACACAAGAGGATCAAACTGGTCAAGCAATGTTCAATTGTGCACTCTAATTTTCAAACTATGACTAACCATTATTAAATAGACTCAAGCTCTCAATGCTTACTTCAAATGTAAGTTCAAACTCAACAAGAGTATTCGAATGCCCTCACAACAAAAATGATTCCATCTTCACATAAAGATCAACAAATTTTTCAGAATGTAGGAGTCACAAACAACTCTCACCTTCTCAAAAGAAAACACATGCAATATCTTTCCCATAGGCTTGCCCTTATTTTCCAATCAACACGATGTTAAACTCAATCAAGGTCCCAAAGGTCCTTCAAGGTTCATATCGGGGTTGATGGTTAAGGTATGACCATTTAGGCTTAGTGACTAGTACCTTCATGGAGTATGGCCTGCACTTCATTCTTTCACCTTTTCTATCACATTTTCGACTCTCAAAATTCACACCCTATTATTTCAATCAAACCTCATTGGATATCCCATTTCATCTTCTCATTGCTCACACTTTATTTCAACCATTCTTCTCTTTTTCAATCTTTAGTTCTTTTCCTTGCTCTTTTCTTTTTCAATCCTTTTCTTCTTTTCATTTCTCTTTCTTTTTAAAACATGGAGGGGTTTCAAGGGTGCATTTCTCAAGTTTCTTGATTTTCATCCTTTTTCACCACACCCCCAACTTAGGCTTTTGGCCTAAGTTTGCTATTCAATGCAACCAATGCTCCATTAAGATTTTTGGTGGGAGGGAAATGGTCATTTATGTTCAAGGTTCATCCAAAGAAAAGGATAGGCACAAATGGTGCCAAGCTAGGTTCACACTCTCACACGATGGTCACAAAGAGGTATAATGGAAAAATTGGCTCACTCTCCACAAATTGCCTTAGATCATCTCTATCATTTGCTCACATTAGTCAATTGGACCAACAGGGCAAGTTCTAGGTATTATCAAGCATGCATTTTAAGGAAACTTCACCACACATGACATTCAACACAATCATCAAACAAAACTTTACAATTTTTGCTAGCGTGGAATGATCATCATAAGAGTTTTATTCAACATCCGACATAGTCACAATGAGATGCTATGAGTTCACATATGACTTATGCAACTCAATTTGCCTCATCGAATTTGCACACACGTGTTGTTCAAATAAGAGCACTATTCAAGTCATCGCTACTGATCACAATCGACACTTGAAATTGTAAGAGAATAGCCACATTCACACACATTAAGAGGTGGAAATTTTTTAAAATCAGGCAAAACTAAATTCACATTAAAAACAATGGGTGGCAGCCACAATCACATTTAAGAACAACATATCAAAAACCAACATATATATCAACACCATATCATAATCAGTCAATCACAAAATAAAATCACCAAATATTCACAAAATAGCCCAAAAGAAGTAGGTATGGAATTATCTCACCACACCAAACTAATCTAGTAATTGTCCTCAAATGCAAAAATATAGTAAAATAGTCTAAAAATAAAAGAAAGGGTGTCAAAATGGTCATCCTTCCAGGCTACGCCTGGGTGAAGTTTGCATGTCAGTGATCCATTTGTCGGGGAATCACTGCCCGGCTCATCAATATCATTGACTCCACTGGAGTCCACCATCGATGCTTCTCTAAGTGATGCCTCAACCGTTGTCTGAACTATGGACCCCTCAAGGTCTTCCAGATCATCGTACATAGCCGCATCATGGACACCTCCTTTTCATCAGTCTCAGCCTCAGACTTAACAGTTGTGTCATCTTTATCAACATCTTCAGTAGTAGTAACCGGAGGAACCTCTGAACTGCCAAGAGTATTTGCATTCGGGACCTCGAGGGATCTCCACTGTACTAAACATCATAGATAGGTCTGCGGACTTCAGTTGGTCCACGTCCTTCCTCAACCCAACAATATCAACCTTCAAGGCCGTCACAGCAACAGAATCACCCTAAACCTACTCACACGCCTCTACCCTCACAGTAAGGGAATCTAATACAAGACAATGGCTATCAATCAACTCTCTATGCTCTCTCATATCAGCCCTAATCAGGGCCAAGGTAGCAAAATCACCCGCTTTATCAGCCTAGGCACAACGCCCTTTGCCCAGGAAGTATGCACATCAGCAAAATGAGCTAGATGACCCATCTTGTAAACATGGCTTGGGTGATAGGGGGTATGGAGGAAGCAAAAACAACAGTAGTAGTAGGAGAGGGTACAAAAGATGGACCAGGAGAAGCAGAAGTAGAAGTATCTATAGGTTCCTAGCCTAAGGAGGAATTATTGCCTCAGCTGAAAATGTATCAACATTAAGTATCGAGACATATCCATCGGTGCAGCTCTTCTTCAGTTGATATCATCCTCATGTACTCGGCCGTGATTTATCGGATGTTAGTAGAAGAGGTTGGGGTCACCTCCACATCCGTCTTCTTATTCATAGGGACATTAGCTTGCCTGCACAGCATGGTGATCAACACTAGAAAGGGAAGAGAGCTTTGACTCTGCTTGGCCCTTATGGCCATCTCTTGCTCAATGAGCAGACCCAAGTTAAATTTCTCCCAATCCATGATACAACTCAAACATATTGTAACGGCCCTAAAAAAAAACTAGTGAAACTAGTGCCTAACGTGTGTGCGTTTGTGTTTGTCATGAGATTTGATGGTGTTGTATGTTGTCCAGAGTCATGGTTGAGGTGTTTAGGGGTTAGGCGTCAAGGTACGACTCCCCAAGGACAACTCTAAGGGTCCTTGAGGAGGACCCTAACTCTAAACCCCAAGACCCCAAGGAAACCATCAAGTTGGCCAAAACTTGGTGACCTATGGATAGGGTTCATGCCCCGTAGGTCTATCCACGCCCCGTGGATGGCCTCCGTAGGTCAAGAAGCCTAAAACCAACTCGCGGCCCCAGACCACAGACCAGCAGCATGGTCTGTGAATGGACTTACAGTTCGTGAGTCCAGGGCGTGAATGGACACTATATTTCTAATGCAATCTCGGCCAAGCTAGGGGTGAGTTGGTAAATTCTCCCCAAGTCCTAATTAATATATGGACGGTTATTTTAATTTTTTAAAGGTATTTTAAGAGTATTAAAATATTAAAAAGGTATTTTTATATTTCATTATTCACGTTTCCCCAAATCAAAACCCTCTCTCCCAAAATATCTTCTCTCTAAGAACTCCATTGAAGACCAAGAGGGGAAGAAGACTTAGGGCTTGAAGAGGAAGGCTTTTGGGTAGATTTTTGGGGGATTCTTCAAGTATAAGGTTTGGTGATCCTTCATCTACGGTTAGTTTTCACCCTAGAGTCAATTTCAAGGAAGTTTTCAAGGTTTTCAAGTTACACCAAACCCTAAGTTTTACTTAATCTCATGGGTTCTTGCATCTAACATTTTCAAATGATAAAATATGATTATATTGATGTTTAATTGATGATTTAAGATGAAAATACTCTGTGAACCCATGATTTCTCACAATTCCTAAATTGTGCCTTATGAAGTGGGTTTGTTGATTATGAATGAATGTTGATAGAGTTATGCCGAGATTGATTTAGATTGTTGACTTGTATCATAATCTATGACTAATTATGGTGAATTGTTGGTGAATTGAGGATTTGTGATCATAGCCTTGAAAAGGGCAAGTTTGACCTAAGTACTTGTTGTAGTAAACTTAAGTTAGAGATGTTGATCCACTTGAAAGGTGGAGGTGTTTAATTATGATGTAGTTACTTGATGTTAGTATAATTCTACATGTATTCTTGATTAACCTAAGATTCTAGGGTTATGTCATGAAAGAGGCAAATTTACGGTTTAAATGTGATCCTCTAAGAATGATGAATTTCTTAATGTAACGCCTTATATTAGATCACCTAGACTTGAATTGGTTTAGGGAAATACTTTTAAACATGAATTGACTTGATTATGATATTATGTGCATGTTGATGAATACTTGAAGTTTAAAGTGCCAATCATGATGTGATTAATGTATTGATGAGTTGTCAGATCATGGTATTCCCTTATTTATTGTTCTATTGTTACATGTTGGGATGAGATGATCCATAACCCTTGAAGGGAATATTGTGAAGGTTTGTACATGTTGGCAAGATTGTGTGTGAACTCATGATTCACTTAGAAGTTGAAAGTCCTATGACTATTGAGTATATTGAGGTATTGTTGAAAAGGCTATTATTCCCTTACCCCTACACTGATATTATATGAATGGTCTAGGATGATTATAATGTTGTTGATTGTGTCATTTCAAGGACAATTATTCACGCACACTCCATGCGTAAACATGATCATGATGTATTAATGGTGGTAATTGAAAGTATAGTTCTCATATGTACCTTTACACATTATTATGCAAGAAATGTACATAACCATGTTGATACTATTGTGTTGATTGAAATTCCATTCTCGTGAGAACACATGATCTTGGTGTGATAGTTATTCTGACATACTAATGTTGATTCTAAGGTGAAAGGTAGTTCTCACTTAAATAAATCTATGAGCTATTTGGTGGTTTGTATTGAACGAAGGGTAAAGTATGCCTTCACACATGTAGATACAATTTCATTCTAATTTTTGTATAATTGGGAAAATTCTTAGTACCGAGTGGATATGGACAATAAGGAAAAGGCCCCTCTGTTAATGCAATAGGTTGGGTCATCTATAGTAAACTCATGAGATGGAAGCTCCTCTGCTAATTCAATAGGTTGAGTTTCTAGTAGCAATCTCCCTATCCCATAACTATGTGCCAAACATAGGACTTAGCTAATGGATTCACTTAAAAGCTAAATATAATTAGTTCTGCCTTCGGCAAGTAAGAACACCTTCTTTCAGTGTGTGGTTATATGACACCAGATTCCATGTAGCTCACATGGTCTATATTGGTTATGGCTAATATTCCCTAATAAAAATAAGATAATGAATATGATAGGAACTATACTATGACTTCTTAATGGGTTTACTTGGTAGAAGTGGGGGTATGGGAGTTCACTTTTACGTTGCACAAGGAGACTTAATAGGATGTTGTGGAATGGTTTCCTTATGGTATGATAAGATATGAATGTATGACTTTCCTTATGGTTAGTTCATGTACTTGTATAATTCCTCATTTATGACTATGGATTAAGCTTGAAGATTATGGAAATGAATATGTGGCTTCAAGGAATGCTTAGTAAGGTTGGTATTATAGGATGCCAACCATACATTGCACAAGTGTTCTTAGAGGTTGCTAAGGTATTGATATTACTATTTTATGAGTGTATTGTGACTATAACTTGTCTTCTATGTTTGAAAATGCATATTGGCTTTCCAAACCTAATGTATGAAATTCCTCTAAATGCATGAATAAGTTCTAAATGAATCTTATGAAGAATGGTAGCTTAAACGCTTAAATGTAAATATGCATGCTATACTTTGATTGTATTATGAGTTACTTCGTTGTCATGTCTATTCTATATGAATGTGCATTGTTTATGGTGACTTCAAAGAAGTACGTAGTGTGAGTAGTAGTATGGGATGCTACTTGCACATTGGACAAGTATGACTTAGAGTTTTCTTAGATGTTGGTCTTAATGTGATGACGTGATTCATATAATGCTTATGTCTCTTAAATGCTTTACTGTGTGAAGGTGGAAAGGATGAATGGTAAGTTCACTTTTGGGTGACCTTAAGGTGGTGCCTTATTGTGGGTGGTGGTATGGGACGCTACCCATACATTGCACAAGACATAGCTTGAGGGTTACTTGAGGTGGAGGTGGTGCCTTATTATGGGTGGTGGTATGGGACGCTACCCATACATTGCACAAGGCATAGCTTGAGGGTTACTTAAGGTGGAGGCTCAAGGTGAAAGTAAAAAGTTATATGTGATTTTGCTCAATTGTGAATTATGTGACTTTGTATGTTGGTTGTGACTTATATTATGCCTCTTGTATCAATGTTCTTGAAGTTTTACGAAAATGGCATAAAGCATGACTTTCAACAAAATGTCCCTTTTTAAAACATATTTTTGCATGGTCATCATACTTAGTACATTTTTGTGTGCTAACGTATATTTTCTTATTTTTACTACAAGTGTAGGTTCTGGCAAGTGATTGCTTTCTCTAGGGAAGCTTGGGATTAGAGTTCTCTCAAGACCTCTTTTAGTATGTCCTCATATGTTGAGGACAAGGATTTTATGTTTCTAGATTTTATGTTTAAGACTTTGTTAAGACTTTAATTGAAAAGGGCCGTGACTCTATCTTTTTAAAGTTTGTCTTAAGATGGCCATGTGAGGCTTAGTATTCCGCTGCTTTATAAAAGAGTTATTTCTATGTATCTAATGTTATGAATGCTAAGAGGCTTGTATTATATCCCTTCAGAGTCGAGTATGCCGTGTTACGACTAGGGGATGCTCTCGAGTCGTGACATATGCTTCTTTTGGATGTCAGAGAATCGAGTCGTTCTGCGAAGGTATAATGGTGCTGCTAATAAACCCTAATTATATCTAATAGCCACGCTCAGAAACTTCCTCTCAATTGGCACACCGGTCTCAATTCATCTCGGGGTCACATAAGATATTAGAGATTCTAGCCAACCTTTCAAATCATTGAGATCTGGACTTTGTCAACATAATAGTGCATGAAGTTCCGTTAACACCCAAGAATCACATTAATATCCTAGCTGCTACACTTCAACTTTCGGACCCAGACCATCACATGTTCTACCGATTTAAACGTGCTCACCTTGTTTTTCCCCTTTAGTACCAGCTCCCCATTTGCATAGTAGAACTCCCAGACCCAAGTGGGAATTTAAAGGCCTCAAGGCTTTGTGAATATTTCAAACTGGTGGAACTTTAAGGTGCTCCACACTTCTGGGTACCGGTCCACCAAGCCATCTGTAGACAACCACTTTTCTTCTAGAATGGTCCTCAAACCGTCGGCCTTTAATCTGTTGAGTCACCGGGGTGGAGGAACCTGAGCGGGAGAGGGAGCCTACATGACTGTCTGAACTTGAGGTGGAGGAGGTGTAGGAGGCACTGGGATCTGAGTTGGGTCATTTATTGCTTTAGAGTGTAGCTCTTCTTTCCATGCCTGTAGGAGTTGGTCATCTTTTGGCAGAGAAATGTATACCAGAGTACTGTGCTCAGATTGACCCTCACTCTTAGAAGTGGTGAGGTGCATGGCATGGATGCCCTTACTATCCGAACTCTCAACTGGTGTGGCCACCACATGCCCTTTTCCTTTTCCTTTTCCTTTTCCTTTTCCTTTTCCCCCAGTCGATGGAAGTTTTACCAGTGCGTTCTGGGGAGGCTGCAACGTCCTCATCTATTACAATACCTCTTGCTCGCTTTTGAGTCAGTTGATTTCTTCCAGAAATATTTGTTGTAGCGATTTCTACAAAACAAAACTACACACGTTAGATGCAATTCAAACAAAAAAATTCAATGTTATAAAATTGTGCAGAAAGACTCGTTGAATCATTCGGCGAGTCGCCAACCCAATCGACAAGCCAAGACAGACTAGCCGAAAGTTCCAAAATAAAATCGTTCAAATGTAAGCACAATTTGGTGAATTTCAAGGCCTTTCGGTGGATCACCGACACAAATCAGTGAACTAGAATTAGTTTGCTGAAAGTTACAAAATAATTTTAGGGATACGAGGCGCAGAAGGGCGATTAGAAGCAGCAAGCACAGACGTATCGTCAAAATTTGTAGAACTTAGACCTCAATCATAGAGAATTAAAAGGCGATCGAAGGGTCTTTTGGTGAACCACCAAACCAGTTGTTGAGCTTGACCCATCTCGCTGAATAGTTCAACCTGCCAAATCTTCATCTAAAAAAAAAATAAAATAAACCATTATTCTACCCAATTAGGCTCAGACCCATACTATTCATGCCCTCGGGGTACTCAGACTTTCCCCGTTTTGGCCAAAATTTGCCAATTAACGTCTTTTGCCCTTAAGAATGACATCAATCGCTCTATCATTGGGCAAAATCCGATCATCGGCACAATTAGGGGTCACTCAGACTTCACCCAAACAAGACCCAAAATGAATTCAACATAACCCACATAAGGATTTCACAATTTAAGTCTATTAACATCATTTGACACAAAATACATACAGGCATCAACAACAAACTTTCATCAAGTTACAATTATTCAACGAGAAAAACTACACAATGATCATACAATCAATTTATTAAAATCTAAAGATAGAGTTCGAATAACCATCCTAAGATGCATAGAAGATTATAAAGCTAGGCTAGCAACATATCTAACAATCCACCCCGAGTTAAAGATCCTAAATAAAAACAAATAACTAGTACAAAACTAAGAAGATGTGCAGTTGTGAAAGTTTGGAAGTCGAAAAGTATAAGATGAGGGAAATTTTGAAATTAAAAATGGTTTGGCCCTTTTGACTCTTAATTAGCGCGCCATCGGCGATCATTACTTACGTCGCCGACCCGCACAGCGATGTGCCGAATGGTACTTTAGCCCACCGAGTTTTATAGAACCTCCAGTAAAATAGGTGGTTCAAAAGGCGATCCGATTCGGGCTCACCGATTGGATATTTGGTTCGCCTACTACTCCATTTCCCAAAATTTCAAAATTTTCATCATGCACATTCAACACCCGTTATTCAAAACTAGTATTAAAGACATGAAAAACTTGGGTTGCCTCCCAAGAAGTGCCTTATTTAATGTCGTGGCATGATGAAGATACCTATGAAATTCGAAAAGTGTGCATCATCGGGGTTTACCCCACTAACACCGACAGCATTCACAACCTCCTAAGAAGCGCTTGATTTAATGTCGTGGCACGACATAGGCCCCTTGATTACTTAGACTTCATCAAGATGCATGCCTCTATCACTACATTTACACTCTCAAAATTTCCTATGTAGCTTTTTATCCTCTGTTGGTCGGCTTTGAACCTTGTCCCACTCTTTTTCTTGAGCTCAACCACTCCATGTGGGGACACTTGGGTCACTCTGAATGGTCCAATCCACTGGGACTTAGATCTACCTAAAAAACAACACAACCTTGATTAATAAAACAACACCATATCACCAGGAGCTAGTTTGCACTTTTCTGTCTTTTGAGCATGCCGCTTCTTCTCCGTGTGCAAGGTTGCACCTAACTTCTCCTTACTAAACACTTCAGCACCTCTTTTGAAAGTGTGACTCACCACCGATATCGATTTAAGATCACTTTTCTACTTTATAGACTTACAGACGTTAAAGGTCACCTCTTCCTTATTCAGTCGGAACTTAATCTGCCCTCTCTCCATATCGATTAAGGCACGCCCAGTAGCAAGGAATGGTCTCCCTAATATGATGGGACCTCAAAGTCAACCTCACAATCAAGTATAACAAAGTCTGTCGAAAAAATGAATGATACCACTTTCACAAGGACATTTTGAAACACTCTAATGGGCTTTTTCACAGTTCTATCATCCATAAGTAAATACATCACAGCTGGTTTTGGAGTTCCTAAACCAAACTTCTTATAAATCGACAATGACATCAATTTAATATTGGCAAACAAATCACACAAAGCTTTTGCAAAGTGCATCTTACCAATGCTGCATGGAATAGTGAAAGCTCTAGGATCCTCCTTCTTTTGTACCAGTGACCTCATAAAAAGGGCACTACAATGCTGTAACCTCTCATCATTCTTAAAACTTACAGCCCTCTTTTTGGTCACCAAGTCCTTCATGAACTTTGCATACCTATGCATTTTCTCCAAAGATTCTATCAAAGGGACATTGATGGAAATCTATTTTAACATAGTTTTGAACCTGCGGTAGTTTTCTGCTACATCCTTATGCACTAACCTCTGTGGGAAAGGAGGTGGAGGTCTAGGCATGCGAACAACCTTTTGGGCTATCTCTGATTCCTTCTCTGTGGCATTTTTAGTCTCTTCGGTAACCTCAATCTTATCACCATCTGTTTCTACCACTCTTTCTACATCGGATGGCATGGGTGGGGGGGGGGTCAATAGTTTTCTTTCCTCTGCGAGTCGTGATTGCCAATACAATGCCCATCATTCTTTGGATTCTGGATGGTGTTGTTGGGAAGCATGCCTAATTGGCGTGCATTCACAGTAGTAGACAACTGAGTAAATTATTGCTCAAGTTGCTTTATCGACACTGCATGGGCATGAACTTTCTAGCCAATTTTGGACAACTCAGTGCGCATCTCTTTAATATTCTAATTAGTACTGTCAAACTTCTTCAACATCATTTGCATCATCTCCTCAATATGCGACATACTACCCCTAGCTTCCCTATTGCTAGATTCCCTATTCCCAGGAGGGACGTAGGGCCCAACTCTCTCATTCCTGTTAGCATAGTTGTTCCAGTTATAGTAGTTGTCACAATTTTAGTTCCCATCCCGGACATATTAACCCTCTCGGTTGTAATTTCCATAGTTCCGACCTTGGTTTACTTGACCTTGGCACCAATTATCTATATTGGAACCTTATGTGTTTGGTCGGAAACCCCCCATCTGATCATTCACCGCAAAAGTATTTTCTTTATAGTAACATTCCTCAATATGTGGTGGATATCTAGTCAAATAATTCACAGCATTTACCTTCTCCGCACTTTCGCTCACATGCTTCAATTCCAACCCCAGTTCGGTCCTCATCTGAGCCATCTTCTCATGAATTTCATCTACCGACTGGTTGTTTGAAGCTTGAACAGAAAACTTATTCCTCCCAGTATCCAACTTTCTAGTTCTCCAAGCTTTATTGTTCCGAGAGATCTTTTCTAGTTTTTTCGTAATCTGCTCAAAAGTACACTCACCATATGAACCCCCAACGATAGTATCAAGCACTTCCTTACTGTTGTCATCTTGACCTCGGTAGAAATACTCCTTTAGCAATTCATCATCAATACGGTGATTCGGAACACCTCTTATGAAAGCAGTGAACCTGTCCCAGGAACTACTCACAGACTCTCCAGGTATTGCTGCGAAATTATTGAGTTTATCTCTGTGGTTTAGCTTCTTTGACACTTGAAAGAATCTTGCTAGAAACACCTCAGTCAATTGGTCCCATGTATAGATTGAGTTATAAGGAAGCTCAATAAACCATACAGCAGCACCGTCGGTCAATGATAGAGGGAATACTCATAATCCAATGACATCCATGTCCAAGTCCGGTCGACCCACACAACTTTTGCAAATGCTCCTTAGCTTGGCTACGTGAGCATATGGATCCTCTAATGCCAAACCTGCAAACAAAACCCTTGCTGTAAGGATCTGCATCAAACTTCTAGTCACCACAAATATATGCCCCAAAGGTAGAGGAGGTAGGACAAGAGGTCCATCAGATTCAACAACATTAAAGTTGACCCTATAGTTTTCACACAGTCTTGGCCCTGGTGGATCATGTACCCTCACTGCATCTCTCAGTATATTCTGAGCTTGAATCTGATTATTCTCATCACCAACCCTCGGAAGCTGCAATACAACAACATCAACTAACTCTCATCCGATAGGATTAACTAGAACTCCTTCATTATTCATTCTCCACAAAGTTTTGTTTTGTTCTGGAACGTAGTGAGTATGTGGTTCTCCTTGACTCCGTGTACTTGGCATATACTAGAGTAGGAACCTGAGAGAGACAAAAACAAAAGAAAAAAGTAAAATTAGGAAATAATTGAGTAAAGTTCAATAATGTAGTTAAACTTAATCTAAAAGTCTTATTCCCCAGCAGCGACACCAAAAATTGATATGCTCAAATTAGACCTCCCTAAATAAGATAAGCGATCATTATCAAGTAAAGAACCCAACTTGTAGGTTAGGGTCGATCCTACGAGGATTATGGTTTAGACTTAAACTTAACTGACGATTATAATCGTTTAGTCAATGTATTTTCGAAAACAAGTAATTAAAGGGGGGAGGGGGGATTTGTGAAACAAATTCAGGAAATTATGTAAGTATTCAGCGAGCAAGATTCAAACTTTAGTTGTTATCAAGATGAGAAAGTAACTAGGGTGTACGTGTTCCCTATAAGCTCATAATGTGGTAATCCTAGTAATAGCAATCCTTTCCTAGTGTATTACATGCAAAGTGATAAGTTAGGTATCTCTAATTCCTTGGTCCGACAACTAGAGAATTTCACCCCACACCTTGGTTCGGCTACGTGTGTATAATTTACTTACCTTTACCTCATATTAGACATCACATCGATGTATGGCTTAGTTTTCACCCTCGTACCAATCGACATTAGACTATTAGATAGTATCACACTAAATCTATGTTGATAATTATTTTCTAATTAACTACCTCCTTGGTTTTGCAAGTAGCAACAAGGCGAGTTCTAATGTTGGCCACCGTTAAAAAGACTTGTAAATGAAAGAATTATCAATCCATGAAATAACACTATTCAAGAATTACTTAGTTACTATTCATACGTTGTTAATCACTCATGGTTCCCACAACCCTAGTTGTGGATTTAGTTACCCATAATAGCAAGAACAAAATTCATATTTTTAGATGAAGAAATCATGAACTTGCATAATGAGAAGAAGAAACCCAAAATCTTAACTTGAATTTCAAAGTAAAAATATTTAAAACCGACTTAGGAAATCAAGAATTGCTAAAGTTGCATGTTAATCTCCAAAGCTATCCCAAACTCTTCGAGATGTGTTTCCGAGTATTCCTTGATCATTTCGTCCAAGAAGAGGAGTTAGTAGAATAAAAGTAATAAAATCTGACCCCAAAAAATGAGCTTTACATGCCCTATATTTATAAAAATAAGTCTTAACTAAAAAGGAAAAAAAATAAGGAAATAATGTTTTAGGACACGGTTTCGATCAACGATACTGACCTACGGACCGTGGATTGATGTACGGTCCATAGGTCCCTTCCATGACTCATGACTTAGGCAAATTTCTAACTTCAAAATCTTCAAATCTCTAAACCAAACAAGGAATCACCAGTACGGATCGTGGATTGATGATCTACGGTCCGTGGATCCTTCTCCGTAGCTCCATACTTAGAATATTCAAAATCAGGTACTGTAACCCCTCTCTGAATCATTTGACGGATCAACAGTACGATCCGTAGATCAATCTATGGTCCATCGATTGCAACCATGGTTCCACACTTGGTCAAGAATTCCCTGATCTTCCTTCATGCCTTGCTAGTCCATCTAGAATCATCTTCTACGGAACGTGAATGGACCTACGGTCCATAAGTCACATCTGTAGATGGGTATTTTTGTACAACCTTCAGCGGTGTCTCTCAGTTTCCATGTTTGAACATATTTCCTGTAAACATGATAAAATACATAAAAAACAATACAAAGTGGCCCTAGACACACACAACTCTGAAGTGAATTGTATTAAAAATACCGTAAACTCATGGTAAATTAGTATTAAGATGTAATTCTTAAAATTTTAGGAATTCATGTCGACAAGGAGTGTGAAAAAGCATATATTACAAAAATAAAGGTACGAGATTCACCTGAACTATTACTTCCCTGTCATGTCAATGAATTTAATTATCTTAATTTCTTGTGTTTTAAAGATAATGGTTAAAAATATATTTGTATCATTATTTTTCACGAGTTTCACACTTTAACTATCAATTCCTTCCTCTTTTTACCTTAGATATCACCACCTACCCCTTTTTACGTTAACTTTCACAATCTTTGTTCTAAAACACTCGTAGTTGAGTAGATGGTAACAATTCAAATAGGAAAAAGATAACATTTAATACCCCTTAATTATTCACTTTGATTTAATTAAGGGTAACATCCAAGGGTTTCTAAGAACTCTCTCTCTCTCTCTATCTCTCAATACAAGAAAGGTAGAAACACAATATTTTCCTAGGGTTTAAATTTTTTTTATCACTCCTTCCTTTAATCC
Source organism: Solanum bulbocastanum (assembly GCA_037074985.1). NCBI lineage: Eukaryota > Viridiplantae > Streptophyta > Magnoliopsida > Solanales > Solanaceae > Solanum > Solanum bulbocastanum. The sequence goes on along the minus strand of CM073597.1, from coordinate 34,117,869 downwards.
ATGAAGATATTTTATTCATGATTTCTTTACTTTGTAATCAAATCATGAATAGCTAAATTTCTTTGTTCTTGGGTTGTGGTGTTTACAAGAAGGTTATAGTTTGACATTCGTATTGATTATATTATATTCCGTAACATGATTATACTTAAATAATTAATAAATTTTTTCCTGTAAAATTTACATATGAAAAGACTCATAATTCTGAATCAAATAAAGAAAGTTGTACATGCAATTGGACTTTTATATATCAATTAAATTTTCTAATGTCACTAATTATTAACTATCTCTATCACAAATAAACACTATTTTTCAAGTGTATTCCATGAAATTGACAATGATACATTATCCACCTTAAAGAAACAAATGTTGATCAGTATTTGTACAACATGAAATATGACTTTTATTCGGCAAAAACTTCTTGATATGCATGCGTCTATAAAAAGGAGGAGGTTACAGTTTCTTACACAAGTTACAAACTTTAAGATGTGTGAAACACTTGCAAACATAATCAATGTTACTTATGTCACATATGAACAATTTGTTGTTGAAATATTAAAAAAAATAAGGGAAGTATTGTACCAAGTATAAGATATATTAGAACTATATAAGAAACATATCACATATACCAATTCATTTTATTATGTATAACTACAAACAATTATACTTCTTTTTCAAAATTTAGTTACTCAATTATTACTTGCAATCATATCGAATTTATTGATATTGGTTGCATATTAATAGGATAGATTTCTGGTTTAGTTCACAGGGAAGTGTTGTGGTTGATAGGGGGAAGTTGTTTGATAGGGGGAAGTGTTGCAAATGATAAGGGGAAGTTGCTTGATAGGGGGAAGTGTCAATTGCTGGTTGCATGTTTGTCAACATCAAAAAGTGGGAAAATGCTATTTTTAGTTTTGATGATTTCACAAACAACAATATCTAATAAGGTCACATATCCCATAAAGGAATGATATTCCTAATCGAGAAAGGTACACCTGGAAAAAGTACACTGCAACCTCTGTCATCTGGAGGTCTACAGGAAAAGGTGCGCGTCTCTCATACAACATGGCAGGGCTGTTGGCCAATAGCGTGGCTTCTAAGGTTGTGTCTATCATATATAATGTTCTTCTCAATAGACACAACCTTAGTTTTTGCATTCCTAAAAAAGTTCAAGAACACAACAAAAACTATCTTTTCCAAAAGTATTTTCCTCAAGCACAACAGGACCTAATAAAGTTGGTAGCGTCTTTAGTTGTCTTAGGCTTTATACTTCAGTGCTTATCTTTGTAGATCTATTCCTAAGCTATAAAGGAATTAGATTAGTGTTTCATTTTAGTGTTAATCTTGAGTCATTGCTACAGTTAGCTTTGACTAGTGGATGAAGTCTAAGTCAACTAGAGTTAGTTGGGTTAGTGGGCTACAAAGTTGTTCCTTAGTTTGAAAAGAAGTTTGAATCAATTAGAGTTACTTGATTGAGTGGGAAGCAGACTTGTTGCCTAGAGGGGGAAGGGATTTAGAGTTGAATTCCTAGGTTACAAAAGTCTGTAATCTAAATCATTGCTCCTTTTGAGATTAATGGAGTTTGGGTTTAAATCATGTGAGTATGGTTCGTGCTTTTCACCGCCCTTGAGCAAGGGGGTTTCCACGTAAACTGCTTGTGTTGTTTACTTTACTGCATTTACTTATTATTGTTGTTCTTGCTGTGTCAATGGACTTGGTCCATTGACATATAGTGGAAGTCTACATTCTAACAATTGGTATCAGAGTAGGGTCTCTCTAGCTTGTTAACACCAAGAGAGATCCCTGTGGAAAGATGGCTGCTACGGAATTTAGAAAAAGGACAATCATCTACAAGGCGACCTCATTTTAATGGAGTTTTAAAGTTGGTGGAAGACGAGGATGCACAACTTTTTAATGGTTGAGGACATTGAGTTGTGGGATGTATGCTGGATGGTCCCTTTGTTCCTACAATGGAAGTGAAGGATAGAGAAATCACTAGGGTTATCCCCAAGACTTGACAACAAAACAATGAAGCTAATAGAAAGAAGATTGGAAAGAATTATAAAGCAAAGAAACTGTTGGTTTGTGTTATAGGTGCTGAGGAGTACAACCACATTTCTACTTATGAATAAAGAAAAGAAATTTGGGACTGCCATAAGACTACTCATGAAGGAACTAAACAAGTGAATGAGTCAAAGGTTGACATGTCGACTACTCAGTATGAGAACTTCACTATGAAGGAAGGAGAAACGGTCATGATATGCACACCAGATTCTCCTCCATCACTAATGAGCTACGCTGCTTGGGCGAGCCTGTTCACCCAAGTAAACAGGTTAGGAAGATTCTTTGAATCTTTCCTAAGTCATGGGCAAGTAAGGTTGATGCTATTATTGAAGTTCTTAACACTGCTAATTATGTGACCAACATGTGCTTGATCAGGTCTTTATGAAAAAAAAATCCTTATGAGTTACTCAACAATAGAAAGCCCAAATTGTGTTATCTAAGGGCTTTTGGGTGCAAATGTTTTGTATTGAACAATTGGAAAGATGATCTAGGAAAATTCGATCCTAGAAGTGATGAAGGAGTGTTTGTAGGTTATTCCTCTTCAAGTAAAGCTTACAAAGTTTACAGTAAGAGAACATTGTGCATTGAAGAAAGTGTTCCTGTGATCTTTGATGAAACTGGTGATCTCACAAATCTAAAGAACAAGGATGACGATGAGCTGGAAGAACTACTTTAGATTCAAAGAGATGGGTTAAATGAGTCACAAGCTGAAAGTTAAAATCCTAATAGTGTTGAACCTGTTCAAACTAAAGAAGCCAATGAAGATGTTGAACCTGAAGGACCTGGTTTATTTGATAATGTTGAACCTAAGGATGGAGCTCAACCTAACAATGATAATTCTAAAAATGAAGAGGAACAAGCTGATCAACTTTAACCCTTGACAACTAAGTCAAGGTGAAAACACAAGTCATCCCATCCTTTTGATAATCTCATTTCACCTCTGAATTTTGGGATGAATACTAGGTCAAAAACAAGAAATCTAAAGGCATTCTCAGCATTCATATCAAACATTGAGCCCAAAAATATTAAGGAAGCTTTGAAAGATGTTTATTGGGTGAATTCCATGCAAGAGAAACTTCATCAATTTGAACTAAGTAAAGTATGGCACCTGGTACCAAGACCCCCTAATAGAATTATTATAGGGACCAGGTGGGTGTTCAAAAACAAGTTGGATGAACATGGTACAATCACAAGAAACAAACTGAGGCTGATGGTTTAGGGATAATCAGGAAGAAGGCATTGACTATGATGAAACATTTGCTCATGTGGCTAGGATGGAAGATCTTAGAATTCTAATTGCCTTTGTAGAATACGTGGAACTCAAATTGTTCCAAATGGATGTAAAAAATCGCATTCTTGAATTCCTACCTGAAGAAAGAGGTTTTTGTAAAGCAACCCCCTGGATTTGAAGATGTCGATTATCCAAATCATATGCTTAAATTGGATAAGACTCTTTATGGACTGAAAAAGTCCCCTAGAGCTTGGTATGAGAAGTTGACTAAATTTCTTCTAGAAAAAGGATTCAAAAGAGGAAAAATAGACAATACTCTCTTCTTGAAGACAACAGGCAAAGAACTGCTCATCATTCAATTGTATGTGGATGATATTATCTTTGGAGCAACTTTTGAGGTTTTGTGTGAGGAATTTGCTTCACTGATGGGAAGTGAATTTGAAATGAGTATGATGGGAGAGTTGAGATTTTTTTAGGACTGTAGATCAAGCAAACTTCAAGTGGTACCTCTATTTGTGAATAAAAGTACATAAAGGAGTTGCTGAAGAAATTTCACATGATGGATGCTAAGCCTATTGATATTCCCATGGGTACAAACTCAAAGTTGGGTGTAGATGATGCTGGTCCTATGGTGATTGAAACTATGTATAGAGGAATTATTGGTTCCTTACTGTAATTGATAACAAGTAGACATGACATTGTGTTTAGTGTGGGTATGTGTGATAGATTCAAGCTTGCCCCAATGAGTAACATTTGAAAGCTACCAAGCGGATTCTTGGGTAACTGAAGAAGTCATGGGATCTGATTCTATTCTACCCCTTAAGAGACTCTTTTAAACTGGTGGGATATGCTGATGCAGATTATACAGGGTATCAAGTGGATAGAAAGAGCACCTCAAGGATGGCTCACTTTCTAGGATCCTCACTCATATCCTAGGAAACCAAGAAACAAAATTCAGTGGCTCTTTCTACAGCTGAAGCAGAATATGTAGCAACTGCATCATGCTGTGCTCAACAACTATGGATAAAGTAGCAACTTAAAACTTTGGACTATTCACTTACAATATCCCACTCTTATGTGACAACACTAGTGCTCTCAATATGGCCAATAATCCAGTACAACATAAAAGGACCAAGCACATTGATATGAGACATCACTTTTTGAGAGGCAATGTAGAAAAAGGGAACATTTTTATGCAATATTGCAGGGCTGAAGATCAAATTGATGACACTTTCACTAAAGCTCTGAGCAAGGATCATTTTGAGAGTAACAGATTGAAGTTGGGAATAATGAAAATGGACTAAGCTGAGTTTATCCAAAGCATCGAACCCTTATTGGCTATGATTAGGAGACAGGTATCCTTGTTAGTTGTAATGCTTACTTTGGTAAGATCTTGATCCCAATTGAGGGGGTATTTGAAGTTCCAAATGAACAATCAGAGAGTGACACAGTGTCAAAGGATGTCTGCTCTGCAGTGGATAAGAGAAAGAATGAGGCACTAGAAAAGAAAAGGGAGAAACCAAAGTCTAGGAAATCTTCAGAAAAATAAGTGACTATTTGAAGAAGGGAGAAGAAAAGGAAGTAATAAAGAAGAGAGTGAAGAAGAAATCTAAAAGAAGAAGAGAAGTGTCACCTGACAGTGAGAAACCCATCGAAAATCGTAAGTCCAAGTTTTAGAAAGGACTAAGTTCAAAAAGGAAGAAAATGAAAGATGAGATGAAGGTAAAAAAGGGGGAAATAGTTGAAAATCTAAAATTTCAGAAGGTCTTGTGTGAAAGAGTATTTGATCCTGAGATCATCACAATGCCCAGGATGAGCACTTTGGTTGATGTTATTGAAATCCAATTATGGACTCACATGTTCATGTACCACTCTCCATATTGCATGAGGAACAGGTGAGGGAGTTTTATTACAATGTTGAGTTCACTGAGAATGGAAGCCTGAATACACAAGTTTGGGACATAATCTTTCATTTGAACGAGGAAAGATTGGGTGAAATTCTGAAAGTGCCTAGGGAAGGGATCAGATCTGTGGTTTGACAATTATGTATCAAAATCTTTGCCAAGGAGTGTGGAAAACTCTCAAAGATGAACTGTGCAGGCATTCTTAAGAAACTTCTAAAGGGGTTATCAATTGCTTTTTGAGTTTGTCAACAAAGTGCTCCTCCTAATATTTGAGAAAAGAACAATTGCTTCTGCGACTGATTTGTTTATAGTGGAGGCACTTAGCAAGTTTGATCTCTTGAATTTTCCAACCCTCATACTCGAACACATGCACAAGACAATAATAGATCAAAAAGGAAAACATGACATGGGGTACGACTACTTCCTAACCAAAGTGTTCAAATACTTGGAGATTCCTTTGGGAGCAGGTACTGTATGGACAGTGAAGCAGTCTTTCTCCATGAACACTCTTGTTTAGTGTGAGTGCATGGAAGGAAGAACAGGGCACTTAAGCAAAATTTCTGTATTGGTGGTTGAACTGAGTCAACTGAAGCATAAGTTAAAAGAGATGACAACGTTAGTGAGTCAAAAGGATGCAGAGATAGCAATACTAAAGGCATAGTTGGCAAAGGCACTAACTAAGGGACCAGGTTTAGCCGAAGTCTCTGAATTGAAAGCTAAGAATGAAGAACTTCTGGCTCAAAATGCTGAACTTAAACAAAAAACTGATCGAATCCAATGATACTGCTAATGATTATCTCTCTCTTGTCATTCAATCTCTTACTCAAAAACCTTCCTCCTCCTAGTCCCTATGTAGTCTTTATCCAGTCCTCCTTTTCATTCCTTGATTTTGTGTGGGCAGTCTCCTGGGGTTCTATTAGAAGTTTAATTCTAATTTATTGGATGTTGTTTCTTATGCAATGAAATGGATCTCTGTTTTGTTATTGATCATTCTTACTTCTCTATTTTTATTTTATGCTTGTGTTGCCCATAGGCTATGATCTTACCTTGCATGCTTACTTTTAATCCTAGTTTACTGCCTTTTTTGTTAAGATGCCAAAAAAGGGAAACTATTGGTTGCATAGTAATATGATAGATTTCTGGTTTAGTTCACACGGAAGTGTTGTGGTTGATAGGGGAATTTGCATTATATGGGGAAGTTTTGTGGTTGATAGGGGGAAGTCACTTGATAGGGGAAGTGTCGATTGTTGTTTGCATGTTTGTCATCATCAAAAAGGGGGAAATGTTATTTTAGTTTTGATGATTTGACAAACAACAGGATTTAATAAGGGGACCTAATCCCACAAAGAAATGATGTTCCTCTATGAGAAAGGGACACCTATAAAAAGTACACTTCAACCTCTGTCACCTGCAAGTCTGCAGGAGAAGTGTGCATCTCTCGTACAACATGGCAGAGCAGTTGGCCAATAGCATGGCTTCTAATGTTGTGTCTATGATATATAATGCTCTTCTCAATATAATCAACCTTAGTTTTTGCGTTCCTCAAAAAGTTCAAGAATCGAGAAAAAACCATCTTTTCTAGTAGTATTTTCCTCAAGTCCAACAGGACCTGATAGAACTATTAGCGTCTTTAGTTGTCTTAGGATTTATACTTTAGTGCTTATCTATTTAGATCTATTTCTAAGTTATAAAGGAATTAGATCAGTGTTTCATTTCAGTGTTAATATTGAGTTAATGCTAGAGTTAGCTATGGCTAGTGGATAAAATCTAAGTCAACTAGAGTTAGTTGGGTTAGTGTGTAATAGAGTTGTTTTGAAAAGAAGTCTGAATCGATTAAAGTTAGTTGATTAAGTGGGCAACAGGGTTGTTTCCTATAGGGGGAGGGATTTAGAGTTAAATTCCTAGGTTACAAGACTCTATAATTTAAATCGTTGCTACTTTTGAGATGAATGAAGTTTGGGTTGAAATCATATGAGTACAGGTCGTGCTTTTCACCACCCTTGATCAATGGGGTTTCCACGTAAACTGCATGTGTTGTTTACTTTGTTGCTTTACTGCATGTGTTGTTTACTTTGGTTCTTTTACTTACTATTGTTGTTCTTGCTGTGTCAAGAGACTTGGTCCATTGACAGATAGTGGAAGCCTACATTATAACAATTGATCTGATTCCATAAGTGTTGCTCAATGTTTCTTAACTCGATCATTGTAATCAATCCTACTTGCTACATGTTGCCACGTTATCCGGACATCTGGCCGAGAGTGATTTTACCCCATAAAGTAAATTATTCATCGAGAAATTAGTGATATTAAAATGTTGCACAAAAGTAAATGTAGTTAATTAGTTTATCCAACACATCTTGACCTATTTGGACAATGTATTTTTGTTTAAAGTTGAAAAAAAACTTCTACAAATTGAAGTTCAATAAGAATTAGTCGGATCATGTTTAAAAATTATTTTTACTAGGAAAAAAAGGTTAAGAATTTGTAAGTAAAATTATTTGCAATTGAAGTTCTCATCAATCAATTTTTACCGTACCTTTGTGTTTGCAAATTTTATAAAAACTTGTTTCAAAATTACTGATTGGGAGGTAGGCGAGCATGATAGGGAGGGAGGTGAGTGAGATAGTCATGTATGTTAGATACATGTGAACCACACTAGATACACACTAGATGCATTTATTTGGTGTGATCCACATGTAAGCCAGATACATAGGATAGCAGCAAACAACATGGGAGAAAGGTGTGGGAGGTGACAGAGATTTTTCTATGTATGCCATATACATGTGAATCCACTAGGATGTTGTGTATCTAGAATAAATTACACCTAATTTTGACCTAATATATTTTGAGATACATGTATCTAGATATATCTTGACCCACCAAAATTTAGTAAGATTATAAAATCTATATAATTAACTTCTAAATTTATGGGATTTCCATAAGTTCCCCATTAAGTTATGATCCAGATATATAGACCCTACACATTTCAACCAGAGTAACATTTAAAGATCACCTGAAAAGATGAAATTTTGAAAACCTAGCTCAAGAAATTACCCTTAAAACCAAAATCCACAAAAATGGCGATGAGCAGTTCATCATGATGAAATCATAAAAGAGATAGTCTCCCAGATGCCTGTAAAATTGGTAGGTCAATTCCGTTGCATTTTCAAGAAGTGGTGAGACCCGAAATTCATAAAAGCTCACCTCAATTTTCATGCCAACAAACACGAACAAATTAAGCTAATTCTCATCTCAGATGCTTCTCAATCTCTTCACTCTCCTTATATTAACCCTAACCCCCAAAATGGAATTGATGCAATTTCAACCGAGCTAAGTTTTCAGGAAAAGTGGAAGAAAATTGTTGGTTCATCTAATGATTTGGAATTAGTGTTGAATGAGGAAGATGTTGCATTTTTAATCAACCCCACAACCTTAGAATACCGTAGAATTCAAAACTATCCTCTGGCTCTTCCAAAGAGTGGTACCTCTACTGCGTATGCCCTTGGGTATGATTTTGCTAGTGATGATTATAAGGTTATTATTATTTCTTATTATAGAGTTGTACTTGAAGGTGACCTTTACTGTATAGTTATGGATGTCTACTCTGCGAGAATGGGTTTTTTGAGGAGACATGAGAGTATATCTCATTATGGTGCAATTCCTATTCATGGTTTTGGGGTTTTCATAAATGGGGCTTCACATTGGATGGCTGGTAAAAATTATTGTTCTCCTTCTGTAATTTTTGTTGTTGATCTAACTAATGAGAAATTCTTTGAGGTGCCTATACCTACTATTTCTACTATTTCTCTTTTGTGCTTTTATGAAATTTTGGCTCTTTCAGGGTGTTGTTGTGCATTGTCTAATAGAGGAAATGAAAATTAAATTGATGTTTGGATAATGAAAGAATATGGGGTTGTAGAGTCTTGGACTGAACTTAGTGTTGTAAAAAACACTTACCCTTTTGGTGCCACACCCGTGTGTTTAATGAGTGAAGATGACATCGTATTAGATGCTCCTGGGAAAGAGATTATGGTTATCTAAAATAAGAAAGAGGAACAACAGAGAAAAATGAATGTTGATGGAAAAACTTCTAAGTGTATAAGGAATAGAATTTTCATGGAGAGTCTTGTCTCTCCTATGATTGACAGGGAAACTGAGGGTAGTGACTATATAGCTTGATACAATATTTTGAGATGATGTTGTACTCAGGTATTGATTTCTTTTTCATTTTGCATAGTATTTATTCATCAATAGGAACCATAGAATTTTATGAATGGCATTTTTTTCCTCATCGAGTATTATAAATAATAGTTGTTTTGTCCTCCATAGAGTTTTGTGATGGTAATTCTTCTGTCCTATTTTTTGATGTTTTAACTCTTCTTTGAATATTGAGTTAAATAATCTCATAATGGACTGCTGTAAATTTCTTGTTGCCACTTCTATGTGTATATTGTTATTAAGCTAAATTATTTAATTGTTCAAAACACAGAAATAACATTTTATGTTTCTACCTGTTCGATTGTGTAATTCTCAAGGCGTATTGATACATATATGAATATCAATGTTGGCTAGTATTATCCATATATTGTTTTTTGAAAGTGGGAAGATCAAAATTCAAATGTTGATAGACCAAAATATCTCTAAAAATTTGATGGACTCTTTCACCCGTTCAAAAACCATATTAACTATTCTTAATTAACGCACAAAAAAGTAAAAACATTCATCACATTAGTTAGTTTGTTGAGTTTCTTTCCCTTCCTTGATTATGAAATGAAACGACAATATATTACATTGATTTGTTCATCACAATGTATTTTGTTCTTTTGTTGTAATTTAATGCACTATGTATGAGTTGTGAATGATCTGCCTTTTCATTTTTGAATTAATTGATAATTAAGTACCTTGATGTGTTTATATTAATTCCATATATATATATATATATATATATATATACATATATATATATATATATATATATAGCACACATAAGTGATTACTCAGCTGCAATTCTGATCAATTTGCTAAATTTTGTTTTTGTTTCCCAAACTATTCTTCAGTTCTACAAAAAAAACCTAGACTTTGTGCATCTTCTCTTCTTATAGACTAACAATTTGTGCTACATATCAGTATAACTTGCATTGAATATATTAAACATTAGCTAGTTTATTATGCTACACCTATTTATGTGAAGTGTTGTCAAATGCTTTAAGAGTGGTTAATTTGTAAAGTGATGCTCAAAATGTGATGGGCGCTTCACCTCACTTAATGTGCACTTTAGTGTCGTCATCAAGGTCTTAATGCATATATTCCCTAGCTAATGATCCTATTCTGAATAGGCAATATTAAATAATTGATATTTCACTTTATTGTAATTCGTTTTCCTTTTTTTTGTTCAAATATTTTTCATTCATTCTTGATGGCTCTCAACTAACTCCAGAAATATTTCTTGGTGAAAACCAATTAAATCCATTTTTCAGAATTGGATTCTCCTTATCTTAGTCTGTAATAATACTTTAGGTCTTGATAGCTCTTGCAGTTGTCGTAGTTTATTATGTCAAGCTTGTGTAAGGAGTTAAATTATTAATTTTCCTTTCTCACTGTTTGATATTATGCTTGTGGTCCTTTAGATTTGATTTTTTATGATATTTGGGGTCCAACATAGGAAATCTCAAGTGAAGGTTTTTGTGATTGTTTCATATTTTTTATTACTTTAGCAAATAGTCTTGGATATATATTTTTGGGAATAAATCTAATGTTTTTGATATTTTTCATCAATTTCATTTAAACGATTTCAAGAATACTGGGGAGGAGGTTTCAAGCCTCGACTTCCTGTGTGCCCACACATAGAGTCACACAACATGTTTCGTATCCATAAACTCCATAACAAAATTGGTGTGCAAAAAGAAAACATTAGCATGTCACTCAAACTGGTCGTGCACTTCTTTTTAACTCACATGTTCATTCTAATTTTTGGAAAAATGCATTAGAAACGACTGCTTTTCCAATTAATCATCTGTCCACTACTTCAATAAATCATCAAAGTCCATGTGAAATTTTCTTGGTGAAAAGCATGATTATAATTAACTACGTATTTTTGGTTCCTTGTGTTACCATTGGCTTCGTCCTCATTCACAAAATAAATTATGTCCTCGTTCCACTCCGTGTGTCTTTCTTGGTTGTAGTTGCACTCAGAAAGGCTACAAGTGTTATAATTGTGTCCATAAAAATATTTTTGTTTCATTTATGTGTTATTTGATGAATAAGTGTTCCATAGTAAAGAAGTCGATGGTGTGTGTGCTGAATCAGCTAAGCCTGACACAAACCTATTTGTTGTTATTACTACTGCTTATATGGGTCTAGCTACACCCATGCATCCACCAATGTTGCAACCTCAACTACTAATAAGCCAAGAATCAGCCTCAACTCATCCACCATCCTCTCCGCATTTTTCTCTTGTATCATCTCCATCACATGCTTCTCCGATTTCACTTAGTACTTTCTAACTTTATACACAAGTTCAATACCTTTGCATTTTGATTGGTGTTCTTGTTTATGACTATCCAAGTTACTCTAATTCTAATGGTGCTACTTCAGTGGATTTAGTCACACCCATTCGCAGCCATCAAATGCTTACATGAGTGCATAAAGGAAATCGTTAGTGAAACGTATCCGGTCTTTCTTTAGCCCCTCTAACCTTGGTCTGGACCCCACTTGTTGTACTCATGCTATTAAAATTCCTCAATGGAGATGATCTTCTTTGTCCACAAGATATAATGCGCTCATAAGAACTGGTACATGGAACTTTGTTCCACCTCATCAAGCTGCAAATGTAATTGGTTGTAAATGAATTTTCAAGACGAAGAAAAATCCAAATGGCGCCATTGACTGACATAAGTCTAGATTATTTTCCAAGGGTTTCCATCAATGCCCTTGAATTGACTGCGAGGTTTTGTTTACCCTAATCACCCTAATTATAGATGTGAGCTAGAGAGTTCTATTTATGGATTTAAATAGGCTATTCGACTATGGAATAAATGTCTGGCTGATACCTTATATGAGCTTTATTTCCAAGGCTGTAAAATAGATTCCTCACTCTTCGTTAGATTCACAGGTGAAAAAATCTTTTTTGTTTTATCTATGTTGATGACATTATAGTATTGGGCATGTCTATACATCTAGTTTCATCATTGCTTCAACTCTTAGAAATTCCCTTCTCCTTGCACAACTTGGGCAAGCTTAATTAATCATTGGGTATTGAAGTTACATGGAGATATAATTGATTGTTATTACACCAGTCTAAATATACACATGATCTTTTGGAATATAGTAACAGCTTAACTTGTGTGATATTTCTACTCTCATGTGCCCAAGTAACAAGTAGCACACCAGTGACAATACTCAATTTCTTTATGAAAGCCTTTATCAAAGTTTTGTTGGCGGCTGACAATATCTCACTTTCTCTCGAATTTATATCTCCTTCTCCGTTAATAATGTTGGTTGGTTCATGCATAGTCCGATAGAGAAATATTGCCCAGTAGTTAAGCATATGTTGATATATCTGAAATAAACTTCTTCTCATGGTATTTTCTTTCCAAACCATAAAACTCACCAATTACAAGGATATTGTGATGTCGATTTGGAAGGAAGTATAGATGATAGGAATTCTACTATTGGTTTTGAAATTTTATTTTGTTCAGCGCTTGTTTCTTGTTGTTCTCGCAAACAACAAATCTCTCGCACTCTAATACTAAGGCCGAATATCTCTCTCTTGCTTCTTCCACCAATAAAATTCAATGGATTAGTCTATTGTTGTAAGAAATTGGCCTTTTCTTCTTGTTCCATGTCTTTCTTATGGTGTCATAATTTTAGAGAGACCTATCTTACCGCTAGCCTGGTGTTTCACTCTCGCACCAAACATATGTGGATCGATTTTAACTTTATTCAACATCTTTTCCTGAAAAAGGAACTGTGGTTTAGTATATGTGATTCATTACCAGCTAGCATATATTCTAACGATAAGATTAATGACAATAACATTGGGTTTTACTTACAGAAAATACCGACTTAAAGAAGCTACAACTGGTTAGATGATTTTTGGCTCATAAGAATCAACCTGGATCAAGGGACCAGATCATTACCTGAGAACAACTTAGAACAAAAACAGAACAATCTACATAGCAGAAAGTAAATGAACGCTCAAGGAAGGAAAGTCACGACCTACCAAGTATATTTTCACCAATATTCACTAAACATGAGCCAGTTTTGAACTTACTAATTCATGCAATGTAGGAATTTAACTCCTAATCCCTCCCCAATGTAAACTATGGCTAACACTAGCCAACAACTCGAATCTAAAAGAAAAGAGAAGACACAATACCTACACAAGATTCATTAAGAAGTGTAGGTTTACAATATTAGCACAAAAAACAAGACTCAACAACAAGGAATGTAAAAAAAACTTCAATGATAAGAGCAGGTCCCTTGTGGTGTAGGTCTTCGTGAGAAGAGAGCTAAGATAATGTATGCTTGAGACAAGAGCAATATTCTTTAATATTGCAAAATCTAGGTTTTGATCTTTGTCAATTTTTCTTATCAATGAGATAGGGTCAAAGGAAAAAACTTAACCTCTTCTTCTTAGTTGAGGTGTACAAGGACATTATTTTCCTATTGTCACCATGTCATACTGCTCTTGCACAATGCATAAACAAGGTGCACTTGATAATATGGTTGTTGACATCGGCAAAAAAATGTTGTAAGTACTATGTCCCTTCATAAAGTTTGTCAATCATCAAAAATCATCTTTTCAACATTATAACATTTTCTCCAATTTTGATGATCATGGCAAACTATGCAATCATTTCAGCCACTTCGTAACCACACAAACACTTTCAACGTGACTTCCCTATGTCAGATAGATCCACTTGACTTCATTTGCTCACCAACATTCTTTCTATCAGTAATTTCCCATGTCTCTAATATTTTCACACTTTTGGAATCATAAAAAGGAGTGAATAGTAAACCTAGCATAAGTGCAATAGTGCAATGCTAACTATCGATCCTTTTCGCTATCCCGCTCCTTCTAGATACTACAACGATTAGGCCATTCCCTATCACAGTCTCTCCAACCTTCATCACGCTCTGTATTCCAACCTTGGTTCCCACCTAGCCTTGAATAATTCGGATGGAAACCTCCTCTCTGATTTGTCAGAAAATGTACTTCCTCATTATACAATGTCTTAAAGTTTGCATCATCGGGGTTCACCGTACTAACTTCAACCACATTTACAGCTTTAGAACCACTACCCATGACATGTTTTGACAACAAATTCATTTGGGTCATCATTTTGGCCATGTTTTGATCTTGTTCTTGGTCCTTTTCAATTTGCTCTTTTGTCATCCTAAAAGTCAAAGGAGACACTTGATCTTCCCTAGTGTACCAAGCACGGTTGATATTAGTCATTCCATCAAAAAGAGTAGATGTGATTTCGAAAGGTTGCTACATAATTCCTCCTTGGACAAGTAGATCAGCCGCACCTTTGTTGACTGAATCTAGACTTCGATAGAAATGTTGTAACAACACGTTGTTCTGGATTCCATGAGCTGGACATTGAACTAGCAACTTTTGGAACCGTAAACACATTTTGTGAATTGGTTCACCATCAAATGTTTTGAAGCCCTAAATATTATCTCTCAATTTCATCATTCTTAAAGGAGGGAATCCCTGAATATTATCTCTCAATAGTCACTATCCATTGACTTCTTGCCTTGTCTCTTCAACCTCAGACTTCTGTAACATTAGGCAATCAAGATCAAGGTTGCCGATTTATTCGATGGTCCGGGAATGTCCATTTTCATCACCGAGTTTTCTTGTTCCCAGGGCTAGCATACTGGAACTTTAGGCAAGCTAAAGAGCCACTTGGCGATTTGTTGGAGATTTGTTGGAGTGTCTTGGCGATCAGAAGGATTGCCTTTCTTCCACTTCTTCAGCTCTTTTGCTCCTTTTTGCCTGGCAATGTCCTTGCTTTGTTCTTTTGCCTTCTTTACTGCAAATCAATACTTTAACATCAAATAAATTAGGCATTGAGGACAATAAAAACATGAAAACAATGCCCTAAATAAGTCCAAATCTAAGACTCATCAACACCCCCAACTTAAACTTTTTCTTGTCCTCAAGTAAAAGTCATGATCAATTAGTTCAACAACGATGTCTACAAAAAGTGCTACTCAAGACTCAACATGAATGCATACAAGAGGGTTAAACTACTCAGGCAATATTCAATTGTACACTCTAATTTTCAAACTGTGACTAACCATTATCAAATAGACTCAAGCTCTCAATGCTTACTTCAAATGCAAGTTCAAACTCAACAAGAGTATTTGAATGCCCTCACAACAAAAACAATTCCATCTTCACACAAAGATCAACAAATTTTTCAGAATGTAGGACTCACAAACAACTCTATCCCTCTCAAAAGAAAACACATGCAAGATCTTTCCCAAAGGCTTGCCATTATTTCCCAATCAACATGATGTTAAACTCAATCAATATCCCAAAGTTCGTTCAAGGTTCATATCGGGGTTAAGGGTTAAGGTATGGTCATTGAGGCTTAGTGACTAGTACCTTCATGGAGTATGGCCTACACTTCATTCTTTCACCTTTTCTATCACACTTTCGATTCTCAAAATTCAGACCCTATTATTTCAATCAAACCTCTTTGGATACCCCATTTCATTTTCTCATTGCTCACACTTTATTTCAACCATTCTTCACTTTTTCATTCTTCTGTTCTTTTCCTTCTCTTTTCTTTTTCAATATTCTATTTTTTTATACATGGGGGGGTTCCATCTTTTTCAATAAGATCTTTCAATGTTGCATTTCTCAAGTTTCTTGATTTTACTCCTTTTTCACCACACCCCCAATTTAGGCTTTTGGCCTAAGTTGGCTATTCAATGCAACCAATGCTCCATGAAGATTTTAGGTGGGAAGGAAATGGTCATTTATGTTCAAGGTTCAGCCAAAGAAAAGGATAGGCACAAACGGTGTCAAGCTAGGTTCACATTCTCACAAGGTGGTTACAAAGAGGTATAATGGAAAGATTGGCTCACTCTCTACAAATTGCCTTAGATCATCTTTATCATTCGCTGACATTAGTTAATTGGACCAATGGGACAAGTTCTAGGTAATATCTAGCATGCATTTTAAGGCAACTTCATCACACACGACATTCAACACAATCATCAAACAAGACTTTACAATTAAGTTAGCGTGCAACGATCATCACACGAGTTTCATTCAAGAACCGACGTAGTCACAATGAAATGTTATGAGTTCACATATTACTTATGCAACTCAGTTTGCCTCATCAGATTTCACACACATGTCATTCAAACAAGAGCACTATTTAACTCATTGATATTGATCACAATCGACACTCGAAATTGCAAGAGAACATCCACATTCACACACATTAAGAGGTGGAAATTTTTTAAAACTAGTCAAAATTACATTCACATTAAAAAAGATGGATGGCAGCCACAATCACATTGAAGAACAACATATCAAATCCAACATATATATCAACAGAAGATCAAAATCAATGAATCACAAAATAAAAACACCAAATATTTACAACACAGCCTAAGAGAGATAGGTGTGGAAATACCTAACCACACCAAACTAATCTAGCAATTGTTCTCAAATGTGCAAATATAGTAAAATAGTCTGAAAATAAAAGAAAGGGAGTCAAAATGGTCATCCTTCTAGGCTATGCCTAGGTGAAGATTGCATGTTAGGTACTCTATATGTCGGGGCATCACCGTCTGACTCATCAACATCCTTGGCTCCACCAGAGTCCACCATTGACATCTCTCTAAGTGATGCCTCTACCACTGTCTGAACTATGGACCCCTCAAGGTCCTCCAAATCATCGTACATAGACGCATCACGGACACCAAACTCTTTCTCATCAGTCTCAGCCTTAGAATCAGTAATTGTATCCTCTAAATCAACATCTCCAGTCGTAGTAACTGAAGGAACCTCTAAACTGACAGGGACATCTGCACTGGGGACCTCGGGGGATCTCCATTGTAGCAAACATCATAGATAGGTGTATGGACTTCAGCTGGTCCACATCATTCCTTAGCCCAACAATATCGACCTTTAAGTCTGTCACATCAGTAGAATCACCTCGGTCCTACTCACAAGCCTCTACTTGCACAGTAAGGGCATCCAATACAAGCCTATACCAATCAATCAACTTACTATACTCTCTCATCTCAGCCCTAATCGGGGCCAAGGTAGCAACAATCACCCGTATTATTAGCCTAGGCACATCAGCCTCTACCTGGGAGGTACGCACATCAGCAGAATGAGCCAGATAACTCATCTTGTACACATGGCCTGGGTGATAGGGGGTCGGGACAACAATAGTAATAGGATGATAGGGTACAATATATGGACCTGGAGAAATAGAAGTAGAAGGACAGGAGGTACCTGTAGGCTCACTAGCCTAAGAAGGAAGTATTGCCTCAGTCGGTAATGTATCAACATCAACTATCGAGATGTATCAACTGGTGCAACTCTCCTTTGGTTGACCTTATCCCTTTTGTATCAGTCTTGATCCGTTGGATGTCAATAGAAAAGGTAGAGGTCACCTCCACATCCGTCTCCTAATTCATAGGGATACGGGCTCTTCTGTACAACTCAGTTTTCAGCATCGGAAAGGGAAGAGAGGTCTAACTCTGCTTGGCCCTCATGACCATCTCTTGCTCAATGAGCAGACCCAAGTTAAGTTTCTCCCAATCTATGATGCAGCTCAAACATGCTGCCTTCGAATGTTAGAGAATCGACTTATTATGGAAAGTTATAATGGTGTCACTAATAAATTCTAACCAGTGACAACCAAGTTCATGAACTTCTTCTCTATCGGCACACTAGCCGCAATCCATCTTGGGGTCACATCGGAGATCAGAGGTATTAGCGAACCCTTCGAATCATCGAGGGTCTTCTTTTGGACCTTTTCAACTTAATAGTGCATGAAGTTCTGTGAACACCCGAGAATCATATTAATATCGGAGCTTTTATACTTCACCTTCTGGCCCCAGACCATCACATGTTCTGCTAGTTTAAACACACTGACCTTCTTTTTCCTCTTTGGTACTAGCTCCCCATATGCTGAGTAGAACTCCCAGACCCAAGTGAGAATTTAAGGGCCTCGGGGCTTCGTGAATATTTCAAATTGGTGGAACTTCAAGGTGCTCCACACTTCTAGGAAACGGTCCACCAAGCCATCTCTAAACAACCGATTTCCTTTAGAATGGTCGTCAAACCGTCGGCCTTTAATCTGTTGAGTGATCGGGGTGAAAGAACTTGAACGGGAGTGGGAGCCTGTTTGATTGTCTGAACTGGAGGTGGAGAAGTCGTATGAGGCACCGAGATTCGATCTGGATCATTTTTTTCTTTGGTGTGTAACTCTGCTCTCTTAGCCCGTAGGAGCTGTCATCTTCTGGCTCCGAAATGGATGCCGGAGTACTGTACTTAGATTAGCCCTCACTCTTAGAAGTGGTGAGGTGCATGGAATAGATGCCCTCACTATCTGAAATCTCAACTGGAGTGGCCACCATATGCCCTTTTCCTTTTCCCCCAGTTCGAGGAAGTTTTTCTAATGCATTCCGGGAGGATGCAGCGTCCTCATCTATCACATTACCTCTTGCTCGCTTTAGTGTAGTTTATTTCTGCCAGCAATGTGCAGTTTATTTCTGCCAGCAATCGTTGTTCTAGCCATTTCTACAAAAGAAAACTACACACGTTAGATGCAATTCAAACAAAAAAAGTCAAAGTTATAAAACAATGCTGAACGGCTCGATGAGTCGCCAAACCCAATCAGTGAGCCAAGTCAAGCTCGCCAAAAGTTCCTAAGTAAAATCATTCAAATATAAGCATAGGTCGGCGAACTTCATGGCCTTTCTATGGATTGCCAACACCACTCGGCGAACTAGAAGTAGTTCGCTAAAAGTTACAGAATAATTTCAGGGATTCAGGGCGCAAAAGGGCAATTAGAAGGGAATTTTGGCGAGTCCCCAAGTGAACTCGGCGAGCTCAGGCGTATCGCGGAAGGTTACAGAACTTAGACCTCAATCATAGAGAATTAAAAGATGATCGAGGGGTCGTTAGACAAACCATAAATCTACTTGATGAGCTCAACCCATCTCGCCGAATAGTCCAACCTGCCAAATCTTCACCTCGACCTTCAAAATCTAACCCGCAACCCATGAAAACAAAATTAAACCATTATTCTACCATATTAGGCTCAGACCCATACTACTCATGCCCTCAGGGTACTAAGACTTCCCCCGATTTGGCCAAAATTGACGAATTGGTATCTTTTTTCCCTTAAGAATGACGTGAACCGCTATATTATTGGGAAAAATTCAACAATTGGTACAATTTGGGGTTACTCAGACTTCACCCAAACTAGAACCAAAATGAATTCAACACAACCCACACAAGGATTTTATTATTTAAGGCTTATTAACATCATTCGACACGAAATATGAACATGCATCAACAACAAACATTCATCAAGTTGTAGTTATTCAATGAGAACAACTACACAATGATCATACAATCGATTTATTAAAATCTAAAGACAGGGTTTAGATAACCAACCCAAGACGCAGAGAAGACTTATGAAGCTAGGCTAGTAACGTATCCGACAATCCACCCTAAGTTAACGATCCTAAATATAAACAAGTAACTAGTACAAAATTAAGGAAATGTGCGGTTGTGAAAGTTTGGATGTCAAAAAGTATGAAATAAGGGAGATTTTCAATTTAAAAATGGTTTGGCCCTTTCAACTCTTCAATTCGTGCGCCATTGGTGATCATCACTTATGTCATGGACCCACTTGGTGATACGCCGAATGGTACTTTAGCCCGTCGAGTTTTACACTACCTCGAGCAAAATAGGTGGTTTAAACGGCGATCCAAGTTGGGCTTACTAACTGGATATTTCGCTAGCCTACTGCTCCATTTCCCAAAATTTCAAAATTTTCAACCTGCACATTCAACAATCATTATTCAAAAGAAATATTAAAGACATTAGAAGCTTGGGTTGCCTCCAAAGAAGTGCCTTATTAAATGTCGTGGCCTGACGAAGATGCCCATTCAAGGTTCATTCTTGGAATTGGCTATTGTGCGCCCGACAACCCTCCTTTTGTCCTTAGATTCAAATGAGTCTAGAGTTGACCCATTTGTGTCTCCAACTGTTTAATATACGCTGAGTGAGAACTAATCGTCTGATTTAGAGTTGAGACGTCATCTTTCAATTCTTTCAAAACTTTGTCCAACCCTTCCACTTTGGTGAGAATGCGTGAAAGCATATCTTTCGTACGAAAACTCTCTAGGTCAACCCTTGGTTCTTTTGGTTTTTGACACTCATGGGGAGGTACATATCTCTACATGTCCCCATCTCTCTCCATCCAATTGGTTCCACGATCACGCTATTCCCTATCACGGACTCTCCAACTGTCATCACGCTCTTTATTCCAATCTTGATTCCCTCCCGGCCTTGGATAGTTCGGATGGAAAACACCACCTTGATTTGCAAGGAAAATCAGTTCCTCATTATATAAAGCCTCAAAGTGTGCATCACCGGGGTTTACCCCACAAACACCGACAACATTCACATCCTGAGAACCACTATCCATAACATGTTTTGACAACAAATCCTCTTAGGTCATCATCTTGGCCATGTTTAAATCTCGTTCTTAGTATTTTTCAATTTGTTCCTTCGTCATCCTAAATGTCAAAGGATACACCTGATATTTTCTTGTGTAGCAAGCCCGATTTATCCTGGTCATGCCATGAAGCAAAGTAAATGCAATCTCAAAAGGTTGGTGCATGATGTGTCCACGAACAAGTTGGTCAGCCACACATTTGTTAACAAAGTCAAGACTCCGATAGAAGTGTTGTAGCAAGACATTGTAGAAAGTCCATGAGTCAGACATTGGAGTAGCAGCTTTTGGAATCATAGACAAGTTTTATGAATTGGCTCACTGTCCAAGCATTTAAAGCATTTGATATTGTCTATTAATGACATTATCTTCGAGGTAGGAAAGAATCTAATGTAGAACACCTCAATAAATTCATCCAAAGTGGTGACTAAGTCCCTAGGTAATTTAGCTAAGCACTTGGTAGCCTTTCCCATTAGAGAAAAAGGGAAAAATTAGAGTCGAACTAACTCTTGGGATATATCATGAATGAGAAGGGACTAGAAAGGTCTACAACGTTTTGAATATGGTCATGGGGATCCTCATGAGCTAGGCCTCCAAATAACCCTTTCATTAGCAAGAGTTGCAACATCATGCTTGTCACGTGGAACACTGCATTTCCCACGACCGTAGGCAACCGAATAGGACCTACACCACCCAAATGTACTACATCCATAAGTACGTCATTAACATCGCTCAAGTTTCCAATGTTGTCATTTTGGCCCAGCTGGCTAGCGTTGATTCCATTGAAACTCATTTCATAACCTGATCAAAGGCAACAAACAACACACAAAAGGTAAATATGTGAAACTACAATGCAATAAGATCACAAAAAAACTTCAACAAGAGAAATAAATAACACCACTCCCCGGCAGCGACACCATTTTTTATAACGCTCAACTACACCTCATCAAATTATAGATGTAGGCGTTCGTAATGTAGTATAAACCCAACAAGAGTTGGGGTCGAACCCACAGGGAGTGGAACGGTATGGAATTTAGTTTAGAAGTAAAGATTGTGTTCTAATTGGTTGTAGGAGTAAATATTATGGAATAAAAATGATTTAAATTAATGGGGTGACAATAAATGTCAGATGGAGGATTTAAAAGTGTAAATTATCCACCACAAAAGTTATGAAAATAGGGAAGTAGATAAGTAGAGAAGGATTATCGGGTATGTGATCAATTAAATGCTAATTTCAATATATGGGTAATTATAGTTTAACAGGAATTGTTGAATCTCAGTAGGTAGGCTAGAATTTAGGAGCAATAGATTTCTCTTGAACAACTATTATGATTCGAGTGAGTTTTCTCGAACCTCGACAAGCATATCCAAATAAACAACCTAATATTTCAATTTATCCACTCTCTCGAGCTAGATAGGTAGGATTGAATTAAGAATCACTCTCTCGAGCTGAACCCACAACAACCCAATCACTACAATCAACAATCGATAACCTTAGTTCAAAAACTTCTTTCTCAAGCAAGCCCAGAACACTAAGTTGGAATTGCATTTGCAACTACAATTTATAATATAAAATACAGCTATCAATCAAACCCATTTTAAAACAACATTTAAACCATTAAACAACAATACCCATAATCTAACTAGAGCAAATAATCACATGATCACACCTCCATGAATGGGGGTTTTAGCCACACATCATAAAAAGGAACAAACAATTGCCAATTATGTTATCCATGAACTAGGTAATGATTCCAAAACTTTACAATGCTTCAAATCAACTAAAAATGAAAACCCACTTGAAAATTCTACTTACAAAACCCAAAAAATAGTCTTAGAAATATTGGTTCAAAAACCCTAGACTAAGGATTTGTAGGAACTTCCCAAAAAAAAAATTAGAGACTCCTCAAAATCCTTTTATAAATTCTATTTATACGCTTCTAAATTTTTACCTTCAGGATAAAACACCAAAGTAAGTTAAATGTCGCCAACAAGGTCAGCCACACGCCAATAGTCACCATCAATTGCCTTGTCTCTTCAACCTCAGACTTATGTAACTTTGGGCGATCAAGATCTAGGTCGCCGATCTATTCGGCTATTCGCCAAATGTCAATTTTCATCTCCAAGTTGGCTTGTTCCCTAGGACTTGCACGCTGGAACTTTAGGCGAGCTAAAGAGACACTCTATAGTTCGCCCAGTGGTATTGCCAATCACCAAGATTTCCTTTCTTCCACTTCTTTAGCTTTTTCGCTCCTTTTTGTCCGATAATATCCTTGCTTTGTTCTTTTTGCCTTCTTTACTTCAAATCAATATTTTAGCATCAGTATAGAGCATAAAATATGTATTGAGGAAAATAAAAACATGAAAAAAAGCCCTCAATGAGTCCAAATCTCAGACTCATCAGTGGACTTAATAATTGATGGGCAACTTTTGTTATGGACTGCCTGACCAAGAGTGGAGTTCTAATTCTAAAAATTTCTAAATCAATTTTTTTTTTTTATGTGGAAATTCAGTAAGACTAGTACTAAGATTTAATTCTTAAATTTTAAGAATTCATGTTGATAAGGAGTGTGAAAATACATATATTACAAAAATAGAGGTACAAGATTCGCCTGAACTATTACTTCCCTGTTATGTCAATCAATTTAATTATCTTACTTTCTTTTGTTTTAAAGTTAATGGTTCAAGACATATTTGTATTATTATTTTTTACGAGTTTCACACTTTAACTATCAATTGCTTCCTTTTTTTAACCTTAGCTATCACCACCTACCCCTTTTTACCTGAACTATCACAATATATGTTCTAAAACACTCGTAGTTGAGTAGATGGTAACAATTCACATAGGAAAAGGACAACATTTAATACCCCTTAATTATTCACATCACTAGAATCACCCCGGCCATACTCACAAGCCTCTACCCTCATCGTAAGGGCATCCAATGTAAGCCTATGGCCATAAATCAACTCTCTATGTTATCTCTTCTCAGCCCTAATCGGGATTAGGGCAGCAACAATCACCCATTTTATAAGCCTAGGCACATCAACCTCTACTCGAGAGGCACGCACATCAGCAAAATGAGCCAGATGACCCATCTTGTACACGTGGCCCTAGTGATAGGGGGCCCAGAGGAAGCAGCAACAGTAGGAGGAGGAGTGGGTACAACAGATGGACCAGGAGAAGCTAACATATAAGGACCAGAAGTGTATGGAGGCTCACTAGCCTGAGGAGGAAATATTGCCTCAGTCGACAGTGAATCAACATCAACTATCGAGACGTATCCAATGGTGCAACTCTACTTCGATTGACCTCATCCCTCATATACTCGGCCTTGATTCGTCGGATGTTTGTAGAAGAGGTGGGGGTCACCTACACATCCATCTTCTCATTCATAGGGACACGAGCCCATCTGGAAAACTCAGGTATTAGCACCAGAAAGGGAAGAGAGGTCTAACTCTGATTAGCCCTTAAGGACATCTCTTGCTCAATGAGCAGACCCAAGTTAAGTTTCTCCTGATACATGTTATAGCTTAAACATGTTGCCTTCATATGTTAGAGGATCGACTCATTTTTGCAAAGGCATAATTGTACTGCTAATTAATCTGAGCCAGTATCTGACAGCCATGTTCAGGAACTTTTTCTTAATCGGCACACCGGCCTCAATCCATCTCAGGGTCACATCGGTGATCAGAGGTGCACGCGAAGCCTTCAAATCATCAAGGGTCTTCTTCTCGACTTTATAAATATAATAGTGCATGAATTTTCGTGAACACCCAAGTATTGCATTAATATCCAAGCTTCTACACTTCACCTTCAGGCCTAGGACCATTATATGTTCTATCAGTTTAAATGCGTTGACCTTCTTTTCCCCTTTAGTACCAGCTACTCATATTTTGAGTAGAACTCCCAAACCTAAGTGGGAATTTAAGGGCCTCGAGGCTTTGTGAATATTTCAAACTGGTGGAACTTCAAGGTGCACCACACTTCTGGGTACCGATCTACCAAGCCATCTGTAGACAATCGCTTTTCCTCTAGAATGGTCCTCAAACTGTCGGCCTTTAATCTGTTGAGTGACTAGGGTAGATGAACCTGAGCGGGAGAGGGAGCTTACATGACTGTTTGAACTTGAGGTGGAGGAGGCGTAGGAGGTACCGGGATCTGAACTGGATTATTTATTGCTTTGGATTATAGCTTCGCTCTTCTAGACCATAAGAGTTGGTCTTCTTCTGGCTCAGAAATGGATGCCGGAGTACTGTGCTCAGATTGACCCTCACCCTTAGAAGTGGTGAGGTGCATGACATAGATTCCCTCACTATACGAACTCTCAACTGAGGTGGCCACCAAAGGCCCTTTTCCTTTTCCTTTTCCTCTAGTTGGAGAAAGTTTTGCCAATGCTTTTCGAGAGGCTGCAGCGTACTCATCTGTCACAATACTTCTTGCTCGCTTTTGGGGCAGTTGATTTCTTCCAGAAATCTTTGTTCTAGCTATTTCTGCAAAACAAAACTACAGACATTAGAGGCAATTCAACAAAAAAAAAAAAACTCAAAGTTATAAAACTGTGTTGAAAGACTCGCCGAACCTAATCAGTAAGCCAAGTCAGGCTCTCCAAAAGTTCCAGAATAAAATCATTCAAATTTAAGCACAGGCCAACGAATTTCAAGGCCTTTCGGTGGATCCCCAACACCATTCGGTGAACTAGAAGTAGTTTGCCGAAAGTTACTAAATAATTATAGGGACTTAGGGCGTTGAAGGGTGATTAGAAGGGACTTTTAGCGAGTCCCCGAGTGAACTCGATGAGCTCACGCATATCACTGAAAGTTAGAGAACTTAGACCTTAATCATAGAGTATTAAAAGGCGATCGAGCGGTCTTTAGGTGAATAGCCGAACCACTTAGTGAGCTTGACCGTCTCACCGAATAGTCCAACCTGCCAAATCTTCACCGCGACCTTCAAAATCTAACTCGTAGCCCATGAAAACAAAATTAAACCATTATTCTACCCAATTAGGCTAAGACCCATACTACCCATGCCCTCGGGGTACTCACACTTCCCCTGATTTGGCTAAAATAAGCTAATTGACGTATTTTGCCCATAATAATGACGTCAACCGCTCTATCATTGGGTAAACTTCGACAATAGGCACAATTTGGGATTACTCAGACTTTACCCAAAATAGACCCAAAATGAATTCAACACAACCTATACAAGCATTTCATGATTTAAGGCCTACTAACATTATTCGACATGAAATACGGATAGGCATCAACAACAAACTTTCATCAAATTACAGTTATGCAATGAGAACAACTACACAATGATCATACAATTTATTTATTAAAATCTAAAGACAGGGTTCGGATAACCAACCTTAGACGCAGTGAAGATTTGTAAAGCTAGGCTAGCAACGTATCCAACAATCCACCCTAAATTAACAATCCTAAATAAAAACAAATAACTAGTACAAAAGAAAGGAAAGATGGAGTAGTGAAAGTTTGAATGTTGAAAAGTATGAAATGAGGGAGATTTTGAATTTAAAATGGTTTGGCCCTTTTGACTCTTCAGTTCACCCGCCATCGACAACCATCACTTACATCGCAGACCCACTCGGCGATGTGCCGAATGGTACTTTAGTCCACCAAGTTTTACAAAATCTCCAGCAAAATAGGTGGTTCAAACGGCCATCCAAGTCGGGCTCACCAAACTATTCGGCGAGTCGGCAATTGGATATTTGGCTCCCCTACTACTCCAATTCCTAAAATTTCAAAATTTTCAACCTGCACATTCAACACCCTTATTCAAAAGCAATATTAAAGACATCAAAAACTTGGGTTGCCTACCAAGAAGCACCTTATTTAACATCATGGAACGATGAAGATACCCATTCAAGGTTCATTCTTGGGATTGGCTATTTTGTCGCCCGACAACCCTCATTTTGGTATTGGATTCAAATGAGTCGGGTTTTGACCCATTTGTGTCTCCTACTATTTAATGGACACCAAGTGAGAAGTAACCATATAATTTAGAGTTGAGACGTTATATTTTAATTATTTCAAAACTTTGTCTGACCCTTCCACTTTGGTGAGAATGTGTGAAAGCTTATCTTCCGTACGAAAACTCTCTGGGTCAACCCTTGGCTCTTTTTATTTTGACGCTCATGGGGAGGTACATATCTCTCTTTGTCCCTATCTCTCTCCATCCAATTGGTTCCATGATCATGTCATTCCCTATCACGTACTCTCCAACCATCATCATGTTCTCTATTCCAACCTTGATTCCCTCCCGGCCTTGGATAGTTCGGACGGAAACCACCACCTTGATTTGCAAGGAAACTCAGTTCCTCATTATATAAAGCCTCAAAGTGTGCATCACCTGGGTTAACCCCACAAACACCGGCAACATTCACATCTTGAGACCCACTACCCATAACATGTTTTGACAACAAATCAATTTGGGTCATCATCTTGGCCATGCTTTGATCTCGTTCTTGGTATTTTTCAATTTGTTCCTTTGTCATCCTAAATGTCAATGGAGACACCTTATATTATCTTGTGTACCAAGCCTGAGTTATCTTGGTCATGCTATTAAGTAAAGTAGATGCAATCTCAAAAGGCTGCTGCATGATGCTTCCACGAACAAGTTGGTCAGCCATATCTTTGTCAACCAGTTCTTGACTCTGATAGAAGTGTTGTAGCAAGATATTGTAGGAAGTCCATGAGTCGGACATTGGAGTAGCAACTTTTGGAATCATAGCCAAGTGTCATGAATTGGCTCACTGTCCAAGTGTTCAAAGCCTTGGATATTGTCTCTGAATGACATTATCTTCGAGGGAGGAAAGAATATAATGTAGAACGCCTTAGTAAATTCATCCCAAGTGCTGATTCAATCCATAGGTAAGTCAGCTAAACACTTGGTAGCCTCTCCCATCAGAGAA
This sequence comes from Solanum bulbocastanum, assembly GCA_037074985.1. NCBI lineage: Eukaryota > Viridiplantae > Streptophyta > Magnoliopsida > Solanales > Solanaceae > Solanum > Solanum bulbocastanum. Next base: position 34,090,007 of record CM073597.1, on the reverse strand, counting down.
AAAGGGAAAAATTAGAGTACTCTTAAGATATATTCTTGAATGAGAAAGGACCACAAACGTCCACAAAATTTCTAATATGGTTAAGAGGATCCTCATGAGCCAAGCATCCAAATAACCCTTTCATTTGAAAGAGTTGCAACATCATGCTTATCTCATGGAGCACTTCATTTCCAATGACCGAAGGTAACCGGATAGGACCTACACCACCCAAATGTACTTCATCCACAAGTGAGTCATTAACATCATTCAAGTTCCCAATGTCATCATTTTTGCCCAACTGGTTGGCATTACTTCCGTTGACACTCATTTCGTCACCTGATCAAATGAACCAGACAACACACATAAGGTAAATAGATTCAACTACAATAAAATAAGATCACAAACAAACTTCAACAAGAGAATTCAATAACACCACTCCCCGGCAGCGGCACCATTTTTAGTAATGCTCAATTACACCTCATCCAATTCTAGTTGTAGGCGATCGTAATATAGTATAAATCCACAAGAGTTGGGATTGAAAAACATAGGGAGTGGTACAGTATGGAATTTAGATGAGAAGCACAGATTGTGTTCTAATAGGTTATGGGAGTAAACATTATTCAATAAAAGTGATGTAATTTAAGGGGGTGACAGTAAATGTTAGATGGGGGTTTTAAGAGTGTCAATTATCAACTACAGCATTTATGAAAACGGGGGAGTAGATAAGAAGAGAAGGATTCTTGGGGATGTGATTGATTAAAAGCTAATTTTAGTATATGGGTAATTATAGTTTAACAAAAAATGTTGAATCTCAGTGGGTAGGCTAGACTATAGGTGCAATAGCTTTCTCTCAAACAACTATTATGATTCAAGCGAGTTCCCTCGAACCTCGATAAGCATATCAATATAAACAACCTAATACCTCAATTTATCCACTCTCTCGAGCTAGATAGGTAGGATTAAATTAGGAATCACTCTCTCGAGCTGATCCACAACAACCCAATCACTACAATCTTCAATCAATAACCTTAGTTCTAGGACCTCTCTCTCAAGCAAGCCCAGAACACTAAGTTAGAATTGCATTGGCAACTAGAATTCAAAATTTAAAATACAGCTATCAATCAAACCTACTTTAAAACAACATTTACATCATTAAACAACAATACCCATAAGCTAATTAGAGAAAATAATTACACCTCCATGAATGGGGGTTTTAGCCACATATCATAAAAAGGAAGAAACAATTACCAATTATACTATCCATGAACTGGGTAATGATTCCCAAACCTTTACAATGCTTCAAATCATCTAAAAATTAAAACCCACTTTAAAATTCTACTTACAAAACCCTAAAACTAGTCTTAGTCTTATTGGTTCAAAAACCCCAGAGTAAGGATCTGTAGGAACTTCCCATAAAAAATCACAGACTCATCAAAATCCTTTTCAAAGTTCTATTTATACGCTTCTAAATTTTTGCCTTCAGGATAAAACGGTGAAGTCGAATGTCACTGGCAAGGTTGGCCACACACTAATAGTCACCATCCATTGCCTTGTCTATTCAACCTCAGACTTCTGTAACTTTGGGCAATCAATATCAAGGTTGCCGATCCATTCGATGGTTCGCCGAATGTCCATTTTCATTGCCAAATGGTGTAGTTCCCTAGGGATGGCATGCTTTAACTTTAGGCAAGCACAGTTCGCCGAGTAGTCTTGGCAGTCACTAGGATTACCTTTCTTCCGCTTCTTCAGCTTTTTCGGTCCTTTTTGCTCAGCAATGTCCTTGGTTTGATCTTTTACCTTCTTTACTGTAAATCAATATTTTAACATCAGTATAGAGCATAAAATAGGTATTGAGGACTGTAAAAAAATGAAAACAAAGCCTTAAATTAGTCCAAATCTCAAACTCATCAATGGACTTAATTATTGATGCGCAACTTTTGTTATGGACAGCCTGACCAAGAGCGGAGTTGTAATTCTTAAATTTTCTAAATCAATCTTTTTTGATGTGGAAATTCAATAAGACTATTACTGAGATGTAATGCTTAGATTTTAAGAATTCATGTTGATAAGGAGAGTGAAAAAATATATATTATAAAAATAGAGGTACGAGATTGACCTAAACTATTACTTCACTGTCATGTCTATCAATTTACTTATCTTACTTTCTTTTGTTTTAAAGATAATGGTTAAAGACATATTTGTATTATTATTTTCACGAGTTTCACACTTTAACTATCAATTGCTTCCCTTTTTTGCCTTAGCTATCACAACCTACCCCTTTTTACCTGAACTATCACAATCTATGTTCTAAAACACTCGTGGTTGAGTAGATTGTAACAATTCAAATAGGAAAAAAGACAACATTTAATACCCCTTAATTATTTACTTTGATTTAATTAAGGGTAACATCCTGGGGTTTCTAAGATCTCTCTCTCTCTCCCTCTCTCTCTCTCAATAGAGAGAGCGGTAGAAACACAATATTTTCATAGGTTTTAAATTTTTTATCACTTCTTTCTTTAATTCGTGAAGATATTTTATTCATGATTTCTTTACTATGTAATCAAATCATGAATAGCTAAATTTCTTTGTCTTGGGTTGTGGTGTTTACAAGAATGTTATAGTTCGACATTCGTATGCTTATATGCATTTTCAATTACTGAGTTGCTCATTTTTTATCGAGCATATAAAATTATTTGATTTTTTTGCGAACTACCTAATACTATATGTGGTACATAAATTGAACATACAAGAGTGAATTTGTGTTAGTCATAAGAAAAACTAGGGTTTGGTTGTGATCCTTCATGCAAAAGCAAAACAATTATCTAACGTGTATATAAATATACCTATTAACCTTGTTAAGTTGATACAAATGACATTTATCATGTACTTCACTATCCTTGGACATGCATGTAATGACCATCATGGTCGTTTTCTCTTTACTGTACCCTTTTCAGCATTTAGAGCAGTCTTATGGTGACCCCAAGTCATATATGACTTGATGGGATTAATTATTTAGTCAACTAGTCATTCGTTATTGTTTTGTAAACGTTTCAATATTTTTGAGCTTTTTAAACTTGAATGGTTCATTTCAATCAAAACTCCACATAAACAACCTCAAAATACAATTTTAACGGTTCCATCAACTCTGGAACGTAGAGTTATGTCTAGAAGGAACTTTGTTGTGGATAAGGTAGGGGACTTGACTTAGTAGTTACTCTTTGCACATGTTGTTTCCAATGAGTACTACGACAAGCTCCTCAACAAAATATAGATGCCTTCTCTCATGAATAATTCGGTACACTATAGTCCACCCTTTATTCCCCATAACTTTTCTTATATCTCTTCATCTCCTTTTGTTCCTCCGTGGTTTATATTTTGTATTTTATATATTTACACTCTCAATGATCCTATACCTAATTTTAATGGAATGTTTTCTTTTAGCTATTTGCACTGATGCTCAATTTCCTATATTTATTTCCTATTAAGTATGTGTTACCATCATGACCAAAAGTACATTTATAAGACCCCGAGAGGCCCTTGACAAGCAACTAGACATACATATTAGACATAGTAATACACAAAAGTAAAGCATTTTATATCAAAGAAACAATTTGACATTTCAAAGCGGAAGTCTAACAAAGTCTTGACAAGCCTTTCTAAATCAACCAAAGAAGTGGTCGGGACGTAACTGGTACACCACATACATCATTCGAAACTAAAGACATAAAAAAACAATGAAAGTGAAATGGTCCTCAGAGTATGAGGACTCACCAACTCTTCAAACCTCTAGAGTGATCAACCATCCACGAACGGAGGGAGAGGAGTCATCAAGCCTTACATAAGTGAAACAATATAGGCACAAGTATGCAACAGTACATGGAATGTACTAAATATAAAGTACATGCAATAACACATGTAATATGATTATGAGGGGACATAATAAAAAAAACTGATGTGCATGACCAAGCTAAACATCGTAAAAAGCCTTAAAGGAGAATCATGAATCATGTATATGGTAAATGCATATTAAAACATAAAGAAAGATTCATAAAACATTTGAAAATAACCTAGTTTTTTTAGTGGGATATTTACTATGAACCGGCATAGACCACATGAGCTATAACGTGGAATCTGGTATCTTGCTCCTTCACTAAAAAGAGATGTCCTTACTTGCTAAGGAAAGGACCTTAACTTATAGTGAAGGATGATCCACTAACTATGACACTTAAGACAACCTACATGGGCACGTAGTAAGGGATAATGATATTGCTACTAGAGACCTGACCTCTATGAATGGGAGAGCGTCAATCACAATATCCTCTCGGTGCTAAGTAAAATCCTTACAGGATCTTTCATAAACATAAACATATTATTATACATGAAAAAGCATAATTAAGTCACTACTCCAAGCTAAAAACATCATATAAAAGCTCCTTAAACCTTGAATCATGAAAAAGTTATAAAACCTTTCACAAAACCATGACCCCTTATAGTGAGAAAGCCTTTCACAATTGAATTGATGCCGGTCTTAAAGCAAAGATCATAAGACAGTCTTATTCATAAGTCATGCACAAGTTCATGAAAGAACCATTCATAGCTTCATAGTGTCTTTATGCATTCATGTAAGTTAGGTTCATAGTTAAAATCATGATCAAAGCATGGATTCATATGGAATTGATTGGAAATCATATAATTAAATCTAGATAATCATAATATGATCAAAATCAGACGATTTAATTCATACAAATATAACCCATGAGGATTGAATGAAAATCTAATCAATTTATGGAGATTGAATTGGGGAAATTGGAGAATACTTTGGGAGTCAATGGGTGAATGGAACCCATTGATGAACTCCATACATACCTTAGTCTCAAATCTCACAAGCAGATAATGAAGAAACCTTAAAGATTTGAAAAACCCTAGAAACTTTTTCGTAGCCTTGGAGAGAAAACCTTTGAGAGGACTTTGGGAATTTTGGGGGAACAAGGGATAATGGGTAGATTTTGGGACTAAAATTAGTTAAAAGAGCTTATTTATAGGGAAAAACGTAGTATATGAATAAGGTTCATAAAAAAGACCCAAATACCCCTTTAAAACAAATGTCGATCAGCCCTACGATTACGACCTATGGACCGTAGAAATTCCTATCGATCGTACTGGTCAACTGTAGGTTGAGGGACTAGGCCTAAATCTAGAACAAAACCTATGACTTGTTTCTACGAACCGTCAAAATTCTTACGGTCCTTCGACCTATCCTAAGAACTCAACTTTCAGCTCAAAATTTCACCAAGTCTGGAACATTTCTATCGGACATTCCTACACTACGTAGTCCATTCAACGGGCCATCATGGTCAATTGTGTAATGGTTTACTGGGGCTTGATTTACAAAATAATTTTCCCGACGAACTTCTTGTGACTCGTAGACTTGTCTCATGGAATTAAACCAGAAGCCATCTTTTGGCCTTCTTTTTATTTCCATATTCTGAGGTGTTACAGTTACCTTAGTGTCCATAATGTACCCCCGCATTAGCGTCAAAAGCCAATAGAGCAAAAGCCTGATCCTGAAAATTTTTGCACAGAGGATATGCTTGCACGTATTCTTAACTAAGTGGAAAAAAGGTCAGACAAAGTGCTAAAAGAAATGAAAGATGACGTCTCATCTCTGAACCAGACGGTTACTTCTCACTCGGTGTCCATTAAACAAATGGAAAGGCAAATGGGTCAAATCTAGTCCCATTGGGTGACTACCAAGTGATAGTTTGGTTAACCCAAAGAATGAGTTATGAATGAGTATCCCTGTCGGGCCACGACGTTAAATAAGGCGTTTCTTAAGAGGTAACCCAAGCTTTTATGTTTTTAATATTATTTTTCAAATAATGGTTGTTGAATGTGTAGGTTGAAAATTCTAAATTTTGGGAAAATAATCAATTTTGTGAGCCTGGGCACAGATCAGCGACTTGCCATACAGGTCGGCCAACTCGATATGGATCGCCATTTGGACCAACAACTAGTTAGCTAGAGGTTCTGTAAAACTCAGCGGACAAGGGAGAAATTTGGCGCATCACCGAATGTTTGGCAACATAAGTGGTGTCGCCGACTAGAGCACAAACTGAAGGGTCATAGGCTTAAAACCGCTTTTAAATTCAAAAAATCCCTTCATTTCCTACTTTTCGACTTTTACACTTTCACAACCGCACTTGAAATTTTGTACTTGTTTTCTTTGCAATTTTTCAGTGGGATCAATTCCTCGGGGAAAGAGTTATGCTTTTTGCTTTGATTTTCTAGCCTAGCACTCGTTTGTCTACAATTAAGGTTGGTTATCCAAACACTGTCTTTAACTCTTTAGTAGTTTCCAAAAGCATGATCATTTACCTGTTGATTTATGTGCGCGATAATGAATGTTTGAATGATTGTTGTAATTGTGTGCTGATAAGATCTCGAATTGCCTATGCACATCTGCCTATATTTGTGAAATCCTATGAGTTTGCATGCTTAAAATGTTGGGTTGTGTTGATTATATTTTTCCATCTAGTGTGAGTGAACTCTGAGTAACCTCGATCTTGTCAATCATCTGATTTTGCCCAATGATAGAGCAGGATCGTCATTCTGAAGGGAAAAAACATTGAATGGCCAATTTTGGCCAAATCAGGGGACATATGAGTACCCTGAGGTCATGGGTAGTAGGAGTCTATGTCTAATTGCGTAGAATAGGTGCTTAATTTTGTTCTTGTGGGCCGTAGGGTAGAAATTTAATATCGGGGTCCAAATTTGGCATGTTGAACCATTCGGTGAAATGGGTTGAGCTCGTTGAATGGTTCAATGGTTCACCTAAAGACCCTGGATCACTTTTAATTCTTAAGAATTGTGGAAATTATTCTATAACATTCGGTGATACACCTGAGCTCTCCAATTTACTCGACGACTTGTTGAATGTCCCTTGGATTGGCCTTCTCAGCCCTTAATTTTGAAAAATATTCTGTGACATTTGGTGATCTACTTTTAGTTAGCCAAATGGTTTCGGTGATTCATCGAAAGCCCCTGAGGATCACCGACCTGTGATGAATTTTAAGAATTTTTGTCCTGGAACATTCGGCGAACCCAATTTGGCTCACCGAATGACTCAGGGAGCTTTCCTATAATTTTTGAACTTTGAGATTTTTTTTTTATTAACTAATTATAATGTATTAAACTTTGTTTTGCAGGTATGGCTAGACCAAAGGTAGCCGAAAGAAATCAGCCGCCCAGAAAACATACACGAGGCATTGGTAATAATGACGAGGTTGCACCCTCCTATACCACTCAAGCCAAACTCCCTCCGACTTGGGAAAGGAAAAAGTCAAAGGCCAGTTGTGCCTACGCCAGCGGAGGAGAGCTCTGACACTAGGGAAACTATGCCACCCACCTCACTACTTCAAAAAGTGAGGGCAACTCAGGTAATACTTCACCAACCTTCGTGTCTTAACTAGAGGATGATAAGACTCTCCAAACTCTGAGAGTGGAGCTACGCTCTAAATCTTTGAATGATTTATCCAGGATCCCAGTGTCGACTACTCCTCCTCTACCTTCAGTTCAGATTATAGAGTAGGTTCCTCTGGTGCCACTAGTTCAAGCACCCTACCCCGGTCATTGAATAGACTGAAGGGAGAGGGTTTGAGGACAATGGTAGCAGACAAGCTCTTGTCTACTAAAAGAGTAGTAGACCAATACTCGGAGATGTGGAACACAATTAAGTACCACAAGTTTAAAATCTTCACAAATCCTCGAGGCTTGTATATTCCTAGTTAGGTCTGGGAGTTCTATGCGATATCTGGAAAGTTGCTACCGAAAGGGAAAAAGAAGGCCAGTTCATTCAGTTGATTGACCATGTAGTGGTGCGAGGCCGAAAAGTGAAATATAGCAGCACTGACATCAATGAGGTGTTGGGTTGTACATCGAGCGTGATCTACCACCTAGTTGATCGGATCTAGCAGATTACCCTAGATGACTTAAAAGGTTGGTTGGCTCTGCTGATCTCAGATCTCACTCCATAGTTGATAGAAATAGGGCCCGATAGAGAAGAAGGACCTGAACATGGCCGCTTGGTACTGCTTTGGGTTTATTAGTAGCATAGTGATGTTGTCGCAGAACGATTCAATGTTCAGGCATCCAAAGGCTGCTCTATTAGGCTATATAATGGATCTGGATAGACTAAATTTGGGCCTTATCGTTGAGCCAGAGATGGTTATGAGGGCCAAGTAAAGCCAGACCTCTCTCCTATTCCCAATCTTGATGGCAGAGTTATGTAGACAATCTCGAGTGCCAGTTATTGAGAAGATGGATGTGGAAGTGAATCCCACTTCCACTACTGACATTCAAAGGATAGAGAACGAGTACACTAGAGATGAGGTGGAGAGAAGGAGAGCTCCACCAATGGATACGTCCCTAGTGGTTGATGGGAAGATGGTTCCGACAGAGGCAGTCCTCCTCCTCAGGACGGTGAGCCTACGAGTACCCCTAGTTCTTTTCTTTCTGGGTCTACAACTACTCCTCCCACTGCTGTTACTTCTTTCGATCTGCCATTAACCTAGCCCATGCTATATAAGATTTGCTACCTCACCCAATCTACTGGTGTTTGTGCCTCTCGGGTAGAAGTTGTTGTCCCTAAGATGATTGAGAGGGACATTGTATCTTCACTACCTCCGATCAGGGTCGAGTTGAGGAGGCACTAGGAGATGATCGATGTTCATAGATTTGCAATAGATTCCCTTATTGTGAAAGTTGAGGTTTGTAAACAGAGAGACGGTGCCTCCACGGATGTGACGGCCTTGAAGGCTGCTATTGTTGGGTTGTGGCAAGATCCAGATGAGCTTAAATCCACCAATCTTTTGATGCTATTCGGCACTGTAGACCTCCTTGAGGTTTCGAGCGCAGCTGTCTCGGCCAGTTCCAAAATTTCTCAGGCTACTTCAATCGGAGATGTTGCTAGGGATGATGTGTCCACTAAGTCATAAGCATAGACCAATGATGAGGCACTAGGTGTTCATCAGAAAGTGGATTCTGATGTCTTTAGGACCTCAAGGGAGCCATGGTACAGAGAGATGTAGGGGCATCGTTGAGAGATACATCGATGGTGGGCTCTAGTGGAGCGAAAGATGTTGTTGAGCCAGACACTGATGCCTAGACTGAGGGAGTCACTGACATGCAGAGTTCACCTCAGGCATAGCCTGACAAGAGGATTTTGACTCTTTCTCAATTTTCTGTTTAAATTTTTTTCTTACTTTCTTTCTTTCACATTTGAGGATAATTGCTTATTTTTTTGGGTAGGGTGAGGTACTTGTATACCTACCTCTTTTGATTGTCTTTTGAATATTGTTGTTTTGTGTGTGTGAATGTTTGATCTTGTTAATGTATAATAGTTTTTTATTCATAGGTGTTGTGTTAATTTTGAGCCATTGCTTATAATATTAATATTGGCTTTGCCACCTTTTGATGCGTGTAAATGTGGTTGTTCTCTTGCAAATTTGTGTACCGCTTGTGATCAATACCAATGACTTTAATAGTTGTCTTAATTGAATAATATGTGTGTGTGATTCTGATGAGACAAACTTGAGTTGCATAAGTCATGTGTTAACTCTTAGAATATCATTGCAACTGCTCAGTTGTTGAAATGAATATTGTGATTAATGTTGCACGCTAGCTAAAATTATAGAGTCATGTTTGATGATTTTATTGAACGTCGTGTGTGGTGAGGTTGTCTTAAAATGTGTGTTTGATAATACCTATAACTTGCCCCATTTTTCTGATCGACTAATGTAGGTGAATGATAGAGATGATCTTAGGCACCATTTGTGGAGAGTGAACAATAATTTCCATTCTACCTCTTTGTGATCACCTTGTGAGAGTGTGAACCTTTCTTGGCATCATTTGAGCCTATTCTTTTATTTGGATGAACCTTGAATACTTTTGACCCCTTTTTGTCCTACTTAAAATCTTCATGAAGCATTGGTAGTTGTGAATAGCCACGTAGGCTAAAATCCTAAGTTAGGGGTGTGGTGAAAAAGGAGGAAAGTCAACAAGTTTGAAAATTTCACTCTTGATGGATCATGTTGAAAAAGATGAAACCCCTCCATGTAAAAAATAAAGGGGGAGAAAAGTAAAAGAAGAAAAAGATCAAAAAAGAAAAGAAGTGTCAAAATAAAGTATATGCAATGATAAAAAGGAATGGGGTATCCAATGAATCATGCTTAAAAAGGCGTAGGCTGGATTGTGAACATTGAAAAGAATGAAAGAAAGGGAAAATAATGAAATGCAGGCCATGCTTCATGAAGGTAGAAGTAACTAAGCCAAAATGATCATAACTTTAACCTCGTCCCTGTTAGAAGACTTGAAATACCTTTGTGATCTTGATTGAGCTTAATATTATGTTGATTAGAAAATATGGGCAAGACTATGGGGAAAAATAATGTATGTGTTTATCTTTGAGAGAGTGAGAGTTGCTTTTGATTCCTACATTCTAAAAAATTTGATGATCTTTGTGTGAGTATGGAATCATTCTTGTTGTGAGGGCATTCAAATGCTTTTGTTGAGCTTGAATTTGCATTTGAAGATAGCATTGTGAACTTGAATTTTATTTGATGATGGCTAGTCATTCTTTGAAACTTGCAGTGCACATTTGAACATTGCATGGGTAAATTGAAATTCATGTGCTTTCATGTTGAGTCTTAAGTAGCACTGCTTGTGGATATCTCTGTTGAACTGATTGATCTTGAGTTTTACTTGAGGTCAAGCAAAAGTTGATGTTGGGGGTGTTGATGAGACGGGGATTTCAACTCATTTGGGGCTTTGCTTTCATAAGTTTTGTTGTCCTCGATGCCCAATTTATGTTCTAAACTTATATGTGTTGATTATGCTTTATGACTTATGTTGTCTAATACTTATGTTTTATGTTATGTTTATGCAAGCTATCATATTTAGTACATTCTTGTACTAACACATACTCTTGCCTACATTTCTTATCCAAATGTAGGGTCCAACGATCTCGATTGTCATCCCCGTGGCTAGGATCTATAGTAGAGGCAAGGTTGAAGATTAGTGAGTCCTCATAGCATTTGAGGATTTGGCAAATGCTTTCCTTATGTTCTTTTGTTTTAGTTTTTGAACATTGTTGTATAGGCTGTGTCCCAAGATTTTATTGTACTACATGTTTTTTTAGACATGTGTATTAGTCTTCTGCTTTTGAAATGAAAAATTTAATTGTGTTGAATTTTTTAATTTCTTGTGAATTTCTATTATATTGACGCTAAAAGCTAAGTGGCTTGAATGACGCCTCTCGGGGTCTTGTATGCCATGTTACATCTAGGGTTACCCCTGTATCTTGACAAACTTGGTAATTAGAGCACTAGGTTTACAATGTTTCTAGGATCACGTCAAGTAGAGTCTTGTTCATAAGTCTGAAGCACGCCACATTTATGAATGAGAGGCAGCAAAATGCTTATGAAACTTCACTTCTTTCTTTACTCTAAGTCGTGCGACAGAGTTTGACTCTATAATGTTTCCCTCCTAAACCTTACCCAATAGTCTACAAAATATGACTACTTGAAGATCTTTTGCTAGAAGGAATGAAGGAGAGAATGCAAGTCAAGAAGCTCCCCCTCAGGCTCTTCAAGCTCCGGGTGACCCTCTGGCCAAGCAAGTGACTAATGCAGAGTTTAGACTTGCTTTTCAAGTATTGTCTCAAGTCGTGTCAGCCTAAGCTAATAGGGAGGTTGTGGTCCCAGTAAATCCAAATGTGGGTACAACGGCATCAAAAGTATGATACTTCACTAGTATGAATCCTTCGGAATTCTATGGTTCTAAGGTTGAGGAAGATCCTCAAGGGTTTGCTGATTAGGCTTACAAGCTTTGGTGTTTGTCAAATTTGGTTCAACCAATGAAAGGAAGCAAGGTCGAAAAATGCGGGTCCTCTTGATTGGGAAAAGTTCAAGTCTACTTTCCTTGATAATTTCTTTCCTCTTGAGATGAGGGAGGCTAAGGTGACTGATTTTATCAATCTTCGACAAGGGAACATGAGTGTGAAAGAATATGCATTGAGGTTCACATAGTTGTTAGGGTATGCTCCTGCTATAGTGGTAAACTCTAGGGCTAGAATGAGCAAGTTCGTCTCAGCAGTGCTCGAATTGGTTATGAAAGAATGTTGTACCTCTATGCTTGTCCATGACATGGATATTTCTCGCCATATTATGCTCAACAAATTGAGGACTAAAAACTTAAGTAGAAGTCTAGGGAAATAAAGAGGGCAAGAATTTATGATGGTAACTCTTGATACTCTAGGTCGAGTTGATGTGGTCGTTCAAGGTTTCGACAAAGGTTTTCTGATCAAGGTTCTTATAATGCTTCTTAATGAGCCAACAAATATAGGTTGTCTAACCCTAAGCCTCAAGGAGGGAATGGTAGTGGATCTCTATTACCTACTTGTGATAAGTGTGGAAGAAAGCATGAGTGAAAATTTCTAGCGGGTACCAATGCTTGTTTTGATTGTCATAAGATAGACCACGAGATAAAAAATTGTCCTTCTCTTGCTAAGAATGAAAGAGATAGTCTTCGTAGGGCTCAACGCTACCCTTCATCCAGTCCAAGTGGGTCGGTTTTGAATGATCCAACGCAAAATAGGTTTTATTCACTTCAGTCTTATGGTCAACAAGAGGGTTCTCCCGATGTGGTTACCAGTGTGTTGAAATTTTCCCAACATGATGTTTATTCTTTACTTGATCCCGGTGCTACCTTGTCTTTTGTGACGCCATATGTGGCTCTGAGGTTTGATGTTCTTGTGGATGTGTTGTTTGAACCTTTTTTTGTCTCTACTCCTATTGGTGATTCTATTGTAGCTAAGAGGGTCCATAGAAAATGTTCCATCTCCTTGTCCCATAGAGTGACTCTTCTTTATTTGGTAGAGCTTGATATGCTAGATTTTTATGTTATCCTTGGTATGGATTGGTTGCACTCTTGTTATGCTTCTATTGAATGTAGAACTCATGTAGTCAAGTTTTAGTTTCCGAATGAACTTATCCTAGAGTTGAAAAGGTGAAATTTTATGCCTAAGGGTCAGTTTGTCTCTTGTCTTAAATCTACAAAGATGATTTCTAAGGATTTCATGTACCATATAGTTAGGGTGAGGAATGTAGATTCCAAAACCCCTATTCTTGAGTCAGTCCCCATTGTTAATGAGTTTTTGGAAGTCTTCCTATATGATTTAGCCGGTATTCCTCCCAAAAGGGAAATAGACTTCGGTATTGACCTTCTCCCAGATACGCAGCCTATTTCTATTCCTCCTTACCGTATGGCTCCAACATAACTAAAAGAGTTTAAAGAACAATTGAAAGATTTGTTGGATAAGGGTTTCATCTAACGAAGTATCTCTCCATGGCGTGCCCCAACTTTCTTTGTTAAAAAGATGGCTTGTTATATTCGTATGTGCATTGACTATCGCTAGTTGAACAATGTGACCATTAAGTATAAGTATCCTCTTCCAAGGATAGATGATTTGTTTGACCAATTTCAGGGAGTGAGTTACTTCTCTATGATTGAGCTTCGGTTGGGTTATCAAAAATTAGGGGTGAAAGAAGGTGATATTCCGAAGATGACTTTTCGAACTCAGCCTGGTCATTATGAGTTTTTGGATTTGATGAATAGAGTGTTTAGACAATGCTTTGACATGTTTGTTATTGTGTTCATTGATGATATATTTATTTACTCAAGCAGTAAAGGTGAGCACATTGATCATTTGAGGATCATGTTGCATATTCTCAGGGACCAACAACTTTTTGCAAATTTTCGCAAATGTGAATTTTGGTTAATTGTTTCATGTAAAGGTATTGAGGTAGATCCTAACATGACGGATGCGGTCAAGAGTTGGCCTAAACCTCTTTCCCCTTCGGATATTAGAAGTTTCATGGCATTAGTTGGTTACTACAGAAGGTTTGTTGAGGGGTTTTCTTCGATTGCTCTCCTTTAACGACTTTGACTCAAAAGGAGGCTAAGTTCATATGGTTCAAAGCATGTGAAAAGAGCTTTCAAGAATTGAAAGATAGACTTACTTTCGCTCCTATGTTGACTTTACCGGAAAGGACAGATTGTTTTGTTGTTTATTGTGATGCCTTAAGAATTGGGCTAGGATATGTGCTTATGAAAACTGGGAAAGTTATTGCTTATGCTTCAAGGAAACTTATGATTCATGAGAAGAATTATCCTACCCATGACCTTGACTTAGTGGTGATTATTTTTGCCTAAAAGATTTGGAAGCACTATTTGTATGGTGTTCATGTCGATGTTTTCATCGACCATAAGAGTTTACAATATGTGTGTAGTCAGAAGGACCTAAATCTTCACCAAAGAAGGTGGTTTGAGCTATTGAAGGATTATGATATGAGTGTTCTCTATCACCCCGGTAAAGCAAATGTGGTGGCGGATGCTCTTAGTCGACTATCTATGGGTAGTGTTGGTCATATTGAAGTGGATAAGAAAGAGTTGGTTCGAGATGTTCATATATATGCCCAATTGGGTGTTTAGATAGTAGAAACTACCAAGGGTGGTGTCATGGTTCAAAATAGTCCTTTGTGGCGGATGTGAAAGCCAAGCAAAGTCTGGATCCAATTTTGGTTGAATTAAGGTAAACGGTGCTTAAAAAGTTTGTAGAGGCTTTCTACAAGGGGAGATTGAGTGCTTAGAGATCAAGGTCGTTTGTATGTTCCTAATGTGGATGACTTGAAGGAACAGATCTTGTCAAAAGCCTATAGTTCTCGATATTCCATTCTCCCGGAAGCCACCTAGATGTATCGTGACTAGCAGGAAATATACTGGTGTAGTGGGATGAAGAAGGATATAGCATAGTTTGTGGATAAATGTCCTAATTGTAAACAAGTGAAAGTTGAGCATCAGAAACCGAGATGTTTGTCCCAAACCCATTCTTAGTAGTTATAGCTATTTTGTTTAATCATTAGACTAATGGGGGTTCATTCAGGTTTTAACATAAACTTGTGTATCAAGTGTACTTTCTAGGTTTATGGGGTTCAGGTAGGTTTAGTTAGTTATACTTCTTTTATGTTCTTAGTACAGTCATCTGCATCTCTTTCAAATTCCACTATTTTTACTTTGTTTGTTTTTTTATTATAGTAGTTCATTTTGGTTTTAATTTTCTTTCTTAATAGGCCTATGAAGCCTACTGAGTAACTGTTCTTTAATACTCATGTTACACTCTGCATCTATTTCAAGATACAGGTCTAAGCATCAGTTACCAGTGCAGAGATTCTAGCATGTTACAGCTTCAATTCAAAGGTGAGGGTGACCACATTGCGTCCTAGACTTACCTAACTATATCTATATTTTGTTGGCTTGTCTATTTATTTTTGAGATAAGCCTTGTATTTTGGGTCCACTTTTAGGACTTGTACTTTTTTAGTTTAATAGCTCTGTACCCGTGACTTCCACTTTCTATGAGGGATATTTTATTTTATATATATATAGTTTGCTTCTTCCTATTCCTCTATTTCTGTTATTTCATTGCCATTTACACTTTATTTCTACCCTTATAGTTGTTACTCATTGTTCTAAGTTACAGATTGACTTACTTACTACTAGGTACGACTAGGCTCCTTCATGACTCGATAGATCAGGTCCTGACACCTTATCTACATAAATTCCAAAAATTTAAGAATTACATCTTAGTACTAGTCTTTTTGAATTTCCATTTAAAAAAATTGATTCAGAAATTTTAAGAATCTAAACTCCACTCTTAGTGATGCAGTCTATAGGAGAAGTTGTGCATCAATTATTAAGTCCACATATGTTTTAATTTATTCATGATAATTTGATGATATCTGTGAAGAAATGTAGAGACCGAATATATGTTATGATTTTGTGATATATGTAAAGAAGCCCAAAAGGATAATATGCTAAAGATTTAAGGAAACAGAATATGAAACGAAGAATAAGAAAATAAATAAGTTCTCAACATTATATGAAAAGATAATCTACATAACTATGTACATATTTAATAGGTTGTTTTTACGTCAAAGTTTCCCATCTTGTGAAAGCAAGGAATATTATCGCCAAACTTTGTAGTTGTGTATAGTTCGATGTGCTGGTAGTTTTTTTCTTGACCACTAACTACTTAGTTGTGAATCAACCACCGAGAATCTTGACGACTTTTGTTATTTGTGTATAAGAAACTTATATATGTTTAATCACCTAGCAATGGCTCGACACCCAAATTTTTTTTAATCAAAACTAGAAGGGCCATATTGGAGAAATGTGGTCCTAAAAGTATACTTGCTACATGTTGCCACGTTATTCGATCATTTGGCCGAGTCCAATTTTACCCCATACAATCTATTATTCATTGAGAGTGATACTAAAATTTTGTGCAAAAGTAAATGTAGTTACTTAGCTTATCCAACATATCTTGACATATTTGGAAAATATATTTCTATTAAAGCTGAAGAAAAAACTGTTGCAAATTGAAGTTCGATAAGAATTAGTCGGATCATGTTTAACCATGATTTTTACCTGGAATAAAAGGTTAAGAATTTGTAAGTAAAATTATTTGCACTTGCAGTTCTCATCAAACAATTTTTAATTGTACTTTTATATTTGCAAACTTTATAAAACTTGTGTCAAAAGTACTGATTGGGAAAGAGGCAAGCGTGATAGGGCGGAAGGTGAGTGAGATAGTCATGTATGCTACATACATATGAATCACACTAGATACACACTAAGATACATTTATCTGGTGTGATTCACATGTAAACCAGATACATAGGAGAGTGGCAAGCGAGATGGGAGAAATGAGCGGAAGGTGACTGAAATTTTTCTGTGTATCCCAAATACATTCGAATCCACTTGGATGTAGTGTATCTAGAATAGACTACACCTAATTTTGTCCTCATATATCCCAAGACACATGTATCTGGATGTATCTTGACACACCAAAATCTAGTAAGATTATAAAATACATGTAATTAACTTCTAAACTTATGGGATTTCTCTAAGTTCCCCATTAAGTTATGATCCAAATATAGCCCCAACATATTTCAGCCCGAGTAACTTTTGAAGATAACATGAAACGATAAAATTTTGAAAAACTTGCTCAAGAAATTACCCTTAAAACCAAAATCCCCAAAAATGGCGATGAGCAGAAAGTTGCCTGATGAAACGATAGAAAAGATAATCTCCCGGATGTCTGTAAAATTGGTAGGTCAATTCCATTGTGTTTCCAAGCAATGGTGCTCTTTTCTTTCAGACCCAAAATTCATAAAAGCTTAGGTCAATTATCAATCCAAAAAACATAAAAAATTTAAGCTCATTCTTATCTCTAATGTTTCTCAATCTCTTCACTCTCTTCATATTAACCCTAACCCCCAAAATGGAATTGATGCAATTTCAACCGAGCTTAGTTTCAGGGAGAATGGAAGAAAATTGTTGGTTCATGTAATGGCTTGGTGTTGGTGTTGAATGAGGAAGATGTTTCATTTTTAATCAACCCCAGAACCTTAGAATACCGTAGAATTCCAAACTCTCCCCTGGCTCTTCCAAAGCATGGTACCTTTACCGCGTATGCCCTTGGGTATGATTTTGCTAGTGATGATTATAAGGTTATTACTCTTTCTTAGAGTAGAGGTGTACTTGAAGGTGTTCTTTTCTGTACATTTGTGAATGTCTACTCCGCGAGAATAAGTTTTTGAAGGAGACTTGAGAGCATATCTCATAATGGTGCAATTCCTATTCACGATTTTGGGGTTTTCCTAAATGGGGCTTTGCATTGGCTGGCTGGTAAATACTATTGTTCTCCATCTGTAATTGTTGTTGTTAATCTAACTGATGAGAAATTCTTTGAGGTGCCTATACCTACCATTACTACTACTTCTCTTTTGCGCTTTTATGGAATTGTGGCTCTTAAAGGGTGTCTTTGTGTATTGGGTAATAGGAGAAATGAAAATGAAATTGATGTTTGGATGATAAAAGAATTTGGGGTTGTGGAGTCGTGGACCAAATTTAGTGTTGTAAGAAACACTTTCCTCTTTTGTCCCACATCCGTGTGTTTAATGAGTGATGATGACATCATATTATCTATGCCTAGGAAAATGAAGTTGATTATCTACAATAAGAAAAAGGAACAACAGAGAGAGATGAATGTTGATGGAAAAACTTCTAAGTGTATAAGACTAAGAACTTTTATGGAGAGTCTTGTCTCTCCTATGATTGGCAGGGAAATTGAGGGTAGTGACTATATCGCTTAATACAATATTGTGAGATGATGTCGTACTCAAGTATCGATTTCTTATTCATTTTGCATTGTCTTTATTTGTTCCTTGTATTTGGATCAATAGGAACCATAGAGTTTTATGAATGGTCTTTCTTCCTCGTCGAGTTATATAAATAATAGTTTTCTTACCCTATAGAGTTTTGTGATGGTAACTCTTATGTCCTGTTTCTTATTGTTTTGACTCTTCTTTGAATCATGAGTTAATTAATCTCACAATAGATTGTCGTAATTATATAATAGCTCAAAACATTGTCCGTGCTTTCTTATAAACTGATCCTAACATTTTTCAGCCAAATTCCATAGAATTACAACATCTAATCTTAGACACTAACAATTTGTGCTACATATCCCTGTAACTTGCATTGAATATATTAAACATTATCTAGTTTATTATGCTACACCTAGTTACATGTAGTGTTGTTAAAGGCTCGCTTTAAGAGTGCTTAATCTATAAAGCGACACTCAAAATGTTATGAGCACTTCACCTAACTTAATGTGCACTTTAGTGTCATCATCAAGGTTCTAATGCATATATATATTCTCTTGCCAATGATCCTATTTTGAATAGGCAATATTAAACAATTGATATTTCACTTTCATATAATTCTTTTTTTAATTTTTTTGTTCAAATATTTTTCATTCATTCTTGATAGCATTCAAGCAATTCTGGAAATATTTCTTTGTGAAAACCAATTAATTCCATTTTTTCAGAATTAGGTTCTCCTTCTACAGTTCATCTCTTAGTCTCTAATAATAGTTTAGGTTTTGATAGATCTTGCAGTTGTCGTAGTTTATTGTGTCAAGCTTATGTAAAGAGTTAAATTAATAATTTTCCTTTCTCACTGTTTGATATTATGCTTGTGGTCCTTTAGATTTAATTTGTCATGATATTTGGGGTCTAGCCTCGGAATCTCAAGTGATGCTTTTCTTTATTGTTTTATCGCTTTAGCAAATACTCTTGGATATATATTGTTGAGAATAAATCTAATGTTCATGATATTTTTTCATCAGTTTCATTTATTGTGTGAGAAATATTCGGTTGCTCCATTAAACGATTTCAAGCATACTGGGGAGGTGGTTTCAAGCCTTGACTTCTTATTTGCACATAGATGGAGTCACACAACGTGTTTCCTATCCATAAACTCTTAAACAAAATGGGAGTGCAAAAATAAAACATAGGCATGTCACTGAAACTGGCTACGCACTTTTTTTTAACTCACATGTTCATTCTAATTTTTGGACAGATGCTTTTGAAACGATTGTTTTTCCAATTAATCTTCTGCCCACTCCTCCAATAAATCATCAAAGTCCATGTCAAATTTTGCTTGATGAAAATCATGATTATAATCAACTAGGTGTTTTTGGTTCTTTATGCTAGCATTAGCGTCGTCCTCATTCACAAAATAAATTATCTCCTCGTTCCAATACATGTGTCTTTCTTGATTGTACTTACACTCAGAAAGGCAACAAGTGTTATAATCATTTCCCTAACAATTTTTTTATTTCATGTCATGTGTTATTTGATGAATAACTATTCCATTTTCAAGAAGTTGATGGTGTGTGCGTTGCATCCACTAAGCCTGACACAAACCTATTTCTTGTTATTACTACGGCTCATATGGGTCTAGCTATACCCATCCATCCACCAATGTCGCAACCTGAACCCTAGTAAGGCAAAAATCAACCTGAACTCATATGCCATCCTCTCCTTACTTTTGTCTTGCATCATCTCCATCACATGTTTCTCCTGTTTCACTTGGTACTTTCTAACATGATACACAAGTTCAATACCTTTGAATTATAATTGGTGTTGTAGTCATCCAGGTGACTCTAATTCTAATGGTGCTACTTCATTGGATTTAGTCACACCCATTCGCAGTCATCAAATTCTTACAGGAGCGTATAAAGTAAATCTTAAGCCCAAACATATTCAGTCTTTCTTTAGCTCCTCTAACCTTGGTCTTGACCCCACATTTTATACTCACGCTATTAAAATTCCTCAATGGAGATGATTTGCTATGTCCGGAGGATATAATGCGCTCATAATAGCTTGTACATGGAAATTGGTTCCACCTCATCAAGCTGCGAATGTAATTGGTTGTAAATTAAATTTCAAGACGAAGAAAAATCCAGATGGCTCCATTGATAGACATAAGTCTAGATTATTTTCCAAGGGTTTCCATCAATGCCTTGGAATTGACTTTGATGATACTCTCATTTCTATTGTCAAACCTACAACTGTTTGAGTATTGATTTATATCATCATGTCATGAGGATGGATTGTTAATCAACTAAATATATTTAGTGCGTTCTTGCATGGTAAGCTAGAGGAGGATGTATACATGGTTCAGCATAACCGTTATGTTTTGTTTACCCGAATCATCCTAATTATAGATGCAATCTAGAGAGTTCTATTTATGGCTTTAAATAGGATTTTCGACTGTGGAATAAATGTTTGGTTGATAGCTTGTTTGACTATTGTTTCCAAGGCTCTAAAACAGATTCCTCACTTTTCATTAGATTTACGGGTACAAAAAATCTATTTTGTTTTATCTATGTTGATGGCATTATAGTATTGGACATGTCTATACCTCTAGTTTAATATTGCTTCAACACTTAGAAATTCCCTTCTCCTTACGCAACTTGGGCATGGTTAATTAATATTTGGGTATTGAAGCTACATGGAGACATAATTGATTGTTGTTACACTATTCTAAATATACACATGATCTCTTGGAATATAGTAACATCTTAACTTGTAGTGATATTTCTACTCTCATGGGTCCGAGTCACAAGTAGCACACCAGTGGCAATACTCAATTTCTTTATGAAAACCTTTATCAAAGTTTTTATCGGTGGCTTATACTAGCTCACTTTCTCTAGACTTTATATCTCCTTCTCCGTTAATAATGTTTGTTGGTTCATACATAGTCCAACATAGAAATATTGGTCAGCAGTTAAGCATATCTTGAGATATCTGAAATCAACTTCTTCTCATGGTATTGTCTTTCCGAACCATAAAACTTAGCAACTACAAGGATATTGTGATGCCGATTTGGGAGGAAATATGGATAATAGGAATTCTGGTACTGGTTTTGAAATTTTCTTATGTTCAACACTTGTTTCTTGTTGCTCTCGCAAACAACAAATCTCTCGCTCTCTAATACTAATACTGAGGCCTGATATCTCTCTTTTGTTGCTTCCACCAATAAAATTCAATGGATTAGTCTATTGTTGAATGAAATTGGTCTTTTCTTTTTGTTCTGTGTCTTTCTTGTGGTGTCATAATTTTAGTGAGACCAACTTTACTGCTAACACGGTGTTTCACTCTCGTACCAAACATATGTAGATAGATTTTAACTTTATTCAACATCTTTTCTTGAAAAAGGAACTTTGGGTTTAGTATATTTGATTCATGACCAGCTTGCATATATTCTTATGATAAGATTACTGATTCTAACATTGGGCTTCACTTACAGAAAATACCAACATAAAGAAGCTACAACTGGTTAGGTAATTTTTAGCTCATCAGAATCAACCTAGATCAAGGGACTAGATGATTAACTGAGAACAACTTAGAACAAAAACAAAACAATCTATATAGCAAAAAGTAAAAGAATGCCAGATGTTAACATAAAAATCATTTTGCTAAAGGAAGGAAAAATCATGACCTACCAAGTAGGATTTCACTAATATTTTCTTCAAATGTGAGACAGATTTCAAATTACTAACTCATACAATGTAGGCATTAAACTCCTAATGCTGCCCCCAATAAACTATGGCTAACACTAGCCAACAACTCGAATCTAAAAGATAAGATAAGACACAATGCCTACACAAGCTTCATTAAGAAGAGTAGGTTTACAATATTAGCACAAAAAAAAAAAAAGATTCAATAACAAGGAATGAAAAAACAACTTCAATGATAAGAGTAGGTCCCTTGTGATCTAGGTCTTCGTGATAAGAGACTTGAGACAACGTATGCTTGAGACAAGAGCAATATTCTTCAATGTTGCAAAATCTAGGTTTTTATCACTGTCAAGTCTTCTTATCAATGATATCGGGACAAAGGGAAAAACCTTAACCTCTTCTTATTAGTCGAGGTGTACAAGGAAATTATTGTCCTATTGTCACCCTGTCATACTGCTCTACCACACTGCATAGACAAGGTACACTTTATAATATGGTTGTTGACATCGCAAAAAATTGTTATAGGTACTAGGTCCCTTCATCAGGATTGTCAATAATAAAAATCATCTTTTCAACATTATAACATTTTCCCCATATTTGATGATCATGAAAAAATATGCAATCCTTTCAGCCACTTTGTAACCACAAAAAGACTTTCAACGTGGCTTCCCTCTGTCACATAGATCCATTGAACTTCATTTGCTCACCAGCATTCTTCCTATCAGTAATTCACCATGTTTCCTATATCCCTGTCTTTAATATTTTTCCCCTTTTGGAATCATAAAAAAGAGTGAATAGTAAACCAAGCATAAGTTCAATAGTGCAACCCTAACTCTTGGACAATAAAGTAACCGTAACACATCGAAATTTTGGAAAGTAAAGAAGGCCAAAAGATGGTTATTGGTTCATTTCCACGAGAAAATTCTACGAGTCATAAGAAGTTCTATGGGATATTTATTTTTTTAAATGAATCCCTAGTAACCCATTCAACAATTAACCAAGATGGTCTATCGAATAAACTACGAATTGTAGGAAGATCCCGTAGAAATGTTCAAGAAGTAATGAAATTTTGAGCTGAAAGTTGAGTTCTAAGGATGGGTCGAAGGACCGTAGGAATTTATACGATCCATAGAAACAAGTCATAAATTTTGCTTTAGACATAGGCCTAGTTCCTCGACCTACATTTGACCAATATGGTCAAAAGGAACTTTTACGGTCCGCAGGTCATAATCGTAGAGCTGATCGATAGCTATTTTATAGGGTATTTGGGTCTTTTTTATGCACCATATTCTTATACTACTCTTTTCCTATAAATAAGCCAGTATAACTGATTTTAGTCCCAAATTCTACCCAATCTCCTTTGTTCACAAAAATTTCCCAATGTCCTCTCAAAGGTTTTCTCTTGAAGGCGAAGAAGGAATTTCTAGGGTTCTTCAAGTCTTCAAGACTTCTTCATCAAATGCTTGTGAGATTTGAGATTAAGGTATGTAAGGAGTTAATCAATGGGTTCCTTTCACCCATTGAATCCCAAAGTTTTCTCCAAATTCCCCAATTCAATGTCCCTAAATTGATTAGGTTTTTAGTCAATCCTCATGGGTTATATTTGTATGATTTAAATAGTCTGATTTTGATCATATTATGATTATCTAGATTGAATTATATTTTTTCCAATGAATTCCATATGAACCCATGCTTTGATCGTGACTTTGACTATGAACCCTAACTTATATGAATCCATAAAGAAATTATGAAGATATGAATGATGTTTTTTTATGAACTTGTGCATGAATTATGAAAAATAATGTCTTATGATCTTTGATTTAAGATTGGCATCAATTCAATTGTAAAAGGTTTTCTCACATTAAGGGGTCATGGTTTTGTGAATGGTTTTCTAACTCATGCATGATTCAAGGTTTAAGGAGTTATTCTATGATGTGTTTATCTTGATTTAGTGACTTAGTAATGCCTTTTCATGGATAATAATATGCTTATTCTTATGACTAATCTTGTTAGGATTTTACTTAGCATCAATAGGATATTGATATGGACGCTCTCCCATTAATAGAGGTCAGCTCTTTAGAAGAAATATCCTTGTCCCTAACTACGTGCCCTCATAGGTTGTGTTAAGTGACATAGTGGATCCCCTAAGATAAAAGTTAAGGTCTTTTCCTTGGCAAGTAAGGATATCTCTTTTTGGTGTGGGAGCAAGACACCATATCCACGTTATAGTTCACATGGTCTATGCTGATTAATAGTAAATATCCCACAAAACAAACAGGTTAGTTTCAAATATTTTATGAAGCTTTTTATGTTTTAAGACGCATTTACCATGTACATGATTCATGATTCTTCTTTAAGGATTTTTGTTATGTTTAGATTGGTCATGCATATCATGTTTTTCAATCATGTCCCCTTATAATCATATTTCATGTTTTATTGTATGTCCCTCATACTTAGTACTTTCCATGTGCTAATGCATACTTGTGCGTACATTGTTTCACTAATGTAGGGCTTGACAAATCCTCTCCCTCCATTCATAGATAGTTGATCAGTCCAAAGGTTTGAAGACTTGGTGAGTCCTCATACTCTGAGGACCATTTCCCTTTTATTGCTTTATTATGTCTTTACCTTCAGATATTGTACGTAGCGTAGGAGTTACGTCTCAACCACTTCTTTTGTTGATTTAGAAAGGCTGGTCAAGACTATGGTAGACTTCCGCTTTGAAATGTCAAACTATTTCTTTGATATAAAATGTTTTACTTTTGTCTATTACTATGTGTATATGTATGTCAAGTGGCTTGTATAGGGCTTGTCGGGGTCTTATAGGTGTACTTTTGGTCGTGATAGTAACACATCGTTAATAAGGAAAGAAATATAAGAAATTGAACATCAATGCAAGTAGCTAAAAGCAATCATTCCATGAAAATCGAGTATAGGATCATTAGGAGAGTATGTATATAAAACACAAAAAAAAAAAAAAAACCTCAGAGGAACAAAAACAGATGATGAGATAAAACAAACTGAAGTTCTGGGAGAATAATGGGTTATTTACTAGGAGAATCAGCTTATGTCCCTTTTAAAATTCTATATATGGTTCGAGGTCCAGGATACACACACTTTGCCCATGGGTGACTCTTACCATTTACTAGGGAGGTATCGATTGTCAGCTCTGGACTAACTGTGACCCATTCTTAGTAGTTATAGCTATTTTTGCACATATCGAGCTTATGAGGGTTTGTTCAGGTTTTTACTTAAATTTGTGCACAAGTGTACTTACTAGCATTTCTTATTGATTTTTCTTTTCTTGTTTAATAAGCCTATGAATCTTACTGAATACCTGTTCTTTGGTACTCATGCTACACTTTGCATATGTTTCATGATACATGTCTGATTATCAGTCACTAGTGCCGAGATTCTAGCAAGTTATAGCTTCAATTTAGAGGCGAGGGTGAGCACATGGTGTCCTAGACTTACCTAACTTTATCTATATTTTGTTGGCTTGTCTATTTCTTTTTTAGATAAGCTTTGTATTTTGGTCCACTTTTGGGACTTTTACTTTTTTAGTTTAGTAGCTCTGTACTAAGAACTTCCACTTTCTATGAGGGATCTTTTATTATACACAAACACAAAAAATATATATGTGTGTGTGTGTGTGTGTATTTCTACCCTTATAATTATTACTTGTTATTCTGCATTCCAGATTGGCTTACTCACTACTATGTAAGAGTAGCTTCCATCATGACTAGAGAAATTGGATCATGACACATTATCTACATAAATTCCCAAAATTTAAGAATTGTATCTTGATGAGTCCACAAATTGGACTCATTTAGGGCTATATTTTAAAATAAATTGTGTCCTCAAATGCTTATTTTTTCTCAATATCTGATGAAAACCCTTAAGTTTCAGGTATTTGAAGATTGAAGGAAAGTATGGACACTACTTCGCAAAAGGGAATGAAAAGGCTGAAAAGAACGAGAAAGTGAAGGCTTGAAGATCGCCGAGTCCACTTGGCGAATCGCCGAAAGGTCTCACTTCGCCTTTTGTTCTATAGTGTTGTGACTGATGGAAAGGATCAAGTCGGTGGAATAAGGGAGCAGTTGGTGCATCACCGAGAAGTTTTGCAAAGCAGTACTATGTTGCCCAATGACCCAGAGCACAACAATGCCGAAGGATGGTGGAAGACAGCGATGAACTACACCAAAGGGCGAATCGTCGAGTTGATCGGTGATTCCAACTAATGTCGCCAAATGATCCATCGCAACACAGATTTCTGAAAACTATAAATACTCATTGAGAGTTATAGATTTTATAATTCTTAATATAATTTTAGTACTGTTATTTTTGCTCAGAGTTTCAAGAGGGTTCTGAAAATTTGAAGAAGAAGAGAGTTTCATCTCCAAGGACTTGGACTTAGGTCTCTTGGATTCTTCATTCTTGACCTGTAACAAGACTGAAATCTCAATACACATATGAATTCAAGCTCATTTAGGTATAAATATCTATCTCTTGATGTGTGGTTAAAACATCCCCATTCTTGGGGTGTGATTTAGCAAATATGTGTTGATATTATTATTGGGTTGTGCTTGTTGATAGGTTAGATGTATTTTAATGGTGATTTCACCTAGTGGTTGTGGTTTAATTTAATGGGTTTGTAGTTGCAAAGACAAAACTTCCCATGTGTTTTCAACTTGCTCAAGAGAGAGGTCGCGAAACCAAGACCGCTAGAATGATGGCCTAAGGAGTGGGTCGATATGAGGTTCAGCCCGAGAGGGTGAGCCATAGTCCCATATCCTAATACTCAGCTCAAGAGAGTGAGTGGGGCAAGGTGTAGGCTGGATTTCATGCGGCAAATGGGTGTCCGAAAGGAACCCATTTGAAATGGGGTAAGTTTCTTGAGAGGGAACTTATTTCCTTCTAAAGCTTACCCTAGTCACTATTATTTTGCAAATTTCCTATCGAAAGCATGTACCCACCGATTTATACCAACATATATTGCTGTCAAATCCCAAGAATCCCCTCTCATTTATAGATTTCTTTGTCATTTTTACTGTTTTTGCTATATTTGTGACAAAACCCCCAGATCAATATTTGACACTCTTCTGTCCCCCTTTAATTTACAATGTTTTTAATCATTAATGTCTTTAGATACGACTAGTTAGAACTTAATTTTTTATTTTTCTATTAATTCTCAAAACCACTCCCTTGGGACTCAACCCCAACCATTGGTTGGGTTATTATACTATTGCACGATCGTAGACACGTGCATCGGAAGTTGTGTCATTGATTAAGAAAACATCATATCTCAGTACCAGTCTTTGTGAATTTCAATTTTAAAAAATTGATTCAGAAAGTTTAAGAATCGCAACTCTACTCTTAGTCAGGCAGTCCATAGCAAAAGTTGTGCATCAATTATTAAGTCCACAAATGTTTTAATTTATTCATGATAATTTGATGATATATGTAAATAAATGTAGAGACCAAATATATGTTATTATTTTGTGATATATGCAAAGAAACACATAAGGATAATATGATAAAGATTTAAAGAAACGGAATATGAAACAGAGAATAATAAAATAAATAAGTTCTCAATATAATATGAATAGATAATCTAAATAACTATGTACTATTTAATATGTTGTTTGCATCAAAGTTTCCCATCTTGTGAAAGTAGTGAATATTACCGTCAAACTCTGTAGTTGTGTATAGTTTGTCGTGCTAGTGGTTTCTCTCTTGACCACTACTTCTGTAGTTGTGAATCAACCATCGAGAATCTTGATGCTTTTGTTATTTGCGTATAAGAAACTTATCTCAGTTTGATCACCTAGTAATGGCTCGATACCCAAAAAAGTTTCCTCAAAACTAGAGGGGCCATGTTGGAGAAATGTGGTCCATGTGATGTAGACTTTGAAATCTTCTCCGATCATATCATAGATTTCTTGTTTAATTCACAGGGAAGTGTTGTGGTTAATAGGGAGAAGTTGTTTGATAGGGGGAAGTGTTGTGGTTGATAAGGGGAAGTTGCTTAATAGGGGAAGTGTCGAATGCTGGTTGCATGTTTGTCATCATCAAAAAGGGGGAAAATGTTATTTTTAGTTTTGATGATTTCATAAACAACGGGATCTAATAAGGGCACCTGATTCCATAAAGGAATGATGTTCCTATCCGAGAAAGGGATGCCTGGGAAAAGTACATTGCAACCTCCGTCACCTACAGATCTATAGGAAAAGGTGTGTCTCTCTCGTACAGCATGGCAGAACCATTGGCCAACAGCGTGGTTTCTAAGGTTGTGTCTATCATATATAAGGCTCTTCTCAATAAACACAACCTCAGATTTTGCATTCCTGAAATAGTTCAAGAACAAAGAAAAAACCATCTTTTCCAAAAGTATTTTCCTCAAGAACAACAAGGCCTAATAGAGTTGCTAGCGTCTTTAGTTGTCTTAGGGTCTATACTTCAGTTCTTATATTTGTAGATCTATTCCTAAGCTATAAAGGAATTAGATATGTGTTTCATTTTATTGTTAATCTTAAGTCATTGCTTGAGTTAGCTATGGCTAGTGGATGAAGTTTAAGTCAACTAGAGTTAGTTGGGTTTGTGGGCAACAAAGTTGTTTCTTAGTTCTAAAAGAAGTATGAATCAATTAGAGTTAGTTGATTTAGTGGGAAACAGAGCTGTTGCTTAGAGGGGGAAGGGATTTAGAGTTAAATTCCTGGGTTACAAGAGTTTGTAGTCAGAATCATTGCTCCTTTTGACATGAGTGGAGTTTGGTTTGAAATCATGTGAGTACAGGTCATGGTTTTCACCTCCCTTGAGCAACGGGGGTTTCCATGTAAACTACTTGTGTTGTTTACTTTACTGCATTTACTTATTATTTTTTTTCTTGTTGTGTCAAGGGGCCTGGTCCATTGACAGATAGTGGAAGCCTACATTCTAACAATTGGTATTAGAACACGGGTTCTCTAGTTGGTTAACACCAAGAGAGATTCCTGTGGAAGGATGGCTGCTCCACTAAACTTAGAAGAAGGACAATCATCTACAAGGCCACCTCATTTTAATGGCCAATTTTACAGTTGGTGGAAGATGAGGATACATGACTTTTTAATGGCTCAGTGAGCTGTGCAACGTAGTGCTAGATGGTCCCTTTGTTCTTACAATAAAAGTGAAGGATAGCGGAATCACTAGGGTTATCCCTAAGACTCGACAATAGTACAATCAAGCCAATAGAAAGAAGATTGAAAAGAATTACAAAGCAAAGAAATTGTCGGTGTGTGGTATACACTTGAATGAAGAGCAGTTCTTTGACTCTTGTCTTCAAGAAGAGAGTATTTTCTATTTTTTCTCTTTTGAATCCATTTTTCAGAAGAAATTTTGAAAGCCTCTCATACCAAGCTCTAGCATCCTTTTCCAGTCCATAAGGAGCCTTATCCAATTTAAGCATAAGATTTGGATAATCAACATCTTCAAATACAGGGGGTTGCTTTACAAAAACCTCTTCCTTCAAGTACCCATTCAAGTATGCAATTTTTTACATCTATATGGGAAAATTTGAATTCCATGAATGCTACAAAGGCAATCAAAATTCTGATAGCTTCCATCCTAGCCACATGAGAAAATGTTTCATCATAGTCAATGCCTTCTTCCTTATTATATCCTTAAACCACCAGCCTCGATTTGTTTCTTCTGATTGTACCATGTTCATCTAGCTTATTTCTGAACACCCACCTGGTCCCTATCACAGTTCTATCAGGGGGTCTTGGTACCATGTGTCACACTGTACTTCGTTCAAATTGATAAAGTTCCTCTTGCATGGAATTCACCCAATTAGCATCTTTTAAAGCTTCCTTGATATTTTTGGGCTCAATGTTTGATATGAATGCTGAGAATGCCACTATATTTCTAGTTTTGGACCTAGTATACATCCCAAAACTCAGGGGTGAAATGATATTATCAAAAGGATGGGATGACTTGTGTTTTCACCCTAACTTACTTGTCAAGGGTTGAAGTTGATTAGCTTTTTCCTCTTCATTTTAAGAACCATCATTGTTAGTAACTGGATCCTCAGGTTCAACATTGTCAAATAAACTAGGTCCCTCTTTAGGTTCAACATCTTAATTGGCTTCTTCAGTTTGAACAAGTTCAACGCTATTCAAGGTTCATTCTTGGGATTGGCTATTGTGTTGCCCAGCAACCTTCCTTTTGGCCTTGGATTCAACTAAGTCAAGATTTGACCCATTTGTGTCTCCAACTGTTTAATGGAAATTGAGTAAGAAGTAACCGTCTGATTTAGAGTTGAGACGTCATCTTTCAATTCTTTCAAAACTTTGTCGGACCGTTCCACTTTGGTGAAAATGCGTGAAAGCATATCTTCTGTACGAAAATTATACAGGTCAACCCTTGGCTCTTTTGGTTTTTGACACTAATGGGGAGGTGCATATCTCTCCTTATCCCCATCTCTCTCCTTCCAATTGGTTCGACGATCACGCCATTCCCTATCATGGTCTTTCCTACCGTTATCGCGCTCTCTGTTCCAACCTTGATTCCTTCTCGGGCTGGATAGTTTGGACAGAAACCACCACCTTGATTTGTAAGGAAACTCACTTCCTCATTACATAAAGCCTCAATGTGTGCATCATCGGAGTTTACCCTACTAATACAAACAACATTCAAAGCCTGAGACCCACTACCCATAACATGTTTTGACAACTAATCTATTTGGGTCATCATCTTGGCCATGTTTTGATCTTGTTCTTGGTATTTTTTAATTTGTTCCTTTGTCATCCCAAATGTTAAAGGAGACACATGATCTTCTCTTATGTACCAAGCCCGATTTATCTTGGTCATGCCATCAAGTAAAGTAGATGCAATCTCAAAAGGCTGATGCATGATGCCTCCACGAACAAGTTGGTCAGCCACACCTTGTTAACTAAGTCTAGACTCCGATAGAAGTGTTGTAGCAAGACATTGTTATGAAGTCCATGAGTCGGACATTGGAGCAGTAGCTTTTGGAATCACAGCCAAGTATCGTAAATTGGCTCACAGTCCAAGCATTTAAAGCCTTGGATATTGTCTCTTAATGACATCATATTCGAGGGAGAAAAGAATCTAATGTAGAAAGCCTTAGTAAATTCATCCCAAGTGGTGATTGAGTCCCTATTTAAGTCAGCTAACCACTTGGTAGCCTCTCCCATTAGAGAAAACGGGAAAATCGGAGTCGAACAGACTCTTGGGATATATTCTTGAATGAGAAGGGACAACAAATGTCCACAAAAATTCTAATATGGTCATGTGGATCCTCAAGAGCCAAACCTCCAAATAACCCTTTTATTGGCAAGAGTTGCAACATCATGCTTGTCACATGGAACACTGTATTTCCCATGACCGAAGGCAACCAGATAGGACCTACACCACCCAAATGTACTTCATCCACAAGTACGTCATTAACATCGTTCAAGTTCCCAATGTCGGTATTTTGACTAGCTGGCTGGCGTTGCTTCCATTGACACTCATTTGTCACCTGATCAAAGGCAACAAGCAACACACAGATGGTCAATAGGTTTAACTACAAAACATTAAGATCACAAACAAACTTCAACAAGAGAATTCAATAACACAACTCCCCGGCAGCGACACCATTTTTAGTAATGCTCAACTACACCTCATCATATTCTAGGTGTAGGCGATCGTAATCCAGTATAAACTCAACAAGAGTTGGGGTCGAACCCATAGGGAGTGGTATGGTATGGAATTTAGTTGAGAAGTAAATATTGTGCTCTAATTGGTTGTAGAAATAAAAATTATCGAATAAAAGTGATGTAAATTAAGGGGGTGACAATAAATGTCAGATTGGGGATTGAAGAGTGTCAATTATCAACTACTACAGTTACGAAAACATGGGAGTAGATAATTAGAGAAAGATTCTCGGAGATGTGATCGATTAAATGCTAATTTCAGTATATGGGTAATTATAGTTTAACAACAATTGGTGAATCTTAGTGGGTAGGCTAGACTATAGGTGCAATAGCTTTCTCTCAAACAACTTTTACGATTCAAGCGAGTTCTCTCGAACCTCGACAAGCATATCAATATAAACAACCTAATACCTCAATTTATCTACTCTCTCGAGCTAGATAAGTAGGATTGAATTAAGAATCACTCTCTCGATCTAGATAAGTAGGATTGAATTAAGAATCACTCTCTCGATCTAAACTCATAACAACCCAATCACTACAATCATCAATTGATAACCTTATTTATAGGACCTCTTTCTTAAGCAAGCCCAAAACACTGAGTTAGATTTGCATTTGCAACTACAAATTATAATTTAAAATATAGCTATCAATCAAACCCACTTTAAAACAACATTTGAATCATTAAACAACAATACCCATAAGCTAATTAGAGCAGATATTTTCATGATCACACCTCCATGAATAGGGGTTTTATCCACACATCATAAAAAAGGAAGAACAATTACCAATTATGTTATCCATGAACTGGGCAATGATTCCCAAACATTTACAATGCTTCAAATCAACATAAAATGAAAACCCACTTGAAAATTCTACTTACAAAACCTAAAAAATAGTCATAGTCTTATTGGTTCAAAATCCCCAGAGTAAGGATCTGTAGGAACTTCCCCAAAAAAATCACAGACTCCTCAAAATCCTTTCCAAAATTCTATTTATACGCTTCTAAATATTTTCCTTCGGGATAAAACAGTGAAGTAAGTCGAATGTCGCCGACAAGGTCGGCCACAAGCCAATAGTCACCATCCATCACCTTGTTTGTTCAACCTTAGAATTTTGTAGCTTTAGGTGATCAAGATTGGGGTCGCCGATACATTCGGAGGTTCGCAGAATCTCCATTTTCGTCACCAAATTCGCTTGTTTCCCAAGGCTGGCATGCTGAAACTTTAGGTGACCTAAAGAGCCACTCGAAGGTTCATCGAGTGGTTTTGGTAATCACCAGGATTGCCTTTCTTCCACTTCTTCAACTTTTTCGCTCCTTTTTGCCCAGCAATGTCCTTGCTTTGTTCTTTTTCCTTCTTTACTACAAATCAACATTTTAACATTAGTATAGAGCATAATATAGGTATTGAGGACAATAAAAAATGAGAACAAAGCCCTAAATAAGTCCAAATCTCAGACTCATCAGTGGACTTAATAATTGATGCACAACTTTTGCTATGGACTGCCCAACGAAGAGTGGAATTGTAATTTTTAAATTTTCTAAGTTAATCATTTCTGATGTGGAAATTCAATAAGACTAGTACTAAGATGTAATTCTTAAATTTTAAGAATTCATTTTGATAAGGAGTGTGCAAAAGTATATATTACAAAAATAGAGGTACGAAATTCACCTGAACTATTGCTTCCCTATCATGTCAATCCATTTAACTATCTTACTTTCTTTTGTTTTAAAGATAATGGTTAAAGACATATTTGTATTATTATTTTTCATGATTTTCACACTTTAAATATCAGTTTCTTCTTTTTTTTACCTTAGCTATCACCACCTACCCCTTTTACCTAAACTATCACAACCTATGTTCTAAAACACTCCTAGTTGAGTAGATGGTAACAATTCAGATAGGAAAAAGACAAAACTTAATACCCCTTAATTATTCACTTTGATTTAATTAAGGGTAACATACCGGGGTTTCTAAGATCTCTCTCTCTCTCAATACAGAGAAAGGTAGAAACACAATATTTTCATAGGTTTTTAATTTTTTATCACTTCTTTCTTTAATCCGTGAAGATATTTTATTCATGATTTCTTTACTTTTTCAAATCATAAAAAGCTAAATTTCTTTGTTCTTGGGTTGTGGTGTTTACAAGAAGGTTATAGTTTTACATTCATATGCTTATAAGCATTTTCAATTATTGACTTGCTCATTTTTAATCGAGCATATAAAATTATCTGATTTTGTTTTGCCAACTACCCAATACTATATGTGGTACATAAATAGAATCTACAAGAGTGAATTTGTGTTAGTAATAAGAAAAAGTAGAGTTTGGTTGTGATACTTCTTGCAAAAGCAAAACAATTCTCTAACATGTATATAAATATACCAATTCACCTTGTTAAGTTGATAAAAATGACATTTCACATGCACTTCACTATCCCTAGTCATGCCTGTAATGACCATCATGGTCATTTTCTCTTTAATGTACCCTTTTCGACATTTAGAGCAGTCTTGTGGTGACCCTAAGTCATTTATGACTTGTTGGGATTAATGATTTAGTCAACTCGTCATTCGTTATTGTTTTGTGAAAGTTTCAATATTTTTGAGCTTTTAAAACTTGAATGGTTCATTTCAATAAAAACTCCACATAGACGACCTGAAAATACAATTTTAACGATTCCATCAACTCTGGAACATCGAGTTATGTCTAGAAGGATCTTTAGTGTGGATAATGTAAGGGACTTGATTTAGTAGTTACTCATTGGACATGTTGTTTCCAATGAGTGCCACGACGAGCTCCTCAACAAAATCTAGATACCTTCTCTCATGTATAATTCGGTACATTGTAGTCCACCTTTTATTCCCCCAGAACATATCGCTTCATCAGCTTATGTCCCTCTATGGTTTATTTTTAAATTTTATATATGCACACTCCCAATGAGCATGTACTCGATTTTAATGGAATGTTTTCTTTTATCTATTTGCACTAATGTTTGATTTCTTATATTTATTTCCTTATTAACTATGTGTTACTATCATGACCAAAAGTAAACCTATAAGACCCCGAGAGTCCCTAGACAAGCCACTTAACATACATATACACATAGTAATAGACAAAAGTAAAGAATTTTATATCAAAGAAACAGTTTGACATTTCAAAGCGGAAGTCTAACATAGTCTTGACAAGCCTTTCAAAATCAACAAAAGAACTGATCGGGACGTAACTGGTACACCACGTACAACATCCAAAAGTAATTACATAATAAAGCAATAAAAGTGAAATGTTCCTCAAAGTATGAGGACTCACCAAGTCTTCAAACCTGTAGAGTGATCAACTATCCACAAATGGAGGCAGAGGAGTCATCAAGCCCTACATTAGTGAAACAATGTAGGCACAAGTATACATCAGTACATGGAATGTACTAAATATGATGGACAAGCAATAAAACATGAAATATGATTATTAAGGAACATAATCAAAAACCTGATGTGTATGACCAAGCTAAACATAGTAAAAAGCCTTAAAGAAGAATCATGAATCATGTATATGGTAAATGCTATGAAAACATAAGGAAATATTCATAAAACATTTGAAAATAACCTAGTTTGTTTAGTGGGATATTTACTATTAAACGGCATAGACCACGTGAGCTATAACGTGGAATCTGGTATCTTGCTCTTTCACCAAAAAGAGATGTCCTTACTTTCCAAGGAAAGGACCTTAACTTCTATCTAAGGTTCATCCACTAACTATGACACTTAAGGCAACCTACATGGGCACATAGTTAGGGACAAGGATATTGCTACCAGAGACCTCACCTCTACTAATTAGAGAGCGTCAATCTCAATATCCTCTCGGTGCTAACTAAAATCCTTATTAGATTTGTCATAAACATAAACATATTATTATACATGAAAAATTACAATTAAGTCACTACTCCAAGCTAAAAGTATCATATAATAGCTCCTTAAACCTTGAATCATGTATGAGTTAGAAAACCATTCACAAAACCATAACCCCTTAAAGTGAGAAAACCTTTCACAATTGAATTGATATCGATCTTAAAGCAAATATAATAAGACAATCTTGTTCATAAGTCATGCACAAGTTCATGAAAACACCATTCATAGTTTCATAGTTTCTTTAGACATTCATGTAAGTTAGGGTTCATAGTCAAAATCATGATCAAAGTAGGGATTCATATTGAATTGATTGGAAAGCATATAATTAATCTAGATAATCATAATATGATCAAAATCAGACTATTTAATTCATATAAATATAACCCATGAGGATTGAATGAAAACCTAATCAATTTAAGGATATTGAATTTGGGAAATTGGAGAAAACTTTGGGACTCAATGGGTGAATGAAACCTATTGATGAACTCCCTACATACCTTAATCTCAAATCTCACAAGCAGTTAATGAAGAAACCTTAAACACTTGAAAAACCCTAGAAATTCCTTTATCGCCTTGGAGAGAAAACCTTTGAGAGGAATTTGGGAATTTTGGGGGAACGAAGGAGAATGAGTAGATTTTGCAACTAAATCAGTTAAACAGGATTATTTATAGGGAAAAATGTAGTATAGGAATAAGGTGCAGAAAAAAAGACCCAAATACCCCTTTAAAACAAATATCGATCATCCCAACTATTACGACCTACAGACCGTAGAAATTCTTATCAACTGTACTGGTCAACTGTAGGTTGAGCGACTGGGACTAAGTCTAGAGCAAAACCTATGACTTGTTTCTACGGACAGTAAATATTTCTAAGGTCCTTCGACCCATCTTTAGAACTCAACTTTCAGCTCAAAATTTCACCAAGTATCAAACATTTCTACGGGACCTTCCTATGCTCTATAGTCCATTCGATGGGCCATCATGGTTAATTTTTGAATGGTTTATAGGGGCTTGATTTACAAAATAATTTTCCCATAGAACTTCTTGTGACTTGTAGACTTGTCTCGTGGAATTGAAACAGTAGCCATCTTTCGGCCTTCTTTCCTTTTCCATATTCCAAGGTGTTACAGTTACCTTACTATCCATAATGTACCTCCCATGAGCGTCAAAAGCCAAAAGAGGAAAATCCTATCCTGAAAACTTCCGTACAGAGGATATGCTTTCACGTATTCTAACAAAGTGGAAGGGTCGGACAAAGTGCTAAAAGAAATGAAAATAAATGAAAGTCGACGTTCATCTCTGAACCAAATGATTTCTTCTCAGTCGATGTCCATTAAATAGTTGGAAATGCAAATGGGTCAAATATCGTCCTATTAAAACCCGAGGCCAAAAGAGGGACTACCAAGTGATACTTTGGTTAACCCAAAGAATAAGTTGTCAATGAGTATCCTCACTGTGCCACGACATTAAATAAGGCGCTTCTTGGGAGGCAACCCAAGCTTTATGTTTTTAATATTGTTGTTTGAATAATGGTTATTGAATGTGTAGATTGAAAATTCAAATTTTTTGGAAAAGTGTTTGGGAAAAGCTTTCATGTTTTTACTTCTTGAATGCTTTTACCTTTTTAGTAGTTTCCAAATGCATGATTAGTTACTTGTTGATTTATGTGCGCAATAATGAGTGTTTTAATGATTGTTGTTAAGGTGTGCCTATAAGATCTCAAATTGCCTATGCATATCTGCCTATATTTGTGAAATCATATGTGTTAGCATGCTTAAAATGTTGGGTTGTTTTGATTATATTTTTCCATCTAGTATGGGTAAAGTCTGAGTAACCCTGATTGTGCCAATCATCTTATTTTGCCCAATGATAGAGCGGGAACGTCATTCTTAAGGGTAAAATACATCGAATGGCTAATTTTGGCCAAATCAAGGGAATTTTGAGTATCCTGAAGTCATGGGTAGTATGAGTCCAAGTCAAATTGCATAAAATAGGTGCTTAATTTTGTTCTCGTGGGCCGTAGGGTAGAAATTTAAGGTCGGGTCAAAATTTTGCACGTTGGACCATTGATTTTTGCGTAATCAACAACACAACTTCCGATGCAAGTGTCTAAGATCATGCAATAGTATAATAACCCAACCAAGGGTTGGGATCGAGTCCCAAGGGAGTGGGCGTGAAAATTAATGGTTAAGTGCAAATGTCCTAAAACTAATTGTAGCTAAATATTTTTATGAGTGAAAACATAGAAAATTAAAGGGATGATGGAAGCATCAAATATCGAATGGGGGTTTGTAAGCAGAAAACAATTAAAACAGTGAAAATAAGGAAATTTAAGCAATGAGAAGCAGATTCTTAGGATGTGACCACAATATATGTTGGTATAAATCATTGGATACATGTTTTCGATAGGAAATTTGCAAGATAATAGTGACTAGGCTAAGTTTAAGATGGAAATATGTTCCCTCTCGGGTAACTTACCCCGTTTCAAATGGGTTTCTCTAGAACACCCATTTTTTGCATGAAGACCAGCCTACGCCTTATCCCACTTACTCTCTCGAGCTGAGTGTTAGGATATGGGACTAGGGCTCATCTTCTCGGGCTGAACCTCATGTCGACCCACTCCTTAGGCCATTTAATCTAGCTATCTTGGTTTCGTGACCTCTCTCTCGAGCATGCCGAAAACACATGGGTGGTTTTGTATTTGTAACTACGAACCCATTAAATTAAACCACAACCGCTAGGTGAAATCACCATTAAAATACATCAAACATATCAGCAAGCACAACCCAACAATAATCTCAACACATATTTGATAAATCACACCCCAAGAATTTGGGGGTTTTTAGCCACACATCAAGAAATAGAAATTTATACTTTCAACGATGTTAAAATCAAATGGGTATGAAAATTTAAGTCTCAATTTAGGCAAAGAATGAAGGATCCAAGAGACCCACTTCAAAACTGAAAGAGATGAAACCCTCTTCTTCTTGAAGTCTTCAAACCCTTTCAAAATTAGAGTACAAAATATTTCCAAAACTCTGTCTCAACTTGATAATCTAAAAACTAGGTAAAACAATGTAAAAAATCGCTCCTAAAATTAAAAACTAAACTAGTATTTATAGTTTTCAGAAAATGTGCTCCGAGGGCTCTTTCGGCGACATTAGTGAGAATACTATATGTGGTACATAAATTGAACTTGCAAGAGAGAATTTGCATTAGTAATAACAAAAAAAGTAGGGATTGGTTGTGATCCATGTTGCAAAAGCAAAACAATTCACTAACGTGTATATAAATATACCTATTCACCTTGCTAAGTTGATACAAATGACATTCTATATGCACTTCACTATCTGTGGACATGCCTGTTATTCATTTTGCATATTATTTATTTGTTCCTTGTATTTGGTTCAATAGGAACCATAAATTTTTATGAATGGTTTTTTTACCTCGTTGAGTTATATAAATAATAGTTTTCTTGTCCAATAGAGTTTTGTGACGGTAATTCCTATGTCCTGTTTCTTGATATTTTGAATCTTCTTTGAATCATGATTTAATTAATCTCACCACGGACTGTAGTAATTATTTAATTGCTCAAAATACTTAAATAACATTTTATGTTGCTACCTGCATAATTGTGTAATTGTCAAGGCGTATTGCTAGAGATATGAATATCAATGTTGGCAGGTATTACCTATGTATTGTTTTCTAAAAGTGGGAAAATTCATATTCAAATGTTCAAAAACCATATTAACTATTCTCAATTAAAGCACAAAAACGTGAAAACAATTATTACAATTGTTAGTTTGTTGAGTTTCTTTCCCTTCCTCGAATATGAAATGAAATGACAATATATTACTATGTATTTTGTTCTTTTGTTGTAATTTAATGCACTATGTGTGAGTTGTGAATGATGTGCCTTTTCATTTTTTGAATTAATTGATAAGTACCTTAAAGTGTTTATATTATTTCCATATATATCTGATGAGTACGCGATTTGGACTCATTTAGGGCTTTATTTTAATAGATTTTGTGTCCTCAAATGCATATGTTGGGTCAATAATTGATGTATATCCTTGAATTTCAGGTATTTGGATTGAGGAACAAAGCATGGACACTAATGAACAAAAAGGAACAAGGTAGTTGATAGAACAATGAAAAGAAGGTATGAGGATCACCTAAACAATTGAGCGAGTCACCGAATGGCCATGGTCTTGCCTAATGTTCCAGTTTGCCAATTCCTGAAGGAGAAAATCAAGTTGATGATAAAAAGGAGCAGTCGGCGAGTCGCCGAACGATTCCGCAATGCAATACAATATCGCCCAAAGTTACAGAACTTGAAGATGCTGAAGGCCAAAGCAGAAAGGCAATGGAATTGACCAAAGGGCGGATCGTCAAGTGGATCGGCGATCTCGACTTATGACGCCGAATGATCCTTCGCAGTACATTTTTGGCGACTACAAATACATTTTTAAATTCTTAGATTTTAAAAAGGAAGTTTTAGTATCTATCATTTTATTGTTCAGTTTTCATGTTTGAGAGCTAAGGACTGAGTTTTGAGACAATGTTTCCTTAGCTTTGAAGATTTAAAGATTTCCATTTCTGAGAAATTGGAAGTGGGTGTTGAAGATTCTTCATCTTAGACCTTTGTAAAGACAATATTAATCTTACCCAGTTGATAGAAACACAATTTGGTAACGATTTCTATCTTCTGATGATGTCTAGCTAAAACCCCAATTCTTGGGGTGTGATTATGTGATTATGGGTTGATTTAACTATTGGGTATTATTAATTAATAGTGTAAATATTATTTAAAAGTGATTTCATTTAGTAATGGTGGCTTAATCTAAAGGGTTGTAGTTGTAAATGCAACTCTACCTTCGTGTTTTTGGCTTGCTCGAGAGAGAGGTTTTAAAACCAAGATTACTTATTTGATAGTCTGTGGGTATTAGGTTGTCAAGGGTTTAGCTCGAGAGTGTGAATCCTAAGCCTTTTTCCACACATTCAGCTCGAGAGAGTGAATGGACTAAAGTGTAGGTTGTTGTTAATTGCTGCTTATTAGTGTTTGAAAGAAACCAATTTGATTCGGGGTAAATTATTCGCGAGAAAGTTTATCCCCACTAAAGTCTAGCTTATTCACTGATTTACAGCTAGTCACTATTAATTGCAATCATTCATTTGTCTACCTTAGCCCATAATCCAATCACATCCTAAGAACCCGTCTCTATATTTGTTAATTTTGTGTTATTTGTTGTTATAGCTCATAGTTGAAACAAATCCCCCTGTTATTTGACACTTGTGTCACCCTAAACTTGAATAATGCTTTTATTCGTAAATGTTTTTACCTATGAGTGAATTGAGCATATTCATGTTTTTCTATTGATTCTCAAATACGTACCACTCCCTTAGGACTCGATCAAGCTAAGTAGAGGGGCCCAAGTTCCTAGAGATGCAAAGAAGTATGTGGAAGTGATACCCACATCCTCTATCGATATTAAGAGGATTGAGGCGGAGTATTTGAAAGATGAGGCGGATAAGAAGAAGAATACAGCCCCGGTGGACTCTTCCACTATTGTGGA
This sequence comes from Solanum bulbocastanum, assembly GCA_037074985.1. NCBI lineage: Eukaryota > Viridiplantae > Streptophyta > Magnoliopsida > Solanales > Solanaceae > Solanum > Solanum bulbocastanum. Next base: position 34,048,871 of record CM073597.1, on the reverse strand, counting down.
CACAGACTCATTACCTGCAGAGTTGCATACTTCAGCCCCTGGTCCTTCAGGTACTTCTTGTGTTGTACCTTTTGACATCCCTAGTTCTTCTATTGCTGCATTGCCTCTTATACCTATTGTTGTAGCTGTCTCCCAGACCCCACTCACTTAGGCTACATTACTCGGGATAGGACAGCTTGCCCCTTCTGCCAATCTTCGTGCTACCAGACTTGAGCCCTCCATTCTAGGCATGATTCAGACTGCCCTAGCAGAGGTTGTGAAACCATTGAGCACTACCATTGATACCCTTGCGGCTATGATAGCAGTGTGTGAGTATGGCCAAGGGGCCACCGAGGAGGTGACGGCTTTAAAGATCGTTATTGTTGTGTTGAGGAGTGATATGGATCAACTGAAATCCACCGACATGTCCATGATTTTCGAGACGGTGGAGATCCCAAATGTACCACATATGCCTCAAGCTACCACTTGAGATGAGGTTAGAGTTGAGGAGACAACTAATCCTGAGTCTGAGGTGGAGACGGATGAGGAGATGCTTGAGGTTGCTAAGGAAGCTTCGTATGAGGGCCTCATTGAGACTGAAGAGGCCATGGTAGATGCAGTTGTGCAGGCTTCTTTAGCGGATACACCTTTGGTTGATCCTAGTACAACTATTATTCCTTCTGAGGTGACTCCGACCATTGATGCCCAAGTCTAGATTGATGCACCGGGAATTGATGCCCTGACAGATGGAGTGACTGAGTAGACATGATCCCTTCTTTACCTTCCTCTCTTTCTTACTTTATTTGGACTTTTGGATATTTTTTCTTGCATTTGAGGAAAAATGATTTTTTTTTTGTGATGGGGTGAGGCCCACCTTTTGTGAATTTTGTTTTATGTATATATTTGGGTTTTGAGCTATATTTGTGTGTTATACTGCTTTTGGGGATGATTGAGCTTGTGGCTCCGTGTTCTTAATTGTAAATGATTTTTGGACCCTTCGAGAAAAAAAATTGTGTCACCTCTTGTTTGTGTTGAATGTGGTTGTTCTCTTGCATATTTGAGTATCAGTTTTGATCAATACTAATGACTTGAATAGTGCTCATAATCGACCAAAAATGAATGCGCGGCTACAATGAGGCTAAGTGAAGTTGCATAGACAATATGTGAACTTTTTGCATCTCGTTGTAACTAGCCAAGTATAAAATTGAGTCTCTTATGATGAACATTGCATAGTAGCAAAAGTGTGGAGTCTTGTTTGACATTGGTGTCAATGCCTTGTGTGATGAGCTTACCATGAACCATGTGTGATGACACCTAGAATCTGCCCCGTTGGTCTGTTTGACTAAGTGATGCAATCTCTTGATATGAGCTTAGGAAACTTTGAAGAGTGTGAAACAATTTAACATTATACCTCTTTTTGTGGCCTACCTTGTGAGTGTGTGAACTCTGCTTGAGCACCCCTTGAGCCTTAACATTTTCTAGGAAGAAACTTGATAAAATTGTGACCTTTCGTGATCCATTACCCATAATCCTCATGATTTGTGGTTTGTGTGAATAGCCAACATAGTCCAAAAGCCTAAGTTGGGGGTGTGGTGCAAGAAAGTCCCCTTTGACCCATGGTTTTGAGAAAAATGGAATCCCTCCATATAAAAAAAAAAGAGTGAAAAAGAAGAAAAGAATGAAAAAGAAAAAAGAATGAAGAAGTTGTGGAATAAAGTTGTGAAAGTGCAAAGAAAATGAGATTTCCAACAGTCCATGGAAATTGAATAATTGGGTGACTTGTGAGCACAAATGAAAATGAGGAATAAAAGGAAAAGAAGTGTTGTTCACACCACATTTCATGAGGATTACAGCCATTGAGCCTAAATTACCATACCTTTGCACTCAGCCTCATTACAAGCCTTGAAAAAATCTTTTTGATCTTGAGTGAGCTGAAACAAGTGTTGATTGGAAAATAAGGTCAAACCTATGGGTGAAGTCATGCATTGTGTTCATATTTGTGAGTGTGAGCGTTGCATTTGACTCCAGAGCTTTAAATTGTGAACCATTGTGTGTGAATATGGAATCATTCTTTGTGTGAGGGCGTTTGAGTACCATTTTTGAGCTTGAACTTGCATTTGAAGCAAGTATTGTGAGCTTGAGATTCTTTGATAATGGTGAGTCATGACTTGAATCTTTGAGTGCACAATAGATCCTTGCATGAGTACGTTGAGTCTTTTTGTGTGCATTCATGATTGAATCTTGTGTAGCACTGTTTGAGACATCCTTTTTAAACTGCTGAACTTGAGTTTTACTTGAGGACAAGCAAAAGTTTAAGTTGGGGGTGCTAATGAGTCCACAATTTGGACTCATTTAGGGCCTTATTTTGACAGATTTAGTGTACTCAAATGCATATTTTGTGCCAATAACTAATGTAAATCCTTAAATTTCATATATTTGGATTGAGGAACAAAGCATGGACACTAATGAGCAAAAAGGAACAAGGCAGCTGAAATAACAAAGAAAATAAGGTCTGAGGATCGCCTAAACCATTGGGCGAGTCGCCGAATGGCCATTGTCTCCCCTAATGTTCTAGTGTGCCCAGCCCTGAAGGAGAAAATCAAGTCGGCGATAGAAAGGAGGAGTCGGCGAGTCATCGAACGGTTCTGCGATGCAGTACTATATTGCCCAAAGTTACAAAAATTGAAGATGCTGAAGGCCAAAGCAGAAAGGCGATGGAATTGACCAAAGGGAGGATCGCCGAGTGGATCGGCGATCCCGACTTATGGCGCCGAATGATCCTTTGCAGCACATTTTTGGCAACTATAAATATATTTTTAAATTCTTATATTTTAAAGAGGAAGTTTTAGTATCTACTATTTTATTGTTCAGTTTTCAAGTTTGAGAGCTAAGAACTGAGTTTTAAGACAATGTTTCCTTAGCTTTGAAGATTTGAAGATTTTCATTTCTGAGAAATTGGAAATGGTTGTTGAATATTCTTCATCTTATACCTTTTTAAAGACAATATTAATCTTACCCGGTTGATGGAAACAAAATTTAGTAACGATTTCTATCTTTTTATGATGTCTAGCTAAAACTCCAATCCTTGGGGTGTGATTATGTGATTATGGGTTGATTTAGCTGCTAGATATTGCTAATTAATAGTGTAAATGTTGTATAAAAGTGATTTCATTCAGTAATTGTAGATTAATCTAAAGGGTTGTAGTTGCAAATGCAACTCTACCTTTGTGTTTTTTGCTTGCTCGAGAGAAAGGTTTTAAAACCAAGATTACTGATTTGATGGTATGAGGGTATTGGTTCAGCTCGAGAGAGTGAATCATAAACCTTTTTCCACACATTCAGCTCGAGAGAGTGAATGGACTAAAGCATAGGTTGATCTTAATTGTTGCTTATTGATGTTTGAGAGAAACCAATTTGATTCAGGGTAAATTGTTCGAGAAAAAGTTTATCCCCACTAAAGTCTAGCTTATTCACTAATTTACAACTAGTCACTATTAATTGCAATCACCCATTTGTCTACCTTATCCCATAATCCAATCACATCCCAAGAACCCGTCTCTATATTTGTTATTTTCGTGTTATTTGTTATTTTAGCTCATAGTTGAAACAAATCCCCCTGTTATTTGACTCTTGTGTCGCCCTAAACTTGAATCATGCTTTTCTTCGTAAATTTTTTACCTATGAGTGAATTGAGCATATTCATGCTTTTCTATTGATTCTCAAATACATACCACTCCCTTAGGAATCAACCCCAACTCACTTAGTTGGGTTATATTACTAACTAACGATCGTTGACGCTTAGTATTGGATGAAGTGTCTTTGATAACGTTATTTTAAATCAATACCACATATAAGTGATTACTCAGATGCAATTCTGATCAATTTGCTCAATTCTGTTTTTTATTTCCCAAACTATTCTTTAGTTCTACAAAAAAAAAAAAACCTAAACTTTGTATGGCTTCTGTTATTTCTCCAAAATATGCATCTTACTGACAGTAACATTATATATGATCCAGTTTTTCTCTTAGCTAATCTAAAATTTTGTGCTGAAACTCTACACTTTCAGCCAAATATGTTGCTTAGATTTCATATTTATTTTTCTAAACAGGGATTGCATATGCATCTATATGTTAAAGTTTTAATGCCAGATAATACCATTTGAAACATGTTACATGCCTTGCATAAGGATATACATTTGCTTCTATGGATAGTTTCAAAGAATTTGAATTGATCTCAATATATTTTACCTCTTAATCTTTTATTTTACGGGTCCTATTTCAGATCACTATAATAGAAAGAGAGTTATGGAAGTAAACTTGCATTTTGATATTGTATACTATCATGAGAAAGGGCTTTTAAACATATTTGTAATTTTGCAATGTTTTAGCGTATTGTGCTTAATTATTTGTTTTTCTAGCTTGAAAATGGTACATATTCTGTATTTCATAGATAATGCACAGTCCGCACTTTCTTGCAAATTGATCCTACCTAAACCTTTTTCAGCCAAATGAGTGATTGTAAGAAGCTTCCATAGAATTACAACTTCTAATCTTAGACACTAACAATCTGCTCTACATATCCCTATAACTTGCATTGAATATATTAAACATTATCTAGTTTATTATGCTATACCTAGTAACATGCAGTGTTGTCAAAGGCTCGCTTTAATGCTAATCTGTAAAGAGACGCTTAAAATGTGATGAGTGCTTCACCTCACTTAGTGTCGTCATCAAGGTTCTAAGGTATATATTCCCTTGCCAATGATCCTATTCTTAATAGGCAATATTAAACTATTGATATTTCACTTTATTGTAATTTCTTTTCAATTTTTTTGTTCAAATATTTTCCATTCATTCTTGAAGGCTCTCAACCAATTCCACAAATATTTCTAAGTGAAAACCAATTAAATCCATTTTTTCAGAGTTGGGTTCTCCTTTTACAAATCATCTCTTCGTCTCTAATAATAATTTAGGTTTTGATAGCTCTTGCAGTAGTCATAGTTTATTGTGTCGATAGAGCTTGTGTAAAGATTTAATTTAATAATTTTCCTTTCTCACTAATTGATATTATGCTTATGGTCCTTTAGATTTGATTTGTTATGATATTTGGGGTCCAGCCTCGGAAACCTCAAGTGATGGTTTTTGTTATTATTTTATATTTTTTTCTCACTTTAGCAAATACTCTTGGATATATATTATTGAAAATAAATCTAATGTTCTTGATATTTTTCATCAATTTCATTTATTAGCTGAGAAATTCTTTGGTTGCTCCATTTATCGATTTCTAGCATACTAGGGAGGTGGTTTCAAGCCTCGACTTCCTACGTGCACACACATGGAGTCACACAACGTGTTTCCTATCCATAAACTCCTTAACAACATGGGTGTGCAAAAAGAAAACATAGGCATGTCACTAAAACTGGTCGTGCACTTCTTTTTAACTCATATGTTCATTCTAATTTATCGACAAATGCATTTGAAATGACTGTTTTTCCAATTAATCTTCTGTCCACTCCTCTATTAAATCGTCTAAGTCCATGTGATTTTTTTCTTGGTGAAAGGCATGATTATAATCAACTACATATTTTTGGTTCCTTGTGCTACCATTGGCTTTGTCCTCATTCACAAAATAAATTACGTCCTCGTTCCACTCCCTGTGTCTTTCTTAGTTGTACTTGCACTTAGAAAGGCTACAAGTGTTATAATCGTGTCCCTAAATAAATTTTTGTTTCATGTCATGTGTTATTTGATGAATAAATGTTCCATTTTCAAAAAGTTGATGGTGTGTGCGCGCTGCATCCACTAAGCCTGACATAAGCCTATTTCTTGTTATTACTACTACTCATATGGGTTTAGATACACCTATGCATCCACCAATGTCGCAACCTCAACTCTTGCAATGTAGGAATTAAACTCCTAATCCCTCACCCTATAAACTATGGCTAACACTAGCCAACAACTCGAATCTGAAAGATAAGAGAAGGCACAATACCTACACAAGCTTCATTGAGAAGAGTAGATTTACAATATTAGCACAAAAAAAGACTCAACAACAAGGAATGAAAAAACAACTTCAATGATAAGAGCAGGTCCCTTGTAGTCTAGGTTTTCATGAAAAGAGAGTTAAGACAATATATGCTTGAGACAAAAGCAATATTCTTCAATGTTGCAAAATCTAGGTTTTGATCTTTGTCAAGTCTACTTATCCATGAGATAGGGACAAAAGGAAAGACCTTAACCTCTTATTCTTAGTTGAGGTGTACAAGGACATTATTGTTCTGTTTTCACCCTGTCATACTACTCTAGTACACTGCATAGACAAGGTACACTTTATAATATAGATGCTGACAACGCAAAAAAAATGTTGTAGGTACTAGGTCCCTTCATCAAGCTTTTCAATCATCAAAATCATCTTTTCAACATTATAACATTTTCCCCAGTTTTGATGATCATGGTAAACTATGCAATCATTTCAGCCACTTTGTAACCACACAAACACTTTTAACATGACTTCCCTATGTCATATAGATCCATATGACTTCATTTGCTCACCAACATTCTTCCTATTAGTAATTCCCCATCTCTTCAATCTCCCTGTCTCTAATATTTTTGCCCTTTTGGAATCATAAAAATGAGTGAACAGTAAACCAAACATAAGTGCAATAGTGCAACGCTAACTCATGGATAGTAAGGTAATTGTAACACCTCGAAATTTGGAAAATCAAATAAGGCCAAAAGATGGGTACAAGTTCAATTCCACGAGACAAGTCAACGAGTCACAAGAAGTTCTACAGGAAAATTATTTTGTAAATCAAGCCCCAGTAACTCATTCCACAATTGACCAGGATGGCTCGTCGAATGGACTACAGACCCTAGGAAGGTCCGGTAGAAATGTTCCAGACTTGGTGAAATTTTGAGCTATTATATTATATTTTTAGCTTGGATTAGTGACTTAATTGTGCTTTTTTATATGATAATAATATGTTTATGCTTATGGCTAATCCTGTTAGGATTTTACTTAGCACCGAGAGGATATTGAGATGAACACTCTCCCATTAGTAGAAGTCGGGTCTCTAGTAGCAATATCCTTGTCCCTAACTCTGTGCCTCCGTAGGTTGTCTTAAGTGTCATAGTTAGTGGATCAACCTAAGATAGAAGTTAAGGTCCTTTCCTTGGCAAGTAAGAACATCTGTTTTTGGAGTGGGAGCAAGATATTGGATTCCATGTTATAGCTCACGTGGTCTATGCTAGTTAATAGTAAATATCCCACAGAATGAACTAGGCTAGTTTCAAATGTTTTATGAATCTTTCCTTATGTTTTAAAATACATTGACCATGTACATGATTTATTATTTATTTTTAAGGCATTTTACTATGTTGAACCTGGTCATGCACATCATATTTTTTTATTATGTCCCCTTATAATCATATTTCGTGTTTTATTGCATGTCCCTCATATTTAGTACATTCCATGTGCTCCATGTACGGATGCATACTTGTGCCTACATTGTTTCACTAATGTAGGGCTTGACGACTCCTCTCCCTCCATTCGTGGATAGTTGATCACTCTAGAGGTTTGAAAACTTGGTGAGTCCTCATACTCTGAGGACCATTTTGTTTTTATTGCTTTATTATGTCTTTACTTTCGGATGTTGTACGTGGTGTACGAGTTACATCCCGACCACTTCTTTTGTTGATTTATAAAGGCTTATCAAGACTATGTTAGACTTCCGCTTTGAAATGTCAAACTGTTTCTTTGATATTAAATGCTTTACTTTTGTCTGTTACAATGTGTATATGTATGCCAAGTGGCATGTCTAGGGTCTCTCGGGGTCTTATATGCGTACTTTTGGTCGTGATAGTAACACATCATTAGTAAGGAAATAAATATAAGAAAATTGAACACCAATGCAAGTAGATAAAAGAAAACATTCCATTAAAATCGAGTACATGATCATTGGGAGTGTACATATATAAAACACAAAAAATAATCCGCAGAGGAACAGAAACAGAAACACAGATGAAGAGATAAAAGAAACTGATGTTCTTGGAGAATAAGGGGTGAACTATAATGTACCAAATTATACATGAGAGAAGGCATCTATAGTTTGTTGACAAGCTTGCCATGGTACTCATTAGCAACAACATATGCAGTGAATAACTACTAAGTCAGGTCCCCAACCTTATCCACACCAAAGATCCTTCTAGACATAACTCGACGTTTCAAAGTTGATGGAACCGTTAGAATTGTATTTTGAGGTCATCTATGTGGAGTTCTGATTGAAATGAACCATTCAAGTTTAAAAAGCTCAAAAATATGGAAACTTGCGCAAAACAAAAATGAGCAAACAGTTAATTGAATCATTAATCCCAACAAGTCATAAATGATTTGGGGTCACCACAAGACTGCTCTAAATGCTGAAAAGGGTACATTAAAGAGAAAATGACCATGAGGGTCATTACAGGCATGTCCACAGATAGTGAAGTGCATATAGAATGTCATTTGTATCAACTTAGCAAGGTGAATAGGTATATTTATATACACGTTAGTGAATTGTTTTGCTTTTGCAACAAGGATCACAACCAAACCTTATTTTTTTTCTTATTACTAACGCAAATTCTCTTTTGCAAGTTCAATTTATGTACCGCTAATGGAGGACTGTTTTACCAATCTAAATAGGTCTGAGTGTACTAGCTCCAATGGCTCCTTTACTTGATTCTTCAATTCTCCATAGGGAAGTTTATGTGCATTCCCATATTGACATCCAACACATATAATGACTCTTCTAATCTAAAGCTAGGAAAAATCTTTAAAATTTTGACTGTTGCATAGAGATTTTTAGTTTGTTGTAGCTCACATACCCAAGATGTATGTGCCATAGATCAATTGTTTCATTACTTCGAGTTTTCTCAACATAAGTTGTCTCAGCTAACATGATGTAGATTGATTCTAATCTTCTCCCTTCAATGATTGGTGTGTTGGTAACTTTTAAGTTTGATATAATTTTACGTCATTTAGCCCAAACAAGACATAGTTACCAGAATTTGTTAGTTGTGATACAAATAATTTCTTCTTCATACCAGGAACATTGTATACAATTTGAAGTTGCACTTGTCTTGAGCTGTGATGAGGCATGGACAGCATCTTACCAATATGAGTAATTGGTATTTTTGAATCATTTGCGACCTCTATTCGACCGCCTTTATATTCACTTATGTTGATGAGCTTTTTCTCATCACCAGTCATGTGATTGGAACATCCTGAATCAATGATCCAATCATGTTCATAATCGACTAGTTTATTACGTACAGTTGTAAATACGATCTCCTCTTTTTTGTTAGAGTGACAGGGGACAAGTTCCTCATGTTCATTGTTTTCTTAAATTATGTAAAAAGTCTCGAAGTCTCATTCTTCTTCATCTTGTTGGTTTTGGGAAGTAGTAGCTACATTACCTTCAGCTTTCTTGTACCAGAAGTCTTTGGCATAGTGTCCTTTCTGTCCACAATTGTAGCACTTCTCCATTTGTTGTTTGTTGAAGTCTTTCACCTGCTTGTTTTGTCCTTAAGTTCTTTGATGTTGATTCTTTTGGTCTCCCCTTTTTCATGAGCTTCTCTCTGCTTCTATTTTTTTATAGTCTTTCCTTTTTCTAAAGAGCGCCTTACCTTCATCTTTTATAGTGATACTTCATAATGTCTTCTCCAAATCTTCTTCATTTGCCAACAAATTTTCCCACTCAGATAAAGTTAGTTCTATGGCCCAGCCCCGTGTGGCTGTAATTACACCTTTTTACTCCAGCCTTATACCATGAACAATGATTCTTCTCATTCTTGACTCCGTGGTAGCATTCTGTGGATCTAATTTTGATATTTCATCAGATAAAGATTTTTCCTTTGAGAAGAATTGGTTGATCATCATATTTTGTTGAGAGATCGACAAATGCTCATTTTCAAGCCTTTGTAATCTCGTATAATTCTTCTTTGTAAAAATCGTTGCCAAGGTTTCCCAAGCTTCTTTGGGTGTCCTGAGATTCTTAATCCATTGTAGGAACTCATCCTCTATGGTTATAGTGAGAGCATACATGGACTTTTCAGTTTTGACCTTCAATCTTTATGCTACTTTAACATCTGTTGGTGGTTTGTTTTCTGATCCACAGTTGATATCCCATAATTCCTGTTCGAGAAAGTAATATTGCATTCTCATGAACGGGCACAATTGATTTCTGACAACTTGAATTTTTTTATATAAAGTAAGAACCCTTCTTTGGTCTTACAATTTTTATACACGAATATTTCTTGCACTCACACTCTAGCAACTCTCTCTTATTTCTCACTCACTTGTTTCTTTACACTCTTGCTTACTTTATTTCTTGTTTTCTTACTTAGTTACATATCAAATGAACCACCTCTATTTATAAAAAGGTGATCAAGAATTTAGAGAGATACATACTACTCTCTTCTAGAATATACCTAACTATATTTTTCTAGAACGATCTTTTCTAAAACATTTCTAGACTTTTCTCTCTAGAATACTTATTCTACAGATCTTCCTTCAACTCTCTAAAACTCTAGATTTTCTATATTTCACTTGACTTATATAAAGTAAATAATTATTTTTTTTCTTTGCATATGTTATGAGCAATTTCTAAAACTTTGGAAGCATCATAATGTCCATGCCCTCTGAGGATCTTTCATCGAATTATTTCAATCCCTACCCTTTGAAGCTTCTTCAAAGGTAGTAGCCTATTTGATGTTAACCACCTTGGTTAATGTTGAATCTATATACTTGGTGTTTGGACGTTTCAATCATGTAGACCTCGTTAGTCGCAATTGTGATGCTTCTTGGACTTTTTCTTGCAACTCATCTGCTATTTCACAATCTCCAATTCTATATTATCCTCTTTTCCTTTATTGGAAGTACCTCCTAGTTAGATTCTATCTTGTTCCCTTGTTCTACTTCGCTGAGCTTAACTTGCAATTTCTTCTCAACAACTATTGAGTCTGGCAAGGAGACTTCTTTGGACCACCAAGAAGACGCTTCGTCACATACCACATTTCTTCACACATATGTTGTAACACCTCAGATTCAAAAGATAAGAAATTGCAGTCTTCCCAAAAACCTGGTGCCAGCATAAATGGAGCCACCGTCAGACCATTGGTGGAACCACGGTCCGTGAGTTGGTATGTCATTGGCAATTTAAAATATTAGTTAAAATGTTTAATTACAGTACTTTTTTATGGTCCACCAGGATGCTCATTGACCTATCCACGAGTTGTAGGTAGGTCTTGTAGGTGAGTGTCAGACTTAGTGGGATCTTAAGAATTTGTAGTTAGACCCATAGAGGCCATGTACAGACCGTAGGCTGACTAACGGACCATACATGGGTCTCGTCAGTTGAAGGTCCAAAAATAAAGTTTCTAAACACATCAACGGTCGACCAGGATGGTTCGTAGGTGGACCCACGGACCGTAGGTCCCCACCATTGATGGGAGTCAATAGTTCTTTTTCGAAGGGCTTCTAGGTCTTTTTCCAATTGTTTTAACCCAATACTACATCGTTTTGCCTTCTACCCAAAGTCCTATATAATGATTTTAAACACCAAAATAACCAAAACTCAATTCATTCTCTTAAATTTCCAAAAGTTGATCTCCTCCAATCAAATATTTTTCTCTCTAAGGAAGAGGAAGAAGAAGTCAAATTAGGGTTTCAAGATCACGCCTCCAATTCACCAAATTGCTTGTGTGACTTTACATCAAGGTATGATAGTGTTCACTTATGGAGCCCTTTCCTCCATAGGGTTTCTAAATTCTTCAATTTTTAAGTTACAAATCTACAATTGAAGTAAGGGCTTTCTTCCATGTCATGGGTTTCCTTTCAATATTGATTCAATAGATTTTTTTTTATTACTTTTTATGCGTGAATTGAAGTAATTGCATGTTTTAAGTTGATTTCCCATAAACCCATGCATAACCAATGTTTTCTAAGCTATGATTATATAATGTGGGTCTTAAACCATGAAAGATGAATTTATGGAAATAACATGTCGTCTCTTTGTGAAATTGATGTCAATAAATTTGAAGATGCATTAACTTTGAAAATATGATGAAGCTTATGACTCATTGAAAAATTCATGTTTTATGAAAGTAATGCTTATAACTCAAGGAAGCTTATAGGTAAAGGTATTTATATGTTCTATGAAGCTTGGCCACATAACATGAATGACATCTAGATTTGCCCTTAATGCTTTTCGAGCTATTTTCCTAAATTAGGTCTTGATTAGTATGGTATCCAGATATGTCATCAATGATTATAGACCACGATTTCAAAACTATTTCCATTAGTAGTAGGGCATTTCTAGCATAAAGTGAATGACTATGGGCCTTAAAAGCTATTCTGAAATGATCATGGTGAAAGGTTTTCTCACGTATGGTCTAAGGAGCTATCCTTTGATGTCTCTAGCTTGGATTGGCTTCTTAATTGTGCCTTTCCATGGATGATGTTATGAATTTATCTTGGATTGGTTACTTAATTGTGTCTTTCCATGGATCATAAGAAAGTTAAGATAATAAATACTCTGTGGGATTTATGCTTAGCGTCAAAAGGATATTGAGATTGAAGCTCTCTTGTAGTTGAGGCCAGGTTTCTAGTACCAATCTCCTTATCCCATACCTATGTATCCTAATAGGATTATGGTCTTAAGATAGACATTATCTAGTGGATCTACGTAAGCTAGAAGTTCATGGTACCTTTGACAGTAGGACACCACTTTTTGGTCTGCGGCAGACACCAGATTCCATGTTATAGCTCACATGATATCTATGTCGGTTGAGGCCACTTCGAACAATAATAATGAACTAAGGTTACTTCAAGAAGTATCTCACATGTTTTTAAAGATGATTTTACATGCATTGATCATGATTACAATTTATGTTTTCTAACCCTCTTATCTTATGTTTTGACTTGGTCTTTGCATATCACTAAAATGTCCTTTTAGCTTGATTTCATAACTTTTATGCATTGCTATCATACTTAGTACATTTTTGTACTAACACAGACTCTTGCACATTGTTTCGCTAATGTAGGGTCCGACGCTTCTATGCCACTTCTTTGTGGCTAAGGATCTTTTAGTAGAAGCTTTAAAATTGTTGAGTCCTCATGTTTTGAGGACCAAATCTTTATTACTTTTGTCTTTATTTTATTTTTTTTTAGATTGTATGTGATGTACGAGTTACGTCCCGATCACACTTGATGTACTATATGGCTTTGAGACTATGTTAGATTTCCTCTTTATTTTTGAAAAACTCTTTTATGATATATAATTTCTTTAAAACTCGATAGATTATCTTATCTTGTTTATGTATGCTAAGTGGATTTTTAGGGCCTCTCGGGGTATTATATGCCATGTCACGTCAAGGGTCTACTTTGGATCGTGACAAACTTGGTATGCAGAGCACAAAGTTTAGAAAGGTCCTAGGATGTCTCATAAGCCATGTCAAGTAGAGTCTTGTTCATGAGTGTGAAGCACGCTAAATTTATGAATGAGAGGCTATAAGATGCTTAGGAAGTTCCACTTCTTTTATTTCTCTAAAGTCATGCGATAGAGTGTAACTTTAGGTTTCCTTCTCTATTAACCCCTATTTATGCTTTTCAGAATATGCCTCCCTAAAGGAATATCATTTGAAGGAATGTTTGTGAGAATATGAGACAAGAGGTTTCCCAAGTACAGGTCGACCCTTTGGCCGAGAATATGACTAATAATGAGTTTTGAGTTGCATTTTATGTATTGGACCAAGTTATGATGGCTCAAGCAAATAGAGATATTGTGGCTCCGGTGAACCCAAATATGGGTACGACAGCAACTAGAGTAAGAGACTTTAATAAGGTGAATCCTCTGTAATTTCATGGCTTTAAGGTTGAGGAAGACCCTCAAAAGTTCATTGATGAAGTGTATAAGGTGTTGATGATCATGGGAGTGACACCAATGGAAAAGACAGAATTAACCGATTATCAACTTAAGGGTATTGCTCAAGTTTTGTTCAACCAAAGGAAAGAACAGAGGGCGGTAGATGAGGGTCCACTAGATTGGCAGAAATTTAAGGTTGTTTTTCTTGATAGGTTCTATCCCCTTGAGATGATAGAGGAAAAGGTACTTGAGTTCATTAAATTCGTCAAGAGGATATAATTGTGAAGGAGTATGCTTTGAAATTCACAAAATTATCCAAATATGCTACAACTATGGTTTCCGATCAGAGGGCAAGGATAAGTAAATTTGTGTTGAGTGCTTCCGACGTAGTGGTCAAAGAATGCCTAACCGCCAAAGGAGATGGATGTCTCTCGTTTGATGGTTCATGCACAACAAATAGAAAAAGAAAAGCTTTAGGAGAAAACTAGGGATTCAAAGAGGGTAATAAGGGATGATGGTGATTCTTCACATTCAAGGTCTGGTGGAGGTAATTGTTCTGAAGGTAAGGGTTCTAGTGAGGAAATGTGGCCAGAGTGTCGGGAGTGTGGGAGAATACATAAGGGTGAGTGTCTAACTAGTTCAAATTCATGGTTTAGTTGTGGAAAGATGGATCGTAAGATAAGGGATTGTCCTTCAATTGCTAGAAATAAGGGAGATAATCACTGACGGGCTCAAACCTACCCTTTCTCCGATCCAAGTGGTGGTCAGAAACAAGATAGGTTTTATGCTCTTCAGACTCGACAAGATCATGAGGGTTCCCCGGACGTGGTAATTGGTGAGTTATGGTCTTTTAGCTTGTGGTTATAAATTGCTCGATAGTGTGTGTTTCATTAGCTATGGTAAGACTTCACGTATGGTGATTATGTTGAGAGTAGTCCTTGAAATCCTTGTGGAAACTTCTTAAGTGTTTACTTGTATCAATGGTTCCTTGGTTTTTAAGACTTTGGTATTTTTTTTGGGTTGAGGTGGGTGGATTTGAAAAGACTAGAGAGGTTTGCTCCCAAGGGGGAGATAGTATGTTTCATGGTTGGTGTGTGTGGGGGACTATTTAGATTGTTTTGAGGGTTCCTTGATTTGCGTTGGTATGTGAAAAGTCGGAGACAATGTAATGTCTTAGTATCCCTATCTCTTTTGTTATCTTCGAGTCTAGCTTGAAGCTTTAGCCCCTGATGGTTTACTCTTCAAAACTCGTGTGTCTTAGTCATTCTCATATTTCTCATGCATACATGCATGCATAATCATGGAAAAAAAATTATTTTTCAAATATATGATTTAGCTTAATTGATTACATCATGTTTAAGAGAATTTGAGCATAAGTTGAATATAGACCTTATGAAATGATGTTTTAAACATGTTTTAGCTTGGAGTCGAGGTTCCCCTTTCACTATGTGCATTTTGATAAAGTTGCATAAATGATGGGTTGTTAGTTTCTCTCCTACTCTTTTCGTGCTAGTTTGAGTTCCATTCGAGGAGACATTGTAACACATCACATTCAAGAGATAAGAATTTTAGTCTTCCCAAAAATTTGGTGCAAGCACCAATGGAGCCACTGACGGACCGTTCATAGGACCAGGGTCCGTAAGTTAGTATGTCATTGAAAAGTCCACAGATAACTTAAAACGTTTAGTTCTGGTACTTTTGGACAATCCACAAGGACAGCCCGTTGACCTATCATAGGTGAGTCTCAAACTTAGTGGGATATTAAGAATTTTTTGATGGACCCACAGAGGTCATTACGGACCATAGGCTAAACAACAGACCGTACATGGGTCCCGTCAGTTGAAGGTTCAAAAAAATAGTTTCTGAGCCCATCAACGATCGACCAGGAAAATCCATAGGTGGACCTATAGACCATAGGTCCCCACCATCGACGAGAGTCGGCATTTATTTTTAGAAGGGCTTTTGGGTCTTTTTCCAATTGTTTTAACCCAAAACTACGTCGATTTTCCTTCTACCCAAAGCCCTATAAAATGATTTTAAAACCCCTATTCACCCAGACTAAATTCATTCTCTTAAATTTCTAAAAAGTTGATCAAGCTCCTCCTCTCAAATATTTCTCTCTTTAAGGAAGAAGAAGAAGAAGTACTCAAGTTAGGGTTTCAAGATTAAGCGTCCAATTCACCAAATTGCTTGTGGACTTTTACATCAAGGTATGATAGTGTTCACTTATGGAGCCCTTTCCTCTATAGGGTTCTCAAATTCTCCAATTTTCAATTTAGAAATCTCCAATTGAAGTTAGGGTTTTCTTCCATGTCATGGGTTCCTTTTAATGTTTGATTCAATTGATTATTTTATGACATTTATCCATGAATTGAAGTAATTGCATGTTTTAAGTTTATTTACCATGAACCCATGGATAACCCATGTTTTCTAAGCTATGATGATATAATGTGGGTCTTAAACCATGAAAGATGAATTTATGAAAATATGCATGTCTTCTCTTTATGAAATTGTTGTTAATGAATTTGAAGATGCTTTGACTTTGACAATATGATAAAGCTTATGAATTATTGAAAAATGCATGTTTTATGAAAGTAATGCTTATGACTCAAGAAATCTTATAGGTGAAGGTCTCTATATGTTCTATAAGGCTTGGCCCCATGACATGAATGACATCCAGATTTGCGCTCAATGCTTTTTCGGCTATTTTCCTAAATTAGGTCTTGATTAGTATAGTATCCAGATATGCCATTAATTATTATAGACCATGATTTCAAAACTATTTACATTAGTAGTAGTGCATTTATAGCATGAAGTGAATGACTATGGGCCTTAATAGTTATTATGAAAAGAGCATGGTTGTTGAAAGGTTTTCTCACGCATGGTCTAAGGAGCTATCCTGTGATGTCTCTAGCTTGGATTGGTTGCTTAATTGTACCTTTCCATGGATGATAATATGACTTTAGCTTGGATTGGTTACTTAATTGTGTCTTTCCATGGATCACAAGACAAGTTAAGATTAATAACTAGTCCGTGGGATTTATGCTTATCACCAATAGGATATTGAGATGGAAGCTCTCCCGTAGTTGAGGTTGGGTCTCTAGTAGCAATATTCATATCCTATACCTATGTGTCCCCCATAGGATGATGGTCTTCAGATAGACATTGGCTAGTGTATCAACATAAGCTAGAAGTTCATGGTCTTATCTTGGCAGGTAGGACACTTATTTTCAGTGTGAGGCAGACACCAGATTCCATGTTATAGCTCACATGGTCTCTATGTCGGTTGAGGCCTTCCTATAACAATAATGAACTAAGGTTACTTCAAGAAGTATATCACATGTTATTGATCACATGGTCTTACGATTTATGTTTTCTAACCCTCTTATCTTATGTTTTGTCTTGGTCTTTGCAGATCATGAAAATGTCCTTTTAGCATAATTTCATAACTTTTATGCATTTTTATCATACTTGGTACATTTTTATACTAACGTATCCTATTCGGCATCTTCGTTGCTAAGAATCTTTTAGTATAAGTTTGAAGATTGGTGAGTCCTCATGTTCCGAGGACCAAATCTTTATTACTTTTGTCTTCATTTCTTTGAGATTGTATGTGATGTACGGTTACGTCTCTGTAACACCTTGTAGCCAAAAGGGGAAACCCTAGTAATTTTCAACATTTCCAGGTACACCCACGAGGGCCAACTACGCCCAGTGGTTAGACCCACGCCCCATAGGTGGACCTCGTGGATGGGCACCATGAGGTACTGTTTGAGGCAGTGAACCATGGCCCATGGTTTGGGCTCCGTAGGTCCATGGCCCAAAAACTAAGTCCTAAACGAGGAACCACGGTTGACCAGGATGGACCGTAGGTCTATCCATGGTCCGTTAGTCATGGTCTTGTGGTTGGTGACTGGGTGGTTATTTTGGGGACTTAAGGGTCTTTTCTGGTTTTAATTAAATTGAAGTGGTGTCATTTTTCCTAAGTCTAAAACACCTATATAAGTATTTTTAACCCCCAAAATCCCCCAATTAATTCATTCTCTCAAATCCCAAAAGAATTCCCAAACTCCTCTCAAAAATCTCTCTAGAAGAAAGAAGAAGAAGAAGGAAGAAGAGGAAGATAGGTCAAGTTCAAGTCTCCAATTTTCAAGATTTTGTGGGCATTGTGACTAAGGTGTGATGGGTTTTCATCCATGGGATCCTTTCTTCCAAGGAGTCCCCTAGAATTCCCCCAATCGATGAAGAATTCCCCAATTCTAGTTAGGGTTTCTTCGAATGTTATGGGTTATGATGAATGTTGATCCAATTGAGTGGATTATGATTTTTTATGACTTAATTGATAGGATTACATGTTTTGATTATGAAATTACATGTACCCATGCATATTCCATGATTTGACCAAGAACTGATATAGTTGGGTTGATGCCATGAAGGGAAACTTTGTGAGTTTAGGCTTGTCCTTATAGGATTGATGAAATATGATTAGCATTGCTTGAGAATGAAGCTTAGATGATGATCATGAGATCTTGGGCTTTGAGAGTAAATCTTATTATGTGAATCATTGGTAATTGATGTTATTGTTGAGGAATGGATACTTCCCACATAAATTGCCTAATTATGAATGTATAAATGTGAAAGACTTTCTCACATGAATGATTCTAGGTTTGAAAGGATTTCTCACCTAAAATGAATCTAGACTAAAATGTTAAATGAATGATGAGGCTAGAGGCGACTACCCTTGACCTCTATATTGAAGGATATGTGGTGCTTTCCTCTTAGAATTGAACGAAAGGTGATTCCCTATGTTCCAAATATGATGAATGGACATGGAGGTGAGTACCCATGCTCCTTATGAAATGATGTGGAGGCAAGTACCCGTGTCATATGATGTGATTGTGGAGGAGAGTACCCATGATCTTAAGGTAAGTAAGGCAAGAGGCGAATACCCGTTAGCCTTTCTAAGTTAGGCAATGAGGCAAATCCCCATGTCTTTAAAAGTAAGTATAAACGATATGAGTATGTTATGAAGATGTTTGACTTGGAGTGTTGCAAGATATGCCCTCTATGATGTAAGCTTGACTATAGGTGGATGACCCAAGTTTTAACTAATGTTAAGTGAGGTTACTTAAGGAAGTATTTCTCTCTCATTATGATGCTTATTATGTCTTGATTTTGCTTATGTCTTATGTCATGTGTTGACTAATTCTTATGTTTATGTTGTTTATGCTAGCCATCATATTTAATACATGTTTGTACTAACGCATACTCTTGCCTACATTCTTAGCAAATATAGGGTCCGGCGACATAGATTCTCACACTTGTGGCTAGCTTCGTTGTTGATCAAGGAAGTGAAGATTTGGTGAGTCCTCATTGTGTTCGAGGATGTGATCACCCTTTTCTCTTATGTCTTTCTTTTATGTCTTGGACTATTGTATGGGCTGCATCCCAAGACTTTATTCATGTTGTTTTAGATGGTTTGAGACTATGGTATTAGTCTTCCACTCGTTTTATAAAGACTTCGATTGTGTTTAAATATTTTAAATTTTCACACCATTTTCTATTACTTTATGTTATGATATGCTAAGTGGCTTGTGTGAGGCCTCTCGGGGTCTTGTACGCCTTGTTACATTAGGGAGTACCCCTTGGTCATGACAATCCCGATCACTCTTGATGTACTAGATGACTTTGAGACTATGTTAGACTTCCTCTTCTTTTTTACAAATTCTTTTATGATATAAACTGTCTTTAAAACTCATAAGATTCTATTATCTTTTTTATATATGCTAAGTGGCTTGTTTAAGGCCTCTCAGGGTCTTAAAATCCATGTCACATCTAGGGTCGACTTTGGTCGTGACACATGTCCTATTTATGGTAGGGTCACAACACCCCCATCCTTTTCTTTGCTTGTCATATCCAACAAAGATTCAACGAACAACATTCTTATCAAATTTGGTGCGCTGATGGTCAGGTATAAGCACATAGCACACACAACCAAAAAGTCGAAAGTGACTTATGGTAGGAATCATGTTTTAAGTTTCTCAAATGGTGAGATGAATCTCAATCTCTCTTGCGGCTACCTGTTGGTGATGTGGACAACAATCTTCATGCATTCTGCCCAAAATCTTGCTGGTACATTCAAACTATGTAGCATACTTCTGCTTATCGCTGCTAGATGATTATTTTTTCTTTCAACCACTCCTTTTTTGTGGCCTATTTGGGCAAGTTAATTGTCATCTTATCATCTTCTCTTTAAGATAATGATTAAACTCTCATGGCGTGTATTCTCCCCCATTGTGTGTTTAGAGACATTTGATTTTTTTTTCCCAATATCATTCTCCACAGTATATTGGAACTCTTTAAACTTCTCAAATGCTTTAGATTTCTCTAGAGAGATACAATCTACTATTTTCTAGAATATTCCTAACTATCTCTTTCTAGAACTATCTTTCGTAGAAGTTAGAACATTTCTATACTTTTCTCTCTAGAATACTCATTCTAGAGATCTTCCTTCAATTCTCTACAATTCCGGAATATTCTAGATTTCTCTTGACTTATCTTAAGTAAATAATTATGTTGGTGATGAATTCTTAACAATTACATGATTGAAAACCAACTTAAACTCTTCATTTCCAATAACTTATTCCTAAAATTTACAAAATATAGCGCATAATGAATAATAGGCATAAGAATTAATTTTCAGTACAATTATGATGAAAAAATTAAAAGGGAAAGGGATTCAATTGCAAGAGAATCGAAGGGAAATAAAAAGAATTCAATTAACTTGAAAAGATATATATATATATATATATATATATATATATATATATATATATATATAATATAAAATGTAGCAGGTAAATCATAGCTCAAGTTTCTCAACTTCTTTATCATGATTAACCAATTGTGCATCAAAGAATTAGTAGATATATTTAACCTCAAATGAAAATAGAGTAGAATTGAGAAGTTAATCATAGTAAGGTTATGAAAGCCAAATGCCAAGAAAGGGCTCATTTGAGCATATTTAAAACGATTCACTTGTGAAAAATTAGAAATACTTGTTGGAGAATAAGTTTATCAACTTACATTTTGGAATGATAATATGGCATGTCACATGACCTATGATAATATGAAATACTTGTTGGATAATATGGCATGTCACATGACCTACTAAAAAATAATTTTACTTGGTCTAAGCTGACAAGTAAGCACTTTAAAGTGTGCACATCTAGACTTTTTAACTTGTCTTCATTGTGTTAGTTGAACACTCCAACGTACAAAATGATCTTCCAGACACCTCTAAATTTATTGTGTCACGTCAACGTCGGATAATCATAAGACACTGTAGAGATGAGTTGGAGTATTTAGTTGTCATTAATTGAGACTAAGTGACAAGTTGAGATAATGATATATCGACATGTGCACCCTCAAGTTGGAGCTAAGATCAAGTTTGAGCGAGTGTTTATGTATTAATGATTTATTTTTGCAAAATATTAGTTTATTTATTAAATGAAAAAGGACCAACGCTGAGGAAGAAATACAACAGAGCGAGAAGTATATTACAAAGCACATCTATCATGAAAACTATTCAAGTTGCTCCTCTGGAAAATCATAACAATTGGATGGTGATAAAGAAGGAACGCGACGACATTCCCATACTACTACTATTACTACTGTGGAATCAAGCAAGAAGGAAATTTGAGGAAAGGTTAGCAGAGCAACGGGAAACAAGAGAAGAATCGTGATGATGGACTTTCACGATATACCTAAATCTGCTAATAACCCTCGTGCTCCTACACATGAGCACTATATCCGTGTGGTTTGACAAGCAAGCATTTTGTTATATTTAGAGTTACTCGATATGTATTTGTGTTGGTGGAAGGTAGCTGCGCTGTGATAAAATACTCGAGATGAGCTCTTAACATGATTCATATGATCAATTGTTGTGTTGATTGGAGACTACCAATTTCAAAATTTGTTCAGTGCTCTTATTGCTTTGCAACTGTTATAACAATCACTAAAATGCACATCTTTCGGTTTTACAATTTTGAGTCACTGTTATATGATTCCTTTGCAGTTTCTATAGTTTCTGATTTATTAGGAAAAAAAAGTATTTTACACTTCTATAGGTGCTTCATTATTTGATTTTAGATGGTAACTTACCGAAATTTCATTAATTGAAGAGTTAATTACTTAGATATACGCTAGTTTGTAATATTACAAATCTTATCAAATTTTGGTGTGTTCAAATACGTCCAAAAATATGTATTTCGGGATAACGGGGTCAAAATTAGGTGTAATTTGTTCTAGATACACTATATTAAATTATCCCATGCGCTCACCACTCTCATATCATGCTCACGTATCTTGTATCATAGATACATGCTATTCACATTGGGTACATGTATGTAGTGTGTATTTAGTGTGATTCGTATGTATCTGAGATTTATCGACAAATCTTGTTCACCTCCCTCTCGTCTCACTCATCTCTCATATCTCACTCGTGTATTTTGTATAAAGTGTGCATCTAGTGTGATTCGCATGTATCTAACATGAAATCTGATATGAAATTATTAAATAGTGAAATAAAATGTAATCATTTTAAACTAAACGGAAAATTTAATTTTACAGTGTGCCTAAATGATATCACCTACTAATTAAACTTTTGAATTTCTCAAATGATCATCCAACTCGTAATTTTTTTTTTCGAAGTCTTCATTTATTTCTTAATAACCTCTGGTGTCAAGTCAATATTATTTATTGGACAAATATTTCTTTAACCAAAATTATATTTCCTTATAGGTAAAATATTCTCATATTTACCTTGTAAACTTACTCTAGAGGAGTAATATTTAGTTGATAAAATAGGTAAATTTCTTTAAGGAAATAAAGGGGTGAAAATTGGTGACTAAAAATTAAGTAGCGTATATGGAAAATATGTTAATTCCTTGAAGAAAGAGTAAAAAGTAACCGTTTATGCACTCCTAGTCCTATTTTGTGTAGAAAACGTAAGGTTAATTTTGTAGGCGGTAAAGGTTTGTTTCCAAATATGTTTTAGGAAATGGAAAGGAAGTTCCTAAAAAAAATTCCTAATATAAGATTAATTTGTAGGTAGTAAGGTTTATTTCCAAATATGTTCCTAAAATTTCCTATATAAGGGAGCTTTGAGTCATGTTGATTAAACAAACAAACAAAAAAGTGAGAGCTTAGAAGAGTCTTGAGAGAGTGTTCAAGAATGGATGATATCGAAGAAGTATTCATGAAATGGAATTACATTGACAAGAAGCCTTATGATATATGCCACATGATTGAAGAGGCTATCCTAGTTGCTGGAATCAAATATCCTCATCAATTTGACAAGCGTAAAAACAGAATAATCAGGATGATATCGAACCCAAGTAGCTTCGATGATGATGATGATGAAGATATGACACTAGTACTCTTGAAGAAGAAGATGATACCACTACTCTTGAGGAAGAAGATAGTGTCGTTGGTGATGAAGATGACTTGCAATTGCAATGCAATTACTCAATAGTTGAAGAAAACACCTGAGACACATGACTTGGATGGTCATAAAGAAGAAACACAATGACAGTCCCACAATACTACTACTATGGGATCAACAAAGAGAATGTCCACCAAACATGTACAAGTTGCTCCTCCTCGTGTAAAACTTCTTTCTAATTTTTCTTTCGAGAAGTATCTTGATGGACACAAACAACTAAAGAAACAGAGTCACAAAGGTTTCAAGAAGATGGAGACTGATCGGATTCAACACAAAAGAATTGATAGTGACACAGAAAAGAAGACCCCTACTCAGCGCAGAACGGGATCAACAGCAAGAAAGCAGTGCACCAGTGATTTAACCAAGACCATGCCAGCGTCATTGAAGAAGATGAATGAGGCCACCGAGCGAATACAAGCCCCTCCTCATCAACAGAGCAACTACAGTGCAATTACAAGTGCATTCAGTCCTGTAATTGTGAGTCTTCGAATTGATTATTTCTTGGTTTAGTGTGAGCAATTCATATTCATTGAGTATGTTAATTTAACTTTGTATTTTCTCTGTTTATGATAATTAATTGGTGCCCTTAAATAATGCCTATTTACTTGCTGTGATAAAATTCGATAAGGATTGGCCTCTGAATCCGTATTTTATCTCCTCCCTTATAGCTTTGTAGTTCTTATGGGATTATCATAATTAAATTTAGAATCAATAAATTAATGATGACTTTGTTTACTATAATTTTGATTCATCCGATTTTTAAAATTGATTTAATAATTGTTATTGGTTTACTTTGCTATTAGAGTTTGTTAACTTTTGTTCCAATATGGCAAATGTGCTAAAATTAGTAGGTGAAGGTATGTAAAATCTAATCTAATTGACTTATGTGTTATATTGTCCTTCCTTAAATAATTGTTCCTTTTTCGGTTGATGATGTGTAATATTGATTTGGTGATTTGTTAATTGATTTTAGGTGACTTATTTAGTCTTAAATAGATTCTTATTTGTCTATTTATGGTAATCTAGTATTAGGTAATTTTTGATTTAGGAGTTTGCTGATAATACTTGTCTTATTTAGTTGCTATTATTGTTGGTAAAAATAAACTAGAATAATTATGAATTTAGCTCCCCTTTGAAATAAGGAAATAATATTTAATTAATTCCTAAATTTATTTCTTTCCGTTATTACATGCCCTCTTCTACTATATAAATTAGATCCCTTCTCTCATTCTCTAGACTTACAAACTGACTTCACACTCATGCTTACACAAATTCCGATAGCTAAAAAGAAAAACACTCTCTACTTCTGAAAAGAAAATAAGAACTCTAGAAAAACTTTGAGCTTTCTTTTGTTGTATTGCTGTTGTGGTTCGGAAATCTTGTTAAGCACGCCATTGCTGATAAAAATAATCTGCTTAACTGGTTAGTATTTTGTCCAAGCTAATATTTTGAAGGCACCCTTAGTTAATGTAATTTGTATAAAGGAAGCATCCGAGTTAGAACCCTTACCCACTTCTTTTCCAATATGTGATCTTATATGTTCTATGATTTGTTTGGAATTCGTGTGTGGACTGTGATTAATTTTTATGTCATTATTATTTTATGATCTTGTCTTTGGTATATCTCGTTTAACAGGTTTTTGAACTTAAAGTTGAAGTTAGAAGAGTTGCCATAAGATGAGATGTTGGACGGGATTACTTTATTTATGTATTTGAATCTATATTTATTTATTGCGATTTGTAATACTTGTAGTCATTCTAACTCTCTATATATGAAATATTCGGGGATCGTCTAAAGGGGAAGGGGAATTACTTGCTACTTTTTCTTTTAGCGTAACACATTTGTGTTAGAAAGCATGCTTATAGGATTTGTGATTGCCCATATTTGATAAATCGGTTTTAGATCTAACTAAATGAAAATAAATTTATCATTGCTTGATCACTTGTTTAATCTCATCTACAAGATGTTCAAAATTGTTCCTTGTTTAGATTCTAATAAATTGCCTATCACATGTCACCTTTTAGTATGTAGCACTAATAGACAAAATCGATCATTTTGCTCATGTTTAATCATATGATAGAGAAAAGCTACGATTTATCTAACAAATACAACATATAATAATAAAGCAATGTATAACCTTTTACATGCTTATTAGCTTGAGTTATTTGCACCACTAATTTCTTTTTTATATGAAATAATTGCTTGTTTAAATAACTCATTTTCTAATTTAGATATCATGCTAATAGGATCTCGGGTGTAGAAATCATGTCAATAGGTTATAGATCTTGTTCGTTACTTAGAAATCATGCCCATAGGACTTAACTAATAAAGTCAGGGTTAATTAATCCGTTTAAATAATTTCGGCATGTTTTAATAACTTAGTCTTGTTAATTAATCAAGTTCTAATTAGTCTTAAATTGCTAATAAATTTGCAGCATGCTAATCACATAGAAACCTTGATTATAGATTGTAGATTTGATTTTATTTATTTAAAGTATCATGCCTATATGTGCTATTAGCTATGCAATATCTTAACTTTTTAATCACCTAGAAATCATGTTCATAGGCATTCTAATAATTTTCAGCATGTTATAACTAAATAAAATCAGATTATCTCACTATTTTCTACATATTTAAGAGAAAAACATCATAAATATACCTTTTGAATTTAAAATCTTCATTTTAATTAAATTGTCCTGCAATCAATTAATCATTATCTGCAAATCTGTTACTTTTAAATTCCTGCCATTTCAAATCAGCTACTAAGTAATTTTTTGCATTTTGCTACTTGCCGTCCAAACCCAAACAGACTTGGAGTAGTCGTTCGGCATCTAATAAACTAATTGCCACTTGATTAAATTTCTGCATTATTAATGTAATTTGCTACTGCTCCAAATGTTTCCTGCATTTGAATACTACTTGCCACTCAAAAAACAAATTTCACATAATAGTCTAATCTGCTACTACATTAACAAGCTTTTCTGCATAATCAGTCACTCTATTTTGCTATCTTAATAAAATAATATTCTGCCCGAATTATTTTAGTTTCTGCATTATAAATAATTATCTTGCCACTTTAAATCAGCTAATTTTTTTTTTCTTTCGCATGCTTTATTAATAAAGTAACTAAATTCTGCATTATGTAATAACTATCTATCCTTTTATTAATAAATTGTCATATTGTTGTGTTACTTGCTGCATGTTTACACACACTTAGCATGCGACCCTTTTCACTCTAGTTGTGTTTACCAGCATGTTTAAATAAAATTTAGAGGCCAATATGAATCTTATATGCTAAGTGCTAGTCCTATTTGTTTGACTTGGTGTCTAAGGGGGCCTATTAGATATTTATTCTATCTAAACCCTTCCCAATAGTAGTTCAATGCCTCTTAGACATTAAGCGGGGGCGCTAGGCACCTTTAAGGATGAAATGCATGTGGAAGGTGGGGTAGGGGTAGTTTAGGCCCTACGAACATGATGACATCGACGACAAACCTTGGTTTTGTCTACCCCTACACTGAAGCCTATTGAAAAAGAAAGAAAGTCGAGTGTTGATCCGTAAAGTCCTTCAGAGTCTCCCTTCCCTTTTATCCCTTTATTTGTTTATAATTACAATTGTTTGGGGTAGCTTAAATAAAAATAAATATGTTTGCCTATCCGATTGTACAATTTATCTCTTCTCGCTTCTCTTATTAATTGTTTAATATTTGTTTAAGTGTTTATTTAATGTTGTTATATCACCTAGATCTGCATGCCTAATTAATTAATTAGAACAACTAAAATGATCTTAAATGTTTATTTATTGTTATCACCAAGCAAGCATGCTTAAATTAAATTATATAAATGAAGTGACCATAATTGTTATTTGTAACCCCCACATAAATTGCATGGGATATGGCCGGGACCCACATTTGTGGACCTTGAGGGATGCCTAACACCTTCCCCTCTAGGTAATTTGAACCCTTACCCGATCTCTAGTTCGTTGACCTTTAGTTAGAATTAGTTAGGTTAGATAGGTGCCCTAACGCGCCTTAATTCGTTAGGTAGCGACTCTTCAATCTACCCAAAGCCCAAAAGAGTCGTTAGGTCGTGCGTCCGAAAGGAAAAGTCCATTTTTGCAAGAAAAATGGGGCGCGACAGAATGACGACGCTGTTGAGGATTTTAGGTTCTAACCATTACGTGTTTTACGCTTATGTGGGGTTTACTTTATTTGGTTATTTCATTAGTTGTTCGGATATTACCATGCTAAGTTGTTATTTTGATTTTCGTGTTTTCTCGCTTTCCCCTAAATAGGTTTATTTTATGTTTAGTCCCTTTCCCACTTCCTTATTTGTTTATTTCCAAGTTTCACCCTTTTCTTTTCCCTTTATTTGAGTATTTCCATGTTTAATACCTCTTACATTTCCTTATTTGCTTAATTTATCTATGTGTTTGCATGCTTATGTATTTATTTATTCACTGCTTTTCTTAAAACTGTTTATGTGTTAATGTTTTTCATCTACATGCTAATTGTTTACTGCTTTAATAAACTGACATTCCGCTCATATTTCCCCCAATTGGGACCCTTTTTTTTATTTTATTTTAATTTTATCGTGATGTTGTGCCTTTGCACCTCTCACAACTACTCCAATTCTCTTCAAATACCTGTTATAGAGAGTCGGCATATGCATGGACGGAACGGATAGTTTTACTATCGGGAAACCATGAGCCTTCTCGCATAGAATCCCCTTTAAAGTCTGTGTCAAGCCAACTCTTCGAAATCTTAATTAGATCATACATGATGCATAAGCCTTAGATGGTTAGACCCTTGGTGTCAATCTGCATTCTTAATAGCCACCCTATCGTCGAAAGGGCTCCAATACCTTTTAGACAAATTGCATACTATGTGTTAATGTGATCATGATAGCTAAATCAAGCGAATTTATGTCAAAATAGAATTTAGAATTTTACTCTAACTTAACCCCAAATTGGAAAAATTTGGTTTGAATAAATTATTGTGCATCATTTATTTGTCATTTTAGGCCTACCTCTGGCTCAACGAGGTCCTCTACTTTTAGGGCATTTATTTGAAAATTTTTAGTTATTATTGTCGCCCTCTAAAGTATTGCATCGCTCATTTTTAAATTATGAATTTTGACTTGAAGTACCTTGTGCTTGTGTTTGATTTACTTCTTTTGCTTAATGATTGTCTAGTATTTGGACTTTGGCTCAACTAAGAATCTACAATATGACAAATATGCTCAACATTCGAAAAGATTTAAATTACCCTTTTTTTCATCCAACACAAAGTACCTTTTGGACCATCTCTCCTCATCCTATTTCTACTCGCACCCTCTCTCAACAATTATCTCCGACACGCCTCAACTTTGATGCTTTGAAATATGAGAGGACACGTGACAAAAGGGAGAGGTCTAGGCTAGATGCAATACAACAAAAAATGCATGACTTGGAGAAGAAAATGAATGGAGGACTAAACTCAAAACCTGCTCATAACCTGAGGTATAAGAGATTTTGTCTGCACCCAGGAGTTGAATTGCCATCAGAATTTAAAATTTTGAAATTCAACATGTTCGACGGGCATGGAGACCCAGTTGCACATCTCAAGGACTTCTACAGCAGATTAGTTGGCTTAGAAAATAATGAATCTCTCTCGATGAGGTTATTTATTCAAAGCTTATCAGGAATAGCCTTCACCTGGTACGTCAAGCAAGACTTTGACAAATGGCTCGCATGGGAAGACATGGCTCAAGACTTTGTGGAACAACACAAGTTTAACACTAAGATTGATCCTACATTGTTGGACTTGCTCGAAGTAAGGAAATTGAGTCATGAATCTTTTGAGGAATATGTCATACGATGGAGAATGGAAGCTTCCAAGATACATTATTTACTGAACGAAGAAGAGTTGGTTCAAACTCTAATCAGATCACTTGATGGTATATACTACAAGAATTTGTACTTCGCAGGTATTCAAAGCTTCGACAGTCTAATTCGAATTAGAAAGGAATTGGAATATGGCATTCAGTCTGGGAGAATTATTGATGAACAAATTCATTGTCAAGTACTGAAAATTCCATCTGAAGAAAGGAGCAAGAATGTATGCACCACTATACCTCTGAAACAAAGTAATCAGAACACTGAGCAAGTTCATGCTATTTTTGATTCATGTGGTATGCGTTTCAAGCCTTACAACCCGCAAGTATCTCAACATAAGGTAAGAAAGTCTCGTGTCTTTACTCCCTTAATGGAAACTGTGACTAGCATTTTTCAAAGATTATGGGCTAAAGGACTTTTAAAGCCAAGAGAAGGATGGATCCCTAAGCACTCATCTTCAACTTTGGATCTTTACAAGAATTGTGTGTATCATTCAAATATTCATGGTCATGACATTGAAGAATGTTCCGCATTGAGAAATAAGATTCAGAATATGACTGAAAAAGGAAAAATTATAGTGCAACAAGGACCACTAAACAACAATTGCAATCCTTCTACATCAAATGCTGTCATCATTCAAGAAGATCTTACAAAGATATATTCGAGGCCGTTGACATGAAAGCGCAAATCGCATCAAAGAAATTAAGGAGGACAAGACTCTTATGAGCAAAGTGTCTCTATTGTTCTTAGATCTTATGCCCGAAGATTCCCTTTTATTCTGCTCATTCCTTCCTTGTACTTTGAACTACGTTTGACCTGATTTCCTTCTGGATATGTAGGAAACCTTTTGATGGGTCCGGTCTCTATCAAATAAATTTCTCTTCTGTCCCCTGGTCATTCAAGAGATTATTTTCCAAATTTAAATCTAGGCTAATTGACCCAGCCTTGAGCATAATTGTCGTTTAGATTCAAAGTCGAGCCTTAATGTCCAAATATAAGACAATCACTTTTCTTTCTGAACTAATAATATTTTTTTAGTGAAGCAGGATCACAAAATCCCCCTTAATGAAACTGGGGCAGAATTTTTTAGGGAACCTCAAAAATTTCATGACAATATTTAAGAAAGTGAACATATATCCTATACTCTAAATTGGGGTAGAAATTTTTTAGAAAACCTCAAAAATTTCACAACGGAGTGCAATTCTGAAATCAAAACAAGCACAGGTATGGCCCAATCTTGCTTTTCAAATTTTATGATTTTTCTTAGATATAGGAATATATTTGACATAGGGAGTTACTATTCGAATCAACCTACCGTTTGACTATTTCGAAGATGGTCTTGTCAACTTGCTATTGTGACTTATCGATATTTAGGATCGTCTACGTTACAATACGACATTTAGGCTCGTCCACCTTACAATACGAAATCAGGCTAGTCTACCTAACAATACGATATTTCAGGCTCGTCGCCTTACAATACGACATTTCAGGCTCGTTCACCTTACAATACGACATCAGGTTCTTCCACCTTACAATACGATATTTAGGCTATTCCGCCTTACAATACAACATTTAGGCTCGTCCGCCTTACAATACGGCATTTCAGGCTCGTCCACCTTACAATACGACTTTTAGGCTCGTCCGCCTTACAATACTATATTTAGGATCTCTCGCCCTACAATAGGATGCTTAGGTTCATCCACCTTACAATCAGACATTTTCCTCTATATACAGTCAGAACTATTCGAGGTTAACATTATCCTTCGAAGATGGGTCGCAATTCTTCAAGAATTTAAGCCAAAGTCTATCAAGGCTTGCATTATGTCTCCCAAAGCAGAGATGTTTTCTCATCTCCTCTTGTCATTATTATTTTCTAGCACTTATATTTCTATCATGTCGGTTCACACTTGTTGTATTTATAAGTTAACATTGTATCTAGTCGTATTAGAAATTGCAGGAGTGATCGATCGCCCTCTCAGCTACGATTATCATGTTCACTTGCCTATCGCAACAAAGGCCATCTGAATCCTTGCTCGTATTACTACTTTCCATCTTATCCTTGCTTAAGCTGAAAATCCCTCTGTCATGTATTTCTCGCTGCTCTAATCCTATCCATTCAAGCCAATATCATTCCCGTTCGAATACCGCACCGCTCTTTCATTTTTAGGAGTTTCATCTACTCCTAAATCTAGAACTACACACGACCGGATTCTCGTATAACCAGAGATATGTAGGCGGCTTAATACCAAAGTCTTAGACGTACCCTTTTAAAACTTTATTAGTTCAATTGATCCCACTGACATCTTTTGTCGGTCGGACAAAATCGGCTACTAAGTCAACATTGGTTTCCTGACAATTCATTCTTTATTCTCAAGCAACCAAGGGGCAGCTGTTGACACCTAATTTTGATCGACCTTTAACCATTTTTGGAATGCTATTCGATTAATTACATATTTTTAAAATATATTTCTAGTTTAAAATTTTAATCAATTTCGTCTTAAAATTATATATTTTAGTATGCATGATTTCAATAATTATTTTCAAATCATTTTTTTTATCGATAGTTAAATTCGAAATAAGTATTTTACTTAAATATTTTTAAATCATATTTGTGTTTGATTATATGAAAATATTTAATATGTGTAGTATTTTATTAATTAAATAACATTTCCTTGATTTTTCTCCAAATCATTTAAATTGTAGCCTATTGTTATTCGAATTTTCTTGCAATTCTAGCCACTTCAATTCCAATTGTATTTCAATCCTAGCCATATTCATTTCAATTCTAGCCGTTCCAACTCTACAATTCAATTTGATTTATAAAAATTCCTTTTAATCTCGTCCGTCCATCTCTAAATTAAATCCTAGAGCAAATCTTAGCCACTCATCTAAACTAATCATACGATTGAGATTGAATCCTCTATTTTCAAAACTAAAGCCCCAACCCTAAAAACATTATTGATTCTTCCATTCCTCTCCTCTCCTAGACCGCCGCACCACCCTCTCCTCCGCCTCTCCCTTGCTCTATCTTCTCTTCCAGCCGCCTCCTCCCTTTGACCAGAATCAATAGCACCCGACGACGACAGCAGGATCAGTAGAGGCAGTGACGCCCTTTCCCTCTTATTCTTCCCCTTTTTTCGGCGAGGAAAGCAACAACAACCGTCGGATAGCAGCAGCCGGCAAAAAGCGATAGCAACCAGCGACAACCCACAACAGCAGCGCCAATAACGCCGGACCAACAAGGCAATAAGCTCCGACGAGACTCAAAGTTTGGGAATTTCGTACTAGGACGGATCTAGGCAGATCCGTTCAGGTTTGCCTCTATTTAATTATTATCCATTGTCTTACAATTAACGTAAATTCGAGTATGATTTTCTGCTATATATTGTGAATATATACTCAAAATCGATAATAGTTGTCAATCTTGTTTTAAGCATGAGTTGTTGTGATTTTGTTTGTTCTTTTTACACACAAATTTATTTCAGTATTAGATTTTAACTGAATTCACATTTGCTCATGATTCGTTTGCGTCTGCTATAACTTGCATTTGTACAAGACAATTTTAAATCTGCCCATTAATACAAGTGCATTCAGTCCTGTAATTTTGAGTCTTTGAATTGATTATTTCTTGGTTTAGTGTGAGCAATTCATATTCATTGAGTATGTTAATTCAACTTGGTATTTTCTCTGTTTATAATAATTGATTGGTGCCCTTAAATAATGCCTGTTTGCTTGCTATGATAAAATTCACTAAGGATTGGCCTCTAAATCCGTATTTTATATCCTCCCTTATGGCTTTGTTGTTCTTATGGGATTATTGTAATTAAATTTAGAATCAATAAATTAATGATGACTTTGTTTACTATAATTTTGATTCATACGATTTTTAAAATTGATTTAATAAATGTTATTGGTTTACTTTGCTATTAGAGTTTGTCAACTTTTGTTCCAATATGGAAGATGTGCTAAAATTAGTAGGTGGAGGCATATAAAATCTGATCATTGACTTATGTGTTATATTGTCCTTCCTTAAATAATTGTTCCTTTTTCGATTGATGATGTGTAATATTGATTTGGTGATTTGTTAATTGATTTTAGGTGACTTCTTTAGTCTTAAATAGATTCTTATTTGTCTATTTATGGTAATCTAGTATTAGGTAATTTTTAATTTAGGAGTTTGCTGATAATACTTGTCTTATTTAGTTGTTATTATTGTTGGTAAAAATAAATTAGAATAATTCTAAATTTAGCTCCACTTTCAAATAAGGAAATAATATTTAATTGATTCCTAAATTTATTTCTTTCCGTTATTATATGCCCTTTTCTACTATATAAATTAGACCCCTTCTCTCATTCTCTAGACTTACAGACTGAATTCACACCCATGCTTACACAAATTCCGATAGCTAAAAAGAAAAACACTCTCTACTTCAGAAAAGAAATGAAGAACTCTAGAAAAACTTTGAGCTTTCTTTTGTTGTGTTGCTGTTGTGGTTCAGAAATCTTGCTAAATACGTCATTGCTGATAAAAATAATCTGCTTAACTGGTTAGTATTTTGTCTAAGCTAATATTCTGAAAGCACCCTTAGTTAATGTAATTTGTATAAAGTAAGCATCCGAGTTAGATCCTTACCTTCTTCTTTTCCAATGTGTGATCTTATATGTTCTATGATTTGTTTGGAATTCGTGTGTGGACTGTGATTAATTTTTATGTCATTATTATTTTATGATCTTGTCTTTGGTATATCCCGTTTAACAGGTTTTCGAAACTTAAAATTGAAGTTCGAAGAGTTGCCATAAGATGAGATGTTGGACTAGATTACTTTATTTATGTATTTGAATCTATATTTATTTATTGCAATTTGTAATACTTGTAGTAACCCTAACTCTCTATATATGACATGTTCGGGGATTGTCTAAAGGGGAAGGGGAATTACTTGCTCCTTTTTCTTTTAGCGTAACGCATTTGTGTTAGAAAGCATGCTTATATGATTTGTGATAGCCCGTATTTGATAAATCGGTTTTAGATCTAACTAAACGAAAATAAATTTATCATTGCTTGATCACTTGTTTAATCTCATCTAAATGATGTTTAAAATTGTTCCTTGTTTAGATGCTAATTAATTGCCTATCGCATGCCACCTTTTAGTATGTAGCACTAATAGATAAAATCGACCATTTTGCTCATGTTTAATCATATGATAGAGCAAAGCTATGATCTATCTAACAAATACGACATATAATAATAAAGCAATGTATAACCATTTACATGTTTATTAGCTTGTGTTATTTGCACCACTAATTTCTTTTTTATATGAAATAATCGCTTGTTTAAATAACTCATTTTCTAATTTAGATATCATGCTCATAGGATCTCAAGTGTAGAAATCATGTCAATAGGTTATAGATCTTGTTCGTTACTTAGAAATCATGCCCATAGGACTTAACTAATAAAGTCAGGGTTAATTAATCCGTTTAAATAATTTTGGCATGTTTTAATAACTTAGTCTTGTTAATTAATCAAGTTCTGCTGATAAATTTACAGCATGCTAATCACTTAGAAACCTTGTTTATAGATTGTAGATTTGATTTTATTTATTTAAATTATCATGCCTATATGTGCTATTAGCTATGCAATATCTTAACTTTTCAATCACCTATAAATCATGTTCATAGGCATTCTAATAATTTTCAGCATGTTATAACTAAATAAAATCATATTATCTCACTATTTTCTACATATTTAAGAGAAAATCATCATAAATATACCTTTTGAATTTAAAATCTGCATTGTAATTAAATTGTCCTGCAATCAATTAATCATTATCTTCAAATCTACTACTTTTAAATTCCTGCTATTTCAAATCAGTTACTAAGTAATTTTTTGCATTTTGCTACTTGCCGTCTTGACCCAAACAGACTTGGAGTAGTCGTTCGGCATCTAATAAACTAATGGTCACTTAATTAAATTTCTGCATTATTAATGTAATTTGCTACTGCTCTAAATGTTTCCTATATTTGAATACTACTTGCTAGTAAAAAAACAAATTTCTCATAATAGTCTAATCTGTTACTGCATTAACAAGCTTTTCTGCATAATCTGTCACTCTATTTTGCTATCTTAATAAAATAACATTCTGTCCGAAATATTTTAGTTTCTACATTGTAAATACTTGTCTTGCCACTTTTAATCAGCTAATTTATTTTTTTTCTTTCTCATGCTTTATTAATAAAGTAACTAAATTTTGCATTATTTAATAACTATCTATCCTTTTATTAATTAATTGTTATATTGTTGTGTTACTTGCTGCCTGTTTACACACACTTAGCATGCGACCCTTTTCACTTTATTTGTGTTTGACAGCATGTTTAATTAAATTTTAGAGACCAATATGAATCTTATATTCTAAGTGCTAGTCCTATTTGTTTGACTTGGTGTCTAGGGGGACCTATTAGGTATTTATTCTATCTAAACCCATCCCAATAGTAATCCAATGCCTTTTGGACATTAAGCGGGGGCGCTAGGCACCTTTTAGGTTGAAATGCATGTGGAAGGTGGGGTAGGGGTAGTTTAGGCCCTACGGACATAATGACATCGACTCGGGCTTAAACGACAAACCTTAGTTTTTCCTGCCCCTACACGGAAGCCTATCGAAAAAGAAAGAAAGTCGAGTGCTGATCTGTAAAGTCCTTCAAAGTCTCCCTTCCCTTTTATCGCTTTATTTGTTTATAATTACAATTGTTTGGGGTACCTTAAATAAAAGTAAATTTGTTTGCCTATCTGATTGTACAATTTTTGTCTTCTCGCTTCTCTTATTAATTATTTAATATTTGTTTAAGTGTTTATTTATTGTTTGTTATATCACCTAGATCTGCATGCCTAATTAATTAATTAGAACAACTAAAATGATCTTAAATATTTATTTATTGTTATCACCTAGCAAGCATGTTTAAATTAAAATAAATAAATGAAGTGACCATAATTGTTATTTGTAACCCCCACATAAATTGCATGAGATATGGCCGGGACCCACATTTGTGGACCTCGAGGGATGCCTAACACCTTCCCCTCGAGGTAATTTGAACCTTTACCCGATCTCTGGTTCGTTGATCTTTAGTTAGAATTAGTTAGGTTAGATAGGTGCCCTAACGCGCCTTAATTCGTTAGGTGGCGACTCTTCAATCTACCCAAAGCCCAAAAGAGTTGTTAGGTCGTGCGTCCAAAAGAAAAAGTCCGTTTTTGCGAGAAAAACGGGGCGCTTTCACATAAATTTAATAATGCCAAAACATGACAATGAGTTTCTAATAAAAATTTGTGGAGCATGTATAAATGGTTATGGTCCATTTCTTGAAGAAAATGTGACTTGTGTTCGTATGGATAAGAACATGTTCATGTATTGTTTGATGAATGTCACATATCACCTCTATGGGAGGTTTGAGAGATTGAAAGGAAATATTTTGACATAAATGTTCATTTTGGTCGTATGCTTCGAGTACTACATAAATATTGTGGTATGTTTTATTATGAACTATTGGAGGACAAAAGAAAGAAATAAATCTTTTCTATAAAGGTTGTGGCCATGACCAAAATAAATATTGTTGTGTGGCAACACAAATTTGTCATTGGTTGTCAAGAAATAAGTCTTACATGTAATAATTTTAACCATGACAATAATAATAATTTTCTCCTTGAAGGAGATGGTCACCATAAAAATGGTGTTGTGAAATTTATGGTAATATACAAAAATTAATTGAGAGTTCCGAAAGAGCTAATTCATTACTATCCAGAATGAAATTGTTCATAATATTGAAATTTTAGTAAGTTTCAAAAGAAACTTTTTAAGTTTCGGAGGAATTGAAAAAAAAATAATTATTATATTGAGACTGTAAATTATTGAAAGATTAAATATTTTCAGATTACTACAATCAAAGCAACTTATGAATATTTACATAAAAAGTTACATGCCTCTCTCTTGTTTGTTGAATAAAAATATGAGCATGATGAAGGAATCACATGCAAAAGTAAACTAGAAGTTTACTAGAATAAATATTAGTTGGCATAATCGATTGGCCTTTTCGGTTCAAATGTGATGCAAAAGAAGTTGAGAATTCACGTGGCTATATGTTTGAAGAAATAAAAGATTCTTCAAGAATTATCTTGTGTTGTTTGTTCTCGTGATAAAATGATCACTGTACCAACTAAGGTTGGGATTGTATCCCCTGAAATTATTTGAAACATATAAAAAGGTGAATATGGGCCTGTTCAC
This sequence comes from Solanum bulbocastanum, assembly GCA_037074985.1. Taxonomy (NCBI): domain Eukaryota; kingdom Viridiplantae; phylum Streptophyta; class Magnoliopsida; order Solanales; family Solanaceae; genus Solanum; species Solanum bulbocastanum. The sequence goes on along the minus strand of CM073597.1, from coordinate 34,011,345 downwards.
CTGCCATGTGGACCACTTACTATTATGATTTAATAGATGTATCTATGGTATGGTCACATGTGCATTTGTATCAACTTACAAATTGGTTTTTGTAAGGTTGTGTGCTCAAATTGTTAAATTAAGAGCACAGTTCCAAATCATAAAATTATGTTGATAATATTGGTTGGTTTAGCAACAATTGTATGCCTCCAATTATAGCTAGACATTGATTATGAGAACAAATCTCCCAAAGGAAATTTGGTATGAGATGAGTTTATTTAACATGCACGCATCAAGCCAACAAGGTTCTCCCATCACAATTGGTTTAGGGTTAGGAACGAAATAATTTCCATCTAAAAATTTGATGTATGCACATATGATTTTATTGCTCCACCACGCATAAAGATGGATCCCCAAGTGAGGTTGGGGTTAAATTAAGGGGAGATATGATTAGCAGCTGAAAATTATGTATGGGCTGAATTATCTAGATCTTCGTTAAAAAAAATATGAATTTTGAAGTTCAAGAGATAATTCGTTTGCAAATAATTTGTCAAATGTATTTGCTGACCCAATAATTTAATTAATTGCAAGTGCTTTAATAAATGTATGTTAAAAACGTGATAGACTAGTCAATTCCAAATGTAAAACTCCTTGCGGAAGGAGAGGAGCAAATTATCAAAATGGTCTTGATAATGAGGCAAGTGCTTTAAAAGAGCATATGAAATAATACTTCATAAAACCTTGGGAAAGGTTCAAGTACCTGAAAAATATTGAAAATGAAGAGATCTCAATAATTATGTCGTATTGTAATCAAGTTAAATGACCATCGACGGTATCTTTGATATGAAGTAGCACTCAATGTTATAAACGATTATGAGGATCTTGAAATCAAATTTGTTATATAATGTGGACAGATAAATGATTGGCCAAATAAAATTTACTATTCAAGTATATTTTGTTTCACTTAGAAAAGTGATGTTTTTGAACTTATAGTTCATAGATCAAAATATATGCCAGTGGAGTACAAATGAATCATTGTGCGAAAGTATAACCATAAGATATAAAGTACGGTTTGTGCCTCGGGCATAAAGGGTTTTCGTAAAAGTCCTGAAATTATTAAATGGAGATATATTCTCCAGTGGTGAATGAATGCAATGAGACTTTTTTCGGTCTGGCAATAGATAAAATACTTGAATATGTATAATGAATGATCATCATGTCTAACTAGACGATGAATGTTTTATGAAAATTCTAGAAGGATTTAAAAGGTCTTAAAATAATTTCGTTGAGTACCCAATGGTTTTGAGATTGCTTAGCACAAAGAAAGAATATTTTCTACATCATGAAAATGATTTAAAATGTAATGTATTAGTGCAATTGGTGTACTTACAAATTGTTGGTTATACAAATATTAGAAGATTATTTTATATACACAACGAAAGTTATGTGAAGGGATTGTCATATTATCATTCAAGTTATGCCAAGAAACTAACAAATCAAGTGACTCAACACATAGAAGATGTGTGCTTTTCTTTTAGAAGAAAAGATGAGCATAAAATTGTAATGATCAATCTCTGAGTCAGAAACTATTTGATTATATAGATGCATAATATTTATTTGATTTGCATAAAGCTTGATTATAAATGGGGTATTTGTTTACATATGGAGGCACAACAATATCTTGGCATTCAAATAATCAAACACTAGTAACCACTTCTTCAAAGCATGTAAAAATAACATTGATTATGAAGTAAGTCGGGAGTGTGTTTGGTTGGAATCGTGACCTATCATATTCAGGAAGTATATGATTTTCCTTTGGAAAGGACTATTCTAGCCAACATATATGAAAATAATATATAGCTCGATTGAAGGCAGGATACAATCAAAGGAGACTGGCCAAAGCATATTTCACCAAAATTCTTTTTCACACATGATCTTCAACAAAATGGTGAGTTAGACGGTCAAAAGACTTGTTCAAGTGATAATCTTGTAAACCTATTCACTATGGATTGTCAACATCAATATTTGAGAAGTTATGATATAAGATTGGAATGCATCGTCTCTGAGATATCAGTTTTTATCAGGGGGAGAAAAATATGTATTGTACTCTTTTCCTTAACCATGGTTTTATCCAAATTGGGTTTTCCTGGTAAGGTTTTAACGATGCAACATTTAAAGCCTATTAAAAGATATGTGTACTCTTTTTTCTTCACTAGGATTTTTTCTCACATGGTTTTTTCCTAGTAAGGTTTTAACAAGACATATTATTTATGAACAAGGGGGAGTGTTATAAAATAATATAGTGTGAATATCCACTACACCAAGAAGTTACTATATAACCTCCTCCATTATGAAGATAACCTCCACCTTTATGATCATTATTCTTGTAGCTTTTCACCTCCATAACCTCCTCCATTATATTCATGTTTATGACTAACCTTTTGTATGCCTCTGTGTTACACTATAAATAGAGGCATAAATGTTCATATTGTACACACTTGAAGATTTGCTGAACACTTGAAAGAAAGAAAGTTATCTTATATTGTTCATCTTATCTTATATTCTTCTTGTCTTAATTATTGTTCTTTTGTTCTTAAATTTTACAACATTCTTGATCTTAAAGAGTATTATATCATATTTTAAGATTTTTAAAGTACCAGATAAATAAAAGAAAATTAATAACAAAACAGAATGAAAAATTTAAGCTAGATGAAAATAAAGTTTAAAGCATATGAATTTTCTTGGTGTAGACTTAAATGTAAGGGTGTGTAAAAATTGAACTGACTGATAAATCAAATTGAAAAAAATATTATTGATTTATTGGGTTAACGATTTTTAAATGGTTTCATAAAAAAGAATTATTGGGGTGTCGATTCGGTATTGGTTTGTAATATTGGGTCAATTGATAACTCATTAAAACTATTGTATTTTACTACTTTTACCTATGCACAAATATTAAATATTAATCCTCATATCTTACTAGTTATGTCTTTTTCATTTAGCATTCAATTCATACTTCACTGTGACTTTGAGTCCACAACTTGACATTACACAAATCGTCAAAACCTAAAGTAAAAACCCTATTCCTCTAAATTTCTCTTTGTGTTACATATGTATAGTTCTTTTCCTGTTTGTTATTATTGTTTCTATTTTATAAGCATTTGTAAAGTTACATTACTGTTTTGTCGCATCAAATTTATTAGAGAAGTCATATTTTTTTGATAAGCATTTTCTTATTGGTTAAACCGAAAATTGAATCGTTAAGGATCAAAATTGATAAACCAAAAATCGATAAAAAAATATCTTATTTGTTTAATATTGATTTAGCATATTTAAAAATCGAAAACCGAATCAATAATACATAAAATCAAACCAAATCGATTGATGCAAATCGTTAAATGACATTTCATTCCTCCGTTCTCATTTAGTGATGCAGCATTTCAATCATCTTTGGACATTTGAATGGAAACACTTGAGCATATTTTATACTATGATTAAGTTATTTAAATGATAGCTTTTGCAATTCTTTGACTTAGCATAATATATTGTATATTCATGATAAGTATTCCAGAAATTGAAAAAAACTATAACATATTTTGTTTCTCATCTAAACAATTTATTATAAAATATTTAATGGTAATAATATTTATTGCAATAAAAATTTACTTTTTAGTACATAAAATATTATAGAAATAATTTTAGATTAAAGGGTAAAAAAGTAATTCCACTTTGTATTCAAAGCTTCCTACTTTAAATATTATACTCCCTCCATTTCAAATTAATTGAATTGTTGAAGTGTTTCACACTCTTTAAGATAAGAAGATTAAGACATAAATTATGCGTAACTTTTCATTTTTACCCTTATTAATAATTGTCAAATTTATGATTAAAATAACTAAACATTAATTAACAACTAATTTCAATACTAACTAATGAAGGGTAAAATTGAAAGAACATTCTAAAAGTAATAATGAAAATTGAACAATTAAGCTAATTTAAAAACTAAAAATTGTCTCAACAATTCAATTAATTTGAAATGAAAAGAGTATAATATATGATGATATATTTTGTTGATAGATATAGTTTGGTTTATTTTACGAAATTATATACAACATGAGTAGACATTTTTTATCCGCAAAATGGTGCAGATGAATTTATCGATGTGGTTTAAGGGCATACAAGTTGAATTAATCTTGTAATGATATTATATCGAAATAAATCTCTATCAAAAGTAATATAATATATATAAGCCAACAAGAAAAGGATCATCACTGCAATACTTAGTTGTACAATAAGTTGTGTAAATTGTACTACTTATTTAGGCAACAAACAACTGCAGATGCCTGTACAAGAGGCTTTAATAATTGTACTTATTAGACAACAAAGTTCACAAAGCCACGTGTAAGTACTTTGAAACAGGTGTCTTGCCATTACTCACTCCTTCACACTCAACCAAATTTCCTATGAAGTCTGTCTTCTTTGCCATTACAGCTCTCTTCAAATCCACTAGAGGAAGTAGGGGAAAAAACATCAAAAGTCATGGTTAGTCCTTTTACTATCTCTATTCTTGTCAAATTTTGCATCATTCATCTCTCTCATTTCTTTGAATTATCTCATTGAAGCTTCTTCATTGGGCTTTTCTAGATAGTATTTCTATTTTAGTTTTGCATGTGTTTGAACAAGAAGTTTCACAATTTTGCTGAAAAGTTTCATCTAATTAGCGTATTATTTCTTAGTTTTTAGGTTTGGATCTAATTTATGGATGATTTTTTTTAAGTATTTTATTTCTTAGTGCCCACATCTCCAAGAAGAATTGGGACGTTTTCTTAGATGTTGTATCTCTCTCTCCCTGTTTTTTTTATTCTGTTGGTTTTTAATTTGTTTACTGGTAAGCACTCAAATTTGACCTATTTATAATATGCTTGTAATTTTTCTTGTGTTATTTCCTCGACATGCATATTCTGATTTTATTTTTGTTTTTATTTTCTTTGCTTCTTAAGAAGTTTGCTCTGAAATGAGTTACTTCAAAGTTTTTTGGTGATGTTACATTGAAGTAAATGAAGTAACTATTACGAAGTAAAGTTGCACACCCAAAGTGTTTGATAATATGCCTCAGTCAACTGAATAATTTATTGTATTTCTTTTTCTCCTTTTCACAGGTGTACTTCAAAATTCTCATATACAAGGTACAACATTTACTTCTACTAAACTGTATTTGTGATCAATATATGTGTGGTACCATTATTATGATTCTTCAATGCTTATATATTTTTGCAGAAATCCATATCCCATGAGGATAATAAGAAAATTTGAAACCAAACCTTATGAAATATGAGCACTTAGAGTTTCTGAGTCTTCGCCTAATAAGTTCTTTATCACCCTTTCCCCCCCTTTCATGTGAGATTTTGATCTTAAAGTTATTTCATGACCATATCTATAGGATGTAGTTGAGGATTCACAGAATAATTTTTGGGATTTTCTATTTCAATAATTCAGAAGAATGAAAATGAAGGTATGTTATGTGTACTTCTCTTTTTTAGTCAAACTCCTAAAATAATACAAATAAATCAATAAAAGAACAAGTAAATGAGGTATGTGGTGGTTGAACTTTGTTTACGTAGAGCAAGCTCCACAGTTCCTTTCATTTTTAGAGCTCGCTGAATATCCTTGTAACTAATTGGGAGTTAACATGACAACTTGACAAGATGACCCAAGAAGAAATAAGTTAGCCATACATCATACAAGGCTTTAGTGAGTTGACCACTGTCATAATTAATGTACTGAGAAGGGTCAGGACAAGAGCAGAGAACTCAAGCATTGAACACGTTTAGTGGTCCAAGTGTTGAATTCAATTTCACCTCTCATACAGAAGTAATTTGTGACAACAGTGAGACAATATTTGAATATGGTCACATTACTACTGACGGATAAACTTGAGAAAACTATATAATATATGTGATGCTTTCAAGAATGTATCCGCAACCAGATTCTTGGAGTCCCTTATATACTACTTGGCGGTTTATGATGCTCCATTTTGATAATATTATTGATCATGTATTTCAGAAAAGACATCATAATATCTTTTTTGAAATAGGCACTTTTAAGTTGTTTATAATTTGAAGTCTAATCCCCCGCTCCGCCTCGCCTGATTTGTTATAGAGAAAAGATGCAAAGTTCGAGATTTATTCATTCTTTTGGAATCAAGTTAGTTCTATCTATTCTTTATTTGTATTAGTTTTATATTATTACTACTATACAGGGTCTCAGTTCAAACTCTCTCCAATTTCTTTCTCTTTCAAGCTTGGAAGTGTCCTCTCCCTCTGCTGATGAGTGTTTTTTTCGTTCTCTTTGCTTATCATGCTTTCGATGTTGGATCTCTCTCTGATTTTTTGTTGATTGCCTGTGATAGTGATAAAAACAATTTTTTCTCTCTTTTCCACTTTCACATATGTATATATCAATTTCTAGATATGGTACAGCAAGAATCAAAACATGTCACTCTAAATTTGTGAAGATATCAATGTCTATTTTTTAATATCATCTTCAATTTCACACATAAGCTTGCTATTAATTTGACCTTTGCTTTGCACTGGATGACTTCAAGGACAAATACAAAAAATATTTTTGATACAATACTGCATCATCATCTGTTATTCAATGATTTGAAAAAATCATTCAAGGTTTTAGCAAGAAAGACAAAGCTCGCGTTCTTAATTTATCACTGAGTCCTTAAAGGGAGTTTGTTGCTTCCATTTGACTACCATTGCATGTTATATATAGTTCCTACAATCGTCTAATAAATCTTTGTCTACTTTTCCAGGTGTCGTCGGAAGGAGTTTTCACTATAAGCAGTTTCAGGTTTTCAAAAAGTTCTGATTCGAAAGGCATATATCAGAGCTGGTCACTTGCCTTCAGCACATATATGGTAATTATTTTATCATCTGAAAGTGAACTATGATTGTCCAACAATAAATTATGATTGCCCTCCTAATCCTGAAGATTTTTTTCAGTAGAAGTTTCGTGTTGCTCCTCTCCAAGTTACGTAAATTTCTTTCATTTTTGTTACCATCTTAATTTACTTACATTACCGAAGATACAAATTGAAGTCCCTATTCCTTCCTCTGTCCACATTACTCTCCTGCTTTTATTTTTATGTGCATCCTAACTTACCATAAATGAATTGACATTTTCCCCTATATTCTACTTCATATTAATTTGTAGTATTGGAAGTTGCTCACGTAATCTGAGTAGATAATAGTTTCTTTTAAACCATTAATTTCTACTTCTTTTTTTTTTTTTGAAAGCTCTATTATTTAGTTTATGGATGAAAGTGACATTTAACTCTTTCCATTTGCTTTGTTTTGTGGATTCTGAAATGGAGGAAGAGGAGAAAAGGAAATGAAAACTTTTTGAACATGGGCTATAAATTAGGAGTAGTCCTAATTATTTATCTTTGTCGAAACATGTGAAGTATGTATTTATGTTGGGCATGATTTGGCGGAGGTTGATTACGGACAATACTTAAAAGAGATTGAAATGGTAATTATAAAAGTTGGAGTCTCAAGAGTCTTTTTAAGAATTAAGAATTATCTGATAGCTCTTTTTCATGTTAGAAAAGTAGAATGGGTGATACGCTTAGTTCATTATTAGTTAAATAATTGTTCACCTGCCAGACAAAAGTTAATTGTTGTTACATGTGTTAAGATATGTTTTGAGTCCAAATGTTCCAACTTGGAGTCCTTTTTGTGCTTATTCTTTGTCTTTTGAGGTTTCTCAAACATGTACTTCTAAAAGAAAAAATTGGTGTTTGATTGCTTTAAATCATTCCAAGGTGATCTTTCACAAGAAAAAGTTCAACAGTTTCATCCTCAAAAGTTCTTGATCACATGTACTGCAAAGAGAATTAAAATCAAGCTTTTAGTTGGAGATCTTTTATTTGGACATATCTATGAATATGTATGTCTTGGTGTATTATTCTCTTCAATTAGGGGATGTTGAATTAGTTCTTTACTACTCTCCTTGGTGATCAAATGACTATGCGAATCATCCAAAAGTTATCAATCACTGGAAATATAAACTATTGGGCACGTGTTCAACAACAGTCTGGCACAGAGCCACAGGCAGATCCTCTCCAAGCTGCCCAAACTTCAGTTGGCAAGATGATCAAACATGCGTATGTCAACCTTGCTTTCACCGTTTTCAATGAAAATTGTTAAAGATCATCCCCCTCAATATGCTAACTGGTTTTATTGAATTCTTATTGTGTTTGTCGATTTTGCAGTTATGTCGATCCCAATGATCCAACAGAAATGTTCTTGCAGCAGCCTACTCCAGAGTTGCAACTTAGGCGTCGTTCATACCAATCCCAACCTGCTTAAAACTCAATATACTTCTTGTTCAATGTTACCTGAATTGTGAATTGTTCATTTCCTGATGTACTTTACTAGAAGAAAATGGGCTTGCGTGTGTATATGTAGTATTATATACTAGACAGGCCACTAATTGTACCGAATTCAATGCAAACTGTACTATGTATTAGCCCCATTTTATTGCCAATAACTAATTGTACTGGATTCAATGTAAATTGTATTGCATATTGGCAAACTTCATTAAATATATTCCATTGTTTTTTTTTTCATTTATTCCTCTTTAGCTCTACAAATATTAGTACAAAGTCATTTTGCTAAATGTAGTAAAACTATTTAAATTATATTGTTACTGTAGTAAAAGGACATTAAAACAAAGCATGTTGGGCCTGGTACGGGCCATGGCCAATCTAATATATATATATATATTACCCTTATATATAAGCGGAAAGAAAAATGACCAACACTGTAGGTACTATTATGGTGTGTGAATTGTACTATTTATTTCAGCTTAGCTATGGAACATGTGTAGGTACTTTGAAACACGTGTCTTGCTGTTCCTAACTCCTCCTATACCTTAATCTTGAGGATTCACTGGAGAAACCAAAGAAAAAGAACACAAAAAAGAGTAAAAGAGGGAAACACTATCTTTGTTCAAAAATGTATTGTTGCCTCAAGAATTTCTATCTTTTTCATAGTAATATCTGTGTGATTAAGTGACTGAGTATAGAAGACACTCCAATTAATTTGGGATTGTGGAAAAGTTGATTGATTAAACCCCTCTAATTAAATACAAGTATTAACCTTATATCCAATCTTTTAGAGATTTTTTTTAACTATCTTTTGAATGTTTGATTAAAATATTTACATCCTGAGCTACTATAGTTTTCAAGCTTCTTGGCGATTTTGTAGCTGTAGATTTGGTAATGACGGGAGTCACCAGTGCACCTTGGAGAGAATCATTTAATTACGACGGTATGATATTAGCTACCTCAAAGTTAAGGACTCCACCGAGAAGTTCGCTGTGGTTCAGTTCGGTGTTTGTCCTTTCCAGTGGGATTCTCACAAGCAATCTTTTATCACCCATCTGTAAGTCTTTGCTCATCATTCTCGTGTTTAGTCAGTGAAGGATACAGAGAATCCCACTCAGCTAATTTAGAACTGATCTTCTAATGTTTCTCTGAAGGATACACGATAGATAAGTATAGTTTACTTAAACTAATTTGGGTTTGATGCTTAGTCAATTGATTGATTGATGTCATTTATCCATGCTAATTCTTTATGAACAAAGAAATTAATTTTTTTCTACGACAAAGTGAAATAACGTTTTTTGCCGAAAAACACTCATTCGCAAGGAACCTTTATCTTAGAGTCTTGATGAGAACACTGAAGCACACATTAAGCAAGGCAAAACACTCAACATGTTTTTAGCCTCGCTTCAGGGCTTAATGCTCCTTTGACAATACTGGGAGAACCGTTTGCATTATTTCTGAATCTCAAGTGAGAATTTCAGTGTCTTGAGAAGACAATGTGATACGACTACTCGTTTATCTTAGTTTCTTTTTAAAGAGGATAAAATATATAACCAGTAGTTATCTATAATAGTTATAGGCAGCAGTTATTAGGCAGTTATCTACAGCAATAACTATTTCTGTGTTAGGAGTTATCTTTATGTTTAGTATAAATATATGTATCTAGCAGAGATTCTGTAAGGAGAAGAAAAGTATTATATTTGTCTTTATATTTGGAGATTTGTCCACTCCATAGACTTAGTTATTGGTTAATGCAGTGTTTAATATTCTTGCACTTCATTTAATTAGTAAGGTTTTATTTTCATCTTGGTTTCTATCACAATGTTTGTTTCTTTGCTTGTAATGAGATACAAATTATCACCTATTGAGCAGCAACCTATTTGTTTCGACTTAGGGATGTTACATAAGCATTGTCTATGTGAATTTTTTTAGAATGGTAACATATTTGCAATTTCAATAACAATTTCGCTTTATTTGGGGTGTTCAATTTAATGTGTAGAATACATGTATTTTTTCAAGGGGAATAGGAGCATCATAGATTGTCTTCATCGGTTAATGTTACATTTTGAATTCTCAAATCCGATACTCTATTTCTCTTTGCCAGACACAACTTCTATATATTGCCATGACAAGAAATTTCTGGTACTAACCAACCTTGTGAGTTCTTTTGCCAGATTACATCACTTGATTTCTTGGCAGAATACCAGTTTGAATTCAATTTGTGCATACGTGAAGGTAAGTCCTTAACACCTTCATTTGTTCTCTTGGAAAATTTAATGAGATCGTAGCACATTGTGATTTTGCAATTTTACATTGCAATTTTACATTAACAAACCCAAACACTGCCTCCTAATTTGATCTGCATCTTGCTCCTCTTCAATGAACTACTTGATTATTTTTAGTCTTTAGATGTGCTGGAGGAACGAGTTTGTTTTCGCAGAACTCATCTTTTTATTCAGTTTTCAACTATGTTGTTCGGACTCTTCAAAAAGGTCAATGGGTGCATGTCAGATTTACCAAAAGTAGTGCATATTTGGAGTATCCAACACGGATGCGACATTAAAAGGGAAGAGTCTGTGCAACTTGAATTTTCATAGAAGTGTCGTTTTCTTTGAAAAAAACTTTTGTAGATCTGTTAAAAGTTAATTTGGTTAATCTTTTACGAGAGTCTTTGTTATATATTTGAATCAGATTTATAAGAAATTGTAATCGAGTGGAAATATACATGTGATCAAGAAAGTCTGTAGTACCATAACAATGATCACAATTCACAGTTTTTTAAGGAAGGAAATGACCTTGGGTTTAATTTGGATTCTAGATACAGTAAAACATGATTGTTGAGCAAGCCAAGATTTGTCAGTAGTGGAAGCAATATGAGAATCATCCTCTAGACCTTAGGAAGCCACAAGTTTCAAAGATGATCACTTATGATTAAGCAGTTTATTGACAGATTCAGACACTCAAGAGTATTCATTGCTCCCTTGATTTTTTAATTTGCTATTAAACTGGAACTTATTGATTTATCAAATACTCATTTCAGGTGAATAAGTAAGTAAACAATATGATCTTCAATGGATTGTCATTGTATTGCTTCACCACTGCAGATACAATTTAACTATACTTGCCTATGCAATGTAAGTTTTTTTATTTTGCTGCCAAAAGGCTTTCCAGTCTGCTAGAAGAGAGAGGTAAAGCAACAACTGAAATTGATCTTATCTCAGTCATTCTAGCCATTATTCCATGTTGAGCTTACATAAGTCAACCTTATTCCATCTTATCTCAGTCAACCTCATCATTATGATTTTTGAAATGAATTAGAATAGATACTGTGTAATTGCTCTGTAGATTGGTGCCCTTAAAAAGATTGGAGCAAGATTTTCCCATCGAGTTCCTGAATATACTATGTTAATATTATAAGATTTTAGTTGGTCTTGTAAGTAATTGTTTAATTGGAAAGTTGAAATTTTTGTTTAATGTATAAACTTTGCCTGATGTTGATCTATTTAATAGAAAGATAAGATGAATTTGAAGGAATCAAGATATGTGAGACTGGGACAAGATGTTTTTCGAAGAAAAACTATTGAGGTTAGTTCTATGTTATTCGAAAATTTATTTCCTTCCCTGTTTGTCAATTGTCCATAGCAATTGAGAAAGGTAAGGTTCGTTACCTCATTTGCATGATAACAATGACTTATGATGGTTAAGATTTGGAAATTGAGGAAAGGAATTTGTGACCAAAATTATTATTAGTTCCTTAGACAGTTCTTCGTTTTCTTAGAAGTAGACTTGCTACTTAACCACTTTGAAGATGAAGGAGAAACAAAAACACAATAGCACATGGTGATGAAGTTGGTCAGCAAATGAAACGTTGTTTTCCTGTTCTTCCCATTGACAAAAATCAATGTTGTGTACGACTTCATTACAAGGAAAAATGCATCATAGTGGTCCTTCCATTTCACAGTGTTGTCACGTATCTATGTAATCTGAGAAGAAAATTGTGCTACTTCTAGCTCATTGTACTTTCTACTAAAAACATGTCAAAAGAGAGATGATTTGCACAGATGACACAAGACGGCCCAATTCTCAAATTACTCAAGTTTCCAAGGATTAGCTAAGCAATTATTTTTAGTCGTTTCTGGCATTTTACTTTTGATATGTATATCGAAAGCCTATATTACCTGTGAAGGTGTTCTCCAGTGTAACAACACTAGTTATACTTTTTGGACATAGGAGTACATTTAGTGTACTTAATGGACATAGGAGTACATGTTATCTTTAGAGTAAATGTGTGTATTTGTGCTACTTATCTTCTTGTAAATATGTTATTTTTGAAGCTTCTCCCCCCTATAACTCTCTTGATATATACCTCAAGTCTACTTTCAATCATATAAGCACATAATTTATGTTTATGCGGTTTTTAATTTATATCCCTTACTTTGCTATTTTTCCCCTTTTTTCCTTGTTGTCATTTTCATCACCAAAATTTGTAAATGTAAAATGTTGGGCTTGTGCTTAGCACGGGCCATGCCCATCTAGTATATATATATATATATATATATATATATATATATATATATATATAAAAGAGCACTAAAGTTATCAAGTTGTGTATTAAATCCCGGAGACACGAACTTGAAGAACAAAGAACTTTACGGTTATTGGAACTGAAAAGTTGTCCTCGAAACTAGACTGGCCTTGTTCGGGATATGTGGTCCCTGTGAGGTAGACTCTGAAATCTTCTCTGATCAGATCAAATCGACTGATCTTATTCTACAAGTGCTGCTCAATGCTTCTTAACGTGATCATTGTAATCAATCATACTTGCCACATTACTCGACCATCTGGCCAAGCCCCATTTTACCCATACAGTTGATCAATCATCAAGATATTAGTGATATTAAAATGTTGCGTAAAAGTAAATGTAGTCAATTAGTTTATCCACCACATCTTGAGGTATTTAGACGATATATTTGGTTAAAGTTGGAGAAGAAAAGAGTACTGCAAATTGAAGTTCAATAAGTATAAGTTACATCGTGTTTAAAAATGAGTTTTGCTTGGAAAAAGAAGTTAAGAATTTGTAAGAAATCATTTGCACTTGATGTTCACATCAAATAATTTTTTGATTGTACTTTCATATTTTCACATTTTGTAAAACTTGTTTCAAAAGTATCAATGGAGAGAGGCGAGCAAGATTGGGAGGGAGGCAAGTGAGGTAGTCATGCATGTCAGATACATGTGAATCACACATACTCGATACATGTATGTGGTGTGATTCTCATGTAAACCAGATACATAGGATAGTTGCAAGCGAGATGGGAGAGAAGCAAGAGAGGTGAACGAGATTTTCCTATGTGTTACAGATATATGTAAATTCACTTGGATAGAATGTATCTAGAACAAATTACATCTAATAATGACCTCATATATCTTGAGATACATGTATCTGGACATATCTGGATGCACCAAAATCTAGTATGACTCATAAAATCTAAGCAATTAACTCCTAAACTAATGCGATTTCACCCCATCAAAATGTCCTTCAAAAATTGATGGACTCTTTCACCTGATCAAAAACCAAACTAATTATTTGAAATTAATGCACAAAAATGTAAAAATGTTCATCAAAATAATTAGACTTCCCTATTTTTAATGGAAGTGAAGATCCTCTTATTTGGCTTCACCGTTGTGACAAATTCTTCAGTAATCAGCATACAAACAACCAAGAAAAAGTAAGTTTAGCTGCTTTGCACATGGTAGAGGAGGCACAACTGTGGGTTTATCAACTGGAACAAGAGGGACCCAATTTAACATGGGGCATCTTTAAGGAATATTGTACTCCTTAGTTTTGGCCCACCAATGAAAAGCAATTCGTTAGGAAAATTGATCAACTTGAAACAAACAAGTTATGTTGAAGATTATCAGAGAAACTTCCAAAAAATGTTGGTTCGTGCATATAGACCAACAAGTAGATATGTTCGCAGCAGGGTTAGTTGATTTGATTCGTCTGGATGTGGAATTACACAACCCATCTAACCTAGTGCAAGCAATGAGTCTGGTGAGAGCATTTGAGAAGAAGCTCCAAATTTCTTCTAGCACACAAATGGGCTATGGTTCAACCTCAAACATTAGTGCAAGGGCTGACACTACACAAGTAACTTAGAGTGTTAAGGTAGGTGCTTCAAATCCTTTTGTGAAAAAGTTGACTCGCACTGAGATGGTTGCCTGACATGCAAAGGGATTGTGCTACAACTGTGATGATCCTTATGTTCAAGGCCATCGGTGTAAAAAGTTATTTTGGCTGGAAGTAGATGATGGGGAATCTGGAGAAGCACCAACGGACAGTGGAGAACCTGCCATCTCACTTCATGCTATCACAGGAAAACAACATGCAAATACTATGCAGTTGCAAGTTGTAATCGAATAAGAAGTTGTTGCTTAGCTTAGTGGATTTGGGTAGTACACACAATTTTATTAGCTCAATGGCTGCCCAACGTTTAAACTTGCCTATCCAACAACAAAGAAATCTCAATATATCAGTGGCAAATGGCGAGAAGATTTCCAGTTCGGTTATTTGCACAACAGTGTAGTTTTGTGTAGTTAACCATTCTTTCTATGTTGATTTATATGTGATTCCTTTGAATGCTTTTAATATTGTCCTAGGTATCAAGTTGTTGCAAACACTAGGGCCTATTCTATGGGATTTTGCATTATTGACCATTAGCTTTCAAGTAAAGGGGAAGCAAATCATTTTACATGGACAACAACAACTATATTAGCCACAACTACATCTTTTGCAAGATTCTAAGCAAGGTGAGCTCGAGAAGGTACTAGTCGAATTTAAGGGGCTATTCCAAGAACCTGTAGGTCTGCCTTCATTGCGGTCCTGCGACCATCGCATATGTTTGCTTCCAGGAACTGGTCCGGTGTTAGTTTGAAGCTTTCTCAAACAAGTTTCCAAGTCTGCAACTCCCTGAATGAATTGCAAATTTCAGCAATCATAGGCAAGTCAAGGAACAAGAATAGGGGCTTAGACATATCTATTGGACCTGACATTTTGGTTAATCATCCAACGACTCGCCTTAACAACCTCTCATCTTCAATCTTTATATGGTCATTCATTTTCATAATTCCTTCTGGCAACTTTAAGTAAAGGCTTGATCTAACACGGTCTATTCTAGATAGAGCACCGTTACCCATAACCCCCGACTATACAAAATAAAGAGTGGAAAATCTCTTCATAGGTTATAGTACCTGTACAACCATAGTACCATTTGGATCGTGAGAGTTCGTGAGACTCTGTTTTCTGATTAAGGCAACATGAAAACACCTATATTGTAATACGCAAGAGCCTAAGAGGAAGGATGACTACACAACTATGCTACTATTGGCACCCCAAACTAAAATGAAACACCTCTTAATTTGATTCAAATATTATATAATTTCTATCCTTCGTAAACTAAGTAGAGGTATTCCACTAAAAGGGGTTCTTAAATTTTATTACTTTTATTTTCAAGGTAAATATTGATGTAGAAGGATAAATATGAATATTTTGAATAGTTCGAAAGTATTTTTGACCTTTTTCGATAAATATAAATAGGTGTGAATTAGGGAGAATTAAGCAATAAATGAAAGTTAGAGTAAGAGAGAAATTAATGAACGAAAGATTATGTACCATCCCTTAAGAAAACCTCTGTTTTTGCGAGGTGGAGGAGCAACATATGTGGGGGGAGGTATCACCGGAGGAGGACCACCCTGATAATAATCTAGTTCTTTAACAATGCCCTTCTCCGAAAGTACTACACTAGAAAAGGGAAGGAAAAATAAAGAAGGGCAGAATGTCAAGCGGTAGTACAAATGCACTGTTTGGAAAAGAAAACGAAATGTATGCAGGTATACCTATTGTCAAAACCTATATGGTTTCTTTACTATTGGTAGCCCTTCAAACCTCAAATAACAAGAATCAACTCAATTAACAAAAAATTTGGAGAACTACTATTCACACTCTCTATTTCACTTTTTTAATATTTTATTATTATTTCTTATACTTTTTAATTAAAATATTATTTTATATATAATGTCATTAATTAAATATCTAATAATCATAATTCTTTTTAAATGTAATATAATATTTTTAAAAATTTATTATTTAATAAATACTACTTTAATCTTGAATTAATAGTATTTTAATTTTTTCTAATTTTAGTCAACAATATAATTTGATTTTTATTATTAATTTTTACTATAAAAATACAGAAAATTAAAATGATAAGATGAAAATTTTAATTTAAAAATACAATACAAAATATGATAATTTAAATGCAAGATAACAATACAATACATAACATAATAATTTAAATACAAGATAAAATACAATACATAACATAATAATTTAAATACAAGATAAAATACAATACATAACATAATAGTTATTTATCACAATAATAATTTAGTAATCTGGTGGGTCGTTTCCAGATTTAGCACTATTCGAAAAAAAATTAGGATATGATCCAGAGAATTGTTGCGATTGTGGTTGTGATTGCGGCTGTGATTGTTGATTTCTTTTTTCAAGTATTTGTTGTTGTTGTCATTGTAGGTACTCAAAAACATTTGCAATCACGTTTTGCAATTATTGCAGGGCCGTCACGTTTTTGGAGAAAGGAAGTGGTGCATGATATAATGACTACGTGTATTATACTGCACAACATGATAATTGAGGATGTACATAATCTTAATGCACTAATTGAAAATGCCGTAGAGGCTCCAATGCTAGAAATGATGGTAGATGAAAACCTCCTATTTGAACAACTTTTAGCTAGACATAAAAAAAATTAAGGATAAAAATGCTCATTCTGAACTCCATAATGCATTAATAGATCATTTATGAGAGCAACATAATAATTTTAAATATTGAGTGCTTATGTAATGTTTACATAATTATTTTTCACTTTTATTTGAATTTTTTAATTATATTATATTATATTTTCTTGCAATTTATGTTATTTAAAAATTTACAATGAAATATAATTTTAAATTAAATAAAAAATTTGAAAAAATAAAATTATATAAACTAATTATTTGGGAAAAAGAAATAAAGGATTTATATTATGAAATAAGAAAATAAGAATGAAATAGAAATAATAATATAATACTGAGGAGAGATAAAAAGATTCTTTTTAAAAGAGTAAAATAGAGAACTGAGTTGGAGTTGGTTGCTTGAAAAAATAGAGAACTCTATAATTAAAGAGTAAAATAGAGTGTAGAGTTGGAGATGTCCTTATTTTATTGTAAACTATAATGTTTGCCTAAGTTTTGAGTTGGCTGAGGTCAAGAATTAGTTCAAGTAACGAAAAGATTGAATTTTTGACTGTAATTTGGTTGAATAGTGTAATATTTGTCGTTTTAGTGACGAGATTCAGAATAGTGATATAACTATTTTAATTCGAAGTTAGCCTTATCTACCATTTCCTAGGCTCATATAGCATTTGCAGAGAAAACTACAACAATATTGTTGGCGTAATTTCATAGGTAGAGTTTGAGAAGGATAGTGTGCACATAAATCTTATCTGTGTCCTAAGAAACAGAAAAAAATATTTCTCATAGACCCTTAACACAAAAGGTTTGGAAAGCATGACAAAGAATAAGGAAAACATGTCGAACAATGGGTTGAGCTAATAATATATGCTTCCCTCAACTTTGTAATTATATTCTCATTAAAAGACAATGCTTGTATTATAATTTGTTATGCAATTCAAGGAAGCTATAATTAGAAATCTTTCATTGCATAACTTAAATAACACATACAAAACTAAATTTATCAACACAAAATCTTTTCTATGATTTCCTTCTGATAAGGTCAAAACTATGCATCCAAAATATTTCTAAATTCAGAAGAAATGACAATTCCATCAAATACCATAGAAAGAAAACCAGAAATTACAATAAATGAAATCCGCAAGCGATTCATTATCGAATTGAAAGAAAAAAAAGAGAACTCACAAAAATATAGATCAGTCGACTGAAATAGAAAGCTCGAACAAAATCTTCAGAAAACTTGTTCAGAAAGAGTGATTGAAAAGAGCAAATCAAAAAAAAGATCGAGAGAAATCGTTGTCAAACTGTAATAGTTCTTCTCAGAAAACTCGTCCATAAAGAGTGATAATTGAAAAGAGCAAATCTCTTAACTCGTCCAGAAAGAGTGATAGAAAAGAGCAAATTCCAAATTGAAAGAAGAAGATCCCGAGAAATCGTTGTCAAGCTGTAATAGTTCTTGAAAGCTCTGAGACGACCCTCCATATTCAGATATACACAAAAATCACCGCTTGAACAAGAAGTAAAAGACAAATGAAACCCTTGAAAAAAGCACACATGACGATGAAGAGTTGTGTGCTGTAGACTCTTCTATATAATAGGAAAGGAATAGGAACTATATTATGCTAACTTGTTAATTTTATATATATATATATATATATATAATCACGTGACTCCACATGAAAAATGATAAGATGTAATAAATGCTAATAGATTTAGTATCAATTGAAATAGTCATCATATGCATAAACAAAAGGATAGCTTCTACTCCTGTTAAAAATATAAATTCATTTTGGTTAAATATTAATTAATATAAAAATAATTTTTCCACCTATTTAGACCTCATATCTCTATTGAAATATTAATAATTCATAAATCTCTTATAAAATAAATGCATACGTAATAATATCTTTATTAAAGAATTTTTCATAATTAGTTAAGACGTGTTCACAAGAAACTAACAATATATATATATATTTCAAATTTTAATTTAACGTGAACATGGACGAAGTTACAATAAAACTCTCAAATTGAGGCTCGTAAGCCTTCGATATGGGATGGAGAACAACCATAAACACGGGGGGTGTTACAAATAATTCAAAGTTAGAGTAGAAATCCTAAGTTGCTTAGCATATGTTATTATGGCATTTTCTTATTTATATTTTTAATTAGGATTTGTTAGTTTGAGTGGTAATATGGATGTTACTAGTTATTATGAATATACAGAAATATACAAGAGAATAGATAGAACTTGAATTAAAATTCAAGAACTTTTGATTTTATAAATAAAATATTTTCCTTCATAGGTCAAATTTCGAAAGTTGCAATTGAGAAGTGGAAAAGATTGTGTTGGAGTTATCAATTGTGTAACAATCAAACCTAGCAAAAGCAAGAGTATGGAGGACTTCTTTCTTTATTGGTTTTTTAGCTAATTAGTTATTACATATTCATTATGTTTCCTTTACAGAAGTAACAAATATCTAAAATTAGATGCATTAACTTATTTATATATTGTGCCATGGTTGTAAGTTGTAACAATAGGTGGAGAAGCAACATACTTGGAAGGGTTGGAGGTAAATTGCGCACCATGAGGATGCGTTATTGTATCCATCAGAGGAATCAACTGCCATGTACTGGGATACATAGTTGAGAAGTCAGTCATTTGTCTGTGTTGTATGCATAGTGGAACTTATCCTCTGGAAAGGAACACTTCGAAATCAATAAAGTGGGATAGTAAAATGTATGCGTTTATCCTTCATAATCTAGAAAGAAAAAATTACCAAACATTTCAGAGTAGCATGATAATCTTATGGCCCATTTGGTCATGTGATATGAAATCATGATATGATATCATAATATGAAATTATAAGATGAAAATTGAAGTTTTGTTTGGACCTGTGATATGAATTTTTTGTGTTGTATATTTTCTCATAAACAAGAATCTCATAAATTGTAAGACTAGTAAAGTATTTTCAATTGTATATTCAATCTTACTAAATAAACAAAAAATTATAAAATCGCATAATAAATTATTACAAAACTATTTGTTCTCACTTAAATAACTGTTTCATCTAACTTTAATTCAATTAAAAAATTGAACATAAATTATAGTATACTAGTCTTTAATATATTCTTCCCACATAGTACGAACAAGCTCCTCATGTTGAACTTACATTCTCGATCATATGACTAAGAAGACAAAGCAACATGGTTACTTTGAGCCATTTGTTGATCAATATCATCCACAACTACATTTTCATGCTCATACACCATAAATATTTCATCACTATTGGATTTTGGTGGGTCAAGTTATCTCGAGATATATGAGGTCAAAACTAGGTGTAATTTATTCTAAATACACAACATCCAAGTGGATTCGCATATATATGGGATACATAAAAAAATCTTTGTCACCTCCCACACCTTTCTTCCATCTCGCTTGCCACTCTCTTATGTATCTGGCTTACGTATGGATCAAGAAAGATAAATGCATCTAGTGTGTATTTAGTGTGGTTCACATGTATCTAACATACATGACTATCTCACTCGCCTCCTCCCTATCATGCTCGCCTACCTCCCAATCAGTACTTTTGAAACAAGTTTTTATAAAATTTGCAAATACAAAGGTACGGTAAAAAATTGATTGATGAGAACTTCAAGCGCAAATAATTTTACTTTGCAAATTCTTAACCTTTTTTTCCGAGTAAAAATCATGTTTAGTGACTAGTTCTTATTGAACTTCAATTTGTAGAAGTTTTTTCTTCAACTTTAAACAAAAATATATTGTCCAAATACATCAAGACGTGTTGGATAAACTAATTAACTACATTTACTTTTGCGCAACATTTTAATATCACTAATGTCTCGATGAATAATTGACCTTATGGGGTAAAATCACACTCGTCCAGATGTCCGAATAACGTGGAAACATGTAGCAAGTATGATTGATTACAATGATCGAGTTAAGAAGCATTGAGAAACACTTATGGAATCAGATCAATTGTTAGAATGTAGGCTCCCACTATCTGTCAATGGACCAGGTCCCTTGACACAACAAGAACAACAATAATAAGTAAAAGTAGTAAAGTAAACAACACATGTTGTTTACGTGGAAACCCTCTTGCTCAAGGGCGGTGAAAACCATGACCTGTACTTACAGGATTTCAACCCAAACTTCATTCATCTCAAAAGGAGCAACGATTCAGATTACAGACTTTTGTAACCTAGGAATTTAACTCTAAATCCCCCCCCCCCCCTCCCCCATAGGAAACAACTCTGCTGCCTACTAAATCAACTAACTCTGATTGATTCAGACTTCTTTTCAAACTAAGCAACAACTTTGTTACCCACTAACCCGACTAACTCTAGTTGACTTAGACTTCATCCACTAACCATTGCTAACTCTAGCAATAACTCAAGATTAACAATGAAATGAAACACTGATCTAATTCCTGTATAGCTTAGGAATAGATCTAAAAAGATAAGCACTGAAGTATAAATCATAAGACAGCTAAAGATGCTAACAACTCTATCAAGTCCTATTGTTCTTGAGGAAAATACTTCTGGAAAAGATGATTTTTGTTGTGTTCTTGAACTTTTTGAGGAATACAAAAATCTAAGTTGTGTCTATTGAGAAAAACCATATATATGCTAGACACAACCTTAGAAACCACGCTATTGGCTAACAGCCCTGCCATGTTGTACGAGAGATGTGCACCTTCTCTAGCAGACCTGCAGCTGACAGAGGTTGCACAATACTTTTTATAGGTATCCCGTTCTCGCTAGGAACATCATTCCTTTGTGGGATCAATTCCCCTTATTAGATCCCGTTGTTTGTCAAATCATCAAAACTAAAAATAACATTTCCCCCCTTTTTGATGATGACAAATATGAAACCAATAATCAACACTTCCCCCTATCACACAAATTCCTCTATCAACCACAACACTTCCCTGTGAACTAAACCATAAATCTATCATATTACTATGCAACCAATAATTTCCCCATTTTGGCATTGTAAAAAAAGGTAGTAAACCAAGATTAAAAGTAAGCATGCAAGGTAAGATCATAGCCTATTGGCAGCACAAGCATAAAACAAAAAATATAGAAGTAAGAATGATCAATAGCAAAACAGAGATCCATTTCATTGCATAAGAAGCAACATTCAATACATTAGAATTAAACTTCTAAGAGAACCCCGTGAGATTGCCTACACAAAAATAAGGAATTAAAAGGAGGACTGGATAAAGATTGGGTAGGGACTAGGGGAGGAAGGTTTTCGAGTAAGAGAATGAATGACAAGAGAGAGATGATCATTAGAAGCATAATTGGATTTGATTAGTTTCTATTTAAGTTCAGCATTTTGAGCCAGAAGTGCTTCATCCTTAGCTTTCAATTCAGAGACTTCGGCTGAACCTAGTCCCTCAGTTTGTGCCTTTGCCAACTGTGCCTTTAGTAGTGCTATTTCTACATCCTTTTGACTCACCAACGTTGTAACCTCTTCTAACTTATGCTTTAGTTGACTTAGTTCAACCACCAATATAGACATTTTGCTCAAGTGGCCTGTTCTTCCTTCCATGCACTCACAATCAACAAGAGTGTTCATGGAGAAAGACCGCTTCACTGTCCATACAGTACCTACTCCTAGAGGAATCTCCAAGTGTTTGAACACTTTGGTCAGGAAGTAGCCATACCCCATGTCATGTTTTCCTTTTTATCTATTATTGTCTTGTGCATGTGTTCGGGTATGAGGGTTGGAAGATTCAATAGATCGAACTTGCTAAGTGCCTCCATTAAAAACAAATCAGCCACAGAAGCAACTGTTCTTTTCACGGATATTGGGAGGAGCACTTTGTTGACAAACTCAGAAAACAATTGATAATCCCCCTTTAGAGGGATGCCCACACAATTCATCTTTGAGAGTTTTCCACACTCCTTGGCAAAGCTTTTGATACATGATTGTCAAACCATGGATCTGATCCCTTCCCCGGGCACATTCAGAATTTCACCCAATGTTTCCTCTTTCACATGAAAGATTATGTCCTAAACTTGTGTATTGAGGCTTCCATCCTCAGTGAACTCAACATTGTAATAAAACTGACTCACCTATTCCTCAATTAATACTGGAGAGTGATTCATGAATAGGTGAGTCCATGATTGGATTTCAACAGCATCAGCCAAAGTGCTCATCTCGGGCATTGTGATGATCTCAAGATCAAATAATCTTCCACTCAAGACCTTCTGCAATCTTAGATTTTCAACTATTTCCCCTTTTGTTGCCTTCGTCTCATCTGTCATTTTCTTCCTTTTTGAACTTGGTCCATTCTAAAACTTGGACTTAGGATTTTTGATAGGTTTCTCAGTGTAAGGTGACACTTCTCTTCTTCTCTTAGATGTCTTTTTCACTCTCTTCTTTACTGGTTCCTTTTCTTCTCCCTTCTTCGAAATAATCACTCCTTTTTCTGAAGATTTCCTAGACTTTGGTTTTTCCCTTTTATTTTGTAGTGCCTTATTCTTTCTCTTGTCCACTGCAAAGAGGATGTCCTTTGACACAATGTCACTCTCTGATTGTTCATTTGGAACTTCAACTACCCCCTTAATTGGGATCAATATCACCTTTTCTCCACTCTCTCTTCTTCTTATGTTGCCTTACTTGCCTTCATTGCGTCACTCACAAGTTTTTGAGTAGCACCCTTGGTAGAGGGTTTCTTTGTTGATTTCTCCTCTACAACTTTCTCATTTCCTTTGTTTGTAATAGAGAATATCATTCTCTGTATGGCCCAACTTCTGGAGTTCTGTCAAATCTGGGTTCAGTATTCTCAAGGAACTCCTCCTAAAAATTGTTTCCTTCCTCAGTCCTTATTCCTTCTCTCATTTCTGTAAGACTTTCCACCACTAATTCCTCACTTACAGCCAGAATGTTACATTCAGACTTCCTATTTTCAGGAAGGTCTCCCTCAAAAAAAAGATTAGAAAACATGAAGCAAGGAGAATTGCGATGGGATGATGAGAAAGGGGCATTAAGATCTCAAGATGACTAAATCACTGGAGTGGCTAAGTCACTGGTTTCAGGAACGTCAACCGGAGGAATGGTTGAGATTTTTATAGGAGAAAGATCACTGGAAGTAGTGTAGAAGGCTATTGTGTCTATTTCATTCATGGATTCCATCATCTTTTGAGATAAAAATGGTGATTGAGATATATTCGAGGAGAAAAACAAAGAAAGAATAGATAAAGAGTGACTAGGGTTTTCATAAACTTAGGGAAAAGAGTTTGAAAATATTAGGAAGAAAAGAAAAGGGTTTTCATCCCTTTGATTGGATGCATCGCTTGGACTTAAAGCTATGGAACAACAGTAAGAATGACTGATGACTAACATATGACAGTTGATGCTTATTGTGACCAACGACACTAACCTACGGTACAAGTGTCTACGATCGTCGATAATATAGTAACCTAACTAAAGGTTGGGGTTGTGTCCCAAGGGAGTGGATTTGAGAATTGATAGAAAAATAAAATTTAGTTCTAACTAGTCATAGCTAAATAGAGTAAAAACATAGTACATTAAAGGGGGTGACACAAAAGTGTCAAATATCAATTGGGGGTTTTGTCACAAGTAGTAAAAACAACAAAAATAACAAGAAAATCAAGTATGGGGAAAAGTTCTTGGGGTTTGACCGCAATACAAGTTGAGATAAATCGTTGGGTACATGCTTTCAATATGAAATTTGCAAGATAATAGTGACTAGGCTGAGCTTTAGATGGAAATAAGTTCCCTTTCGGGAAACCTACCCTGTTTCAAATGTATTCCTCACGGACACTCATTTGCTGCATGAAGGCCAGCTTATGCCTTACCCCACTCACTCTCTCGAGTTGAGTGTTAGGATATGGGACTAGGGCTCACCCTCTCGGGCTAAACCTCATGTCAACCCACTCCTTAGGCCATCAGTTTAGCGGTCTTGGTTTCGCGACCTCCCTCTCGGGCAAGCCAAAAACACGTAGGTGGTTTTGTTTTTGCAACTACAAACCCATTAAATTAAACCACAACCACTAGGTGAAATCACCATTAAAATACATTTAACCTATCAGCAAGCAAGACCCAACAACAATATCAACACATATTTGCTACATCACACCCCAAGAATGGGGGTTTTTAGCCACACATCAAGAAATAACAAAATACACCTAAAATGATACTAAAATCAAATGGGTATAAGGAATTAAACCTTAATTTAAGCAAAGGAAGAAGAATGGAGAAGACCCACCTCCAACTTGGGGAAGATGAAATCCTTCTTTCTTCAAGTCTCCCAAAAAGACCCTCTCCAAACTTGAGAGAAAATATCCCCAAAAAAGTACTATTATACTGTGAAAATTATAATAATGGTTCAACTCTCTAAAAATTAATAAAGAGTTAAGTATTTATAGACTTCAAAAATTAGT
The DNA here is from genome assembly GCA_037074985.1 of Solanum bulbocastanum. Taxonomy (NCBI): domain Eukaryota; kingdom Viridiplantae; phylum Streptophyta; class Magnoliopsida; order Solanales; family Solanaceae; genus Solanum; species Solanum bulbocastanum. Next base: position 33,985,721 of record CM073597.1, on the reverse strand, counting down.
GATGGCGGATCGCTCGGAGAGGTTAGTCAAAGTCGTTGAATGACTTGGCGACTTGCCCTTCTTCTGTCTCATCGCCGTTTCGTGCTTGCCTTCAGCATCTTCACATTCTGGACCATTGGGCAGTATGGCACTGCTTCGCAAAATTGTTTGGCGAAGCGCCGACTGCTTCTTTCATCGTCCTTTTGATCCTCTTCCTTCAGGGCTTCACGAAATGGAACAAAGGGCAGAATCTGTCCCTTTAGCGATTCGCCAAGTGTGCTTGGCATAGCTCAAGCTTCATTTTTTTCATTCTTTTTGGCCTTTTTGTTCCTTTTTGGACGTGAGTTTCCATGCTTGCATTCAAACTTTAAATACTTGAAACTTAAGAGTTTTCGTTAGATATTGAGACAAAATAAGCATTTGAGGACACTATTTCTATTAAAATAAAACCCTAAATGAGTCCAATTTGTGGACTCATCAGCGGTCCCGACAGTTCTCATTACAAGTTTAAAAATAATGTAAAAAGTGCTAACCTTTATATAGGACCAGGTCCCTCTTTGCAATTTGAGGATGCTAATCACTAAACTGTTATGACCTTCTTTTATTCATGCAATTCCTTATAAGTGTATACCTGTAAAGGTACGAGATTGATCTTACCAAACTAAGCATTAATAATAACAAGGATACTTGCCTCCTAATAATAGACAATGAGGGTTGGATGCTTTGGATAAACTCAACTCAGTCCATTTTCATCATTCCCAACTTCAAACTGTTACTCTCAAACTGATCCTTGCTCAGAGCTTTAGTGAAAATGTCAGCAATTTGATCTTCATTCCTGTAATATTGCATACAAATGTTCCCCTTTTTCTACATTGTCTCTTAGAATGTGATGTATCACATCAATGTGCTTGGTTCTTTTATGTTGTACTGGATTCTTGGCCATATTGAGAGCACTAGTGTTGTCACATAAGAGTGGGATAGTGTGAGTGAGTACTCCAAAGTCTTAAGTTGCTACTTTATCCATTGTAGATGAGCACAACATGATGCAGTTGCTACATATTATGCTTCAGCTGTAGAGAGAGCCACTGAATTTCGTTTCTTGGTTCCCCAGGATATGAGTGAGGATCCCAGAAAAGGAGCCATTCTTGAGGTGCTCTTTCTATCCACTAGATACCCTACGTAATCTGCATAAGCATATCCCACCAGTTCAAAGCAGTCTCCTGAGGGGTAAAGTAGAATCAGATCCCATGTCTTTATCAGATACCTAAGAATCCGCTTGGCAGCTTTCAAATGTCACTCATTGGGGCAAGCTTGAATCTATCACACATACCCACACTAAACACAATGTCAGATCTACTTGTTGTCAAGTCTAGTAATCAACCAATAATGCCTCTATACATAGTTTACTTCACCATAGGACCAGAATCATCTACACCAAACTTTTACTTTATACCCATGGGAGTATCAATAGGCTTAACATCCATCATGTGAAATTTCTTCAGCAGCTCCTTTATGTACTTTTCTTGACAAATAGAGGAACCACTTGAAGTTTGCTTGATCTATAGCCCCAAAAAAATCTCAACTCTCCCATCATACTCATTTCAAATTCACTTCCCATCAGTGAAGCAAATTCCTTACACAAGACCTCAAAAGTTGCTCCAAAGATAATATCATCAACATATACTTGAATGATGAGCAGTTATTTGCCTGTTGTCTTCAAGAAGAGAGTATTGTCTATTTTTCCTCTTTTGAATCCATTTTCCAGAAGAAATTTAGACAGCCTCTCATACCAAGCTCTAGGATCCTTTTTCAGTCCATAAAGAGCCTTATCCAATTTAAGCACATGATTTGGATAGTCGATATCTTCAAATCAAGAGGGTTGCTTTACAAAAACCTCTTCCTTCAGGTAGCAATTTAAGAATGCAATTTTTTACATCCATTTGGAACAATTTGAATTCCATGAATTCTATGAAGGCAATCAAAAATTTGATATCTTCCATCCTAGACACATGAGCAAATGTTTCATCATACTAAATGCCTTCTTCCTGATTATATCCCTGAACCAGCAGCCTCGATTAGTTTGTACCATGTTCATCCAACTTGTTTTTGAACACCCACCTGGTCCCTATCACAATTCTATCAGGGGGTTTTGGTACCAGGTGCCACACTTAACTTCGTTCAAATTAATGAAGTTCCTCTTGCATGGAATTCACCCAATCAACATCTTTCAAAGCTTCCTTGATATTTTTAGGATCAATGTTTGATATGAATGCTGAGAATGCCACTAGATTTCTAGTTTTGGACCTAGTATGCATCTAAAAATTCAGGGGGTGAAATGAGATTATCAAGAGGATGGGATGACTTGTGTTTCCACCCTGACTTAGTTGTTAGGGGTTGAAGTTGATCAGCTTGTTCGTCTTCACTTTCAGAATCATTATTGTTCGGTTGAGCTACATCCTCAAGTTCAACATTGTCAAACAAACAAGGTCCCTCTTAAGGTTCAACATCTTCATTGGCTTCTTTAGTTTGAATAGGTTCAACACTATTAGGATTTTGACTTCTTCAGCTTGTGACTCATTTAACCCATATCTTTGAATTTGAAGTAGTTCTTCCAGCTCATCGTCATCCTTGTTCTTTAGATCTGTGAGATCACCAGTTTCATCAAAGATTGCATGAACACTTTCTTCAATGCACAATGTTCTCTTATAGTAAACTCTGTAAGCTTTACTTGAAGAGGAATAACCCACAAACACTTCTTCATCACTTCTAGGATCGAATTTTCCTAGATTACCTTTCCAATTGTTCAATACAAAACATTTGCACCCAAAAGCCCTTAGATAACTCAATTTGGGATTTTTATTGTTGAGTAACTCATAAAGAGTTTTGTTTAATAAAGAACTAATCAAGCAACTGTTGGTCACATAATAAGCAGTGTTAACAGGTTCAGTAATAGCATCGACCTTACTTGCCCATGACTTAGGAAGGATTCAAAGAGCTTCCTGACCTGTTTACTTAGGTGAACAGGCTCTCCCAAGCAGCATAGCTCATTAGTGATGGAGGAGAATCTGGTGTGCATATCATGGACTGTTTCTCCTTCCTTCATAGTGAAGTTCTCATACTGAGTAGTCAACATGTCTACCTTTGACTCCTTTACTTGTTCAGTTCCCTTAGAGCAGTCTTGAGGCAGTTGATGAGTTCACGATTTGGACTCATTTAGGGCTTCATTTTAATAGATTTAGCATCCTCAAATGCATATTTTGTGCCAATAACTGAAGTAAATCCTTGAATTTCAGGTATTTGGATTGAGGAACAAAATATGGACATTATTGAGGAAAAAGGAGCAAGGTAGCTAAAAGAACAAAGAAAAGAAAGCCTAAGGATCGCCTAACCAATTAGGCGAGTCGCCGAACGGCCATTGTCTCGCCTAATGTTCTAGTGTGCCAAGCCTTGAAGGAGAAAGTCAAGTCAGTGATAGAAATGAGCAGTTGGTGAGTCAGCGAATGATTTCACAATGCAGTGCCATATTGCCCAAAGTTTTAGAACTTGAAGATGCTGAAGGCCAAACCAAAAAGGCGATGGAACGGACCAAAGGGCGGATCACCGAGCGGATCGGCGATCCCGACTTATTGCATTGAACGGTCCTTTACAACAAATTTTTGGGTGACTATAAATACGTTTTTAAATTCTTAGTTTTGTATCTAGTTTAGAATTTATCATTGATATTATTCAGTTTTCAAGTTAGAGAGCTTAGAACTGAGTTTAGAGACATTTTTACTTAGCTTTGAAGAATTGAAGATTTCCATTTCTAAGAAATTAAAAGTGGGTGTTGAAGATTTTTCATCTTAGATCTTTGTAAAGACTATATAAATCTTACCAGTTGGTGGAAACACAATTTGGTAACGATTTTTACCTTTTTGTGATGTCTAGCTAAAATCTCAATTCTTGGGGTGTGATTATGTGATTATGGATTGATTTCGCTGCTGGATATTGTTAATTGATAGTGTAAATGCTGTTTAAAAGTGATTTAGTTTTGTAATTGTGGTTGAAATTAATGGGTTGTAGTTACAAATACAATCCTAACTTTGTCTTTTTGGCTTGCTCGAGAGAGAGGTTTTAAAACCAAAATTTTTGAATCGATGGTCTGGGTATTGGGTTGTCATGGGTTCAGCTCGAGAGAGTGAAACCTAAACCTTTTTCCACATATTCAGCTCGAGAGAGTGAATGGGCTAAAGCAAAAGCTGTTCTTAATTGCTGCTTATTGGTGTTTGAGAGAAATCAATTTGATTCGGGGTAAATTGTTCGAGAGAAATTTTATCCCTACTAAAGTCTAGCTTATTCACTGATTTATAGTTATTCACTATTAATTACAGTTGCCCAATTGTCTACCTTAGCCCATAATCCAATCACATCCCAAGAACCTATCTCTATACTTGCTATTTTCGTGTTATTTGCTATTGTAGATGATATTTGAAACCAAATCCCCTTGATATTTGACACTTGTGTCACCCCATATTTGAACCATGATTTTATTCGTAAATGATTTTTGCTATGATTAACTTGAGCATATTCTTACTTGCCTATTGATTCTCAATTACAAACCATTCCCTTGGGACTGAACCCCAACTCACTTAGTTGGGTCATATTACTAATTAACGATCGTTGGCACTTAGTATTGGAGGAAATGCCTTGATACATTTAATCAAAATGTCGCTGCTGCCGGGGAGTGGTGCTACTTGAGAATTTTTAGTTAAGTTGAATTTTGTTCTTGGTAGTTCTAGTAAAACTTACTTAATTTTTAGTTTTGGTGTGTGTGTTGCTATTTTGAGCAGAAACTTAGAGCGTATTTGGTAGCAACAGTAACCAAATAGATCACCCTATTTCGAGATTGATGATGTTAAGGGATAACATTCTAAATTTCAAGAAATTGGAGGGTGAGTCCATGTATGAGTTGTGGCAAAGGTTTAAAATCTTATTGTAGCAATGCCCAACTCATGAGAGTTCAAATAAACTACTTCTGGAATGTTTATATCGGGGTCTCAGCCCCGAAAATAGTATAATGGTTCACCTACTCTCTTCGGGCTGCTTGATATGACACTCCTATGAGACCACAACCCAACTCCTTGATTGTGTGGCCAAAACCAACAAGGAGACTGAGAAGGACCAAAACATGGCCACATTATTGGGTTAGCTGGATATCTTGGCCCAAAAGTTCAAGGACTTGGAGGTACTGTCCAAAAAGATGGACAGGTACATCCCCTCTCACGAGCATCGAAAGATGAAGAAGTAAGAGGGCGAGAAAATTAAAGAGGTCCTCTTACTCATTCTACACAAAGTCGAAAGACATGACAAAGTGTTGGAGGAGACAAGAGAAAACATCTTGATGTTGAACCAAATGATGACCTCACATTCTATGCTCATTCATCTACTAGGGTTCCAAATGGACCAAGTACTGAATGACCTCTACCCAGACCCAAAAGGGGGGTTTCCTTATGAAAATGAGGCAAACCTCACTAATGGATTTTAAGTGGGGACTTGTATCGTGCCACGACGTTAACTAAGGTGCTTCTTGGGAAGCAACCCAAGGTTTTATCGCTTTAGTTTTTGCTTTAAGAAATAATGGTGTGTTATTTGTGTAGGTCAAAGTGGGAAAGTTCTTGAAAAGTGTAGGTTGGCAAGCTAAAGTCCAGTCGGCACATCGTTGAAGGGGTCGGCAAGCCCAGCCTAGACTGCCGTTGGACTCAAGACAATTTAAAATTGGAGTCGGTAAACTTGGCGTGCCCAGGAGCTACTTGGCAAGTCGCCGACTAGGTCGGCTATCGCAGCCTAGTCCGCCGTTTGGACCCCTTCATTAACTGGAGGTCTTGCAAAACTCAGCGAGGTAAGTGACCACTCGACATGTCACTGAGTGGGTCAGTGATCACGACTAATGTCACCGAATGGATGAGAACTGGACGGTTTGTAATGGCCAAAGGTTTAAACTTTCAAACTCTTTCACTTTCCCTCACTTTCAATCTTCCCAAACTCACACCCGCACTTTAGTTTTGATATTTTTGCATGTCTAAAGTATTTTAGTCGTTGATTTGTGCTTGGATTGGGATTACATTGCTGCCTAACATTTTAATATTATTTTTAATCGGTATTTAAGGTTGGTTTTTCGAACCCTAAGTTTACTTTTGGCATTTTTTACTCACTTGCAATGATCTTATCTTAGTGATGTGTGTTAGGCCTCTCTGATAGTGTTAATTTTTTTGAATGCCTATTTTAATTTGATAATCTTGTCTGTAATGTTTATATTGTTGAAATCCCTTAATTTTATGCCTTAAAATTTGTTAGAATTTTTGGGGTTGTGTTTGCATGTTGTTGGGTCTAGTTGAGTGAAGTTTAAGTAACCCGTAGTTGTGCCGAATTACATAATTTGCCCAATGATAGAGCGGGTGACGTCATTCTTAAGGGCAAAAGTCGTCACATAGCCAAATTTGGCAAAATCGACAAAATTCTGAGTATTTCGGGGTAATGGGTGTTATGGGTCTTACTTTAATTTAATAATTGCATGCTTTGATTTTGTTTTTAGGGGTTATGGGGTTGAATTCAAGAAGTTGGGTTGAAAGTAGGCACGTTGGGTTGTTTGGAGAGCTGGGTCGAGCTCGCCGAACCACTCGGCGGTTCGCCGAAGGTCCCCACCTAGCCATTAATTTTATTCTATACTTGTAGTTTGACTCTGTAACTTCCGACGAGAAGCTTGAGGTCGCCGAAGGTACTCGGCGACTCGTTGAAAGTCCTCTTGTTCGCTCTTTATCTGCACCCTTGTAACTTAAACTGCATTGTAACTTTCGACGGGCTAATCATGGCTCGCCGAATGATGCCACAATTTGTCGAAAGGTCTTCCCGTCACTGACTTGTCAAATTTTTCTGAGAATTTTGATCCAATCCTTTTGGCGAGCCCGATCTAGCTCGCCAAAGCGATTCGGTGGCTCACCGACCTGTTCGGCGAGTCTGTCTGGAATAATTTTTCTGTTTCTTTAATTTAAATATTTCTAACTTTTTCCTGATGTTTTGCAGACATGGCTAACCAGAGGTTGTAGGTAGATAAATGGCGCCCCGAAAGAAGGTTAAGGGGATAAAACTAAATGAGGATGTTGCTGTATCCAGGGCCAATGCCACTAAACTTTCCACATCTGGTGGGAAGGGAAAAGGCAAAGGGAAAGCTACCAGTGTCATCGGAGGCCAACTCCGATAGTGACGTCATATATGCCACTCATCTCACTACTTCTGAGAGTGAGGGTGAGCACCAGGAACCTCAGACTGTAGCTTTAGATGATGATGAGCTGGTAGAAGCACAGGGGGAAGAGTTGTGGTAAAAAAGGATAAATGATCCGTCTAGGATCAGGACTCCTCAAGCCACCCGTTCTCCTACTCCAGCTTTATAGCAAGTTGTAGTCCTAGCACCTTCTGTACAAAGACCTATTCCTAAGTCGATGAACATATTAAAGACTGAGGGGCTGAGGACGATTATTGAGGAGAAGCGTTTGTCCACAGATGGAGTAATTAATAGGTATCCAGATATAATGCGCTGCATAAAGTCGCACAAGTTCTAGCTATTTACTAGACCCTGCAGATCTTATATCCCAAATTGGGTCCGGGAGTTCTACGCTGCTTATGGAGCATTGATATCACAAAGAATAAAGCAGGCAACAACATTCCAACTGGTTGATCATGTAGTTGTCCGGGGCAAGAAAGTGTTGTGTAACAACATTACTATTAATGAGGTTCTGGAGTGCACAAACAACATTGCTGATGCTCACCAGTACAGAATGAAGACTAAGTCCTTAGAGGAAATAAAAAGTTGGCTCGCCCCTCTCATATGTGATGGTACTACAAGGTGGTTAGAGGCAGGGGTCCCGATAGAAAAGAGGGACTTACATGTAGCTGCTAGATATTTGTTTTGCTTGATTAGCAGTACTGTTATGCCATCCCAGAATGAGTCCGTTCTTTCCCACTCAAATGTAGCTTATCTTGGCGCGATCATTGCACGAGAGCAAATTAATTTGGGGATGATCGTTAAGAAGGAGATGGTCATGAGAGCCAAGCAGTGCCAGACCTCACTTCCTTTTCTGGTCTTAATCATCAAGCTATGAAGTCGGGTTAGAGTCCCTAGAGACGCAAAGAAGGATGTGGAAGTGATTCCCACATCCTCTACTGATATCTGGAGGATCGAAGAAAAAGATTTAAAGGAAGAGGCAGAGAAGAAAAAGAAGAAGAAGAAGAAGGCAGCCCCGGTGGACTCTTCCCCGGTTATAGACACAGACTCATTACCTGCAGAGGCATCTTTGCCTACTCCATCCCCTGGACCTTCAGGTACTTCTTTTATTGTAACTTATGACACTCCAAGTTCGTCTACTGCTACACTGCCTCCTAGACCTGCTGCTGCTACTTTTTCTCGGACTCTGCTCACTCGCGCTTCATTACTCCGAATGGGGCAGCTTGCCCATTCTGCTGATTGTTGGGCTACCAGAATAGACACCTTCATTATGGGCATGATTCAATCTGCCTTGGCTGATGATGTAACACCATTGAGTGCTACCATTGACTCCCTTACAGATAGGATAGTGGTGTGTGAGGATGTCCAAGGGGCCACCGAGGAAGTGACGACGCTGAATGCCACTATTGCTGTGTTGAGGAGTGATGTGGATAAGCTAAAGTCCATAGACATGTCCATGAATTTCAAGACAGTGGAGATCCCAGATGTGTGAGATATGCCTTCGGCTACCACCAGAGATGAGGTTAGAGTTGACGAGATAGCTGATCCCGAGTTTGAGGTAGAGACTGATGAGGATATGCTTGAGTGGCTAAGAAGCTTCGTATGAGGGCCTTACTGATACTGAGGAGTCTATGGTAGATGCAGTTGCGCAGGTTTCTTTGGCCAATACACCCTTGGTTGATCCTAGTACAACTGTTATTTTTTCTGAGGTGACTCCGAGCACCGATGCCCAAGATCAGATAGATGGAGTGACTGTGTAGACATGATCCTTCTTTACCTCCCTCTCTGTCTTTCTTTATCTTGACTTTTGAATATTTTAGTTTTGTTTGCATTTGAGGACAAATGATTTTATTTGTGGTAGGGTGAGGCCCACCTTTTGTGACTCTTTTTTTTTTGTGTATATATCTGGGTTTTGAGCTAAAATTGTGTGTTACACTATTTTTGTGGATGATTGAGCTTGTGGCTCCTTGTTTTGAATTGTAAATAATTTTTGGACCCTTCCAAAAAAAAATTGTGCCACCTCTTGTTTGTGTTAAATGTGGTTGTTCTCTTACAGATTTGAGTATCGATTTGATCAATACCAATGACTTGAATAGTTCCCATAATCGAACAAAAATTAAAGGGCGGCTACAATGAGGCCAAATGAAGTTGCATAGACAATATGTGAACTTTTTGCATCATGTTGTGACTAACCAAGTATCAAATTAAGTCTCTTGTGATGAACATTGCACACTAGCAAAAGTGTGGAGTCTTGTTTGACATTGGTGTCAATGCCTTGTGTGATGAGTTTCCCGTGAACCATGTGTGATGACACCTACAATTTGCCCCGTTGGTCTAGTTGACTAAGTGATGCAATCTCTTGATATGATCTTAGGCAACTTTGAAAAGTGTGAAACAATTTGACATTATACCTCTTTTATGGCCTACCTTGTGAGTGTGTGAACCCTATTTGAACACCCTTTGAGCCTTAGCCTTTTCTTGGAAGAAACATGATAAAATTGTGACCTTTCTTGACCTATTAGCCATAATCCTCATGATTTGTGGTTTGTGTGAATAGCCAACTTAGGCCAAAAGCCTAAGTTGGGGGTGTGGTGAAAAGAGAAGGTAAATCAATAAGTGCAAGAAAGTCCCTTTTGACCTATGTTTTTGATAAAAATGGAACCCCTCCATATAAAAAAAAAAACAATAAAGGAAGAAAAGAATGAAAAAGAAAAAGAATGAAAAAGTTGTGGAATAAAGTTGTGAAAGTGCAAGGAAAGTGGGATGTCCAAGCAATCCATGGAAGATGAATAATGGGGTGACTTTTGAGCATGAATGAGAATGATGAAGAAACGGAAAGCAAGTGTTGTTCACACCACATGTCATGAGGATTACATCCATTGACCCTAAATGAACATACCTTTGCACTCAACCCCATTACAAGCCTTGAAAAGACCTTTTTGATCTTGAGTGAGCTGAAACAAGTGTTGATTGGAAAATAATGGCAAACCTATGGGTGAAATCATGCATTGTGTTCATCTTTGTGAGTGTGAGCGTTGCATTTGATTCCGAAGCTTTAAATTGTGAACCATTGTATGTTAATATGGAATCATTCTTTGTGTGAGGGCAGTTGAGTACCTTTGTTGAGCTTGAACTTGCATTTGAAGCAAGTATTGTAAGCTTGAAATTCTTTGATAATGGTTAGTCACAACTTGAATTTGAGTCTTCTTGTGTGCATTCATGATTGAGTCCTATGTTGCACTGTTTGAGACATCCTTTTGAACTTTCAAACTTGAGGACAAGTAAAAGTTTAAGTTGGGCTGTTTATGAGTCCATGATTTGGACTCATTTAGGGCTTCATTTTAATAGATTTAGTGTCCTAAATGTATATTTTGTGCCAATAACAAATGTAAATCCTTGAATTTCAGGTATTTGGATTAAGGAACAAAGTATGGACACTACTAAGCAAAAAGGAACAAGGCAGCTGAAAGAACAAAGAAAAGAAAGCCTGGGGATCGCCTAACCCATTAGGCAAGTCACCGAACAGCCATAGTCTCGCTTAATGTTCCAGTGTGCCAAGCCCTGAAGGAGAAAATAACGTTAGTGATAGAAACGAGCAGTTGGTGAGTCACAGAACGGTTCCGCGATGCAGTGCCATATCGCCCAAAGTTTTACAACTTAAAGATGCTAAAGGCCAAAGAAAAAAGGTGATGGAATGGACCAAAGGGTGGATCGCTAAGTGGATCTGTGATCCCGACTTGTTGTGCCGAATGGTCCTTCGTAGCATATTTTTGGGCGACTATAAATACGTTTTTCAATTCTTTGTTTAGTATCTAGTTTAGAATTTATTATTGATATTGTTCTGTTTTCAAGTTAGAGAGCTTAGAACTGAGTTTAGAAACATTTTTACTTAGCTTTGAAGATTTCCATTCCTAAGAAATTGGAAGTGGGTGTTGAAGATTCTTCATCTTAGACCTTTGTAAAGACTATATCAATCTTACCCAATTGATGGAAACACAATTTGGTAACGATTTTTACCTCTCTATGATGTCTAGCTAAAACCCCAATTCTTGGGGTGTGATTATATGATTATGGGTTAATTTAGTTGTTGGGTATTGTTAATTGATAGTGTAAATGTTGTTTAAAAGTGATTTCGTTTAGTAATTGTGGTTGAAATTAATGGGTTGTAGTTGCAAATACAGTCCTAACTTCGTGTTTTTAGCTTGCTCGAGAGAGAGGTTTTGAAACCAAAATTTCTAAATTGTCAGCTCGAGAGAGTGAACCCTAAACCCTTTTCCACACATTTAGCTCGAGAGAGTGAATGGGCAAAAGTGTAAGCAGTTCTTAATTGCTGCTTATTGGTGTTCGAGAGAAACCAATTTGATTCGGAGTAAATTGTTCGAGAGAAAGTTTATACCCACTAAAGTCTAGCCTATTCACTATTAATTGCAATTACCCAATTGTCTACCTTAGCTCATAATCCAATCACATCCCAAGAACCCGTCTCTATACTTGCTATTTTCGTGTTATTTGCTGTTGTAGCTGATAGTTGAAACCAAATCCCCTTGATATTTGACACTTGTGTCACCCTAAATTTGAAACATGCTTTTATTCGTAAATGTTTTTAGCTATGATTGACTTGAGCATATTCTTACTTGCCTATTGATTCTCAATTACAAACCACTCCCTTGTGACTCGACCCCAACTCACTTAGTTAGGTTATATTACTATTTAACGATTGTTGGCATTTAGTATTGGATGAAGTGTCTCGATACGTTTAATCAGCAGTCCCAAATTTCTTTTGTTGATTCATAAGCAGAAATACGGTTGTACTCCTCAGCACCTATACCACACACCAACAATTTCTTTGCTTTGTAATTCTTTTCAATATTCTTTCTAATAGCTTCATTGTACTGTTGTCGAGTTTTGGGGATAACCCTAGTGATTTCTCTATCCTTCACTTCCATTGTAGGAACAAAGGGACCATCCAGCATTACGTCGCACAACTTACTGTCCTCACCCATTAAAAAGTTATACATCCTCGTCTTCCACCAGCTGTAAAACTGGCTATTAAAACGAGGTGGCCTTATAGATGATTGTCCTTCTTCTAAATTCAGTGGAGCAACCATCTTTCCACAGGAATCTCTCTTGGTGTTAACCAGCTAGAGAGCCCCTGCTCTAATACCAATTGTTAGAATGTAGGCATCCACTATCTGTTAATGGACCAAGTCCCTTGACACAGCAAGAACAACAATAATAAGTAAATGCAGTAAAGTAAACAACACAAGCAGTTTACATGGAAACCCCCTTGCTCAAGGACAGTGAAAACCATGACCTGTACTCACATAATTTTAGCCCAAACTCCGTTCATCTCAAAAGGAGCAATGATTCAGATTACAGACTATTGTAACTTTTGAATTTAAATCTAAATCCCTTCCCCCTATAAGCAATAACTCTGTTGCCCACTCAATCAACTAACTCTAATTGATTCAGACTTCTTTTCAAACTAAGCAACAACTTGTTGCCCACTAACCCAACTAACTCTAGTTGACTTAGACTTTATCCACTAGCCATAGCTAATTCTAGAAATGACTCAATATTAACAGTAAAATGAAACACTAATCTAATTCCTTTATAGCTTAGGAATAGATCTACAAAGATAAGCACTGAAGTATAAAACCTAAGACAACTAAAGACGCTACTAACTCTATCAAGTCATGTTGTTCTTGAGGAAAATACTTCTGGAAAATATGGTTTTTGCTATATTCTTGAACTTTTTCAGGAATACAAAAACTAAGGTTGTGTCTATTAAGAAGAACCTTATATATGATAGACACATCCTTAGAAGCCACGCTATTGGCCAATGGCCCTGCCATGCTGTATAAGAGATGCGCACCTTTTCCTGCAGACCAGTAGGTGACAGAGGTTGTAGTGTACTTTTTTCAGGTGTCCCCCTCTCGCACAGGAACATCATTCCTTTATGAGATCAACTGACCTTATTAGATCATGTTGTTTGTGACACCATCAAAACTAAAAATAACATTTTCCCCCTTTTTGATGATGACAAACATGCAACCAACAATCGACACTTCCCCCTATCAAGCAACTTTCCCTGATCAACCACAACACTTCCCCCTATCAAATAACTTCCCCTTATAAAGCAACCCCCTCCCCCTATCAACCACAACACTTCCCTGTGAACTAAACTAGAAATCTACCCTATTAATATGCAACCAATATCAATAAATTTGATATGATTGAAGAAGCTTTCAATGTCTACATCACAAGGACCACATTTCTCCAGCATGGCCCTCTAGGTTTGAGGAAACTTTTTTGGTTGTCGAGCCATTGCTAGGTGATCAAGCTGAGATAACTTTTTTATACGCAAATAACAAAAGCAACAAGATTCTCATTGGTTAATTTACAACTACAGAAGTAGTGGTCAAGAGAAAAACCGCTAGCACGACAAACTATACACAACTACAGAGTTTGACGATAATATTCACTGCTTTCACAAGATAGGAAACTTTGACGTAAAACAACATATTAAATAGTACATAGTTATTTAGATTATCTATTCATATAATGTTGAGACCTTATTTATTTTCTTATTCTCTGTTTCATATTCTGTTTCCTTAAATCATTATCATATTATCCTTTTGTGTTTCTTTACATATATCACAAAATAATAACATATATCCGGTATCTACATTTATTTACATATATCATCAAATTATCATGAATAAATTAAAACATATGTGGACTTAATAATTGATGCACAACTTCTGCTATGGACTACCTGACTAAGAGTGGAGTTGAGATTCTTAAACTTTCTGAGTCAATTTTTTAAAATGGAAATTCACAAAAGCTAGTACTGAGATGCAATTCTTAAATTTTGGGAATTTATGCAGATAAGGTGTTACGATCCAATCTCTCGAGTCATGATGAAACCTACTCTTACCTAGTAGTAAGTAAGCCAATGTGTAACACAGAACAACATGTAATAAGTATAAGGGTAGAAACAAACACACACACACACATATATATATATATATAGTTTTACGGCACGTGTGTTGCACGTGTATATTCTATATATAGTATGTGATGTTGTAAAATAGAATTAATATTACTAAATTAAATCTTTTTGGTAAATAATTATAATTGAACAAAATAGGACAAATCTTTTTAAATTATTAATACATATTGTCATAGAGTTACTTGTACTTTGAGATCAAAATTACCAGATATCATTAAAATATTTCAAAATACATTCAAAGTTAAAATATGGGAGAAAGTGGCATTTCTTTAATAATATTATTTCTAACTTCACTCAATTTTGTAAACAAATCTAACCAACAAAATAGAAAAAAACAATATCCATTCAAAAAATGTCACCATTTAAGTACAAATTTTGTCTTAAATATACATAATTGAAAGTTAGTATGTGCATGACACTAATAAGGATTACCATATATATTTTAATATTTTATCTTTATATGTAACATATCTTTTACAAAATATTATTACTTAATTGATATTTGAGTAAGACTATCATAACGATGTAATTTTACCAAAAAAGTGTACTTGGTTGTTATCATGAATGATGGTTATATATACTTCAGTAGAATAATTTAATTTTAATATATGAATAACATAACCTATGGTGAAAAATGTTTCCTTTCATTAAGTTTCTACCTTATCTTTCTAGAATTGTAGTTTTCTCCTTTTATTGCAGCATACATATCATATAGTTGTTGTCTAATGAAAGTATCTAGTATCTTAAATAAGTTTTATCATGATATAAAATATTTAAATTTTTCAGTAATGAAAATTAATATATGAATAAAATTTTAAGTATTATTTATAGAATCATTAATTTGATTTAAGATCATTTTATGATCAATCACTATTTTCTTATGTATTTTTATATAGCTAGTAAGGAGTGTATCTTGTGACGTAAAGAAAAATTATATGGAAGAAAACATAGCCAATGAAGAAGGAAGACGAAAATATGTGTTCATGCTATATTCACTCTAGTGCTCCATTTGATTTAAATCTCTTGCTACCAACACTTTACTTTCTCCATTCATTTTAACAAAGATATCTATTAAAAAAATTATTATAATCATTACTATGTTATCAGATTATAAAATAAGTGAAAATCTATTTTTAAAATAGTGAATTTAACATCAAAACTAATAATTCAATTGACTACGTTGATACCCATTGTTTTAGCAAAATTAGGAAGAAACTCCTTCGTTTGAGGAAAAAGAATAAAAAATAAAAACCAAAGAAGAAATATCTTACCCAAATCATATGCCTTTTTTCATATCTGTTTAATATTATTGTCTCTCCCGCAACTTTTCATCACTGACTCATTAAAATGGTAAGAAAAAATATGAGTGTGAATTGATGAATAATTTGGTACAATTTTTTCACCAACTCACTCTTATGAGGTACCTCGAATTTTGTAGAATTTCGAACTTAATTATTTTTTTGCAAATAACACTTGAGATTTTTTAAGAAGAAGAAGAGTAGAGAACTTAAGGAAATTGTAGATTAAAAGTGTGAGGAAACCCCTCTATTTATAGATACCAAATAGTAGTATGAATAAGTGTTAATTGTGCCTTATTTGAAAAAGTCACAACCTTTCGAAAAATTCACAATCCTTTGAAAAAGGCACAACTCATCAGAAAAAAGAACAACCCTTTAGAAAAGTCACAACCATTAGAAAAAATCACAGCCTTTTGGAAAATTCACAACTCACTGAAAAAGTCACAACCCTTTGAAAATGTCACAACTCATTGAATAAATCACAATCCTTTAATTTGAAAAGATATCTACTTTCAATATAATAAAATTAATAAATAAAATAAATTGTGTATTTTTAATTGGGGGTATTGTAGTAATTCAACCTTCAAGTTTGGGAGTTCATGCTTTTAAAGTATATATATATACACGTACGCATAAGTCCCAAAAGTACAAAAAAAAATATAAGTCCCAAAAGTGGACCCAAAATAAAAAGCTTATTTCAAAAAGAAATAGACAAGACAACAAAATAAAGATAGAGTTAGGTAAGTCTAGGACACTATGTGCTCACCCTCGCATATAAATTGAAGCTATAACTTGCTAGAATCTCGGCACTAGTGACTGGTGATCGGATATGTATCATGAAATAGATGCAGAGTGTAGCATGAATACCAAAGAACAGGTATTCAGTAGGCTTCATAGGCTTATTAAGCAAGAAAACTAAAAGCAATAAGAAATGCTAGAATAAAACACAAACAAAGGTCAAAATAGTAGAATTTGAAAGAGATGTGTACGACTGTACTAAGAACAAAACAGAAGTAAGTATAACTAATTGAACCTACCTGGACCCCATAAGCCTTGAAAAGACACTTGTACACAAATTTAAGTAAAAACCTGAACAAACCCTCAGAAGCTCGATGGGTACAAAAATAGCTATAACTACTAAGAATGGGTCTCGGTTAGTCTAGAGTCGACAGTCGATAGCCTCCCTAGTAACCAATAAGAGTCACACATGGGCAAAGAGTGTGTAGCCTGGACCTTGAACCACATATAGAATATTAAAAGGGAAATAAGCTCATTCTCCTAGTAAATAACCGCTTATTCTCCCAGAACTTCAGTTTCTTTTATCTCATCATCTGCTTCTGTTCCTCTGAGGTTTATTTTTTATGTTTTATATACGTACTCTCCCAATGATCCTGTACCCGATTTTAATGGAATGATTTCTTTTAGCTACTTGCATTGATGTTCAATTATATTTCTTTCCTTATTAACGATGTGTAATTGTCACGACCAAAAGTACACCTATAAGACCCCGACATGCCCTAGATAAGCCACTTGACATACATATACACATAGTAATAGACAAAAGTAAAACATTTTATATCAGATAAACAATTTGATATTTCAAAGCGGAAGTCTACCATAGTCTTGACCAGCCTTTCTAAATCAACAAAAGAATTGGTTGAGACGTAACTCATACACCATGTACAACATCTGAAGTTAAAGACATAATAAAGAAATAAAAGTGAAATGTTCCTCAGAGTATGAGGACTCACTAAGTCTTCAAATCTTTAGAGTGATCAACTATCCACAAACGGAGAAAGAGGATTTGTCAATCCCTACATTAGTGAAACAACATACGCACAAGTATGCATCAACACATGGAATTTACTAAGTATGAGGGACATGTAATAAAACATGAAATATGATTATCAGGAGACATAATTGAAAAACATGATATGCATGACCAAGCTAAACATAATAAAAATCCTTAAAGAAGAATCATGAATCATGTACATGATAAATGCATCTTAAGACATAATAAAAACTTCATAAAACATTTGAAACTAACCTAGTTTGTTTTGTGGGATATTTACTATTAACCGGCATAGACCATATGAACTATAACGTGGAATGTGGTGTCTGCTCCCACACCAAAAATTGATATCCTTACTTGCCAAGGAAAATACCTTAATTTCTATCTTAGGTGGATCTACTAACTATGTCACTTAAGACAACCTACGGGAACACGTAGTTAGGGACAAGGATATTGCTACTAGAGAGCTGACCTCTACTAATGGGAGAGCGTCCATCTCAATATCCTCTCGGTGCTAAGTAAAAATCCTAACAGGATTAGTCATAAGCATAAACATATTATTATCCATGAAAAAGCACAACTGAGTCACTAATCCAAGCTAAAACCATCATAGAATAGCCCTAAAACCTTGAATCATGCATGAGTTAGAAAGCCTTTCACAAACCATGACCCCATAGTGAGAGAAAACCTTTTACAATTGAATTGATGTCAATCTTAAATCAAATATAATAAGACATTATTTTTCATAATTCATGCACAAGTTCATAAAAACATCATTCATATATACATAGTTTCTTGATTCATTCATGTAAGTTAGGGTTCATAGTCAAAATTACAATCAAAGCATGAGTTCATATGGAATTGATTGGAAAGCATATAATTAAATCTAGATAATCATAATATGATCAAAATCAAACTATTTAATTCATACAAATATAAACCATGAGGATTGACTGAAAACCTAATCAATTTAGGGACATTGAATTGGGGAATTTGGAGAAAACTTTGGGACTCAATGGGTGAATGGAACCCATCGATTAACTCCTTACATACCTTAATCTCAAATCTCACAAGCAGTTGATGAAGAAACCTTAAAGACTTAAAGAACCCTAGAAATTCCTTCATCGCCTTCGAGGGAAAACCTTTAAGAGGACTTTGGGAATTTTTGGGGAACAAAGGAGAATGGGTAGAATTTGGGACTAAAATCAGTTATACGAGCTTATTTATAGGGGAAAATGTAGTATAAGAATAAGGTGCATAAAAAAGACCCAAATACCCTTTAAAATAACTATTGGTCAGCCTTACGGTTATGACCTACGAACCGTAGAAATTCCTATCGACTGTACTGGTCAACTGTAGGTCGAGGAACTGGCCTAAGTCTAGAGCAAAACCTACGACTTGATTCTATGGATCGTAAAAATTCCTACGGTCCTTTGACCCATCCTTAGAACTCAACTTTCAGCTCAAAATTTCACCACATCTTGAACATTTCTACGGGACCTTCCTAAGGTCCGTAGTTTATTCGACGGACCATCCTGGTTAATTGTTAAATGGGCTACTAGGGCTTCATTTAAAAAATAATTTTCCCATAGAACTTCTTGTGACTCATAGAATTTTCTCATGGAATTGAACCAATAACCATCTTTTCGCCTTCTTTACTTTTCCAAATTTCGAGGTGTAATGGTTATTTTACTATCCAAGAGTTAGCGTTGCACTATTGCGCTTATTCTTGGTTTACTATTCACTCCTTTTTATGATTCCAAAATGGGGTAAATATTAAAGACAGAGATATAGGAGACATTGGGAATTATTGATAGGAAGAATGGTGGTGAGCAAATGATATTCAATGGATCTATGTGACAAAGGGAAGTCACGTTGAAAGTGTTTTTGTGGTTACAAAGTGGCATAAAGGATTGCATATTTTTTTATGATCATCAAAACTGGGGAAAATGTTATATTGTAAAAAATATGATTTTGATGAGTGACAAACCTCATGAAGGGACCTAGTACCTATAACATTTTATTGCGATGTCAATAACCATATTATAAAGTGTACCTTGTCTATGCAGTGTGGTAGAGCAGTATGACAGGGTGACAACAAGACAACAATATCCTTGTACACCTCGACTAATAAGAAGAGGTTAAGGTTTTTCCCTTTGTCCCGATCTCATTGACAAGAAGACTTGACAGAGATCAAAACCTAGATTTTGCAACACTGAAAATTATTGCTCTTGTCTCAAGCATACGTTATCTCGGCTCTCTTATCATGAAGACCTAGACCATAGAGGACCTACTCTTACCATTGAAGTTGTTTTTTCATTCCTTGTTGTTGAGTCTTTTTTTTTTTTTTTGTGCTAATATTGTAAATCTACTCTTATTAATGAAGCTTGTGTAGGTATTTTGTCTTCTCTTATCTTTTAGATTCGAGTTGTTGGCTAGTGTTTGCCATAGTTTACAGGGGGAGGGATTAGTAGTTTAATTCCTACATTGCATGAGTTGGTAATTTGAAATATGGCTTGTGTTTAGTGAAAATATTGGTGAAATCATACTTGGTAGGTCGTGATTTTTCCTTCCTTGAGTAAGATGATTTTTACGTTAACATATTGCATTCCTTTACTTTCTGCTATGTAGATTGTTCTGTTTTTGTTCTAAGTTGTTCTCAGTTAATGATCTAGTCCCTTGCTCCAAGTGGATTCATATGAGCCAACAATCACCTAACCAGTTGTAGCTTCTTTAAGTCAGTATTTTCGGTAAGTATAGCCCAATATTTACAGTCATTAATCATATTGTAAGAATATCTGCAAACTGGTCATGAATCAAAATATACTAAACCAAAAGTTCCTTTTGCAGGAAGAGATGTCGAATACAGTTAAAATAAATCTACATATTTTTGGTGCAAGAGTGAAACATTGGGTTAGTGGTAAGATTGGTCTCACTAAAATTATGACACCACAAGAAACATATGGAACAAGAAGAAAGACCATTTTCATTCAGCAATAGACTAATCCATTGAAGTTTATTGGTGGAAGAAGCAAGAGAGAGATATTTGGCATCAGTGTTAGAGAGCGGGAGAGGTTGTTGTTTGCGAGAACACCAAGAAACAAGCACTGAACATAAGAAAATTTCAAAGCCAATAGAAGAATTCCGATCATCTATACTTCCTTCCAAATTGGCATCACAATATCCTTGTAATTGGTGAGATTTATGGTTTGAAAAGAAACTACCATGAGAAGAAGTTTATTTCAGATGTCGCAAGATACGCTTAACTGCTACCCAATATTTATCTATCGGACTATGCATGAACCAACAAACATTATCAACGGAGAAGGAGATATATATATCAAGTCTAGAGAAAGTGAGATATTGTAAGCCGACAACAAAACTTTGATAAAGGCTTAAATAAATAAATTGAGTATTGTCACTTGTTACTCTGGCACTAGGGAGTAGAAATATCACTGCAAGTTAAGATGTTACAATATTTCAAGAGATCATGTGTATATTTAGACCGGTGTAACAATAATCAATTATATCTCCATGTAGCTTCAATACCCAAAGAGTAATTAAGCTTGCCCAAGTCACGCAAGGAGAAGGGAATTTTGATGTGTTGAAGCAAAAGATGAAACTAGATGTATAGGCATGCCCAAGACTATAATGTCATCAACATAGATAAAACAAAATAGATTTTCTGCACCAGTGAATCTAACAAAGAGTGAGGAATATATTTTAGAGTCCTGGAAACAAAGCTCATACAAGTCATCAACAAACATTTATTGCATAGTCGAATAGTCTATTTAAAGCCATAAATAGACCTCTCTAGCTTGCATCTATAATTAGGGTGATTAGGGTTAACAAAACCTGGCGATTGAACAATGTATACATCTTCCTATAGCTTTCCATGCAAGAACACGCAAAATATATCAAGTTGATTAACAATCCATTCTAGTGACTTGACAATAGAAATCAATACTCGAACAGTTGTAGGTTTGACAACAGGACTAAGAGTACCATCAAAGTCAATTCTAGGGCATTAATGGAAACCATTGGCAAATAATCTAGACTTATGTCATTCAATGGAGCCATCTGGATTTTTCTTCATCTTGAAAATTCATTTACAACCAAAATGAAAAGGTATTAAACTTGTATATCATGTTAGAAAGTACCAAGTGAAACATGAGAAGCATGTGATGGAGATGATGCAAGAGAAAAGTGCAGAGAGGATGGCGGATGAATTGAGGTTGATTCTTGCCTTACTGGTAGTAGAGGGTGCGACATAGGTGGATGCATGGGTGTAGCTAGACCCATATGATGAGTAGTAATAACAAGAAATAGGTTTGTGTCAAGCTTAGTGGATGCAGTGCACACACCATCGACTTCTTGAAAATGGAACATTTATTCATCAAATAACACATGACATGAAACAAAAAATTCGTAAGGGGCATGATGTCACGACCCAACCTAAGTAGGAGAACCCTCATATCCCAATAGTCAAACATGCACAAAAATTAAAGAAAACAGATGTAATTACAATAACATGATTTTATAAATAATAAACTTAGACACATTTTTAGTTAAAACTTGCAAAGTAATTTAACTACTCCCATGAATCTAGTCTAAACAGGTACAAGAGCTACTAAGAATATAACTGGACAAATAAATAAAATACATAGCTCCCACCATGCGGAAGGAAGAATAGAAGCTGCTGGAGATTTTCTTCGTCTTCACCTAATGAAACGTCACCAATCCTGCACCAGACTATGTCAAAAAGACATAGCAAGAGTAGTATCAGTACAAAACACGCGTACTAGTAGGCATCATCGGTCAACCCGACGCCCACCACATAACATAAGAAACCAACTAGTAAGATCATGAAATTAACAACTCGCTTCTACATCTTTACCCTTTCTTGAAATACCTCCAAATCATCCTAGCACTCTAACTACTAACCACCTTCTAGTCAACCTACTTACTAGGTACTTGATCATAGTCTAACCATTCTAACACATAGAAGAATCCCCCAATTACAACCACCAAGATTGCCCACTAATCGTTCGCGTCTTACCCTTACTTCCTCGTCACATTACCCAACCAAAGTCACAAATATCTTACATCAAGCTTCCTTAACACAAAACCCAATCTCTTTTCCCCAAGGTAAAATCCACCTAACAGAATGTCATCATACACGCTACCTCTACTCCTTGCCATTACAACACACAAACAACACTTACTAACTATTACTCGCCTTTTGAACATTTTACCCTTCCACTATACCCAACAGGTTTGCTCATTACAACGAACAATCAAATATAAACCATATTACAAGTGCCCACTAAGTGCAACATAAGTAAGTCAATACAACATAAACTCACATGTGCATATCAACATATACGAAATCATCATTATTTACGAACAATCGAAGTACTTAAAATTTTATATCACATTATTTGTCCTCTCATGGAACCCAAACCCAAACAATTAATTATGCTGAAACGTGGCAATCGATCTAAGTTATTTATGCCAGAACATGGCATTGATCTATTCAACACATCACAATCACAAGTATATCTTCAAGCTCAAACATTTAAGTCATGATTTCATGGCAATCATAGTTTACTCATCTCCATTACAACAAGTGTGATCAACAATGCAACATTCATATACAAATATAAATTTGACCATACTTAGCCCTAGTTCATTATCTAAGTACTTCCTTCTACGGTTTAGTCACAATTCATCATAAATCCTCAATTCAATCACTCCAATTTATGATCTAGCATACATTCTAGTTCCATTCATGATTTCATAGTCTTATTCTTAAACCAATTATACCTATGACAACAATTCTAGAGTCCCTAACAATTCATCATGTTCTCTTTTCAAGGTATACACCCACGTACTTTGATTTCTAGGAATTACTCATGTAATTTACTTGGTGCATGAAGGTGTACACATAACTCTACCATTGATTTCCATATATTATGTAGTAAGGACAAATTTATAACTACTCAATTCATAAGACCTAGCCTACTTGGGCGCCAAGCAGATACACAAATTTTTACTTTATTTCTAGTTTTTTGGGCTTCACAACAGTGATTTTGGCCAAGAATCTACAAGATATTTCCATCCTCATGTTAGAATTCTTCTTCTCCTTCCTTCCCAAGCTTAGAGCAGCTTTTCTAAGGTTTCTAGGGTGTTTTACGATTTATTTAGGTATTTTAGGGAGGTGGAGAAAATAGGATTTCTCGTAATTTATGTTCTGTCTTGCTTATCCCGCTCTGGCGCCAACTTACCCCGCCCTGGCGCTGCCGCCGTAGCGGCATATAGCCTGTTGTGGTGGGACAATGGCCTAAATTTTTGCTCAAATTTTTGTCCCTCCTAATTAATGAAGGTTCGGGTTGTTACAATAGACACCAATTTACCTCTCGTTCTTCCCGAACTACTAGTGCATGAACATCATGCGGCCTACTTCGATTCATTACTAAATTAAAGAATTGGTCCACTACGAGATCACAATGAATGCTGACTTTTTCGCTTCATTCATACGAAAGAATACTATACCCAACATACTAGAGGAACAAATGAAACCCACATAAAGAATCGAATGCATTAAATTTACATAGCCTGGCCCGCCAGGGCGATAGCCCTCCCGCTAAAGTGGACTGCTATGGCAAAATATCTCCTACCTCAACGGGGAGATCGCAAATAGAACAAGGGGAATGAGGAATGAATTCCCTCAGTTCTCCTTTTCTCCCTTACTCAACTCTCCCAAAACCTCTCTATTGCTTCACTTCCGGATAAAATCAAGGTAAATTCTCATTTTCCCTTCACTCTTTACTTTGTTACTTGATTAACGATAATTGCATGACGATTAACTAATCAAAAATAGACAGTATTTGGGGTAGTTTTTGAATTTGAACTAGGTTACTAGATTTGTTAGAAAATGTAGCATGGTTACTTTCCTTACGTCCCCAATGTTCCCACAACGTCCCTTGGTGTAAAACTCCAATTTATGCCTCTTTTAGGAGTTAATTTGCCAAAATAATTGCTTAGTTATGTTCTAGGATAGTTAAATAACTCAGATCTGCTGAAATTCTGTCGAAAACAGGGGTTTTAGGACAAAAAGGCGCCATTGACGCTTGGTGTTCGTCCCAAATGAAGGACTCTCTGGCGGCCTTCATCCCGCTATGGTGGCCTTCATAATCCCGCCAGGGTGGAATTATGGCTGCTGTGGCAGGATGCGCCAGGCAGTGGCCTTACCCTTAACACCAAAAAAAATTTCTTTCTTAATTCTCAATTTTCAGCCTTACCCCGACTATACTTTCCCATTTCTAACTTATCTTCAACTTATTGCAGGCTTTCTAAATGGTATGACAAAACAACAAATACTTACCTTTCATTCGGTTTCCCGATACCACAAGTCGGGAGAGACATCACGACAATCGCAATACGGGGTTCCGTTGCGAGAGGGATTTTGTGTTGTACAAGCTAGAGGAGAAGGTGCCTGTATTTTATGCTCACCTGATGGAGTTCAGATAGGTTCCACTAACTGAGGCTCCCCTAGATGCGCGTTCCAGTTGGGTGAAGGAGTTTTATTCCATCCTCCCTACCGTCTGCTAGGATAACTCTTACCCCATCATCCGTGTCCGGGGATTCGACATCCCCTTGAATGCCACTGCCATTAATGAAGAATTAGAGTTGCCTGATGTTTCAAATATGGAGTTCGATGCCAAGCTAAGGGAGATAGATCTGGAGTGGCTGAGAGACACTCTAGTTGAGCCTACTCGTCGAGATCAGGTATATTGGGCTACTGCAGAGGGTATTACTAGCACGGATTGGTCACCTGATGCTAAGATGTGGCTACATTTTGTCACTAGGAGGATCCACCCATCGGGCAACTGCACCGACGTGACCTTTCCCCGAGCCTTGGTGGTGGCATGCGCCATACAGGGTATCCAACTAAATGTGGGGGCGCAGATCATCTTAGAATGGAAGATGTTTTATTGAGGCAACAAAAAGGCGTTCTTCCTTCTTAGTCTTATCACTACCTTGTGCAAGATGGCGGGAGTGCCACTCTTTGATGCTAATGTGGTACTTTCTATGGATCCCCCCTTCACCCACTTTTGGTTAGGATAGGTTCTACTTCAAAAAGTAAGAGGAGGAGGACGTGAAGGTCTAGCAGTAGTAAGACGGCCGTGAATTCAGACGATGATGACCTACTTTCAAGTGCATAGGTTGAAGAGGATCTAGAGGATGTCTGGAAAAAGATGGGGATGGACTATGCTGACCTCACTTTGGTTCCACCCAGCACTTCCCTAGAAGTAAAGATGCTCCGTCGCCAGCTGCGCCAGGAGAGGAAGATGAACCTAGTGAGGGATCGTCTGATGATTTGGCTCTGGAAGGCAGTAAGAATCATGTTTACCTGTATCGCTCCTGGGCAGGAGATGCTCATAGCGGAGAAGGATGATTACATTCAGTTTTCGAAGCTAGAAGAGGATGTGACTGGCCTGGTGACGCCTTTCTTGGCTTGTAAATTTTAGACGCGGTTGTTTTTATCTTCCGGCTCTCTTAAGTTTTTGTAGCACAAAGATGCTTGTTTCTTGCTGTCTGATGAAGGCTTTTATGTAATCCTAAGGTTTTATGATCTATTACTTATGTTATTGAACATTGATAGACTTGTAGGGTGAATTCGGATACTTAGGGAAAATAGGGGAGGTTGGGTTGAGGTTCTGCCATGCCTTGTCCCGCTCTGGCGGTTTTGCTATGGTGAGAATAATCTCGCCCCAGCGGCTCAGACGAGACCAAAACCCAGGCTAATAATTTTTGGGTTCTTATCTTTTTCTTTTTTTTTAACATTTCCTCAAGGTTTCCAGCTTAACCAAACAATCTAAGATAATCTCCAAGCTAGGAAAATCATTAACTAATCTGAATCAATCTTAACAACACGGCACTCCACTAGTTCTCATTAATTGAATGATACACCCACACATCCCCCCAGGATACACCCAGACATTCACACGATTATTAATTGGTTGCGATACATGTCCAAACTCCGTTTTATGAATCACCTTGTAAATTAGCTAGACCCTCGCACCAGCTAAGTTCTGACTTTCTTTTTCTTAACGATTTTTACGTTACACGAGTAGTTGCACTTAATAATTTCCACAACTCAGCCAACACTTCACGCATATTAAGATTTAAACACACACATTTATAGCACACATATTCACCTCATAACATTCAAGCAATCACAACTTCATATCTGCAGTTAATTCAAATAGCAAGAATCACACAGTCCTAGTTATTTCAGGCAACAAGAAGCATACATTCATAGTTTTCAAAATACAATGCACAAGAGATTTCAATTTATTAGTTTGTCTGTACCATAGATGGCCATTATTGGTCATCCATGCTTCTTATAGCCCCTAGGCTAGATACCAATTGGAACTTTCCTAGTTCCAATTTACAGTGCTTGTGTTCCTTCAATCATGACCGGGACTTTCGGTTCACTTTATTGAGTACCGATTGAATCGGGAGATACCAATTGGACTCAATTAATACCACAAGTGATACTTCACATGAAAGGAGAGAATGAGTGGAACAATTTCCTAGAATGCTTCCTAGCTTCTTGAAGATTAGATGTGGACGTTAACACACCAATCCGCAGAAGTCTAGTCCACATTTTTCTCTTGTACGGGGAGACCGGTTGCCTAGGCACTGATACCAATTTGTCACGACCCAATCCACCGAGTCGTGCGGGCACCTACTCTAACACCTAAGTAGAAGAACCCTCATATTTCAATAGTCAAACATGCGGAAAAATTAAAGAAAATAGATGTAATTACAATAACATGATTTTATAAATAATAACCTTAGACACACTTTTAGTTAAAACTTGCAAAATAATTTAACTACTCCCATGGATATAGTCTAAACAGATACAAAAGCTACTAAGAATACAACTGGACAAATAAATAAAATACACAGCTCCCACCATGCGGAAGGAAGAATAGAAGATGTTGGAGATTTTCTTCGTTTTCACCTAATGAAACGTCACTAATCCTACATCCAGACTATGTCAAAAAGACATAGCAAGAGTAGTATCAGTACAAAACACACGTGCTGGTAGGCATCATCGGTCAACCCGACGCCCACCACATAACATAAGAAACAAACTAGTAAGATCATGAAATAAACCACTCGTTTTTACACCTTTACCCTTTCTTGAAATACCTCCAAATCACCCTAGCACTCTAACTACTAACCATCTTCTTGTAAACCTACTTACTAGGTACTTCATCATAGCCTAACCATTCTAATATGTAGAAGAATCCCCCAATTGCAGCCACCAACATTGCCCACTAAACGTTTGTGTCATATCCCTACTTCCTCGTCACATTACCCAACCATAGTCACAAATACCTTACATCAAGCACTCTTAAGACTAAACCCAATCAATTTTCCCAAAGGTAAAATCCACCTAAGCAGATTTCATCACACACGCTACCTCCACTCCTTGCCATTACAACACACGAACAGCCCTTACTATCTATTACTCGCCTCATGAACATTTTACCCTTCCACTATACCCAATAGACTCACTCATTACAACAAACAATCAAATATAAACCATCGTTCAAGTGCCCACTAAGTACAGCATAAGCAAATCAATACAACATAAACTCACATGAGCATATCAACATTTACGAAATCATCAATATATATGAACAATCGAACCACTTAACATTTTATTTCATATTATTGGTCCTTTCATGGAACCCAAACCCAAATAGTTATTTATGCCAGAAAGTGGCAACCGATCCCATAGTTATGCCGGAACGTGGCAACCAATCCAATAGTTATGTCGGAATATGGTAACCGATCCATTAAACACATCACAATCACAATCACAAGTATATCTTCAAGCTCATACATTTAAGTCATGATTTCATGGCAATCATAGTTTATCGATCTCCATTACAACAAGTGTGATCATCAATGCAACATTCATATACAAACATCAATTTGATCATACTTAGCCCTAGTTCACTATCTAAGTACTTCCTGCTACGGTTTATTCACAATTCATCATAAATCCTCAGTTCAATCACTTCAATTTATGATCTAGCATGCATAAATCTAGTTCCATTCATAATTTCTTAGTCTTATTCTTAAATCAATTATACCCATGATAACAATTCTAGAGTCCCTAACAATTCATCAATACCTATTTCAAGGTATACACTCACATACTTTTATTTGTAGGAATTACTCATAGAATTTACTTGATGCATGAAGGTCTACACATAACCCTACCATTGATTTCCATATATTACATAGTAAGCACAAATTTATAACTACTCAATTCATAAAACCTTGCCTACCTGAGTGCCAAGAAGATGCACGGAGTTTTGACTTTTTTTTTATTTTTTGGCCTTTGTGACGGTGAATTTGGCTATAAATCCATAAGTTATTGCCATCCTCGCATTAGAATTCTACTTCTCCTTCTTTCCCAAGCTTAGAGCAGCTTTTCTGAGGTTTCTAGGGTGTTTTACGACTTATTTAGGTATTTTAGGGAGGTGGAGAAAATAGGATTTTTCGTAATTTACATTTTGCCTCGCCAATCCCGCTCTGGTGCCAACTTACCCCGCCTAGGGATTGCTGCCCTAGCGGCATATGGCCAGTTGTGGCAGGACAATGTCCTAGATTTTTCTCAAATTTTTGTGCCTCCTAATTAACAACGGTTCAGGTTATTACAATAGATACCAATTTACCCCTTGTTCATCCCCGAATGACTAGTGCAGAAACATCATGCTCCCTACTTCGATTCATTACTAAATTAAAGGATTCGTCTACTATGGGAACAGGACGAATGTTGACTTTTTGCTTCATTCACACGAAAAAATACTATACCCAACGGACTAGAGGAACGAATGAAACCCACATGAAGAATCAAATGCATTAAATTTACATAATCTGGTCCCCCAAGACGACAACCCTCTTGCTAAAGTGGGGTCACTGTGGCTAGAAATCTCCCACTGAGGCAGGAGAATGGAAATAGTAAAGGGGGAATGAGGAATGAGTTCCCTCATTTCCCTTTTTCTCCCATACTCAACTCTCCTAAAACCTCTCTATTACTTCACTTTCGGACGTCGAAATCAATGTAAATTCTCATTGTCCCTTCACTCCTTACTTCATTACTTGATTAACGATAATTGTATGACGATTAACTGATCGAAAATAGATGATTTTTGGGGTAATTTTCAAATTTGAACTAGGTTGCTAGATGTTTTAGAAAACGTAGCATGGTTAGTTTCCTTACGTCCCTAATTCCCACAACGTCCTAGGCGTAAGGATTTCATAAAAATATGGGTTAAATGATACCGAAATGGGTGGGGGAAGTTAAAGGGTCCCTTGGCATAGAACTCCGATTTAGGCCTCTTTTAGGAGTTAATTTTCCAAAATAATTGCTTATTTTTGATCTATGATAGTTAAATAACTCTGATATGCTGAACTTATATCGAAAACATAGGTTTTGGGAAAAAAATGTGCCATTGATTCGCCTGGTGTTTGTCCCAGATAAAGGCCACTCTGGCGGCCTTCATCCTGCTATGGCGGCCTTCATAATCCCGCCTTGGTGGGATAATGGCTGATGTGGCGGGATGCGCCAAGCAGTAACCTTGCCCTTAACACCAAAAAAGTTTCTTTCTTAATTTTTTTAGTCTTACCCCAACTATACTTTCATGTTTCTAACTTATCTTAAACATATTGCAGGCTTTCTAAATGGAAGGGAAAAATGATGAACACTTACCTTTCATCTAGTTTCTCGATGTCGCAAGTCGGGAGAGATATCACAACAACCGCAATACGGGATTCCGTTGCGAGAGGGGTTTTGTGCTACACAAGCTAGAGGAGAAGGTGCCTATATTTTATGCTCGCCTGATGGAGTTCGGATGGGTTCCACTAACTGAGGCTCCCCCAGATGCGCGTTCCAGTTGGGTGAAGGAGTTTTATGCCATATTTCCTACCGTCCTCTTGGATGACTCTTACCCCATCATCCGTGTCCGGGAATTCGACATCCCCTTGAATGCCACTGCCATTAATGAAGAATTAGAGTTGCCCGATGTTTCAAATGCAGAGTTCGAGGCCAAGCTAAGGGAGATGGATCTGGAGTGGCTGAGAGACACTCTGGATGAGCCTACTCACTGGGATCAGGTATACTGGGCTACTGTGGAGGGTATTACTTGCACGAATTGGTCACCTGATGCTAAGAGGTGGCTACATTTGGTCACTAGGAGGATCCACCCGTTGGGTAACCACACCGACGTGACCTTTCCCCGAGCCTTGGTGGTGGCGTGTGTTTTATTAGGAAAAATATAATTAGACTGGTTTTAAAAGTCGTCACTTAATTTTTAAGTTGAATTGAGAAAATTATTCATTTTCAAATAGATCAAAACAGTAAATCTATTGAAAACTATTAAGGGGATTCGGAGTTCTTATTAGCATTTCAGGAAGGGTTTGAAAGCACCCGAAACGTCCACTAATATGCGGTTATTCGGCAATTAATCATTTTGCTAAAATAATTTTATCTTAGCTTGAATTGCAAAATTGAACTATTTTGTAGTTAGGACCATTCTAAGGGAGAAAGAGAGAAATATTGTAACATTATCTAAGTGAAATATTTTTTGAACTTACTTATTTATTTATTTTTAAGCAAAGTAAAGGATGCGTAATTTAGTTAAGTGATTAATTCAGAATGGATGCCTTTTGGGGATTTGAAAATTTAAAACCTTAAGATTAATAGAAAATAATAACAAGTAAACAAACACAACAAAGAAAGGAGGGAAAGATGTTTGGGCCCAAATCTGGTTTTCCTGTTTGCCTGGGCCAGTATTTGGGCCCATTTTCATTTTTGGGCCTTTGACCCATTTAAATCACATGCACCTGCCTTATTTTAACATATATAAGACATTTTCTTTTGGGCTTTAGGCCCAATGTCCCTCCACCCGTACTATACTCTAGCAAAATAATAATGAAAATGACAAGGGCTTAGGCCCAAAGAAACAAAATACAAAGCTGAAAATCGAGGCGTTTAGGCCCATTTCCCCGTTTTCGCATACACTAGGTGTATACTAGTGCATACGTTTTCACATATCAACTCCAAACCCCTGTATGTCAATTTTTGAGACCCGTATCAACTTCCAAAATGACATGTTCGCCATTGTATTTCTTTATGTCAAACGAGTTGAAAGGGGCCGGAAGAAAAGAATTTTGGGCCTCCATGGACCAACTTGAAATGCAACTAGGAGAACAGTAAGAGTCCAAAAGACTCAGCCAACAAGTTGTACCCAAATAAAATAAGGAAATGGAATTAGATCATACCCATCTATCTTGAAGATAAATTAAATATTCGAACATTTATTACAAAACAACCGAAAACCAACATAGGCTAAAACTTAATGCTAGCAAAATCAATCATTAAAGCAGTCAATCCATTAATTTATGAATGACATGTGAATGCATATACCTCATAAGAAAACAAACAGAGGAAAGGTATGACATTGGCATAACTTTGACAAATTATCTACTCGAAAAATGCATACGGACAACCAAATTCATTTTTTTCGCTATGAGGAAAATCGGACTAAACAAAACCAAGGAAAGATTAAACTAAAGTCAATATGTGATGGAAACAACTGCATACAAGAAACTTGATCATGTTGATATATCCAAAGCCGACAATCATTCTTAAAGTGACCAATCAAACACTCATGAAAATTGCTTATTCATTTTAATTAGATTTCAATGAGGTAAGAGACGGATAATGGGCACACTCAAATTTTGTGGATTTCAAACATGAAAGGATGTAAAGGAAATAGTGTTCCAGAAAAGTGACAAAGATTTAAAACAAGGCTTAAGCAATGGAAATAAAAAAATTAGACTGGTTTAAATGATCAATAAATGATCTTGAAAATAGGAAGAAAATCGGGTGAAAACAAGCACGAAATGATTGAATCGAAGTTTAGCTGACTAGTGATCAACAAAACATAAATAACACAATATACAACCTTCATATCAACATGTTTTCAACATTCTGCTTCATTTCTTTTTAAAAGAGAACAACATTAATAGTAGTAAAGAAAAGATGGAAGATCTTTTGAAGCTTAAAGCCAAACACAAATGAGAGAAAAGAGATTCGACATATCTAAACAAATAAACGAGAAGGAAAATAACCAATCAAATTCAAACAAAAAGTACAGAAATCACAACATTAGATACGAAACGACAAAAATTTGTATCAACCTTAAGATCGAATCATTCAAGAACAAGATGTCTAGCACATTAAAACCACCTATTTCAGCTACAAATGATAGTGGTATGACAACACAGTAATCAGGCATATCAAAATAGATGAAAGACGAAGAGAATATTATTGAGGAAACATCACCTTCTTCTAGGCAGTGAACGGAACAGACGGACTAGAATGCAGTTCCACCACTGAAATACAGCTCTCCGAAAATCTTGATGAACCGAGCAAAATCAAACGGGAACTGAAATCTGACTCCCAACCTCTATAACTTCAAAATCTATTTCTATATATATATGACTATGTAACTAGTAGTTCACTATATTTTCTCTAATGGTCGTCCTCTTTTTTCAAACCCCTAAACAATGAATAGGAAAATGGTACTTATAGGAGGAATTCTAGGGTAGATTTGAGGGGGGAAACAAAATGGATGTGGGTGAATTTTTAAAATTCGAGATTCAAAGGGTCATTTTTGGATAAGGAGTAAAAACCAGCTAGAATTAGTACCATTCTCAATGGAATGAGAATGGTAACCATCCAATTCTCATGCGAAGGATGAAAGAGCAATGAGATTCTTCCACTTGGCTGTGTCGAGGACAAGGACAACCTGTTTTTCCTGGAAATCTCGTATGAATAGATAAGGGAGAGAAAAAGGGATGCGTTACTGCCAAATGTGATTTGGGTCTGTCGCATTACTCATTGCGTGGCTGCATTCGTTTCTGGGTGTCTGGTCGTGTCTGGGAAGAAGATGCGCTGGGGTCGAGTATTGCGTATTGTTGTACGATGTTGGTGGGTCTTTCTTGGTATTGGGCTAGGAATTTCTGGAAATTATTTTTGGTTTTTGGGTTTAAGTGGAGGTTAAAAGGGTTATATTAGGAATGGCTACATGAATTTAGATTATAGCCAATTGAATTAAGAAAATAGCCATTTTGAATTTAATTAATAAAATTGGCTAAAACTCAAATAAGATAAATTAATATTAATTAATTAACGAGTTTCTGAATCTTGAAAAAATAATATAATTAACTTAATCAAACTAATTAATTTAAGAATATTAATTATAATTTAAACTAAACTAATTAACAAAATATTTCTGTAAAAGTAAAATCTTTTTTTTTTGACGAGATCTTTGAATAATTATAAAATATACTAATTATATAAAAAATTATTATTTAAAAATTATATAATTACTAAAATTAACTTGTAACATATTTAAAATTTTGATCAAATTAATTAGTTCAAATCGTTTGAAATTAAGAAGCTCAGAAATTAATTCTTCTCTGGGAGGGTTAAAATTGGGTGTCAACAACTGTCCCTTGTTTGACTTGGATTGATGAAAGAAATCCGAGACAAATGAAATTGACAAATCCAATTTTGACTGACCACATCTTCATCTTTTTAGGAAAGGGATTTTGGTACGGATTGTAAGAATTATGAATGAACCGTGAAAATGGGTTTCCAACATATCTCAGGCTATATGAGAATTCAGGTCACTTGTAGTTCGATACGCTTGATTTCACGCGTGATTTTAAAAGAATTCAAAAGCCATCTCGATACCGAATGATGAAGGGATTAAAATGCTCGAGAATAAAATTTAAGAGCGAATGTTGGAATACAGCTGAGTTTTCAACACTAATCCTGCCTACACATCCCTTAAACTAGGGAATCAGGTTGCTTGTAGTTTGACTCAATCAGTAGAAAAGGGAATCTATTATGCAAGATAACCTTTAGTTCTGGAAAAGCGACAAAGTAAGTCGAGTATAAAAAGAGGCTTGCAAACTCTTAGCCATGAATGTGGCGCGCTTCACACCGATAATTAAGAACTTACACGATATAATTTTTTGAATCTCTTGGTCCATTGTCACTCAGATTGGAAAGCTACTTCCGGTAGAGACCAAAAATTTTTGGATGCAAAATTGAAACTGACAAATCCAAAGAAAAACCCACATGCCTTCTGATAGGGGTGTGATTTGATTATGGTGGAAATTGCTCCTCTACTCGCGTCCTAAGATTTTGGCACTCCTTTTTGGACTATATCCTAGTTCGCTGCTAAGAAAAAGTTTCACGTTGTGCTGCATCCTTTTTTATGTCGTCCGCACCTATGGTTTGTTTTGAGAATTCATCCTCTCGGATGCTCTCGATAAAGACTGAGATAAAACTCATTAGCATAAAAAATGCAATTCAAATGGAGAGATAGTGTCTTTTATCGTGTTGACACTTAATTTCTCTCCTTGAGCATTTGATGTCAACTTCATCAAGTTTGACGTAAAGTAGATAAAACTTATGTCTCATATTGTGCTATAATCTTCAATGTACTCTTGCTTTGATGTCGAAGTAATTAAATAGGCTGAAGCAATATGTTGACATCTTTTTTGATGTCGTTGTGGATGGTTCTCTAGATGTTGTTCTCGCAAATGAAAATGATACAGCTGAGGTTGATTTTCTTGTGATGCATGACTTCTTTCCTGCGATGCATGAATCTTTTTCCCGTGATGCATGACTTCTTTCTCTTGCTATGCAAGATTTCCTTCTTTTGTTATGCATGACTTCATTCTCTTGCTATACATGATTTTCTTCTTTTGCTATGCATGGTTTTCTTCTCTTACTATGCATGACTCCTTTCTCTTGCGATGCATGAATCTTTTTCCTGCGATGCATGAATTTTCCCTTACAATGCATGAATCATCTCTTGCAATACATGAATCTCTTTTCTCGTGATGCATGAATCTCTTTTCTCGCCATGTATGAATCTCTTTTCTCTCAATTCATGACTTTTTTCTCTTGCTATGCATGACTTCTCTTGATGATGCCATCCCCGTTATGGAACGAAGATGATGCTTCACCGAGCACAGATGTGATCTTCTAGGTGGCGGTATCGTCTTAATTGACAATACAATAAAAATAACCCTCAGAGTAGTGGTATTATCTCATTTGACAATGTGATATGATTGAATCTCCGGGTAGTGGTATCGTCTCAATCGACAATACATATAAATAACCTTCAAGATAGGAAATATTACCATATCTGATAATATAATGCAGATAAGAGTCTTCCAAGTATCTTTAGTTGCTGAAAATAATAATATTGCTCTTTTTTTTATATTCATTTGTTCCATCTCCGAACATAGTTATAATGCTCATTGTGGTCCTCGCTTTGCTGAGAATTTGACTAAAATAATGTTATTGATATTCCCAATTCTTCAGTATAAGAAGCATAAAACTTTTCCTGCATCCACAGAAAAATTGTTAGTTTAAAATGAACTGATCTGTGTCAATCTCTTCAGTTGCCTGCTCCTTGTTTGACTATCTCCGGTTGAATATTCTGATCTCTCATTTCTTGATAGATAGGACAAAATATTTTTATGCAAAACAATTGGAACGAGAAAGAAGATTTTTAAGAAAACTAGATTTTCAAAAAGTAATATTTGGAAAGGTCACTGCCAAGTGTCATGTCACGTGAAGCTTAATGAAAACCTTTGGAGTTGATGTCTAAAGGTCTATTTGATTACTTGTTGGGAAGTATTCAAGGTTGTTCCAAACCTCCAATGAACCCTAATGAAATTTTTGTGTTCATCCTCCAAAAATTTTGTCCCAGTTGATTGTCTCAGCGTATCTTCAACTGTTGATGAATCAATCATGGAATCTTTGAGATCTTCTCAAAGTTCTGTCCCAGTTACAATTCTCAATGTGACTTCAGTCTTGACTTTGTTGGAGAGATCTTCTTCATGAGAATTTTTAGTTCCTCTCAAAAATTTGTCCCAGTTTCTATTGTAAAGAAAAATAGAAATATTAAGGGAAATATGACTGAACCGTTGTGGCGCCTAAGTATCCCGTTGAGGCAGGAATCAGGTCAAACATAGTTCCCCCTCGAGGATTAACAAAAATAGGAAAATTACAAAGAAACTGATCGAGGCCGACATAGGCCGCCTACGTATCTCATTCTTGAGAATTCAGGTCAGACGTAGTTCATTACAAGAGGGATAAAATTGTAAACAAAGACGATTACAAGCAAAATAGAACGATCACAAGGAAGACAGAAATACAAATTGAAGCTTCACACATAATATCTCTTGACAGCATCTAAATTGAATAGTTTTGGCCGTTCGGTGCCATCCATCTCCGACAGAACCAAGGAACCTCTAGATAATACTTTGTGAACCATGTAAGGTCCTTGCCAATTTGGTGCAAATTTCCCTTTATATTCATCCTGGTGAGGGAAAATACGTTTGAGAAACAGCTGACCAACCTCAAACATTCTGGCTCTCACTTTCTTGTGAAAAGCACGAATCATTCTCTGTCGATACAGTTGACCATGACAAACAACAACCATTCTCTTCTCGTCAATCAAGGTTAATTGGTCAATCTGCTTGCAAATCCAATCAACATCATTCAACTCAACCTCCTGGATAATTCTCAATGAAGGTATTTCGACTTCTGCGGGTATAACTGCTTTCGTTCCATATACTAACAAGTATAAAGTGGCTCCAATTGATGTTCTGATAGTCGTTCTGTAACCCAACAAAGCATATGAAAGCATCTCATGTCATCCTTTGCGATTATCAATCATTTTCCTCAAAATCTTCTTTATGTTCTTGTTGGCGGCTTCTACAGCTCTATTCATTTGGGGACGATAAGCAATCGAATTTCGGTGAGTGATCTTGAATTGTTCACATATCTCTCTCATCAAGTGACTATTGAGATTTGCTCCATTGTCAGTAATGATGGATTCTGGTACTCCAAACCTACATATCAGATTGTTGTGAATGAAATCAGCTACAACCTTCTTGGTCACTGACTTATACGAAGCTATTTCCACCCATTTGGTTAAGTAGTCAATGGCAACCAAAATGAATATTTGTCCGTTAGAGGCAGCTGGCTATATTGGACCAATGACATCCATGCCCAAAGCTTCAAAAGGCCAAGGCAAACTCGTAGCATTGAGTTCGTGAGCCCATTCATGTGAGTACCGCAAACTCCGGCATGTATCTGTTCCAGAAGCTTTGCGGCTTCCCTAGCATCAACACATCTGAGAAGACCTAAATCTGGAGACCTTCTATAAAGGATTTCTCCACTTGCAAAGAAATTGAGGGCCATACGGCGAATTGACTTCTTCTGGTTGAACGTTGCATTCTCAGGATAAGTCCCGGTCTCTAAATACCTCTTGATGTCAAAATACCAAGGCAAACCATCTGGTTTCGCTTCAACATGTGAACAATGGATAGGCTGATCTTTTACCTCTATATCTAAGGGATCAATATAACTTGTATCTGGATGTTTAATCAATGAGGCAATGGTGGTGAGAGCATCGGCCAACTCATTCAGTGTCCTATGAGTGTGTCTGAACTCAATCTTATGGAACCTTTTGAACAACTTTTGTATATACTGCACGTATGGTGTGATTTTTGGGTTCTTCACAGCCCATTCTCCTTAAACCTGGTGAATTAGCAAATTTGAATCTCCAATGACGAGCAATTCATGAACATTCGTGTCGATGGCCATCTTCAAACCAAGGATACAAGATTCATATTCAGCCATGTTGTTTGTGTAATCAAATCAAAGTTTAGCTGCCATAGGATAGTGCTGACCAGTTTCTAACACTAAGACCGCCCCGATACCTTTCCCTTGGTGATTCACCACTCCATTAAAGAACACTCTCCAATCTGGGTACGCTTCAGAAATATCTTCACCCACAAATGCAAATTCTTCATCGGCAAAGCAAGGTTTGAGTGGTTCATAATCTTCATCAATTGGATTCTATGTGAGGCGATCTTCCAAGGCCTGTGCTTTTATCGCCTTTTGTGTCACATATACAATGTCTAACTCACTCAAAAGCATTTGCCATTTAGCTAACTTCTCGATTGGCATTGCTTTCTGAAAAATATACTTCAACGGGTCCATCCCGAAAATGAGATATATGGTATAAGAAGACAAATAAGGTCTCAACTTCTGCATAATCAAGGTCAAAGCACAACATGTCCTTTCTAACAGAGTGTAACGAGCCTCATATGAAGTGAACTTCTTGCTCAAATAATAAATGGCTCGTTCCTTCTTCCCAGTTTCGTCATGTTGACCAAGCACGCATCTAAATGAGCTATTCGAGACAAACAAATATAGCAACAGTGGGCTCCCTTCTCGTGGAGGAACCAATACTGGTGGATTGGACAAATAGTTCTTGATGGCATCAAAAGAAGTCTGACATTTCTAGTCCACTTGGTCAAAGCATCTTTTTTCAACAACTTGAAGATTGGCACAGACACCATGGTGGACTGAGCTATAAAGCGACTAATGTAGTTCAACCTTCCAAGAAAACTCATCACCTCTTCCTTGGTCTTCGGAGGAGGTTATTCTTGGATCATTTTGATCTTAGAAGGATCGAGTTCAATGCCCCTCCTACTGACTATAAATCGCAATAGCTTGTCGGCTGGCACTTCAAAAGCACATTTGGCAGGATTTAGCTTCAAATTGTATCGATGCAGGCGATCAAAGAATTTTCTCAACTGAGCCAAGAGATTTGAACTCTCGCGGGATTTGATTATGACATCATCTACATACACCTCAATCTCTTTATGAATCATATCATAGAAGATAGCTGTCATAACCGCCATATAAGTAGCCATTTTCTTGAGACCAAAAGGCATCACCCGATAATGATATACACCCCAGGGTGTGATGAAAGTTGTCTTTTCTACATCTTCTTCATGCATCAGGATCTGGTGATAGCCCGCATAGCAATCCACAAACGACTGCATCTCATACTTAGCACAGTTATCAATGAGAATATGAATGTTTGGCAATGGAAAATTATCTTTTGGGCTAGAATTGTTGAGATCTCTGTAGTCAATACAAATTCTGATTTTTTCGTCTTTCTTGGCAACCGGAACGACATTGGCTAACCAAGTTGGATATTGTGTCACTTCCACTACTTGAGACTTGAACTGTTTTGGAATCTCCTCTTTGATCTTTAAACTCAACTCAGGCTTTAACTTCCGAGTCTTTTGTTTTACTGGATTGAAATCTGGATTAATCGGCAACTTATGGGACACCATATTCGTACTCAACCCCAGCATATCTTTGTAAGACCAGGTAAATACATCAATGTATTTCTAAGAAAGAGAACTACCCTTCTTTGAGCTTCAGTTAGATGGACACTAATTCATACTTCTTTGACACACTCCTCATCTCCGAGATTTACAACTTTGGCCTCTTCTAAATTCGACTTGTGTTGGTTCTCAAATTGTCGAAACTATTCAGCAACATGTTCTAGTACCTCATTTTCTTCTTCATATTCCTCGCATTCATCATCACCTTTCTCATTTTGTTCATTCAGCTCGTGACACGACATGACGTTGGTAGGTTTTAAATTAATATTACTGAAATTATAAACAAACAAAATTAGGAAAGTAAATATAGACAGATAAGCAAACACATTTTCGATAAAAAAGGCTTCCATTTAAATTGAAAAACAAGCACAAATTATGGCCATGGCCGAGGACCATTTTTCCATTTTAAACAACACAAGGGAATTAGAAAAAACATCAAACGAGTAAAAAACTACATAAAAGGTGGATCTTGGGCCTATTTCGAACTACCACCAATTTTAAATATAAACATAAGCACATGTCTTTTCTACCAAGTTGCACAGGAAATCAGGAGTGGTGTGGAGATCCAATTTTACAATTGCTCCTCAGGTTCTGCATCATGGATGCCCGATGTCCCAGCCTCTTCCTCAATGACTACATTAATCTCCTTAAAGAGGCCCTAGATTCCTTCCCCGAACCATCATCATTAATATACTCTCGCACCGGGAATGACTGGCATAGATGAGGGATTGGCCTGGCCAATGCTTGATCAACACTCTTGTTCTTCATCTCTGCTTCATCATCTGTGGGCACATATCCCAAACCAAACTTTGCTCTTTTGGCAGAAATTTGGATAGGCTCGACAATTCCTTGAAAGTGCTTCCCTAATCCGAAACCTGGTTCAAAACCACTCCGAAGCATAATAGTAGCAATCATCTTGTGCACAGAAAGCATAGGAGGCTGTGGAGCCAAGTCATCACCGGTGGCATTTACCAGTTCCATCGTGTAAAAATCATAACCTTAAGAGACATCATCAACGATCGGTGTATACCCATTGGAATGGCGCCCTTCACTATAAATGACCAATTTCTGGTCTTTCTAAACAAATTTCATTAGTTAGTGAAGGGTAGACAGCACAGCCCCAACCATATGGATAAACGGTCTTCCTAGAGGCAAATTATAACTTGTGTTGATATCCAACACCTGGAGCTCCACATTAAATTCTGCAGGACCCACCTGAATATCTAAGTTAACCGCACCCAATGTGTCTCTTTGCACTCTATCAAAAGCCCTCACATTGACTTGGTTCTGATGAAGCTTTCCCAGGCCGAATTTGAGCTACCTCTGAGTTGAAAGTGGGAAAATATTAAGACCGAATCCATCATTGACCAAGACATGATTTATTATCTAGACTCGACACATAGTGGTGATGTGTAGAGCTTTGTTGTGCATCTTGCCTTCAAAAGGCAGCTCTTTGTCACAAATGCTTATTCGATCTCCTCGAATAACCTAGTTTATCATGGCTGCTAGATTGTCACTATTAGTGCCCACGGACACATAAGTGTCATCCAGAGCCTTCATCAGAGCTTGCCTATGCATTTATGAACTCATCAGCAGGGCCAACACAGAAATTTGAGCTGGTGTTTTCTCCAGATGCTTTATGATCAATTAATCTTTCGGTAGCATCCTTCTCCAGAACTCTTCAGCTTCAGCTTCACTAATTGGTCTTTTAGACTGATCTTTCTTCTATACTCCCTGGGCTAACTCTTCTGGTATGTAGCACCTATCGGATCTGGTCATACCCCGGGTAACAGCCGTTTCAATCACAAACTTTGGTCGGTCAAGAGTTTCTCGTGGCACGAAGGCAACAACCTTCTCGGGTGTCAAAATCACGAACTCTTTCTTCTCTATAATGTTCAACGAAGCTATAGCCTTTTCTAGTTCATCAGGAGCGATCGAGACTATTACCTTTGTCATGCACCAATCATCATCTGTCTCTATCATTGATAGTGGCACCTCCATGATTTGGCAAAGGGTTAGTATTGACATTGGGTGGAACTGTCTGGAGAGAGACCATTTTCTGGTCAATCAGGCCCTGAATCTTGTGCTCTAGGTTGATACAGTCCTTGGTATCATGCCCAACACCATTGGAGTGATATGCACACCTCTGATCAGGTCTGTAAAACTTTGAGCTAGTGTCGACCGGCTTGGGCTTGGATGAATATATCCTACCATAGTTAATCGCTTGAACAACTTTGTTCGGCTTTCAATGAGCTGAGTGAAAACTCTAGCAGGCTTCTTCTCAAATCTAGGACGGGGAGGATCATAATTGCCTTGTTGAGGAGGAGGCATTTGACGATAATTTGGAGCGTTTGGACGAGGGGCTTGATATCTGGGATATGAGTTAGTTTGGCAATTTGGCTATGGAGGGTATTTTGGTAAAG
Source organism: Solanum bulbocastanum (assembly GCA_037074985.1). NCBI lineage: Eukaryota > Viridiplantae > Streptophyta > Magnoliopsida > Solanales > Solanaceae > Solanum > Solanum bulbocastanum. The sequence continues at coordinate 33,943,555 of CM073597.1, read as the reverse complement.
TGGGCTCCTGAACCCGCACAAATACTTTGATAATTTCCTTCTCAGACATGGGTGGTCGAACTCTAGCCGCCTTCTTTCTCCATCTATATGCAAATTCTCTATAACTTTAATTTGATTTCTGTTTCATTCTTTCTAAGGAATAACGATCAGGAATGATCTCTACATTGTAGGCGAACCGTTCGAAAAAGTCCTTAGCCAGAGCATTCCAGCTAGGTCACTGTTTTGTCTCATGAGATGTAAACCATTCCAGAGCCTCTCCACTCAAACTTCGACTAAAAAACCACATCATTAAAGCTTCATCTCTTCCAACTCCCATGAGCTGGTCACAGTAGGCCCTCAAGTGCGCCAAGGGATTCCCTATTCCTCCAAAAACGTCAAACCTTGGCACTTTGAACCCTTTTGGGAGGTCCAAATTCGAATGAATGCATAAATCCTCATAACTCAAACTGGTGACTTCAGGAATACACTACAACTCTTTCATGGCTCTTCAGATCTCTTCCTTCATATCCAGCTTGGCGGCCTCTTCCTTTGACCTCCACTCTCTCTCTCACTTTTTGCAATGGTCGAGCTCAGAACCATTAGCATCGTGCTCATTGGGGATCGAGATTTGGAAAGTGGCTTTCTAGGGTAGGGGTGGAGCAATTGAGGGACTTTGGGCATTTTGAGTGGCTTGGTAGTTTTGGGGGAAAGTTTGGGGGTTGGTATGTTGATTTTGGTGACGGAGGGAAGTTTGCGGGTTGTTAACATTTTGGTTTTGAGGGGGTGGACTAGTTTGGAGGTTGGCATTTTGGGGAGGAAGTGACACTTGGAGGTTGGTATTAGAAGAGGGGGTGGTGTCTGATAAGAGGCAGAGGCATAATGGGGATTTTGGGTGGTTAGCTCGATAATTGAGGGGTTGTGAGCAGGACCGAAGGGTTGGTTTTGAGCCTGTTCTGCATTTGAAGGAGGACTATAAAGTGGAGGCCTTCCATTTGCTGGAGAATTGAAAGCAACAGTTGGAATGGGCAAATCTTGCCTTCTCTACATTTCGACCAGTATTTCAGTGATCTGTTGCATCAACTTCACGATTAACTCATTTTGATCGGCAATGATGGGGTGAGCAATAATAACATCTGTTAAGCCAGTATTCTCAATGTTATCGCCCATTGCTGGCTTGCCTTTCTGAGAATTTGACTTGGGAAGGAATCTGTATGACCTTTCGATCTTGTAAAATAGGGGAGTTCAGCCAGCTTATCAACACAGATCAGTTCTAACTACCTGTTTGCGAAAACAACTCAAAGGCAAATCTATTAGTTTTAATTCAGGACAAATAATGCAAAATATTACATAGAGGGCATACAAACACATAGCAGTTGCTTTGTTTGAGAACATATTAACCCTCGAATAATGGGGACTGATTTTTGGACAAGTAGGAATTTGATAGTTTTTATTTTAGGGCTATTAACACAAAAAGGATAAATTGCGTTGAGCTAAGGTCTTCTTATTGCATAACTTGGCATCTGTTGATGTGAATTTAATGTTATGAAGGGGAAAAGAGAATTTTAAAAAGATAGGGGTTGGGCCTTAAAAGGCTGCCTATGTATCTCCCAAGGAGAATTTAGGCCCTACGTAGTTCGAATACAAAATAGACTTCTCATTTTCATTCATTCATTCTATTGATTACAGGGAAAGTGAAAAGGAAACATGCAATAAAGCTCCTAAAAACAAAGATTGTGCCTTTAGAAAGGCTTCATCTTCTAACTAGTCAAAGCACTCGGGTTGCCGTATGGCTGATCAGGGGAGAAACTCAACTTGGATCCTTCCCTTGTTGATTAGAGATTCCAGATCATAGCAGAATTCGAGGCACATTCCAATGATGTAATCTATGGCGTCGTGATAAGGGCACGGCTTACAAACTTCAATTCCAACTGGATCGAATGTTCCATTATCCCTCTTAATAGGGGTCAAGACCCACTTTCGAACTAACTCACAGTAGATATCCAACAGTGATCTCTTAAAATACGTGAAGAAGTGACAGTAAAACATAATATACCCTGTGACCAGTACACTGGGTCCGGTTGGTCATAGGTAAGGAGAGTATTGTCACCCCACATATGGGAGATTTTCTCAATACTGATTAGGTTGCGGATCTTGGCCTTGTGCTCCACACATTCTTTTGTCGTATGCCCATTTCGATCTGGATGGTAGGCATATGTCTTACGTATGTCCCCCAGCTCACACTCGGAAGTAGTTCCCTTGAGGGGTTTCAGGATGTATTCAGTCTGAAGACGCTCGTAAATAAGAGCACATAGGACGGCTTTTCCTCCCACACTATATCCTGCAGATATGCCTTGAGGGTTATTTTCTCATTCCCTTCTTTCCAACGTCCCTGAAAAGGAGGCGCGTAGACGATTTCTTCCTCGGATTCTTCTTTAACAGCCTCAGGTCCAATGCCTTCGGGATCACTAACTTGGCCTCTTGGTTGAATAAAGAGTACTTTCCAGTAGTTATTGAAGCCTCATGGTTATATAATTGTTGAAGACATCATGTTCCTTATGCATAGCAACCGTATCCTCATTCATCATAGTATATCTTGACATTTTAGCCGCCAACTCCACGTCTAGTGCTGCACTTTTGGCATGTGCAGCTGCAGTGTCTAGTCTACTTCAATTCTTCTTTCTCCCATTTCTTGAATCTCTTGTTTGAATTGGCACAGCTTCATCCTTAAATTCTCCTCAGTCGTTTTCACCTCGACATTCTTGCCTTTTTCTATCTTAGCAGCAATTTTACCTTTCCTGAGATGATAGAGTAATTTTTTAGGATATGGTAGTAGGATTTTATTTTTGACTGAGAAACTCAAGTCTCAAGAAATTTTGGTCGAACATTTTAATAGTGACTTGTATTTAGAATTGTGGAGATTTCCAGAAAATTTTTGAAAAAGAGTGGGCTAAAAATGTTCTCATTCAAAGCAACAAATCAGATAAATAGTTAAAGCACACAAGCATATATCACGTACTAAACAGGTATGTGACCCTTTTGTGCCAGGGTAGGCATAACGATTTTGAAGAATGTATTGCGCCATTTGAAAGAAATTGTTGCACCCCCCAAAATAAGATTCATAAACAATAGATAATTCGTTACAAAGTTAAGCAAAGTGATACATCTTTTAGGGAAGGGATAAACTGCATATATAATAACATCAATCCCATGCAGGGGAATAAGATAAATAAAAGGCTGAAGGTCCTGCTCTTCCTCTCACTTTTTCCACTTCTTCACGAATGAGGAACTTGCTAGTTATCACATGTGGGTCGGCAAACATAGCTTTGGGAGATATCGATATGCCTTGGAGAATGTTAAGTAATCATCTAAGTTCGAATCCAAACGTATCAGGTAGTCTCTTGCGTTAGCTAACTCTTGTGTGGCAAAGGCTAAGGCCCTTTGGCTTTCATATTCTCGATGCTGGAACTCCAGTTCCCTAAGCAGGTATTCTTGCTACCTACGTTGAAACTCTTGTTCTCTTTGATCCCATTCCTGCTAAAAGTGGTAGGCTTGGATTTGGGGCCTTACTTGGACATCTTCAATCTGTCGGCCCATGTGCGGCGTCGCGTCAAGTGTACCACGTAGATCATCCTAGAACCATTTTTTGTATTCGTCAACATACCTATCTTCATATTTTTTTTCCATGCTCTACTTTAGGTTGACCCGCTCAGCCCATTCATCAAGAATATCCTTGGCATAAGGTATCTTGCCACACCCATTGTAGTCAAAGACGTAGCGGCTAGTGTTTCCTTTAAAAGATAGAATTTATCTTCTACCGAATTGCCGCATTACCCTACTAGGGTTGTAGGGTCGTACCCCTCTAATGCAAGGAAGGATTAGGAAAGGACACTTAGCCCCTTGAGCAACTATTTTTTCTGACATAAAATCTCGAAACATCCACTGTACATTTCCATCTTTTATGTCGTAGAAGAATTTAGCCCATGCTTCCCTCATGCTATGGATCTTGAATTTGTTGATGCTCAAATGAAACTCGTTGTGGTCAATATGGCTTTCTTTTTGTGGTTCGGCTAATTTCTATTTTAGAGTCTCGTATGTCTTCACCAGATGTTTAGACATCCACCACTATAGCAAGATATTACATCCTTGAAAAAATGGAAATCCATTTTTGCATTGACCCAAAGCTCGATAAATGTTGGCCAAAATGATCAGGGCCAAGTTGAAGTATTTCTTGATTTGTCTCTTTTTACCAACACCCTCAAAGATGGCTTAAGTTACCATGACAATTCGAGTATCAATTTCATTCCCTTCGTTCGGAGGAAATATCATTGTCCCTAATAGGCATATGACAAATACTAGAGCTTGAGCTGCCTCCAACTACTATAATCGAGAAACTAATTTGAAAATTTCTTATAATAGTTTTCATGTCCCCATCGTTCATAGAACTTCACAAATAAAATACTTGGGGTGTCTAGTCAGTCTGCATTTACCAGTAACAATATGTTTTTCAGTGTTGTGCTGGTCGGCTTAACCGTTAGCAAAATATGATGATCTGGATGAGTTTCCTTTTCTGCCACATTCCGACGTTGTCTAGACAATCTTTGATTTCTTCAACAGTTGGTGTCATTTCAACATCTCCAAAGCGAAACACCATCCTCTCATCATCCCAAAATCGAGTGACCACCTCAATGAACTTAGACCAAACTTTGATATTCATTATCGATGGGAGGTGACCTAAGTGAAAGGAAAGTTCTCTTTTATGACACGCACTGAGATTGTTCCACGATGCACGAAGGAGGTTCGGTGTCTCGGTGATCATTTTAAACTCAAATGTTGCTTGCCCATCTACAAAAACATACAAAGAATTAGATTACCCCCCAACCTAAGACACAATAATTTGTTAAACAACACATACTTCCTTCAAACACGTAAGTATGAGCGTCCGTTCGGGCCGTGGGCCCTTTGGACTCAAGGTGGTCTTTCTAATGAACCCAAAATGTCTCGGGTGTTAGGTCATCTTAAGCCAATTCGCTAAATTTCGGTATTGACTTTGGCTCTACACTAGTTTTGACTAAGAGTGGACTTTGTTTATAGTGGATAGGCGACCCAAGCGGACTACTTAAGCTGGGACAGTTAACAATTGTTGACTATCCAGTAGCCAATTACATTCGTCAGGGTGCCCCGAGAAAGGTTTGGTTAACGAACGAATGAGGACCGCATAATCGTCCTTTATATGAAAAGTTAAAATAAATGTCGTTTGACGAAGCATATCATGTGATGAATGCAATAATTTAATATATACGATAAATAAAGCAAGTAGACAGTTAAAACACACAGCCAAATAAATTAATCTTAAGGTTAGAACCATTCAACTCCCCAGCAGAGTCGCCATTTTGTTTATTATGAAAAATGAAATTAGACTAGTTTTAAGAGTTGCAACTTAATTTTTAAGTAGAATCAAGAAAACTATTCATTTTCAAATAGATCAAACTAGTAAAACTATTGAAAACTATTAAAGGGATTCGGGGTTCTTATTAGCATTTCAGGCAGGGTTTGAAAGCACCCGAAACACCCGCTAATATGCAATTATCCGGCAATTAATCATTTGGCTAAAATAATTTTAACTTAGCTTGAATTGCAAAATTGAATTATTTTGTAGTTAGGAGCATTTTAAGGGAGAAAGAGAAATATTGTAACATTATCTAAGCGAAATTTTGTGAACTTATTTATTTATTTATTTTTAAGCCAAGTAAAGGATGGGTAATTTAGTTAAGTGATTAATTCAGAATGGGTTTCTTTTGGGGATTTGAAATTTTCGATAATAACGAGTAAACAAACACAACAAAGAAAGGAGGGAAAGAGATTTGGCCCAAATCTGGTTTTCCTGTCTGCCTGGGCCACTATTTGGGCCCATTTTCATTTTTGGGTCTTTGACCCATTTAAATCACCTGCACCTGCTAAAACATATATAAGACATTTTCTTTTGGGCCTAAGGCCCAATGTCCCACCACCTATCCTAAACTCTAACAAAATTAAAATGAAAATAACAAGGACTTACGCCCAAAGAAACAAAATACAAAGCTGAAAATTGGGGCCTTTAGGCCTATTTCCCTATTTCCACATACACTAGGTGTATACTAGTGCATATATTTTCATATATCTACTCCAAACACCTGTACGTCAATTTTCAAGACCTATATCAGCTTCCAAAATGACATGTTCGCCATTGTATTTCTTTATGTCAAACGAGTTGAAAGGGGCCGGAAGAAAAGAATTTTGGGCCTCCATGGACCAAGTTGAAATGTAACTAGGAGAACAATAAAAGTCCAGAAGACTCAGCCAACAAGTTATACCCAAATAAAACAAGGAAATGGAAGTAGATCATACCCATTTATCTCGAAGATAAATTAAATATTCAAACATTTATTACAAAACAACTGCAAACCAACATAGGCTAAAACTCAACGCTAGCAAAATCAATCATTAAAGCACTCACTCCATTAATTTATGAATGACATGTGAATGCAAAAACCTCATAAGAAAACAAACAGAGGAAAGGTATGACCTTGGCATAACTTTGACAAATTATCTATTCATAATTAAGAAAAATACTTACAGACACCCAAATTCATTTTTTTCACTATGAGGAAAATCGGACTAAAGAGAACCAAGGAAAAAGTAAACTAAAGTCGACATGTGAGGGAAACAACTGCACACAAGAAACTTGGTCATGTTGATATATCCAAAGTTGACAATCATTCTTAAAGCTACCAATCAAACCCTCATGAAAGGCTTATTCATTTTTATTAGATTTCAATGAGGTAAGAGATGGATAATGGGCACACTCAAATTTTGCAGATTTCAAACATGAAAGGATGTATGAGGAAATAGTGTTCTAGACAAGTGACAAAGATTTAAAACAAGGCTTTAGCAATGGAAATCGAAAACGAGATTGGATTAAATGATCACTAAACGATCTTGAAAATAGGAAGAAAATCGGGTGAAAACAAGCACTAAATGATTGAATCGAAGTTTAGCTGACTAGTGACCAACAAAACATAAATAACACAACATACAACCTTCATATCAACATGTTTTCAACATTCTGCTTCATTTCTTTTTAAAAGAAAACAACATTAATAGTAGTAAAGAAAAAATGAAAGATCTTTTGAAGCTTAAAGCAAAACAAAAATAAGAGAAAAGAGATTCGACATATCCAAACAAATAAACGAGAAGGAAAATAACCAATCAAACTCAAACAAAAAGTATAGAAATCACAACACTAGATACGAAATGATAAAAATTTGAATCAACCTTAAGATCGAATCATTCAAGAACAAAATGTCTAGCACATTAAAACTACCTTTTTCAGCTACAAATAGCAGTGGTATGGCAACAAAGTAATCAAGCATATCAAAATAGATGAAAGATGAAGAGAATATTATGGAAGAAACATCACCTTCTTCTGGGAAGTGAACGAAACAGACGGGCTAGAATGCACTTCCACCACTAAAATACAACTCTCTGAAAACCTCGATGAGCAAAATAAACACGAGCTGAAATCTGACTCCCAAGCTCTATAACTACAAAATCTATTTCTATATATATGACTATGTAACTAGTAGTTCACTATGTTTTTCTCTAATGGTCGTCCTTTTTCTTATAACCCCCAAACAATGAATAGGAAAAGGGTACTTATAGGAGGAATTCTAGGGCAGATTTGAGGGGGAAAACGGAATGGATGTGGGTGAATTTACAAAATTCGAGATTCAAAAGCTCTTTTTTGGATAAGAAGTAAAAACCAGCTAGAATTTGTACCATTCTCAACGGAATGAGAATGGTATCAGTCCTATTCTCGAGCGAAGGATGAAAAAGCAATGAGATTCTTCCACTTGGCTGTGTCGAGGATGAGGACAACCTGCTTTTCCTGGAAATCTTGTACGAATGGATAAAGGAGAGAAAGAGGGACGTGCTACTGTCGGACGCGATTCGGGTCTGTTGTGTTGCTCATTGCGTGGTTGCGTTCATTTCTGGGTTTCTGGTTGCGATTGGGAAGAAGACGCGCTGGGGTCGAGTATTGCATATTGTTGTACGCTGTTGGTGGGTCTTTTTTAGTATTGGGCTAGGAATTTCTGGAAATTATTTTGGGTTGTTGGGTTTAAGTGGAGGTTAAAAGAGTTAGATTAGGAATGGCTACATGGATTTAGATTATAGCCAATTGAATTAAGAAAATAGCCATTTTGAATTTAATTAATAAAATTGGCTAAAACTCAAATAAGATAAATTAATATTAATTAATTACCGAGCTTCTGAATCTTGACAAAATAAAATAATTACTTAATCAAACTAATTAATTTAAGAATATTAACTATAATTTAAACTAAACTAATTAACAAAATATTTCTGTAAAATTAAAATCTTTTTTTTACGCGATCTTTGAATATTTATAAAATATACTAATTATATAAAAAAATATTTATTATTTAAAAATTATAAAATGACTAAAATTACCTAAAAATAACTTGAAAAACATTTGAAATTTTGATCAAATTAATTATTTCAAATCGTTTGAAATTAAGAAGCTCAAAAATTAATTCTTCTCGGGGAGGGTTAAAATTGGGTGTCAACAGCGTGCGCCATACAAGGTATCCAGCTAAATGTGGCAGCGCAGATCATCTCATAATGGAAGATGTTTTATCGGGGCAACAAAAAGGAGTTCTTTCTTCCTGGTCTTATCACTGCCCTGTGCAAGCAGGCGGGAGTGCCACTCTTTGATATTGATGAGGTACTTTCTATAGATCCCCCCCCCCCCCCTTCACCCTCTTTTGGTTAGGACATGTTCTACTTCTTGGAGCAAGAGGAGGACGGGCAGGGCTAGCAGCAGTAAGGCGGCTGTAAATTCAGATGACGGTGACCCACTTTCAGGTGCACTATTTGAAGAGGATCTGGAGGTTGTCCAGAAGAAGATGGGAAGTGCCTATGCGAACCACACTTTGGTTCCACCCAGCACTGCCCTAGAGGCCAATATGCTTCGTTGCCAGCTTCGCCTGGAGAGGAAGAAGAATCTAGCAAGGGACCGTCTAATGATTCAGCACTGGAAGGCAATAAGAATCATGTTTACCTGTATCGCTCCCGGGAAGGAGATGCCCATAGCGGAGAAGGATGATTATGTTCAGTTTTCAGAGCTAGAGGAGGTCGTGACAGGCCTGGTGCCCCCGGAGGAGTTAGATTTCGACACCGACACCTCTCAATCTCAGGGTTCCTGAGTTGCTTTCTTCACCCTTCTTGGCTTGTAAAATTTAGACGCGTTTGTTTTTATATTTCCGCTCTCTCAAGTTTTTGTAACACAAGGATGCTTGTTTCTTGTTGTCTAATGCAACCTTTAATTTAATCTTAAGGTTTTATGATCTATTACTTCTGTTGCTGAACACTGCTAGACTGGTAAGGTTGAATTTGGATACCATTTGGGTTGACATTTCGAAGTTAGGGAAAACATGGGAGGCTGGGTTAAGGTTCTGCCTTGCCATGTCCCGCTACGGCTAGAAAAATCCCGCTCTGGCGGTGTCGCTATGGCGGGAATAATTCCGCCCTAGCGGCTCAAACGGGACCAAAACCCAGGCTAATAATTTTTGGGTTTTTTTTAAGATTTCCCTAGGGTTTTCTGCTTAACCAAACAATCTAAGATAAATCTCTAAGCTAGGAAAATTGTTAACTAATCTGAATCAATCTTAACGACATGACACCCCACTAATTCTCATTAATTCAACGTTACAGCCACACATCCCCATGATACACCTAGACATTCACATGATTATTAATTGGTTGTGACCCATGTCCAGACTCCGTTTTATGAATCACCTCGTAAATTAGCTAGACCTTTGCACCAACTAAGTTCTGACTTTTTTGTGCAACGTTTTTTACGTTACACGAGTAGTTGCACTTAATAATTTCCACAACTCAGCCAACACTACGCGCATATTAAGGTTTAAACACACACATTTACAACACACATATTCACCTTATAACATTCAAGCAATTACAACTTCATATCTGCAGTTAATTCAAATAACAAGAATCACACAGTCCCAGTTATTTCAGGCAACAAGAAGCACACATTCACAGTTTCCAAAATACAATGCACAGGCGATTTCAATTTATTAGTTGGTCCGTTCTATAGATGGCCATTACTGGTCATCCATGCTCCTCATAGCCCCTAAGGATAGATACCAATTGGAACCTTCCCAGTTCCAATTTACCTTGCTCGTGTTCCTTCAGTCATGACCATGACTTTCAGTTCACTTTGTTGAGATACCAATTGGACTCAAATAATACCACAAGAGACACTTCGCATGAAAGGAGATAATGAGTGGAACAATTTCCTAGAATGCTTCCTAGCTTCCTGAAGATTAGATGTGGGCGTCAACACACCAATCTGCAGAAGTCTAGTCCACATTTTGCTCTTGTATGGGGAGATCGATAACGTAGGCTCTGATACCAATTTGTCATGATCCAACCCACCGGGCCATGCGGGCACCCACTCTAACACCTAAGTAAGAGAACCTCCTATCTCAATAGTCAAACATGCAGAAAAATTAAAGAAAATAGGAGAAAATGATCTAAAAAAACCCCCAACTTATACCTGAAATTCCAACTACATACTCCAACTTTATGGGTGTCCTATTTCCTACCTGAACTTTATATTTCTCTATTTTATATACACCTAAGTGTTGACCTCAACACATAACCAAATAATTAGGCTTGGGTGGCTCCACGCGTTGGGTCCCCCGCCTCTTCAACTCCCATTTCTTGTTTTCCCCCATTTCCCTCCTAAAACATAAAAGAACAAAAATCTTCTCCCCGAATTTAATTTCGACCAAGAAGTTTTCAAATTCAGCAAACTTTCATGTTTGTATCTCACTAGAGCATTGAGCATTGGGTCTGATTCATCCATACAAAGCTTATTCAAGTTTTCATTTGACATTTTTGATGAATTTCGAGAAAATTCAAAATTCAAATAAGAGACCTAAATAAGAAATTAGAGTAGATTACAAACCCTAAATTCAAAATTTGAAGTAGAAATGAACATTAACAACTAAACCCTACTTAATATTGAGAGGAAATTGTGAATTTTTTATAAAAGGAACAAGGGTTAATGGTAGGGAAGAAGAGATAATGGTTTATTTGTTGGAGAAGCAGAAATTTTTCGTCAAAATTAACCTTCTAACGCGCCTAGAGAAGGTGACAACACCTCCCATGATAGGTCAGCACTTAGGTGTGTATAAAATAGAGAAGTATAAAGTTTAGGTGGGTAATAGGACACCCGTAAAGTTAGAGTATGTAGTTGGGATTTCGACTATAGGTTGTGGGGGTTTTAGACCATTTTCTCAAGAAAACAGATGTAATTACAATAACATGATTTTATAAATAATAACCTTAGACACACATTTAGTTAAAAACTTCCAAAGTAATTTAACTACTCCAATGGATCTAGTAAACAACTACAAGAGCTACTAAGAATACAACTGGACAAATAAATAAAAGACACAGCTCCCACCATGCAAAAGGAAGAATAGAAGTTGCTGGAGATTTTCTTTGTCTTCACCTAATGAAACATCACCAATCCTACATCCAGACTATGTCAAAAAGACATAGCAAGAGTAGTATCAGTACAAAACACGCGTACTGGTAGGCATCATCGATCAACCCGACGCCCACCACAAAACATAAGAAACCCACTAGTAAGATCATAAAATAAACCACTTGCTTGTCCACCTTTACCCTTTCTTGAAATACCTCCAAATCACCCTAGCACTCTAACTACTAACCATCTGGTCAACCTACTTACTAGGTACTTTATCATAGCCTAACCATTCTAACACATAGAAAAATCCCCTAATTACAACCACCAACATTGCCCTCTAAACGTTCGCGTCATACCCCTACTTCCTCGTCACATTACCTAACCATAGTCACAAATACCTTACATCAAGCTCCCTTAACACTAAACCCAATCTATTTTCCCCAAGGTAAAATCCACCTAAGAAGATTTCATCACACACGCTACCTCTACTCCTTTCCATTACAACACACGAACAACCCTTACTATCTATTACTCGCCTCTTGAACATTTTACCCTTCCACTATACCCAACAGGTTCGCTTATTACAACGAACAATCAAATATAAACCATCATACAAGTGCCCACTAAGTGCAACATAAGCAACTCAATACAACATAAACTCACATGCGCATATCAACATATCTGAAATCATCAATATTTACGAACAATCGAACCACTTCACATTTTATATCACATTATTGGTCCTCTAATGGAACCCAAACCCAAACAGTTAATTATGCCAAAACGTGACAACCGATCCAAGTTAGTTATGCCAGAACATGGCAACCGATCCCATAGTTATGCTGGAACATGGCAACTGATCTAATAATTATGCCGGAACGTGGCAACCGATCCAAGTTAGTTATGTCGGAATGTGCCAACCGATCCATTCAACACATCACAATCACAAGTATATCTTTAAGCTCATACATTTAAGTCATGATTTCATAGCAATCATAGTTTACCCATCTCCATTATAACAAGTGTGATCAACAATGCAACATTCATATACAAACATCAATTTGACCATACTTAGCCCTAGTTCATTATCTAAGTACTTCCTTTTAGGGCTTAGTCACAATTTATCATAAATCATCAATTCAATCACTCCAATTTATGATCTAGCATGCATTCATAAATCTAGTTCCATTCATGACTTCTTAGTCTTATTCTTGAACCAATTGTACCCATGATAACAATTCGAGAATCCCTAATAATTCATCGATTCCTCTTTCCAAGGTATACACCCACGTACTTTGATTTCTAGGAATGACTCATAGAATTTACTTGATGCACAAAGGTCTACACAAAACCCTGCTGTTTATTTCCATACATTATGTAGTAAGCACAAATTTATAACTACTAAATTCATAAAACCTAGCCTACCTGGGCGCCAAGCAGATGCACGGAGTTTTGACTTCATTTTCGATTTTTTGGGATTCGCAACAGTGAATTTGGCCAAGAATCCGCAAGATATTGCCATAATCACGTTAGAATTATTCTTCTCTTTCCTTCCCAAGCTTAGAGCAGGTTTTTTGAGGTTTCTAGGGTGTTTTACGACTTATTTAGGTATTTTAGGGAGGTGGAGAAAATAGGATTTCTCATAATTTATGTTCTGCCTCGCCTATCCCGCTCTGGCGCCAACTTACCCCGCCCTAGTGCTGCTACCCTAGCTACATATGGCCCGCTGTTGTGGGACAATGGCCCAGATTTTTCTCAAATTTTTGTCCCTCCTAATTAACAACGGCTCGGGTTGTTACACATGATAACAACACTTGTAGCCTTTCAGAGTGCAAGTACAACCAAGAAAGTCACAGTGAGTGGAATGAGGACGAAGCCAATGGTAGCACAAGGAACCAAAAATATGTAGTTGATTATAACCATGCTTTTCACCAAGAAAAATGTCACATGGACTTTGATGATTTAATGGAGGAGTGGGCAGAAGATTAATTGGAAAAACAATCATTTCAAATGCATTTGTCCAAAATTTTGAATGGACATGTGAGTTAAGAAACAGTGCACGGCCAGTTTCAGTGACATGACCATGTTTTCTTTTTCTTTTTCCACACCCATTTTGTTAAGGAGTTCATGGATAGGAAACATGTTGTGTGACTCCATGTGTGTGCACATAGGAAGTTAAGTCTTTAAACCACCTCCCCAATATGCTTGAAATCGTTTAATGGAGCAACCAAAGAATTTTCTCAGCTAATAAATGAAATTGATGAAAAATATCAAGAACATCAGATTTATTCTCAACAATATATATCCAAGAGTGTTTGCTAAAGTGATATAAAAAAATATAAAATAATAACAAACACCATCACTTGAGATTTTCGAGGTTGGACCCCAAATATCTTAATAAATCAAATCTAAAGGACCACAAGCATAATATCAAACAGTGACAAAGGAAAATTATTAATTTAACTCTATGCACAAGCTTGATACAATAAACTACGACAAATGCTAAAGCTATCAAAACCTAAACTATTATTAGAGACTAAGCGATGAATTGTAGAAGGAGAACCCAATTGTGATAGAGTGGATTTAGTTGGTTTTCACCAACAAATTTTCCAGAATTGGTTGAGAGCCATCAAGAATGAGTGAAAATATTTGAACAAAAAAATTGAAAAAGAATTATAATAAAGTGAAATATCAATTGTTTAATATTGCCTATTCATAATAGGACCATTAGCAAGGGAATATATGCCTTCGAACTTCGATGACGACACTAAAGTACACATTAAGTGAGGTGAAGCGCTCATCACATTTTGAGCGTTGCTTTACAGATTAAGCACTCTTAAAGCGAGCCTTTGACAACACTACATGTAACTAGGTGTAGCATAATAAACTAGATAATGTTTAATATATTCAATGCAAGTTGTAGGGATATGTAGCACAAATTGTTAGTGTCTAAGATTAGATGTTGTAATTCTGTAAAAGTTTTTTACAATATGGCTCATTTGGCTGAAAAAGGTTTAGGTAGGATCAGTTTGTAAGAAAGTGTGGACTGTGTACCATTTTTCAAGCCAAAAAAACAAGTAACTTCCACAACTCTCCTTCTATTATACGTTAAAACATTACAGTTACAAATATGTTTAAAAGCCATTTCTCCTGACAGTATACAAAATCAAAATGCAAGTTTACTTCCACAACTCTCCTTCTATTATAGTGATCTGAAATAGTATTAAAATAAAAGATTAAGAAGTAAAATATATTGAGCTCAAGGCCTCTGTGACCAATTCATGTTCTTTGATAGTATCCATAGAAGCAAATGTATATCCCTGCGCAAGGCACAAAACATGTGTCAAATGGTATTATGTGACATTACACTTTGACATATAGATGCATATGCAATCCCTGTAGGCTATACGTGGCTATAGCAACTTTAGAAGAATAAATATGAAAACTAAGCAACATATTTGGCTAAAAGTGTAGAATTTCAGCACAAATAGTTTAGATTAGATAAGAGAAAAACTGGATCATATATAACGTTACTGTCAGCAAGATGCAGCTTTTGGAGTAATCAAAGAAGCCGCATAAAGTCTAGGTTTTTTTTTCTAGAACTGAAGAATAGTTGGGGAAATAAAAATAGAAATTAGCAAATTGATCAGAATTGCAGCTGAGTAATTACTTATGTGATATATATATATATATATATATATATATGGAAATAATATAAACACTTCGAGGTACTTATTAATTAATTTAAAAAATGAAAAGGCGGATCATTCACAACTAATACATAGTGCGTTAAATTACAACAAAAGAACAAATACATTGTAATGAACAAATCTATGTAATATTCGAGGAAGGGAAGAAACTCAACAAACTCCACCTCATTTCTTTCATCATCCAACCATCAATTTCATTTTCATTTCTTCTCTTACCCAATGCACAAACACACCCTCTAAGAGCCAAAATTCCATAAAAGCTCAAAATAGAATTAGTAGGAATAGGCACCTCGAAGAATTTCTCATTAGTTAGATCAACAACAACAATTACAGATGGAGAACAATAATTTTTACCAACC
Organism: Solanum bulbocastanum; assembly: GCA_037074985.1. Classification (NCBI taxonomy): domain Eukaryota; kingdom Viridiplantae; phylum Streptophyta; class Magnoliopsida; order Solanales; family Solanaceae; genus Solanum; species Solanum bulbocastanum. The sequence continues at coordinate 33,927,929 of CM073597.1, read as the reverse complement.
AACCAATGCAATACCCCATTTAAGAAAACCCCAAAATCGGGAATATGAATTGCACCATAGTGAGATATACTTTCAAGTCTCCTCCAAAAACCCATTCTCGCAGAGTAGACATCCACAAATGTACAGTAAAGGTTACTTTCAAGTACATCTCTATAATAAGAAAGAGTAATAAACTTATAATCATCACTAACAAAATCATACCCAAGGGCATACGCGGTAGAGGTACCACGTTTTGGAAGAGCTAGAGGAGAACAAATTCTACGATATTCTAAGGTTGTGGGGTTGATTAAAAATGTGACATCTTCCTCATTCAACACCAATACCAAACCATTACATGAACCAACAATTTGCTTCCATTTTTCCTGAAAACTAAGCTCGGTTGAAATTGCATCAATTCCATTTTAGGGGTTAGGGTTAATATGAAGAGAGTCAAGAGATCGAGAAACATCAGAGATGAGAATTAGCTTAAATTGTTCATGTTTGTTGGAATGAAAATTGAGGTGAGTTTTTATGAATTTCGGGTCCGAAAGAAAAGATCACCACTGCTTGGAAACGCAACGAAATTGACCTACCGATTTTACAGGCATCCAAAAGACTATCTCTTCTGTGATTTCATCTTTCTGCTCATCGCCATTTTTGGAAAATTTTGGTTTTAAGGCTAATTTCTTGAGCTAGTTTTTCAAAATTTCATCTTTTCAGGTTTTCTTTAAAAGTTACTCGGACTGAAATGTGTTGGGGTTATATTTGGATCATAACTTAATGGGGAACTTATGGAAATCCCATAAATTTAGAAGTTAATTACATAGATTTTATAAATCTTACTAGATTTTGGTGGGTCAAGATATATCTAGATACGTGTATCTCGGGATACATGAGGTCAAAATTAGGTGTAATTTATTCTAGATACACAACATCCAAGTGGATTTACATGTATCTGGGATACATAGAAAAATCTCAGTCACCTCCCGCACCTTTCTCCCATCTCGCTTGCCACTCTCCTATGTATCTGGCTTACATGCGAATCACACCAAATAAATGCATCTAGTGTGTATCTAGTGCGGTTCACATGCTTGCCTACCTCCTAATCAGTACTTTTGAAACAAGTTTTTATAAAATTTGTAAATACAAAGGTACGATAAAAAATTGATTGATGAGAACTTCAAGTGCAAATAATTTTACGTACAAATTCTTAACCTTTTTCTCCAAGTAAAAATCATGTTTAAACATGATCCGACTAATTCCTATTGAACTTCAATTTGTAGAAGTTTTTTCTTCAAGTTTAACAAAAAGATATTGTCCAAATATGTTAAGATGTATTGGATAAACTAATTAACTACATTTACTTTCGCACAAAATTTTAATATCACTAATTTCTCGATGAATAATCAACTTTATAAGGTAAAATCACACTCAGCCAAATGTCTAAATAGCGTGGAACATGTAGCAAGCATGATTGATTACAATGAACGAGTTAAGAAGCATTGAGCAACACTTATAGAATCAGATCAATAAATTCGATATGGTCGAAGAAGATTTCAAAGTCTACACACAGGGACTACATTTATCCAACATGGCCCTTCTAGTTTTGATGAAATTTTTTTGGGTGTCGAGTCATTTCTAGGTGATTAAACTGAGATAAGTTTCTTAAACGGAAATAACAAAAGGCGTCAAGATTCTCGTTGGTTGATTGACAACTACAGAAGTAGTGGTCACGAGAAAGACCACTAGCACAACAAACTATACACAACTACGGAGTTTGACGATAATATTTCATGCTTTCACAAGATGGGTAAATTGACGTAAAACAACCTATTAAATATGTACATAGTTTTTTAGATTATCTTTTCATATAATGTTGAGAACTTATTTATTTTCTTATTCTCCATTTCATATTTTTCTTCCTTAAATCTTTACCATATTATCCTTTTGGGTTTCTTTATATATATCACAAAATCATAACTGAATTTGCCAAAGAAATGGGATTATTTTAGCCAAAGAAAAGGGTTATTGACTTTCTATTGACCATTTGATTGTTGACCCGCCTTGACCGAGTGCTGACTGCGGTCAACAACACCATTTTTTTCTTTCTTAATAAAGTCTCCAAACATATCCTTGGGATTCATCCAAGATCCAATAAAAATAAACCAATATGTTGTCCTACTAAACTTGATATTTCAATGTCATGACCCAAAGGATACCCCATGCGTAACATGGCGTATGGGACCCCAAGAGTCCCTACACAAGTCACTTAGCATACATCATACAAGATAATAGAAAATAAAGAAAGTTTAAAAGAAAATTTCAAGATATATGAGTTTTATAAAAACGTAGCGAAAGTCTAACTTAGTCTCAAAGTCATCTAGTATATCAAGAATGATCAAGACATAACCCGTACATCACATACAATACTGAAAAGTAAAGAACATGTGAAATAAAGGCTCGGTCCTGGAAACATGAGGACTCATGCCACGCCCCAAACCTACACCCTGGGCGGGACTAGCACTCGAGAACTATTGTTGGCCCCAAGTGAACCCTTGGCATGGCTAACTTTCAGCGGAAGACTTACTCAACAGAAAATGTACTTAAATACAATTATAATAAACTGTCTGAATAGATAAACTGTGAATGTTTAAAAATAACATTCAACTAAGCCAAAGTGGCAACTCAAGTCTTATAGCAAAACAACTGAAATGCAAGACTAAAGAACTATAGCTATCTGTCTATGAAGCCTCTAAATACTATGAGGGATGGTTGGACAAGACCCCTGATCATCCTAACAACTGAAATAAACAAAGCAATAACACAAAAAATAACCAAAGGGATCCTCCGGAAAGCAAGGAGGCTCACCAACAAATTCTGATTGCTCGACTGGATCAATGAGGTGCTGGATGCTGATCCTGATTACATGTATCTTCATCATAACACGACGCATGCCAAATGACATTAGTACATTGAATGTACGAGCATACGAGGGGACAACTAAACATGACATAAGCTTGAATTGAATTCCGAAAGAAACACTTACCTCAGCTTTACTCAACTCAATGCATAAATAAACAACAGTAAATATGCCATTTATATAAAGCGTTTAAAACAGTAGGTAGCAACTTAATGTGTTAAAGAAATACAATAACAACTCAATTTATATATAAAGTAATATAATTTTGTGGGAGTTTCTCTAACCGACAACAATCACTATGAGCTAATGTGATGATACAATGTCTTGCCCACGCTGCTAGAACTGTCATATAACTTGTCTGGATATAGAACGCCTCAACTAAGTGGATCCACTAATCTATTCTAAAAAGCACTAAGGAATTATCTAAAAAGTATGACCCTTATGACCCACGTTCTCTACATGGTTTATGGAGACTTGAGTTATCTAAACTCGTCCCCATATCGGTGCTCAATACTACTTCCAAAATATTCAACTCATATGTTTAAAACGAAAACTCTTTCTGTGGTTTGAGATAATTACTCAAAAACTGGCTCAAAGGCTCTCTTGGAAATCGGTGTTTGTTTCAATGTGAAAGCATTTACTCTTTGGGAATACATAGTCCCGATATACTCTTTTGAAGAAATGAACTTCAATTCCAATATACTCTTTTGAAGAAATGAACTTCAATTTTTACTTTTTAATCAACTAAAAACTCAAGTCTTAAAACAAGATTAAAACATTTGTAAAAGACTTTTGGAAGACTCTATGAAGTTCTCTCGACTTGACTCTTAACTTCCCTTGAATTGAATTATGGATTCAAGGCTCATGATCTCATGTTATAGATGATTTAATGTTGTTTAGACGTACCTTAGAGTGTACAAACTAACTAGAAAACATAGGTACGCTTCAAGGGAACTCGAATGGAAAGAAGTGGGAAAGGGTAGAAGACCTGGCACCCCTGACACTCTGAGTGGCGTCGGGCGCCAGAGCCCAAACTTCAGAGTGAGTCTGGGTTGGGGCGCTCTGACTGGCGCAGCGTCCCATGCCTTTTTCCCAGATTTTTGACAGATTTTCTTAGTCGTCTTTCAACTCTAAACTCTCTAGATTCGGATGATTCTTTCCCTAAACACTTAGTTTTGAATACATAACCAAAATATTCAAGAATCTACTCAAAACGACATCTAATTTCATGAATTTAAATCAAGAACTTCTCAACAACTTCAACAATCAAGAACCCAATAGAAACTCCAAATAAATCGATCAAGAACTCAATTTCTATACTTTCAAAACATAGTTTTTGCTGAATAAAATCATAATTGGCGCGTGGGTGAATTAACCAACGCTATGTGATCTCACATACCTCGTAGGGTTCAACCCTGGTCGAAATACACAAGTGAAAACTCAAGAACGACGAACTTTGGCTCTTTTTTCTCTTTTCTTCTCTTGCATTCTTTCTCTAAAAACCATAACATGAAATCTTTGAGTGCGTAAACTGACCCAATTTAGTTTAGACCCCTAAGTAATTATCAAAACGAAATAATTTATTTGGGTAGTGAAAAGACCATAATACCCTTCTAAAATCTGGTTTTACTTTCCCTATTTCGACAGCCCAACTTCAAGTGGACATATCTCCCTCATACGAACTCAAAATTTATCAAACTTGAAGGAGTTAGAAAGATAATTCAAAGATCTTTCATACAATATCCTTTAGCACACCTAACTCATCCTGAGCTAGGAGTTATGGTCGTTTGAAGTTGACCCAAAACTCATACTTAGCTTAACTTTGTCAAATTTTTCAAATTTGATTATTTCCAAAAATGGTTTCTTTTTAATTTTAAGTCATTCTAGTAGCGGGGTGTTACAACTCATCAATCTTCAATATCTACTAAGTGATTCCTAGCCATGGAGATACAAAACTGGATCATCGGACCCTATATTTGGAAGAATGTAGGTAAGAATATGCATCAGCACAAAAATGTTCCAAGTATGATAGTAATGCATAAAAGTATGAAAATCATGCAAAAGGGACTTTTCATGACATAGCATGCAATGACCAAGCTAATACAGAAGATAAAGGGGGTTGGAAGACACAATTCATAAAACATGATCAATGCAAGTTTAACATCTTTAAACATTCGTGAGATACTTCTAGAAGTAACCTTAGCTCATTATTGTGGGTGATTTACCTTTAACCGACATTAGTATTTAATAGCAAGGGTCAGAGGTAGACCAACCCCTCTAGGTAGGATGCACGTGCACGTGCACCCGTTAATTTTTTTAAAAAAATCATGTGTATATATGTATGTCTTCTTGAGAAAGTGATAGAAATTATGATATAATTAATTGTGCATTCATGAAAAGCATGCGAGTCTCATTGTGTTGTTGGTACAAGCTAAATGATTCACCCGCAATATAGTAAATAATTATTATTGAACGAATGAAGTATTTGTCATAACTTTAATTTAGGACTATAAGATTGAATAAACTTTTTTATTTTTTTTTTAAACTTGGCAAAATAGGTCGTTTCGTTTAAAACGAGGGAGTATATTTTGAATTGTTTGTGGAGTATATGTCATCCACGTGTGTTATAATTTTGGGTAATTTATGTGAAAATGGAAGGAGAGAAGGGGAATAGAGAATTAAGGGAGTTGTCTGAGTGGTGAGTGTGAGTCAGCCATAGCCACCCTTTTTAGGCTAAATATTAGGCAACAGCCGCCCGAGCAAGAGAGTAAGAGACAGTTTTTGTTTTCTCCTTATCTGAATTTTGAATTTTGATGATGGATCGGTACCATCTCTCTCTCTGTTGCTGTGGTGGTGAGTGAGTGTGTCAGAAGATGGATGAATGGATAAAAAGGGTGAAACTTGCCTCGTAGATACCGCCTTCTTCCATTTTCAATAGATTATTCTTAAAATCTCAAGTAATACATGGCGGCAAAGAAACTATACGAGTCGTTTTCTAGGGAACTTATTGAGGAAGTTCATCGATGGGGTTCGATGAAACAGACTGGTGTGAGTCTCAAGTACATGATGGAGTTCGGTTCCAAACCCACTCCCCGCAATTTGCTCATTTCTTCTCAATTCCTTCACAAGGAACTCCCTATGCGCATTGCTCGTAGGGTTATTGACCTACAAACTCTTCCTTATGGTTTATCTCTCAAGCCTGCTGTTCTAAAGGTACTACTCACTCACTCATCTACTACTAATGCTCTTTTATTTCATTTGTTCTAAAACCTTTCTTTCTTAATTAGGTTCGAGATTGGTATTTGGATTCTTTCCGTGATCTTAGATCGTTTCCTGATATAAAAGATGAGAATGACGAGTTGGAATTCACAAAAATGATTAATTTGGTTAAAGTACGACACAACTATGTTGTACCTATGATGGCTTTGGGAGTTCAACAACTAAAAAAGGATCTACACCCTAAGATTGATTATAAGGATTTGGATGAGATACACCAGTTTCTTGATCGTTTTTACATGTCTAGGATTGGCATCCGCATGCTTATTGGTTTCACTCTTCTCTTCTCTTTACTACTATTTTATTTTACTTATACATATTGTGGCATTTCTTATATATTGAATTCATGTCAAACACAGGGCAGCATGTCGCCCTACATGATCCTAATCCACCTCCTGATTGTGTGGGTTATATACATACAAAAATGTCCCCCTTGGAGGTTGCACGCGATGCTAGTGAGGATGCCCGTTCTATTTGCTTGCGCGAATATGGCAGTGCACCTAAGGTCAACATTTATGGGGACCCAAACTTTACATTCCCGTACGTCACTTGCTCCTAATTCATTCTCATTTTCCAGTAAGCTAGACATATCTTGTCCACCATTTTTGTTCCATGGTATTCTTTGCTGCCTCTGTCTTTCTCTTATTACGTTAGTCCCAAAATTTATTGATGTAAATGTTCTAAACATAACTTTAGTTGTTGTGGAAAGGCTTGTTTCACTTGCTTTATACCATACATTTATCCTTCTATTTTTGGGTGATTCATGACAGCTATGTGCCAACACATCTGCATTTGATGGTTTTTGAGTTGGTTAAGAACTCCTTGCGTGCTGTGGAAGAGCGATTTGTGGACTCGGACAAAGTTGCTCCTCCTGTTAGAATAATAGTTGCTGATGGTCTAGAGGATGTTACCATCAAGGCATGATCCCTTCTCAACTGTCCTATCTAATAACTGTATTATATTGTTCTCGGACTTTTTGCTTCTTTGTTCTAAGGACGTCTATTTCACTATTTTCCTACCCATCCTTATCAAGTGTGGTTTATGTGCTCTATAGATTTCAGATGAAGGGGGCGGTATTCCAAGAAGTGGTCTTCCCAAAATTTTTACTTATCTCTACAGTACTGCCAGGAATCCATTGGATGAGCATTCAGACCTTGATACAATTGATTTGGCTACTGTGTCTACGTTAGCTGGTTATGGATATGGACTTCCAATAAGTCGTTTATATGCTCGCTACTTTGGAGGGGATTTGCAAATTATCTCCATGGAAGGCTATGGTATGTTACAGTACCACTCGCCCTTGTTTGCATGAATTTTATTCTCTACATTACTAGACTTAGATGTTTTTCTAGTTAGTTGTGTTGTCACATTTGCTAATCCAGGCCCTAGAAATATCATGCTACTAACAAAAGAATTGTTTGCTATACAAATTTCAGATGTCTATTACCTCACATAGATATAAATAATCTAACACACACCTCTATTTGTACCAATTTGACATCCTGCCACCTCTGCTCCACAGAGCTTCATCCAAACGCCTATGGTTGTTGAAACACACTAATTTAAACCCTTTTGAGCATTGATTAAGCATATGTGGCACTTGACTGCTGAGTTGGATAAAATGTGTATAACACGCGTGTAGCTAGCATCAATACCAAACTTAGAAATAAGAAATGAATAAAATGAGAACCAAAAAAAGGACATAAAAAATGGAAAAGAAAAACTCTTACTTCCTACCCTTCCCTAATCGACGTCCAGAACAATGAACACGGTGAGGGCAAATCTAAAGAATCTAACTTGACAACTTCAATATTCAAATCTAAAGCATAAAGTAAACAATATCTTATCAAATTTGATAAGAAAGTCATTTCTTAACTAAAAGACGAGAAGAAAATCCATGCCTAGCTACAGAAATCGCATAAAATGAAGACTAACAAGAGATAATGAAGAAACTTTGCAGAGGGTCGAAACGGCATAACCCAAGGAAAGCCACAAAAGAAGATAGGAAAAGAGAAATCCACCTAGCTAATACAACCAAACTCCATAAATATGTGCATTATTCTTTTGATTTTATCTCCCATTTAGAACAGTTACTGTAGCAAAAAGATAAAACTTTTCTTTTAATGTTTTTGTGTGATGGTGGTGGGTTGAAGAGGGAAAGATGGGAACGAGCCAAGAGGGGAGGAAGGTTCGGGATTTTTTTTTTCTTCTTTTTACTTTTGAAAAAAGGGGATGGATTTGGATTTTTTTATATAAAATATAAATTTTTATAAAAACAAACGATTATAGGCGTTAATTTATCTGAGGTGGATGTGATGTGTCCTTTATGTTAAGGCAAGTGAGCAACACACAAGGTCAGAGGCATTTTAAAGACTTTGACAGAGTTTAGGTGTGGCAGGAACCCCGTGAAATAGTGATTATGACTTTATTTAAATCCTGGAAATATCTTCTGCTGGTTGTGAATTAAGATCTCACTGTGTTGATGTGATGAACTCATTCTTTAAGCCCTTGCATTAGTGTTGTTAAATTGGACTAAATATTTAGGACAAGTGTTTGTGAAGGTTGTAAGAAGCGTCCGATTTTGGAGGGGTAATGATGCACGATCTGTGAAATTATGTGGATAATGAGTCCACCCTAATAATTTTTATCTTGTAGATAGAAGAAGTAAATATATATGAATGACAGACGATTTTGACTACATGGAGTAGGATTTAAATTGTTTTTTTTTTTTTTTGGCAACGGTAAGCTTAAGCACTACATTAAATAACAAGATACACTTTAGTTGGCTTCAATTCTTGATGTCTTTACAGGTACTGATGCTTATCTGCATTTATCGCGGTTGGGAGATTCGCAAGAGCCATTACCTTGATATTTGATGGTGGGAGAGAAAAACTCCTCTGTAGATATTTCAAATTCAAGAAAACATTATTACTGCTATAATTGCCAAATTACTTAACTTTTCTATGGATATCAGTCAGTTGAGACGCATTTTATTTGTTTAATTTTCTTTGCTTCATACTGTGATGACGGATCCAACTTATCCGAAGGATAGGCTTATTGTAGATCTTATCTACAAATCAGATCTCTTGTTAAAACAGCTAGTTGATTGTTGTTGAACAAAACCAGATAAAGTCGAAAAAAGTAGAGAGAAAAATGTTCAAAGGAGACCGAACGCAGTTGCATAAAACGATACTATGATGTGCACTGGGCAATCTGATATTCATCCTTTACGTTTTTTATTTTTCTTTGTTATTACTGTGGTGTCTTGACACATTTGTGTGCACTTCAACTAATTCTATGCTTGGGCAAAGTCAATGTGTAGCTTACGGGTTCAGCCAAGTGCAAATAATAATTGAGAACCCTGCTTGCTTTTTTTAGTTTCACAACTAGAATTTCCTCCTATATCATTTCCCTCTTGTCAATATTCCTCGACCCTTAATCAAAAATCACAATTCAAAGATGTTCAATAATATCAAACACTTATTGAAGAACTCTGAGTCAATTTTTATCTACCCTTCACCAAGAGTGTCACTATATTATAATATCAGAATATGAACATATGTTACTATGAATAAGACAAATAGAAAAGGTTAAAACTAGTATTGTTGGGGTCCTCTAAAGAAGAGAATCAGCGTATGCCACTGATTGCAGCGCGCACACGATATTCTTTAGTAAAAGGCGAAAGAATAGTTCGCTTTGTGCTCACTGCGTGGCTGCGTGAGTTTTATTACGTGTCTGTGCTGCATTTTTATACTGGGACAAAGTTTGTTTAAGTCGTTGTTTATAGATGTGGTACTCACTCCTTTATAATGTTGCTCTCTGCTTCTCTTTCAATAACTTTATGATTGATTCTAACATGTTTTTCAAATAGAAACTATTTAAGCTGTCCTGTTTTATACTTTCACAATCAACTAATTTAAGATATGATTTCGCTTTGGTATCTTTGTGATTATAAGGAGATATATTTTCACAAGATGATGGATAAAATGTCGCGAACTGAGCATCTTGAATAGCTGAACTCGAATGCAGGTTGTGTTTCTTAAAAAGTTTATAGTAAAGGACCTAATAGGCAGAAGCAGAAAACAAAGCAGTTTTCTGTTGTTTACGTTAAGTTGGTCTTATAATCTATGTTGCTCGAACTCTTAAGCTAGTACATGTTTGAGTAGCTAGACATCATGCATCATCACACATGTTTAGAAGATCTTAGAGCTTCCGTCTAGTTTGGATCTTCAGAGCTTGACGTGCCCACCCAAAGGAACTGATTTCGACATCACTCATGACGGCTCTGATAATTAAAAGAAAGGACAATTCAAGAACGAAGAAATTGAAGGTGTGCCCCAGAGTGCTTCTTGTGGTGGGTGGGGGGGGGGGGGGGAGTGATGCTTAAGAATTGAGTAGGAGCCACGTGAACGTAGGCCCCTACTGCGACAAATTATGACACAGGCTCGACCACTTGGGCTGACCTTTGGCGGGCACCCCTCCATTGTGCACTAGAGGTCACCAAATATAAAAGTCCTTGGGAATATAAAATTTCCAACATAATCAGTGGCGGAGCTACCTTTATAATAATGGCTTTCTCAAGATTCAATAGTTTTGGCTCAAACTCTATTATATCGAGTTACAAACAAATATGAAACTCTATTGATCAAACTCGTTATAGTAATGGCTTTGTCAAGATTCAGTAGTTTTGGCTCAAACTTCTAATATATCAAGTTACAAGCAAATATGAAACTCTATTGATCAAACTCTATTATTCGGCAACTCGGGAAGAAAAAATCAATTACTCAAGTAGATGGAAGGAAGATGTTGTTGAAGGGTCAGAGTCGCATTTGAATGAAAGCTCATTTTTATCAATCAGCCAAGTGATTGCTCACACTAATGATTATACGGATGAAGATTTTATTGAAGAATTGGGTATGGGCCGCGCGAACGCAAGCCCCGCTATAACAAATTATGACGTAGGCTCAACCACTTGGACCGACCTTAGGTAGGCACCCTTCAAAGTGCAATGGAGGTCACAAACTTAGGTCATGGGTCTTATTGATCGCCCATTGACCCAGTTGATGTAAGTATGTTTCTTGTTGCTCCTTCTTATTCTTTTATATCCATCTAGATCTTTGTTTTTCTTTGCGTCAGCTGATAAGGGACATTTTTCTCTTGATTTTTGATCTTTTTTTTTTTTTCATTTATGGCACCACATAGACAACAAACTGGCTGATAGACAAATTATTTTTGAGTGGCCAATATTATTGAACTTTTTATGAGTATTAAATAGACACATTTGTTTTATGTGGCATCCTACATGACAATTTTGTCATTTGTGGCATCCTACATCTATTATGCCACATAAAACGTGTGTTTACTTGTTTAATTTTATAAAAGTTTAAGCATCTACTTATGCACACCTAAAGTTGGAGGACAAAAATATCAGCTGAAGATAAATTACATGGCATATTTATATATTATCCTTTTGGTTATATATAAACTATTGGATCTCCTTGACAGAGCGAAATATTCTAGTGAAGGCAAAAGCGATTAAAAGATTTCCTTAGTCACATACTCAAGTTCCATACGTGACCTTTTTAGTGTTTTTCACAATTTTTAAGTCTTGAAAATTATTTTCTTGCTCTGAACTTGAACTTAGCTCTCCTCCATCAATAATAAGCGTACATGTTAATTAGGTTTCAGCTGACATCTATGTCCTCCATCTTTGAGAGTACACAAATAGACACACACGTCCAATATGCCGTTCTACATGGAAATTTGTGTCTTAGCTAGCATCCTACATGTATTATGTCATGTGTCTGCTTATTTCCATGTAGATGCAAGTTTAAATGCATACTAAAGTGACATAAATATCAACTAAAACCAAGTTAAAAGGCATATTCATGTTTCAATTTTCAAATAAAAAATAATTTATTTACTATATAGTAATATTTGAATTTTAGGACAAAAGTATAAAAAAAATTGAAACTAGAATTGTTGGGGTAGCGCGCACACGGTATTCTTTAGTAAAAGGCGAAAGAACAGTTTGCTTGCGTGAGTTATCTAACTAAACTGTGCTGCATTTTAATACTTTTTTATAAATGTAGTACTCACTAGTCAGTCCTTCAATATCTATAGAAACGACTTAAGAATTGTCCTTTAGACTTTCTCGTATGATTAAAATATTAATAGTTGAATTTCGATTAGTGGTGGAGTGAGGATTTTCAAAATAGAAAGAAATATAAACACACGAAGAAATCAGGAAAGTTCAACGTCTATCATGTAGTATAAAAATAGGAGATATTTAGTGGATTGAAATCTGAGATTGATCTTCTCACCCGTTTCTAACAAGTGGGAAGATGTTCTCTTGATGGCGTGTACACTCAAAGAGAGTTTGTGCGATCTATATTGTTAGTTTTAGACACCTGATTTATGCAAATGTCTATTTTTAGGCTATAATTTAGATTTTGTCACTCTTTTTTACAATTGTGCAAATGAAAATTACCCTTTCTGATAACGTTAGGACTTTGTTCTAATGTGTGCTCGTATATTGTTCAACCTTATAACAAAACATAAGTTCGTTTCAACAAAAAAGGGATCTTTAAACCAAGGTATGGATTCACAAGTAAGAGTAGAAATAAAAATGATAAATCATTTACTACTCTAAAATATTGTCTCAAAACGAAACAACAAGAGAAAATTAAGTAACCAAAAACAACAAAATTGGGATACCCCCCCCCCCCCCCCAAAACACAAAAATTATGATGTAGGCTCGACCACTTGGCCATAGATGGACATCCACCCATCCAAAGTGCAATGGAGGTCAACAATGACAAATATATCTCAACCCTTGGGACGAACCTTTCAACAAATTATGATATAGGCTCATCCAAAGTCCAATGGAGGTCAACAACGACATAGATGGACATCCACCCGTCCAAAGTGTAATGGAGGTCAACAACGACAAATATATCTCAACCCTTGGGACGAACCTTTCAACAAATTATGATACAGGCTCGTTCAAAGTGCAATGGAGGTCACCAACGGGACGAACCTTTCAACAAATTATGATACAGGCTCATTCAAAGTGCAATGGAGGTCACCAACGACACTCAAACCCTTTGAACTAACCATTTGACAAATTATGACTCGTCCAAAGTGAAATGGAGGTCACCAACGACACTCAACCCTTTGGACTAACCATTTGACAAATTATGACTCGACCACTTGGACTTGGACCAACCTTAGATGTACATCCACCCTTCCAAGTAAATATTGCAACTTGAACTTAATTAGCTCATACAAAATACTAAAAATCATAACTATAAGACACATGTGGAAAAAAAATTGAATTTGCATACTAATTGTAGTGCACACACGATATTCTTTCGTAAAAGGCGAAAGAATAATTCACCATGTACTCATAGCGTGGCTGTGTGAGTTCATCTTAATTGTGCTTCCATTTTATATTGGGACAAAGTTTGTATTTACTCATCATTTATCGATGTCGTACTCACCTCACTACTTTAAAATATTGCTCTCCAGTTCTTTTTCACCAATCAGTCCTTTGTGATATATTCTCACAAGGTAATCGATGAAAATGTGGCACAGGATGCTTTAGACTGAGTATCTTTGATAGCTGAATTCCTATACAAATTTGAAAAGGATTTTGGGTCAAGCCCCGCACGATTGCCATGGAAAATTGAATTGGTAATGATATTGTTCGCTTTTGTATGATCTTTTCCAATATATACTCTTAACATTATGTGTGTTGTCATATTTATCAGAAGAATAAAATTTACTATCTCATCGTTTGAGCTGGTAAGATTGTCCATCTCCAGTCTTATCATTCACTTCATGTTATCTTGTAAGTTATGGTGGGGAACTTCTCGCTCTCTACTTGTTCAAACTTTGGATAGTAAAGAGAATTGAATGTGGGCGTTGTTGTATAAGTTTTGTTCATACAATTGCCACTATGTCGGTATTGGTTCTAAGGTGTTCAAACCTATATATAGGTCTGCCGCTAAGAGAATAAGTAAATCCCAAACAAAAAATTTTGCTTAAGAATTGGGTAGGGGCTGCACGAACGCAGGCCTCCACTGCAAAAAATTTATGACATATGCTCAACCACTTGGGGCAACCTTAGATAAGCACCCCTCCAAAGTGCAATGGAGGTCACAAACCTAGGCCATGGGTCTTATTGATCGCCCATTAACCCCGTCCAAGTAAGTATGTTACTATTTGCTCCTTCCTATTCTTTTATATCCATCTTTATACTTGTTGTCCTTTGTGTCAACCGATGAGGGATATATTGCCCGTCATCTTGTTTTTTTCATTTGTAGCAAACCAGATAGACAACAAACAAATCTTTACCATACTCTTGGGAAAATTAAAATAAGATTAAAAAGCCCTTGTGAATTTCAGTATTGAGAAAACCATACCCTTCAGGGTGGCCCAGTAGTTTGGGTTTGGGACTTCCATGTTGGAGGTCTTAAGTTTGAAATCCCTTGCCAACGAAAGCAAGGGGTTTGCCTTCTCGATCGAGCTCGTCGCACCGGGCTTACCTGACTGCAGGTTTCCTTACAAAAAGGTATTGACTAAATCATATAATCCAATTTTAGTGACAAAGTCAAGTGTCTAATTGTACTGAGATTAAAGGTGTTGTGTAGAAACTGATGTTAACAAAAATCTATGCTTACTGCAAAAGTTGCTCAACTTATATATATGTGTGTTCCATATGGACGAAACTATTTTTCATGAAAAACATTTTTCCTTCACACCGAACACTTCCATAATGTTATTTCCTTTTTTTCGTCTTTTCATACAACCGATCTTGATGTCTTTTCAACGGTGATGTCTTTGGCCTATGTGCACTACGACTAATTCTATAAGGTGGACCAAATCAAAAGAGCCAAGCATAAACTTAGTCAGAAGAAGCAGTTTGCATTTTTTGTTAAGCAGCACAAATTTGCTCATATAAAATACTATAAATCATATTATAAGACAAGTTAAAAAAAATAATTGAAACTAGAATTGTTGGGGTACTCAAATAAGAGAACCCCTTCAAAAATTGGCGTATGCCACTAATTGCAGCGCACACACGATATTCTTTAGTAAAAGGCGAAAGAATAGTTCGTTTTGTGCTCACTGCATGGCTGCGTGAGATTTACTGCTTCTCTGTGCTTCAGTTTTATATTGGGACAAAGTTTGTATTTAATCGTTGTTTATGGATGTGGTATTCACTTCACTCACTCCTTTATAATATTGTTCTCTGCTTCTTTTTCAGTAACTTTATGATTGAAAATCTTGCAGGTTTTTCAAATAAAAACTACTTAAGCTGTCCTGTTGTATACTTTCTCGATCAATTAATTTAAGATATGATTTCGCTTTGGTATCTTTGTGATTATAAGGAGATATATTTTCACAAGATGATGGATAAAATGTCGCCAACTGAGCATCTTGAATAGCTGAACTCGAATGCAGGTTGTGTTTTTTAAAAAGTGTATAGTGAAGGACCTAATAGGCAGAAGCAGAAAACAAAGCAGTTTTCTGTTGTTTAGTTAAAGTTGGCCTTATAATCTATGTTGCTCGTACTCTTTTGTATGCTAGTGTATGTTTGAGTAGCTAGCTAGATGTCATGCATCACGCATCTTTAGAAGATCTTAGAGCTTCCGTCTAATTTAGAAGATCTTAGAGCTTCCGTCTAGTTTGGATCTTTAGAGCTTGATGTGCCCACCCAAAGGAACCATCTTTATATCCAAATGAAACTGATTTCGACATCACTCATGACGGCCCTGATAATTAAAAGAAAGGACTTCTCAAAAACGAAGAAACTGAAGTTGTGCCCCAGAGTGCTTCTGGCAGGGAGGAAATCATTCTATATGTCGTAAAAATTTAAAGATCAAGCATTCATCAGCTCACTGTTTGGCTACAAGAACACAAGGTAAATACAAAACAAGAAAATTTTCCTTAAGAATTGAGTACCACACAAACGTAGGCCCCTATTATGACAAATTATGACATAGGCTTTGACCACTTGGGCTGACCTTTGGCGGGCACCCCTCCAAAGTGCAATGGAGGCCACCAAAAATAAAAGGTCACCAAATATAAAAGTCCTTGGGAATATGAAACTTTCAACATAATCAGTGGCAGAGCTACGGCTTTGTCAAGATGCAGTAGTCTTTGCTCAAACTCTATTATATCGAGTTTCAAGTAAATATGAAACTCTATTGATCAAACTCGCTAATTCCATAGCTCGGGAAGAAAATTCAAGTAAAGATAGAACGGAGATGTTGTTAAAGAGTCAGAGTGACATTGAATGAAAGCTCTTATCAATCAGCCAAGTGATTGGTCACAGCCTCACACTACTGATTATTACAGATTCTACCAATTATAAGAATATTTTGTTTAAGGATTGGTAGGGGCCGCAGCAGGCCCCCTCTGCAACAAATTATGACTTAGGCTCGACCACTTGGATCGACCTTAGGTAGACACCCCTCAAAAGTTCAATGGAGGTCACAAACCTAGGCCATGGGTCTTATTGATCGCCCATTGACCCCGTCCAAGTAAGTATGTTTCTTGTTGCTCCTTCCTATTCTTTTTTATCCATCTTTATACTTGTTTTTCTTTGTGTTGGCCGATGAGGGATATATTGGCCTTCATCTTTTTGTTATCATTTTTTTTCCCATTTAATAGCAAACCAGATAGACAGCAAATATATCTTTATCATAACTCTTGGGAAATTTAACTTTCTGCAAAAGTTACTCAACTTAAAGGTGTGTTCGGTACAGAGGAAAACAGTTTTCATGAAAAATACTTTCCTACTTACAGAACAGGTCCATAATGTTATTTGATCCTTTTTTTCGTTTTATTCCTGTGTACACTTCGACTAATTCTATGAGGTACCACTACTAAAAAACTGCTAAAAAATGACGGAAGTAAAAGCGACGGAGTAAGCGATGCCGTCCGTCGCTTTTTAATTAAAAAATTGTTTTTTAAAAAAGCGACGGACGGCATCGCACAGTCCGTCGCTTTTTAATTTTTTTTTAAAAGCGACGGATTGCATCACCGAGTCCGTCGCTTTTTAATTTTAATTTTTTTTCGCGGAATTTTGCACCAACAATATATATAATAAATAATTAATTATTTTATATCGATAGAAACGCAATCTGTCGCTTTTTATTAAAAATAATTATTTATTAATTTTAAAAAAGTCACACCGTCCGTCGCTCTTTATTAATTTTAATTGTTTAATTATTTTTTAAACTAGCGACGGACAACATCTTAATGTCCATCGCTTCTTGGTCAAATATTTTAAAAAAGTGACAGACAATGTCTCTTTGTCCGTCACTTTAAATCGTCTTCCTGAGGACGGTTTTGTGTAAAATAAAAAACAAAAAAATTATAATACCGACTTTCGGACGTCGGTAAAATTAAATAGTATGTAATAAATTAATATTTTCAATTAACTTTAAATAAATCGTCCTCCAAATGATGGTTTTATTTAAGTTAAAAAATAATTTAATATAAAATACTGACCTTCCGATGTCAATATTATTTAATTAACATGATTGCTTTTTATTTATGTTAAAATTTAATGTGATACCGACCTCATGAGGTCGGTATTTTTTATTAAATCTAATTTCTTTTAAGAAAAATGACATTTGGAGGTCGGTTTGTTTAAAATATTCCTATTAATCATAATTTTGCTATTGTGCATAATACTAAAATTTCATTTACACCTACAATTAATTGTTCAAAAAGTGTAACAATTTTGTATACTTTTATAAATAAGAAGTTAGAATTCATGGAATACATAAGAAAATATCTATAATCCATATTTAGAGTATGAAACTACATTGATATGAATTAGGAGAAAATTATATATACTTATATTTCTAGAGTAATGTACAAATTTTATCAGTCCGTCATCTAATCATGCATGAACTTAATATCTCATCTCATGATGTAGAGGTGAAGAGCTAACATATAATCCATTCGAGTATGAAATGCGAGATAGTATTATTATATACGTTCGATCTTGAATAGATGTCAAGTGTAGTGATCACCTCCTAATTATGATGACATGTAAAGGATACTTCATCGGAGTATGAAATGTGTTGATTAATTATATACTCCTCGAATAGTTTAACAAATTAAGTCTTATATACTAGTGGTTCAGCTATGAAATACATTATCAATTAAAGAAATACGTATGATCAATTCAAGGAGATTTATATATTAAATTTGATATTGATAAACTTTTGTTGATCAATAAAATTAAATTTATATAATTAGAAGGTATATAATTTAAATTTGTAAAATTAACTTGATCGACAAATTAATTTTATTAAATTAAACTTCTGTTGATGTGTAGTTAAATTATATATATATATATGTAATTTAAATTTATAAAATTAACTTGATCGATAAATTAATTAAATTTATTAAATTAAACTTCTGTTGATGTGTAGTTAATTATAAATATAGATTTTTGACCAAGAAAAAGAAATGTGGTATGCAAACTTTATTTTGACAAATGCACGTATTAGGCAATTTATACTTTATATCTAAAACATGAACTTCTATTGATGTGTACTTATATGTGTGTGTGTGTGTGTGTGTGTTAATTTAGTTACACATCAACAGAAATTATAAAATTAACTAAATTTATTAAATTAAACTTCTGTTGATGATGTGTATTTAAATATATATTATATATATATATATATATATATATATATATATATATATATATATATATATATATATATATATATATATATATATATAATTTTAATTAATTAAATTTATTAAAATTAAAACCCTCTCTCACTCCTCTCATCTCATCTGTGTCCCATCCCCACCAATCCCCGACCGGCGCCGCGCCGCGCCACCATCGCAGTAGCAGCGGCAGCTCGCACTGGCTAGCAGCAGGAGCAGGTCGCGCCGGTCAGCAGTAGGAGAAGCTTGCGCCGGCCAGCAGCAAAAGCAGCTCGTGCCGGCCAGCAGCAGGAGTAGCTCGCGTCAGCCAGCAGCAGGAGCAGCTGCACCGGCCAGCAGCAGGAGGTCACACCAGTGCCTCCATCTCGACCGGTGCCGCCTCCATCCCGACCCACTACCCTTCTTCTTTAATTCAAGGTTAGGGTTTCATAATATTATTTTTAATTTCTTTCAATTTATTGATCGTTAGTTAATTATTAAGTGAATGATTTAGGGTTTTTGATTGTTAGTTTGAATTAGCGATTATTTGATTGTTAGTTTGTGTTTGTTTATTGTGAATTGAAAATTTAATGTTAGGGTTAGTTTGAATTAGCGTGTCTTAGGATTTGTTTGAAATTTCGTATTTCTTGAGTTAATTAGTTTGATTTTGGAATTGTAAAATTAGATTGAATTAGGGTATTTAAGGAGTTGTTTGAATTTAGATATTATTTGAGTTAGTTTGAATTATTATTGAGATTTTAGGACTAATTGTTTGAATTTACGATTAGGAATAGCTAGCTAGTTTGAATTTAGGATTTTAGCACTAGTTAGATTTTGGGATTTTAGGACTAGTTTGAATTTGTGATTTTAAGACTAGTTTGAATTTTGAATTTATGACTAGTTTGAATTATTATTGAGATTTTAGGACTACTAATAGTTTGAATTTGGGATTTTAGCACTATAGTTTGGTTTTTGAATTCTAGGAGTACTTCCAATTTGTGATTTTAAGACTAGTTTGAATTTGGAATTTAGGACTAATAGTTTGAATTATATTGGGGGAGTTGTTTGAATTTGGGTATTATTTGAGTTAGTTTGAATTATTATTGAGATTTTAGGACTAATAGTTTGAATTTGGGATTAGGAATAGCTAGCTAGTTTGAAAATAGGATTTTAGCACTAGTTAGATTTTGGGATTTTAGGACTAGTTTGAATTTGTGATTTTAAGATTAGTTTGAATTTTGAATTTAGGACTAATTTGAATTATTATTGAGATTTTAGGACTACTAATAGTTTGAATTTGGGATTTTAGCACTATAGTTTGGTTTTTGAATTCTAGGAGTACTTCCAATTTGTGATTTTAAGACTAGTTTGAATTTGGAATTTAGGACTAATAGTTTGAATTATATTTGGGGAGTTGTTTGAATTTGGCTATTCTTTGAGTTAGTTTGAATTATTATTGAGATTTTAGGACTAATAGTTTGAATTTGGGATTAGGAATAGCTAGCTAGTTTGAATTTAGGATTTTAGCACTAGTTGGATTTTGGAATTTTAGAACTAGTTTGAATTTGTGATTTTTAAGACTAGTTTGAATTTGAAATTTACGACTTGTTTGAATTATTATTGAGATTTTAGGACTACTAATAGTTTGAATTTGGGATTTTAGCACTATAGTTTGGTTTTTGAATTCTAGGAGTACTTCCAATTTGTGATTTTAAGACTAGTTTGAATTTGAAATTTAGGACTAATAGTTTGAATTATATTTGGGGAGTTGTTTGAATTTGGCTATTCTTTGAGTTAGTTTGAATTATTATTGAGATTTTAGGACTAATAGTTTGAATTTGGGATTAGGAATAACTAGCTAGTTTGAATTTGAAATTTTAGGGATTTGAATTACAACTTAATTAGAACTCATAATTAATTATAACTTGAATTTACTATAAATTGAACTTAATTAGGAATATGAACTTGAAATTAGAACTTGAAGTTGGAACTAATTAGCTTGAATATATAACTAATTAAGTTTAAAAATTAGCTATGAACTTGAATTGAAACTTGAACTTATTAAAACTTGACTTGAATATATATATATATATATATATATATATATATATATATATATATATATATATATATATATATATATATATATAACTAATATTCTTGGATTTGAAGTTTATATTTAATTAGCTTAAGAACTTTTCGTGCTAGGCAACTGAGGAAGCTCAACATCTAAAAAAGTTGATACAAGACTATATTGCTTCTTTCATCAAAGTTGGAGATAAGGTTGGTAAATTTCTTAAGTTCAAGTACAATTGTTTTCAATAATGTGTTTGTGTCCATCTAGTATTAATACTTAATTTTAATTTTACGAATAATATATTTGTTAAGCATAAGTACCAACACTAGTTGATCTTATTGATGACAAAATTGATTTTCTTGCAAGATCGATTTGTGTCCATCTAGTGTTGATATTAAGTTTTAATTTAGGAATAATGTGTTTGTTAAGCATAAGTACCAACACTAGTTGATCCTATTGATGACTAAATTGATTTTCTTGCAAAATCGATTTGTGTCCATCTAGTGTTGACACTTAGCTTTGATTTAGGATTAATGTGTTTGTTAAGCGTAAGTACCAACACTAGTTAATCTTATTGATGACAAAATTGATTTTCTTATAAGATCGATTTGTGTCCATCTAGTGTTGATATTAAACTTTAATTTAGGAATAATGTATTTGTTAAGCATAAGTACCAACACTAGTTGATCCTATTGATGACAAAATTGATTTTATTGCAAGATCGATTTGTGTCCATCTAGTGTTGGTATTAAACTTTAATTTAGAAATAATGTGTTTGTTAAGCATAAGTACCAACACTAGTTGATCCTATTGATGACAAAATTGATTTTCTTGCAAGATCTATTTGTGTTCATCTAGTGTTGACACTTAGCTTTAAATTTAGGAACAGTATATTTGTTAAGCAAAAGTACCAACACTAAACTAGTTCAAGTTAAAAAGTTTTTAAGTTATTTAAATAAGTTAAAATAAATAATGTGGTTTTGTTGATGAATTTAGTTATTGGAATTAAGTCAAAACTAAACTAGTTCAAGTTAAAAAGTTATTAAGTTATTTAAATAAGTTAAAATAAATAATGTGGTTTAGTTGGTGGATTTAGTTGTTGTATTAAGTCAAAACTAAACTAGTTAAAGTTGTTAAGTTGTTTAAATAAGTTAAAATAAATAATGTGGTTTTGTTGATGGATTTAGTCGTTCGAATTAAGTCAAAACTAAACTAGTTCAAGTTAAAAAGTTATTAAGTTGTTTAAATAAGTTAAAATAAATAATGTGGTTTAGTTGGTGGATTTAGTTGTTGTATTAAGTCAAAACTAAACTAGTTAAAGTTGTTATGTTGTTTAAATAAGTTAAAATAAATAACGTGGTTTAGTTGGTGGATTTAGTCGTTGTATTAAGTCAAATCTAAACTAGTTAAAGTTGTTAAGTTGTTTAAATAAGTTAAAATAAATAATGTGGTTTTGTTGATAGATTTAGCAGTTGGAATTAAGTCAAAACTAAACTAGTTCAAGTTAAAAAGTTATTAAGTTGTTTAAATAAGTTAAAATAAATAATGTGATTTTGTTTATGAATTTAGTCGTTGGAATTAAGTCAAAACTAAACTAGTTTAAGTTAAAATGTTATTAAGTTTTTTAAATAAGTTAAAATAAATAATGTGGTTTAGTTGGTGGATTTAGTTGTTGTATTAAGTCAAAACTAAACTAGTTAAAGTTGTTATGTTGTTTAAATAAGTTATAATATATAATGTGGCTTAGTTGGTGGATTTAGTTGTTGTATTAAGTCAAAACTAAACTAGTTAAAGTTGTTAAGTTGTTTAAATAAGTTAAAATAAATAATGTGGTTTAGTTGGTGGATTTAGTTGTTGTATTAAGTCAAAACTAAACTAGTTAAAGTTGTTAATTTGTTTAAATAAGTTAAAACAAATAATGTGGTTTTGTTGATGGATTTAGTCGTTGGAATTAAGTCAAAATTAAACTAGTTCAAGTTAAAAAGTTGTTAAGTTGTTTAAATAAGTTAAAATAAATAATGTGGTTTAGTTTGTGGATTTAATTGTTGTATTAAGTCAAAACTAAACTAGTTAAAGTTGTTATATTGTTTAAATAAGCTAAAATAAATAATTATTTATAATATAATTGAATATCTATATTTTTGTAGATGGATCATCGTTTGTAGATGTATAATATGTATTATGAAACTGGTGCTGGTTTGAAACACGAATTTATTGATGGTGTTAGAAATTTTATTGAAATGATGTTAGACGACTCAAGTCAAGCTTAGAAGGTACTGGATCGTCACGTCAAGCCGAGACACTTGATGGTGTTCAAATTGCTACTATGTTGGATCAAATAGCTCAACTTACAGCGGCACTAGCAGAGTCGGGGAGGAGAAGAGTAGCTGAACAAGAAAGCATGATTGAGACCGTTTAGCAAATCAAAGAACAAGTAATGAACCTTGCTCGTTGACCTACTACTTCGGCTCCCGATGACACCGATGACGAGAGTGATGAGGATGATTATGTAGATCTCACTCCCTAGTTTAGAACTCTAGACATTTATGAACTATTTGAAACGAATTTTGAAAGACTTTATAATTCTTTAATTTATGATTTAGATACTTTTGAATATTATTTTATGTTTTGTTTAGATTGTTTATAATTGTGTGTTTGATTGGGTTGAATAGTGTAGAATTGAATTGAATTGTATTTGTGGGTGTGCAGCAGAAACTGTCAGTTTGGACTGGCAAAAATATTGCAGAAAAAGCGACGGACAGCGTGGTTTTTCTAGATTCTTTTTTTTGAAATCCCAAAAAAGTAGACAACGTGGTTTTTTCCATCGCTTTTCAGGATTTTATTTTTTTTAAAAATCTAGAAAAGCAACGGACAATGTGGTTTTGTCCGTCGCTTTTCTGGGTTTTATTTTTTAAAAAATCCCAGAAAAGTGACAGACTGCGTGGTTCTATCCATCGCTTTTTTGGGATTTTCAAAAATAAAATTTCCAGAAAAGCGACGGACAGTGTCGCATTTTATAAATAAAAAAAATGAAAATTAAAATAAAGAGACGGAGTCCGTCGCTTTTATGAAAAAGATTCAAAAAAAAAAAAAAAGGCAAAAAGAGACGCATTCTGTCGCTTTTTGCGACGCTGTCCATCGCTTTTGAAAAGCGACGCAGTCCGTCGCTTTTTGAAAAGCGTTGAGCTAAAAAGCGACAGAAGTGACTGCGTCGCTTTTCCGTCGATTTTGACCCAAAAAGCGACGTAGTCCATCGCTTTTTGAAAAACGTCTAGCTAAAAAGCGACGGAAGTGACTGCGTCGCTTTTTCGTCGATTTTGACCCAAAAAGTGATGCAGTCCATCGCTTTTTGCCGTCTTTTTTTGACAATTTTTTAGTAGTGTCTACCATATGTTGAGAAAAATGCCAACTTAAAATATGCACTGGGCAATCTGATATTCATCCTTTTTCATTTTTTTTCTTGTTATTACCGTGGTGTCTTGACACATTTGTGTGCACTTCAACTAATTTTATGCTCAGTCAGAATCAATGTGTAGCTTATGGGTTCAGCCAAGTGCAGTAGCTTTACTCTAAATTCTCTGTGTACAAATAATAATTGAGAACCCATTTGCATTTTTTTTTTGTTTCACAACTAGAATTTCCCCCTCTATATCATCTCCCTCTTGTCAATATTCCTTGAACCTTAATCAGAAATAACGATTCAAAGATGTTCAATAATATCGAACACTGATTGAAGAACTCTGAGTCAATTTTTATCTACCCTTCACCAAGAGTGTCACTATATTATAATATCAAAATATAATTATATGTTACTATGAATAAGACACATAGAAAAGGTTAAAAATAGTATTGTTGGGGTCCTCTAAAGAAGAGAATCCCTCCAAAAATAGGCGTATGCCACTGATTGCAGCGCTCACACGATATTCTTTAATAAAAGGGGAAAGAATAGTTCGCTTTGTGCGCACTGCGTGGCTGCGTGAGTTTTATTGCCTATCTGTGCTGCATTTTTATACTGGGACAAAGTTTGTTTAAGTCGTTGTTTATAGATGTGGTACTCACCTCACTCAGCTAGTTGACCGTTGTTGAACACAACCAGATAAAGTCGAAAAATGTAAAGAGAGAAATGTTCAAAGGAGACCGAACACACTTGCATAAAACGATACTAGAATGTGTCGAGGTAAAAGTTGTAAGGACATTTTATTTGGTCACTCTAATTTAATTGTATCCAACTTTTAAAGATTCTTACATGTTTAGCTTTTCTGGAATAACTTCAATATGCAAATTGCAATATTTAAAGATTAGTTTTGACAAAATATAATTTCAAACAAAATTGTGCTGAAGTTTAGGGGAAAATGGTAGAATTTCTTGTGAAATGGCTAAAGTCGGGTAAATCTGACCGAGAAAATGATCAAAATAGTCCTTAATGTATGGACTTAAATTGATTTGGTCCCTCATATATGCAATTTATGGAAAAAGTCCTTTATCTATGGAGAAAATGATCAAAATGGTCCTTAATGTATGGGCTTTGATTCCACTTGGTCCTTAATATATGAACTTGATGGAAATGGTCCTTTATGTATCATAAAATGTGATCAGTTTGGTCGTTAATCCTAAAATTAACATATTTCTTTTTTTTACTGTCAAAATACACGGAATATGTATTACTGCACTTATTGTGGGATCTCTGTTCGGTTTTGCTATTATCACTTATGCCTTGAAATATTCTTAGCTGCATTTACTGCACCGATCTGTGTTTATATATGAGATTATAGCTTGAATGTAAGAAGGATAACATAAAACAGTAGCTTCCATATGACCTCATTCGTAGAATAATCAAAGAATAATCTTTGTTCTTAGAATAATCATATGACCTCATTCTTAGAATAATCAAAGAAACCCCATTTAATCTTCTGTATTGATTCTACTAATTTTGGCTCACCAGTTTTATGTGTCACATACATCTATAATATATCTTCAACTTCAATTCATGGGAAACTCATTAGAGTGAAGGAAAAAAGGGAGACAATTAACTTTTTTATTAACTAAAAATTGAATGAACAAAAAGAAGTGAGGTATGTCCAGTAATTCTTTTTTGGTGAATGAATTATTTTAGTAAGAAAAACTTGAATGCCATTGGAAACAGGGGAAGGGAAAAAGTCTTGAACGAGCGCATCTTTTACATATTCCGTGTATTTTGACCCAAAAAAAAAGAAATATGTTAATTTTAGGGTTAACGACCAAACTGATCACATTTTATGATACATAAAGGACCATTTCCATCAAGTTCATATATTAAGGACCAAGTGGAATCAAAGCCCATACATTAAGGACCATTTTGATCATTTTCTCCATAGATAAAGGACCTTTTCCATAAATTGCATATATGAGGGACTAAATCAATTTAAGTCCATACATTAAGGACTATTTTGATCATTTTTTGACCTAAGTGCAGGTAAAATGGATAAACTTCACAACCAAAATAGATAAACTGGCAAAATGGTTAATTTTTTCATAACCATTGTCTTTTAGACTAAAAAGAAAATATTTTTAGAAAATTATCAAAAAAATATTGTAATAAGCTTTGTTAAAAAGCTCAAACTTAATTCTACAAAGAAACACTTGTAGAAAATACGTTTGCCACGCTGTTAAAGTGGCTCGTGAAAATTTCTTTTTATAAATTTTAACAAAATGTGTTACACTATTTCCTCTTCATTATCGTCTATTTAAACAATTTTTTAAAACAATTACTTACACACAAAATTATATATCCTTGGGTTCAAGTATTATTCATGCAAATTTTGTCAACTGAAATTAAATTCACATTCTAGATGTTAAAACTATTATTTTTAGTTGGACTTTGAGACAAAAAAAAAAAAATCAAAAATATTTTCTAAAAAAGGTCTGAAATATCCTTGAACTATTGAAAATGGTATAAAATGACCGTTCGTCCACCTATTTGCCCTCAAATACCCCTCACATCATCTCTGGCTCCATATTATTCTTATTTTTAATGGTCCTCAATTTAAATCAAATTAATAAATTCATTAATGACATGACAATCATCTATTGGTCACCATATAATTAACCTAAACTAATTTTAAAAAGGGTAAAAAATCTAACTATACAATTTAAGCACCCAAATTACTCCTATATAACAATAATTTGACTTTTCACCAACATAGCAATAGAATCTTATAAAACGGAATAAAATAATAAATAAAAAAATGGAAAATACCAAAATGTAATAAAGGGATTAAAAAACACATGTTTTTATGTCCCTAGAAAATCTCTTTTTAATGTTTTTCCTAAAATATCTCTCTCAATATTTTTACCCGTTGATCTTTCTCGTCTTTTCTAATCTTCTCCTAAAATATTGAATACGTTGATTCTCTTTTATCTCTCCATCCTTTTTCTTCTGAATTTTTTCTCTCTCCTTCTCTTACTTCTCTCTTTTCACTCGTCTCTTTCTCCTTTCTTTTCTTTTTCTTTCTTTTTTACCATTTTTTTACCCCATTTTATTTTTCAAAAAAATTCTTTGTTGTTATGAAACTATATAAAATAATGAGAAGAGAGTAGGGAGAAGACTAATTATTTCTCTAGAGGGATAATTAGGGATTCACAAATCTCATTTAGAATGAATGAAAATCCCTTTATTTATAGGGGAAAGTTGACTTGGTCTCCAAGTAGGATTCCTAACATTTCTCTAATGGACTCCACATAATAGACATTCACTATAATACAAATATGTTTATAACACTCCCCTTGGATGTCTATTGGTAGATTATATGCCTCATTAAAACCTTACTAGATAAAACCCAATGAAAAAAAATTATAGTAAAGAAAATGAGTACACATATCTAATAATGTGCATTATGGATGCCTCGTTAAAAATCTTACAAGGAAAACCCAATGAGACAAAACCTTGTGAGGAAAAAAGAGTACATAGCGTACTGACTCCCCCTAATATGAATATTAATTCAAAGACTTGAATCTTCGCATTCCAAGCTTGTACACCATCTTCTCGAAAGTTGTAATTGGTAGAGACTTGATGAATAAATTAGTCATATCATTACTTGGACAAATCTGTTGCATGCTGATATCACCATTCTTAGGAGCTCATGTGTTTAGAAAAGTTTTGACAAAATGTGTTTTCTTCCATCTCCTTTTATGAATCATCCTTAAGGATCAAAGAATTTTACAAGTTACTCACTTCAACTTCTTTGAACAAATAAGCTATTGCATTTTGAAAACTCTTCAAGAGTTCCAATTCAAGTCATCAACTTGCATAACAATAAAAAAGTTTCTTGATTGATTTAATCCATATGAGGATTATAAACAAGTTTTCCAATAACTTATATATGCTTCATGCATTTTGAGTCCTTAAAATATTTTCATATCAATTTTTTCAATTGAGAAACATTCAATATTAAATATATGACATCTTCAGGTGACTGCAAGTCAAATAAGTTTTACACTTACCAATATGCATTATTTCACTTTTTACTTGATAATTATTTCAACTTCAGCATGCCTTAATAAACGTAGAATTCATATTCTCATAATCTTTTACAATATTGCGCTATATTGTTTCAAAGATATTGTCGACAAAGTATCACTTTGTATCGGTTCACAATATGACATAACTTATTGAGATCTCATCACTTCATTATTTTCAAGTATTCCTCTCATGAGGTTTCATGAATTGTTATGTCATAGGCTCTTCAAGAGCACATTACTTTTTCGTTATGATCATTTTAATCATTTGCTCATCCCTTTTTTCAAGGACAATAGTATTTAGAATCGATTCGTCTATCATGCTTCATGCATGTTGTAGACTCTGTCCTTTGGGGACATTCGATAAAAGAATTTGCAACTCTTGGTTGCTTCTCATCTCCCCCTTATGTTAGATAAAATAACATACATCTCAATCTATTTAAGAGCAGGGGCAGAACTACATTGCTTCCAGGGGGGTCATCCGACCCCCCCGGTAAAAAAATTACACTATATATATAAGATCGATTTTTTTTCTGTACATGTATATATTTAAAATTGAACCACCACCTGAATATATAACAAAGGTGTAGCCCAACGGTTGAGGGGGTTCAAAATTTCTCTAAAACGAGCTTTGGGTTGCGGGATCAATTCCAGGCAACAACATATTTTTTTTTATCATTTTATAGATATGTACTTTAAATTTGTTTCTTAAGATAAATAGTAATTGTAAGAAATTATTTGAACTAAGGATTTTTTTTTTTGTCAACCCGTTTGTTAATCAATCCGTTCATAACTTCATATATGACCCAACCCGTTTATTTATGGATAATATTAGCGTGTTTAACTTTTTTTTTGAACCCCTTGATAGAATTCCTGGGTCCGACACTGTTTAAGAGCATTCATCTTTGTGTATCATAATATATTCATTAATCATATACCGCACATCAATATTATTAGATGGAAAATATTTTGTCCCTGACCATAAACCAATTAAGATAAAATTGATCATAATTTATTGGTCTGATAGATGCATACAATTACGTTTGTATGCAATATATTATATTTCAGACCATGGAGCTTTGTTCTCATAAGCAATGATTGACTATTTATTTGAGGAATATAATGTCACATCAACTTGGATATTTATCAATATTATCAAGATGAATCGTCTTGATTACATATTTTGAAAGTTGTACTCTTAACTCAATTATCTTGCACACACAATTTAGTGAATGACAAACTGCAGGTTGACAACAAATGTACATGTGATTATCTTATAGATGCATCTATTTATCATATCACATGATAAATGAACAGGCCATATTCACCTTTTATAGTTTCAGAATTTAGGGATTTAGTCCCAACATTAGTTGATCCAATCAACTTATCATAAGAACACACAACAAATAAAATTCTTGAAGAAACCTTTGGTTCTTCAATATATGTATAATAAGAAAACTCCAAGTTTATCATGACATGTGCCTTCTGCCTTAAGTAAATTTTTGATTTACTATCATATGAACAAAATTTAGATTTGTTACTCCGAGAGTAATTTTTATATTTATTTCTTCTCAATCACTCTACCTGTTCTGAAGGTGAATCATGATCCTATCACCATTAAGTTGCACATCCTTATTGATAAGATTTATTTTGTACTGTCACATTTACTTCAGAGAATAGATCCATATTGTTAGTATTTATCAAAAATTCTCATTCTTCAAGAATGGAACACAGTTATCTGAGCATATTATCTTTTGATAGCTTAGTACCTCATTCCACATTCATGTGCATTATTCAATCACTTGTTTCTCTACCATTTTTGGTGGTAAAGAAGATGTTCTTGTTCTTCCATTCCCTAAACCCACTTCAGCTTTCAAGATTGGGTTGGTGTTCCGATAAGCGAGAGGTGTGAAGCCAGATTGTACCATATTCCATCAAGGAATGAAGCAAATTCAGTGGAATAAGTTTCACGAATTTTTCACCGAAGCACATTATTTTGCTTTAATCATCATTATATCATCAACATAGTGCATTGAGACTTAAATCTAATGTCTTACCCATATGAAAGCGTCTTAAGCCATAAATTGATGGGATTTGAATCCAACACCTTATCATCATAGTACACCAAGATTTGAACCTGATGTCTTACCCTTCTGTGTGATTGGACATGCATTCATCGTCTTACCCTTTTGGTGTGATTGAACATGAATCCATCGTCTTACCCTCTTGGTGTGATTGTACTTGTATCAATCGTCTTACCCTTACAATGCTATTGGACATTACCCCTATGATGCGATGAAACTTAAATCCAACATCTTATATTTATGGTGCATCAAATCTTACCCTTAACCTTTTAAATCTTATAATTATATGTACAATTGAAATAAATTTCATTAAAACATGAAAAATATAGTCATTAGTAGGGATACGAAATCAAAATAATACGGCATACCAATTAATTGAAAAATACCAAATTGGTAGTACTACACTTTTAGTTCCACTACGTCCTTGGGTTGGCCGTCTCAATGTTTTAACTTTTAACACATAGTTATTAAATAATGAAGTATAAACCACAAGCTTTTTACTTGCAAAAGAATTGTATGCCACAAAGCAAATTATAATTTATAAACATAATTATAAATATACACTCGGCTGATTTCCTTTCGTGCATGGAATAATCATTTTTTTCACTTTAGCCCTTTATAACAAAACAACAGAATCACAGATTGATGGGGTACATACCTTCAACAATGTTGGTCTATGACTTTTGCCCAGTTAATGTATTTATTTAGTAAGCGTTTGGTCATGGGATATCATATCACAATATGAAATCGTGAGATGAAATCAACATTTGAACATGCGATTTCATGCTGATTTCATCTTATGATTTCATATCATGAGATGGAATCCCATATTATCCAAAAATCATGATTTGAGAATTCCATATCATGATTTGGGATTTTTTAAATACAAAAGTTGACCCACAAATTTATATTTAGTTAAAACAACCTCACATTTATATCTACTAACCATTTATTTCATATGTAAATAAAATTAATAGTCACATCATTACTTTTTAAAATTTATTATTCTCACCAACATAAAAAATATTATTACTTTAAATTTGCTGAATATAAATAATAAAGTAGGAATTTATTTGGTGAATATAAATAAGAATGGAGGTGTAATACTATGTGGGAGGATTATATTAAAAACTAGTACACTCAAAATTTATGTTCAATTTTTTTATTGAATTAAAGT
This sequence comes from Solanum bulbocastanum, assembly GCA_037074985.1. Taxonomy (NCBI): domain Eukaryota; kingdom Viridiplantae; phylum Streptophyta; class Magnoliopsida; order Solanales; family Solanaceae; genus Solanum; species Solanum bulbocastanum. The sequence continues at coordinate 33,896,235 of CM073597.1, read as the reverse complement.
TAGATGAAACAGTTACTTAAGTGGATAACAAATAGCTTTGTAATAATTTATTATGCGATTTTATAATTTTTTTGTTTGTTTGATAAGATTGAACAAACAATTGGGGTCATTTTTCATAGTTTTATAACTTATGAGATTCTTATGTTTATGAGCATGTCCAAACAGAACTTCAACTTCATTTCATGATTTCATATTATAACATCATATCATGATTTCATATCGTATAATCAAACGGATCCTTAATTTATATGCTCCCTCCTCATACATATATATTGATTGCCCAAAACTCAATTGGTTAGAGACTCGTAATGATAATGTGTTATGAAATTATATAAAATAATGAGAAGAGACTAGAGAAAAGACTAATTATTTCTCTTGAGGGATAATTAGGGATTTACTTATCTAATTTACAATGAATGAAAACCCCTTTTATTTATAGGGAAAAGTTGACTTGGTCTCCAATTAGGATTTCTAACTTTTCTCTATTGGGCTCCACATAATAGACATTCACTATAATACAAATTTGTTATTCTTTTTTATTTGATTAGTTCTCTCCCTTCATTTAAAAAAAACATTTTACAACATTGTAGATTGGAACATATAACTAAAAATTAACTTTATCATTAATGTATGAAATTTAAATTAACTTTATCATTAATGTATGAAATTTATCTTTATTTCTATTTATTATTTTTTGTTACTTGCATCACATTATAGACTTTGTCAAAAATAATAACATTAGTTTTTAATTTTGTTCATTTGTTTCATTATAGAACGACATTATATTATGTACTCAACCAATGTTTTCTCTTTTTTTTTTTTTGGACGAAACTAATATGTTTAATGGAAAATTTGTAATGAAGATGAAAATATAAAATATTATAATTTTTAAAAAAGTATAAAAAAAATAAAGAAAAAGATAAAGGTTGATAATATAAGGGTTGAATAGGCCTTTTAAAAAGTCAATTAGGATAGGGGAAGGGGTGATTATTTTTCAAAGTCGAGGGGGGAGTTTGATTTTTAAAGTAAAGTTTGATGGTATAAATGATTTTCACCCATTAATAATTTTTTAATTATTGTGTAAAATAGAAAATGTCTATCTAATATGGACGGATGGAGTAATACATTTATCGTGTATCCTTGGACACAAAATATATTAACTAGTAGTAAAAGTCATAATATATAAGCAATTAACATGTTGCTTATGGTATAAAAAGAAGTTGGTAATGCAAGTGTTTAAAAATGAGGCAAGTGATTGGAAGGCTCAAATAATATATGAATTGTACACCTTCCCCTCTTGGTCTGGTTAACACTTGTTTACTAACATCTCTTAATGGCCACAAATCTTTGTTTGCCTTTCCTATTTTCAAGGAAATTCATGCATTTTTTCATAAGATAAAGAAGAAGATGACTCAAAGAGACCTCCATAGTCCAAACTAATTTCCAGTTTTGTCTCTCTTTTCAATATCCTCTCTACACATTTAATCTTAGAAATATAAATAATGAAAGGCGGGAAGATTTTTGCATTTGGTATTTCGATTATCCTGGTTGTTGGAGTAGTTATTGCTATTATTGCAAGCAATAATCGGGCACAAGACTCTTCGGGCAATGATGAAAAGGATGACAAAGTGCTTTCTACCACATCCAAATCCATTGCGTCTGTTTGTTCACAAACAGATTTCAAGAAATCATGTGTAAATAGCCTTAGCTCTATGGCCAACAACCAAAGTGCCACCCCGAAGGAATTCCTCCTAAAAGCCATTGAGGTGGCTATTCAGGAAGTTAGAATTGGAATAGACAGGTCCACGTCCATTGGCAAAGCGGAGGCTCATGACCCCTTGCAAAAGATGGCCACTGATGATTGCAAGGAATTACTGGAATACGCGATTGATGAGCTTCAAGCATCATTCTCTTCTGTGGGTGATAGCAGCGTCCACACCATCGCTGATAGGGAAACAGAACTCAAAAACTGGCTCAGTGCTGTCTTCTCTTACCAACAAACCTGCATAGATGGTTTTACTCAACCAGAACTTCAGAAAGCCATTTCTACCTCCCTCTTAAATGCAACACAACTCACGGACAATGTTCTTGCAATGGTCGATGCAATGACTGAAATTCTTTCTAAATTTAATATTCCCATTGGGAACAAGACTGATACTACATCAGCAGAAACAGCAGCATCTCGGCGATTGTTAGAAAATGAAGACAATGACAAGCAGGAAGTCAACAATACAAACAATGGATATCCTGCATGGCTTTCTAGTAGTGATAGAAAGTTGTTGGCTGCAAGCAATAGCGGCAACCCATCACCAAACGTTGTGGTAGCAAAGGATGGATCTGGACAATTCAACACTATTGCAGCAGCTCTGGCTGCGTACCCTAAGAACCTAAAAGGAAGGTATACTATATATGTGAAGGCCGGAATTTATGATGAATACATAATTGTCACAAAAGATCAAGTTAACGTATTTATGTATGGAGATGGACCCCGAAAGACCATAGTTACAGGACACAAATCCGCACTTGATGGTGTGTCTACTTATCAGAGTGCTTCCTTCAGTAAGTTTTTCAAATCCCCTTTTTCTCTCCCTGTCTACTTATAAGCATCTAGAGATTGCCAAAGAAAAACAACTACTGGAACTGAATGAACTTCAATAACATTAAATATTTTCAGGTGCCATTGGAAATGGATTTATAGGCAAGTCCATGGGATTCCAAAACACAGCTGGACCTGAGGGGCACCAGGCGGTAGCCCTCCGTGTTCAATCTGATATGTCTGCCTTTTACAATTGTAGAATGGATGGATATCAAGACACATTGTATGTTCAAACACATCGACAATTTTACCGCAATTGTGTGGTGTCAGGCACAGTTGATTTCATCTTTGGTGACTCATCGACGATCCTCCAAAACTGCTTAATTATTGCAAGGAAGCCAATGGAAAAACAACAAAATACAGTGGCAGCTCAGGGAAGAACTAACATTCGGGCAACCACAGGGATAGTAATCCAAAATTGTCGCATTGTTCCCGAGCAATTACTAGAACCACTGCGTTTCAAGATTCCTACTTTCTTAGGAAGGCCATGGAAGATGTATGCAAGAACTTTGATCATGGAATCAACTTTGGCAGATTTCATTCAACCTGCAGGTTGGATGCCCTGGGATGGAAATTTTGCTCTTGACACATGCCTATGTGCTGAGTACGCAAATCGTGGTCCAGGAGCCAATACCAACAATAGGGTCAAATGGAAGGGATTCAAAGTCATCACGGACAGGAATGAAGCACTTCAATATACAACAACACCATTTATTCAAGGAAATCAGTGGGTGCAATCCACAGGTGCCCCACACTTCCTTGGCCTGAAGAACTAGGTGACAGTGACAAGTATACATGGAGCAGAGCAGTAGAAACAAGTAACCATAGCACTAATAAACTCGTAGAGATGCAAGTTTTTAATTTTTAATAAGTAAAGTTAGGGTAGTTATGAGGGTGAGAGATAGATCTAAATTGTCATCCTTACCTTTTCCCTAAACTTGATAGGTTCAACAATCAATCTACATTCCTTATAAAATAAATCAATCTACTATTTTGAGGGTTTTCACAATATTCATGTTTGTTTACTATCACAACCCAAAGTATTTCCTAGACGTGGCATGGCGTATAACACCCTAGAGACCCACAAGCCACTTGCGTATACATATACACAACATCATACAGAAAAGCAAGAAATCTCATAAGAAGTAAAGAGTTTGACATATAAGTGGAAGTACATCAAAGTCTTGACAAGTCATCTATTACACCAAAAGACTGGTCGAGATGTAACCCGTACACCACATACAGTGTTTGAAAACTAAAACATAGGGAAAACAAGTAAATATGTCTTTGTCCTCGGAACATAAGGACTCACCATCTCTACGAACTCCAATGGTCACCAACTAGCCACAAGCAGAGGGAGAGAAACATCACACCTTACATCAGTGAAACAATGTAGGCACAAGTATGCATTAGTACGTGGTATGTACAAAGTATGAGGGGAATGCAATCACTACTAAAAAACTGCCAATAAACGATGGCCAAAAGCGACGGACTGCGTCGCCTTTTTGGTCAAAATCGACAAAAAAGCGACGCAATTACTTCTGTCGCTTTTTAGCTCGACGCTTTTCAAATTGCGTCGCTTTTTGACTAATTTTTTTAGAATTTTTTTAACAAAAGCGACAGACTCCGTCGCTTTATTTTAATTTTCATTTTCTTTAATTTCCAAAAGATGACGCAGTCTGTCGCTTTTCTGGAAATTATTTTTTTGGAAAATCCAGAAAAGCGACAGACAAAACCACGTTGTCCGTCGCTTTTTCTGCAATTTTTTTGATAGCAGAAACTGCCCACCTGCAAATGCAATTCAATTCAATTCTACACTATTCAGTCCAATCAAACACACACAATTATGAACAATCTACACAAAATATAAAACAACAAACTTAAAATAACATTCAAAAGTATCTAAATCACAATTTAAAGACTTACAAAGTCTTTCAAAATTCTTTTCAAAATTTCAAAAAGTTCATAAATGTCCAGAGATCTAAACTAGGGAGTGGGATCTACATAATCATCCTCATCACTATTGTCGTCGGTGTCCTCAGGAGTCAAAGTAGTAGGTCGACGAGCGAGGTTCATCACTTGTTTTTTGATTTTCTGAATGGTCTCACTCATGCTTTGTTGTTCAGATACTCTTCTCCGCTCTGACTCTACCAATGCCGATGTAAGTTGTGCTATTTGAGACGACATAGCAGCAATCTAAACATTGTCAAGTGCCTCGGCTGGACGTGACGATCCAATACCTTCTAAGCCCTACTAGAGTCGTCATACATCATTTCGAGAGCCTAGACCATAGACTCTACCCTTGTGTGTCCCCCCTACCACTTTTTCTTTCCAAATTTGGGTGGACAGTTCAGGTGTCATTTCGATCGAACTATCTAAATTTTCAGCGACGTACTAATGAAACTCATTCTACATATTAAATATAAAAATTGACATCAATATATATACTTATCATAAATATATTCACTATTAATATATATTATTCATATTAAATAACTTACAAAAGTTTGTTTGGTCCTTTCCTCCACCCACACATCCGAATCAGACTCATTTTCTTTCTTCCTGACATGAGTCTTCTTGAAAACCTTCGGTCCCATGGGAGTGCGTCCCAATTCTTTTTCCTATAAATAAAAAATAAAATTCATAACGATATATATGAATTAACTAATTATTTATTTAAAAGTTTGAATTAGAACCTACCATCTCTCTTGTAATTGTTCCAACTGTCTTTGCACCTCCGGTGTGCAACGAGCCACCCTTAAGACTGCCTCTAGCCTTTTTGGCTTGTTCTGACATTGCCTTAAACTTGTATGTGTACCAATACATACCCAATTCATCAAAAACATGAGGCAACATCCAATCCGGACGTTCACCACTATCCAAAACTTTCTTTAGCTAGCTAGACAGTGTAGTGCATGCCCTTCTCTCAAACTTGGTCGTAATGACCAAATTGTATCTCGACTCCCAAGTACACATAGTCTGAAAAAAATTTGAATAAAGTTAATTAGATCGATAGTAAAAAAAAAGTAAAGTATACTAAACTTAACTAAAAAATATATACCTTAAATTCATTAAACATCGCCTGGCGTATACTATTTGGAAGCTCGCTCCAAGAGTGATAAGCCAGTGTATAAAGTCTTCTAACACAGTCTTTTAAAGCCCGGGCAGCATCCTTTGCATGATGCCACCTATAAAATACATAATAAATATGTTAGTTCATGAATACTATATTAAAGTATAAGAAATAAATAAAATAAACTAACAAATAGATAACAAAACAAACTTACGATGATCCATCCGGCTCAATCATGACTCTACCAAGTCTGTCCTTCTAGCCAGGAGCTAGAGCAGGCATCTCATCATCTGGTGTAACACTAGGTCTAGCTGTAAATGAAGATGATACATCAGGATGCACAAAACACTGAGTTAATGGAGGCGTACTGGCCATAACATCTGACTGCTCGCTATTAGAATCTCCAATCCTCATGGCAGATAATTGAGGAGATGTACCTGTGGGAGATGAAGTACTTGACGATAAGGGTCGTGCTCAATGAATATCCTGTAAAGGTAGGTCCTCGTAGCGTCGTGGAGGCAATGACTATGAAGTAGAGGAAGCACCGACTGATCAATGGTATTTAGGATAATATTGCCGAGGATCCGTCATATCAAACGAAATAGCAAATAAATGAGTATCATGGTTGATGCGCTCTGGCGCAGAAGAAATAGATCATGGAATATCCTCAGGATCTATGGGTCTCCTAGACTTCTTCTTTTTAGCCTGTTTAGTCTAGCAAACTCCAAGATACTCGCGATGTCTATCATAGTCACCGCCTGATGACATCTGTATGCAAATTTACATGTATAATATATATAAAAACCATAAATTAAATAAAATTAGCAAAATACACTAACTTACATATATATACTAGCTAGCTTTCATTCTACACTATTCCTTCTAGCTTGTTTCAATTCCATCATTCTCCCATTCTTCCTCCTCAGTTGTTTCATTTTCATTATCGTCCCATTCTTCGTAATCAAATGATTTATTTTCCTCATTCTTGGATATTTATTCCTTAACATTCAGTATCTCATCATCAAATACTTCTTCTAATATGTGTTGAGGATGTTGTAGTGTGGTTATCAATTCAACATCAACTTGTTGTTGAACAATTGCAACATCATTTTGATACGCCACATCTAAGACATTGTCAATTTCAATTCTTCCCATAGGATTACTTTTTATAACAACCCACCAATCATCTTTCTCTCTATGCAATAGATATGGAGCGTAATACACTTGTTTAGCATTTTGTGCAATGATAAAAGGATCAAAAATTCTGTATTTCCTAGTTGCTTAACTTCAATTATATTATGTTGATGGTCCACCTTTGTGCCTCTATGTGATGGGTCAAACCACTCACACTGAAACAAAACAATCTTCTTCTTAGGCCAACCTGAATACTCACTTCAATAATCTCATGAATGACACCATAATATTCAATAGTTTGGCCAGTACCATCAACATCACCTTGTATGTAACACCGCTATTATTTGTTTTCTTGTTCCTAGAAACTTCTTCAGTTTGAAACTTAAAATCATTAACACAATATTTATTCATTGTCAGTACTTGAGATTCAGGTCCAAGTGGTACTTCTTTCACTAATTACAGATATTGGACACTTGAGTATTCATCGTAAACCTACGTGATTGTTATTTCAAGTAATATAATTTAGTATAACATGAATATATTATTAAATACTTAGTGATTGCACACTTACATAATTCCTCAGCCATTTGGAAAATTCTGTATAGATGTCTTCATTACCCCGTATGTTTACGAACAAGCTGATCATTTTACATTCAAGTATTTCGTTAGTTAATGAACACTTATTAGTATGTAATTTGATAACATATTTTTAACACTTACTTGACATATGGTTGAATCTCTGGACAATTAAGCAAAATATATGTCACAGCTGATTGCATTTCCATATCAGTGAATCCTCGCTTTTCACGCTTTATAGATCCTCGACTATTTTGATTAAAAATTGATATCGGTGGAAATAAAGGATCAATATCGCCTTCATCATTGCGATTGGGCCTATTTCTCCTACATGACACATCATCACCAAAGTAATAAGGATAAAAATCATCAGTTTCTCTCCTAATATGATCTTGAACAGCTGATCCTTCGATCCTTCCCCTTTGCTTAATTGTTTGCTCGGAACTGCTAATTTTCTACATGTATATATGTATATATATATATATGTTAATAAAAGACTTGGTGAATATATATAACTTATTGAATATTTCAAATGGATACATCTATCTTTTTTGAACCGGACCTCTGAGGCGGGCCTCTTGTACAAAGTGAATTGGAAGATGCTCCATCACATCAAAGAAACCACATGGAAATATCTTCTCCAACTTAGTAGTAGTAACAAGAATGTTTTCCTCCATCCTGTCTAAACTACTCTCCAACAACTTTCCAGAACACAAATCTTTTTAAAAAAAGAATTATCTCTGTGACTGGTTTCCATATCCTTTCGGGTAGATGGCTAAAAGTGATAGAAATTAAAGTTTCCATGAACACATGACAATCATGACTTTTCATACCTATCAATTTTCCTTCACTCATATCTGCCCGCTTTTCTAAATTCGAAGCATAGCCCTCCAGCATCCTCAAATTTTTAACCCACTTAATAATTTCACATTTCTCATCCAATGTGAATGAAAAGTTGGCTTTAGGCTTAACAATTTTACCATTATGTAATTCATGCAACCATAACTCTTTTCTCCTACAATATTCCTTTATGTCCATTATAGCTTTTGGATTGCCTTTTGTCTTACCCTTAACATCCATCACTGCGTTAAATAAATTGTCAAAATAATTTTTTTCAATGTGCATCACATCAAGATTATGTCGTAGAAGATTGTCCTTCCAATACGACAACTCCCAAAATATGCTTTGTTTGGTCCAATTATGTTCAACACCATATCCAGGAAGTCTAGAAGGTGAAGCTTCTGTAACTTTAGGTAATTGAGAAACTCTCTCCCAAATTTGATGCCCTGTGAGTAATGGAGGTGGGGTGTCACTTTCAACCTTATTTTTTCCTAAATGCATTTTTTATCTTTCTAAACTCATGGTCTATTAGCAAGAACTGGTGATGACAATCAAACCATGTATTTTTTCAGCCATGCTTTAACGTGAATGCCTTACTATTTTCCATACAATACTGACATGCTAGCTTTCCAGTTGTCATCCAACCAGACAACATCCCGTATGCAGGAAAATCATTAATAGTCCATATTAAAGAAGCATGAATAACGAAATTTTTCTTCATTGATATATCATAAGTCAAAACGCCTTCAAACCACAATTGTTTGAGCTCATCTATCAATGGTTGTAGATAGACATCAATCAAACCTTTTGGATTACGGGGACCTGGAATAACACAACTTAGAAAGATGTAGGGACTGGTCATGCACATTTCAGGAGGAAGATTATATGGAGTAAGAAATACCGGCCAGTATAAATAAGGCGAAGCAACATTAGAGAATGGTGTGAAGCTATCTGCACACAACCCTAATCTAACATTTCTTGGTTCACTAGCAAAATCAGGATATACATTATCAAAATGCTTTCATGCTTCACCATCAGATGGATGAGACAAGACACCCAGCGACCTTCTATATTCATGATACCATCCTATATATGGGGAAGACCTCATCGATGCATACAACCTTTTTAACCTAAGAATGAGAGGTAGATAATACATGGCCTTAACTGGGACCATCTTTCCAGCCGGAGTCCTCTTATAACAAGCATCTCCACAAAACTTACTATTTTCTAATTCACTATTAGTATTGTAAAACAACATGCAGCCATTAACACAACAATGAATTCTATCATACATCAATCCTAACTTGGAAACCAAATGCTTTGCCTGATAGAAGTTCTTAGGTATGTTAAACTCCTAATTAACCAGTTCACCCAAAAGATCAACCATTGAGTCCATAGCCGTATTAGGAAAATTTCAATCTGATTTAATATTCATCAATCTAACCGCAATTGACAAGGCAGAATGAGGACTCCCTTCACATAGTGGACGACTAGACTCTTCCAAATTGATCATAGAAGCATCTTGCTTCTTCATTAGGAGCTTCATCAAAATATTTTTCCGGTTCTATCCCACCTTGAACCTCGAAAGCATCATTGATCATTTCATGTGGTGCAACCATATTATATTTATCTACAGGCATCGAATTATAAAACATACCATCCAATCCATTTTTTTTATCCATGATCAATCCATACAAAATATCTAGGCTCAAATTCATTACAGTACAAATGAACCATAACTGCATCTAGTTTTAAAAATTATAAGCACTTACATGCACTACAAGGACACCTAACCAATCCATTATTCTTGAAAATGTCAAGTGCCATTGTATGTGCAAAAAAATCTCTAACACTGTCAATAAACTCAGGTTTCAAACCAACACCAGTTTCATAATGCATATTACACATCCAAAATTATGATCCATCTACAAAAATATAGATATTCAATTATATTATAAATTAAATTTAATAATAATTTTATTACATTAATTCATTGTTAATATATATTTATAATAAGTTCAATTTCTAAATTCAAGTTCATATTATAAAAGTTATTAATTATATATAAAGTGCAAATCCAATAATTAGTTATACATTCAAATTCTCAATAAGTTCAATTAGTTCAAGATCTACAAAGTTAAAACTTAATTAATTAATGAATACTAATTAATTAAGTTCAAATTAAGTTCAAGTTCTAGTTAAGTTCAAAATTAAGTTTATATTAATTCCTAATTAAGTTTTCAAGTTATTATAAATTAATTAAGTTTAATAAAGTTCTAATTAATTTATATAAGTTCAAATTAATTAAGGTCAATAAGATTTTCAAGTACTACAAAATTCTAATTAAGTTCAAATAAAATTCAAGTTCTAATAAGAATAAAATTTAGTTCTAATAAATTAAAGTCAACAACATTTCAAGTTCATATTCCTAATTCAATTTATAGTAAATTCAAGTTATAATTAATTATAAGTTCTAATTAAGTTGTAATTCAAATCCCTAAAATTCCAAATTAAACTAGCTAGCTAGTGTCCCAAATTCAAACTATTAGTCCTAAAATATCAAATAAAATTCAAACTAGTCCTAAATTTAAATTCAAACTAGTCTTAAAATCACAAATTCAAAGTACTCCTAGAATTTAAAAATTAAACTAGTGCTAAAATCCCAAATTCAAACTATTAGTAGTCCTAAAATCTCAAATATAATTCAAACTAGTCCTAAATTCCAAATTCAAACTAGTCTTAAAATCACAAAGTCAAACTAGTCTTAAAATTCCAAAATCTAACTAGTGCTAAAATCCTAAATTCAAACTAGCTAGCTATTCCTAATCCCGAATTCAAACTATTAGTCCTAAAATCTCAGTAATAATTCAAACTCTAGTTAGTCCTAAAATCCGAAAACCAAACTAACTCAAATAATACCCAAATTCAAACAACTCCTTAAATACCCTAATTCAAACTAATCTTACATTCCCAAAATAAAACTAATTAACTCAAGAAATACCGAAATTCCAACAAATCCTAAGATACCCTAATTCAAACTAACCCTAACATTAAAATTTTCAATTCACCATCAAGAAACACAAACTAACAATCAAATAATCCCTAATTCAAACTAACAATCAATAAACACAAAATCAATAAACTAATTACAATTAAATAACTAACAAAATCAAATAAATAAAAAATAATTGAATTTTTTTTAATAATAAATAAAACCCTAACCTTAAAGGAGAAGGAGAGAATGAAGAGAGAGGGGAAGGAGGCGGTGGCGGCAGCGGCAGCTCCGGCAAGTGAGACGACGACGACATCTCCTCACGGCTCCGATCAGCGGCAACCACTGACGGAGGGACGACGGTGACGGAGTGGAGAGAAGGAGAGGAGAGCATTTGAGAAATGAGAAATGGGGGAGAATGGGGGACAATCAGGTCTGTATGTATTAGATATTTATTGAAAAGCGATGGACAACGTCTCTAAGTCCGTCGCTTTTCATTAAATAGTTGACCAAACAATTTGACCAAAAAGCGATGAACATAGAGACGTTGTCCATCACTTATTTAAAATATTTGACCAAATAATTTGACCAAGAAGCGACGGACATAAAGATGTTGTCCGTCACTTTCAAAAAAAAAAAATTAGTAAAACAAAAAAATTCAATAGCGACGGACAGCGTGACCATTGTTAAATTTATATATAATTATTTTTAATTAAAAGCGACGAACAACGTCTATATTTATATTAAATAAATAATTATTAATTTTATATATATTTGGCGCAAAAATCAGCGGAAAAAAATGGCGGACTAAGAGATGTTGTCCGTCGCTTTTTGTAAAATAATTAAAAAACTAATTATTTTTATTAAAAAGCGATGGACAGTGTGGCAAATGGCATTGATTTTTGGAGCGGCACCATCTGTCGCTTTTCTGTCCGTCGTTTTTAGTAGTTTTTAGTAGTAAATGAAACATGATCATATGGGGACATAATCAAAAACATGATATGCATAATGAAACATGATCATATGGGGACATAATCAAAAACATGATATGCATAATGAAACATGATCATATGGGGACATAATCAAAAACATGATATGCATGACCAAGCTAAGAATAATAAAATCATTTAAGAAGGATCATAAATCACGAACATGGTCAATGCATCTTAAATCATAAAAAAAGCTTCATAAAACATTTGTAAGCAACTTAATTCATTTTGTGGGATATTAGTTTTCACCAACAATAGATCATGCGAGCTATAACATAGTATCCGATGTAACTCCCACATCTAGAAGAGAGAGTCTACTTGCCAAGGTAGAACTTCGCATCATATCATAGGCTATACGTAGATCCACTAGCTAGGACATTTATGACAAACCTACGGTGACACATAGTTTGAACTAGAGTTTGCTACTAGAGACTACCCTATATAAGCCTCCACCTCAAAGTTCTCTTGGTACTAAGTTAAATCCCAACGGAATAGTCATATTCATAAATATATTATCATCCATGAAAAAGTATAATTCAATTACTAATCCAAGCTAAAAACATCATAGAGTAGCTCATTAAACCATGAATCAAGTATAAGTGAGAAAACCTTTCACCAAGCGATTATCCCTTAAGTATGTGAGAAAACCTTTCACAATTCATTGATTCTTATCTTAAAGCAACCTAGATAATAAATCATTTGTTTTCATAAATCATGCATAAGTTCATAAAACATATTCATTGATTCGAGCTTCTTCATAAATTCATGTAAATTAGGGTTCATAGTAAAATCATGATCAATGCATGGGTTCATATGATTTCAATTGGAAAACATAATTAAATCTACATAGCCATAATATGATCAAAATCAAACAATTGAATCCATATAAATAGAATCAATGAGGAATTTAATAAAAACCTAAAATTGAATTGAAGGATCTTTGGGGACTCAATGGGCGAATGTAACCCATTTATGAACTCCATACATACCTTGATCCCTAAGCAATGATGAAGAAAGAATAATTGAACTTGACGAACCCTAGCTTCTTCTTCCTTGATCTAAATGAGAGGATTTTGGAGAAATTCTTGGAGAGAAATTAGGAATTTGAGGGAATAAAGAGTTGTGGAAATTTCTAAAGGTGAAAGGTAGTTATAGGGCTTAGAATTAGGGTCAAAACGACGTAGTACAGGCATTAAGTGCATAGTAAAAGACAAAAATACCCTTTAAAAAAACTGCCAGACAGACCTACGGTTTGGACCTAGAGTCTGTAGGAATTTCTATGGCCAACCCTGATCAATTGTAGAACCAAATTCAAAAATCCAAATATTCAATCATTTACCACGAGACAATTCTATGGTCTGTAAAAATTCTTACGGTCCGTAGACCCTATCCGTAGAACTCAACTTTCACTCCAAAATTTCACCAAGTCTGGAACCTTTCTACGGGACCTTTCTACAGTCCGAAGAACCAACTAGGACTTGTCAAAACCATCCATAGACCTGAGGTACTAAATCAAATCTCTGAATCAATCTTACGAGTCATTCATACGACCCTTCAAACTTTCTACGGTTCATCTTGTATACTCGTAGGTCCAATCTTCAGAAACATAATTTTTCAAAACTCAACTCTGGGTCTACAAATTCCTTCCGACTGCCCGTAAGACTTCCTACGGTCTGTAGATTGAACTCGTAGAAACTTGCATTAGTAAAATTCTATATTTTTCTTTCCTTTTTGGATTTCCTACTTCCAGGGTGTTACATTTTCAGGCATGATAGTGCAACCAAATGGTATCATTTGTTGCTAAGAAACTCGTCGGTCGTAAGAGCACATCAATGGCCAGGAATGTTCCATGATAGATTAGCAACCGAAAGATAACATTGTACAATAACTAATAAGCATATATAAATTGATTTCAATACCCTTGTAATAATCCTACTTAGTAGAATCAATTAGGAAAATAAAGGAATGCCGACAGTGGAAATCAAAGTTAAATTGTTGATAATATATGAGTCAGACTTAACGATTCAAATCACGAGTCATTAATAAGGTCAACAACAGTAGTTGTATACCGACCTAGAATGAAGGAATCACTCAGTGATAATATTGATTTGAGACTCACCATGGATGCCCAATTATCTTAGTTATCATAGATTAGTTAAAAAATTTAATTCCTTGTAGTCAATATCTAATTTCCCTATTTGAATATAATTAGAAAATTGTCCCAAAAACAAATGTTTCTCTCTTTATTTGTGAATTACAATAAGGTCTTAATTGAGTTCCTAAAAATTGCTATCGAAGTAATATCCGTGCGACCTATGGGGTAAAGAATGACTAACAAAATGAGATCTAGGATAGTGGAGGAAAGGCTGGCTTGATCGACTAACAGCTCGAGAGATTACCTAATTGAGCCAATGGAGAACACCAATAAGGAGACAACATACTTCCTAATTTGGCTAAGGAACAAAGTCCAAACAGGCTACAGACGGTGCCCATTCCCCCTCCCAAGTGGAAGCTACCTAGTTTTGAAGGTCATGAGACTAACGTCTGGCTGCGAAAGTGTGAAAGGTATTTCAACTTATATGGAATGTAGGAGCATGAGAAGCATGTTCTTTGTATTTGAATGGGTTAGTAGAGACTTGGTATCACTCTCTAGTACTTAGTAGAGGATTGGTTAATTGGGTGGATTTCAAGAAAGAGTTGATTAGTAGGTTTGAAGACAAGTTGTTGGATGATATTGTTGAACAGTTTAACAGGTTGGTTTAAACAGGACCAGTGGAGAAATTTCTTGGAAAATTTGAGGACCTCAAAGAATAAATGCTTGTGAGGAATCCACACCTCAATGATGCACACTTTTTGTCTATTTTCGTGGGATCATTAAAGTCAGAAATCAAGTTCGCTATAAAGATGTTCAAACCAGCTACTCTTAAGTTGGCAATTGAGAAAGCTAGAACGCAAGAGAAGACAATTGAAGTTGTTCAAAGGAGAAACAAGGTTACCACTAAGCTTTCAACATCCATGAGCCAGAATTCTCTTTATAATTCCCTCGGAAGCTCGACTAGTGGACATATGATTTTTAAAACATAGCCCTGAATTTTATGAGTACAGGAAGAGCAATAGGTTATGTTTTTAATGTGGAGACCAGTACATCGTAGGGCATCAGTGTAGACCAAAGTAATATCAAGAGAGGTAGAGACTGTTGAAGGAGTATCTGCGGAGATTGAGGACCCCTTCTATATTGACCTAAGAATTAAAGGGGAGATAGTATCGAAAGTTCAAGAAGCAGTTTTTTCGAATGGATTAAAGTGAGCAATTAAGGGATCAATATTATACTGGTGAGTGGAACTGTGAAGAATAGGTGCCTTATCCTGTTGATTGATTCGGGAAGCACTCACCACTTCATTGATCAACATACAATCATCGAAGTAGGTTATAAAGCTAGTTATTGTTCACCAGTAAGAGTCACACAGGCTAGTTTTAACTATGTCATATGACATTTTATTGCCAAGGGTTTAAGTAGAAAATGCAAGGGAGGTCCTTCCAATAGGATCTGCTTATTGTTCCTCTAGGTGGATGTGACCTTGTTTTGGGTAATGATGGGATGAAAAATTACAACCCAACCAAGTTTGATCATGAGAAGAAATGTGTCACTATTGGTAAGAAGGGAAATAAATTGATATTGAATGGCATAACTGAAGAGGTAGGTTGAACATGGTACATAGACGTGTCGTGAACAAAATTTTGAAAAAGGGTCATGCTTTATGATAACGCTCAACTACTCTTCATCCAATACTAAGTGTAGGCGATCGAAATTTAGTTTAAACCCAATGAAGAGTTGGGGTAGAAATCATTAGATTAAATCTAAGGGGTTGAAAACAAGTGTCAAATGGAGGGATATGGTTTGTCAATTAACAACTAAGAAAAAAATAGGGGAGTAATCAAGTAGATAGGGATACTTGGGGATGTGATCGATTAATTTACAATTTTTCTATACAGGTGATTACTAATTACTAAAAATTGTTGAATATCAGTGAGTAGGCTAGGTTTAAGTGTACTAGCCATCTCTTGATCAACTATCACTAATCAAGTGAGTTCTCTCGAACCTCAACAAGCATCAAACTATAAACAACCCAAAACCTTAATTTATCTACTATCTCAAGCTATATAGGTAGGATAGAATTAAGATTCACTCGCTCGAGCTAAACCCACAACAACCCAATCGCTACAATCATCAATTGATAATCTTAATTCTAAAGCCTCTCTCTTGAGCAAGCATAAAATGCTAGACCAGAACTACATTTGCAACTATAATTCATAAGTAAAAACTCAATCAAACCCACTTCAAAGCAACAAATTAATCAGTAATTACTAACACCCATACGCTAATTACGATATTTCATCACATAATCACACCCCAAGAATGGGGGTTTTAGCTACACATCATAAAAAGTAAGAAATCATACCAATTACTTTCTCTATAATCTGGGTATTGCAGTCCATGTATTTACAGTGATCCAAAATACTTAATTTCGAAAACCCAACTCAAAATCTACTAGAAAACTCCTACAAACTAAGAAAAAATATAATGTTTCAACTGAAAGCTCAAGGTTCAATAATATAGGATCACTCAGCTCTTTCTCAGAATACTTCAAAATACTTCAGAATTATAGTTTACATGTTTTCAGATTTTGGCCTGCAAGGTCACTCGGTGGAGTTAGTCGAACATCGCCGACCCAGTTGGCGATGCACCAATTGCTCCTCTCTATTGCCGGCTTGCCTTAACTTCTCATCCTTTAGACCCTGTAACTTTAGGCGATCAACCTCTCAATCTCCGATCTGTTCGGTGGTTCGCTGAAGGTCCAATTCCATCGCTAAGTCGTCTTCTTCCTAGGGCTAGTGTTGACACCCAATTTTGACCAAACTTTACCCCTTTTGGGAATGCTATTCAATTAAATACGCATTTTAAAATATATTTTGAGTTTAAAATTTAGTCGATTTTGTCTAAAAAATTATAATGTTAGTATGCATGCTTTACAAAAATTATTGTAAATATTATTAAATTATTCTCTTAAATTATTTTTTTTATCGATATTTAAACTCAAAATAATTATTTTACTCAAATGTTTTTAAATATTTGATAAAAAATATTTTAATATATGTGGTATTTTAATTGGATAGCATTTCCTTAAATTTCCTCTTAATTATTTAATTCCTAGCCTATTCTATTCTAATTAATTTCAACTCTTGTCACTTCAATTCAAATTCTCATTTCAATTATAGCCTTTGTTGATTTTAACTTTAGCTTATTCTTATTCCAAATTCAGATTCCAAGTGATTTAATCCATCCGTCCATCCTTTAAGTTAAGTCCAAGATCGAATCCTAGCCCCTCATCTCTTCTAAAATCAACGGTCAAGATCAAATCCTCAAAACCTTCCTATTCTAACCTAAAAATACCAAGCCCTCAAAACTTTCATTGATTCACCCTTCCTCTCCTCCTTCTCTAGCGTCACCTCCTCTTTCTCTCCTCCTCTTCGACCAACAGCGAGGAGGACTAAGCCAGCAGCTCTAGCTGCTCTGAGCAGTGTCGCAGCCCCCTCCATCAGTGAGAACCAGTGAGACCATAACCAGTGATCTCTCCCTCTCGTTCCTTCCGTCGCCCTCCTCCCCTTTCCCTCCTCTTCTCCTTCTCTCCTCGGCAGCAGCGACTGCTTCTCTTTCTCCTTCTCCTCGTGAGCCGACGAGGACAGCTAAGGAAGTTGCCAGTCTCCAATGAGAACAATAACAACCAATAGCACGAGAACCAACTCTAACCCCGACAAACAACCAGGCGACCCAGCAGACTCGAGGAAAACAACAACAATAAAATGATGTTGCTCCGATTTAGAATTTCAGTCATGTAGTGGATTTTGGTGAAACTTTTCAAGATTTCGAATTGGTTAAAAGATGGATCTTAACAGATCCATCTGAGTAAGTTTTTCGACTAATTTTAAAGCCCGTATTTTTTCTTTGGTGGTTTTCATTTAAGATGATCTTGTTGAAGTGAAAGTTTCATATATCCTTTTGTTATGTTGGTTGTTTCAGTGGATATTACATACCGATTTATTTTGATTTTAGGAAAAGCATGCTTAGGTTGTGATTTTCTGTGTAAAATTCGTGATTATTGCTCATATTGTGGTCAATCCATTTTGAATTGGTAGACTATCGTATGCTTTGGTCTTGATTCTTAGAAAATATATCTAAGGTATAAATTCTCCGTTCAAACTTCTTGTTCGCTGTTTCTGTTGTGAGTTGCTTAAGAAAATTGTGAAATTTGATTTAGTTGGCTTGTCATAGCAGGTTCGAATTCTTAATATTTTTCTTTGTTTATATATAAAACAGATTTTAGTGTTTAATTTCTCCATAGTAAAAGTCACTATTTAAGTCTTAATTGAGTGAGAATCGTATTTGGTCTTCCTAAAATATTTTTTTCGAATTTCCTTGATTGTTGGGATCTTACTGCTACTCAATTTGTTTATGTGCTGATTAGATGTCATAATATAAGTTTTTACTGATTGTTGTACTGTTCCTTTACTTTTTCATGATTCCCTTGGTGTTAGGTGTGATTTAGTGTCTCACAAATTGTGGATTTTTAAATTAGTATGCGCTTAATTTACTCTGTCTATGTTAAAAGAATAACTCAATGAGCAAGGCCAGCGATCCGTAATTTAACTGGTAATCATTTCTGTCCCCGTAAATCATTTTCTCCGTATAATTGGGTGATTTGCTTTAATTGATGCTTTCTTTTAATATTTGTCTTGACTGATTCTTACTTGTCATATTTATAGTAATCCATGAACAAGTGAATATTCTGATTGGTGCCTAATTTTTGGCTGTCTTTAAATTAATGTCATTTGACCGTTTGATATTTTACTGGTTTTATTCCTTTACCTTATTTAGGAACTTTGTTATTTTTTGTTTAAAAAAATTAATCTGTATTCATAGCTTCTGCCCGTTAAATAAATTTTGTTGTATTGTATGTTGGTGCTGCTTTATCTCCTTTATTTAGCAGGTTATATAAGTTCAAGAGTTCGAAGAGTCACTTGGGGAAGGGATATTGATTTGGAGCTCTATTTTTTTGGTCTTAATATTTGTCTTTTAATTATTATTGTGATTTTGTAATAATTTGTATAAACTCTAACTCTCCTATTTATGAAGAAATTTGGGGGAATCGTCTAAGGGGGAGGGGAATTACATGCTAACTGTTTATCTATTTATTGCATTTATTACATGTGTTTGCTAAAATTTTCCTGTGTTGCTTAAATCACTTGAAGCATGCAACCATTTCTTAAAAAAATATTTTGCATAAAAAATCAATCTCTGTTCATTTATAACTTTGTATTATTCTAAAATCTGAATATTTTCTTTATGGTACAAAATCCAATCAGCTAATTAAATTGGGACCCTATTCACCTCTGCACATGAATAATTTGGACCCGTAAGAATTTAGCTAATTACTTCTAAGCTTGTTTATCTGCTAGCCATATGAATTAATTAGTTCATTCAATCAGTTTTAATGGTTTCTTTATGTGAATAAATCCATACCACCTATAATTCATGCCTATGGGATTTGATTAATAAGTTGCTAATAAAATTGTAACATGATAATTAGTTGGTTTAAATAATTGTCAGCGTGTTCATACTTAGAAACCATGCCTATAGGCTGTAGATTCGATTTTATTTATTTAGAATAGCATGCCTATAGGAGCTATGCATACGACCTTTCAATCACATAGAAATCATGTTCATAGACATAATCTAATTACTTCAGCATGTTAAATAATTGAAATTAATCTATGCATACTTTCTGTCCACTGGTAAACTATTTCTAAGTTAACTAACTTTCCAGCATGCTCGAGCTACTTAAAACCAATATGCCATTTAAAGCTGTTCAAAATAATCAAGTTGCTGCATCGTAATGAACTGTCTTGCCACTTAAAAAAATAAATTAATTAATTTTGCCAGCATGTTAAAGTCCTAATTGCTTAAATTTAATCTGCCCTAATCAAATTTGCCCGAATTAGTTATTTTTGCATCTGATAAACTGACTGTTGCTTAATAATATGATCTTCCACTGCTCTAAAAACATTTCTTGCATCCATGATTGCTTTCTGCCACCTGTATAATTGCTTGCTATATCTAATGCTCTAAAAATAATTGTTGCTATTATATTTGTTTGTATGCCACACACTTAGCATGAGACTTTTCACTAATTATGTGTGTTTGCTAGCTTGCTAACAATTAAAATCTATAGGCCAACATGGGACTTTACGTGCTAAGTGTTGTCTTATTTGTTTTGCTTGGTGTCTAGATGGCCTATTTAGAAGCATATATTTTATTTTGGTCTAAATCCATCCTAATAGTAGTCCAATGCCTTTTGGACCTTAAGCAAGGACGCTAGGCACCTTTTAGAGACGAAATGCATGCGGAAGGTGGGGTAGGGGTAGTTTAGGTCCTACGAATATGATGACAACGACTCAGGCTTAAAGCAACAAACCTTGGTTTTGTCTGTCCCTACACGGAAGCCTATTGAAAAATAAAGAAAAATTGAGTTCTGATCCATAAAGTCCTTTAGAGTCTCCCTTTCCTTTTGTCCCTTTATTTGTTTATAATTACAACTATTTGGGGTAACTTAAATAAAATAAAAATTGTTTGCTTATCTACTTGTGCAATTTCTGTCTCCTCGCTTATATCTTTATTAATTGTTTAATGTTTGTTATTATGTTATCACTTAGTCTTGCATGCTTAATTAATTAATTAAAATAAGTAAAGTGCTCTTAATTGTTAAATATTATGTTGTCACCTAGTACGCATGCTTAATTAAATAACAATTAACTGAAGTAATCTTAAATGTTTATTTATCATTATCACTTGGTAAGCACGTTTAAATTAAATAACCAATAAGTGAAGGGACCTTAAATGCTACTTTTAACCCCACATAAATTGCGTGAGATATGGCCGGGACCGACATTTGTGGACCTCGAGGGATGCCTAACACCTTCACCTCGAGGTAATTTGAACCCTTACCTGATCTCTAGTTCGTTAACCTTAGTTAGATTTATCTAGGTTAGATAGGTGCCCTAACGCGCCTTAATTCATTAGATGGCGATTCTTCAAATACCCAAAGCCCAAAAGAGTTGTTAGGTCGTGCACCAAAAACTCGTTTTGCAAAAAATAGGGCACGACAGCTGGCAGTCTAGAATATTAGGCGAGCTGAAGTGTCACTCGGTGACTCACCGAGTGGCTTTGGCGATTCTCATCTTTCACTATCTTCAATGTTTTTCATACTTTTCGCTCCTTTTTACCCGGTAATGTCCTTGCCTTGCTCTTTTGCCTTTTTATCTACAAATTAATATTTAAAAATCAGTTTGGAGCACAAAATAGGCATCGAGGACACTAAATCTTTGAATAACAAGTCCTAAATGAGTCGAAATCCCAAACTTATCACTATAATTGCTCATTTGTTCATGCTAAGCATAGAGGTCCAAGGTGATCACGAAGTGGTGGATAAGACTATTCAAGACGTTCTAGACAGGAATTATGGAGTATTTGAGGAGCTAAAGTCACTGCCTCCTATCAGGGCACTTGATCATGGCATCCCTCTCAAACCAAGTGTGGCACTAGATCGGCATAACTATTACTAGAAGAATGATTTGGAGAAACAAGTTAGTGAAATCCTCAATCAGGGCATTGTCCAACCTTGCCAATCTTCATTTTCATCACCAACTCTTATAGTCAAGAAGAAGGATGGTTCATGGAGATTCTGTGTAGACTACTGGGGATTAAATGACATCACTATAAAGGACAAATATCCTATACCTATAGATGATGATTTACTCGATGAATTGCATGGTTTTGTTATCTTCTCCAAAGTTGACCTTAGAGCTGGTCACCATCTGATTAGGATGAAAGTCAATGACATCCATAAAGCAAGCTTTAGGACTCATATGGGTCATGATGAATTTAAGGTGATGCCCTTTGGGTAAAACAATGCTTGTGCAACCACCAAGCCTTGATGAACCATGATTTTCCAACCTATCCTCAAAAGATTTTTCGTGGTATTATTTGATAGTATACTTATCTATAGAGTATGAATAGAAGAGCATGTTTAACACTTAGTTATTGTTCTTGATACCTTGAGGGACCACTCTTTGTATGCTAAGATATAAATATTCTTCCAGACAACCTAAGGTTGAGTATCTAGGTCATGTTATTACTGGAGAAGGAGGGGCTGTCAATCTTGCTAAAATCCAAGCAATAGAGGACTGGCATTTGCAGCTCTCAAGTCTGCTAGTATTGGCTTTACATGATTTTACCAATGAATTTATTGTAGAGAGTTATTCTAGTCATAATGGCATTAGTGTTGTCTTTATGCAAGAAGGAAGACTGATAGCTTATTTTAGTAAAGTACTAGCACCTAAGAAAAAGGGAAAATCTATCTATGAAAAGGAATACATGTCCTCATTAAATGTTATGGACACATGGAGGAAATACCTTCACTTCAAGAATTTTGGGATTTGCACTAATTTATAGCAATGAAGGTAAAAGAGCAAGGCAAGGACATTATGGGGCAAAAAGGAGCGAAAAAGTTGAACAAATTAAAGGAAAACAAGGCAGGTACTCGCCAAAGCCACTCGACGAGTCTGCGAGTCGGCGAGTCACCGAGTGGACCTTTAGCCCACCTAAAGTTCCAGCAGGCCAGGCCATGGACTAAACCAACTTGGAGATAGGAGAAGGATGTCAACGATTCGCCGAAGCATTCGGTGATGCCAATTTAGTTCGCCCAAAGTTACAGAATAGAGATAGTGAAAGGACAAGCTAAAAAGGTGATAAGAGGGGGCACCTGGCGTATCGCCGACCAAGCCGCTGAAGCTCAACTTACTTCGCCAAGTGACTCCGATGCTAAAATTTTTGGGAACGTATAAATGCAATTTTCAAAAGAAGAAAAGGAGTTCCTATATTGTCTAGTTCTGGGTTTTGATCTTCAACATTCTAAACATTGTTTTTACACTTTTTGAGTAGATATTTAGGGTTTCTTTGATTTTTAGTGTCAATTTGAACATTTGTAGACATGTGGATCACTGCCCAACCTGATGGAAAACATAGTCGGTAACAATTTCTTGTTCTTTATTATGTTTGGCTAAAACCCCCATTCCTGGGGGTGTGATTATGTAGTTGGATGCATTAATTAGCTAATGGGTGTTGTTAATTACTGATTTTATTATCAATTTGAAGTGGGTTCAATTAATAGTTTGTGGTTTAATTGAGGAATTGTAGTTGTGAATGCAATTCTAGCTTAGTACTCTATCCTTGTTTGAGAAAGAAGTGTTAGAATTAAATTGTTAGTTGATGATTGTAGTGATTGTGTTGTTACAAATCTAGCTTGAGAAAGTGGGTTTGAATGCAATCTTGCAAACCTAGCTTGAAAAAGTAGATTGATAAGGTTATGGGTTGTTTTTCTATGTTGTGCTTGTTGTGGTTCGAAAGAAGTCACTTGATTGATAATAGTTGATTGAGAAATGGCTCTTACACCCAAGACCTAGCCTACCCACCAAGATCTAATGACTTTGAGTAATTAGCAATCACCCATTATAAGAAATTAACATCCAATTCATCACACTCCCAAGAAACCCTCCCTACTTGTTTACTCCCGATTATTTGTAGTTGTTAATTGGTTACCGAATGTCATGATCCAAGGGTACCCCCTAGATGTATCAAGGAGTATAACATAAAGTAATAGAAAAAGGTGTGGAAATTTAAAACATTTTCAACAATCAAAGTCTTTCATAAAAATGAGCGAAAGTCTAACATCATTGTCTCAAACCATCTAACATAAGATATGATATCTTAGGACGCAGCCCATACAATAGTCCAACACTTGAAAAGAAAGACATAAAAAAAAGGGGTATTCACCTTCATAAGGATCATGGGTACTCACCTTAATGTCTATTCATCATAATAAGAACGTGGGGAATCATGTCTTGTTCACTTCTAAGGAGTTTGGGAAATAACCTCATATCCTTCTACATATGGAGGTCAAGGATAGTCGCCTCTAGCCTCAACATTCATTAAGAATTTTAGCATAGATTTATTTTAGGTGGGCAATCCTTTAAACCTACAATGATTTAAGTGAGTAAACCTTTCACATTCATTCAATCATGCTTATCAATTCATTATGGGAAGTATCCCTTCCACACCATAACATCAACAATCAACAATTCATAGTCTAGGCTTTACTCTCAAAGCACTACATCTCATGATCATCATATATGCTTCATTCTCAAGAAATTCTAATCACAAATCATCAATCCTATATGGATATATCTAACCCATAAAGTTTCCCTTCATGGAATCAACCCAATCATATCAATTCTACCCTAGAATCAAATGATAGACATGCGTACATGTAATTTTATCCTAAAAACATGTAATTATATTAATTCAACCATAAACAATCATAATCCAACTCTTTGGGTCAACATTTATCATAACCCACGACAATGGAAGAAACCTAACTAGAATTGAGGATTTAGACTTCACAATTAGGGAATCTAAGGGACTCCATGGAGGAAGGATCCCATGGTTGAAAAGTCATCATACCTTGATTACAAAGCCCACAATTCCTTGAGGATTGGGGATTTAACCTTGGTCCTAGCTTGAACTCTTTCTTCTTCTTAAAGTTCTAGAGAGAGAAATATTTGAGAGGAAGATCTTGGGTTTTATTTTTGGTTCTTGAGAGAATGATTTAATGTTGGGGGAATTTTGGGAATGGAATGCTTATGTACTTTTCTAAGTGAAGGGTAAAATAAAGTAGTATCAAATTAAGAAAATCTGAAAAGACCTTTAGAACCCAACTTAAATTTCTACTGACCCCACGTTAAAGCTCGTCGAGGGCACTTGGTGACTCGCCAAGTGGACCCTTAGCTTGCCTAATTTTTCCAGTAGCTCACCCCCATGAGGCAAACCACTAGGCGATAGGGGAGGACTCTTGGCGATGTGCCAACTGCAACGGCGAGCCCCGACTTGGCTCGCCCAAATTTCCAATGTGGTAGGCCATGGGACAGACCACTAGGCGACTGTGGGTGCACTTGGCGAATCGCCAAGTCACTTTGGTGACCACACTGTCCCTCGCCAAGTTGACTTGGGATGGAAATATGTTACTTCTACAATCTCTTAGGTATTATAGGCTCTTTCCCTTTTCCATAGGTTGTTACCCCCACACACTTAGCCCTAGTTTAGCCTACTAGATTTCGGGGTGTTGCATTATCTCCCCCTTGGGATCATTCGTCCTTGAATGAGATTCTAGGCACACGTCTAAGCGAAAAGACTCGAGACTAGCAGCCTATCAAGCATGCCACTCATCAAAATGTACACAAACTAGGAGGAAACATTCACTCCAAGCTAAACATACTTAAAGCACCATAAGGGAGTAGGAACTACATCTAACAACCCAATATGCATCAAATTTTCAGATTTCTTTCAATCAAGGAGGAACTACTATCTCCAAACTTAAAAACAATGCTCAACACAATCTCAAGGAGCCTAAATGCAATTTATACAAAAGCACATATTCAAGGAGGTAATCTCTACTCCAAGCTAAGGCATGCTCAATAACTCATCTCATGAAGTCTATAAGAAACTCTTACTCAATACTTAACAACATGAGGAAAATACATCATAAAAGACATTTTGAAAACTTAAGCTTTTTCATGAACATGCCAACTTAAGGAAATCATGGAAACACATAAAACACACATGATTTCAAACAAAAGCAAACCTAGAGGAATATCATTACCTCAAGCTAGAACAGAAGGACAAAGATGAGGATACCGGGACATCATATCATCCACAGCCTCCCATGTAGCACCCTCAACTAGATGGTTTCTCCATAACACTTTAATGGAGGAAACCTCTTTGTTCCTCAATCTCTTAACTTGTCGGTCTATGATCTCAACTGGAACTTCTTCATAAGAAGGTTCTCTTTCACTTCTAACCCTTCTAGGGGAATTATGGATGTCGGATCTCCAACAAACTTTTTCAACATAGATACATGGAAAATCGGATGCATCGATGCCAACTCATTTGGCAAATCAAGCTCATATGCAACCTTACCAACACATCTCAAAATTTGATATGGGCCTACAAAACAGGGACTAGGTTTCCCTTTCTTACCAAACCTCATTACACCGGGTGAGATTCTCAAGTAAACCCAATCAAGCACATCAAATTTAAGGCCTCTCCTTATAACATCCGCATAAGACTTTTGTCGATTTTGGGCCGTTCTCAACCTCTCCCTAATGAGTTGAACCTTCTTTATAGCCTCATGAACTAGCTTAGGTCCTATCAAAGCAACCTCACCCATCTCAAACTATCCTATAAACTATCCTATAAGAGATCTACACCTTTTACCATAAAGAGCCTCAAACGGAGCCATACCAATACTCGAATGGTAGCTATTGCTATAGGCAAATTCAATCTAGGATAAATGGTCATCCTAGTTTACCTTGAAATCTATCATGCAAGCCCTCAATATGTCTTCCAATATTTGGATTGTTCATTCCTCTTGCCCATCGTTTTGGGGGTGAAAAGTTGTGCTAAGCTTTAATTTTGTGCCAAGACCCTTTTGGAAGGAAACCTGTGAAGTAAACTAAGTACCTTTATTGGAGATAATGGACAAGGGCACTCCATGCAATCTTACCATCTCTCTCAAATACAACTTAGCATAAACTTCTGTTGTATAGGAAACCTTGATAGGAATGAAATGGGCCCACTTCGTCATTCGATCTACTATAACCCAAATGGAATCCTATTGTGTGCCGAGTACGGGGAAATCCCACTATGAAGTACATATTCAAATCTTCCCACTTCCAAGTAGGAATGCTAATATCTGGGATAAACATCCCAATTTCTGATGCTCAACCTTCACTTGTTGGCAATTAGGACACTTATCCACAAATCCCGCAATATCCTTCTTTATCCCATTCCATCAATAGATCTCCCGCAAATCACAGTACATCTTGGTGGATCCCGGGTGAATATAATACCGAGAACTATAGGCTTCTGACAAGATTTGTTCCCTCAAGTCATCAACATTCGGAACACACAAACGATCTTGATATCTTAGGACACCATCTCCCCTTTGGTAGAAAGACTCTACGAACTTCTTTAGCACCGCTTCTTTCAATTCAACTAAGGTCGGATTAAGACATTGTTTGACCTTCAACGCAATCACAAAAGATGATTTGAAACCATTATGGACTATAACACCACCCTTGGTGGAATCCACTAGTTGAACTCCCAACCGAGCCAATCTATGAACATCTCAGACCAACTCCTTTCTATCATCATCAACATGTGCAAAAAAACCCATGGATAACCGACTAAGGGCATCCACCTCCATATTTATTTTATCGGGGTGATAAAGAACACTCATATCATAATCTTTCAATAACTCAAGCCACTTTCTTTGGAGAAGATTTAGATCTTTTTGGGTAAACACATTGCAAACTCTTGTGGTCAGTAAAAACATCCACATGAACACCATGCAAATAATGCCTCCAAATCTTTAAGGTAAATACAATCGCCATTAATTCAAGAGTAGGATAGTTCTTTTTATGAACCTTTAGTTGCCTTGAAGCATAGAAAATCACCTTACCATTTTGCATAAGTACACATCCCAACCCAACTCTAGAGGCATCACAATAAACGACATGGTATATATCCCTTCCGGTAAGGTCAACACTGGAGCGGAAGTAAGTCTATTTTTCAACTCTTGGAAAATTTTCTCCCAAGCTTTGAGCCATATGAACTTGGCCTTCTTTTGAGTCAAAGCCCTGAAAGGAGAAGCAATAGAGGAAAACCCCTTAACAAACCTTCCATAGTAACCAGCCAAACCTAAGAAACTTCTAATGTGTGTTGGTGATAGAGGTCTAGGCCAACTCTTGTGCACATCCATCTTAATAGGATCTACCTCAATACCCTTACTTGAAACAATATGGCAAGCCACAAACCTTAGCCAAAACTCACATTTGCTAAACTTAGCAAAAATTTGTCTTCCCTTAAGTATTTGCAACACAATCCTCAAATGATTAATGTAATCATCCTCGCTGCTCAAATAAATCAAAATATTATCAATGAACATAATTACGAACAGATCAAGGTATCGTCTCTACACCATATTCATTAAGTCCATAATCGCCGCTTGAGAATTAGTCAAGCCAAAAGACATAACCAAAAACTCATAATGATCATATCGGGTTCTAAAAGTTATTTTTGAAATATCTTCCTCTTTCACCCTCAATTGGTGATAACTCGACTGGAGATCAATTTTAGAGAAAGAACTTTCCCCTTGAAGCTGATCAAATAAGTCATCTATTCTTGGAAGAGGATACTTGTTCTTGATGGCTACTTTTGATGAGTCTGAGATTTGGACTCATTTGGGGATTTGTTTTGATAGTTTTAGTGTCCTCAAATGCCTAATTTATGCTATAGACTGATGTTAAAGCCTTGATATCCAGGTATGTGGATTAAGGAGCAAAGTAAGGACACTAACAGGCAAAAACAAACAAAACAAGCTGAAGAAGTGGAGAAAGGTGAGTGATCGCCAAGACCACTTGGCGACTCACGGAGTGGCTCGTTAGTCTGCCTGAAGTTCCAGTGTACCAGCCTTGAGGGAAGAAACCAAGTCGGTGACAGGAAAAGGGTAGTCGATGAATTACTGATCAATCTCGCAATGACAAGATGGATCGCCAAAAGTTATAGGACTTCAGAATGCTAAGAACCAATGCATTACGGCGATAAAAGAGAGCAAATGGCGGTTCACCGAATCACTTGGCGAACCTGACTTACCTCGCCTAATGGCCCTTCATGGCTAATTTTTGGTGACTATAAATTGGATTTTGAACTATTAATTTAGAAGCTAGCTACCATTTAGAATAGTTTTCTTCGGAGTTTTGAGAGTTTCCTTGTAGACTTAAAGGCTCTTAGGACTCAATTCAGAGATATTGCAAGTGGGTTACTAATTTTCTTCAATTTTTAACATTATAAAGGTTTGAATACTCTTACCCACTTGATGATTTATCGATTTGGTAACTGTTTTTACCTTTTTATGATATTTGGCTAAAACCCCAATTCTTGGGGTGTGATCATGTGATTGTGGGTTGAATTAGTTTATGGGTATAGTTAAATACTAGTTTAAATGCTATATTGAAGTAGGTTTAATTATTGGTTGTAGTTTAATTTATGAATTTTAATTGCAAATACAGTTCTATTTTTTTGTTCTTAGCTTGCTTGAGAGAGAGGTTTTGGAACCAAGGCTCTTGATTAATAGTTTGTAGGTACTGTTTTGATATAGGTTCAGCTCGAGAGAGTGAATCCTAAACCCAATCCTACCCATCTAGCTCGAGAAAGTAGATGAATTGTGTGGGCTGGTCTTAATTGCTATGCTTGTTGATGTTTGAAAGAAATCACTTGATTCAAGCTAGTTGTTCGAGAGAAAGCTATCTCCGTTATAGTCTAGCCTAGCAACTGATATTTAGCTATTTACTAGTAGTTTCAATCACCCATATAGGGAAATTTGCCTATAATGGATCACATCCCAAGAATTCTTTTCCGTATTGTTATTTCAGTTTTGTGTGGCTCCATTATAGTTGATAATTGGAAACAAAAAACCCTTCATCTGATATTCGTGTCACGTTTTATGATTTGTTTCATGTATTTTTTGATAATTTCTATTCCTATAGCTAGTTAGATCACATTTATACTTCTTAATTGAATTTGAACACGCACCTCTCCCTGTGGGTTCGACCCCAACTCATTTGTTGGGTTTTACACTGCTTAACGATATTTTGCACCTAGAATTGGATGAGGTGAGTTTAAAACGTTAATAAAAAATGGTGCCGCTGCCGAGGAGTGGTGTAGTTTAAAATTCTTTTAGTGCAGTTGAATTGTGATATTTTTAGTTGTAGTTGAATCTACTTAGTTTAGTTTTTGGTTTCTGTGTTGAAAGAGGAATAAATGAGCATAAACTGGAGCAATGGTAGCCAAGTGGGCCAACAAGATGATATTGAGAACCTTAATAATGTAAATGACCCAAATGTGAATGACCCAATTCCATTGGGTGGTGTGGGTGCAATACGCCTCCCTCCAATTAAAGGGAATGTCGTCTTCTATGTCACTAGCACAATGCTGCAGCTCCTCCAAATGAAGGGATTATATGGAGGATTCATTCACGAAGACCTACATAAACATATTCGAAGCTTCGTGGACATTTGTGGTCCGCTCTCATTCAAGACCGTATTACTAGAATCAGTCCGTCTCATGTTGTTCCAATTCTCTTTGATGGGTGAGGCTAGTAAATGGTTGGCAAACCCAAAGAATGATCCGTAAATGGGCACTTTCATCGTCTTGGGAGGCAACTTAAGTTTTTAATGCTTTCGTTTTTAACTTTGAATAACGGGTGTTGATTATGCAGGTTGAAAAGTGAGAAGTGTTGGAAAATGGGTAGTTTGGTGAGAACAATCTAGTTGGCGACCTATCGAACAGGTTGGCGAGACCCAACTTGGATCGCTGTTGGAGCCACCAAGATTGAAGGGGAACTTTGTAAAACTCGGGGGGCTAATGCTTAATCTATGACTCGCCGAACAGGACGGCAAGCTCGATTTTATCAACCGTTTGAACCTCCAAACTTCTGGGAGTCTTGTAAAACTCGGCGAGGAAGAATACCACTTGGCGCATAGAGTTAAAACTCTAATGCATGACTAAAGAGTAATGAAAGAAGTGTAGTTTCCAAACGTCTTATAGCCTTCATTCATAAATGTGTCGCGATTCAGACTCATGAACAAGACTCTAATCAACACGTCTTGTGAGACATCAATCCTAAAAACCAGCCCAAAATCCTGTGCTTTATACCATGTTTGTCATAATCCGAGCCTACACCCCGGACATGACACGGTGTACAAGATTCCAAAAAGTCTCATATAAGCCTCATAGGATGTCATCACGTAAGATAATAGAAATAGTACGGAATTTAAAACTCAATTTAATCCACAAGATCAAAAACATTATTTAAAACAGTGGAATTCTAGTTTTCTCACATGGCCATCTAAAAATATCTTTGAATCAAAAGTAAAGTAGGGTCATGACACTTTACAATAGAAGTCTAACAAATGTCTAGTACAATGAAGAAAAGAAATGACAATGAAGCACTTGTCCTCGGATCCATGAGGACATAACACAAACTTGATGAATAGTCAACTCAAAGGAATCAGCTCACTTGCTGGAACCTACACATTTTAGAAAAATATAAGAAATATGGGTTCACACATTTAATGTACTAAGTATGATAGTCATGCAAAATCCATGCTTAAAAAGGACATTTTTCATAAAAATCATGCTATATGCCAACTTGAGAAAACTTCATGAACATAAGTATAAGAGGCATATGATACAAGTATAATCAATATACAAACCATTTCATCACATTAGAACATTCACCTTAAGTAACCCTAAGTTATACTTGTGCAATGTATGAATAGCGTCACATACCACCATCCATACTAAGTACCACTTTGAGGCCACCAAAAGTGAACTTACCATTCTTTCTTTAGACAATACTCATACAAAAGAAACATAAACATTTCATAAGTCATGACAAGGAAAGTAACTCATAATACAATCCAAGTAAAACATACATTATCTCATTAAGCATATATGTCAACATTCTTCATTAGCTCCACTTAGAGAACATTTATTCATTAGACATTTAAACATTGGAGAATCACACCATAGTCCTCTCAAAGCCTACTTATGCAATGCATGGATGGAATCTCATACTACCACCCACACTTCATAGAACTTCTCAAACAAACATAGCACGTATCTCACATGATGGGAATAAGCATTAACCGACATAGACCATGTGATCTTAACATGGAATCTAGTGTCTATCCCACACCATAAAGGGTTGGTCTACTTGCCTAAGGTAGGACTGATAACATTTTATCTTAGGTGGATCCACTAGCTAATAACCTATGCGGGCACATAGTTATGGGATAAGAAAGATGTTCATTTAAACCCGACCTAACGTAGGGAGAGCTTTCATGTTACCATATCCACTAGGTACTTAGCCTCCATTCCCATAGAGTAGTTCATTCACATTAACATTATTGTACTTGAGAGGGCTACCAGCATTAGGTCTACCGACCCAAAGCACATCACAAATGAAAGGGGCATCACCATTAGGTCTACCGATTCAAGGTACATTATGAGGATAACTTATTGAATCCTCAAGAAAGTTCCACCACTATTAGGTCTACCGATTCAAACATCATTATTTCACACATGAAAGGGCTACCAACATTAGGTCTATCGATTCAAGGTTTATCATCACATTAGTTTCTAGACTCATCATGAAGGGTTACCAATATTAGGTCTACTAATTCAGGACACAGCCTAGAATATCTCATTAATCATTTATCAAAGGGCTACCAACATTTGGTCTACCGATTCAAGACAAAGCCTTACAATACTTCATTATTAATTTATGAAAGGGCTACCAACATTAGGTCTACCGATCTAATGATCATTAAGTCAAGATAAATTAGTTACTCAAAAAGAGGATTCCAAAGCCTACCAATTCAATGTACTTCAATGAAGATCACATTCATTTATACAAGAAGAGGATGCCTAAGCCTACCAATTCAAGATACATCAATCAACATTACTTTCATTTACACAAGAAGAGGATGCCTAAGCCTACCAATTCAAGATACAAAATTCACTATAAAGAAACCATTCACATTCTATCGTCATCATTCATGAGTGTTAATTGAGAATAAGCTTTCAATACTAACAAAATTGCATCCTAAACATGATCATAATACTTTCATTGAGATCACACGCATATACTTCACATCATGATCATACATAAATCCTTCATGAAATTGCCCTTCAACGCCATGAATCAATCTCAACCCAAACATCTAGAATACTACATTATATAAGGTAAATAACATGATTGAATAACTAATTCAATATAGAGATAAATAATTCAACATACTTTCATAATATTTTGGGGGAAACATGGGTTCATAGGATAAATTCATCATAATTCATTATTAATTCACCAATTCATTCATAATTAATCACATATAAACCTTTGGAAACATTTCGGAATTGAACACATGCTTAGATTGAAACCCTAGCTTTTTGGGGGATTTTGGAAACTTGAAATCATCTTTTTAGAGGGCTCCTTGAATGAAACTTAATCAAGGATGAAGACTACCATACCTCTATGGAAGAAACTCCATGAAAATTGGGTGAGAAAGGTGAAATCTTGAGCTTGAAACCTTGACTCTTTCTTCTCCAATGGTGGTTTCTAGAGAGAGAATATTTGAAAGAGAGGTAGTTTCTATTTGAGTGTTTAGGAAATAATGAATAACTCTAATAAATCAATAATAACCATTCCCAACCCATAACTAATTAATTAAGAATTTACCACATTGCCCTTGCCTTGGCCGAATATAGGCAGTTTCTACAGGTGGGACTCACGACCTAGATCCACGGACCATGAGTGGGGTGATGCCCTGTACTGCACGTCCGTGGTTTGGGCCTGAGACTCCCCATTTTGGGGCTTGACCTACGGAGGTGTTCCAAGGGTCGTGGATGGACCTACGGGGCATAGGTCCCATCCGTAGCTCCTAAATTTTTGACAATTTTTTGTCAATTGGGGCAGCCTTGGGGTTAGGCTTTAGGGTCCTCCCCAAGGACCCTTGGTTGGTTCTTGGGGAGTCGTACCTTGACATTTAACCCCTAAACCCCTCAACCAAAGACCGGGAACTAATTTTACAACTTCAAACCCCATATCAATCTCAATAACACACTTGTTAGGCTCTAGTTTCACCTACTAGTTTTCCGAGTTGTTACATTATCTCCCCCTTGGGAACATTCGTCCTCAAATGATACTTTAAACAGTTTTAAAAATAAAGACTCGAGACTAGCAGCCCATCATGCATGAAACATCATAACCAATGCACAAATCTAGGAAGAAACGTCAACTCCATCTCAAACATACTCCATGCAACACAAGAAAGTAGGAACTACATCTACAAACTCATTATGCATGAAAACTTCAACATTTCTCATTTCATTGGAGGAATTACCTTCTCCAACTAAAATTATGCTCATCATAATATCATTAAGCACATTATGCAATTTCTCTTAAAAGAAAATTTAGGCATGTTCAACAATTCACCTCATGAAGCATATTGACAACTCATACAAAATGCACATCAACATGAGTAATATAAATCATAAAAACTCATTTTCTCATTTAAACATAAATTCATCAAGAACATGCATAACATAAGGAGACCATGGAAACACATAATCACACATGACTCCAAAATATGAAACAAGCTACAAGGAACTCTTGGTCTCAAGCTTGAATAGGAATAGAAGGAAAGACAAAAGGATATCGGAACTCTCAACAACCTTACTATTCAACATACCATCTCCCCCTTGGGAGTAAACCCATACCAAGGCAAACATGAAAATAACATAGGGACCTTAACAAGACATTCACAACTATAAGGAACTATCAACATACTAGTGCCTTCATCCGAAAGAGCTCATTTGTCCTCTCTAGCCCAAAATGTATAGAAACGATTACTCTTTGAAGCATTAAGATCCGGTACATTAAGGGAAGCTTGTTTGGCCTCTCTTCCTTTGGCCATAAGAGTAGGGAAATCTTTCACTTGATGATCAATCTTTCCACAACCATAGCACCCATTAGTACCAGCTAGGCACTTCTCATAATGATTCTTTCCACAATTGTGGCAAGTAGGTTTAGAAGATGGAGGTCCACTACCTTTATCTTGGTTAACCCTAGGAGTGCTTGAAGAATCTTGGTTAAAATCTCTCTTTTTGAACCTTGGTTGACCTTTCTCATCGAACCTAGTTCTCTTCATCTCCCTATTCTTTTTATTAATTTTGAACTCCTCAATTTGTTGATAAATCACCATAAGCCTAGAGATATTCATGTCATCATGGAGCATTGACGTACGACACTCTTCCTCGACTAAGTCAGACACATCCGTCACAAATCTACTCATCTTATCCCTTGGGTTAGACACCAAAGATGGAGCATACTTAGACAATAGGGTAAATTTCAAGGAGTACTCTTTCACACTCATGCTACGTTGCCTAAGGTTAATAAATTCTTCCACCTTAACCTCCCTCTTCTCATGGGGAAAGAACCTATCAAGGAATGCTTTCTTAAACACCTCCTAATCTATAGGACCCTCTCCTACCGACCTATTGATCTTCCATTAAGTAAACCAAACTTGGGCAACATCCTTCAATTGGTAAGCGGCTTGTTTCGCTTTTTCTATTGAAGTCACCTCCATAGCTTGGGGATCTTCTCCCACCTTGGAACTAAGAAATACCAGAGGATTCATCCTCACAAAGTATCTCAACCTATAAGCCATAGTGCTCATAATAAGGTTCACATGAATCTCAACACCCCTAGTAGCTTGGGCCGTCATAGCTTGGGCTTGAGTAGTTACAGCTTGAGCCATCATCAAAAGAGTTGACCTAACTTCTTCATTAGACATGGCCAGAGGATCAACCGGAACTTGATTGCCTTGATGAACTTGGTCACATTGAGGACCTTCGAGAGTAACTCACTCATTCACAATCTACTCTTCCATACTTCTGAAGGTTGCCCTTCTTGTATTCATATCCTCTAAACACAAGAGAAGGGTTAGGAAAAGGACTTCATAGAGTTAAAACTCTAATGCATGACTAAAGAGTAATGAAAGAAGTGTAGTTTCCAAACGTCTTATAGCCTTCATTCATAAACGTGTCGCGATTCAGACTTATGAACAAGACTCTAGTCAACTTGTCTTGTGAGACATCAATCCTAAAAACCAGCCCAAAATCTTGTGCTCTATACTATGTTTGTCATAATCCGAGCCTACACCCCCGACATGACACGGTGTACAAGATTCCAAAAAGTCTCATATAAGCCTCATAGGATGTCATCACGTAAGATAATAGAAATAGTACGGAATTTAAAACTCAATTTAATCCACAAGATCAAAAACATTATTTAAAACAGTGGAATTCTAGTTTTCTCACATGGCCATCTAAAAATATCTTTGAATCAAAAGTAAAGTAGAGTCATGACACTTTACAATAGAAGTCTAACAAATGTCTAGTACAATGAAGAAAAGAAATGACAATGAAGCACTTGTCCTCAGATCCATGAGGACATAACCCAAACTTGATGAATAGTCAACTCAAAGGAATCAGCTCACTTGCTGGAACCTACACATTTTAGAAAAATATAAGAAATATGGGTTCACACATTTAATGTACTAAGTATGATAGTCATGCAAAATCCATGCTTAAAAAGGACATTTTTCATAAAAATCATGCTATATGCCAACTTGAGAAAACTTCATGAACATAAGTATAAGAGGCATATGATACAAGTATAATCAATATACAAGCCATTTCATCACATTAGAACATTCACCTTAAGTAACCCTAAGTTATACTTGTGCAATGTATGAATAGCATCACATACCACCATCCATACTAAGTACCACTTTGAGGCCACCAAAAGTGAACTTACCATTCTTTCTTTAGACAATACTCATACAAAAGAAACATAAACATTTCATAAGTCATGACAAGGAAAGTAACTCATAATACAATCCAAGTAAAACATACATTATCTCATTAAGCATATATGTCAACATTCTTCATTAGCTCCACTTAGAGAACATTTATTCATTAGACATTTAAACATTGGAGAATCACACCATAGTCCTCTCAAAGCCTACTCATGCAATGCATGGATGGAATCTCATACTACCACCCACACTTCATAGAACTTCTCAAACAAACATAGCACGTATCTCACATGATGGGAATAAGCATTAACCGACATAGACCATGTGATCTTAACATGGAATCTAGTGTCTATCCCACACCATAAAGGGTTGGTCTACTTGCCTAAGGTAGGACTGATAACATTTTATCTTAGGTGGATCCACTAGCTAATAACCTATGCGGGCACATAGTTATGGGATAAGAAAGATGTTCATTTAAACCCGACCTAACGTAGGGAGAGCTTTCATGTTACCATATCCACTAGGTACTTAGCCTCCATTCCCATAGAGTAGTTCATTCACATTAACATTATTGTACTTGAGAGGGCTACCAGCATTAGGTCTACCGACCCAAAGCACATCACAAATGAAAGGGGCATCACCATTAGGTCTACCGATTCAAGGTACATTATGAGGATAACTTATTGAATCCTCAAGAAAGTTCCACCACTATTAGGTCTACCGATTCAAACATCATTATTTCACACATGAAAGGGCTACCAACATTAGGTCTACCGATTCAAGGTTTATCATCACATTAGTTTCTAGACTCATCATGAAGGGTTACCAATATTAGGTCTACCGATTCAGGACACAGCCTAGAATACCTCATTAATCATTTATCAAAGGGCTACCAACATTTGGTCTACCGATTCAAGACAAAGCCTTACAATACTTCATTATTAGTTTATGAAAGGGCTACCAACATTAGGTCTACCGATCCAATGATCATTAAGTCAAGATACATTAGTTACTCAAAAAGAGAATTCCAAAGCCTACCAATTCAACGTACTTCAATCAAGATCACATTCATTTATACAAGAAGAGGATGCCTAAGCCTACCAATTCAAGATACATTAATCAACATTACTTTCATTTACACAAGAAGAGGATGCGTAAGCCTACCAATTCAAGATACAACATTCACAATAAAGAAACCATTCACATTCTATCGTCCTCATTCATGAGTGTTAATTGAGAATAAGCTTTCAATACTAACAAAATTGCATCCTAAACATGTTCATAATACTTTCATTGAGATCACATGCATATACTTCACATCATGATCATACATAAATCCTTCATGAAATTGCCCTTCAACGCCATGAATCAATCTCAACCCATACATCTAGAATAGTACATTATATAAGGTAAATAACATGATTAAATAACTAATTCAATATAGACATAAGTAATTTAACATACTTTCATAATCAATCACTCTCAATTCGCAATTCACAATTTAGTATTTTGGGGGAAACATGGGTTCATAGGAGAAATTCATCATAATTCATCATTAATTCACCAATTCATTCATAATTCCTCACATATAAACCTTTGAAAATGTTTTGTAATTGAACCCATGCTTAGATTGAAACCCTAGCTTTTGGGGAGATTTTGGAAACTTGAAATCATCTTTTTAGAGAGCTCCTTGAATGAAACTCAATCAAGGATGAAGACTATCATACCTCTATGGAAGAAACTCTGTGAAAATTGGGTGAGAAAGGTGAAATTTTGAGCTTGAAACCTTGACTCCTTTTTCTCCAATGGTAGTTTCTAGAGAGAGAATATTTGAAAGAGAGGTAGTTTCTATTTGAGTGCTTAGGAAATAAAGAATTGAAAAAGGGAGTTTAATACCTTTAAAAGCCTTAAATAACTCTAATAAATCAATAATAACCATCCCCAACCCATAACCAATTAATTAGGAATTTACCACATTGCCCTTACCTTGGCCGAATCTAGGCAGTTTCTACAGGTGGGACTCATGACCTAGACCCACAGACCATGAGTGAGGTGATGCCCCATACTGCACATCTGTGGTTTAGGTCTGAGGCTCCCCATTTTGGGTCATGACCTTCAGAGGTGTTCCAAGGGGCGTGGATGGACCTACAGGACGTAAGTCCCATCCGTAGCTCCCAAATTTTTGACAATTTTTTGTCAATTAGGGCAGCCTTGGGGTTAGGCTTTAGGGTCCTTCTCAAGGACCATTGGTTGGTCCTTGGGGAGTCGTACCTTGACGCTTAACCCCTAAATCCCTCAACCTAAGCCTGGGAACTCATTTTACAACTTCAAACCCCATATCAAACTCAATAACACACTCGTTAGGCTCTAGTTTCACCTACTAGTTTTCCTAGTCGTTACAGCCAAGTATCCTCATCTCTTTTCTTTTGGTTTTGTTTCAGCTTGAGATAATAGTTTCCTCTCCAGTCTCTCAGTTTACTCATGCGTAATTTCTTTCTTAGTACCTTGTTTCTTTAGTTATTCTTGCATTTCAACATATTTGCATGTTCTTGGAACTCAGTTCAGTTAGATATCAGTTTCTAGCACTTGGTAGTAGGGATTGCAGCTTCTTCCCTCCATACTCAGCTTTCTTAGAATTCATTCAAGGACGAATGTTCGTAAGGGGGAAATATTGTAACACCACGGATTTGAGAAAATAGAAATAAATTGCAGCTTTCCAAACTTGGTGCAAGAACCACAGAAGCCACCGACGGTCCGTGGTCTGAGACAAGGTCCATAGGTGGGGTCCATCCTTAAGTACCAAATATTTATGGTCTTTGATACCACCCACGATTGACCAGTACGGTCCGTTGTTGGACCTATGGACCATAGGTCTGACCGTAGGTGAGGGTCAACAGCCACTTAGAGGGAACTTGTTGTTGGGTCAACTTCAAATGGTCATAACTCTTAGCCAAAAAAGAAAGTAATTAGGTGGTCCATGACCTATAAATTGATAGATAACTGAATCCTTTTTCCAATTCCACTAAGTTTGCTAAAATTCGATCTCGAAGTAAAAAGTTATGCATGTTTTAGTGAAGCCCAGTCAGGCAGATCATAAATGACGAACCCAAACAATGGACCATTGTTCCCTCCGTGGATAGGCTTCATCAGAATTAAGTGAAGGTCGTTTTGGTCCTTTCCCCTATGTGTTAGACACCTAAACTACGTTGTTTAACCCTTAAACTATGTCGTTTTACTTAGATTAAGCCTAATAACCTAGTCAGAACATAACCAAAACCTTTATTCACTAAAACGTCATCAAACTAGAGCAAAAAGAGAAGAAACAGTCGACCAATCCCTCCCCAAGAATGCAACAAGTTTTCTTCAGTTCTAGTCCCAAAATTGAAAGATTTCTCCATGAATTTCTTCACCAGGTATGTGAGATTTCACTAGTGGATTCCTTTCATACACTAGGTCCCTAGATTCAGTTAGATTCTTGATTTCTTTTATCTTGTTTAGACCTAGGGTTTCTAGAACTTTAGAAAATTGTTGCGATTTAGCTGTTATAGTATCCTTCATTAGATTATCATAGTTTCGTAACATTGTTGCTTAATCTTTGCATGAAATTCAGAACCCTAGTTGGGTAGATTCGTTTGGTTCATGAATTACACTTGCTAGGTCAGTTTAAACAGATATACATGCTCCAGTTAAGAATGTTTCATTATCAGTATATAAATGTTTCATTCTCAGATTTGCATGTTAGAACATTGAGATATCTAGTATTTCAGTTTTGTTGTGTCATACACACTCTAGTTGGGAGAAGGCTTAGACCGAGTTGGACTAGGTTTCAGCGTACCCTCATAGTCCCAGAACTACGTTCCCCAATAGGTTATCAGTTTCTCTATTAGACATCAGCTTTAGTGATCATGACATTCATGCCTTTATACCCCTGGCAAGGTGTATTGGATCCTATCGATGGGGTGTATACATCGAACAATCATGCCTTTATACCCCTGGCAAGGCATATTGGGTCCTCTCGATAGGGCGTATACATTAGACTCAAGATTAGCTCACGTGGTTTTATGACGATTAATATAGCTCCCACGGTCACACTTCAGTGCATTTGACCAAGTTTACAGTTATATTTCAACATTCAATCTCAGTATGTCATGTTTAGAATTAGTACTTGGTCATTATATTTAGTTCAGTCTCTAGTATATTCCAGCATTTGCATTCAATTTAGATTATGTTATTGCTCGGTTTGCTTTGTTCAGTTATGTATTTTATTCAGCTATACTCTATATCCTGCATGCTCGGTACATTCGAAGTACTGACGCATACTCTGCGCTACATCCTTTCGTATTGTAGGTTCAGGTGCTCAGCATCCAGATCGTGCATAGATCGGTTCCTAATCTCCAATTCAACAGCTTCAGTGGTGAGTCATTATACTTCGAGGACAATAGACATGCTTTACACTTTAGTTTTTTTATTTAGTTTTCATTTTTGCTAGAGTTAGCTGGGGGCATGTCCCAGCTACTTTAGTCAATTAGAGGCTTTTCCAGACATAGTACTAGATTCCGTTTTAATTTTGAGTTTGATCCTCCAGTTGTTATTAAACTCATTGTCTTTTATATATTCAGATAAGTATTAGGCATTCCCCATGTTTAGTTATCACTGTTTAAGCTTCCATATAGTATATTTATTCAGTAATATTTTAGTATGATTATGATATGCCAGGCTAGGGTTAACTTAGGGTCACTCGAGATCCTAGGTCCTGTGTTTAAATCCAGGGGGTAGCCTCGTGGCATGACATAAAACCAAATAAGCTAAACATGGAGTTCGATGTATACGCCCCATCAAGAGGACCCAATATAACTTGACACAGATATAAAGGCATGACTGGCGTGCTCACTAAATATGATGCCCACAAAGGGGACTTAACTTACGGGGCCATGTAGTTAAGGGACTATAAGGGTGACTGACCCTAGTCCAACTCAGTATTAAGCCTACTCCCAAATAGAATGTATAAATTACAACATAACTAAAAAATACTCGATAGCTCAAGATTCTGACGTGGTAACTGAAAATGCAATAGTAAGTACTGATAATGAAACATTTGAAAACTGATGCATGTATATATGTATAAACTGACCTAGCAAGTGTAATTCATGAACTAAATAAATATACAAAACTAGGGTTCTGAATTTCATGTAAGGAACTAAGCGACATTGTTATGAAAGCATAATATTCTAATTTAGATTACTCTAACAGCTAAATCACAACAATTATCTGAAGTTCTAGAAACCCTAGGTCTAAACAATATGAAGGGAATCAAGAATCTCACTAAATTCAAGGGACCTAATAGGTGAAAGGAACCCACTAGTGAAATTTCACATCCCTGGTGACGGAATTCACGGAGAAATCTTTCGATTTCAGGGCTGGAAACAAGGAAAACTTGTTGTATTCTTGGAGAGGGTTTGGTAGACTCTTTCTCCTTTTTTGCTCTAAGATTTCTAAATTTTTGGTGAATGAATCTCTTAGGGTAAAGTATGATTAATTTACTAGGCTAAAACTAACCAAAATGGCGTAGTTTAGGTGTCCAACGTATAGGGGAAAATACCAAACGACCCTCACTTAAAATTTGCCGAAGCCACCGACGGACCATAGACTGACGGACGGTCCATCCTGGCAGGGCATCGTTTAGCTTCAGAAGCTGGGTGTTTCAGGCCACAAACCATGGACCTGGACCACAGCCCATGGTCTGACCTACAGTCTGTAGGTCCGGCCATGGGTTGTGGCTTGTCTGAAATTTCTTGGGGTTTCTGAGAAGGAGTTGAGGTGGTCGACCATGGACCCCACCTACTATCCACGGGTCAACCTACGGTATGTTGGTGGCCTCCGTTGGTGGCATATGTAACTTCTAGAAATTGCATTTTGCTCTTTCTAACATACGGGGTGTTGTATTATCTCCCTCTTCAGAACATTCGTCCTCGAATGAAGACTAAACTAGCTGAATATGGAGGAAAGGAACTGCAATCCCTACCACTAAGTACTGGAAACTGAAATCTGACCTAACTAAGTTCCATGAGCATACAAATACTCTAAAAATGCAAACTGAAAAAACATGATACTAAGACTAAATTTACGCAAGAGTAAGTGAAAGACTAGAGATGAACTATTACCTCAAGCTGGAATGGAATCAGAAGGAAATAGATGAAGATACTTGGCTTTTATGGCTGCTTCTGCTTTCCAAGTAGCTCCCTCTACAGACTGACTCCTCCACAAAACCTTAACTGAAGCGACTTCTTTGTTTCTCAACATTCAAACTTGACGATCAAGCATTTCAACTGGCACATCTTCATAAGTGAGACTATCCTTCGCAACCACACTTTCTAATGGTACTATAGATGTTGGATCACCTACACACTTCTTCAACAAGGAAATGTGAAAAACTGGATGGACTGCTTCTAGTTCTGCTAGCAACTCTAACTCATAAGCATTTACAAACCCTTTTCAAGATTTTGTAAGGACCTACATATCTAGGACTGAGATTCCCTTCCTTACCAAATCTCATCACCCCATTCATATGTGACACTTTCAGGAAAACCCAATCACCAACCTCAAATTCTAAGTCCCTTCTCCTTACATCTACATAGGACTTCTGATGACTCTAGGTTGTCTTCAGTCTATCTCTGAGGAGCTGAACTTTGTCCATAACATCATGAACCAAATCAGGCCCTATCAACGCTTCTTCACCTACTTCAAACCAACCAATTGGAGATCTACATCTACGCCCATACAATGCCTCGGAAGGGGCCATCTGAATACTAGAATGGTAGATATTATTGTAGGCGAACTCTATGAGAGGTAGGTGATTATCCCAACTACCCTTGAAGTCGATCACACAAGCTTTCAACATGTCTTCTAGGGTCTGAATAGTATGATCTACTTGACCATCCGTTTGTGTCTGAAATGTTGTGCTAAGATTTACCTGGGTACCATGACCATTCTGAAATGAC
The DNA here is from genome assembly GCA_037074985.1 of Solanum bulbocastanum. Classification (NCBI taxonomy): domain Eukaryota; kingdom Viridiplantae; phylum Streptophyta; class Magnoliopsida; order Solanales; family Solanaceae; genus Solanum; species Solanum bulbocastanum. Next base: position 33,852,365 of record CM073597.1, on the reverse strand, counting down.
TTCCAGAAATGGGAGGTAAACTGAGGACCTGAATCTGAGATGATAGACAAGAAAATCCCATGCAACCTGGCTATCTCATCAATGTAAAGCTTGGCGTAGTCTTCCACCAAATCTGTAGTCTTAAGGCCAAAAAGTGAGCGGACTTAGTAACTCTGTCTACTATCAACAAAATAAAGTCATGTTGTCATCGAGTACGAGGTAAACCTGTGATGAAATCCATGTTTATCACTTTCCACTTCCATGTACGAATGTTTATCTCTTGAGTCACACCTCCTGGTTTTTGATTTTCTACCTTCACCTACTGACAATTAGGGCACTTAACTACAAAATTTGCTATATCCCTTTCCATGCCATTCCACCAAAAGACTTCCCGCAGATCACAGTACATCTTAATGGCACCTGGATGAATAAAATGCCTGGAGTTATGGGCTTCTGTAAGGATCTATTTTCTCAAATAACCCACCTTAGAAACACATAAACGACCCAGGTAATGAAGCACACCATCTCCCCCTTAGGAGAAAACCTCAACTTTCAGCTGATGAACTGCACCTTTCAATTGAAGCAATATAGGATCATTTTCTTGTTTTTACTTAACCTCTGCTACCAATAAAGATTCTAACCCATTCCAACTTGTTACACCACCATCTGATATGCTCATAAGACAAACTCCAAGGAGAGCAAGCCGGTGAACATCTTTTGCTAGTTCTTTTCTTTCTTTCTCAACATGTGCCACACTACTCATGGATAGTCTACTTAGAGCATCAACTACTACATTGGCCTTACCCGGATGGTAAAGCACATATATCATAGTACTTGAGGAATTCAAGTCATCTTCGCTAGCAAAGATTCAACTCTTTATGGGTGAACACATGCCGAAGGCTCTTGTGATCTGTGAACACATCTACATGAACACCATACAAGTAATGTCTACAAATATTTAGGGAAAATACTACGACTGCAAGCTCGAGGTCATGAGTCAGATAGTTCTTCTCATGCTCCTTAAGTTGTCTTGAAGCATAAGTTATAACCTTACCTCGCTGCATCAACACACAACCTAGGCCGACTCTAGATGCATTACAATAGATCACATAACCATCTGAACCCTCTAGTAGAGTCAAAACAAGAGTTGTAGTCAACCTAGTTTCCAGTTCTGAGAAGCTCTTCTCACACTCATCTGACCACTAAAACTTAGCCTTTTTCTGAGTCAACTTAGTCAATGGAGAAGCTTGGATGAAAATCCTTCCACGAACCTCTAATATCCAGCCGACCCCAAGAAACTTCTGATATTGGTAGGAGAGGTAGGTCTGGGCTTCACTGCCTCTATTTTCTGAGAATCCACTCGAATCCCCTCACTAGACACTATATGACCAAGGAAAGCAGCAGATTACAACCAAAACTCACATTTGCTAAAATTAGTGAATAACTGGCGATCCTTGAGAAAGTTTGCAGGAGAACCCTCAAATTAGTCGCATGTTCTTCCTCATTCTTAGAGTAAATGAGGATATCATCAATAAAGACAATAACGAACAAGTCCAAATACTGCTTGAACACCCTGTTCATTAGATTCATGAAAGTTGCAAGAGCATTGGTTAGTCAAATGACATAACTACAAATTCATAATGATCATACCAAGTTTAGAAGGCTATTTTTGGGATGTCGCTATTTCTCACTCTGAGCTGATAATAACCAGATCTGAGGTCTATCTTAAAAAAATGACTAGAACCCTGAAGTTGGTCGAACAAGTCATTAATCCTAGGGATAGGGTACTTATTCTTGATTGTGACTTTGTTCAACTGATGACAGTTAATGCACTTCATGAGAGAACCATCTTTATTTTTCGCAAACAACACTGGTGCACCCCAAGGGGAATTACTAGGTCTGATGAAGCCCTTATCTAGACGGTCTTTCAATTACTTAAGCTCAACTAGAGTCATTCTATAAGGAGTAATAGAAATAAGCAGGGTATCTGTAAGGGGTTCAATTTTGAAGTCGATTTCCCTTTCGGGAGGAACTCCGAAAAGATCCTCCGAAAACGGTTCTGGAAACTTATTTACTACAAGGGCTGACTCAAGAGTTTGGGTTTGAGAGCTTGAATCCTTAACCCGAACTAAATGATAGAGATACCTCTTAGAAATCATCTTTCTGGCCTTAAAGTAGGAAATGAATCGACCGATAGGCACTGAGCTACTAACCTTTCATTCTAAGATTAGTTCTCTTGGAAACAGAAAATGAAGGATCCTAGTCCTATAATCGACTGAGGCATAACATGAATGTAACCAATCCACGCCTAAAATGATATCAAAGTCTACCATTTCTAAATCTATAAGATCTGCTGAGGTGACTTTTTGAGAGACTGTCATAGGGTAATTTATGTATATCCGTCTAGCTCTAACTAGGTCACCAACTAGAGTAGAGACTGAGAAGGGTTCTGAGAGATTTTTTGGACTAACATCGAAGTTTACAGCTGTATATGGAGTTACAAAGGAAAGAGTAGACCATGGATCTAACAAAGGATAAACATCTAAGTGAAAGACTCGCAACGTAACAGTGACCACATCAGGAGAATCTTCCTAGTCCTGGCTAACCTAGAGAGCATATAACCTGTTATGGCGCTGACCGCCACATGTACCAGATGAAGTACCCTACTAAGTTGGGTGACCTGCTGGTGCTGGTGAAGCTGTAGACTAAGCCCTACTATTGTTACATCCTTGTCCATGTTTAGAAGAAGGGAAATCCCTAAACTTGTGGCCAGACTGTCCACACCCAAACATCATTCCTTGCCTGCAAGACACTCGCCCTTGGAAAAGTGGGTAGGTTCTAGTATCTGACACACTCCCTTGAGATCTATAGCCTCATGTCCTACCTTTCTGATCATGTCAAAACCTGGGGGATAGAGCACTAGCTAACGAAGGTATTGGGGCTAAAGATTTATGCTGAAACTGCATGGATTTCAACCACCCAATTTCTTATGAGAGTACTCATAGTTGCCTATCCTAGCCTTCTTGTGGTCCATAACTTGTTCTCTAAGCTTATCTCCCTCAACCTGCTAAGCATGAGTCATAAGCCTAGAGATAGTTATATCCTCTAACAACATCGCATTTCTGCACTATGCCTTCACCAAGTCAGATACTCCAAATAGGAACTTACTCATCTGCGCACTCTAATTTCCAAATAGGAACTTACTCAGGGATCGGCAACCATATGTGGAGCATACTTGGAGAGCTGGGTGAACTTATGTCCATACTCTTGGACTATTATAGAATGCCTCAAATTTATTAACTCCTGAGCCTTAGCCTCTCTCAAATCTTTTGGGAAGAACCTGTCCAGAAAAGCTCCGGTAAAACACTCCCAAGTCACAGGAGCTGCATTATCACCCCTGTTTTCCTTCCATTGAGTGAACCAAATCTGAGCTACATCCTTGAGATGGTAGGACGCCAACTCTAACTTATCATTTACAATCACTTGCATCACTCCAAAGATCTTCTTGACCTCATCAATGAAGTTTTAGGGGTCTTCACCGACTTGCAACCCTAGAAACTCAGGCGGATTCATCATAACAAAGTCACGGACCCTAACTGCCTTTGATAAACCACTAGCATTTGTAGGAACTGGAACCAACTGATTGTTTTTGTTGGCTATACTCTAGGCCAAAAGTTGACTAGCATTTCAACACTCTAAATTTGTAACCTCATGGTCTAGGGCTGGATGAACTGCATCAGCATTGTGGGTATTATCATTCCTTGTGTAAGCTCTTCGAGGAGGCATGATTTGAAATGTATAACGTCGAGTTAGAAAGGAGATCATACCCACGCACGATAAGAATAACAAGAAAGTGAAGTTTTTCCTAAATAACTTCATAGCCTCCCCCTCATAAGTGTGGAGCGCTTCACACTCATGAAAGGGATTCTACTTAGTGTGGCTTTTAATACATTCTAGGACTCTCAAACGTAGTGCTTTGATACCAAGTTTATCACGCCCCGAGGCTATCCCTTAGCATAAACACAAGACTTAGGTTCACGAGTGACCCCAAGCTAACCCTGAGCTGGCATATCATAGCTTACTAAGATAAACTGAAATGAGAAATACTGTGTGGAAGCTTAAAACATGAGATAAATAGAAATGATGGGACATACCCAAACTAAGTCTGAATATATAAACTTTACTAAGAGTTCAATTAACAACTGAAAGATCAAACTCGAATCTAAAACTGAATCTAACTATGTCTGAATAAAAGCCTCTAATTGACTAGAGATGTTGGGACATGCCCCAGCTAACTCTACCAAAACTAAAAATGAAAGACTGAAAGTAAAAGAAAACATGTCTATCATCCTCGAAGAATGAGGACTCACCACTGATACTGCTGAACTGGAGATCAGGAACTAATCTACGCATGATTTGAATGCTGAGGACCTGAACCTATATCACGTGAAGATGTAGTGCAAAGTATGTGTTAGTACATGAAAGGTACTGAGCATCAGGATAGGATAAAGCTGAACTATATACATAACTGAACAACACATAATGAGCAATGATATAAGATGAACATGATAAAGGTACTGAGATATACTGAAAATGAACTAAACTGAATTCAATGACCAAATTCATAACATTCAAAAATTGAATACTGAATTGTAACTGATAACTTGGTCAATGCATTAGAATCTGACTATAGGAGTTACTAATAACCGACATAAAACCATGTGAGCTAAACTTTGAGTCCGATGTATACTCCCCATCGAGAGGACCCAATATACCTTGCCAGGGGTATAAAGGCATGCCTGGCGTGATCACTAAATATGATGCCTACAGAAGGGACTTAACCTTAGGGGGGCACGTAGTTCTGGGACTATGAGGGTGACTCACCCTAATCCAACTCGGAATTAAGCCTATTCCCAACTAGAATGTATAAAATTCAACATAATTGAAATAAACTGGATAGCGTAAGATTCTGACATGCTAACCAAAAATGCAACATTAAGTACTGAGAATAAAATATTTCAAAACTAATGCATGTATATCTGTATAAACTGACCTAGCTAGTCTAACTCGGTATTAAGCATACTCTCAACTAGAATGTATAAAATAAAACATAACTGAAATAAACTGGATAGCTCAAGATTCTTACATGCTAACTAAAAATGAAACATTAAATACTGATAACGAAACATTTGAAACTAATGCATGTATATCTATATAAACTGACTTAGCAAGTGTAATTCATGAACTAAATGAATCTACACAACTAGGGTTCTGAATTTCATGCAAGGAACTAAGCAACATGGTTACGAAAGCATAATATTCTAATTTGGATATTACTCTAACAGCTAAATCACAACAATTATCTGAAGTTCTAAAAACCCTAGGACTAAACAATATGAAGGGAATCAAGAATTTGACTGAATTCTAGGGACCTAATGGGTGAAAGGAACCCACTAGTGAAATCGCACATACCTGGTGACGGAATTCATGGAGATATCTTTCAATTTCAGGGATGGAATTGATGAAAACTTTTTGCATTCTTGGAGAGGATTTGGTCGACTCTTTCTCCTCTTTTGCTCTAAGATTTCTATATTTTTGGTGAATGAATTGCTTAGGGTAAAGTATGATTAAGTTACTAGGATAAAACTGACCAAAAAGACGTAGTTTAAGGTTAAATGACGTAGTTTAGGTGTCTAACGCATAAGGGAAAAGACCAAACGACCCTCAATTAAAATCTGCCAAAGCCACCAATGGCCCCTGACCGACGGACCGTGGACTGACCGACGGTCCATCCTGGCAGGGTGTCGTTTGGTTTCAAAAGTTTGGAGCTACGGGGCATGATCCACGGACCTGGACCTAGACCCTTGGTATAACTTACAGTCCATAGGTACGGCAGTGAGTCGTGCCTTAACTGAAATTTCTAGGGTTTCTGGGAAGGAGTTAAGGTGGCCAACCACGGACCCCACCTACGGTTTATGGGTCAACCTATGGTCCATAGGTGGCCTCCGTTGGTGGCACCTGCAACTTCTAGAAACTACATTTTTGTCTTCATAGCATACGGGGTATTACAACCCCCTAGATGTAACAAGGCGTGTAAGACCCCGAGAGGCCTCATACAAGTAACTTAGCATATCATAACATAAAGTAATAGAAAAAGGTGCAAAAATTTAAATCATTTTCAACAATAAAAGTCTTTCATAAAAACGAGTGGAAGTCTAACATCATTAGTTCAAACAATCTAACATAAGAGATAATATCTTGGGACGCAGCCCATACAGTAGTCCAACACTTGAAAAGAAAGACATAAAAGAGAAATGGGTGATCCAATCCTCAAATACAATTAGGACTCACCAAATCTTCACTTCCTTGGTCAACTAAGAACCTATCCACAAGTGTGTGAATCAAGAGCGTCGGACCCTACCTTTTGATAAGAAATGTAGGCAAGAGTATGTGTTAGTATAAGAATGTACTAAATATGATAGCTTGCATAAACAACAAAAACATAAGCATAACATATGCATTAGTCAATATAAGACATATACCACAACCATAATCAAGACATATTAAGCATCATAACGAAAGAGGAATACTTCCTTAAGTAACCTCACTTAACCTTAGCCAAGACTTACGTCCTCCGCCTCTAGACAAGTTTACATCATGGAAGGCATATCTAACAACACTCTAAGCTAATTATCTTCATAACATAATCACATTGTTCATACTTACTTTTAAAGACATGGGGATTCACCTCTATGCCTAGCTTATAAAGGATAATGGGGGTATTCGACTCTTGCCTTACTTACTTTAAAATCATGGGTACTCGCATCCACAATCACATCATATGACATGGGCACTTGCTTCCACAGCATTTCATAAGGATCATAGGTACTCGCCTCCATATCCATTCATCATAATAAGAACGTGGGAAATCACCTCTTGTTTAATTATAAGGAGTATGGGAAATCACCTCAAATCCTCCACATATGGATGTCAAGGGTAGTCGCCTCTAGCCTCATCATTCATTAAGCATTTTAGTCTAGATTCATTTTAGGTGAGAAATCCTTTCAACCTAGAATCATTTATGTGAGTAAACCTGTCACATTCATTCAATCATGCTTATCAATTCATTATGGGAAGTATTTACTCTCAAATCACTACATCTCATGATTATCATTTATGCTTCATTGTCAAGAAATTCTAATCACAAATCATCAATCATATATGGATATATCTAACCCACAAAGTTTCCATGCATGGAACCAACCCAATCATATCAATTCTACCCTAGAATCATAGGATAGACATGGGTACATGCAATTTCATCTTAAAAATATGTAATTCTATCAATTCAACCATAAAGAATCATATCCAACTATTTGGATCAACATTCATCGAAACCCACAACAATGGAAGAAACCCTAACTAGAATTGGGGATTTAGACTTCACAATTGGGGAATCTAAGGGACTCCATGGGAGGAAGGATCCCATGGATGAAAAGTCATCATACCTTGATTACAAAGACCACAATTGCTTGAGGATTAGTGATTTGACCTTGGTCCTAGCTTGAAATCTTTCTTCTTCTTAAAGTTCTAGAGGGAGAAATATTTCAGATTAAGATCTTGGGTTTTCTTTTTGGTTCTTGAGAGAATGATTTAATGTTGGGGAAATTTTGGGAATAGATTTCTTATATACTTCTCTAGGTGAAGGATAAAATGATGTAGTATCAAATTAACAAAATATGAAAAGACCTTTAAGACCCCAACTTAAATTTCTGCAGACCTTCACGTTGAAGCTCACCGAGGGCACTTGGAGACTCACCAAATGGACCCTTGGCTTGCCCAATTTTCCAGTAGCTCAGCTCCAGGAGGCAGACCACTAGGTGATGTGGGAGGAATCTTGGTGATGCGCTGACTTGAACGGCGAGCCCCAACTTGGCTCGTCAAATTTCTAGTGCGTTGGTCTATGGGACAATCCATTAGGCGACTGTGGGTGCACTTGGTGAATCAAGTCACTTTGGCGACCACACTGTCCCTCGCTAAGTTGGCTTGGGATGGAAATGTGTTCCTTCTACAATTTCCTAGGTATTATAGGCTCTCTCTCTCTCTCTCTCTTCCATGAGTTGTTGCCCCACATACTTAGCCCTAGTTTGGCCTACTAAATTTTGGGGTGTTACACCTAAATGCGCCCATTTGACATAAATGTCAAAACCTTGTCGTTTACTTTATTGTTGCGAAAATACCTACATCTACAAATGATTAGAACACCATTTTACTTCGTAATTGAATTGTTTATCCTATCACTCTTTGTGGGATCGACCCCAACTCTTAGTTGTGTTTATACTTGTTAGCGACCGCCTACACTTAGTATTGGATGAAGTTTAGTTGAGCATTATAAATCATCTCTTTTGAGGACATCATTATTAGTCGTCACCGCGCCACATGATTGTGGTAGCATAATGATTTCACAATCTACCACCCTCTTCTTTTCCACCATTTCCTTCATGTATTAGCATATCTCAGCATTTGAGTTAAGGCATCCACCAATAGGATATTCACTTTCAAGTCCTTCACTACTTCCACAAATTTTTGAAATTGTGCATTGTCCTTCTTCTTTTTCAACCTTTGCAGAAATAAAGGTGCGATCTTGATTTTTGCAAAGATAGATGCATTCATTACACCGCTCTTGATACCTCTTCTTATTCTTGATCTATTTCCTTTGGTGATTTATTATCGGCAATCACTCTTTGATTCTCTGTTTTGTCTGGCCTTATTACTTCTGGCAATGTCTTTCCGGTTCTAGTTACAAGGACTGGAACATGGAATGAACTTCTTTGATCATCACTTCTATTAGATGATTCACACTCATCAAGATTAGAATATGCAAAAACGGTTAATTGCCTATCTTTTCGTCAAGTGTTTTTATGGAAAATGCATGTAAAACCACGGTAGTGGACAAAGTTGAAACATCACTTTTCATTTCTTGTAACACCATATCTGAACCTTCCATCTTCTCTAGAATTTTAGCAAGCAAATCATACAAGTGGGTATTCATTTGCTAATGATGCCTTCCATATTCCTTCTCTTCACCTTATCTTCCTTGACACCTCTCATCAACATCATTCATCCAACCTTGATTAACGGCAAGTGACGTGACCAAAAGCCCTTCTATCTTCTTTCTCTCATGTACATCTCCTTATTATATCCATTTTATTATATAGCATTTATGGAATAGAATTTATCTCCGTGAACATGTTCACACAACATTTCCACTTTAGTAGTCAACCAAGCAATTCTCTTGTCATGTTTTTGGTTATTCTCCTCTTATTCCTTGAATGCTCCTACATGAGGAAGTGATACATAATCCTCACTTATGTACCAAGCCTGCTTTATTTTTGTCATCTCATCGAGTAACGTCATCGATTATGAGAATGACTGTTGAATGATGCCTCCTTGCACGAGGTGATCAACCAAACCTGTATCTAGACGTCAAGACTTTGATAAAAGTATTGTAACAACAGCTCATTTGGAAACCCGTGTTTGGGACATTGAGACAACCCTCGTTTGAACCGTATACAAGTTTCATGCAATTGTTCCCCACTCAAACTTTCAAAGTTTCGAATATTCCCAATTGCATGATTTTGGAAGGGGAAATAACCTTTCGAGCAATATTTCCTCCAACTCTTCCCATGAAGTAATGGACATTTTAGGCAAATCCATCATCCATCTAGTTGCTTCCACTTTTAATGAGAAGGAGAACAATCGCAACCTCATTGACTCTTGGGAGATACCTTCATTTGAGAAAGGTGTACACACACTTGCAAACCTTCATAGGTGCTCAATAGGATTTTGATGCTCTAAACCTTCGAATAATCCCTCATCGTTGATGAGTTGTAACATTGCCTTTGTAATGACAAAGGTCACTCCCTTATGCAGCGGTGGTAGACATATTGCTCCCACCTCCTTGGTAGTTTGAGAAACTACGTCTTCCTCTCTTCTAACATCATTATCTGGTCCATGGAAGTTAGAATCGTTGCCACAGTGTGCATTCGTTATCACACATGTGAGGAGTTAAACACAAAAAGCCCAAGCATAAGATTGTTCAACCACAACACAAATTAAGATGAAGATTACTTCTTGAACTAAATTCCTAAGTACCATTCCCCAACAGTGGCGTCATTTTTTATAACACTCAAATCACTCCTCAAAACAAATTAAAGAAATGAGCGGTTATCATCAATAAAATCACCCAACTAAATGTCAGGGTCGAATCCTACAGGGAATGGTTTAAGTTTAAGAATTTATTTAGAGAATTAATAGTGCAATTAATTCAATTGTAGTTGAGTTAGAAATCAAGTGGAATAGTCCACCGACTTTAATAATAACTTTTCAATTGTCAAGAGACTAACGTAGGAGAACTCAACAATTCACAAAATTAACTAAGTCAAGGGGTGTGGGGGATCAAGTATTGAAAGCAAATCAGGAATTCACAGAATAACTCACTACAACAAATCAATCACAAATAAGCTAAGCCATCTTTAGTGACACTAATCATTTTTCGGTCTCAAAGCATCCTTGCATAGAAGTACCTTTCAGTCTCATCTACTTTCCATTCAAAACAACCTAATACTTTAGATTTGGAATTAACTAAATTAAATTACAACTATTGATCAAGTCACCCACTTATGGTGGTCTTTTTCAAACACCACCACAAGATCAAAAAGTAGAATTGAGTTGGCCACCTCAATTCATAAATTAGTCACATGGTAATCAGTCAAATTTGTGATTAATAGTCATAGAATAGAATAATTCCATGAACCCACCTTTATAAATCAACACCCAATCCCATAATCTCACCCTTAGAGGTTAGGGTTTTAGCTACTCATCACAAAAAGTAAATGGATTATACCTTCAATGAAAGCAGTCGTTGGTAACTTGAAATCAAGCAATTAAGGACAAACACACTTTCGATTCAACTTCAATATTCCAAAGTTTAGTTTACAAAATTTAAAACTACTAGAACAAAAGTGTTCTTCTTCAATGAGATTTGTTTCTCTCTCTAAATTTGTTCTAAAATTTCCTCTCCTTATTCACCCCTTTTTCTCTCTCCTAACTGTTTATAGTTTCCCAAAATCCAATTTCGTGTCCCTTTCGGTGACATTAGTTCCGTTCACCGACCTCGTTTGGCGAATCACCCTTTCTTCTTAGGTTCACCTTTTTCTCATCTCAGGCTTCAGGTGTTTGAGGTTCAATAGGTGGTTCTGTTTGAGCTTGATTTTGTAATTTTGGTGATTTGTTGATTGCCTCTGTGTATCGCCTTTAATTCATCAATTTCGTTGTAAACACTGTAAACTTTGGCGACGTCTTCTAACCTCGCCTTATTTCATTCAGAGAATCACCTTTCACACATATTTTCACCTATATATCTTGAGGGTTGGCTCAATGTTTTGTCATTTTGGGCGCCCTCAAACAACTTCGGTGATTCGCCCCTCATGCCAGGCGATCAACAAAGTTTATTTTGTACTCCTTTTTGGCCATTCTTTCAAGCTTCAGTCCATGCCTTGTCCAATTTTCTTCATAGCTGCAAATCATCAACATTTGATTAGAAAAGGACAAAGTTTGGCATTGAGGACACCAATTATTGAGCAAAATGGACCTTAAATAGGTGTAAATCTACCACTCATCAATCATTGGAAAGCAGTAAAGAGAATATTTTGATAATTTAAGGGAACAGTAGATCATTCACTATTTTGTAGTGGATATGATTTATTCATAAGAGGTTATACAAATGTTGATTAGTCAGGTGATCGGTGTGATAGAAAATCAACCTCTGGTTATGCTTTTTACTTAGTGGTGGTGTTATTTCATGGAAAAGTAAGAAAAAAACTTGCACAACTCTTTCAACTATGAAATTTGAATTTGTGCCTTGTGCGTCTGCAGTACAATAATTTATTTGGCGAAAGAGATTACTTGAGCATTTGAATATTGCAAAGATTTTTAAGGGTCCCATAATTCTATGTTGCGACATCTATCGCATACACGAAGGATTCTAAGTATCACAGCAAGACCAAACACATTGACATCAAGTGTAACTTTGTGAGAGACATAGTAGCAAGTGGAGAAATAACTCTGCAATACATTTCTACTAGTGAAATAATGGTTGATTCCTTTACAAAAGTGATACCTAGAAACTTGTTTGAGAAACATGTCAAGGCTCTAGGTTTGCAAAGGATATGATAATATTTATGTATTATAAATAACTTTGTTGGTATAATATTCACATCAATATATGACTTATTTGAATTTATATTCATATCTCATATGCATGTGCTAATGATTTTACAAATAAACGATGTCGAAAATGTTGCAAGATTGTCTCTCTCACATGAGAAATTGCCACTTGCGTCAGAAAATGTGAAGAGATGATTTTCACTACCATGTTATGACTTGTTATATAAACCAGCCGAAAGTCTCTCTAAGAAAATGAATTTGAGGATCACTAAAGAGAGAAACTCAGGTTAGACATTTAGAGGTATCTATAAAAAATTTGTATGATGTTGGATGATTAAAAGAATGAGATGCGGTGAAAACATGGTAGCACATGTTTCATACCACGTGAGTTAAACGATCAATGGGTTCATGAAAGAATTGTTCCCTGTTTCTTTGTTGTGTGAGACCCCAATAAGTTAAACTAACTTATCGCTGGAATACCTTTCGACCTTTTTGTAACACCCCGTATCCAAAAACAGACCAAACCAGCAGATTTTCCTGAAGTTGCAAGTGTAACCCACGGACTGTAGGGTGACCACGGTCCGTCATGGTTGTCTGTGGATGGCCACCTGCAGCCCTCCCCATAACCTATCCTCTAAATTTGATCGACGAACTGATAGGACGGATCGTGGATCAATCCACGGACCGTCGAGAAATCCGTAGGTCGAGACCCTCAAGACCTCCCAAAACCCATCCTCTAAAGTCGATCGATCGACTGACAAGACGGATCGTGGATCAGTCCATGGACCATTGATCAGTCTCATTAGTGGCTTCAACAGATTTTAAGTCAAGTGTCGTTTGGTCTTTTCCTCATGCGTTGGATCCCCTTAAACTATGTCGTTTAATCCCTAAACTACGTAGTTTTGGTCAGTTTTAGCCTAGTAAACTAATTAGAACCTAACCTAATTAATTATTCGCCAAAAATTCATCAAACCTAGAGCAAAATAGAGGAGAAAGTCAAGCAACCCTAGTTCAAGAATGCAACGAGTTTTTATCAGTTCCAGCCCCGAAATCAAAATATTTCTCCGAAAATTTCATCACCGGGTATGTGGGATTTCACTAGTGGGTTCCTTTCACCCATTAGGTCCCTAGATTTTTGTTAGAATCTTGATTCCTTTAATATTATCTAGACCTAGGGCTTCTTGAATGTTAGAAATTGTTGGGTTTTAGCTGTTAGAATGATCCAAATTAGATTATCATGTTGTTGCTTAGTTTCTTGTATGATATTCAGAACCCTAGTTATGTAGTTCGTTTAGTTCATAAATTACATATGCTAGGTCAGCTATTTTAGATATACATGCTTCAGTTTACGAATGTCACATTATCAGTTATAATTGTTGCATTCTCAGAGTTTGCATATCAGTAATTGAGCTATCCAGTACTTCACATTCAGTCATAATATTGCTTATATACATTCTAATTGGGTGTAACTTAATATCGAGTTGACTAGGGTTCAGCATACCTGAATAGTCCCAGAACTACGTGCCCCCGTAGGTTCATAAGTCCTCTCTGTGGGCATTACATTTTAGTGATCATGCCAGTCATGCCTCTATACCTCTGGCAAGGAATATTGGGTCCTCTCGATAGGGTGTATACATCAGACTCCACATTTAGCTCATGTTGTTTTATGTCAGTTATTAGTAGCTCCCTTACAGTCAAATTCTATTGCATTGACCATGTTATCAGTTACAGTTAGATTTCGGTCTCAGCATATTATAAACTTGGTCATTGCATTCAGTTAGTTCATGTTCAGTATTCTTAGTATAGTATCATCCTTATCTCATATCATTGCTCAGTTATATGCTTTGGTTCAGTTATGTTTATTGTTCAGCTTTACTCTATCCTACATGCTCAGTACCTTTCAAGTACTGGCGCATACTTTGTGCTACATCTTCTCATGATGTAGGTTCAGGCTCTCAGATTCCAAATCACGCATAGATCGGTTCCCAATCTTCAGCTCAGCAGTATTAGTGGTGAGTCATCATTCTCCGAGGATGACAGACATGTTTTCCTTTGCTTTTAGTTTTAGTTTCAGTTTTTACTAGATTTAGCTGGGACATGTCCCAGCACTTCAGTCAGTTAGATGTTATTTTTCAGACATAGTTAGATTCAGCTTTAGCTTTTGAGTTTGACCTTTTAGCTATTGTTAAACTCTCAGTTCTCATATATTCATATAGTTTATGGGTATTCCCCATCATTTCAGTTTACATGATGATTTAGCTTCCGCACAGTATTTCTTGGTTCAGTTTATCTTTAAGTATGTTTATGATATGCCAGCAAGGTTAGCTTGGGGTCACTCGTGACCCTAGGTCCCGTGTCCACGTCCTAGGGGTAGCTTCAAGGCGTGACACTTTTACTGTTTCTTGAAATTTCAATCAATGTTTCTACTTTAACATGTCATTAATAGCCCTAAATGATTCGATAGTGCAATGCATGTCTAGGAAAGCAGTTGAATTGGAATAGATAGATTCGAGTAGAAAGGAAAGACGATTAATTTAATAATAATGTAAGTTGTATACACCAGCCAACTATTACACTAACCTTATTGGTATGGAGTGTAATTGTATATATAGAGTTAAACATGAACTTAAGTTCACCTCTTTAAGAGGATGAGGGATCGAATAAGAAAATACTGAAATAGTGAATGAAGTTTGGGGTATTTTTTAGTAATAGTATCCTCATAATAGTAGTGAAATTTTTTGACATGTAATTGGATTTCTGTATAGGGCTTGTAAAACCGTGAAGGCTAGTCTTAATGCTCACAGGCCACACGAACTATTTGTCGTATGTATTGTGTGTCTAGTTGATGTTATATTGGCTTGGGTCTTGTTCACCATGTGCGAAGTGGGAGATGTAAGATTTTTTGGATTATGGGTTGCTCATGTGAACCGACCCAACCCAATCCGATCCAATCTTACCTGACCCAATCTATTATTTATTTCTGAAAAAGAATTAATTAAGGATAATTTTGTTTTTTAAAAAAGAAGAGGGATTCAACCTCAGAAGAACGTAACACAGGAAAAGAAAGAACAAAAAAAGAATTATTCTTTTTTTCCATAATTCAATCAACACACAAAGAAGACACTTTTGTTGTGATAATTTGACTCCCTTTTTTTAAGATACGAAGTTGATTTGGGGTTGTTTTGAGTTGGTAGTAAATTCAATACATTTCACTATAAATTTAAGGTACACATACAATTGTCTTTGCTCCAAATTTATTAAAGTTACAAAGTTTTATAGAAGAGAAATGTGAAAAAATCTCTTTTTTTTGGCTAAGCATGTCACACCACTTGAGATGAAAAAGGTTATAGTAAGTTAAATGTATTATTGTTAGTTAAAAGGTTTAATGGGTTTAAATGACATATAAGTTATAATTGTATGAGTAAATAATGAGAGTTATACTTGAAAATGAAATAAAAGACCTCATCATAAACAAATATTTTAATGAAAGAAAAATGTTGAAGTTATAAAAATAAGTAAAAATTAAAGGAATCCCATAGTCTAAGATCTAAATTACATTCTATCCCTAGTAGTTTCAATTTTACAAAAAATCCCTTGAAAAGAGAGTTAATTGGATACATAGCTATCATCAGGATACAGTATATCTAATACATTACAAACAGATAGTTGTTGCGCTTAAAAAGGAACAAATAATATAAAATTAAATTTTGTAATTTTGATTTCCTTGATTAAGCCTAACTGATCCTAATCAATCCATATCCTAATAGGAAATTGAAATTTTAAAATTACATGTTCTTCATTGAACAAGAATTTTGAGCATCCGTTAATATCCAAAAATTGATAATTTTTTCCAAAAAAACTACATACATGATGAATATATTGATTTTGTTGAGACATTCAATAATTTGGGAGAGCAAGGTGAATTATGAAGGTTATAAAAGTGACAAAATCGATGTTGGACAATCAATTTCATTTTTGAATCTCAAGGCAGCCATTGCAGCCGAGTTAGAGATCGATGAGGGGAGGAAAAAGATTGAAATTCGATACATCGTGGAAGGTAATTCATCTCCGATGAAAATTAAGAACGATATGGGTGCTAGGCTATATTTAGAAGTGAAAAAAAAAATGTGTTTGGTGCAATATATTCATTATGTATTGATACAATGGATAGCCCTGATGGTGAGATACATAACTTTGATGGAACATGCGGAGAGATCACATGTGTCGAAGGCACATCAAGGGATACAGAAGCTCTTGCAGTGGTTGAATCAAGACTTTGTGATTCATATTATATTCTAGAATTAGAAGTTACAAATTACATAATTGATTCAAGTAGTATAGATGTGAAAACAGTTTAATTGTTTAAGGATAACGCAACACTGATAGATGTGATGGCGAAATATAAAATAAAGCACAACTTCAATTGAAAAGTAAAAAGATCTGATAGACAAAGGTATGAGATTTTTTTGAGTTAATGTGTTTGAATGTTAAGAGCTAAAAATGATGATACATTTAAATTTGTAATTTGTGTGATACATTAATTTTCTAGAAGTTATGCAGGAGAATCGACTCGCATGTATAGTGTATCATATACATTTTGTAACTTTGATGTGGGCGTAAAATTTATTTATATTATGTATACAACTGATTTTTTTGGTAATATTATACATAAAACTACATAATTTATATGTTATGGTATTTAACAGTGTTGATACATTAATGTCTTAAAAAAATGTAACTGTTATATGTATTAATATGATGAAAAAAATATATACAACTATGTGTTGGTGTGCTTTTTGAATGAATGTGGTTGGACCATGAAGGCTTCATGCAGGAGAAAAACTAATGTTTTCAAAGTGAGATACTTCAATAGTCAACATACGTGTCCACAGCGGGATAGGATACTAACCAAAGTCCAAGCAACAATTGAGTTTATTAGTGGTGTGATTGCTCCTAAATTTGGCAACCATAAACGAATTCATACTCTGAAAGATATAATTGATGATATTAGAGAATGCTAAGGGGTTCAAATATCTTACTAGCAAGCATGGCATGCTAAGGAACATGCACTAGAGATGCTAAGGGGTAAACCATTAGATGGATATAAGAAGATGCCGAGATACATATACATGTTGAATATTGTGTATCCAAATTCATATATAAGGATGCACAAGTCGGTGGAAGATGAATTCATGTATCTGTTCATAGCCTTAAGACAATTGATGATGGGGTTCAATTACTGCAGATCGGTAGTTGTTGTCGATGGTGCACGTCTTGGTGGAGCTTACAAAGGTACATTTTTATCAGCAAGCACACTTGATGGGGCAGGTATGTGTTTTTTTCTAATGATGAGCTTGTTTAAAATGTATCTTTATTGTAAATATTATGTATCAAAAGAAATCATATGTGCTGCTATGTATTTAGGTTGCATATTTCCATTGGCATATGGGGTTGCAGACACTAAAAATGCCTGTTCGTGGACATGGTTCTTCGAACGATTCAAAAATGCATTCGGCGAGCATGAAAAAATATGTGTTGTTTCTGATAGAAATGAGAGTATTATGAAGAGTGTAAGCATTGTGGTCCCAAATGTACCTCATTATGCATGCATATGGCATCTTTGGAAGAATGTTTGTGGAAACTTCAAAAGGAGCAGAAACACCCTAAGTGATATATTCTACTCTATGGCCAAGGCATACTGAAAGGAGGATTTCGATAAATTAATGGATAAGGTGGATAAAGTTGATCACAGGGTTAAAGAGTACTTTGAGGATGCTGGGTATGAGAAGCAGTCGAGGGTTCATTCAACAGTAAATAGAGGTAGAATGATGACTTCAAACATAGCTGAATGTATCAATGGTTTTCTTGTTGAGGCGCGTCAGTTGTCTATATTAGAATTCTTGGAGAAGGTTAGAATTCTATTTGGTTATTGGCATTGCAAAAACAGGGAAATAGCCTCTTATATAAAAGACACTTTGGGGAGAAGATTTGAGGAGGTATTGATTCTAAACACGTCAAAATGGTCGAAGATGAAGGTATGTATCATGATGCATAATTATATATTTATGTATCTAATTTGGTGTATGATTTGGTTGTTTTGATCTACTTTGTTTTGAAATAAATTTATAGCTTACTTTTTTATTTCTGCAAGTTGTTCCAATCATCTGAATTTATTTTCTCGGTTTATGAAACAGGAAGAAGATACATTGTTTGTCTTGAGAATAAAGAATGTACTTGTTGCAAATTTCAACTAGATGAGATTCCTTGCACACATGCAATTGCTATTTTAAAGGACAAGAATGTTACAAATATGCATCTTATTGCTCTAATTACTACATGCCTGATGCACTAGCAAAAACCTATGAGGTTCCAATGGTTCCAATGCAGATAAAGAAGATTGATCGGTTCCTAGCAATGTTGTAGATGAAATTGTGTGGCCACCTAGATACAAAAGATTGGTTGGACAACCAAGGAAAAGAAGAAAAAAGATGTAAATGAAAAGATAAAGTAAACACAAATTGTTGTGGACGTTGTGGTCAAGAAGGTCACAACAAAAGAACTTGTACTTTCTTCCCAAAGGAAAAGTGAAATCATTATTTTGATAAAACATTCATGTTTTTCTTGAATAATTTTTTGCTTAATCGATTATTGCTTTTATATTTATCCTATATAAAGTTTATTGTTTATTTTGGTTATTTTGATTCAATATTTAAGAGTTTTGATGTTCCATCTAAGAATATGTTATGATTTGTGTGTTTAATGTTATTTTGGTCTAATTATTTATGAGTTTTGCGGCTTCAATTCAAGAAATCGTTATGTGCAAAATGTTATATCCGATATACAAATATTTAAGTTAAATTTTATCATATACATTGTGTAATGTATCATATACATAATGATTTAGGTATCATAAACATTAAATCATAAATAACCTATCATATATGCTATGTCCAGTTGGTGTTAACATAATTTTATATCAGATACGTCTTTAAAAAAATGTATCAGATACATCCTTATTCTTGAATTTACTATTATACGTCATCAGTCCAACATTTGTTTGGCTGCGACATGGCATAGAACCAATTTTTATTAATTGGAAATGCAACAACGAAGTCCATCCGCTCATATCCAAAAGAAGCTGAATTGCATCTGTATTTATCCTCATTTGGTTTCCTATATGATTATTAAAACTCAATGCAGATTCAAACAAATAATTATCTAACACTCTTTGGATATATTGATATATAACTTACTTCTTATCATGTGTTTTAAGAAGGCCCTTTGATATCCACTGGTGGTACTGATCAAGTAAAGCAGATGGAGGTTGGAAAATAACACCACAACTTTCAAATGGGTGATTTGGACGAATGTCTAACTCTGAATCAACTTCCTCTTTGCCTTTCTCGCTAGACCCAAATTTAGTCAAGTATGGTGATTGAAAGATCTTTAAAAGCAGTCTCAATCTTTGAACAGGGGTCTTTGACACTTCATGCACCACTATTTCATTTACGGTTGTATCCATTGTTAACAGGTTGGCCGATCTCAGATCATGTGTATCAGTTACTTGTTGGGGAGTGACAACTTGCAGTGGTTGAACATTCATAGGAGCGTGAAGGCCATAAAGTGTATCTACTGCTTCTTCAATACCAGCTGATACTGAATTCGAATTTGTTGAACCCTATATTATTTGATACAAATATAATATAGATTAGATAAATTAATACAAAATTGTAAAACGGTATTATTGCTTTACGCGGTAACTAATTGTAAGATTTTCCTATTTATTAGATTATATGACATTATTCTGCACTTTATCAGCATCAAGTTCATCCAACATTACTTGATGAAATGTTTTGGAGCCTCCAACTGGTAAATCTTTCCTAAAAAAGGATGATGTATGTTAAAATGATACATTGACAAATTAATGTATCATACATATACAAAATTGAACTTACATTATCTTGCTTATGTACATGTGCTTCATCATGGACTTTTGTTGTGTGCGAAAGATCTGATACATCCTTCCTACCTTTTTTGTCCTTACATGTATCAACATTCTATGTTTGCAAGTTGAAAAATATGAGTAATTAGTTAATGTATCATTAATATTTCAATTAATAATGTATCAATACTATATGACTGAATAATTTATCATTAATATTTGACTGAATTAATGTATCATTAGTATTTAACTGAATAATGTATCAACATATACTGCATATCTAATCAGGATTGTTAAAAACTTACTTCTACAATCTTTGGTTCAGGGATAAGATTTTGGTCTTGATCCCCAACAACATCTACCTCAATTGGATCATTGTCGGGCACATCCATCGCAATAGGTGAATTATGTTTGTTCAAACAGTTGGTTAGTGGTAGGTGGACGGACAAAATGATCTTCTTGATTGAACTCTGGCATGGTAGGTCTCCTAGATGTGCCAGAAATATTCTACACGAAGAAAAATGGTTACATATGAAACAAATAAATTTGTTTTAACTTTAATTATTTTTGAAATAATACACTTACCTCTTCTTCTTGCTGGTGTGGATTTCGAACAACATTCATCAACTGCTTGTGATTTAATCTGATTAAATCCTCTAAATGCTGAAATTTCTTGTCAATCTAAAAATATATATACAATATAAGTGAATATGTAATAATTGTTAATATACATGTTAAAAAAAAAAAAAAAAACAATCACTTACATATTTCTTCAGGTATTTCTCAACTTGTTTAATCCCTGATTTATCAGTTGGTTCTTTAGGATCTAGTGAAGGAACATGAACATCAGGTACATTAACACCTGAAACTGGAATTGGACTATTTTTTTTATTGCACAGCCGATTGTTCAGGTTGATTAACATCAATAACATCTGGTTAGGCAGGATGAGCATTCTTTCTCCTCTTTGGAGGGGTTGTAGATGATGTAGTTGAAACACGTCTTGATCTCCTTAAAAACTGATCCGTAGGATTAGTAGAAAAATCCTCAAATCCAGAAAGTTCTTGTCGTTGAACAAGCTTGGACTTGGCAGCTGAATTTTGATGTGCACTATGAGAAGCATCAGCATTACCAGGCAAATCAAGTGATGCCATTTCCTCCGATGTTGGATGTATATCATTGCAAGAATTCTGGATTGCGTATCCAAACCAACATAATAAACAAGATTATGTAACAATAACAACAAAAATGATACATTAAAATGACATGAAAATTGTTCACTGTACACTGTCAAAACAAACATTATACCTGAGAGACGATGCTAGACATAAACATGCCAAATTTTGGCTTGACTCCCACAACACGCCAGTTGCATATCCTAGGTATAAAACTTCCCACTTCGACTGTAAATTCATCACCGACTGCTGAGGCACATTCATATATCCAAACATTCAGGGAAAATGGGATGCCAGCTAAACGATACATCTTCTTCTTTTCTTTGGTGAACTCTTGTCTTAGTGATTTTATCAATTTTGAGAATGCAGTCTGTCCCCATGGATACTGTTGATACCTTCCGTCTTCAACCATATAGAAATGGTGGATAGGTATATTTGCATCACCAAGTTGGGAAAAGACAAAAGTGTGAATGAAATATAGGATTGCCATTTCAAGAGCATCTTGATTATTCTCCCATTGACCCATCTGAAATCTTTGAACTAAACGACCCTTGTTTACAATGTTTTTTGAATCAGGAAAATATCTTTGAATCAATCTGCTGTGAGTGGAATCAGCAAATTTAAATTCAGTAACATTTCCTATGCATTTCAGGCCGGTAATGATGGCAAATTCTTTGAAAGAGAAATGCAAAATATTCCTGCTAGTATGGCGAATATGGAGCTCATCTATATTATCCTGCTCCAGCTCAAGTAGTAACAGACACTTCGTTATTTGCCCTTGGTAATTGTAATTAGGGATGTTGAGATATGGACCAAAAATTGTATTCTTAAGTTGCTCAACAACCTCAACCCCTATAGACAACTTCAACTCTTCTGCAAAACCCATGTTGTATGTTGAACCAAACCTCAAGGAGTGTAGGAATTTGTTTTATCTTGTATTTCACAAACTATAATGAGACAAATGAACAACAATTAAAGCCATAACAAATTATAAACATGATACATGCTGAATAATAGACAGTTGAACTTACAATGATTATTATATTTGTATCTGATACACAATTAACATTTGTGTCTAATACACACTATACCTTACTAATGTAATTTTTGTATTATAGATGACAAGTCAGGATTGATACTAGAATAAGCATTTTACAACACAGTGTATGTCATTAGTTGAGAGTGATACATAATTAAGCATGTTACAATTATATTTACAAGTTGATACATTGAGAAGAACATCTGACAAATTTTTGTATCAGTTAAACGAAAAGTTTGAGAACAACTAAACTATATATTTTTGTATCATGTATATGATATGTTAGTACTGATACATACTTAAGTTCAATAATGTATCATTATTGTTTTGATACATTGAAACTTCCTGAAAATTAGGGTTTTTTGTGTCAAAAATTAAATTGCATAAAGATACATTCCAATATGATAACATTAATCTATCAGTAATGTATCATGAATTGAAATTATCAATTAAATCTGTAACAACTTCAACTAACTTTTCAATAGAAGTTAGTAGTGGAAGGAGTATTAGTTAATATAGGAGATGCAGAAGGAGTGAATTTCAAATAATAAAGGGCCTGGATTTAAAGTAGCTAAATGAAGTTCAACGAGTCGAGAGGTTATCATATACACATTGAGAGGGAAAGAGTGGAGACGTGAAAAGAAACTGGTATCCTACATTCTCAACTTCTTCCTTGCCTCTTCTCTCTTCTTTTCAACTCCGTTCTAATCATGTCTTCTTTTTCTTTCATTTCAGATTGAGATCAAGGAGCTTCATCTATGCTATATTTATTTAGTTCTGTTTCAGTTCTGTAATTTAGCTCAGTTTATTGTTAGATTGTTAGTTTCAATTTCAGATAATCAAAAATTGTTCCACAAATATTGACTGTGTTCTAGTTTAGTTACTGTTCTATTGAATTTCGAGTTAAATTCATAACAATTGATATCAGAGCCATTGCTTCCACTACTATTGTTGGTCACTTATGGCTGAAGGCACTCGAATGCGAAGTATGGACGAGAAGTTAGCCCAACATGATGAACTGTTGCTCGAACTCCGGAATGGACAACAAACATTGACAGCCACTCAGCATGGAATCCAGGGTACCTTAGAGCTCCTACTAGAGCATATTAATGTCATGGAATGTGGTCAGGAGAGAGGTGATGTGATCCTTCCTCTTCCTGTTCAGGATCCTCGACCGGCTCGACCCAATCAGACGCATGTTCCTACCCCTAAATGGTAGCTTCCTAGCTTCAAAGGCTCGAATCCTAGGGTATGGGTTCGTAAGTGTGAGCGTTACTTCAATCTCTATAGAATTGATGATGCCCAGTAGGTCGAGGGTGCAACCCTTTACTTGAATGGGGAAGCAGAGATCTGGTATAATTCCTTGGTATTGAGTAGAGGTCCAGTCACTTGGGACGAATTAAGGGAGGAAATTTGTGATAGGTTTGGAGATGTTCTGATGGAAGATGTGGTAGAAGAGTTTAACAAGCTCAACCAAACTAGGGGCGTTGAGGAATTTTTACTAAAATTTGAAGATCTAAAGGCTCAAATGATCATGCGAAACCCAGCACTAAACGAATCACACTTTTTGTCTAGCTTCATTGGAGGCCTTAAAGAAGAGATTAAGTTTTCTGTCAAAATGTTCAAGCCTACTACCCTTAGTTTTGCTATTCAGCAGGCTAGGATGCAAGAAAAAGCAATCAAGGCTGCATTGAAGAAGAATAGAGCGATTCCCAAAACAGTGGGAAATGTCCTTAATGCAAATAACCCTATGTTGCCTAGATCAGGAGCCAGATCAGCACCTGCTACTCAGAAACCTGCACCGCTCAGACTCAGCTCTGTAGTGTAGGAACATCGAAAGGATAATCACCTCTGTTTTAGGTGTGGTGAAAGGTATAGCCCAGGTCATACCTGTAGAATAAAGCAATTACAATGTATTTCTGGTGGTTCTGAAGAATTACCTCTGCACTTAGATGATCCGCAGGAGGTGGACGTTGAGGTGACTCCTGATCTTGATGCTGACATACCTGAGGCTCTGTGTCTTAGTTTTTTGTCGGGAAATTGTAATGGGTCCAATACCATTCTGGTTGCAGGTTGGGTAAAGAAGATGGCCCTCTCCATTTTAGTCGACTCCGGCAGTAGCCACAGCTTCATAAATAAGTTAACTGTGGTGGAAACTGGTTATCAGTCTTGTTACATGCAACCAATCAGAGTAACTGTTGCTGATGGCAATTATGTATATTGCAATTCTAGGTGCCCTCAATTCACTTGGAAAATGGGGAGCAAAACCTTTGTGGAAGACCTGCGAATCCTCAAGTTAGGGGGCTGTGACGTTATATTAGGTAATGACTGGATGAAGAGGTATAACCCTACTAAGTTTGACCATGAGAAACAATGTGTGACCATTGGGAGAAAAGGTAACAAGGTGGTGTTAAGGGAAATTTCGGACAAGGGTCAGATTAGCATATCACTGGTAGTACTATGAGTAAACTATTTTCAAAGGGTCAAACCATTATGGCTCATTTGTTCCTTATCCAAGCTACTGGTACTGAAGTTATAGAAGAGGTGAATAATTCAATTCAAGGGGTACTCTCTCACTACACTGATGTGTTTGCTGAACCCAAATCTTTGCAACCTGCAAGATCCCTTGATCATACTATTCCCTGAAACCAGGCACATCACCAGTATCTCTCAGACCTTACAGATATAACTACTATCAGAAGGAAGAGCTGGAGAAACAAGTAGAAGAAATCCTCAGTAATGATATCATCCAACACAGCCAATCACCTTTTTCTTCACCATCCTTGTTGGTTAAGAAGAAAGATGGAACTTGGAGGTTTTGCGTGGATTATAGGGGTCTAAATGAAATAATTATTAAAGATAGGTACCCTATACCAATAGTGGATGACTCATTGGATGAATTACAAGGTTCTGTGATTTTTTCAAAGGTGGATTTGCGAGCTGGATACCATCAGATCAGGATGAAGCCTGCAGATGTGTTCAAAACTGCATTTAGGACCCATGTGGGTCATTATGAGTTCAAGGTAATTCCCTTTGGACTCACCAATGCTCCTGCAACCTTCCAGGCACTGATGAATCAGGTATTTCGACCCCTACTCAGGAAGTTTGTCTTGGTGTTTTTTCATGACATACTAGTGTATAGTAGGTCCCGTGCAGACCATGTAGTTCACCTAAAGGCTATGTTTGAAGTGATGAGGAAACAATCGTTGTATGCTAAGAGATCTAAATGCTCATTTGGTCAATCACAAGTGGAGTATCAAGGCCATATCATTACTTCTGAAGGGGTGTCTACCGATCCAAGCAAGGTCCGGTCTATGAGTGAGTGGCTTACCCCTACCACCTTGCAAGCACTTAGAGGTTTTTTGGGGCTTACAGGCTATTATAGAAAGTATGTCCGCAACTATGGCATCATTTGCTGGCCACTAACTGATTTATTGAAAAAGGATGCTTTTAGGTGGAATGAGGGGGCTGATCAAGCCTTTATGGCTTTGAAACATGCCATGTCCACTGCTCCTATCTTGGCTTACCTGATTATACTAAAGAGTTAATTGTGGAGACTGATGCAAGCTTAACTGGGATCGGTGTTGTTCTTATGCAAGGCAGTAGCCCATAGATTACTTCAGTAAAGTTTTGGCTCCTAGACATAGAGGGAAATCCATCTATGAGAAGGAATACATGGCACTTCTTAATGTTGTAGACAAATGGAGACACTATCTTCAGTATAAGCACTTTGTGGTCAAAACCAACCGCCACAGCCTAAAGTATCTCTTGGAGCAAAAAGTTACAACTGTTGTACAACAAAAGGTTCTAACTAAACTATTGGGTCTAGACTATGAGGTGCAGTACAAAAAGGGTGCTGAGAACAAGGTGGCAGATGCATTATCTCGGCAGTTTGAGGATAAGGAAGGTAGCATGCTCAATGCCTTAGCTGGTGTGTCATCTATTAGTGCTATGGTGCCTACCTGGGTGCAAGAGATTCATAAAAGCTATGAAGATGATCTTGAAGTAACTGCACTAATATCTGAGTTCTCCGTGGCTCACCTAGGTCCTCATCTATTCCATTACTCTTCTGATATTCTAAGAAGAAAGGGCAAGGTTTATGTGGGCAGCACTGGTGGGTTAAGGCATCAACTGATCACTACCTTTCATGACTCACCTGTTGGTGGTCATTTTGGACAGTTGGGTACCTATAAAAGGTTGGCACAAGTGTTTTACTGGCTTGGAATGAGGCAAATGGTAATACAACACGTGGAGGCGTGTGATGTGTGTCAAAGAAGTAAAGATGAGAATGTGCCTTATCCAGGGTTATTACAACCCCTTCCCATTCCTGATCAAGCATGGAGGCATGTAAGCATGGATTTTATAGAAGGATTGCCTAAGTCGAGAGGCAAAGAAGTTACTCTAGTGGTGGTGGACAGGAGGACCAAGTTTGCTCACTTTATGGCCTTATCCCATCCTTATACAGCCAACACAGTAGCAACCAAATTCTTTAAGCATGTACATACGCTCCATGGGTTGCGTGAGGACAGTATATTTTTGAGCAATTTCTGGCAGAATTTATTTCGATTACTGGGAACTCAGTTGCACTACATCACTGCATATCATGCTCAAAGTGATGGCCAGACTGAGAGAGTTAATAAGTGTATCGGAAACTACCTCAGATGCATGACCTCTCATAGACCAACTCAGTGGAGGCAGTGGTTGCCTCTTTCCGAATGGTGGTACAACACAAACTTTCACACTGGTATTCAATGCACTCCTTTTGAAGCATTGTATTGCTATACACCTCCTCATTTGGTTATTTTCCCTATGCTAGACACCACAGTCCCTGCTGTGGAAGATGTTATCATGAAGACAGCAACTTCAACAACTCCTCCTGGACAATTTTTGAAAGCTCAAGAGAGGATGAAAATGTATGCAGATCATAGAAGAACAGAAAGAGAGTTCCAAGTGGGTGATTTAGTGTTCCTCAAACTCCAACCCTACAGGCAGACTTCATTAGCATTGCGAAGGAACCTCAAGCTTAGTTCCAAGTACTATGGTCCTTTTGCTATTGTTGAGAGGGTAGGACAGGTGGCCTACAACCTGGCTCTTCCGATCGAGTCCAAGGTCCATCCTGTTTTTCACGTATCACTTCTCAAGAAGAAAATTGGCAATAGAGTGGTGGTGCAGGCCACTTTGCCTACTACCAGGTGAAGGCCAGATTCTTGTTAAGCCTCTCCAAATATTGCAAAGGCAGATAGTTCATACAGGTAGTGTGGCAGGGCAAAAGGTCTTGGTTCAATGGTCGAATCTTCCACCTTAAGAAGCAACTTGGGAGGACTATGCATATTTGAAAGCCAAGTTTCCGGACTTCGACACCCCTCCTTGAGGTCAAGGATGTTTTCCATGGGGCAAGGTGTAACAACTTCAACTTTCCAATAGAAGTTAGTAGTGGAAGGAGTATTAGTTAATATAGGAGATGCGGAAGGAGTGAATTGCAAATAATAAACGGCCTGGATTAAAAGTAGCTAAATGAAGTTCAACGTCTGAGATTAGTCGAGAGGTTATCATATACACGTTGAGGGAAAGAGTGGAGACGTGAAAAGAAACTGGTATCCTACAATTCTCAACTTCTTCCTTGCCTCTTCTCTCTTCTTTTCAACTCCGTTCTAATCATGTCTTCTTTTTCTTTCATTTCAGATTGAGATCAAGGAGCTTCATCTATGCTATATTTATTTAGTTCTGTTTCAGTTCTGTAATTTAGCTCAGTTTATTGTTAGATTATTAGTTTCAATCTCAGATAATCGGAAACTGTTCCACAAACATTGATTGTGTTCTAGTTTAGTTACTGTTCTATTGAATTTCGAGTTAAATTCATAACAAATCTAAGATTGAACAACAAAAAAAAAAAGAGGAAAATAGATCAGAACCCATTACCTTGGGTAGATTAGGACGGAAAATTGGAGATGATACTTTTCTACCCCTTTTTTAGAGGGTTTTTCAACCTTCGATTTTGAAGAAGAAGGCACATCCTTCCTGACTTTCTCGATACTCACTTTTGCCATTAAAAGGGGATCATGCAATTTCTTCGATCTATTCTCAGCCCAACCTACGTCTTCATGGTCAAACACACGATTAGTGTTAGATGACATTATCTGGGTAATACCTAGACTGAAAGAGGGAGCATCATCCATAATGTATCATAATTTTGAATCAACAAAAAAACCTATCAACTATTGGCAAAATTAATGAAATTGAAACAATACCTAAAAGGAGTGAGAAATCGTTTGACTGGAGAGAGAAATATCTTGAAATTCAAATTCAAAATTAAACTGATAACATCATGGGAGAGAAAATATGGCGTGATTTGAGGAGTGAAAAATGGGGGAGCCAGACGTGGGTTAGGAGATGTGGAGTTATGTATCTGGGAGATGAGTTTAAAGGAGTAAAAAAAGGAGATTTATGAAATATTCAAAAAAAAAAAAAAAGGAAAAAAATTGAGAATAAGGTAAGTAAAGTTGTGCATATAAGTAATTTGTTGAAGAGTAATGTTCTTTCAATGTGGGCACTTCATCATGTCATTTTTCTGAAATTTGCATTTGTCTTAATTTTCAGACTCTTGAAATTGGAAAAGAAGGCCAAAAAACCTATAAAAAAAAAAAAAAAAAAAAAAAAAAGACGAACAATGTTTTAAGTCTTAGAGACCGACACGCCATTAAGTCTTGTTTAAATGTATTTTCTTCTTGCACAGAATAAGTATATTAAAAAAATATTAATCTCAAAAAGCATCTTGTAAAACATAATTTTGAAGTACTAATTCAAATAAAATCAAGATGTCACCAACACGTTTGTTTTTAAATATGAAGTAAGTAAATAAAAAAGAAATAATCACGATTACATCATAATTAAAAAGTCAATATTACCTATGAACTCCTAACTTAAATTTTAAATTACTATAATATCTCAAACTTAGGTTGTGTCTTTTTCAATGAGTTGTGACTTTTTCGATAAGTTGTGAATTTTTTTGAAGGGTTGTATTTTTTTATGAGTTGTGACTTTTCTAAAGAGTTGTGACTGTTTCAATAAGTTGTGAATTTTCCAAAGCGTTGTGACTTTTCTAGAAGGTCATGCATTTTCAGATAAGACATATAAAAAACTTGTTCATACTACCCTTTGTTGAAATAGAGGGGTTTCCTCTCATTTTTCAACAACAATTTTTTTTAGTCTTCTACTCTTCCTCTTCTTGTATTTTATAAAAATTTCGTGTGATTTATTGATGTTGAGTGAGTTCGAAGTTTAGCGGAAAATAAGGTACTACTATTCTGATGAAGTAAATCATTCTATCCTAAGATGGTATATTCCATAATCTCGAGTACTTGAGGAAAATAATTTTGATGATATAATAATTATATTTTTACTTTACATATGCATTAGTATGTAATATTCCAATATATGAAGTTAACATGATATAGTCTAAATTTATTTGTTTTTGTTAATAATTTCTCTTGTGATGTAGATGTAGATATATGTTTCTGAAAAACTTTTTCCAAAATTGTTGGACGTCTCAAAAGTTAGATAATTCTCACGATTTGTTTTTTTGATGCTCAAGACAAAAAAAAAATGATTGTATTTATCAATGCTATCTATGTGATTTGGATTGTCAGGAAGTTTGCTTCAAAATAGTAATTAATATAAAAACACTGCCCTTTTGTTTTACTTATGTGCTATTTCTTAAATTCCAGTATTTTAGACGAAAAAAAGTCTATATAACTTGTAACAATACCAGTTGAACTTTGTATTAGTTTAATCTATTCTATTTTACCTTAAAAGTATGAACTACTAACTTGAATGTTAAATTACTATAATATCCCTAACTTAGGTTGTGTCTTTTTCGATGAGTTGTGACTTTTCCGATAAGTTGTAACTTTTTTCAAAGGGTTGTTATTTTTCAATAGGTTGTGACTTTTCCAAAGAGTTGTCGCCGTTTCAATAAGTTACGACTTTTTCAAATGGTTGTGACTTCTCTGAAAGGTCATGCCTTTTCAGATAAGACACAAAAACACTTGTTCATACTACCTTTCGTTGATTGTAAATAGAGGGGTTTCCTCTCATATTTCAACAATGATTTTTTTTAATCTTCTACTCTTCTTCTTCTTCTTTTATTTTATAAAAGTTTCATTTGATTTATTGACGTTGAGTAAGTCCGAAGCTTAGCGGAATATGAGGTACCACTACTCTGATTAAGTAAATCATTCTATCCTAAGAAGGTATATTTCATAATTTCGAGTACTTGAGGAAAATAATTTTGATGATATAATAATTATATTTTTACTTAACATATATATTTGTATGTAATGTTCCAATATATGAAGTTAGCATGATGTAGTCTAAATTCATTTGTTTTTGTTAACAATTTCTCTTGTGATGTAGATATATGCTTCTGAATAACTTATTCCAAAATTATTAGACTTCTCAAGAGTAAGATAATTGTCACGATTTATTTTTTTGATGCTCAAGATAAAAAATGATTTATTTATCAATGCTACCTATGTGATTTGGATTGTCACGAAGTTTGCAATAAAATAGTTATTACTATATAAGCCCTTTTGTTTTACTTATTTACTATTTCTTAAATTTCAGTAGTTTAGATGAAGAAAAGTTCATATGACTTGTAATAATGTCAGTTGAAGTTTGTATTAGTTAAAGTTTTATTATTTATTTAATAACTAAATTTTATGAGATAAATATTTTTATTAATGCATATATATATATATATATATATATATATATATATATATATATCATGAATGCATTATCAAGCTAACAAGATCTTTTAATTTCAAAATATATTATTTTATAATGTTCTGAATTCTTTTTTTTTTTTAAAAAAACATAAAACAAATCTGAAAATATGTGGATAGATATGAATCATTTGAAATTTATCATTTACAAAATAAATTTTATATTCAGTAATATGGAATAACCACTTTCATGTTGTCCCTACACTAAATTAAAATCTAATAACTATAAAAAAAAAATTGGAACATTAATTAAAAGTCCTATTTATTTACAAAAGTATAAGATTTATTAGAAATGCAGCTATTGCACATTAATTCTTTAGTTATAACATTATAAATTTTTATAGTTATTACTAATTATTGCAAACGTTATTCACTCTCTTTTACATTCTTTAGTTATAATATTATGAATTCTCATAGTTATTACATTAATTATATCTTTCATCTTTCCTTAGGTTAACCTTTGACCAATCAAAAAAAAAAAATTAATATAGCAAAATAGTTCTAAAAAAATACATCTAAAAAGTTTAACGTGAAATTCACCTTCAAAGCACATCTTGTTAGATGACAAGAAAATTGCACAACAAATATCATCTATAAGGTAATATTAGTAGCATACGACAAATTACATGATTGAACCTCATCAAATTGAAATAAATATATATTTATTGCATTTAACTAATAAAATATTTTATTGACTATCTTCATAGGTTCGGGTGAATAAAAATATATATGACGATCCACATTGAACATTCACAAAAGAATCTGCAATATTATATTGTACAAAATTTATTATTCAAATTTTCACTTAAATAAGCAATAATATTTACTATAGCATATATTTTCTGAATTAGTAATCACGTGCAAAAATTAGTATTATTAAAATACATCAAACTATCAATATGCAAGTGTATGTCTCTCTGTTCTAAACTACATATATTCCAAATAAATATTATTATATTAATATGGACTATCATTACTCTCAAATTTATTACACATTAAAATTAGGATAAATAACTTACTATTTTATAGAGAAATATTGTATATTGTAATTGACAAAATTATTACATTAAATATACAAAAAAAAAAAAAAAAAAAGATTGTCCAACGATTCCCTCTATCAGTTGAAAATCATTTTTTGTTGCCTTTGATACACAAAGTGTAAAGCTTTATAGTAGCATCATGTCCTTGGATGATGCACCTTGTATTTGGAGAAATAACTATTTAAAATATACTAAAATAAGCAACAATAAGCTAGTGTTTGGTCATAGATTTCCAAATATTTTTGGTAATATTTGGGTGAAAATTGGGTGAAATTTCACCATGTGTTTGGCCATAGTAGTTGGGAAATATATTTAAATTTTTTTAAGAAATATGATTTATACCCATAGGTTTTAAAAACTATCAAAACTAACCATATAAGTTTGTATTGCATAGCACATGATTTTGTTACCCTAAGCCAATTATTATTATTTTCATCAACAATTATATCATCACTTTCATATTCACTGTATATTCCATCACTACGTTGATGTTCACGTAAAAAAATTATGCAAAATAATGCAAACAACTACTATAGCTAGAGGATGTTCTTGTAAAAGATAAAAGTTTGGTGTCAAATTTGAATTATTAAAACTTCCCAAATAATGAGATTTGACCCAAAAACTAGTTTTTTCTAGAATTTGGGAATTTGGATTATTTGCCAAAAATATTTGCCAAATAATGACAAATTGTATGAACAAACACTATTTGCCAATTTTTCCCCCAAATTTTACTTGGGAAATCTATGGCCAAACGAGCCCTAAGTATATTTATACATATATTTGTAAATCATTTAAACTTCTACTTTACCAAACTAATTTGATTATCTCTTGATGAATCTTTGCCACCATCATTGAACTTTATTCTTCATATTTTGATGAATTTGTACCAAATTAATTTGACCATTTCTTTTGGTGAATCTTATATACTGTCTTTAAATTTTCTTATCTTCTTAATAAACATGTCTAATCACTTTTTCGACTAGCTATAAACTTCAACCCCCCTTCTTACTACCCTTTCAGAAGGTGAGGCAGAAGGATTGAGATTCTCGTTTGACTATTATAACATAAGAAGAAATGTTGAAGAATGTATCTATAATCTTTATCAAAGTGATGACCATAAATTATCACATCACCTATTTTGTGTCATCTCTTAACAACATGAATGATGAAGAAAATGAAGAAACAAAATTTAAAAAGAGAATATATTGACTAAAAACAAAGAAGGGGAAAATGGATTTGAGTTGCTAACAATTCCATGGAGGATTGTTATTCATAAATTGATTAGTCATGAAAATTCAAGTAGAAGGAAGTTGAGAAGATATGATATTTAAGTAGAGAATATAAATAGATAGAGATTTTTTTATAACTCATGAGACATTATTAGATATAGTTAATTATTAAATGAATAATTATTAATGAAATCAATGATGGAAAAAAATTGAAAAAAAAAAAGAGAAAAGATGAATATGAATGGTGGTAGTATCACATAACCTTGTCTATATGTAGGTTTATTATATATAGATTTACTGTAGGACACTCAAAGATTAGGCTAAAGCTCCAACCCAAGCCTATTGCCCATCAGTGTGCCATATCAAAAACACTTCCTCTGGGACAAACATACACAACTTTTAATAATATAGAAAACTATGCTTAATATTCTCCTGTCACATTTCTTTTATTAGCTCTTGTCATATCGATAGAACACAATAAGATTGTGTCAACACAACCCCCCTCAACGAGGCATCGTCTAACAACATCTCATTCTATTCCTATTCAACCAGTAGCTAAATTTCCAGTACATTTCAAAATTACTAGCACCAAAAAATGACATTAGCCATAAATGCCAAAACAAAATTACAAATG
Source organism: Solanum bulbocastanum (assembly GCA_037074985.1). Lineage (NCBI taxonomy): Eukaryota > Viridiplantae > Streptophyta > Magnoliopsida > Solanales > Solanaceae > Solanum > Solanum bulbocastanum. The sequence continues at coordinate 33,818,318 of CM073597.1, read as the reverse complement.
AATTCCTTCTCAACAAACCCCAGCCCAAGCGAAGCCACTGCACTGCTTTTCAAGAAAAATACAAAGGAAAAAAGAAAACCCCGTAGTTCATAGCTAGGTTGCCTACAACTAATCAGCAGCCATAAAAGGGTCTGTATCACCCAGATCAGCCATTAATGATTCCAAGTCTGCTACATCTTCATCTTCTTGGGCAAAGTAAGTGGGAAATGGAAGCGTTAATATATCTGGTTTCTTGTACACAGAATCTTTGATGAACACAAAGTTACCTTCTGCTCCTGGAACCTGTAAAGGAACATTTAAGTAACAGGCTGAGTTATCAACCGAAAGAACTGCCATCATACTAAAGAAACTTATTTACCAGATCAAAACAGTTTTGTTACAGTCCTATGTAAGAGATCTAAATCACGCTTTTCTCCAAATTCACAGTTCCAAGAAGGTAAAGTGAACCGCACTGGTTGTCAAATAACTGCAGACTGTTTCAGTTTTTAGATAGGTAACTAATATTCATTAGATAGCACATGGGAGAGGTCAAATTTTTTTACAAGGTTAATTTCATCAATAAAGTACCTAGAGGACTCAACAACAGAGGGGAGAGGTTTATTATGTTGATTGCCAACGGTAACTATCAACTCCGGAGTAATTTGCAATTTGCACCCCTAATGTATGCTCTCTTTTGTGACTTACACCTTATCCTATCATTGTTAATGATTTACACCCTAATGTCCTTAGTTCTTTGCAAAATATTAAAAAGTCTCATTTTTTAATTCTCAGTGACATTTAATATTGCTTTTATTTTTAATTTAAATCACTTTTTATTTTTCTTAATCCGTGCAAAATAATTTAAAAAGGAGACTTCTCTTTTTTATACTTTTGCAAAAAAACTAAGGAAATTAGGGTGCAAATCATTAGAAATCATACGATAAGGTGTAAGTCACAAAAAGAACACATACATTAGCGGTGCAAATTGCAAATTACTCATCAACTCTATCTCTCAAGTTACAATGCTATTCTAGTCAAGACAAGTTTGAATGCATAGAATTTCATATGAGAGATTGCACAAAAGGAGAATTGTATTTAAACAAACACACTGATAAGTTTCATATCCACTCCAAGTTTAGAAAGAAACAAAGAGGATATTCAAAATCTTGCCTGGCCTTTGACCCACATCAAGTTTCTGGCAGGATCAATCTTGTAGACCCAAACATTTTTAACAGTTCGTTGCACTCCACCCATGCGCCCAGGCATCTTTTTCCCTTTAAATACCTATTAAGGGGGAAAAAATACAAATGTAAGAAGAAGCTTGTAACATGAACTAGATTACCCAATGGCATTTTCCAAAAGCAACTGTTCGTTTAGTTCAAATCACATGCTCAGCAGAATCAGTTAATCATAGAAACTTTGGGTGATTATCAAATGCAACTTCAGCAATGCAAGTTATCTGCCTCAGATGAGAGGTTAAAGCTCCCAACTAATTTAGAACGTCACAGGCTATTGTCTATACTATAGACCACAAGGGGTCAAACTCAATGACATGATGGAGGATTGCATTAGCATACTTCTAGAAGTGGCCTATAGTGTATTAGAAGTAATCTGGCAAAGAAATTCATAGAAACAAGAAATAATTGTTACTCCATAAGTGCTTTTTTGTAAACTCAATCTGCCCCAAAAAAGTGTGTAAGGGGTGGGGGTTTAAAAAATCTGTAAGACCATGAAAGTTCAAATTTATTGTTAACACACCCTTGATGTATAAAACTCAACTTTTGATTGAAACAAGCCCAATATCTGGTATTAACAACTCACTACACTGCTATTTTCATGGATGTTTCAATAGTCCCCACAAAAATCTCAGTAAATGAACTTTGTCCATGACATTGTGGATGAGCATGTTTTGGCACTTGTAAGCGGTAAAATTAGTTTCTTCTTAGTTGTTTTTCTCTTTCTCCATAATTTTATAGTTGGAAAGCAATCAGAAAATTGGAAAGGTGGGATCAAAATGACAAAGAGGAGATGAAGGATTTAACAGCTCAAGAGAATAAACGGAGAAGTCCTTACCAAAAAGAAAATAGAGAAGAAGAGTATTCAAATTTCATTTTTGTGCAATTAACATGAGTTCGCCTGGCCTCAGTGAGATAAGCCACATAACCTGCTTAAAGCATCTATAATGCAGCTTTTTGACATAAGTTAAAAGTTCTTCTATTGAGTAGTCACTACTTCCACTACTGAATGATTTATACAGTCACTACACACAATTTGATCCAATCCATTTCAATAAACAGATGTGTCTAGGAGGTCAAATGTGCAATACCAAGTATTTTCCAAAAGAAAAGCAGCATAGAATACGAATTATAAACCAGGGGATTATGACAAACAACAAAAGTCTAGAAGAGAAACAAAATGGACTGTCTTCTTTTTTTAATCAAGTAAAAGTATTTCCATTCATAAACATGGCCAGAAATCTGACCGTATATACAAGGGGTATACCAAAAAGTAAAGAATCGACAAAAGGACACGATTCTCTTCAAACTCCATCCAATCATCTATACAAAAAGGAACTTTATGGGTGGTGCACCAAAAGAAAATAAGGGGTCGGAAACTACTCCTCAACGGATTAAAAATCGACTCTACACCCTTAGAAGCTATCCTATTTCTCTCCCTCCATTCAACCCACATCAATGCAAGAGGAACCACATTCCATGCCCAACATCTTCTTCTCCTCCTCCTCACGCTCTTCCAACATAACATCAATTCTTTCACAGTTATTTGGCATTACCCAAGAAATTTTAAACCACAAACATATTAGCAATTTAGAAGAAGATGATCCACTTCCTTGCCTGTCTTCTTGCGCATGAAACACCAGTTGACACAAACAATCCTCTTTCTAAGGTTTCCACAGTCAAAACCACCCTCTAGTAGCTAGCCAAGTGATAAAAAAACACCTATCGCAACACCAGTATAACTAATTAGAGAGGACCCTCAACCTTTTACAAAAATTAAGAATTTATGAAGCACAAATGGTTTCTTATAAAGTTCTTTTAAATCTGTCTGATTGAGATGTCCATATTTCGAAAGGATAATGTTTCTTCCTTTTGGTGATTCCAAGTCTTGACAATAAATAACTAGTTAGAGAGGACTCAAAACTAGATCTGACATTCACTCACATCAATTAAGATTTGAAAACATAATCATGTTGACCCCATGAAAAATATAGAATGTTCAGCAGATACTATCATGGGGTGACATTCAGAAGACTTTAAATTGCTATTTCTAAATAGTAGGTGCAAGGGGTAGAATCTTCAATTGTGTTGGTGTTGGAAAGGCGAGTTGTTTATATAAAACTATAGTTCCAAGATAACTTTTTCCATCTGTCTACATCTCCAAGTTTACTTCATTTTGTAATTTCCAACATTCTATGTGGCCACAGCTATTTCTTTTTGTTAAATAATGACAAAAAGTCCCACATCGGTGGTTAATAAGATGGGTGGACTCCTTATAAGGTTTGGGCAATCCTCCTACCTTTGAGATAGTTTTTGGGGTGTGAGTTAGGCCTAAGACCTAACTTAACATGGTATCAGAGCAGGGCCCGTCTCATCCAATGTTGGGGCCCCCAAAATCAAAATTGCCCACGCATCAGATGCTAAGCATTGGGCGTGAGGTGGGGTGTTAAAGAATGACAAAAAGTCTCACACTAGTGGTTAATGAGATGGGTGGACTCCTTACGAGGCTTGAGCAATCTTCCTCCCTTTGAGCTAGCTTTTGGCGTGTTAGGCCTAAGACCTAATTTAACACTTTTTATAGCAGGATTCACCCTTACTCAATGGAAGTACATTCTTCTCCCAACAACCACAAAGGTGTTAGCTTGCTTCCACTGTTGGAGGTAGGTGAAAGGTCATGCAACTAAGGAAATTCAAGCATTCAACTTTCCTTCTCATTCATTAATTAAAAAGCATAAGGTTTAAGAAAATCACATAAACTAGGCATAGAAGAGGATGCTTCCTTATTCAATTAGGTATATCAAAAGCTGCAAAAAAGCTCAAAACAGAGAACCCAATATCAGTTGAGAAGGAGGATCATTAAATATTGAACACCAATTTAGGTGAATAGATGATAAGATTCTTCTGTAGGGGGTCCTTATCTATAAGCGAAATTCATTTAAGAATTCCCCTTTCTATAATAAAAAATTGGTTCAAAATTGGATTATACTTCGAGGAAGGTCCATCTCAAAATAATATGTAAACAACCTCTAGAACTAGGAAATCTCTTTAGATTGAATAACTGTTTTCTTGTTCTAAATGGGTGTACGATTCCGTTGCTAATTGGAACATACTCCATCCCAAAGAATTGATCTGATGGAATGAAAAGAACGATTGTCAATGAAGGTCACAATACGTACTTTTCAAACATAATCCCCAGCATAAGAGAATTCCACATGTGACTCCCCATTAAACTCCATTAAGGACTTGGCGGTTTGTGTCTCACTTTAGCCCACTCCATTTACTGGGCCCAAAGATATTTCTCCTAAGACCTGGCCTAAATATCTTCTTTTAGTTAAGTAAGCTACATGGTCCCCACCCTTCCAGATAGACGCATGTCGGTCATCACATGTCACCATACCTTTTTTCCTAACTGTTCCTCATTAGTATCGCTCCTCCTTATGCCCGGTGGATTTTTTTCAACTATCCATTGGGTAAAAGAAATTTTTAAAGCTTCCTCTCCCGTGGCTATTCTCATCGAAACCTCTGTCCAAAGTTGCACAATGAACAAGACATTTTTATCGTCACCTCCTTCAGAATGTTGGCCCCATCCCCGCGAACTTTGATCCTAGCCCATTTGACGTGATTTCGCAATGTGGTTTTTTCCTCTGTTTCAGCCCAACCACTGCAGTGTTCTCCGATGATCTTAAAAGTTTTCTTGGATCAAAGTTGAAGAGGGAGGCCAACGATCCTTACCCATGTCGTTTTGGGTCTTTTCATTAAATCAGATGTTCCTACAGATGGATTCCACCATCAAAGCTTTCCTGGGGGCTTTCATTCAGATCCAGTCTCCTTCGATGACTTGCTCTGCTATGAGCTTCCATGAGAACTCAAATAAAGAGTCCATTCCCCATTTCGCATATGTTTAATCCATGAGCTTGGTTCCAATGATTGCTAGCCCACCTTCTAATTTGAGAGAGATTGCAGAAGCATTAAAGGCTCCCACGAAACTCCTCTTCAAAACCTCAATTTGGTCTATTTGGGAGTCATTAATGATGATGATTCGTCGGCCTTTGATTGCATAGTTTGTTTCTGTTTTTACCCCATTTCTATTCTCCCATTTAAGACTCCTAACTACCTCTGCATACGGAATATTGCTATCAGATATCCTGATTCCTCGATGTTATTCCTCATATTGTGGTTACTGATGAACGTGGCCACCTTTTCTACAATATCCACCCAGCCAGAATTACTCAACAATTTTGGAATGATAAGAATTGATCTCATTCCCCTCACGTTTATCAGACTGATGTAACATCCAAACTTGTGTTAAAGCTATGGAAATCTCTGCCAGTGTCTCAGTATTCCTCCATCATCTAACAATGTTTACTTTCACTTTGGATGCTTCTTTTATGATCTGCACTATCCATTCCATCAATCTTTTGTTGAAGGAGGTCCTGGTGATGGAATTTCTACTCCTTTTAATCCACTAATACCACACTTCTGTTGTTCCTGAGACTTTCTCAAGGTCATACGATTTGAATCCTTCTGCAAAGTACATGGTGTTCTCCATTTTTCATGGGGGAGAAAGAAGAAAGAGAGGAGAAAGAAAGGTTAGGATTCCGGTGATCAAAAGGACCACTATAGGTGGTGAGAGAGGTTGGTTGGCAGAGGGAATTTTAAATTCTATTGGGATACGGCATGGGAACATTTTTTACCAATTCCTCTTTTTACCAAAAAGGTTACTTTGTCAAAGACATCTTGAAGCGCATGAAATTTGACCGCTCCAAGTTAAGAAGTTATAGCACATTGGAAGAGTATACAAATGGAAATCTTAGCGTGTGTTCAAACAAAAGTTTATAGGAACTTTCTGGATGTGAAAAATTTTACGCTCCAACGCCTCAAAATTCTAGTTCTTACTCTACCATGAACAATGTTCTCCCCCCCTCCCCCTGCCCACATTAATGTATCATCCATCAAACTCAAATTCAAGACTTCACCAATTTCATTTTTTTTATCAGAAATGGTAAAATTTAACTACATCAAAATCGCCAAGCTGTTACATAGATGTGTATAATTACATAAACGAAGAACTTGGTTCCTTTATTGCACATGTAAGGAACTAAGGAAACATATCAACCTATCTGCATCCTTTACATAAAAAATTTAACCAAAAGTCCAAAGTTGATATACATTTATTACAACTAAAATTGATATACATTTATATTTGTACTTTAGAATGTTTTCCTTCTTACCCACAAAAATTATCTGATTTCTTTCATTCCTGATCGGCCACCAAGTATCTGCTAGTATGGAAGACCATATAGCCATGAGCCCATGACGTTCCTCCTCAATCCTTTCATGTGCCAGCTACTGATAAACTCTAATGACATGCTCCAATTAATGCCTAAGCTGCTGAAGAACATACTCCAGAGATTTCACCAAGTTCATATCCCTCATTTTCATATTTATTTTTGTTGAATCATATCCCTCATCTTCGTTTCGCTAGTAAAAACCCACCAACCCCCATATTATCTAGAGCTATTTGCACTATCTTTTATCAATATTTACAAATTGTAAGCAGCCCATAAAACATTTAATAGTGACAATGTATTTTATTTTACATTATGGAGGAAATAATAGAAAGGGAGGAGAAACACAACTAAGCTATGTTTAACAAGTTATCGCTAGAACATTTTTTAAAACTTCCACTGAAACATCATTTAGTTATTAGTTCACAGTATCTACTTTTCCTTCAAACAAGTAGCCAAAAATTGCAATTTGATAACAGATTCACTCATATATCATGTTTAAAACAATTACAAGGACATACCAAGCATGCTATCAGAATATAAATAGATATAAGGTAGACCAAATGAGAAGCGTGGCAAGTGCCAACATATGAAATTGTATAAATAAAACTCATGCACTATAGCTTGCAGGAAAAAATAAAGGAAAAAGAGGAGGTAATATCTACCTTTCCTGGAGCATCTCTTTGCCCTGTAGAACCAATACTTCTATGGGATAATGAAGCACCATGTGACGCAGGCATACCTTTAAACCCCCATCTTTTCATCCCACCCTACACACATTGAAACTCCCCATCTTTAGTACAGTTCATAGAATTAGATATATCCAATGAGAGAAAGATAATACTCAGAGTTCATTTTGCATAATAAGAGGTGGAAAGTAGAAAGGTGGTGCACTTTTGTTCCACAAATAAAACAATCTTTCTCTTTCTACCATTAGTTAAGGCTTAGAGAGTTCATATTCAATATATATAACAATAGCAAGCAATAATGCTTTCTGATTAACTGCCATGAACATAAGGATATGTTTAATAAGAAAAAAAATTGAAAATTTCAAGTTCTCTTTAGGTTGGTTTATAAAAAATTCAACAAAGTGCGAAGACATGGTCCCAAAAGACAGTTTGAGATCAAAATAGGAGTAATCCTCATCAAAGAATTTCACTGGTGCTCATTGTCCAAAGGTAGAAGTCAACACACCAGCTCCTACCAACAACCACAAGCAAGGGCGTATATAAGGGGGTTTCCCCGGGTGCACATGAACTCATGTTCCCCTTCCAAGATCATATATAGTAGTGTCATGTTTTGTAAGAAATAATATAGATGTGTGAACCCACAATTGAAGTATCATATAATGCGGTGATTGAGTTCTTTCTTTAATCTTTCAAAATTTTCAAGTTTGTCAATTGATTCAACTGATCTCAATACCTACGATACGGAATATTTATATCCATTTTCCTGTAATAATGCACCAATTATCTCGAAATCCTAGATACGCCTCCGACCACAAGGCTGTGGCCTAGTGGTCAATGAAATGGTTGAGAACCATGTAGTTTCAAGTTCAAATCCTAATGGAGACAAAAAAACAATATGTGATTCATTCCATTTGTCCTAGCCTTGATGAACAAGAGTTACATGATACTTGTTGCTAGTGGGAGGTAGCATCAAAAAAAGAAAGTTTTTTTGATGTATTTGTATTACCGGTTTTAACCATAATTGCGTAACTCTACATGAAAAAAACATTCATCACAATTTCACAATCATAACATAAATAATATTTCTCACAATTTTGTTAAATCCAATTACTTTTTTATAACCTAATTACGATTAACCATGATTCTCTAATATTTTTTTAATCAAAATCAGTAGTTTATAATTATTAATTTAGAAAGCAACTTAGCTCCTGCTTGGCCATAGATTTTGGAGTACATTTTCAAAGAAAAATTGAAAACATTGTTTGATCATGAAATTTGGTCAAGTTGTGAAAATTTATCTTCAAAAAGATTTCAAGTTCAAAATATTGGCCTAGACTAGTTTTTGGGTGAATTTCACTTCCACTCACAAAACTTCAAAAAAAATCCAAATAAAATGCATGAAAACACAACTTCAAACTCCAAAAACTATTTTTCACAACTTCAAAAGCTCATTTTTCTCAAGTTTCAACTAAATCTAAGGCCAAATGAGCTTAATCTCTGTCTGAAGCTAGACATCTTAATGAACTGTCTGAAGACATAATAATATTGCATCAAAGAGGGTCAATAAGTTAAGGACAAATGAGTACTTTCATATGCATTTTCCACGTGTATTTTTTACTTGTATGGATCTAAATTTGTTATTATTTAAGAAAGGTACCTAGTAAACAAATTATTTAAGAACTCTCTAGTTAACCAAAAAAAATACTTTCCCTTTCAGTTTATTTTTGGCTAACCCATTTCACCATACTTCTAATAAATAATCCCTATCTGAACTTTGTGCAATGCTTCATTGGACTACTTGGATAAAGACTGATTTCAAGGAGTACATATGACTCTAGATAAGTTCAAATTTCTACTAATTTCAGAAATGTAGTTGTGGTCCACAAAAAACTTTGAGTATCTTCTGGATAAGACTAGTGTCGAGTGGTTGAGAGCCAGTTTGATTTTATGTTAGGGCAGCTTGTATATATTGATCATGAACATGAGAGTGGCACCTCTTTGTTGCATAATTATGCCTTAATGTCTTCTGGAGTCTATAAAACAATTAGCAATTCTACTTACTCCTTTTAAATAGAGATATCTGGAAAGAAGCAGATGGCACAGTCAAGAACCAATGACATGAAACCTTAACATTATACTAGCACAAAGGTATGAAGGGACTTCGAAGATGCCACGTGCGAGAAGCCTTTTAGTCAATACAGTAGAATCTAAACAGTAAAGAACAGGGGATAAAATATTTCGGCAAGGGGAAAGCTGCTTATATAGAGCATTAACCCTTTTTCCATTTAATATCTTATAGTACGGTAAACATAACAGGTACAAAGAGCAATCAGTAAGACTAATCAAAGAATAAACACAACAAGATTACTCTTAACCTGAAAACCTTTCCCTCTTGTAATTCCAGCAACATCCACATACTGACCCGGAACAAAATGGCGGACAGTGATGCTTGTTCCAACAGGAAGAAGTGCATCTTCGGTAACAGGAAACTCCTTCAACTTTCTCTTCATGGGCACACCTTGTGCTCTAAAATGACCTACCTCAGGTTTTGTCAAATGCTTCTCCTTTTTGTGAGCACATCCAATCTAACTACCACCATAATAAAAATCAAGTAAACCACAGCACAACACAGCACAAGGAGTAATTCATAGTCCTCAAAGCCATTCATTTAATCAAGTTCTTTAATTTCTGCTTTTTGCCAATCAGTAAATAACTTGTTCAACCAATATCAAGTGTAAAGGCCACAAAATTTTCCATTCTCAGGCTTGAAAACACGTTCACATGAACATGGTCCTCACAACTATTACTAGTTTACTACCAAGCAATAATTACAAAAAGTAACAGAACTCTTTCAGTGATGCTTGTGAATTACGGGTCCAAATTAATTAGTGATGGTTGAAGATTAGCATATCTTACCCTAACAAAAAATTCGTTTTCAGGGGAATCCAGCCAGCAAATCAGTTTTAGAGAGCCCTTCTTTTATTTTTACATTTTATAGGATAGGATAAAGATTCAGTGTTCAAGAAGAACCTGTAGTGCAGTTATGCCTTCTTTTTCGGGGGTTTTGACCTGGGAAACAATGTTATCGTCTAACCAAAGGATGGTGATGGGAACGCGTTCCCCCCATTTGTCCCATAGAGCTGTCATTCCACATTTGACGGCTATTGCTCCTGTACGCTTGGAGTTTGATCTCATAATTCCAGGTTTTCCTTCAATAATCCGAGTCCTTAGTTCCTCCACTTGGCTACTGCAAGCACTGAAGGTTCTGCACTGAGTTTCCGAAGCTGTTAAAGAGAGAAGGATGCGGAGATGAGAAATGCGGCTTCTCGATGCGGCGGCCGCCATTGAGGAGCTCACTTCACCTCCCTCTTTATTGTCCTACACAAATTGATGGGTTGTTATTACTGGAAACTGCAAAGGAAGAAGATGGAGAAGACGAACAGGGTTTTGCTGATGCTCCTTTTTGCCGTAGGGTTTTAGACGTTAGACAATGTTGGTGTATTAATTTTATTAAATAATAGATAGAAGATATATTTTATAGTATCATTGTTATGATCATAAAGATTAAGGGCTCGCTTGGTGTGAGTGATTAGAAATAATAGTGACGCCTTCTCTCAGGCTAGCAGTCTTCTACTTCTAGTTGACTGCTCTATGATGGGCTTCCCTCTTTCCTTGGCTCTGCTCGCTCGTCTTAAGGGCGTGAATGTGTAGATCAAGGAAGAAGGGTGGGATAGCGCCCGATTGATTGAGCGTCTTACAGCCCGTCATGCAAGCTAGCAAAACCAGCGTAGAAGCAGCCCCCGGATCCACGCAGGGTACTTCAAAGGAGGTTATCTTTAACCTACTGCTCAACAATTCCAAATCGAAATTTGAAATCTTTATTGGACCGTGATGGCCAGCTAAAACTTAACGGGGTTGAAGCATTTTCTTGGGGATTCGAATCGCCTACTTTTCCCCTTCTTTTCCCGGTTAGCTCTAGCCCTAGTAGAGGTCCGAGTAGACTAGACTACTAAGGGCCAGCGTCCAAGGACCTGCCAGACTGCTGATCTTACTTAAGCACTCGACGTCACAAATAACAATAAGAAGGGTAAGGGGATAAGGAATTAATGATGGGATAAAAAAATATGATGTTGTTTGGTTGGCAAGTCCGGGATATCTTATCTTGGGATTCAAATCAGTACCGGGATAAGTTATCCCTCCCCATGGATGGTATAGTAATCTCGGGATAACTTATCTCGGGATAAAATAGGTAAATGACAAATATGTGCCTTTAAATCCTTTTTATACATCATTTTTCACATTTATGTATATTTACATTTTTTTTTAATATCATGTATAATAATATTTACTACTCCTTATTTTTATGATAATTATACATATTTTTCTATTAAAAAATTATACTATATAAATATAATTTTTTATTTATGAATTTATTTGACTAATTCTTATGTTTATTTTATTTTGATTTCTCATAAATTTTCTTCTCTTTAATAAACTTAAGAGGGAAGTTCTACTTTTAAGCTAAATAAGAAAAAAAAAGGTTACATTTTTAAATACACATGGTACTTATCATGGGAATACATAAACAAAAATATTTAAGTTAAATAAAATAAAAAAATTTATTTTAAAAAATAAATAACTAAAGCTCACAAAGAAAAATTTAAAAAGTTTAAATAAAGTAAAGGGTAATTTTGTAAACAAACAACTTGTTCTTAAAATTTATCAATAGATATTATTTTGAATATAACAAATTAAATACTCAATAAGAAATAATCTCAGAACAACTTATCCCATCACAACTAATCTCAATATAACTTATCCCAACATAACTTATCCCATCATAACTCATATTCAAACCAAACGACCCCTAAAAGTCTTGCAATATCTTTATTATTATATGACTATAATATGAAATATCAAATAATGTGATATACTTATCAATTATTTTAGAAATTATAACAATAAAAAGTTGTTAGAGTAATGAAAATAAAAATTATTAAGATTTGATTTTTATGTGTCATAGAGTGTATAAATAAGTGTATATAATATTTGAACTTTTTTTTTTGCTTTGTTAGAATATAATTTGATTGCTTTCATAATTTTATCCTTGTAAAAAATATTTTAAAAAGCAAAAAAATAAACAATGTAAAGAAAAGGTCTTAGAAAAAGTTTCTAGCTTTTATACTTTTTTATTCGTTTATTTTCCTTAGAAAAAGGTGTGACTATATTTCACTTATGATTCACACGAGATACATTTATAAGCAATATGTTGTTAATAAGTAATTTCTTATTAAAAAAAACATAGTTCTTTTGAATATTTGAGTTTCCACCATTCACATATTTTAGATAATAAAATTAATATTCTTACGCAAGTGAGATATTAAAAAATATAATGAAATTTCTCCATGTTAGCCCGTTTGGTTTAACTTTAAAAAAGCAGCTTTTAAGTTAAAAATAAAAAGTCAAACTGAAATGATTTTTAAGTCAAAAAATAAATAGTAGGGAGACCTACTTTTGGTTTTTGACTTATTTTAATTCATATTAAACTTATTCTAAGTCATATTAAACTTATTCTAAGTCATTTTTTACCTTGCCAAACACTTTTCAACTTATTTTAAGTCATTTTTGACTTATTTTAAATTATTTTTTATATTTGTCAAACACTTTCAGAAGTTAAAAATTGGCTTAAAAGTAGATTTGATCAACTTTTAAGCCAATCCAAACACCCACTAATGTTGTCATTATTTGCTTTCAAAATAATCACTTTTTACAAATTTTAGATAATAAGTTTAAATAATATTCATAAGTGAAATTAAAGAGTAAGATATAATTTTGGACAATAGCATAAAACAATGTCAAAATTTTGAAATCACTTTTCGAAGAGAAAATCTTTATATGTGTGGAGGAGTTTCATCTACATGCTAAATTCATTCTTTATAAAAGAGGTTACAATATAACTTTAAATCTTGACTTCCTTGAAAAATTTAACACACCGCTTTCCTTCATTTTTATCACAAGAAAACTCGAACTCCCCCAACTCAAAAGGAACTACAACATGCTATTTTGATTTTGTCATCATATATGCTTCATTTTGAAAAATGAAATTGAATACCTAATAATTTTTTTCAAGTATTCCAAAATCTTGATTCATATTATAATATTTTACTGAAATACATGAAGTCATCAAAGGATTAAAATAACAATAAAACAAAAAAATAAAAAATAAAATAAAAAAACAAAAATAATATAATAAGAAAAAAAAGTTTACGAATACCCCTTTGAACAATGGCTTCCTTGAAAAAATGTAGCACAACACTTTCCTTTATTTTTATTACAAAATCAAGCTCCTACAACTAAAAAGAAATTATGTGAGAAACTACAAAATTAAGGAACTATGTATTCCAAAATCTTAATTCATATTAAAATATTCTACTACAATACATGAAGTCTTTAAAGGGTTAAAATTAAAATAAAACACAAAAATAAAAAATAAAATAAAAAAGCATAAATAATATAATAACAAAAAAAAAAAAGTTATGAATACCCCTTTGAACATTGGCTTCCTTGAAAAATGTAGCACACAACTTTCCTTCATTTTTATTATGAGAAAAGCAAGATCCTAGAACTCAAACGAAATTAAAAGAGGAACTACATATTCCAAAATTTTCATTCATAGTAAAATATTCTAATGCAATACATGAGGTCTTCAAAGAGTTAAAATCACAATAAAAGCAAAAAAATAAAAAAGTAAATAATATAATAACAAAACAAAGATTATGAATACCCCTTTTAACACAGGCTTCCTTGAAAAAATGTAGCACACCACTTTCCTTCATTTTTATCACAAGAAAACTCAAGCTCCTACAATTCAAAAGAAATTAAGAGAGGAACTATAAAATTAAAAAATTACGTGTTTTAAAATCTTGATTCATATTAAAATATTCTACTGAAATGCATGAAGTCTTCAAAGGGTTGAAATCATAATAAAAAAAAAAAGAGCATAAATAATATAATAACAAAAAAATTTACAAATACCCTTTGAACATTGGCTTCCTTGAAAAATGTGCACATCACTTTCCTTCATTTTGATTACAAGAAAACTCAAGATTCTACAACTCAAAAGAAATTAAGTGAGGAACTACAAAATTATGAGAATATTATGGAAATGAATGGATGGTTAAAAGGTTTGTAACCGATTCGAAATTATAATGACTAATAAGAATAACTCAATTTTGATAGAAATTTATCAAAATATAAGAAGTGTTATTTTTTAATGAATGAAAGAAATGTGTGATAAGGAAGAGGAGAGTTTTAGGAAAATATAATTAATAATACTAATGATGAAATTATAAAAAGAAGATATTTTTATTTATCTTAAAAAATTTATGACAAAAGATTGAATGAGATTGATTGAGATAAAAGTTAATGAAAAAAATGTTTTTGGTAGTAGAAAAGGTTTTTCTTTTATAGAAAATTATTATAGACATAAAAGGTAAAATGAAGAATTTAAGGAAAAGTAATAAATTATAATAATAGTGATGAGAAATGAAAAGTAATAAATTGTAGTAAGTAATGATGAGGAGAGATAAATAAGCTATTTTAAATATATTTTCCTTAATTTTATCATTTTAAAGATTTAAAAAATTCAAAAAATTAACAAAAAAGATTAAAAGCAATCTGAATTCCGACCAAAGAGAGGTGACACGTCACACTTTTATTATCCAGCTTTATATAAGGAAAGTAATAAATTGTAATAAATAGTGATGAGAAATGAAAGGTAATAAATTGTAGTGAGTAATGATGAGGAGAGATAAATAAGTTTTTTAAAATAAATTTTTCCCTTATTTTATCAGATTTTAGAGATTTAAAAAATTCAAAAGAAATTAAAAAAAGAGAAGATAAATTACAATCCTGTTCAAAGAGAGGTGTCATGTCACACTTTCATTATTCAGCTTTATATATATATACTAGTTTTGACTCACGTGCATTGCACGTGAATATCAAACTATGTACTACACTATTTTTAAAAAATAATTTAAATATTATTAAATAAAAAATTAAGTAAGCAATTATAAAATAACCGATAATGTATAAGTTACTATGAGTAGTGAATGTAAACTTTCTTATGATTACTATTGAAAGTTAGTCACTCTTAAAATCACTTAGTTATACTTCTTAAATTTAGGTTCTCCTCTCTGACCCATAGTGCATTACTTAGATATTATTGTATTGTTGGAGTTCTTACTTTTAATATAATAAACATAAATAAATAATTATATAAAATATATAAGATATAATAGATTGGATGTTTTTAATTGGAGTATTATATTGATTTAACATTCATGTTAGGGAGTTTTCAAGTTTCATTGAACTTAAGAGGAAAATAGAAAATATAAAAAAATCTTAGTTTTAAAATGTGAGGAAACCCCTCCAATTAAAGTTAATGAAGAAAGTAACAACCCTTCGAAAAGGTCATAACTCATCGGAAAAGTCACAACTCTTTGAAAAAGTCATAACCATTTAATGTGAAATGGTGTCTTTTCTTAATATGATATGATATGATAAAATATAATATAATATAGATAAATAAATATAATATAATATAAAATATAGAAGAGACACTGTAACGACATGTTCCTGTCATTATAGAAAAGCCATCGGGGAAAATTTTTGGGCCGAAAAACTTTTTGGTAGTAACTTGGGAATTCCTAGCCTAGTCCAAATTTGGATGAAATCGGAGTCAGTGAGGTCTAGGGAGATCTGGTAATGAGTGAGAGATCTAATTATGAATTTGATTGTATGAGTAGATAGCTAAAACGTTAAGGAACCTGCATGATTTTATGGAATAGAATTCGGGCGAGTAGAATTCTCGAAATTGATCTTAGCGTGAACGGGTAGTTTCTGAGTGTCATGGGTTGAAGGTGTGTTGTGAAATGGAGGTTTGAAACTCTAATTTTGACTCTCTATTTCGGTGTAGGTCGTTGTGGCGGGATTATTTCCGCTAGGGTGAGGTCGCTGTGGCGGGTTGGGTCTCGCTGTGGCAGGACAGTCGTGACTTAAGTAAAGAATAAACCCCAAAAACACCATTATTCTGCAATTTTCGTTCTTGAGAGATAAGAGATGAAGCAGGGCAAGTTATTTATAATTTTCCATCTCTTCTAGCACTAAAGGTTAAGGATTTTACTCCCCTAATCCATTTTTCGATCCGTAGAACTTGAATTCTTGGTTAAG
Organism: Solanum bulbocastanum; assembly: GCA_037074985.1. NCBI lineage: Eukaryota > Viridiplantae > Streptophyta > Magnoliopsida > Solanales > Solanaceae > Solanum > Solanum bulbocastanum. The sequence goes on along the minus strand of CM073597.1, from coordinate 33,801,896 downwards.
GGGAGGGCTTTGAACTGAAATTGATGGTGGGAAAAAGCCCTAGCTGCACCATAGGATCATGGGTTCGGTCTTGGGTTATTGAGTTTGCTATAATTCAGATAAATTAGTCCTTAATTATTGTTCCTTGCATTTAATTGATTATTTGTAGACCTAGAACAAGCGAAAAGAATCCGAAAAGGGAAGAATCAAGTTTTATAGGAGGATTCAAGCTTGGTTTAGAGGTATGTGATGGCTTGATTTCATGTTTGTGTGATGTATGCTAGTATTTGCTTCATTGTAATGCATATATGTATCCGAATGTTGGACTATTGATCACATCAAATACGAATGAGTCTGAATGAATGATTGTATGCCATGGATCAACATTTGATTGTATGATTATGAGAATGTACTTTGTGATTGTGATTGTGGCTTGTTGAATTGATCGGGTGTTACGTTCCAACACATTAACTGGGATTGGATGTCACATATCGACAAACACATTGAAATGGGTGTCACGTTCCGAGACACTAACTTGGATGTGTTACGATCCGGCACACTAACAGTTTGGGTATATGTTCCATATGAGGACCATTGACTTGTCATAGGTGCATATTGTTGAAAATGTGAAATGGAACATTGCTTTTAAAATGATAATTGATATTGTATTTGTTCGGTATATTGATGAGTCCAAGATTTGGGCTCATTTAGGGATTTATTTTGATAGTTTTAGTGTCCTCAAATGCCTAATTTATGCTATAAACTAATGTTAAAGCATTGATTTGCAAGTATATGAGCTAAGGAGCAAGGCAAGGACACTATTAGGCAAAAATGAGCAAAACAAGCTAAAGAAGTGGAGAAAGAGAGATCCTTGTGATCGCCAAGACCACTCGGCGAACCATCGAGTGGCTCTTTAGCTCGCTTAATGTTCCAGTGTGCCAGCCCTGGAAGAAGAAACCAAGTCGGCGACAGAATGGGCAGTCGACGAATCACCAATCGATTTCACGATAACAAGTTGGATCGCCCAAAGTTACAGAACTTGGGATGCTGAGGATAAATGCGAAATGGCGATGAAAGTGAGCAAATGACGGATCGACGAACCACTCGGCGAAGCACAACTTATCCCGCCGAGTGGACTTTTGAGCCAAAAAGTTGAAAAACTATAAATTGATTTTGGGAAGGAGTTTTGAGGGGTGGTTATCCAGATATTACAATTCCCTCTCAGATACCACAGTTCCATTCTAGATTAGAGTTTTTCTCTAAGTTTTTTGAGTGCTTATTGTAGAATTCTTGAGGATTTTGACTCGGGTCTTTGAATTGAACCTTTGGAAAACATTGAAAAGGCTTGGAGACTATTACCAGCTGATGGCTAATCAAATTGATAATTGTTTTTATCTTTTTATGATGTTTAGCTAAAACCTCAATTATTGGGGTGTGATCATGTGATTATGGGTTGAATTAGCTTATGAGTATTGACAATTACTAACTTAAATGCAATTTGAAGTGGGTTTAATCATTAGGTGAGTTTTAATTGATGAATTGTAGTTGTAAATGCAGTTCTAATTTTGTGTTCTTAGTTTGCTTGAGAGAGAGGTTTCGGAACCAAAGCTTTTGATTAGTGGTTTGTAGGTGTTGGGTTGATGTGGGTTCAGCTCGAGAGAGTGAATCCTAAACCCAATCCTACCCATCTAGCTCTAGAGATTAGATGAATTAAGGTGTGGGCTGTTCTTATTTGTTAAGATTGTTGATGTTTGAAATAAATCACTTGATTCGGGATAGTTGTTCGAGAGAAAGCTATTTCACTCATAGCTTAGCCTACCCAATGATATTTAACTATTTATTAGTAGTTTCAATTACTCATATAGCGAAATTTGCCTATAATCGATCACATCCCGAGAATTCCTATTTATATTGTTATATTCTATTGTTTGATTGCGTTGTAGCTGATAATTGCAAACCAAAAACCCCCATCTGACATTCATTGTCACCCCTTAGATTTGTTTACATATTTTTTTCTCGATAATTTCTATTCCTATAGCTATTTAGATCACGTTTGTACTTCATACTTGAATTTGAACACGTACCGCTCCTTGTGGGTTCGACCCCAACTCTTCGTTGGGTTTTATATTGCCTAACGATCGTTCGCACCTAGAATTAGATGTGGTGTGATTGAAACATTAATCAAAATGGCACCGCTGTCGAGGAGTGGTGTTGTTTAAAATTCTTTTATTGAAGTTGAAGCGTGATCTTTCTGGTTGTAATTGAATCAACTTACTTTAGTTTTGTTTTATGTTGCTTGTGTTGAACAAAGGAAGAGATGAGCCTAAATGGGAGTAATGGTAGCCAAGTGGGCCACCAAGATGATATTTGGGAACCTTAACGATGTGAATGACCCAATCCAATTGGGTGGTATTGGTGCAATTCGTCTACCTTCTGTTGAGGGTAATGCAATCTTCCATGTTACCAGCATAATGCTGTAGCTGCTCAAATGAAAGGATTATATGGAGGGTCGGCACATGAAGACCCTCATGAGCATATTAGGAACTTCATGGACGTTTGTGGTCCTTTCTCATTCAAGAACATATCACAAGAATCAGTCCGTCTCTGGTTGTTCCTATTCTCTTTGATGGGTGAAGCTACAAAATGGTTGGCTCAGTTACCAAGGGATTCCATCACTTCATGGGATGAACTTACTACATCATTTTCTGTGAGATTCTTTCCCCCATCGAAGATGATGACACTTATAGACATCATCCAAGGTTTCAAACGCTTGGAGGGTGAGCCTATCCATGAGACATGACTGAGATTTAAGAAGTTGGTACTTCAATGTCCGACTCACGGACTTCCAAACAATGTGCTACTACAATACTTCTATAGGAGCCTTGACTCAGTAAACAAAGGAGTTGTTGATCAACTTGTTCCCAGTGGTATAATGCGACAACCCTATGAAGTGGCATCACAACTCCTTGATGGCATGAACAAGATTCAAAGAGCATGGTATACTCATAAGGACCAAGTGTCCTCTCTAACTTTTAGAATGACAAAAGAGCAGATCGAAAAGGATCAAGAGAGACCAAAACATGGCCAAAATGATGACCCAGTTGGATATCTTGGCGAAAAAAGTGATGGGTTGTAACACCCCTGAAATACTAAACAAGAGTCGCATGTCGATTTACCGTTGCTTATTACTACAATATATTTTACTCTCTTACTAGGAACTTGAAATTTTGTGATAATTGTTAGCTTGATTAGCATAAATTATATCATAATTTATGAGATTTTTATTGGGGTATTTACGTAATAGTATAATTAGAATTATGTATAATTGTAAAAGGAGGTGAAGGATACATAGATATAAGTGTATATGTCTGCATTCTAGGCAGTATACAACACTATTTTGGGCAGCACCTTCATTGGACAAGTGTACAAGTGATAAACATCAATTGTTTGACTATATATTTTCACTCTTCTTTGAGAAAATTTGAGTTCCTTGAAGACTTAGAACCTTAGAACCCTAGCTTACCATTTGTTCTTCAAAATCACAAGAGAAAAACTTAGTCTTTTGGCTAGAATTTGAGACACACACTGTTTTTGGTAAGTAGTCGAAATTTGTTTTTGTAGCTGAGTAGTATGTATTACGTTTAAAATATCTCATTCTATAGAACTCCGTTTTGGGTAAATAAATATGATTTGAAATGCTAATTCATATACCTACAACTCTTATGTTTATGTAAAACTCTAATTTAGCTGTTATGGATTCAAAATATGGGACGCAACGCAGGATAAATTCTGTCCAGATTTTGGATTTAGAAATCCTATATGAACCACTGTTAGTGTATCGGTGATATCTTTTTGTAACAAATGTATTTTTCGGTGATTCTTGTTGGGTTGCAAACTTAAGAGATGTACCTACATCTTTCATGAAGGTTGTAAAGTCTAAGTTTGCCATTTTCATGTTCAAACCTTAAGAGATGTACCTACATCTTCCATGTTTCTATGCTCAGAAGATATTGTTCTGATCTATCTCATGTTTATCCAGTTGAATCTATTAAGGTTAATCCTGACTTGACGTATGATGAAGAACCTATTTTAATCCAAGCTCGGGAAGTGAAGCAACCTAGAAACAAGGAAATCCACTTAGTAAAGATACTTTGGAGGAATCATTCAGGAAAAGAAACTACCTGGGAGAGAGAAGAAGACGTGAGGACTCAGTATCCGCACTTGTTTCGGGACTAATGTAAGGTAAATTTCGAGACAAAATTTCTTTAAGGGGGAGAGAGTTGTAAAACCCCTGAAATACTAAACAAGAGTCGCATGTCGATTTACCGTTGCTTATAACTACAATATGTTTTACTCTCTTGTTGGGAACTTGAAATTTTGTGATAATTGCTAGCTTGTTTAGAATAAATTATATCATAATTTATGAGATTTTAATTGGGGTATTTACGTAATAGTATAATTAGAATTTTGTAGAATTGTAAAAGGAGGTGAAGGATATATAGATATAGGTGTATATGTATGCATTTTGGGCTGCACACAACACTATTTTGGGCAGCACCTTCATTGGACAAGTGAACAAGTGATAAACATCACTTGTTTGACTATATATTTTCACTCTTCTTTGAGATAATTTGAGTTCCTTGAAGACTTAGAACCTTAGAACCCTAGCTTACCATTTGTTCTTCAAAATCACAAGAGAAAAACTTAGTCTTTTGGCTGGAATTTGAGACACACACTGTTTTTGGTAAGTAGTCGAAATTTGTTTTTGTAGCTGAGTAGTATGTATTATGTTTAGAATATCTCATTCTCTAGAACTCAGTTTTGGGTGAATAAATATGATTTGGAAAGATAATTCATATACCTACAACTCTTATGTTTATGTGAAACTCTAATTTAGCTGTTATGAATTCGAAATATGGGACGCAACGCAGGACAAGTTCTGTTCGGATTTTGGATTTAGAAATCCTATATTAACCACTGTTAGTGTATCGGTGATATCATTTTGTAAAAAATGTATTTTTCGGCGATTCTTGTTGGGTTGCAAACTTAAGAGATGTACCTACATCTTTCATGAAGGTTGTAAAGTCTAGATTTGCCATTTTCATGTTCAAATCTAAGTTACAACATGGGGTACTAGACTAGCCAGAATCACTGTTTTGGGAACATAGTTGCATTTGTGCAGGCTGAGCTTACTTGTGATGATAATCCTATTTTATTTTGACATTATTTTGATATTAGGAATTAAAGAAGTTATTTAATTGCATTTTTAAGGTTGTATATACTTGTGAACAAGTTGAGGACCTTGATACGTTGGTTGGTCTACGGTTTGAGCTCGCAGAGTTTTGTTGGACTGTTCTATGCTAAAGCATTGAGGTTTGTGTATAAACTTGTACTTGCACTCTTTTAACTGCTGGTATATCTGAAAGTTGATCTTGATACCTTAGTTACCTCTAGTCACTTTGCATTGTCGTGTTGGTATGACGCTTGTGCAACTTAGCCACTTGTACGGATTGTTTGATCACTTGACACTCTTGTTGGGACCTTGTCCTTCTTGTGGCTATGACTTTGTCACTATTGGCATGCCTCTTGATTTGGATCATTTGCCATCTTGACTTTGGATTTTTAGTCCGTCTTAAGAATGAAAGTTGCCCATTTTAAGTACGAACTAGGATGCCATTTTTAATATGGTTTTTGGTTCTCTTGACTATTGGGCTATGACCCTTCTTGATACAGGACATTGGCCCTTCTTAATACTTGCTTGTGCCGGGTGTGACGACATGAGGTGTGTATTGGGCTATCCTTGTTATTGAATCTCTTGGAAAATGGTGCTACGAGCGTTCTTGTCATTTGTATCTTTGAAAATCGAACTTGATACTTGTTATATTTTGTTACTTGATTTATTTATTATGTTTCAAGTATGCTGCTTATTGACTTGAAAAAAAATTGCTTGGTGAATTTTGAGGACTCTGAACCTATAGTTTTTACACCACTAAGCTATATGCTTAGTGATAGTTGTTTCTATCGTACGGATTGATCGAGAGGAGGCATGAAGCTGGCCATTGGAGATGGAAATTTTGAGAACTTTAAAGAAGATCACATTTGCATGAGGCATCTAGATTTTGTATAAACTTTGGGACTTCTACATGATCTATGTGTTGTATATTTGCATGTAATTTTGGGGGCTAATCGGATCATGTCACCATGCTTTGTAATATAAGTATGGCTATATGTTTTGTTTATTTTGGGTGCGTAAGCCCAAGTTTTGTAATATATTATATTTCCTACTTGTTTAGATTGCTCGTATGAAGCATGAACCCATTTAGTTTGGGTACTCGAAAGTTGATAATATTTTTTATTATTATCATTATTTACTTGCGGGAGGACAATATATGCATAAAAATATCTCGTGATTTATTTGCATATAGTAATTGGAAAGGGTTGTTACATGGGTAGTGGTGCAAATAGTGTTAATGCTATTGGTGTTAGTGGAGTGAGCTTGAGGAAACTTATTTTGAAGCACTTTACAACGAGGAAGTGAACTTCCTAGCTAATCAAGGAGGAGGATATCAAGCAAACTATCTAAGGTCGGGTGGAAACCTGGGTTATAGTAGAGATGAGGGATGGAGAGACCATGACAGAGAATGGCGTGGTCGTAACACCACTTGGAAGGAAAGAAAAGGTGACAAGGACAGGTACGTCCCACCCCATGAGCGTAAAAAACACAAGGAATCTGAAAATATCCGTACGGAAGACATGCTCTCATGCATTCTCAACAAAGTATTGAAGGAGATGAAGGAAGATGTCTCTACACTTAATTATACGGTCACTTCCCAATCCATGTAAATCAAGCAGTTGGAGACCCAAATGGGTCAAATTTCTACTCATTTGAACCTAAGGCCAAAAGGGGGTCTCGCAAGTGATACCTTTGCAAACCCGAAGAATGATCCTTGAAAGGGTATTTTTGTCGTGCCACGACATCAACTAAGGCGCTTCTTGGGAGGCAACCCACGTTTTTGATGCTTTACTTTTTGATTTTGAATAACTGGCAGGTTGAAAAGTAAAAAGTGTTGGAAATTGGGTTGTTTGACTAGCCAAAGTCCAATCGGTGACACGCCGAACAGGTTGGCGGGCCTCGACCTGGACCACCGTTGGAACCACCAAGCTTAAAAGGGAACTCTGTGAAACTTGACGGGCTACATGCTCACTTGGCGACTCACCAAACAGGTTGGCGAGCATAACTTTGTCCGCTATTTGAACCCCAAAATTGTTGTGAGTCCTGTAAAACTCAACGAGGTAAAATACCACTTGGTGAATCGCCGAGTGGTTCAGTTAGCACGACTTAATCTGCCGAAGGGAGCACGAACTGAAAGGTTTTAAAGTCTAAACAATTTAAAATTTCAAAATCTTTCATCTTCTCCCATTTTTAATCCCCGTATCACTACTCCATACCTTTGATCTTTCATATTTTCCTTGCTTTAATCTCGCATTTTGTGAATTCTTTGCTCGGGTTGTGGAACTTTTATGTGTAGCATTACAACTATTATTTTCGGCATTAAGGTTGGTTTTTCGAACCCATAATCTAAATATGCAATTGAAATCGAATGCATCGGTAATTTGTTGTTGGTTTTTGTTGGGTAGTTGATTATAATTGTTGTTTAATTGTTGGATTTCCTGTAATGAGTTAAAATAAGTGCCTTATTGTGCGTAATTGCTTGATTCCGATGTTCTTGCTTGTTAAAAACGAGTCTAAATTGTTGGGCTGTGGTGTTTTTGTATTGGGTCTAGTGGGGTAAAGTCTAAGTAACACTAGATTGTGCTAAATGACGTAATTTGCGCAATGATAGAGCGTTTGACGTCATTCTTAATGGCAAAAATCGTCAAATAACCAATTTTGGCCAAATCGGGGGAAGTCTGAGCACCCCGAGGGCATGGGTTGTATGGGTCTAACCTTAATTTGATGGTGTATGTGCTTAATTTTGTTTTCGGGGGCTGTGGGCTTGATTTTGAAGATTGGGGTGTCAAACTAGCACGTTGGGCTATTTGGCGAGCTAAGTCGAGCCGCCAAGTGGTTCGGCGGTTCCCAAAGTCCCCCCATAGATCGCCTTTAATTTATAAAATAGATTAAGTGTATTCAATAACTTTTGGCGAGATTTCTGAGCTCACCGAGTTCACTCGGCGATTCGATGAAAGGCGTTCTTAACCACCCTTATATGCCCCTAAATCCCTAAAATACACTGTAACTTTCAGTGAGTTACTTCTAGGTCGCCGAATGGCCTTTAGCATCGTCGACCTATCTTGAATGTTTGAATTTTTTGTGCTGGTACTTTCGGCGAGCCCAATCTGGCTCGCCAAAGCAACTCGGCGACTCACCGAACGGTTCGGCGAGTCTTTCTAAAACATGTTTTCTGTGCTTTTCTGGAATTATTTCTAAGTGTTACTCTATTTTTTTACAGATATGGCTAGAGCTAATTTGAATGATAGTGGCATGCTCCCACGAAAGCGGGCACATGGAGTTGTCATCAATGAGGAAACAACTGCTTCCAAGGCTAAGGGTAAGAAATTACCTCCGAATGGAGGCAAGGGAAAAGGCAAAGTGCCTATCGCTGAGACACCGGGGTCTAACTCTAGTGAGGGAGAGTCCTATGATTCTCAGGCTTCCTTTTTTGAGCCTGAAGATGATCAATTATCGCATGCTTAGAGTGTAGAGCTTCGCTCCAATGCTCGTCATGATCTGTTAAGGATTCCAGAGTTAACCCCTCCAACTTTAGCCCCATTGCCTCCTCCAGCGTAGACAGTGGTAGTTCAGGGTCCCCCTCACCGGTCACTCAATCGATTAAAGGTCGAGGAATTGAGGACAATCTTAGAGGAGAAGAGATTGTCCACAGATGGAGTACTGTACATGCATCCAGACGTGTGGGACACCCTCAAGTACCATAGATTCGAGATATTTAACAGACCCTGTGGCCCATACATTCCTACTTGGGTCAAAGAGTTCTATGCTGCCTATAGTAACCTGGTGCCTCCGGAGAATAAGAAGGCTAGTGCCTTCAAGTCAATAGACTTCGTAATTGTTTGAGGGAGGAAAGTTAGATAGAGTAGTGATGATATCAACGCTGTGTTTGAGAGAGCTATAGACTTCATACGTGAATACCAGAGTATGGTCACATCGAAGACTCTAGATGTCCTCAAAGGACGGCTAGCCCTATTGATTTCTGACACCACCCCGAGGTGGATTAAGGCTGGAGTGCCTATAGAGAAGGACCTTAACGTAGCTGCTAGATATTGGTTTGGATTCATTAGCAACTCGATTATGCCTTTCAAGAATGAGTCCATTCTCCGCCACCCAAAGATGACCTGCCTTGGTTCTATCATAGCCAGGAAGTGACTAAATTTTGGGGTTGATCATTGAGCAGGAGATGACCATGAGGGCTAAGCAGCGGTAGACGTCCCTTCCCATTCTGGTACTGATCACAGAGTTATGTCGTCAGGTTGAAGTCCCACGTGATGAGAAGAGGGATGTCAAAGTTACACCCATATCTTCTACCAATATGCGGCGCGTAGAGGCCGAATACATATGGGGAGGATGATAGGAGGAGAGTAGCTCCGATGGACAAATCCCTGGAGGTTGATATAGATACACTACTTGTAGAGTCAGTCTTGCCTACTCTGACCTCTGGGCCTCCAGGTACTCCTAGCTTCGCTCCTTCCGACACTCTTGGCTCTTCTGCTGCTCCCCCTCCCCTTAGATCTGGTGCTGGTATGTCTGGCCCCCGATCACCCAGGCCATGCTTCTCAAGATGGGGCAGCTAGCCCACTTTGCTGATGTACGTGCCTTATGGCTAGAAGATGAGGTTCCTAGGATGATTGAGAGAGATATTACTGCTGCATTGGCACCTCTCAAGGCTTATATCAATGCCCTCATAGCGAGAGTATAGGTTTGTAAGAGAGGGCAGGGGGCTATCGGTGCGGTGACAGCTTTGAAAGCCGTTGTTTCTGAGCTGAAGAAGGATGTGGACCATCTAAAGTCCACATACTTTACTTAACTATTTGGGATGGTGGAGATCCCAGATGTGTCACGACCCAAGGGTACCCCCTAGACGTAACAAGGCACACAGTGCCCCTAAAGGCACCATGTAAGCCACTTAACATTATCATCACATAAGTAAAGAACAGTAAAGAGTAAAAATACATTTTTTAAGTCTTAAGAAGTATAGACATTGTCTCATTTAGACATCTACTACAATCAAAGTCTCAAATAGGGTCACAAAAATTCGAAAGTCTAATACAATGAAAGAAAAGGAACAATAAGATATCACTCATCCTCAGATCCATGAAGACTAACCACAAGCTAGGAGAATACTCAATCCAAGATTGTATCAAAGAAAGATCACCTCAAACACCGGAACCTACACTTTGTAGAAAATGTAGAAGAAATATGGGTTAGTACAAAAATGCACCAAGTACGATAGTCATGCATAAAACCATGAAAATATGATAAAAAGGGACAATTTAGTTGAAGGGCATACACTTTAATCAAGTTTGAGAATCATTATGAAAATTAGAGTGAAAGCATAATTCATGAGTATATTCAATATGTAAGTCATCACATCATAATAGAAATCTACTATGAATACCCTCAAAGTCTACTTGTGCCATGCATAAGTAAGATCTCATAATCCTACCCATGCTAAGTAAATCTCCTTGAGCAATCATAGTTATTAATTCATCTTTTTAATTACATTGGGAATAAGCCTTAACCGACATAGACCATGTGAGCTTAACATGGAATCCGATGTCATGCCCCACACCACAAAGGGGTGTCCTACTTGACTAAGGTAGAACTAAATGTATTAGCTTTTAGGTGGATCCACTAGCTAAAGACCTATGAGGGCACATAGTTATGGGATAAGGAGATTGATACTAGAAACCCAACCTTACTTAACGGGGGAGTTTCCATCTCATGAGATTAACCTTAGAAACCTGACCATTCTTAACGGGAGAGCTTCTATCTCATATTCAATATCCACTCGGTGCTAAGCATTACTTCTCACAAATACATGTTTAGTCTTGAATTGAATTTACATGCATGAAGGAGTGTCTTATCCTCCATCCAACACAATTCATAAAAATAGATAATAGATTCAGTAGGTGAGAATGAACTTTCAACCTTAGAATCATCATATAGTGAGAAGAACTTTCACATCATGTACATTATGTGTTTATGAGAATGAACTTTCAATTTGCACATTAATTAGATGATAATCATGTTCATAAGCATATATACATGAAGCCCACAATTTGGCATAATTCCCATGTTTTACCCTTCTTGAGTCAAGGATCACATTCCCCCAAGCACATCCTGGATTACTTCATTAAGCATGGATAATAACATGATTGAAGTAGCTAAATTACCACACGTATAATTTCATTCAATTGACCTTATTACAATTCACCCACACCACAAAGTCATAAATTAGAGAAATGGGGATTTCATGGATTCATGGGGTATTTTGTCATAAAACCACCATAAAACAATAATTCAATCATAATATAAGCTAATTAAATCATTAAAAACTTTTTTAGAAAGAATCTATGACTAGGAGTGAAAACTCTAGGTTTTGGAGAATTTCCTACTTTGAAATTGAGAGTTTGAGGGCTCCATGGATGAAAGCATACCATGAATCAAAGACTACCATACCTTAGGTGAAGCAATCCAACAAAATCGTGTGAAAAAGCCTCTTTCTTCAAGCCCTAACTTGATCTTCTTCTTCTTCTTCTTCTTCTTTGGGGTTCTAGAGAAAAGATTTTGGAGAGGGTTTGGTTTTGATTTGGGTAGTTGAGATTTTATGAAGTGTTTTAGTTAGTTAATGACTTAAAATGTCTTATATAGGTCTATTAAAACAATATAAAACGACCCTACATTAATCTAGCTTAATTAGGAATTACCTAAAGTACCCCTTACCTTGGCCGACCTTGGTCAGAATTGCAGGCCCATCCACGCCCACCACTCATGGACTGTGAGTGGACCTACTGGCCGTCCTGCTAGTCTGCAGGTGGTGGCCTGCAGCTCCCCACTTGGGGTCTTGACCTACGGATGCTTGCACACTGCCTCCACGGAGAGTGGCTTGACCCACGAGGCATGGGTGCCATCTGTGGGTCACTGCTTGGCTGCCTTCAAGGTCTTTTCCTCAAGGACCCATGGTTGGTCCTTGGGGCTTAGGCCTTGAAATTCTAACACTAAAACATGAATTTTAAGGTACAGAAGGTATATTCAAGGTTCTAACCCTAACGTCAAGCTTTAGTTAAGTCTATTAGTTTTATGTTAGACTCTAGTTTAGTTTACAAATTTCTAGAATATTACAATATCTCCCCTTTGGGAACATTCGCTCTCGAATGATGATCTAGACACCTTACAGAATTAAAGACTCAAGACTAGCAGCCCAAAATGCATGAAACATCAAAATAATGCACAATTCCAAAGAGAAAGCATCAACTTAATCTCAAAACATAATCAATGCAATACAAAGGAATAGGAACTGCATCTAATAACCCAAATATGCATGAAATTCAATATTTCTCATAATCTTTGGAGGAACTCACTTCTCCAACTAAAATAATGCTCAACGCAACATCATGGAGACAATATGCAATTACTCTCACAAGCATACTAAAGCATGTTCATCAGCACATCTCATGAAGTCAAATAGGCAACTCATACCAAATGCACAACAACATGAGGAACATAAATCATGAAAACTCATTTTCTTATTAAACATGAATTTCACCAAGAACATGCATAATTTAAGGAAACCATGGAAAACACATAATTCACACTTGACTTCCAAAACAAGGAAATTCTAGAGGAACTACTAACCTCAAGCTTGAATAGGAATAGAAGGAAAGAGATGAGGGTATTGGGACTTCATATCGGCCTCGGCCTCCCAAGTAGCACCCTCAACTACATGATTTCTCCATAAAACCTTAACGGAAGCTACTTCCTTATTTCTCCATCTCTTTACTTGCCGGTCAAGGATCTCTACTGGAACCCCTTCATAAGCTTTCATCAACTCCTAACCCTTCTAGAGGAATAATGGACATCGGGTCCCCAATACACTTTTTAAGCATAAAAATATGAAATACCGGGTAAATCGGGGCCAACTCATTTGGCAAGTCCAACTCATAGGCAACTTTCCAACACACTTAAAAATTTGATATGGGCATACGCACCGGGGACTAAGTTTCCCCATTTTTCCAAACCTCATCACACCATTCATTGGGGAGATTTTCAAGTAGAACCAATCACCAACTTCAAATTCAAGGTCCCTTCTCCTCATATCGACATAAGACTTTTGCCTACTTTGAGCTATTCTCAACCTCTCTCTAATGAGTCAAACTTTCTCAATAGCTTCATAAAACTATTCGGGACCAATAAGAGTAGTATCACCTACCTCAAACCAACCAATCGGAGACCTACATATCCTACCATACAAAGCTTCAAAAGGAGCCATACCAATACTTGAGTGGTGACTATTATTGTAGGCAAATTCTATTAAAGGCAAGTGGTCATCCCAATTGCCTTTAAAATCTATAACACACGTCCTCAACATGTTCTCTAAAGTTTGAATGGTGCATTCTGCTTGACCATCCGTTTGAGGGTTGAAAGTGGTGCTAAGCTTCACCTTAGTTCCAAGCCCTTTTTGGAATGACTTCCAAAAGTGAGACGTAACTTGAGTACGCCGATCCGAAATGATAGATAAAGGAACTCCATGTAACTTCACTGTCTCCCTTATATACAAATGGCATAGTCTTCCACCGAAAGGGAATCCTTGACGGGCAGAAAGTGGGTTGATTTTGTCATCCTATCAACAATGACCCAAATAGAATCATGTTGCCTTAGTGTGAGACAAACCCACAATAAAATCCATATTGATATCTTCCCACTTCCAAGTGGGGATTGGTATATCTTGCAATGGGCCTCCTGGCCTTTGATGTTCGACCTTAACTTGTTGATAATTCGAACATTTGGCTACAAATCCTGCAACATCCTTTTTCATTTTGTTCTACCAGTAGACTTCCCGTAGATTCGGTACATCTTAGTGACTCCCAGATGAATAGAGTACCGAGAACTATGAACCTCCTCTAAAATTTTCTCCCTTAACCCATCCACATCCGAAACACATAATCAACTTTGGTACCTAAACACCCCATCTCCCCGTTGGGAGAAGGCCTCAATAGACTTCTTGAGTACCGACTCTTTCAAATCCATTAATATAGGATCAAGGTCTTATTTAGACTTCATATCCACCACAAAGGATGATTCAGAGCCATTATGAACCGTGAAACCACCCTTGGTGGAACCCACTAGTTGGATACCTAGCCGGGCCAATCTATTCACCTCACAAACCAATTATTTCTTTTCATCCTCTATATGAGCCACACTACCCATGGATAATCTACTAAGTGCATCCGCTAATGTCGTAATCCTTCAAAAGTTCTAACCACCTTCTTTGTCGGAGATTCAAGTCTTTTTGGCTAAACACATATTGAAGACTTTTGTGATCGGCAAAAAATCCACATGGACCCCATACAAGTAATGTATCCATATTTTCAAGGCAAATACTACCGCCGCTAATTCAAGATCATGAGTGGGATAATTCTTTTCATGTGCTTTTAGTTGACTTAAAGCATAAGTAATCACCTTACAATGTTGCATGAACATGCATCCTAACCCCACTCTAGAGGCGTCACAATAAACAACAAATCCATCCGTACCTTCCAGTAAGGTCAACACCGAAGTGGAAGTAAGTCTATTTTTCAATTCTTGGAAGCTTTTCTCACAAGCCTCCGGCCACTCAAATTTAGCTTTCTTTTGAGTCAAAGGCGTTAACGGAGAATCAATGGAGGAAAAACCCTCAACAAAACTCATATAGTAACCGGCTAAACCCAAAAAGCTTCTTATATTGGAGGGAGTTAGAGGTCTAGGCCAAAGCTTGACAACATCCGTCTTCTTAGGATCTACTTCAATACCGTTACTTGACACAATATGACCAAGGAAGGCTACGGACCTCAACCAAAACTCACATTTACTAAACTTCACATATAATTGGTGGTCTTTAAGGACTTGCAATACAATACTCAAATGGTCCATATGGGCACCCTTACTCCTTGAATAGATCAAAATATCATTGATAACCACAATCATAAACATATCAAGGTAGTGTCTAAACACCCTATTTATTAGGTCCTTGAATGCCACCGGGGCATTAGTTAGGACAAATGACATCACAAGTAATTCATAATGCCCATACCTAATTCGAAAAACCGTCTTGGGTATATCATCCCTTCTCACCCTAAGTTGGTGATAGCTTGAATGAAGGTTAATTTTTGAGAAGTAACTAGCCCCTTGAAGTTAATCAAACAAGTCATCGATTCTCAGAAGGGGGTATTTATTCTTGACGGTCACTTTATTCAATTAGCAATAGTCGATGCACATTCTGAGAGACCCATCATTTTTATAATAAACAACACCGAAGCACCCCATGGAGAGATACTTGATCGGATAAAGCCCTTATCTAGCAAATTCTTCAATTGCTCTTTCAACTCTTTCAACTTGGCCAAAGCCATTCTATAAGGAGGAATGTAGATAGGTTGCGTATCCTGTAAAAGATCAATGCCAAAATCTATTTCCCGTTCGGGAGGAATACCGGGTAAGTCATCAGGGAAAACTTTCAGAAACTCATTCATTACCAGAATCGACTCTAGAGAAGGGGTTTTGGACTCAACATCCCTCACCCTAACAAGATGGTAAATGCACTCTTTGGATATCATTTTCCTAGATTTTAGACAAGAAACAAATTGACCTCTAGGGATAACATTTCCCCCTTTCCACTCTAAAATTGGCTTATTTGGAAATTGGAATTTGACAACCTGAGTCCTACAATCTATAGAGGCATAGCATACATGCAACCAATCCATACCCAAAATCACATCAAAATCAAATATGTCTAGCTCCACTGAATACACCAAAGTGACTTTATGAGACAAAGAAATGGGACAGCTTCTATAAACTTTCTTAGCAACTAAGACTCACCCGAAAAAGGCTCCAATAACACTTTGGGGAGTATTTCAAATTTCATGGCCACAAAAGGTGTCACAAAGGACAAAGTGGCACCAAGGTCTAACAAAGTATATACATCAAAGAAAAGACTTGTAACATATCGGTCACCACATATGGGGAGCTCTCTTGCTCTTCTCGGGATCAAAAAGCATAAAAGTAGTTTTGCTTTGAGAATTGGAGGTTGAATCACTTGAAGGAGTTTGCTTATCTTCTCTTCCCTTGGCCGTAAGTGTTAGGCAATTTTAAAATTAATGGCCACTCTTACCGCACCCTTAAAAAACACCCAAACCGGCTAGACATTTACCATTATGTTTCTTACCACATTTATCACAAGTAGGCTTGGTCATAAAAGACCCACCACTATTGCCTCCTTGGGGTTTAGGGTTAGGTACCCAATCCTTACTGACCATTGGGGAAGCATTAGAAGAGCTTTGGTTGGAAAACTTTTGCTTGAACCTTTGTCGACCTTGCCCATCAGACTTAACATTGGAGAAGTTTCGATCACCGGCTCTAGCCCCCTTTAACTGCCTATTCATTTTCTTGAGATTTTGATCCTGAATTTGTTCTGCATAGGCCATAAGACTTGAAATATTCATACTTGGGATAAGCATTGCTGAACGACATTCATTGACTACCAATTCGGACACTCCCATCACAAAGTTATTCATTCTAGCCCTTGAGTCCGCCACCATGGTTGGAGCATACTTGGATAGTTGGGAGAACTTAAGAGCATACTCTTTCACACTTATAGACCTTTGTCAAAGGTTTATGAATTCTTGCATCTTTCGTTCCCTCAACTCTAGGGGAAAGAACCTATCAAGGAATGCTTCCTTCAGTACCTCCCAATATATGGAACTGGTTCCTATTGGTCTCTTACCCTTCCATTGTTCATACCAAATTTGAGCTACATCTTTTAGTTGGTAGGCGTCTCGCTCTGCCTTCTCCACCTAGGACACCCCCATAGCATCAAGTATCTTGCAAACCTCATCAATAAATTTTTTGGGGATCCTCTTCTACCTTGGAACCAAGAAACTCGGGAGGATTCATTCTTGTAAAATCCCTCAATCTAGAATCCACATTAGGGTTCACACGAGGCCCAACATCTCTATTGGCTTGAGCCGTCATAACTTGGGCTTGAGTTGTCACGGCTTGAGCTTGAGCTGTCATGGCTCGAGTTATCATTTGGATAGTAGATCTAAACCTTTCTTGAGTCATATTTTCAGCCACGTGATCAAACAGAGCTTGGTTGACTTGAGGAGATTGATTACCTTGAGGAACTCCTTGATTCACATACTCCTCTTCCACCCTTCTAGCATTCACTCTTCGTGTATTCATTTCCTGAAGACACAAGAGAAGGGTTTGGAGAGGGAATTTTATAGAGTTAAACTCTAAGGCACGACTCAACAGTAATAAAAAAAGTGAAATTTCCTAATATCTTATAGCTTCTCACTTATAAATGTGGCACACTTCACACTCATGAACAAGACTCTACTAGACGTGGCTTATGAGACATCATCCTAGAAATATTCTAAACCTTTTGGTCCACTTACCAAGTTTGTCATGACCCAAGGGTACCCCCTAGATGTAAAAGGCATACAATGCCCCTAAAGGAACCATGTAAGCCACTTAGCATTATCATCACATAAGTAAAGAACAATAAAGAGTAAAAATACATTTTTTAAGTCTTAAGAAGTTTTTTATAAAAGCAAAGCAGAAGTCTAGACATTGTCTCATTTAGCCATCTACTACAATCGAAGTCTCAAATAGGGTCACAACCCTTACAATTGAAATCCGAAAGTCTAATACAATAAAGTTAAGGAACAACAAGATATCACTCATCCTCGGATCCATGAGGAATCGCCATAAGCTAGGAGAATAGTCGGTCCAAGCTTCTACCAAAGAATGAGCACCTCAAACACCGGATCCTATACTTTGTAGAAAAATGTAGAAGAAATATGGTTTAGTACAAAAATGCACCAAGTATAATAGTCATGCATAAAACCATGAAAATATGATAAAAAGGGACAATTTAGTTGAAGGGAATACACTTTAATCAAGTTTGAGAATCATTATGAAAATTAGAGTGAAAGCATAATTCATGAGTATATTCAATATGTAAGTCATCACATCATAATAGAAATCTACTATGAATACCCTCAAAGTCTACTTGTGCCATGCATAAGTAAGATCCCATAATCCTACCCATGATAAGTAAATCTCCTTGAGCAATCATAGTTATTAATTCATCTTTTTAATTACATTGGGAATAAGCCTTAACCGACATAGACCATGTGAGCTTAACATGGAATCCGATGTCATGCCCCACACCACAAAGGGGTGTCCTACTTGACTAAGGTAGAACTAAATGTATTAGCTTTTAGGTGGATCCACTAGCTAAAGACCTATGAGGGCACATAGTTATGGTATAAGGAGATTGTTACTAGAAACCCAACCTTACTTAACGGGGGAGTTTCCATCTCATGAGATTAACCTTAGAAACCTGACCATTCTTAACGGGAGAGCTTCTATCTCATATTCAATATCCACTCGGTGCTAAGCTTCTCACAAATACATGTTTAGTCTTGAATTGAATTTGCATGCATGAAGGAGTGTCTTATCCTCCATCCAACACAATTCATAAAATTAGATAATAGATTCAATAGGTGAGAATGGACTTTCAACCTTAGAATCATCATATAGTGAGAAGAACTTTCACATCATGTACATTATGTGTTTATGGGAATGAACTTTCAATTAACACACTAATTAGATTATAATTATGTTCATAAAGTATATATATATGAAGCCCACAATTTGGCATAATTCCCATGTTTTACCCTTCTTGAGTCAAGGATCATTCCCCCAGCCACATCGAGGGTTACTTCATTAAGCACGATAATAACATGATTGAAGTAGCTAAATTACCACAAGTATAATTTCATACAATAAACCTTACTACAAAATTCACCCACACCACAAAGTCATAAATTAAGGATATGGGGATTTCATGGATTCATGGGAGCTTTTATTATAAAACCACCATAAAACAACAATTCAATCATAATATAAGATAATTAAATCATTAAAAATGTTTTTAGAAATAATCCATGACTTGGAGTGAAAACCCTAGGTTTTGGAGAATGTCCTACTTTGAAATTGTGAGTTTGAGGACTCCATGGATGAAAGCATTCCATGAATCAAAGACTACCATACCTTAGGTGAAGAAATCCAAAAAAATCATGTGAAAAATCCGTTGTATTCAAGCCCTGACTTGGTCTTCTTCTTCTTCGGGGTTTTAGAGAGAAGATTTTAGATAGGGTTTGGTTTTGATTTGGGTAGTTGAGATTTTATGAAGTGTTTCAGTTAGTTAATGACTTAAAAAATCTTATATAGGTCTATTAAAACAATATAAAATGAGCCTACATTAACCTAACTTAATTAGGAATTACCTAAACTACCCCTTACCTTGTCCTACCTTTGATAAATTTGCAGGCCTATCCACTCCCACCACTCACAGACTGTGAGTGGACCTACTGGCCGTCTTATAGGTCTACAGGTGTTAGCCTGCAGCTTTCCACTTGGGGTCTTGACCTACGAATGCCTGCACACTGCCTCCATGGAGCGTGGCTTGACCCACGAGGTATAGGTGCCATCCGTGGGTCACTGGCAGCCTTCAAGGTCTTTTTCTCAAGGACCCATGGTAGGTCCTTGGGGTTTAGGCCTTGACATTGTAATACTAAAATATTAATTTTTAAGGTACGGGAAGGTGCGTTCAAGTCTCTAACCCTAACGTCAATCTTTAACTAAGCCTATTAGTTTTATGTTAGACTCTAGTTTAGTTTACAAATTTCCAGAATGTTACAAGATGAACCAAGTGTAGATGTTCCATCCTGTTTTGAGGTTCCTTCAGCTACTACTGGTGATGAGATTAGGATTGATGTTGCTGCTGCTGAGTGCGAGGTCGAGACAGATAAGGAGCAACTTCGTTAGCGTGAGGATGTTGCTTGTGAGGACCTGTCGGACCTAGAGAATGGCATGTTCGAGACAAATAGACAGGAATTTTTGAGGTACATATCCATAAAAGTCTCTGATATGCTAAAATTATACCTCCGTAAATTAGTATAAGCTATCGTTGTCAAATAAAGAACCCAACTTGTAGGTTGGGGTCGATCCCACGAGGAATATGGTTCAGACTTAAACTTAACTCACTATTATATCCATTTAGTCAAACTATTACCTAGAAAAGTAAACAAAAATAGGGGGATTTTGTAAGTAAGTAACAGATTTGAATGCTTAAGTAACAAGTAGATAAGATTCAAACTTTGGTTTATCAATATGAGAAAGAAACTAGGGCATATGTGTTCCCCACAAGCTTTTAACGTAGTGATCCTAATAATAGTAATCCATTCCTAGTGATTTACATGCAAAGTTGGTAAGTTAGGTATTCCTGACTGATTGGTCCTCCAAGTAGAGCATTTTATCACGCACCTTGGTCCGGCTACGAGTGCATGCTTTACTAACCCTTACCTTTACCTTAGATTAGTCAACATATCAATATATGGTTTAGTTTTAACCCTCACGCCAATTAACACTAGACTATTAGATAGTATCCACTAAATCTCAGTTGTTTAATCCTTTTCTCATTCATTACCTCCTTGGTCCGACAAGTAGGAACAAGACGAGTTCTAACGTTGACCACCATTTAAAAGACTTCTAAACGAAAGGATTAACAATACATGCATAGACACTATTCAAGAATTATTTAATTATTATTCATACTTTGTTAATTTCTCATGGTTCCCACAACCCTAGTTGTGGATTTAGCTAGTCAGGCTTGAGAGTTTACAATTCATAATTAGGTTAAAATAATTAATGAACTTACAGTTAGAATAGATGAAAACCCAAATCTTGCATTGAAATTCAAAGTGAAAATTGTATCAAATGAATTTTGGAAATCAAATTGCTAAGAGTTTGCAAATTAATTCCTAAAAACCAAAAACTAGTACTTTACAATAATGTCTAACCCCCAAAAATAAGGATTTCAACTCCTATTTATATAAAACAAATCCTAAATAAAATAGGAAAAAAATAAGGAAATAAGCTGCTGGAACGCGGCTTCTGTTGATGGCACTACCTACGGATCATGGGTTGACCTACGGTCCGTAGGTCACCCTGTATGGCCCAACACTTAGAAACTTTATCAGGTACTAGAACCTCAACTTCTATGATCTCATTGAAGGTTGTGCAGGATAGGCCATGGGTCGACCTATGGTCCGTCGTTTGCTCTTGTGGTTCCACTCCTGGTCAGGATTTCTTGATCTTCCACTAGCGATGCATCACCTACGATTTGTGGGTTAGGATACGGTCTGTCCTCTTAGTTTGTGGTTTGATTTCTGAAACTCAACTCTCAAACCAAGACATACGACTGCCCACCCACGACTTGTCATTGGACCTATGATCCGTGGGTGGCCCCGTTGGTGACTCCTTCAACACTTTTTTAGCTCACATCTTCATCAATTGCATCCAAGCCTATTTCCTGCAAACATTATAAACAAAGCATTATTTCTTATACAAAATAGCCCAAGACACACACAAACTCTAAGTGAAACGTAATAAAAATATTGTAAACTCAAGGTATATCAGGCTCTAGTGGAGCCAAGGTTGATGAGACACTGGGCACTGATGCCCAGACAAATGGAGTGACTGAGATGCAAACTTTACCCCAGTCTTAGCCTGGCAGGGTGACTTTTCCCCTCCCTCTCTGTTACTATTTATTCACTATTTTTGTTTTAATTGCATTTGAGTGCAACTGCATATTTTGTTGGGTTGGGTGAGGTATTTCCATACCTACCTCTTGTGATATTGATTATGTTTTTATGGTATGTTTGTAAATACTAGGATGTGAATATTTGGCTTATTTGGTTTATTTATATATGTTGGTTTTGGTATTGTGGATGTTTTAGCTTGTGACCCATTGTTTTGAATGAAAATGGTTCTGAACCAATTTTAAAAATTATTTCCACCTCTTTTGTGTATGAATGTGGTTGTTCCTGTGCAAATTTGAGTGTTGGTTGTGATCAATACAGATGACTTGAATAGTTCTCTTAATTGAATGAAATGAATGTGCAGTTACGATGATGAAAACTAAGTTACATATGCAATATGTGAACTTTTAGCATCTTCTTGTGATTATCCCATTATCGAATGAGTCTCTTGTAATGAACAGTGCATGCTAGCTAGATAGTGTAGAGTCTTGTTTGATATTGGTACCAATTGTAACACCCGAGGACTAGTAGGCTAAACTAGAGACTTACGTCATATATATGACTTCATGTACTTAGAATGAAGGGTTTCAGATTTAAACATCAAGGTACGACTCCCCAAGGACAAACTAAGGGTCCTTGAGGAGGACCCTAGAAACCACCCAAAAATCTGCCAAACACAGTCTACCCAAGAGGGGACCCACCCAAAAATTAAACCCTCATACCACCACTCACGATTGGCCAGCATGGACCGTGGGTGGACCCACGGCCCGTCAGCATGGTCTCGTGGGTTGAGGCAGTGTGGTCATTAGGCGGTTAAGTTGGAGGCTTAGTGGAACAATTCAGAATTAATTAGGGGTTAAATGGCGTCATTTTATTAGTTTTTAGACCACCTATATAAAGCTATTAGACCCTTATTTAAGTGATTCTAAATCATTATTTCAATTCACCCAAAATAAACCCAATTCCCTCCAAGAAATTCTCTCTCTAGAAAACTCAATACAAAGAAGAAGAAGAAGAAGAAGAGGGTCAAGCTAGGTCAAATTCCTCCATTGTTTCAAGATTTCTAGGACTTTTAATCAAGGTATGATAGCTTATTTATCCATGAATTCTTCCATTTATGGAGCCCCCTATAAATCCCCCAATTGTGAAGATTAACCCCAATTCTAGCTAGGGTTTCTTCCTATATTGTGGGTTATGATTGGGTATGAATCTAATTGAGTGGACATTGGTTGTTTATGATTGAATTAGTAGTGAATCATGTTATTATGAAGAATTTACATGTTTTCTATGCCTCACCCTAGTTTAATTGATGAAATTGAAGTAATGTGGGTTTATGCCATGAAAGGTGAAATTGAGGTTTCATAGATGATCTTCTAGAATTGTTGATTTGTATTGTAATTGTTCATGAATAAAAGCACGTAGACATGAATTGAATTAGAATAATGTATATGTGATGGATCATGACTAGTATAGCTTGAGATTGAACCTTTATGATGATTTTTGACTAGAATCAATTGAGAATGAAGCATGTGATTAGAATGCCTTGCAATCTAGGGATGAATGATGATGGAAAGAAGTAAAGATTTGAAAGTAAGGGTTGTAGTCATGAATTTTCACGACCCAAGGGTACCCCCTAGACGGAACATGACACATGGAATCCCAAAGGAACCCAAGTATGCCTCTTAGCATATCATCATCACATAAGTATAGAATAATAAAGAGTAAAACACAATTTCAAGTCTTTAAGAAAATCTTTATAAAAGTAAAGCAGAAGTCTAGACATAGTCTCAATAAGCCAAGTACTATCGGAGTCTCAAAATACTAGGGTCAAAGCCCATACAATATAGAATATGAATTGTCTAGTACAACTAGAGAAATGAAACAACAATAGAAGTTCTTGTCCTCGGATCCATGAGGACATACCACAAGTTTGAAGAATACTCAACCCAAGCTTCATCTAGAAGGAATTGCCTTAGACACAGGAACATACCTTAGTAGAAAAATAGAAGAAATATGGGTTAGTACAATTAAAGCACTAAGTATGGTAGCTATGCATGAAAACCATTTAATATGCTAGAAAGGGACATTTAGTCGAAAACTATGCATTTGATCAAGTTTATGAACTATCATAGTAACAAGATCAAAAACATAAGATACATACAGATTCAATATATTAATCATCTCAACATAAAGAAAAACAAACCATAAGAATTATCAAAGCAACCTTGTGCAATGTGTGAACAAGGTTCCATACCTCTATCCACTCTAAGGAATACTCATTTAGTGATTATAGTTCGTAAATCCAATTCTAGTTCATTCTATCATAATGGGATTAGGTTTAACCGACATAGACCATGTGAGCTTAGTCATGGAATCCGGTGTCTACCCCACACCGAAAAGGGGTTTCCTACTTGCCTAAGTAGAACTAAAACTCTTAGCTTACGTGGATCCACTAGCTAAATACCTATGTGGGCACATAGTTATGAGATAAGGGGATGCTTCTAGAAAGCCGCCCTCTACTAGCGGATGAGCTTCCATCCTGTGAGACTTCTTCTAGAAACCCGCCCTCTACTAACAGAGGAGATTCCATCTCATTATCATATCCTCTCGGTGCTAAGATCAATTCCCTTCTAGTTTATATTTAAGTCTTGACTTGAAGTCATGACTATGGAGAGGTGTCTTGACACTCAATCCATCAAACTCATTCTATAGCTCGTAGATTTATTAGGGGAGACCTGTCTTCAACCCTTAGAACCAACATATGTGACAAACCTTTCACAGTACATGATCTTCATACCTATGTGTGTGTAGAAGGATAATAATCCAACCAATATCATAATTAGACCATAATAGAAGTACTTTACTCTAAAAGCAATCCAATTGAATACACACAAGTCTTATACATATAGCTAATTTTCATACTTTTCCCCTTCTAGTGTTATAGATCATTATGCATCGATGTAACTAGAATTACTTCACTGAACATGTATAATAACCTAATTCAAGTAAGCAATTCATCACATACTTAATTCGAGCTCAATTGACTAACAAAGACCCATATTCATGCTTTAAGATCCAATTTAGGGAAACCTAGAGATTCATGGATTCTTAGATAAATTCTTTAGGAAAACAATAGTAATTCATCAAATTGATCATAATATAAGACAATAAACACATTGAAATCGTTTTGGAAGTGAATCCATGCCATAGATTGAAAACCGTAGGTTCTTGGAGAAGTTGAACTTTGAGAAAGAGAGTTTTGAAGGGATTTATGGAAGAAAGATATCCATAAATCAACACTACCATACCTTGAATGGAGAACCTCCGTGAAATTGAAAAGGAAAGTTGAGTTCTTGAGCCTTGGTCTCCTAGTTCTTCTTCTTCTTCAATGGTGGCTTCTAGAGAAAGAAAGTTTTGAGGGGAGAGTATTTGGAAATTTGATTTGGGTCTTGTGAGAATGAGTTAGTTTAGTTTAGGTCTTATTAAGTATTTATAGGGGTCTTAATTAATACTAAACGAATTTACTTAGTTAGTTAATTATTCCTAAGCCACCTTTCCAAACCCCAACTTAAAAACTAATGACTCATTACACGATTGACTCACGAAACCCCCACCCACAGACCATGGGTGGGGTCATGGGCCGTGCTGGCAAACCGTTCTTTGCATCATAGAGGGGGAGAAAAGGGGGAGGCTCAGCCTCGACTCATGACCCCCACCTACCGGGCGTGGGTCCACCCACGGTTCATAGGTGCCCATCCATAGGTGCTGCTAGTTTTTGGCAGCTTTTTGGGCCTTCGTTTGGGTCCTCCTCAAAGACCCATGGTTGGTCCTTGAGGATTGTTCCTTGACGTTTAAATCCAAAAACACTTGTATTGCTTAACGGAGATTAGTTTACAACTATATTCATTACCTTAGACCTATATAGGCTACTAGTTTCACGTTAGGCTCTAGTTTAGTCCTACTAGTTTCATCGGGTTTTACATTATCTCCCCCTTGGGAACATTCATCCACAAATGATGATTTAGACACCAAACTAATTTTGGAACTCAATACTAGCAGCCCATCATACATGAATCATCAAAATAATGCACAACTCAAAAATACACTATTCACAAAGTGCACTATTCAAAGGAGGAAACTTTAACTTCATCTCAACACATAATCAATGCAATATAGGAACTACATCTAACAACCCTATATGCATGAAATTCAAAAATTTTCATACTCATAAGAGGAACTAACTTTTTCCCAACTAAATAATGCTCAACGCAACATCATGGAGCCAATATACCAATACTCTCAAAAGCATACTAAAACATGTTCATTATCACATCTTATGAAGTTAAATATGCAACATCCACTACACCATTTTAGGTCTACAGCAACACTAATTCTAGACTACGTTTGTAAAGTGTTGCCTAAAGTAGTTTTGGGAACGCTTTTAAAGCATTGCCAAAGTTTTTAACTTTTAGCTACGATAATATTGGCAACACTTCAAAAGTGTACTCTTTAATGGTATAAGCTACACTTTGTAAGTGTTGTTACAATATGATATAATTGGCAACACCTATTTACATATATGGCCACACTTTTAAAGTGTTTTATTTTTATAATTGAAAAAACAACACATTATAAGTATGGCCTTAAAATTTTCACTAAAATATTATATTTCCTCCAATATTTTTAACTCTCCCTCCCATTTTTACTAGCCAAAAAAAAAAAAAATAAACATTAATAAATCATAAAACATTAACTTTCCTCTTTCACTCTTCACTTTCCTCCTTCATGCTTTCCTCTTTCACTAAAGAACTGACCCAAAGAGCTAGCTGAAGAGAGCTGAAGAACCAAATAGATGGATGTACTGATTCTCTTCTCCGACACTGATTTGTGAGAAAAACACGCTGAAGAGTTGAAGTCGTCGAAGAACTGAGCTGAAGAGTTGAAGTCATCGAAGAACTGATAGTTGAAGTCGTCTTCTTTGGTAATGATTTCTTCAAGTGTAAGTATGATTCTCTTTTTCAATACCTATTTCGTCAAGCGTAAGTAGTAAAACAGTCTTCTTGCTAGCTGAAGTGGTTGATTTTTTATTTTGTGTTTAGAAGAGGAGAATAAGAAGGAATTGATTACTTTGGGGTTGTTAGCAAGATGAATTGAAGCTAATTAGTCTCTCCGTCACGCTTTTCTCTCAAATTTCTCACTAAAGAACACAATTTCAGACATATTTTGTTGGAATAGGGTTTATCGGGTAAGAAATTCTGTCATTCAGAATATCATAGTCATCTTTATCTTTTTTATCAGATTTCTCTTGCTGTTTTAGATCTCCAGCATGTTCATGTTCTACTAATCTCTGTTGCCTTCTTTTAATAGCATCTTTTTTTTTTCTTGTTGTACATGTCTTGAGATTTGTTGTTGGATTGTTTGGGACTAGTGTCAAGTTTACATATGCAGATGTGGACAAGTATAAATGGGTTGATTATGATACTCAATCACTTGAAGGAAATGACAAACTCCTGCTGAAAACTTAATAACATGATAACAGTTGTAACAAACACTACACTCACAGAACATTCACCACAAAAGGGGAGGATAAAAAAAAACCTTTCTCCATGTATCACTGATACAACAATTTCTAAATTCTCTATGTATTAGTGATACAAGAGTTTCTGTAGTTCATTCTGTATCAATGATACAACAATTTTCTCTTTGTATTTGTTGTTGTATCAATGATATGGAGAAAATTTAAAAAACCGATGTGTCACTAACACAATGTGAAATTTGGAAACTGTTGTATTACTAAGACAACAAATATTAAAAGTTATTGTGTTACTGTACTTTGTTTTTGTTACTCATTGTCTCCTTTCAGCTTCTATACCTATTTTTTTTTATATTTTTAGTTGTATGAGTGTTGTATTGTGTTGAAGGAGGACTCTAGTGATTTTGGGTTGTAGTTTTGTACTTTTTTCCCTTGTTGTTTTACTGCTTTGAATTGTGATGGTTGTTGTGAGAGATGGTTTTAGTTTTCATTGCTTAAACTGATTCTCATAGTTAAAGCTGTCCCTTTTAGATTTCTTGGAAGGTTAGAGACTTTGTTGTGTTTTTGTGATTGAGTTTGTTGTCACTTGTGCTAGTTAAGCTCTGTTCTGATGTGGTTTGAGTTGTCATCCTGTTGCTATTGGTTTTTGTTTCTAGGAATCTGTCTTTCCTATACTCTGGAATGCTGTATTTCAACCTCTTTTTATTGTCTTCTTTTAATTACTTCTCTCTTTTTCTTGCTTGGTTTACCTTTTGATTTGTTGTTGGAAGGAGTCTGATCATTATCTTTCCCATTCTGCTGACTGTTATCACCTGTAGGGCCTGGATGATCCTCTTCTTTGTTTTACTGGTAGGAGTAATAAGATCTTGCCTCCCTAAAATATTATTATTGTTGTCCTAAATTTTCTGCACTAGATTGATATTTAATCAGTGTCAAGCTGTAAAATGGAGACGAACAGGAAAAGGGAAAGAGAGAGGAAGTATAGTGATCTTACTCATGCTCGATGAAAATGTCCGCGAAAAATTCAGTAGGATTGAGCAACTGCCAATGAATAAAACAGAATAAGAAAGTTAAAATGGTTGAAGATTTTTAACAACCTCAAAATAAATCAAAGAAATAGGAATATTGTTTTACCTCCAAATACTCAGAGGCTCCTGCAGGTTCCCATGCTGCTAAACTGCCATTTTTACTCTACAATTTTATTTAAAATGGATCTTACTATAACTTTAAGATATAGGTTTCTCTTGAATTTTTTGCAAAAGCATAAAACAACTTTAGATTAAATGATTTATGACCCTGACTTGTAGCATTAACCTTAGATTTGTCTGGAACTTGCTGTTTATTTTGAATATGATGCTGAGAGGGGTAGCAAAGGCTCTATGGTCTAGACTATGGTCAATGTGAGTGTTCTCATGCCCAACATGATGTCAGTGGTTGACTTATTATTAATTTGTGTCTCCATTGTATCCTTATTCTTTGAATTCTGATTTTCAGCTCCTTCTTCATTGTTTGGTTGATCCTGCATAGAAAGATGAATGAAATTATTAGAAGTAGGGAGTGCAAGATTAGTAGTCATACTTGTGTGATGAGTCTGTTGCTGCTGCAATGTTTCCTTAGGAGATTTTGGTTTGTCCATGGTATTTTGAACTGGCCTATAAGCTTTCCTCTTCTGAGTCTACCATTCTTCATCAGCTGGCTTGTTGTTATTTCCTTGTTTTGGTATTGTTGGTATTGTGAATTGGTGTTTCCATCCTCTCTATTTGTGTATTACATTTGCAAGTTTCTAGAAACTTATTTGCCTTGTTCTCCTTTGTTTTTGTTCTACTTATTAGCCTCCAACTCTTTTCTTTTTTTAAATTCCTCATGCTTAAGCTTTTGCCACTGCCACAAATTTCATAGTGTATTTGTGTACACGTTCTTGTAGATGTTAATGATTTTCTGGAAAATAGGTTAGAGGATGTTGGCTATGTTGTTGGAGCACGTATTTCAGAACTCCTCTGCCACAGGGAAAAGGTATGAAGGTTCAATACTATTACGACCCTAATGGTTTGCTTTTATTTCTTCACTTAGAGCAACTCCATATCTTGATTCTTGTTGTGGAATTACATATGTCTCATCAACGCTTATTATCCCCGTGAGTAATAGTGTTTCAGGACGGAACAATACCTTGTCTATACATGCATATATAACCTGCAGTACTATGCTATGGATCAACGTGTAGGAAACTGAGACGATTCTATGACATACTGCTTGTGTACTTGAAGAACTTTGAGTTTAGGTGATCTCCAATGAACTACAAAATGATCCACACGATCATTGATTTTGAAACTTTACATATTAAGTATCTAATGAACATGAACATGCTGTAACTTTCAAGTAAACAGTTTTGAAATGCTCTAGTTTGATATTAAACATAGATGGATAACATTAAGAAGATCACATAGTCTAGTAAACACAGTACTAATAATGAAAAAAAAATGAAATGACACCAAGTATGATTTGATTTTGCTAAAGATTTTCAGGGTTAGGGATATCAGCCCAATTAAGGCAGCCAAAATTAACGATTGCCCGAAACATCCCCTTAACCCAGAGAGTCCTAAAGACACAATGTTTAGGATCATATGAAACAAGATATCTCTACCTCTGTACTTGACTAAGAGCTCTCCATTCTTCAACATGCACATAACTTTCTTAAAGACTTTCTGTCCAGTAAACCTCGATTACATAATTCTCTGGGCTAGTTCTCTCCATTTAATCTATGTTCATTACATAGAAATATGTACTTCAAGCATATTTACTTAAACATAATCATGTTTATATTTTCAAAATGTTCCTCAAATGAGAAATGTTTTTCAAGCATGATCGTTTGATTTTGAAACTTAAAGACTGGGAAACTATGGAGGAGAATATGATGACTACCTCGAAAACTAAAGATGAAGCCTTCTTCCCTTCAATGAACAACAAAAAGACTACACTGAGCAGCTATAATAAAAGGTACATCCCACTAGAAAGGAACATGGGTTAGCACAACTTGTTCTATGCTCAACAGACATATGCTTGTCACTGTGTTTCTACACTTCAATAGGCAGCAAAAACAGACCAGCCTTTTAGCATTTCTTCCATCTTTTTTTCCCAATCAGCAATCAAAACCTACCATGTGTTCTCCATTTCTCATATGCTTACCCGCCAAGGGCTTTACAAAACTAGTTAAATCAAAATGTGGAGAAGCTGAAAAACTCACAGAACATTCACCACAAAAAGGAAGGATAAAAAATACCTTTCTCCATGTATCACTGATACAACAGTTCTGAAATTCTCTATGTATTAGTGATACAAGAGTTTCTGAAGTTCGTTCTATATCACTAATACAATAATTAGCTTTGTATCTGTTGTTGTATCAATGATATAGAGAAAATTTAAAAAACCGTTGTGTCACTACTACAGTGTGAAATTTGGAAACTGTTGTATTACTAAGACAATAAATTTAAAAAATTATTGTATTACTAATACAAAGTGACTTTCATAAGCTGTTGATCGACTATCTATTATAGGATCATAAGAATGTTTGCTTGAATGTTTAAACATGGTATTAGATGTTTGATACTTCTCTGATTGGGTGTGCACAAAAATGAGATTTTAAAATTTTGGACTTAGTTTTAAAAAACTCTAAAAACTCTAAAAGCTCTAAAGCTCTAAATTCACTCACAAAACTTGAACTTTTAATCATTTGAATTCTATTTATTTACTTTCTTTCTTAATTGTGTCTATCCTATTAATTTTACTTATTTTTTCTTGTTAGTTTCATCAACATTCAAAAATATTTGTATTGCTTAGTTTCTGGATAAGCAACATATACACAATGAACATGATATTCATGATCTACCAAATTGCAAGCAGGTAAAGAGGAAGTCGGTCATACAAGCTAATAGTCTTGATCAGTTTCAGAATAATCAAGGGATACGCATAGATGATGAAACAAAACGTGATAACCACACAATAGCTGATGTCGAATTTATGCATGCTCCTATTATTAATGAACACAACAAAGGATTGGATGATCTTGTGGATTAAGAAGAACTCGGTGGAGATGAATGTCATGTAGAAGAGGAAATTGACATTGATTGTAGTACAAAAGGTATGTCTTAAACCTTGTAAGATTTATTACTCGTTTTAAAAGAAACATCTTATTTCCTTTTTGTTACATCAATCTAGAAATATAGAAGCCAAAAAAAGTTAGAGGACAAACAACATGTAAGGATATTCATGCAAGAAATTTGGAAGAAAGAAAGGAGGTGACATTTGATAAAGGACAAGCAATGGGACCAACTAATAAGATAGTGTCAGAGTTAAGCAACTTTATAGGAAAAATTGCAAGGAATCCTAGATTCATTAGCTTGATGTACACTAGTTGGTTAGTTTACGACTATATTCATTACCTTAGACCTATATAGGCAACTAGTTTCACGTTAGGCTCTAGTTTATTTCAACTAGTTTCACTAGGTGTTACTTGAGTGTTGACTGCTAGGGCTTTGAGAGTGAAGCCTATATGAGAATATTAAACAAGTAAGTATCATTGTTGTGGAAGGACTTTACCCACCTCATCTACCTCATGAATGTTTGAATGCAAAAAGTGATAGAACCACTTGAAACATGGATTGGTTGTCAAGGACATCCCTCCATGAGTTATTAGTTAAGTAAGGCTTAGTAAGCTATCTTGTGGAATTTATGCCTAGCACCGAGTGGATATTGAAATGAGATGGAAGCTTTAGTTGAGTCCGGCTTATAAAATGGGAACTCTCACATGTAGAGTCCGAGTTTCCCAAAGTATGTCTCATGAGATGGAGTCCCTCACAAATAGAGTCAGGGTTTCCTAGTAGAAATCTCCGTATACCATAACTACATGCCCCTTAGGAAAGTTAGCTAGTGGGTCCAACTAAGCTAACAAATTGATTCTACCCTAGGCAAGTAGACCAACCATTCTCGGTGTGGGTAACATCGGAGGGGATCATGTGATAGATCATGTGGTTTCATGTCAGTTAAGGATATATTCGCAACTAGTACAAGATTATTAAGGAACTAAGACATATTTGAAGAAGCATCTTGAAGTGTTCCAAGTTAATGATGAACTAAGACATGCTTAAAGAAGCATCTCCAAGTGTTCAAACATAATGAACTTAGACATGCTTGAGTATGTATTTCATAGTTTTCAAAAGTAAAAAAAAGGGGACTAAGATGTGCTTAAAGAAGTATCTCCTAGTGTTTCAATGTCTTAAAATGGGGACTAGTATCCAATCAAGAAGTATGAGTATGATGACCTAAAGTGGTACTTAGTATGGATAGGATTATGAGGTCTTATCCATTTATTGCACAAGTATGACTTAAGGTTACCTATAAAGTGTTCTCTAATATGATGTATGCTTAGATAAGATTGTGCTATAGTTGCCTTCCTTGTAATGATTGACTAAATGTGAGAGATTCCCTGTCTATGAGAAATAAGCTAAGGATGAGATCAAAGATGGTAAGTCTGTATGATGGCCTAAGGTGATACTTAGTGTGGGTGAGATTATGGGGTCTTATCCATACATTGCACAAGTATGACTTGAAGCTACTTATGAAGTGTTGCTTTTATGATATGAAGGATTAAGGGTTGACTAATGCTTATATTGTGCCTATGTTGGAGATTTTGCTTATGATTATGTTATTGTCTCTTATGCTCATAGTTTATGTTTCATGAAGTATCTCTTATGATTATGGCATATGACCTATGTTGACTAACCCTTATTTTATGCCTTTATGATGTTATGTTAGCTATCATATTTAGTACTTTTGTACTAACACATAATCTTGCCTACATTCTCATCAAATGTACGGTCCAACGATTTTAAGTTCCATTCTTGTGGCTAGGTTTCTAAAAGAGCAAGAAGTTGAAGACTTGATGAGTTATCATATCATCGAGGATATAGCCACCATTTCTTTTTTCATCTTTCTTTTAATGTTTTAGACTATTGTATGGGCGTGGTCCCTAAGATGTTCATGTTTTAGATGGTTTGAGACAAGTGTAATAAGACTTTTGCTTTGATTTTATAAAGACTTTGACTGTATGAAAAATGATTTAAAATTCCGCACTTTTCTATTATCTTATGTGATGATATGCTAAGGGCTTGTATGAGACCCCTTCGGTGTCAATAACACCATGTTACATCTTGGATGTACCCCTGTGTCATGACACCAATGCCTTGTGTGGTGAGGTCATCTTGAGCATTGCATTTGATGACACCTAAAACTTGCTCCGTTTGTCCGATTGATTGAGTGAAGTGAAGAATTGAAATGATCTTAGGCAAGAATTTTAAAGAGTGAACCAATTTGAAATTATACCTCTTTTGTGGCTACCCTCGTGAGAAGTGTGAATCTTATTTTGGCACCTATTGAGCCCATCCTTTTCTTGGAAGAAACTTGAGCAATTTTAACCTCTTTATCCCATCACCTATAACCTTCATGAATTTTTGGTGTGTTTGAATAGCCAACTTTGGCCAAAAGCCTAAGTTGGGAGTGTGGTGAAAAAGAAGGAGAGTCAAGAAGTGTGAAAAATTCCCCCTCTGTTGGATTGTTTTGAAAAAAATGGAACCCCTCCATGTAAAAAAAATAAAGAAGAAAAGAAGAAAGAAAAGAAGAAGACTGAAAAAGAAAAAAAAATGTAAAATAAAGTTGTGAACATATTTAAAATTTGGGTATCCGGTGATTCATGTCTAGTTGAATAATGGGATGGAGTTTGAGCATGTTTGAATGTGAAGGAGAAGGAGAAAGAGTGATTTTCATGCCATACTTCATGAAAGTAAAAGTCACTCATCCTAAATGACCATACCATTACACTCAGCCCTGTTACAAGCCTTAAAAAGACCTTTGTGATCTTTAGTGAGCTGAAACGAATGTTGATTGGAAAATAAGGGCAAACTTATGGGTGAAGTCGTGCACGTGTTCATCTTTTTGAGTGTGAGAGTTGTATGTAATTGCGGAACTTTTAATTTTTGATGAATTTTGTGTGAATATGGAATCACCTCTATGGATAGGGCATTTGAGTACCTTTGTTGAGCTTGTACTTGCATTTGAGGCAAGTATTTTGAACTTGAGTATCTTTGATAATGGTGAGTAGCAATTTGAATTTTTGAGTGCACAATTAAGCATTGTATATGTAATTTGAACCTTTTGTGTGAATTCATGTTGAGTCTTATGCAACACTATTTGAGACATCCTTATTGAACTCCTGATCTTGCGTTTTACTTGAGGACAAGCAAAAGTTTAAGTTGGGGGTGCTGACGAGGCCAAGATTTAGACTTATTTAAGGATTTTTTAGATAGTTTTAGTGTCCTCAAATGCCTAATTTATGCTATAAATTGATGTTAAAGCATTGATTTTCAGATATATGAGCTAAGGAGCAAGATAAGGATACTACTAGGCGAAAAGGAGCAAAACAAGCTGAAGAAGTGAAGAAAAGAGGATCCTGGTGATCGCCAAAACCATTTGGCAAACAACCAAGTCGGTGGTGGAAATGGGTAGTCGGCAAATTGCCAATCGGTTCTGCGACAACAAGTTGGATCACCCAAAGTTACAGAACTTGGGATGCTGAGGACCAATGCAAAATGTTGATGAAAGTGAGCAAACGGCGGATCAATGAACCACTCGGCGAAGCACGACTTATCCGGCCCAGCGGACTTTTGAGCCAAAAAGATAAAAACTATAAATTGATTTTGGAAAGGAGTTTTAAGGGGTGGTTACCTAAGTATTACAATTCCCTCTCAGATACCATAGTTCCCATTCTAGAGTAGAGTTTTCTCTAAGTTTTTTGAGTGCTTATTGTAGAATTCTTGAGGATTTTAACTTGGGTCTTTGAATTGAACCTCTGGAAAACATTGTAAAGACTTGGAGACTATTACCCAGTTGATGGTTAATAGAGTTGGTAATTGTTTTTGTCTTTTTATGATGTTTAACTAAAACCCCAATTCTTGGGGTGTGATCATGTGATTATGGGTTGAATTAGCTTATGAGTATTGGCAATTACCAATTTAAATGCTTAATTGAAGTGGTTTTAATTATTAGCTGAGTTTTAATTGATGAATTGTAGTTGCAAATAGTGTTCTTAGTATGATCGATAAAGAGGTTTTGGAATGAAAGCTTTTGATTAATGGCTTGTAAGTGTTGGGTTGATGTGGGTTTAGCTCGAGAGAGTGAATCCTAAACCCAATCCTACCCATCTAGCTCGAGAGAGTAGATAAATTAAGGTGTGGGCTATTCTTATTTGTTAAGCTTGTTCATGTTCGAAAGAAATCACTTGAGTCGGGATAGTTGTTCGAGAGAAATATATTTCACTCATAGCTTAGCCTACTCACTGATACTTAACTATTTGTTAGTAGTTTCAATTACCCATATAAAGAAATTTTCCTATAATGGATCACATCCCGAGTATTCCTTTCTATAATTTTATTTTCTATTGTTTGATTGCGTTGTAGGTGATTATTACAAACT
The DNA here is from genome assembly GCA_037074985.1 of Solanum bulbocastanum. NCBI lineage: Eukaryota > Viridiplantae > Streptophyta > Magnoliopsida > Solanales > Solanaceae > Solanum > Solanum bulbocastanum. Next base: position 33,765,982 of record CM073597.1, on the reverse strand, counting down.
AAAACCCCCCATATGACATTCATTGTAACCCCCTTAGACTTGTTTACATGTTTTTTTTTTTTTGATAATTTCTATTCCTATAGCTATTTAGATCATGTTTGTAGTTCATATTTGAATTTGAACACATACCTTTCCCTGTGGGTTTGACCCCAACTCTTTGTTGGGTTTTATAGTGCTTAATGATCGTTCTCACTTAGAATTTGATGAGGTGTGATTGAAACGTTAATCATATATACATGTTTACTATGTTGTGTCTGCTTGTATATGTTTCACTTATTGGAATAGCTGCGTGATCCTACTAGTACACTATGGTTTTGTACTGATACTGCACTTTCTCTTTCTTTGTTGAGTACATGAAATCTTCAGGAAGCTACTGACATACCTCGTTTAGAAGATCAGTGAGCAATATCAGATTCAAGGGTGAGCCAGTTCTTTCAGGCTGCCATGGGTCCTCTATGTTTTAGTCTACTCTTTCGGACTTATACTTCTAGTTAGACTTATTCGTATGTTTAGTTGGGTTGTACCTATTTTCTTTAGACTTGTTGAACTTTAGATGCTTTGGTACATTGATTTTAGATTCTAGGGGTGTTTTCTGCAATGTTTTAGTAATGAATTGTTAGACTTTCAGGGTTTATGGGAACTTTACTTTATTTCTGCATTTTAAATTGCTTTCATATCTTTAAATGTTTAATTCTTGGGTTAGCTGATTAGAATTAATGGTTCTTCCATTGGAGGGTTAGTGTGGATGCCAATCATGACGGTCTGGGTCGTGACAAAGTTGGTTTCAGAGTCCTAGGTTCATTGATCTCGGTGTACCAAAATGAGTCTGGTAGAGTCCTGCAAAATGGTGCAGAGACATCTGTACTTTTCGTCGAGAGGCTATAAGACTTTAGGAAAACTCTATGTTTTCTCTTATCTTGTTTCGTGCTATGACTTGATTCCAATTGGTATCTGGCGAACCGAATTGGTATCTAATCTTCTTCACTCTTTTGTCCGCAGATGGTTAACACTAGCTTCAATGGTGTCAGGCTTGTAGCTCCAGTCAATAATCCCACTGAGGAGTCCACAGCAAGAGGTCTCGATCGAGGCAGGGGTGGAAGAATAGCAATAGGTAGAAGTTAAGGAATGGTCGCATGCTTAAGGGGTGGAGTTCCAATTGAGAATTCTCCCAAAAGTAAGATCCCTCCTACGTATCATGAAGAGATAGAGGAGAATGTGGAGGTTGAGAATGAGGAGGACGTTGGACAAGAGGAAAAGGTGTAGGTTGAGACTAAAAGGATTGATTGATCCTTGAATTCGTCTCGCAGTTAAAGAAACTCAAACTCCCACCAATCCCCCTATTGATATTACTGTCCCCAAGGTGGATGGAACTTTAGGTACTGATGCCTTTTTTTTGTCCTTTGTTGGGTCCTGTGATGAATGGGAATGAACACGAAATGTTGACAAAGTTTCTAAAACTGAAGCCTCTGTATTCCATTATTCTGAGAGTGAGGACACCTATGAGTTCATCTTGGATTGTTATGAGAGGCTACATAAGTTAGGTATTGTCCATCATGGAGTAGAGTGTGTGACTTTTTAGCTTCAGGGTGAGGCTAAGCAGTGGTGGAGAGATTATGTGGAGTGTAGATCTTTCGCTTTACCCCCACTCACTTGGACCCTGTTTCATACTTTGTTCTTGCAGAAGTATGTACCCCGGACCTTGAGAGATCGTAAGAAGGATGAGTTCATGGCTTTAGATCAAGGTGGTATGTCTGTGGCTACTTATGAGGCTAAATTCCATGCTTTGTCTAGACTACGCAATTAGTGACTATTGAGGAAGAGAGGATCCCTCTATTCGGTAAGGGGCTGAAATCTGAGTTACAAGTATTGTCTGTGCAGATGACTTCTGCAGGAAAAAGTTTTAATGAGGTAAAGGATTTTTTGAAGAAAGTGGAAAGGGTGAGGCACGATAGGCTGACTAAGGCATTGACTAAAAAAGCTAAGAGTACAAGTAAATTTTAGGGTTCCTACTCCAGAGGTTCAGGGAGACCGACATTTGAAGCCCGACCAATACAGTTCGCCATGCCCGCTTCTACAGGTAATTACTCGAGAACTCTACCTCAGAATTTGATTCAGGATAGCCAGGGAGCTGTATCTTCGGCGGGTAGCAGGCTATCTTTTGATCACATTTGTTACAATTATGGAGAACTTAGGCATATGAGGAGAGATTGTCCGCACCCACACATATTGGACCCCGCACACAATAGACTAGAGCAGTGGTACCTACGAAAAATGGTACTAATAGTCGAGGACGTCCAGAAGGTGTGCAAGAAGGTAATCATCGAGGCCATGGAGGTCAGGGAAATGGTAACGCAGGTAGAGGTAAGGCGCAGCCAAGCAGGGAAGTCATCCGTCAAGATGACATGGCTCAGTGTTATGTCTTTCTAGGCAAGAGTGAGGTAGAGTCTTTTGATGCAGTGATCACATGTACTATTCTTGTCTGTGACCAGATGGCAAATGTGTTATTTGATATAGGTTCTACTTATTCTTATGTGTCCGTTCAGTTTGCCTTGGGATTTGATATGATTTGTGATGCACTTTATGCCCCAACCCATGTTTCTACCCAAATTGGAGATTCTATCTAGTCACCCATGTCTATCATGCTTGTCCTATCTTGTTTATAGGTTTTTAGACTTGGGCTGATTTGGTTATTTGGACATGTCTAACTTTGATATAATCTTAGGCATGACTTAGTTGTCCCCCTATTATGCTGTGCTTAATTGTAGCACTAAGTTTGTGACTCTAGAGATGAAAAATTAGAGTGGGAAGGGGTGTACAAACCTAAGCTAACTAAGGTCATATCCTCCATTCAGACCAGGAAACTGGTGGGGCATGGTTGTTTGGCTTATTTGACTCATATTCGGGATGTTGAGGTTGAGTCTCCCTCTATTGAGTCTATTTGCGTGGTGTCAGAGTTTAGAGACGTGTTTCTTACTGATTGTCCTGGTATGCCTTTAGTTATAGATATAGATTTCTGCATTGAATTGGAACCTGGTACCCGCCCCATTTCCATCCCTCCTTATCGCATGGCCCTGGTAGAGTTGAGAGACCTTAAGGCTCAAATCCAAGAACTTCTTGATAAAGGTTTTATTTGTCCTTGTGCTTTCCTGTGGGGTGCTATTTTTTTGTTTGTTAAGAGAAAGGACGGTATCCCTTGCCTCGAATAGATGATCTTTTTGACCAGTTGCAAGGTGCATCAGTTTTATCGAAGTTTGATCTAAGGTCTAGTTACCATCAATTAAAGATAAGGCCTGAGGATGTACATAAGACGACATTTAGGACCTGCTATGGGCACTATGAGTTCCTAGTAATGTCGTTTGGGTTGACAAATGCGCCTGCAACTTTCATGAGTTTGATTAATGGTATATTCAAACCATTTTTGGATTCTTTGTCATAGTTTTTATTGGTGATATTCTGGTTTATTCGAAGAGTAAGGAAGAGCATGTTGACAATCTTCGTACTGTTCTGGGTGTTCTTAGGATACAAAAGTTATACACTAAATTTTCTAAGTGTGAGTCTTTATTGGATTCAGTTGTCTTTCTGAGGCATGTAGTTTCAAGGGAAGGGGTAATGGTAGATCCCCAAAAGATTGAAGCAGTTATGAATTGGGTTCGGCCTAGCTTTGTGACTGAGGTTAGGATTTTTATAGGGCACACTAGCTACTATTGTCGATTTGTGAAGAATTTTGCCTCTATTGCCACGCATCAAACAAGGTTTACCAAAAGGAGGTACCTTTTGCATGGATCGAAAAATGTGAGGCGAGCTTTCAAAATCTCAAGACCTTTTGACCACAACACCTATTCTTGCACTATCGATGGAAGGTAAGGATTTTGACCCTTTTGACCACAAGACCCTTTTGGGTTTGGGTGCTGTGCTAATGCAGGATAAGAATGTCATAACTTATGCATCGCAGTAGTTGAAGGTGCATGAGAGGAATTACCCAACACATGATTTAGAGTTGACAATGGTAGTGTTTGCTTTTAAGATCTGGCGGCATTAGCTCTATGGTGTCAAGTGTGAGGTGTTTACTGATCATCGTAGTCTACAACATATATTCACTAAAAAAGATCTAAATTTGAGACAACGAAGGTGGATAAAGTTACTTAAAGATTATGATGTCACCATCCAATACCATCTAGGTAAGGCTTATATAGTGGAAGACACACTATGCTGGAAAACGGTAGTATGGGTAGTCTAGCTTGCTTGAGTGTATCCAAGTGACCTTTGGCTAAGGAAATTCAATCCTTGGAACTAAGTACATGTAGTTGGGTGTCTCAGAGAAAGGTGGAGTATTAACTATCATTGAGGTAAGGGCCACGTTCATTGAGGAGATTTGGCAAGAAAGGTAAGCTTAGTCTTTGATACATTGGTCCATTTGAAATTCTTAACTGTGTAGGGCCAGTGGCTTATATATTAGCCTTACCATATAGCTTATCTGGAGTTTATCCAGTATTTCATATATCCATGTTGAAGAAGTGCCATGGGGACGGAGATTACATTATAAAATGGGACTCAGTGTTATTAGACAAAGACCTTTAATATGAGGAGGAACCGATTGCAATTTTTGATCATGATTTTCGAAAGTTGAGGACCAAAGAGATTAAGTCTATGAAAGTTCAATGGAAACATCATCTAGTTGAGTAAGCTACTTGGGAAAAAGAGAAGAACATGCGAGACAATTACCCCCAATTATTCAATGATTTAGGTACGACCCCCATCATAATTTAGCCATTTTTCCTAGTTTGTTACTCGGGGACGAGTGATGGGTAAGTTGGTATCTATTGTAACAACCTGTTCCCATTGTTAAAGAAAAGCCATCAGGGAAATTTTTTGGGCTGGAAAACTTTTTGATAGTAACTTGAGAATTCCTAGCCTAGTCCAGATTTGGACGAAATCGAAGCCAGTGAGGTCCAGGAAGAGCTGGTAATGAGTAAGAGATCTAATTATGAATTTGATCATATGAGTATATAGCTAAGATGTTAAGGAACCCGTACGACTATACAAAATTGAATTCGAACGAATAGAACTCCCGAAACTTATCTTAGCGTGAATGCGTAGTTTTTGAGTGTCATGGATTGAAGGTGTATTGTGAAATGGGGGTTTCAAACTCTAACTTCGACTCTCTGTTTCTATGTAGGCTACTGTGGTGGGATTATTTCCACCAGGGCGAGGCCGCTGTGGTTGGACAATCGCTACTTAAGTCAGAAATAAACCCCAAAATGCCATTATTCTGCAATATTCATTCTTGAGAGCAAAGAGACAAATCATGGCATGAACCTGACAGTTTTCCACCACTTCTAGCATTAAAGGTAAGGATTCTACTCCCCTAATTTATTTTTTTCAATCCGTAGAACTTGGATTCCTTGTTAACTATTGTTGGGGGAGGGTTTTGAACTGAAATTAATGATGGGAAAAAGCCTTAGCTGCACCATAGGATCATGGGTTCGGTCTGGGGTTATTGGGATTGCTATAATCCAAATAAATTAGACCTTAATTATTGATACTTGCGTTGAATTGATTGTTTGTAGACCTAGAACAAGAAGAAAGAATTCGAAAAGGAATGAATCAAGTTTCTTAGGAGGATTCAAGCTTGATTTTGAGGTAGGTGATGGTTTGATTTCATGTTTGTGCAATGTATGCTAGTATTTGCTTCATTGTAATGCATGTATGTATACGAATGTTGCACTATTGATCATATCAACTGCGAATGAGTATGAATGAATAATTGTATGCCACGAATCAACACTTGATTGTATGATTATGAGAATGCACATTGTGATTGTGATTGTGTCTTGTTGAATGGATCGGGTGTTACGTTCCAACACACTAACTGGGATCGGATGTCACGTACCGACTGAACGGGTGTCACATTTCAGCACACTAATTTGGATTGGGTGTCGTGATCTGGCACATGAACAGTTTGGGTATGAGTTCCATGAGAGGACCATTGACTTGTCATAGGTGCGTATTGTTGAAAATGTGTAATGGAACATTTCTTTTAAAATGATAATTGATATTGTATTTGTTCGGTATATGCGTATTTACTATTTTGTGACTGCTTGTATATTTTCACTTACTGGAATAGTCGCGTGATCCTACCAATACACTGTGGTTGTCTACTGATATTGCACTTGCTCTTTCTTTATTGAGTACACGGCATCATCAGGCAGCTACTGACAGACCTCGTTTGGGAGATTAGTGAGCAACATCGGATTCAAGGGTGAGCTAGTTCTTTCAAGTTGTCATGGGTCCTCTATGTTTTAGTCCACTCTTTCAGACTCAGACTTTCTAGTTAGACTTATTTGTATGTTTAGTTGAGTTGTATCCATTTTCTTCAGACTTGTTGAACTTTAGATGTTTTGTTAAATTGACTTTCAGATTTTAGGCGTGTTTTCAGCAATGTTTTAGTAATGAATTGTTTGACTTTTGAAGTTTATGAGAACTCTACTTTATTTTTGCATTTAAACCTGCTTCCATATCTTTAAATGTTTAGTTCTTTGGTTAGCTGATTAGTATTAATGGTTCTGCCATCGAAGGGTTAGTGTGGGTGCCAATCACGACAGTCTGGTTCTTGACAAACACTAAAGTGGGTGTTTTAAGAAAGAGAAGAAGAAGAACAATGAAAATTTTAAAAAAATTGTAGTTCAAATATTTGAGGAAACCTCTCTTTTTATAGCCAATAAAGGATAGTGTATGAAAAAAATGCTTATTGTGCCTTATAAAAAATGTCACAACCTTTCAAAAACGTCACAACTAATTGAAAAGTCAGAACTCTTTGGAAAAGTCATAACCATTCGCAAAAGTCATAACTCTTTGGAAAAGTAGCAATCCTGTAGAAAAGTCACAACCCTTCGAAAATATCATAACTCATCCAAAAAGTTATAACTCATTGAAAATATCACAAACCTTTAATGTGAAAAGGTGTTTGCTTTGATATAAATAAATAAATAAATATAGTACAATACAAAATATTGAAGATATACTAAATTTGGTGTTTAACTAAATAAAAATAAAAGTAAAACAAATAAATTGGAAGTGAAGGAGTATCTTAAATCTAGTTTGGACTCTTCAAACAAGTTTTTGATCAAATCTTTTTTCTCCAATAGTTTGAGACATACATAGCTTGAACACCAAGTTGTAGTTTGTGCAACAGAAAATCATTGTACTTCTTATCAAGTAGAAGTTGTTGTAACAGTATATTTATGGCCATGAAAATGAGTACATATAAATTATCTAGTTAGTCTTCTTGTTTAAAGTTGAGTTATTCCATTCTCCTTGTTGCATCAAATTTTGTTGATCTGTCTAGTTTACCCACAAAAAATATTGTAATTGCATAATTGAACAACTCTGGCATTCTTTCTTGTTTTAAAAAGAAGAATAGAACATTTACAAAATTCGTAGTTTAAAAAATGTTAGAAAACTCTCTATTTATAGACAACAAAGGGATATCGATTTGCCTAATTTTAATTTGACATGAAATTCAAAAAATAAAGAAGACTTTTAATTCAAGGATATGTAGAATATATAAAAATGTCTTTTAACTTTGTGGTCTTAAAAATGCTCCCCCACTCCCCCCCCCCCCCCCCCCAAAAAAAAAAAAGAAAAGAACATTCTATATTAAACTGAATAAAAATAAAAGTACAACAAATAATTGGAAACGAAGGAGTACCTAAAGTTTGGAATCTTCAAACAAATTTTTGATCAAATCCTTTTTCTCCAACAGTTTTAGACTTACACTACTTGAACACCAAGTTGTAGTTTGTGCAACTAAAAATCATTGAACTTCTTGTCAAGTAGAAATTGCTGCATAAATGTATTTATGACTATGAAAATGAGTACATATTAATTATCTAGATAGTCTTCTCATTTGAAGTTGAGTTATTTCATTTTCTGTTTTGCATCTATATTTGTTGATCTGTCTAGTTTACCCACAAAAATATTGTAATTGTATAATTGAACAACTTTCACAATCTTCCTTGTTTTAAGAAGAAGAATAGAAAATATAAAAAAATCGTAGGATAGTATGAAAATGTGCTTATCGTTCTTTATTAGATAAGTCACAAATCTTCATGAAAAGCACAACTTTTCGAAAATGTCATAATTCATCGAAAAAGTCACAACCCTTCGGAAAAGTCACTACCCATCAATGTGAAATGGTGTCAGCTTTTAATATAATAGATAACAAATAAATAAATATAATATATACTAAATTGGGTGTTTTAAGTTGGGGTATTATAGTAATTTAATATTCAAGTTAGAGAGTTCATGCTTTTATGGTAGTATAGATAGATAGATAGATATAAATAGATAGATTAGTGTATCTCTATTATGTATATGTGATATATCTAAAATCTATAATATTTGTGTCAAATATTTCTTTCATAATACATACGATATAAATAGATAGATTAGTGTATCTCTATTATGTATATGAGATATATCTAAAATCTATAATATTTGTGTCAAAATCTTTCTTTCATAATACATAAGAAATAATTAAAGTATAATTTATGAAAGTCGCTCACAAAGGTTTCTTGTAAAATAAAATCTTTAATGTACAATCAAAATTTGACCATGAGTATATAAGCTTTAAAATTGATGTATCATTCGATATTTTTTAAGGGATGGGGGCATAGCAATATATATCTATACCAATTTACTGTTACAAAATGCATCATTATTTAAGTAAATAATAAAAACTTTCTATGAATCAATTAAACTATAAAGGAGACAATATAAAATATGCATTAATTTAGAATTTGAAAAACATAAATTTTAAAATCTTATAAATTATGGAGATCATAACTTCTAATGCAATACTATTATCATAAGTAAAATCTTAATACATGTGAAAAATATACATTATTTTTGTACTTCTACTTTGGTCTTCATTCTGCTTAAACTTGAGATGGTTAAGTAGAAAAGCACAAAAATCTTTAATGTTACTTTACGTTAAACCTTGCTCAAATTGAGGGCATCTCAAGTATCTCACAAACTCATCATCAGATATTTATAAATAGATCAAGACATCAAATATAGTCTTCATCAAAATTTGTCTCATGCCCAAAAATATTTCAAGGAGGTCCAAATTAATCTACGTTTGAGAATTATGATTTAGTGGTCTGTACATAACATACAAAATTTAGATAAATAATTTAGCAATTAACAAAGTTGACTCACAATCTTGATAAATAAAATCACTTTTTATATATTTTGTGATTACAATTTATTTTTCCTACTTGAAAAAAATAGAGAAAATGATCAAAATGGTCCTTCATGTAAGGAGGTTGCATTATTTCGATCCTTGATATATATCACTCGATACATAGTTCTTAATGTATGCAAAATGAATATCATTTTGCTGAAACCCTAAATTTAAATGTTCTCTGTTTAAAACTAATGATCCCCATCCTTTCTGGTTGGTTGCTCTGCCTCTCTTTCTATTCCTCTCTTCATTGCATTATCTTCCTAAAATAGATTCAAATTTAGCACTCATTGTAATACTTGGATGAGGAATTCAATGGTACTTATTTAAGCAGCTTATTTCGTTCTCTAATAATGGTATCAATTACTTTATTTTTAGATACTTTTGTTGATTTCAAAAAAATAATATAAAAAAAGTTATCCCTTCAAGGACGATTCATGTGATAAACTGATAATATAATGATACAGAGCAGCAGTAGTAGATCCATGCTTACATAATACACCAACAAAAAAATAAATTATTCATTATTTTATTACTATTAACTTATAATGACTTTTGAAGGAATTGGATGAGACTAATTAGTTAATTCAACAAAACGTGAGGCGAGTGTTTTTGTGCCCTTTTACTGAATTTGGTGTATTCTCAATTTGATGGACAAGCTAGCAATTTTTTAAGAGAAGAAGAAAACAATACTTGTTTTGGTTGTAGAAATTATGGATGAGTTTGAATAAGCTCTTCATTTATATAGAGTGGACTACGATCCTATTATTGAGAAAGATCATGTAATGAAGAAGAACCAGAAAAGGGGTGGGGCAAACAAGGAGAAGGGAGAAATGACCTTGGGAGGGTGATGTTTAATTTAACAGAGAAGAGTTCAATTTAGGTGTTTGGATTAAAGTGATACCTATTTTACATACATTGAAGACTATTTCTATCGAGTAGTATATTAAGGATCAAACCAATTCAACCCCCATACATGAAGGACCATTTTGATCATTTTCTCAAATAATTAACATAAATAGTGTGATATATCTAATAACTCATATATATCATATATAGTATTATACAAATGAATAAATATACAAATCAAGTACAATTAAATAGACTAAACCTCCTCTTAGGGAAATCTAATCAAGTTGCAATCATCAACTAAACAAATTTTATTTTGAGAGTATTAAGAGTTAATATTTTTGACATCATTCCTTGTATAAGTAATTATATATGGTAAGAGAGTGAAACTATACCTTTAATTACTAAAGTGATAATTTAGCTAAATATGATTTTTTTTTTTTGCACGCCTTAGCTATAGTAAAAACAACATACCTAGTGAAATCTCACCAAGTTGGTCCGGAGAGGGTAGAGTGTACACCGACCTTACCATTACCTTATGGCAGCAGATAGACTATTTTTGAAGATTCTTGGCTCAAATGCATCAAACTCAAGTACAAGCACATGAAAACAATGAATTAATTACAATAGTTAATAAGAAAACAATGTAAATCTATAAGAAAGAAAGAGTAACAGTAGAAAAATATTTTAATAATCAAAATAGAATAGACAACATATGACAAGAACTACAAGGATATGACTAGTACTATGAACAACCTTTGTAATGCAAGACAATACTCTACACATACGAACAATCTACCGTAGTACTCGACCTCCATTCCTTTCTATATACAGTCATGTCTTTGATTAAAGCAGTGTCATTTCTTGTCTAGTCACCTCTCCACAATACTTTTTTAGCCTAAATCTAACCTTTCGTGTACCCCCTACAACAAGCTTTTTGTACCTTCTCACTGGGAAGTCAACACACATCATCTTCATATGCCAAAACAATCTTAGTCTCGCTTCCTCATCTTGTTTGCCACAGAGGTCACTCCCACCTAATCACATATAAACTCATTCCTAATTTTATTGCTCCTTGTATTCTACATATCCATCTCAACATCCACATCTTCGCAACATGCATCTTCTGAACATGTAAGCTCTTGACTGGACAACACCTCCGGCCCATACATCAAGGATGATCTAACTACCAGTAGGATTAGAATCCTTAATTTCCTATTTTAATTTGAAAAAAATCTTGCCCTTATGCTTTGACTGCCAAATGCCCGTAATCTTTGTGCTTTTTAATGAGTTGGGTCATGATTGCGTGTTGTTAGACTGATTGGGTGAAGTCTGAGTAGCCCACGTGTGTGTTAAATGTCGAAAGTTTGCTCAATGATAGAGCAGGTGACACCGCCCTTAAGAGCAAATATCGTCAAATATCTAAATACGGTAAATTCGGGAGAAATCTGAATATCCCGAGGTGATGGGTAGTATGGGTCTTGTTTGAATCTTATGAGTGCGTGCTTTGATTTCAATTTTGGGGTTTGTGGAGTTGAATTCGAAAAGGGTGGTTGAAAATGGGCATGTTAGGCCATTTGGCGTACTGAGTCGAGCTCGCCGAATCACTCAGCGGTTCGCCTATTTTCTTCATCTCGTGTTTAATTTTGTCTCAATTTTGCGGTTTGACTCTGTAACCTTTGGAGAGATGCCTGAGTTTGCCGAAGGCACTCGGTGATTCGCCGAAAGTACTCTTTATCGCTCTTTATTTGCACCCCTAAGACTCTTATGCACTGTAACTTTCGGCGGACAAACACTTGCTCGCCGAAAGGACTTTCCTATCACTGACTTGCCTTAATTGTTTAGCTAATCTCATTGGAGATCCAGACTTAGCACACCAAAGCGGTTCAGCGACTCGCCGAGTGGATTAGTGAGTTTATCTGCAACAAGATTTGTTGTACTAGAGTTTGGTTTTGTTTTCTTAGTTTCTCTAGATCTTTTGTAGATATGGTACACAATTATCTAAACGAACCACCCCAGAAAAAGGAAAAGGGCATTACAATAAATGAAAAAGGATCAAACCCTCTAAAGAGGAGAGGGGATAACCTCTAACCGGGAGACAAAGGCAAGATGAAGAAACATACATCTAGAAAAGGAGTAGCTATTGAGCCAAATTTTGATGAACCATAGAATGAAAAACCTCTGATAAACCAAAGGGATGCGCTCCAGACCAGATCTCAGCCCATAACCACCAGTACTTGTCATCTGTCACTCCTCCGACTACAGACTCAGTGCCAGCTCAGGCACCCTTAGTAAATTTAGCACTTCCTATTATTCCTCTACCGAGGCAGTTAAATAGATTGAAAGATGATGGTTTATGGACCATCATAGAGGTGAATTTATATCCGTGGAGGGTCTGGAAAGCAAGCATCCTAATGTGCTTGAAACCCTTCGATACCATAGATTCGAGCAGTTCACACGGCCTCGAGGCCATTACATTCCTTCTTGGGTAAGAGAGTTTTACACAGCTTATTGAGAATTGGTTCCCAAGAACAAGAAAAAGGAAAGTGAGTTTCGACCGGTGAAGTTGGTCATGGTCAGAGGCAAGGAGGTAGAGTGTCATAACGAGCATATTAATGCTGTATTAGGTAGACCGTTGCATTCTACCCTCCCTTATGAGGGGTTACCGATTGTTCAGTCCCTGGATTATTTGAAGGATTGGATGGCTCCAGCAATTTCTGACACCACCCCGAGGTGGATGGATGCAGAGGCTCCTATTGAGAAGAAGGACATGAACAACGCCTCCAGGTTCTGGTTTGGCTTCATTAGCAACTTTATAATGCCATCCTAGAATGAGTCTATTATGTGCCATCCTAAGGCGGATTTCCTTGGTTCTATCATGGCCAGGAGGCGGATCGATCTAGGACTACTAATTTCAAAGGAGATGGCCATGAGAGTGAAACAGAAGCTAACATCTCAGCCATTTCTAGTTCTGGTCACTGAGTTGTATCGGAAAGCTAGAGTACCTCATGACATTACGAGGGATATTGATGTCACTCCATCTTCCTCAACCGATATTCAGTGTATAGAGTCCGAGTTCACATGAGAGGAGGTTGACAGGAGGAGAGTAACTCCAACAGATACTTCTCCAGAGGTCAATGTTGACTCATTACTAGCAGAGGCACCTTCGCCTACTTCGGCCTCTGAGCCTTCAAGTATACCCTCTCCTTCTTCCTCTTCCTCACAGGCTCCAAGTGGTTCCTCATTCTCCCAGCCTTCCAGGATCACTCAAGCCATGATCCTGAATATGGGGTAGTTGGCCTATTCAGCTGATGTGAGAGCTACCCGATTAGAGAGGTCTGTTCCGGAGATAATCGATAGAGCCATACTAGCAACACTTACCCCCCTTCAGATTTTTGTTGATGCGTTGACAGTGAGATTCATTGCTTATGAGAGTAGACCAGGGGAGGCCTCTGAGGTGACGACTTTAAAAGCCGAGATTGCGAGTTTGAGAAAGGATGTAGACTATCTTAAGTCTTCTGACTTTGCTTCAGTACTAGAGATTGCTGAGGACACGGATGCTCTTGAGACCTTGAGGGTTCATCCAGCTACCACCGGAGATGTACAAGGGATGGCACAAAACATGCAGAGTCGGATGCAAAGATCGACGAGGAGTTAATATCGGTACATGCTGAGGAGACACAAGAGAGCAGACATGAGGGCATATTAAGGACTTGTAAGATCTTATAGATACGGTTGTGCAACCAGTAATCCAGACATTGCCGATTGAGACATCCACAACAACTCTTAGTAGATCTATATTTCTATTCCATTTCAGGATACTTCAGGCACTGATGCCGATATACAAACTACCATACCAGCCACCGAGACCCCAACAAAGAGAGAGAATGCACAGACAAGACCTTTCTTTACCTCCCTCTCTGTCTTATTATATTTTTACTTTTGGATATTTTTAGTTGCATTTGCGGACAAATACTTTTTATTTGTGGTGGGGTCAGTTCCACACCTTTTGTGTTGATAGTTATGTATTGTGTATATATTTGGGTTATTCTGCTTTAAAATTGTGTTTTGTCTGTTTATGTGGATGATTGAGCTTATGACTTCTTTTATTTTAAATTGAGAAATGATTTTGTCCCTTTCGAAAATTTTTGAATTTTTCACACATTTTTGCCACCCTTTATATGCTGTTAAATGTGGCTGTTCCTTGGCAAATTTAAGTCTCAGTTCTGATCAATACCGATGACTTGAATAGTGCTCTTAATCGAACAAACATGAATATACGGCTATGTTGAGGTCAAATGAAGTTGTATAGACAATATGTGAACTCTTTGCATCTCGTTATGATTAGCCTAGTATTGAATGAAGTCTCTTGTGATGATCATTGCACACTAGCAAAAGTGTGGAGTCTTGTTTGACTTTAGTGTCAATGCCTAGTGTGATGAGCTTACTTTGAAACATGTATGAATACACCTAGAATTTGCCTCGTTATTCTGGGCAACTAAGTAAAGCTTTCTCTTGACATGATCTTAGGAAACTTTGAAGAGTGTGCTCCAATTTGACATATACCTCTTTTGTGACTTGCCTTGTGAGTGTGTGAACCGCTTTTAAACACCCCTTGAGCCTTACCCTTCTTTGGAAGAAACTTGATGAAAACTAGACCTTTCTTAATCCACCACCTATAATCCTCTTGAATTGTGGTTAATTGAATAGCCTACTTAGGCCAAAATCCTAAGTTGGGGTTGTGGTGAGAAGAAAAGGGAAAGTCAAGAAGTGCAAGGAAATTCAAAATAAAGTGCAAAATAAAAGGGGTTTCCAACACACTATGGGAAAGTGAATAATATGATGACTTATGAGCATTAAAAAAAATGATGAAGGAAAAGGGAGGAAGTGTTGTGGGAACCACAATTCATGAGGATGAACGCCCCTAAGCCTAAATGACCATACCTTTGCACTCAACCCCATTACAAGCCTTGCAGAGACCTTTTTGATCTTGAGAAAGTCGAAACAATTATCAATTGGACAATACGGGCAAATCTATGGGTGAAAGCATGCATTGTTTTCATCTTTGTGAGTGTGAGCGTTGCATCTGATTCCTAAACTTTAGATGATTAAGCCATTATGAGTGAATATGGAATCATTCCTTGTGTGAGGGAATTTGAACTCTTTGGTTAAGCTTGAACTTGCATTTGAAGCAAGTATTGTAAGCATGAGATTCTTTGATATTGGTGAGTCACTACTTAAATCTTTGAGTGCTCAATTGATCTTTGCATAAGTAAATTGAGTCTTGTTGTGTGCATTCATGATCGAGTCTTCTGTATCACTGTTCAAGACACCCTTTTTGAATAACTAAACTTGAGTTTGCATGAGGACAAACAAAAGCTTAATTTGGGGGTGTTGATGAGTCCACGATTTGGACTCATTTTGGGCTATATTTTTATAAAATTAGTGTCCTCGAATGTATATTTTATCCCGATATCTGATGAAAACCTTTAAGTTTTAGGTATTAGAAGCTTGAGGTAAAACATGGACACTACTTAGCAAAAAGAAGCCGAAAGAACGAAGAAACAAAGATCTGTGAATCACCGAACCCATTCGGCGAATTGCCAACATATTGCATATTTGCCTTTTGCTACAGTATGCTAAGCCCTGAAGAAAAGGAGAAAATCAGTGGTGAAAAAAAGTAGTCAGTGAATTACCGAACGACTCTACGAAGCAGTGCTACATCGCCCAATTATCCAGGACACAAAGATGCTGAAGGCAATTGATGAAAGGCGATGAAGTAAACCAAAGGGCGGATCGACGGATGCATCGACAATTCCTACTAATGTCGCCGAACGATCCTTCAGAGCACATTTTTTGAAAATTATAAATACTAGTTTAGTTTTTATTCTTGAGAGCAAATTTCACCTTGTTTTACTTAGTTTTTAGATTATTAAGTTTTAGACAGAGTTTTGAGATATTCTCTCTAAGTTTTGGAGAGGGTTTTGAAGAACTTGGAGCTTTCAAGGGTTTCATGTTCAAGAAATTAGACTTGGGTCTCTTGGATTCTTCACTTTCTGCCTGTTTTAAGACTTAATCTTGCATACCCATTGATGGAAACTGAGATTGGTATACTTCATTATCTCCTTTACATGTGTGGCTAAAAACCCCAATTCTTGGGGTGTGATTTTGTGAATATGGGTTAGATTAGTTGTTGGTCTTGCTTGCTAATAGTCCATTCGTAGTTTAAATGTGATTTCGTTTAGTGGTTTTGGATGAACTTAATGAGGTTGTAGTTGCAAATATAATCTCAAATATGTGTTTTCGGCTTGCTCCAGAGAGAGGTCATAAAACTAAGACCACTAAATTGATGGCCAGTGCGAGTGGGTCGACATGAGGTTCAGCTTGATAGAGTGAACCCTAGTTCCGTGTACACACATTTAACTCAAGAGAGTGAGTGGGTTAAGGCTGAGGCTGTTCTTCATGCGGCATGTGGGTGTCTGAGCACTTGAAATGGAGTAAGTTGCTCGAGAGAGAACGTATCCCCTTTAATGTCAATCCTATTCACTAATACTCAATATATTTACTATCAAAAGCATGTATCCAATGATTTAGTCTATCTCGTATTCCTATCACATCCCAAGAATCCCGTCTTCATACTTGTATTGTCCTTTATTTTCACTATTTTAGTTGTTTCTTGCTTACAAACCCTCATTTGATGATTGACGCTTGTGTCACCCTATTTAACTTGTTATGTTTTTACTCGCTAAAGTCTTTAGTCACAATTAGCTTTAGCACGTTAGCGCTTAACCACTAATTTTCACGCTCACTCCCATGGGAGTCGAACCCAACCCTTGGTTGGGTTATTATACTATTGCACGATCGTAGACACTTGCATCGGAACTTGTGTCCTTGATTACGCAAACATCAATAATCCATTCAAACTCTCCATCTAGTCACCAGCCTCATGGGAACAAGCTCATTCTTTGCACTTGGAACCGTAGTGATTCCTACATTCTTTGGCACATATTGGACTAGACACACCCAACTACTATCAACACTACTATCAATAATAGGATACACGACTCCAACATCTAACTACTTAATGTTTTCCTTCTTCACTATTTCTTGCATCAGCGGATTCAACTTTCTTTGGTGCTTAATACTTGGTTTTCTATCTGACAGAGGCTGAATTTTGTGAGAACAAACACTAGTAGAATACCAATAATGTCAGCAATAGTCCATTTGATAGCCCTTTGAATCGCTTCAAGATAGATGTCAATGCCTCTACTTTCGATTCATTTAAGTCAGCAGTAATAATAACTGGAAAAGTAATATTTTTGCCAAATAATTCATACCACAAATTAGATGGAAGAGCATTACGCTTCAAGTTTAGAGGCTCTTCAACATGTGGTCTCGCAATTGGATTGTCTCATTTCTTTAAATCCAGATCCAACTTCTTTGGTTGACGATGATAAAAATTTACCCTATTAGGTGCGACGACTAGCTCATCATATTCATCAATATCATCTCCATCAAAATTCATGATCACAGCAGCTGACACCTAAACACCAAATCTCTCCTCAATAGACACCTTCATTGCTACCTTATTTGTATGATTCACTACTGATACCACCTTATGATCACTTGCATGCTTCATAGATCTGGAGATATTAAAAATCACCTCTTCATTGTTCAAAACTTCATCTTCCCCTTTTTCGTATCAACTAAAGCACACATAGTAGCAATAAATGGTCTCCCTAAGATGATGGGGGACCTCGAAATCAACTTCACATTATAGTATCACAAAGTCCGCTGGAACGACTAATGTCTCAACTTTCCCAGGTCATCTTGAAGTACCCTAATCGGTTTCTTCCCAGTTCGATCATCCAAAAGTAGCCTCTTTTTGTCTATAGACAATGAAATTACATTAATGCTAGCACCCAAATCACATAGAGCCTTGGCGAAATGAAACATATCCGTAGTACATGGAATAGTAAATGCTGAAGGATCCTCATTCTTTTGCACTAATGATCTAGCAGCAATAGCACTACAATGCTGTAACTTGTTATCATCTTCAAAATTTAAAGCCCTCTTCTTTGTCACAAAATCCTTCATGAATTTCGCAGTACCTGACATTTTTTCAAGTGCCCAATCAAAGGAACATTTATGGACTATTGCTTCAGCATAGCTATAAACGTGTGATACTTTCCTTCTTCCACTTTCTTTACCAACCTTTGTGGGAAGGGAGGTGGAGGTCTCGACATAAGGATGATCTCTTGCATCACCTCAACCTCCTTCATATTCTGATCTTTCCACTCTTCAACTACCTCAACTTTGTCCTCTTCATGCTCTTTCACGTTTTCCACTCCAGTCAGTAATGAGGATCTATATTTTGCTTTCCTCCTCTGTAGTGATTGACATGTAATAACTGTCATTCTTAGGATTCTGCATGGTATTGCTATGAAGTGTTCCTGGCTGATGTGGATTTACACTTGCGAATAAGTGGCTCAACTGCTGCTCAATCTATTTAATTAATACTACAAGGGCTCAACTTTCTGACCAATGCCTGATAAATCATTACACATTTCTTTAACATTATCATCTATTGAGTCAAAACTTCTCATCATCTTATGCATCATATAATGCGATTCATACTCGGTCCAGCATCTCTATTTCCAAGTGGACTGGAGTTCACTCTTCTCATTCCTATTGCCATTCCCATTTCGGTTATAATTATTTTCATGATTAAAGTTCCCACAAACATAGTGCCCTTTACTATTATAGTTACCATAGTTCCGACCTTGATTTCCTTGACCTTGACACCAATTATTTGAATTGGATGATTGGGCATTGGTCTGGAAACCCCCCGTCTCATTATTCATAAGATCCGCATCCTCCTCATGAATGTACTTGTCAGCAGGTGGAGTGTTATTTTGGTAGTTCGCTGCATGCACTTTCTCTGCACTTTCGCTCACATGTTTCAGCACCAAACCAACCTCTGTTCTCAATTAGCCCATCTCCTCATGAATATCATCTTTTTACTATTTTGGTGTGGCTTGTAACATAAATGTAGTCCTTCCAGTATTCCACTTCATAGTGCTCCATGCTTTGTTATTCTTAGAGATATTTTCAACTTTTTTACAATTTCTTGAAATGTGAGTGCTCCGTAAGATCCTTCAGCAATAGCATATAGCACAACTTTTCCATTATCATCTTGCTTTCTGTAAAACTACTCCTTTAGTGACTCATCATATGTGAGGTTGTTAGGCACACTCCTCATAAACCTAGTGAATCTATCCCAAAAGCTACTCACCAACTATCCAAGCATTTCTACAAAGTTATTACATTTATCCTTGAGATTCAACTTCTAGTACAACGAAAAGTACTTCTCGATGTATACCCTGTGTAATCCACCTAAGTCCTAATTGAGTTATATGGTAATACAGACAACCATATAGTAGCATCACCTGTCAACGAAAGTGGAAACACCCTTACGCTAATCACATCCATGTCTAAATCTGGTCGCCCCATACTACTCATGCAAACACTCTTTACTTTGATCATGTGAGCATATGGATCCTCCGATGGTGACACAACAAATAACCCTCTAGACATAAGAATTTGCGTCAGACTACTGATCACTACAAAAGTATGTCTAGGAGGTAGTGGAAGAACAACTATAGCATAGGTCGATCCCACAACATTATAATCAAACCATGTAGTTTTCGCAAACATCTTGTGCTTGCTGATTTTGCACTCCTTCAGAATTTTCAACACGCGGGTTTCCTTGAACATGTTTAGGCACATTTAAGATTCCAGGAGGTTGAAATCCAGCTACATCCCCTTGAC
This sequence comes from Solanum bulbocastanum, assembly GCA_037074985.1. Lineage (NCBI taxonomy): Eukaryota > Viridiplantae > Streptophyta > Magnoliopsida > Solanales > Solanaceae > Solanum > Solanum bulbocastanum. Next base: position 33,746,058 of record CM073597.1, on the reverse strand, counting down.
CCACGCCAATTGGATCATTTTGAATTTCGAGATATATGCCTCTTCCAGCCATCCTTCTCAGATTTCGTCTTAATTCAAGATCGTAAGGAGTCAGGGGATTGCCTTGAATTCATGTACTTGGCATACACGGGAGATAAGACTTGTAGAAAAAAAAAACAAAGCATAAATAAGAAATTAAGTGACTAAATTTCAAATAACGAAATTAGTCTAATTTAAAAGCCTTATTCCCCGGCAGTGGCGCCAAAATTTGGTACGCCCAAATTACTCCTCCTTAAAGAACTAAAAGCAGTCTTTGTTAAGTAAAGAACCTAACTTTAGGTTAAAGTTGATTGCACGAGCAATATGGTCTAGACTTAGATTGATTTATGGCCATTTATACTTTTCATCAAATTACTTTAGTAAAAAAAGGGGGGGGGGGGGGGGATTTATAAATAAGGTAACTGTTGATTGATATGTAGTAACAAGTAACAAGTAAACAAGATTTCGAGTTAGAAATATCAAATGTGATGAAAACTAGGGCATATGTGTTCCCCACAAGATCTTAACCCAATATTCCTAATAATAGTAACTATTACCTAGTGTTAGCATGAATGGTTGGTAAGTTAGATATCTCCTAAGTGATTGATTTTCAAAGTAGGGAATTTCACCACACAACTTGATGAGTCTACAGGTATCTTCTTTACAAACCCTTACCCTTAATGTAACACCTCAGTATTTTAAAGATCTAAAAATAGAAATAACTAAATTGGAAATAGCCAAATATGAAAAATTACAATTTATGCTTAAGTTGTGAGTTTTGGGTCAACTTCAAACGACCATAACTTTCAATACATGATGAGTTAGGTGACCCATAAGCTATCAAATTAAAGGTCTTGGAATCCTGTTACCAACACCACCAAGTTTTCTAATTTCAAGCTCATATGAGGGAGATATGTCTCTTTGAAGTCATGCTATCCAATTAAGGAAAGTTACCCAAAAATGTGAAGGGTATTTTGGTCTTTTCTTTACCCCATCAACCTAAAACGAATTATGGTAATATTTAGGGGTCTAAACTGATTTGGTTCAATTTTCAAAATCCTAATTTACGCTTGGGTTTTCGAAAAGAGTTCAAAAACAGAAAAGAAGAAAAAAAAAAAAGAAGATTCAAGGCATTCATCAAGTTCTTAAGGTTTTCCTGTGGATTTTCACCAAGGGTTTGATTATTAAGAGGTATGTGAGTTCTCATAGTGTTGGGTTTGTTCACCGACATGCTAATCATGTTATTTTAATGCGGTTTAGTTCTCAAAGTTGAAGGATTTGATGTTCTTGAGAAGTTCTTGAGTTTTAGCCATTATTGAAAGTCTTTGAGTTCTTGAGGTGTGAGTTTTTGCAAACGAGTTGAGTTCCTTGATAGATTTTTATAAGGGTTCATTAAAATTATTTTGGGTTTGTGAATTTTTGGGAATTTAGTTGATCAAACTGCTTTGGTGTGAGTTGAATCGAGTTTTGAAAGAGTGGAAAAGATCGTGCAACTAATTGTGCCTAGGTCTCTGTCACGGAGACGCATAAGATTTTCAGTCTTCAAATAGTCAACCCCTCTGCACATCACAGAGAGGATACAAAGTCTTCTGCTTCAAAAATTGTTTCGCAACCAAATAATCAATTCCATATCTGTGTCGTGCCTGTGTTCTTTAACTTGGGTCTTTGCCCATTCTTATGAACAACTATCTTAACCTTCCTAAATCATTGAGAGGTCCTACATTCCAAAGAATAACCCTTGAATTCATACTTCCAATTTAAGGTAGAGTTAAGAGTAAAGTCTTGAGGGTATTTTTGAGAAGTCTTTTACAATTTTTTTTATAGCTTATTTTAAGACTTGTGCATTTTGAATTTACGGAGGAGTAGAGTCGAGTTCATTTTCTTTAAAACGATAGATGGGAACTAAGTATCCCTAAGAGAAATGCTTTTACATTTAAGAAAAGAGAAAAGACCGATTTCCAAAAGAGTTCATGAACAGTTTTGAGTGCTATCTCTTTTTAGAGAAAACCTTTTGAGTAAAAGTCTCAAAGTTGAGGAAGAGTAAATGTTTTCTTAAAAACATATGAGCTAAGCATATTTTGGGAGTAGTATTGAGCACCAATATGGGGGAAAGTTCTAACAACTCATAGCCCCCTATAAACCAAGTAGTCAATGTGGGTAGAAAGGTCATACTTTTAAGATGATTCCTTATTGTTCTTTTAGCATAGACTAGTGGGTCCACTTAGTTAGTAGGTTATATACCCCAACAAATTATAGGTCAGTTCTGGCAGTGTGGGCTAGACGTTGTATCATCACATAACTCATAGTTATGGTTGTCAGTTAGAGAATCTCCCACGAAATTATTTGTATTTTTGCATACAAACTGAGTTATATTGTATTTTCTAATATATTGAGTTATTGTCTATTTTTTAAAAATATTTTCTTTATATTTCATCTTTATCATTGCTTTATATTGAAATGAGTTGAGTTGAGTTGAGTTGAGACGAGGTAAGTTGTTTCTTTAATTCCAGTTCAAGCTTACGTCTTGTTTTCAATTTCCCTTCACATGCTCATAAATTCCATGTACATATTCCATTTGGCCTGCATCTTTTATGATGTAGATACAAGTAACCATGATCAGCATCCAGCTTTTCATTAATCCAGTTGAGTTCCAGATTTATTTGGTATGCCTCCTTGCTTTAGGAGGATCCTTTATTATGTTTTATCATTTAATTTTGTTAGGATGATCGAGGGTCTTGTCCGGACGTCCCTCATAGTATTAGAGGCTTCATAGATAGCTAGACAGTAGTTTATGAGTCTTTTCATTTTTCAGTTGTTCTGTTGAGACTTGAGTTGCCAGCTTGACTAGTTGAATGTTTATTTCAAGAACATTTTGAGTTTATTATTTGAGACCATTTTCTGATAAGTAAGTCTTCCACTGAGTATTGATCCAGGCCAAGGGTTCGCTTGGGGCCAACAATGGTTCTCGAGTGCTAGCCATGTCTAGGGTGTAGGCTTGAGGTGTAACAAACATGTTATCAGAGCACAAAGTTCAAGAGTCCTAAGGTGTCTATGAAGCCGTGTTTGTAGAGTTCTAGTTAATGGTGTGAAGCGCGCCACATCTATAATTTAGAGGCTACTTTATTTAGGAACTATGTCACTTCTTTCATACTCTTTTCGTGCAATAGACTTCATTGCTATAAAGTTTCCTTCTAACTCGTGCTTGCATGTATCTTTCAGATCATACCTTCGTGAAGAGCTATTTGAGGTAGTCCTTCTAGGAGGAACGTCGATCTGCATGATCAAGGGGTACCCAATGCACCAGAAGTGCAGCCCTAAGGAGAGGTCATAAATGTTAAGTTCGGGGATGCTATACCGATGTTGAGTCAAGTGGTAGCCAACCATGCTGGTTAGAAGAGAGAGGATTGATAAAATGTGACTGATACATCTAAAATCCGTGAGTTCTTAAGAATGAATCCTCCAAACATCACCAGTTCAACTGTCACTGAGGATTCAGAGAGCTTTATGGAAGATCTACAAAAGGTTTTTGAGGTGAAGCATGTTGTTGATGCTGAATGAGAGGAACTAGCTTCATACTAACTGAATGGTGTTGCTAGAATTTGATTTGACCAATGGAAGAAGGGTAGAGCTGAAGGTGGATCGATTGTAAGTTGGGCTGTGTTTGAGGGTGCCTTCATGGGGCGTTTCTTTCCCCGTGAGCTAAGAGAGGAAAAGGTAAGAGAATTCCTTACTCTTAAGAAGGAATTTATGTGTGCACAAGTACAACCTAAAGTTCACCTAACTTTCCTGTTATGCTTCGGAGATGGTTACTGATATGAGGAGTAGTATGAGTTTGTTTGTATCTGGGTTATATTGCTTGTCAAGCAAGGAAGGAAAAGAAACTATGTTGATAGGGGACATGGATATAACAAGACTTATGATCCACGTGCAGTAGGTTGAGAAAGATAAACTGACAGATAAAGAAGAGTTTCAGAATAAGAAAGCTAAGACAACATGGAATAAGTACGGGCAGCATAAGTGTAATGTGAACTAGTCATCTTTCCAATAAAGCAAAATGGACCTGGTTCATCATCTACTAGTGCACCTGCACCAAGGAACAGAGGTGAGTTCAATAATCAAAATTCACAAAACTTCAGAGCTACACCTGCATAGTCTTAGGGTAGTGTGGCACAAGAAGGTAATGAGACTCTTGCATGTGCTAAGTATGGTAGGAACCACTCAGGAGTGTATCATGGTTGCTCCACTGGTTACTTCAAGTGTGGTCAGAATGATCACTTCATGAAAGAGTGCCCTAAGAATAGGCAGGGTGGTGGAAATAGGGGAAATTCAGCCCAATTTTCTCCAGTGGCTCCACCATACAGAGCTGCACCTAGAGGAGCTACTTCAGGGATAGGCGGAGGAGTAAACCATCTGTATGCTATCATTAGTCACCAACAGAAAGAGATTTTTCCTGATGTTGTCGCTAGAATGATCAATATCTTTTCTTTTGATATATATGCTTTGTTAGATCCAAGAGTGAGTCTATCTTTAGTGACTTCTCATATTGCCATGAACTTTGATATTCTTCCTTAGCAACTTATTGAGCCCTTTAGTGTTTCTACACTTGTCGGTGAGTCAATTCTAACTGAGAGAGTTTATTGGGACTGTACTATTTCTGTCAATCACAAGGACACCATGGATGACTTAGTTGAATTAGACATGGTAGATTTTGATGTTATTCTAGGTATGGATTGGCTTCACGCCTGCTATGCCTTAGTTGATTGTAGAACTCAAGTTGTTAAGTTCTAGTTTCTCAATGAGCCAGTTATAAAGTGGATAAGTAGTTCAGCAGTGCCTAAGGGTCATTTTATTTTGTATCTTAAGTTGAGAAAGATAGTTTCCAAGGGGTGCATCTATCACTTAGTTTGAGTTAATGACTCTAGTGTTGAGTCACCACCTATTCAGTCAGTTCCAGTTGTGAGTGAGTTTCCAGAGGTCTTTTCGAATGATCTTCCCGGAGTCCCTCTTTGGTATAGATATTCTTCCTTATACTTGTCCTATCTCTATTCTACCATATAGAATGTCTCCAGCTGTGTTAAAAGAGTTAAAAGTGTAGTTGACTCATTGAAAAAAGGCTTCATTCAACCAAGTATTTCACCTTGGGGCACTCCGATCTTATTTGTGAGAAAGAAAGATGGTTCTCTTAGAATGTGTATAGATTACCATCAGTTGAACAAGGTTAATATCAAGAATAAGTATCCTCCACCAAGAATTGATTATCTCTTCGATCAACTTTAGGGTGCCACTTGTTTTTCTAAGATAGACCTCATATTAGTCTATCATCAATTGAGAGTAAGAGAAAGTGACACCCTTAGGACAGCTTTCAGGACCCACTATGGTCATTATGAGTTTCTGGTTATGTATTTTGGCCTAACTAATGCTCCTACATCATTCATGGATCTTATGAATAGAGTATTGAAGCCCTATATAGATATTTTTATTATCGTATTTATTGATGACATTCTAATCTATTCGAGGAATGAGGAAGATCATGCTAATCATCTCAGAGTAGTTCTTCAAACTCTCAAGGATAGAGAGTTGTATTCTAAATTCTCTAGGTGTGAATTTTGGGTTGAGTCTGTGGCATCCCTTGGTCACATTGTTTCTAGTAATGGGATTCAAGTTGACACTCAGAAGATTGAGGAAGTGTAGAACTGGCTTAGACCATATCTCCAACTGATATTAGGAGTTTCTTGGAATTGGCTAGCTATTGTAGGAGATTTCTCAAGGGGTTTTCATCCTTGTTGACCTAGTTGATTCAAAAAAAAGTTACGTTTTAACGGTCTGAAGCTTGCAAAAAAAGCTTTTAGGAATTGAAAGCATGGTTGACTACTGCCCTAATATTGACCTTACTAGAGGGTACACAAGGCTTCGTTGTGTATTGTGATGCATCCAGAGCTGGACTGGGTTATGTATTGATGCAGAATGCCAAGGTTGTAGGTTATGCCTCCAGACAAATTAAGATTCACCAGAGGCATTACCCAACCCATGATCTAGAGTTGGTTGCTGTAATAGTCACTTTAAAAATATGGCATCATTGTCTTTATGGTGTTCATGTGGATGTGTTCACCGATTATAAGAGTTTTCATATGTGTTCAGAGAGAGCTTAATCTCAAACAAAGGAGGTGGTTGTAGTTACTCAAGGATTATGACATGAGTATTCTCTATCACCTAGGTAAAGATAATATTGTTGTTGATGCCTTGAGCAGGTTGTCTATGGGTAGTTCTTCCCATGTTGAGGAGGACAAGAAATAGTTAGAAAAATATGTGCATAGACTTGCACGATTAGGATTCCAATTAATGGATTCCAAATAAGGAGGAGTAGTGCTGATGAATGAGGCTATGTCATCACTAGTGTCTGAAGTAAAAGAGAAACAAGACCAAGATCCTATTTTGCTTGAACTAAAGGCAAATGTTCATAAGCAAAAAATGATGACTTATGAACAAGGGGGAGATGGTGTATTGAGGTATCAAGGTATATTATGTGTGCCAAGGTGGATGAACTTCAAGAAAGGATCATGGAGGAAGCTCATAGCTCTCGATATTCTATCCATACGGGTTCCACAAAGATGTATCCTAAATTGAGGGAAGTCTATTGGTGGAGTAGTTTGAAGAGGGGTATTGTAGAGTTCGTTTCTAAGTGCCCAAATTCCCAACAAGTCAAGGTAGAGCACCAAAGGCTTGGTAGTATGGCTGAGAATATAGAACTTTTAGAATGGAAGTGGGAGATGATCAACATGGATTTTATTACTGGTTTACCACGGTCTTGCAGGAAGTATGATTTGATTTGGCGTATTGCTTGCTTCTGGCGAAACGTCTAGCTCTAAATAATAGGAATTCAGGTATGGCACGTGATTGTAGATTGAATGACTATATCAGTCCATTTCTTACTGGTAAAGACTACTTTTATAACAGAAGATTAGCTAAGTTATTTATTCAAGAGGTAGTCAGACTTCATGGAGTTATGGTGTCCATTATTTCAGATAGAGGTGCGCAATTCACCGCACAATTTTGGAAGTCTTTCCAGAAAGGTTTGGGTTCCAAGGTAAATTTGAGTGCTGCTTTTCATCCTTAGACTGATGGTCAAGCAGAGCACATAATACAAACTTTAGAGGAGATGTTGAGGGCTTGTGTGATCGATTTCAAAGGTAGTTGGGATAGTCACTTTCCTGTAATAGAGTTTGCTTACAATAATAGTTACCACTTTAGCATCCAAAGGGATCCCTATGAGGCTCTTTGTGGAAGAAGATGTAGATTTCCTATTGGATGGTTAGAGGTTGGTGAGGCTGGGTTGATAGGACCAGACTTGGTTTATTAAGCCATGGTGAAAGTGAATACTATTCAAGAGAGGTTGTAAACAGCAGAGAGTTGTCAGAAATCTATACAGATGTTAGGAGAAGAGACTTAGAGTTTGAAGCAGATAATTGGGTTTATTTGAATGTTTAACTAATGAAGGGTGTTATGAGATTTGGTAAGAAAGGGAAGATTAGTCCCCGATATATTGGTCCTCACAGGATATCCAAGAGCATTGGCAATGTAGCTTATGAGTCAGAGCTACCATCAGAGTTAGAAGCGGTTCATCCGATATTTCATATTTCAATGTTGAAGAAATGTATGGGCGATCCTTCACTGATTATACCAACTGAAGATATTGATATTGAGGATATGTTACCTTATGAGGAGATTCCTGTTCAGATTCTAGAACGCCAAGTTCGCAAGTTGAGAACCAAGGTGGTAGCATCAGTCAAGGTCTTATGGAGGAATTAGTTTGTTGAGAAAGCTACTTAGAAGGCTGAGGAGGACATGAAGAAGAGATACCCACATCTCTTTGAGTCCGGAGAAATTCCAAATGAAGGTACTAATCCTTTACTGGGCATTTATTTTAGTTGAAATGTTATGTTACTTTGCATAGCTAGTGTTTGAGCTGGGTGTTAGATGTTACCACCATTAGTTTACATAGAGTAATCTTATTCGAGGACGGATGTTTCTAATGGGGAGATATTGTAACACCTCGATATTTGAAAGAGCTAAAAATAGAAAAAACTAAATTGGAAATAGCCAAATTTGAAAATTTTCAAGTTATGCTTAAGTTGTGAGTTTTAGGTCAACTTCAAATGACCATAACTTTCAGTACATAATGATTTAGGTGGCCCATAAGATATCAAATGAAAGGTCTTGGAATCCTCTTTCCAACGCCACCGAGTTTGCTAATATTTGAGCTCGTATGAGGGAGATATGACTGTTTGAAGCTAGGCTGTCCAATTAAGGAAAGTTACCCAAAAATGTGAAGGGTATTTTGGTCCATTCCTTACCCCATCAGCTTAAAACAAATAATGGTAATATTTAAGGGTCTAAACTGATTGAGTTCAATTTTCACGTCCTAATTTATTCTAGGGTTTTAGAAAAGAATTCACGAGGAGAAAAGAGGAGAAAAAAGGAGAAGATTCAAGGCATTCGTCAAGTTCTTAAGGTTTTCTTGTAGATTTTAGCCAAGGGTTTGATCCGTAAGAGGTATGTGAGTTCTCATAGTGTTGGCTTCTTTTACCCACACGCTAATCATGCTATTTTAATGCAATTTTGTTCTCAAAGTTGAACGATTTGATGTTCTTGAGAAGTTCTTGAGTTTTAGCCATTATTGAAAGTCTTTGAGTTCTTGAGGTGTGAGTTTTTGCTAATGAATTGAGTTTCTTGATATATTTTTATAAGGGTTCATTGAAATCGTTCTGGGTTTGTCAATTTTTTCGTGAATTTGATTGATGAAACTGCTTGGGTGTGAGTTGAATCACGTTTGGGAAGAGATGAAAAGATCGGGCAAATAATTGCGCCCAGTCTGCGTTGTGGAGACATTTAATTTCAGTCTTCAGATAGCCACCCCTTCTCCGCATTGTGGAGAGGATACAGAGTCCTCTACCTCAAAAATTTTTTCGCGACCAAATAATTAATTCCATATCTGTGTCCTGCCAGTGTTATGTAACTTGGGTCTTCGCTCATTATTATGAACAACTATCTTAACCTTCCTAAATCATTGAGAGGTCATACATTCCAAAGCATAACCCTTGAATTCATACTTCCAATTCAAGGTAGAGTTAAGAATAAAGTCTTGAGAGTATTTTTGAGAAGTCTTTTACAATTTTTTTTTAAAAAAACTTTTTTTAAGACTTGAGTATTTGAGTTTGAGGAAGAGTAGAGTCGAGCTCATTTTTTGTAAAATTATATATGGGAACTAAGTATTCGCAGGAGAAATGTTTTTACATTTAATAAAAGAGGAAACACCGATTTACAAAAGAGTTCATGAGCAATTTTAAGTAATATCTCTTTTTAGAGGAAATATTTCAAGTAAAACTCTCAAAGTTAAGGAAGAGTAAATGTTTACTTAAAAACATATGAGCTAAGCATATTTTGGGATTAGTATTGAGCACCAATATGGTGGAGAGTTCTAACAACTCACAGCCCCTATAAACCATGTAGCCAAATTGGGTAGAAAGGGTCATACTGTTTAGATGATTCCTTATTGATATTTAGCATAGACTAGTGGATCCACTTTGTCAGTAGGTTCTATACCCTGGCAAAGTATAGGATAATTCTGGCAACGTGGGCTAGACGCTGTATCATTACATAGCTCAAAGTGATGGTTGTCGGTTAGAGAATCTCCCACTGAGTTATATTGTATTTTCTAATACATTGAATTGTTGTCTATTGTTTTAAAAGCTTTGTAAGATACCTGGGTAGACCTTATTAGTTTAGACATTATATAATTTGATGTGATTCTAGGCATGAATTGGTTGTCTCCCTACTATGCGGTCTTGGATTGTTTCTCTTAGATTGTTACTTTGTGCATACCTAGTATTTCTCCTCTTGTACGGACCGATTCTGATAGTTATATACCAAGGGTGTGATCTTTTTTCTGACGCTGCAGCAGTTGGTAGAGAAGGGGTGGTTATATGATGTCAAGCCTCGAGCCTAAATTTAATGTCCTCATTTTCCTAACTTATACTCTAAATTGATGCTTATTTGTTGATTTGTAGCTAGGAAAACAAAAGAGCAATGCAAGGACATTAATGGGCAAAAGAGAGAAGAAAAACAAACCTGAAGATTGCTAAAGCCACTTGGCGGTTCGCTGAGTGGCCTCTTTGCTCACCTAAAGTTATAGCATGCTAATCCTTGAATAAGAAAAATTAGGCGAGGTAATGTACCATTCGATGACACACTGATTGGATCGGCGAATGAAACCCAACCCATTGAATGTTACAGAACTATCAATGGAGGGGCAAGCAAAATCAGAGATCAGAAAGGATGAATGGCGCATCGCCGAACCAGTCGGTGATCCCAACCTGGATTGCCTAGTGTTACAGCACATAAATTGTGAGGATTGAAGATGAAAGGGGGATGGCAAGAAGCATTTGGCGCATTGTCGACCTTGTCGGTGACATTCTACTTGTACAACCATTGACCCCGCAGGACAAAATCTGAAAACATATAAATTGATTTTCAAAAAGAGAAAAGAGTATTTTGACATTGTAGATTGGGTTTTCAACTTAAACTTTTTTTTTTCTAAGTTTTAAGATTTTGGAGTTTAATTTGAGTGGGAGATTGAATTAGACGTATTGTAAAGACATCTAATGAAGAATATAATTGGTAAAGTTTTTGTGCTTTTCATTATTAGTAGCTAAAATCCCTATTATTGGGGATGTGATGATGTGATTAATTGCTCAAATTAACTTATGGGTGTTAGTAATTACTAACTTTATTGTTGTTTTAAAGTGGGTTTGATTGATAATTGAGTTTTAAATTCATGAATTGTAGTCATGCATTTCTAATCTAGTATTCTTTACTTGCTTGAGAAGGAGGTTTTAGAATTAAGATTATCAATTGATAATTGTAGTGATTGGGTTATTATGGGTGTAGCTAGAGAGTGAATCTTACTTCGATCCTACTTATCTAGCTCGAGAGAGTAGGTCAATTAAGGTTTTGGGTTATTTATAACTGCTTTGTTTGTTAAGATTCGAGAGAACTCTCTTGATTTGTAATAGTTGATTGAGAGATAGCTATTGCATCTAAATCTTAGCCTACCTACTATAAAGAAGTGATTGTCAATAATTCGTAATAACCTGTATAGTTAGGTTGGCAATTAATTGGTCATATCCCAATGGATTCCCCTCTACTAGATTACACTCATGTTTTTTTTTTTTTTTTGGTAGTTGTTTCTTGGTTATTCTTGTCCCCCATTTGACAATTGTGTCATCCCTAAAGATTTACTTTAAATTCTCTGATAATATCCCATTCCTACAATCATTTAGAACACATCTTTTATTTCGTGATTGAATTTTATATTGTATCACTCCCTGTGGGATCGACCCCAACTCATTGTTGGGTTTATACTAGATTCCAATCGTCTACACTTACTATTGAATGAAGTGTAGTTGAGCGTTATCACCTATACTCTAGATGTAACCGACACTCGAGGACGACTGTTGGCCTTAAGCGAACCCTTGGCCTGGCTCAACTCTCAACGGAAAACTTACTCAACAATAAGAAATCTCAAAAATATCAACTCATAAGATATCATAAATAAAATAATTTACTCAGTATAATCAAATGAACATAAGTGTTCAACTCTCCGTCTTTAAAACATCAACAAGGTAAATGAGAAAAAGACTCCTTAACTACTATTGTCTCTCTATGAATCCTCTAATAATTATGATGGAAGTTGGGACAAGATACACGACATGCTAATACGACTAAAATTAAATATGAGAATCCTCTGAAAGCAAGGAGGGTCACCCAAGCAACTCTAGAACTGCAAGTGGTATCAACAGAGCGCTTGTTGATGACCTTGGTTACCTATATCTGAATCATGAAAGATACAGGCCAAATTGTGCCAATACATGGAATGTACGAGCATTCAAGGGGAACTCTAAAGTATAGAAATAAGCTTGAACTGATAAAGATGAAGAAACTTACTCACCTCATCTCAACTCAACTAAACTCAAGAATCGTCAAAGATACTCAAAGAAACTCAAAATCATAAATAGTCAACTCCATTCAATATAAAACCAACAATAAAGATGCATTATAAAAGAAATCTTTTAAAACAGTAGATAATACCTCAATGTATTTAAAAATACAATAATAATTATTTTACTCTTATTTGGGAGATTCTATAATCGACAACCATCACTATCCGCTATGTGCTGATACAATGTCCCGCCCATGTGATGGAATTGATTGATAAAGCCATATGATTGCTTGAGTTTGTATCTGTACTTCTACATAGGTGTCGTTTAGAGTGTTAGTGTGTCGCTTGAGGACAAGCAACAACTCTAAGTTGAGGGTGTTGATATATCGTGAGTTTATGATTTTTGATACGTTTCACTTAGAATTTGTGTGTCTTGAGCCATTTTGATATTAAGAATAATGCGTTATGTGTAATTTTTGTAGGAAATAGGCTTTGATGCGGTTGATGAATATGTGATCTGAAAATTGCAGTAGTGGCCACCTACGCAGCCACCCACGGACCGTGGATGGGCAGTCGTATGTCCTGGTCTGAGGTTAAAGTTTCAGTACTTATTCCACGGAATGCCACGACGGACAGTAGTCTCGTCCACAGACTGTAAGTGATGCACTGTAGATGGTACATCAGGGAAGTCTAACCAAGTGTGTAATAATGGAGCAGTTGATGGACTATAGGCCAACCCATAGTCTGTCCTGCACATTAGTCATTAATGATATAAGAGTTGAAGGTTCCAGTACCTTATGAAAGTTTCTAAGTGTTGAACCACATGGGGTGACCTACAGACCGTAGGTCGACCCACGCTCCGTAGGTCATGCCGTGGATAGAAACCGCATTCTATTAGTTTATTTCCTTATTTTGTTTCTTGTTTTATTTAGGACTTGTTTTCTATAAATAAGAGTTGTAAACCTCAATTTTGGGGGTTAGACATTATTGTAAACTTCTAGTTTTTGGTGTTTTGGAAATTAACTTGCAAACTTTAACAATTTGATTTCCGAAATTTGTTTAATACAATTTTCCCATTGAATTTCAATTCAAGATTTCGGATTTCATCAATTCTACTTGTAAGTTCATGAATTCTTCTTATCTAATTATGAATTGTGAACTATCAAGCATGAGTAGCTAAATCCACAACTAGGGTTGTGGGAACCTTGAGCAATTGAAAAAGTATAAATAATAATTAAGTAGTTCTTGAATAGTGTTTATGCATGTATTGTTAATCCTTTCGTTTAGAAGTCTTTTCAACGTGGCCAACATTAGAACTCGCCTCATTCCCACTTACCGGAACAAGGAGGTAATTAATGAGAAAAGGATTAAATAACAGAGATTTAGTGGATGCTATCTAATAGTCCAGTGTCAATTGGCGTGAGAGTGAAAACTAAACCGTACATTGATGTGATGACTAATCTCAGGTAAAAGGTAAGGGTTAGTAAAGCATATACTTGTAGCTGGACAAAGGTGCGTAGTGAAATTCCCTATTTGGAGGACCAATCACTTATGGATAGCCAACATACTAACTTTGCATGTTAAATAATAGGAAAGGATTACTATTATTAAGATTACTGCGTTAAGAGCATATAGGGAACACATAAACCCTAGTTTGTCTCTCATATTGATAACTCAAAGTTTGAATCTTGCCTACTTATAACTTAATCAACAATTTGTTACTTGCTTACAACCCCCCCACCCCCCCCCCCCTTTTACTTTTCTTGAAAATAGTTTGACTAAACGGAGATAATAGTGAGTAAAGTTTAAGTCTGAACCATATTCCTCGTGGGATCGACCCCAACCAACAAGTTGGGTTCTTTATCTGACAAAGATCACTTAAGCTTCTTTAATAGAGGTGTAATTTGAGCTTATCAGGCTTCATGGATGAAAGAATCCATGAATAAATAAGCCATCATACCTTGATTATAATGTCTATCAAGGTTGAAACAATGGAGTCTTGACTTGACCTAGCTTGACCCTCTTTTTCTTCTTCACTTTCTGGAGAGAAGATATTTGAGGGAGAATTGGGTTTCTTTTGGGGGGTTTAGAAATAATGATTTAGGATGACTTACTTAAGGGTCTAAAGTATTTACATATGTGGTCTAAACTAAGGTAAATTGACACCACTTAATCCCTAATTAATTTCGAAAAGACCCTTTAGTCCCCAACTTAACCATTTAAAAACCACTCACTGCCTCACCCATGAGACCCTGACCACTGGGCATTGTTTGACCCGCAGCCAGTGCTAGGCAGGTATGGTTTGGTTCTGAGGGTTGGCAAGGTATGCATGGAACATATGACCCCATTTATGAGGCGTGGGCCCATCCACGAGGCCTCAGTCCTGCTCGTAGAGACTGCCATAGGCAGATTTAAGGAGGATCTTACCCATGATGCCCACCTACGGGGCGTGGTTCCATCCACGGGGCATAGATGGACTCATGGGTGGCACTTAGGCTCCTAAATCTTGCTAACATCCCACTCAAGTCTACGGGGTGTTGCAATATCTCCCCATTGGGACTATTCATCCTCGAATGTCGTTCTTAAGGTTACGACTCTAGACCAGCAATGCATAATGCATGCAACGCTTCTAAATGCACATTACCAAAGAGGAATCATCAACGGTAAGCTAAACATAATCAATGCATCACAAGGAAGTAGGAACTACATCTAACTACCCATTATGCATGAAATTTCAATATTTCTCATATTCTTAGGTGGAATTACGTTCTACAAGCTTTAATGAAGACTCAATTATTATCATGGAGTCTAAATGCAATTTACTCTCAAAAGGCATATCAAAACATGTTCATTGATTCATCTCATGAAGTCAAATAGGCAACTCATACTCAATGCACAACAACATGAGGAAATCAAGCATGCAAACTCATTTTCTTTCAAAACACAAGTTTTTCATGAACATGCACCACACAAGGAAATCATGGAAACATATAAAACACACATGATTCCAAAACATAATACAACTAAGAGGAACTTATCATCTCAAGCTAAAAGAGAAATAGAAGGAAAAAGGATGAGGACATCAGAACATTTTATTGGCCCTCGGCTTCCCAAGTAGCACTCTCACCAAAACCCTCACTAAAGACCACTCCATACAACTTCATTGAAGCAACTACCTTGTTCTTCTATTTCTTAACTTGCCAGTCTAAAATATCGTAAGTGCTTTATAAAATGGGGACTAAACTTTCCCAAACCCAAATCATGAACATTAAGAATACTTAATGACCTTCCTATCTAGGAACACCATCTCCCCCTTGGGAGTAAGCCTATATGGACTTTCTAAACACCATTTCTTTCAACTCTAAAGTCGGAACAAGTTATCACTAAGATTTCACATCTATCACACATGATGATTCTAAACTATGGTGAATTACACTACTACACTTTAGAGGAGTCTACTCATTCAACACATCTAGGCATTACTAAAACACCCGATTTACCAAATCTATCAACATACCCCAAAACTCATCATGGCTAAGTCGGATTCTACCATTTATAAAACAATAACAATAGTGCAACCCATTCATACCAAATACAACATCAGGGTTTATCATACCAAGTCTAACAAGTCACAAAAGACAAGAAACACCGGAATCAAAATAAGCATAAAATATATACCACGAGCAACATTTGGAGGACACTCTTGTTCACCTCTAGCTTGTAGAGCATATAACCTAATTTGCTTTGGGGCATTCTTACCCGAACCAATTGGACCAGATGAAGGGTAGGGTTGAGACCTACAACGACTTTCCCATTCATATCTAGCAATTTTAGGGCAATGACTTATTTTGTGGCCCAACTCACCACAACCAAAACTAACATTAGAACGCGCTAGGTATTTACCCACATGTCTCCTATCATACCTAGCACATGTAGGCCATAGGGACTCACTACTAATTCCTTGCGGTTTAGGGTTAGACACCCTATCTTCACTATACTTAGGAGCATTGGAGTAATCTTGTCCAAAAGACCTTTGTCGATTCCTAGAACGACCATATCTATCATACCTCACATAAGAGAAGTCACTATCATCATTTCTAGACCTTTTTTTCTCCCTAGCTCTCCTTTCTAGTTTCTCCTTTTCAATTTGTTGAGCATAAATGATAAGGCAATAAATATTCATATCATGATCAAAAATAGCCATACGACATTCTTTCACTACCAAGTCGGACACACCTGACAAAAACTTACCTATTCCCGACCTAGGATCGGACACTAGAATTTGAGCATACTTAGACAATTGGGTGAACCTCAACACTCATGTTTCCTTGTATAAGGTTAATGAAGTAAAGCACAAACGTTTTTGTCAACTCTAATGGGAAGAACCTATCTAGAAAAACACTCTTAAACCTTTCCCACTCTATGGGACTGATTCCTACCGGTCTAGCCTCTTTCCATTGATTAAACCAAATTTGAGCAACCCCTTTGAGTTGGTAAGAAGCCAACTCTGCCTTCTCTACTAGAGTCACTCCTACAAAGTTCAACACCTTGGAGACCTCATCTAGAAACTCTTAAGGATCTTCCTCCATCTTTGACCCATAATATCCAATCCTGAGTCATTAGTTGAAAACCAAACCTAAGCTTCTCATTTGTTACATTCTCTTCAAAAGGGTCATTCGGAGCTTGAGGAGGAACTTGTGGAGGAGCTTCTTGATCCACATTGTCTTTCTCATTCCTTCTAATATTAGCCTTTATAGTAGTCATATCCTGAAAACTATCAGGCATATATTATGATAAAGAGCTAAAATATATGACATAACTTAGAAAATGAAAAAGTGAAGTTTCCTAAACATATAATAGAATCTCATTCATAAATATGGCGTGCTTCACACTTATGAACAAGACTCTTCTAGATGTGGTTTGAGACATCCTAGAACCATTTTAAACCTTCTGCTCTGCTACCAAGTTTTTCATGACCCAGGGGTACCCCCTAGAAGTAACAAGGCACATAGAACCCCAAAAGTTTCCATGTAAGCCACTTATAATATCATAACATCAGATAATAGAAAAGTGCGGGAATTTAAAACATTTTTTCCTCAAAGTGAAAGTCTTACACTTGTCTGAAACGATATAATACTTGAAAAGAGTTAGGGACGCAACCCATACAAAATTCTAAACATAAAATAAAGACATAAAAGGAAAGGGTGATCAAGTCCTCGATGCTATGAGGACTCACCAAGTCTTCACTCGCTTGCTCCTACTATGAACCTAGCCACCGAGATGGAAGTCAATATCACCGGACCCTACATTTGATAAGATGCAAGCAAGAGTATGTGTTAGTACAATAATGTACTCAATATGATGGCTAGCATGAATCATCAACATAAGAATAATAAAGACATTAGTCAACATAAGACATATATCATAATCATAAGAGATAATCAACATAAAGCAAAGGCTATAGACATAAGAGAAAATAACATAAATAGTAAACATAATATGTAACAACATAGTCTTAGGCATAATCAATGCATCTAGATCAACATAATGTAAGAGAAACACTTCACAAGTAGCCTCAAAGCATGCTTGTGCAATGCATGGATAATACCCCATAAATCTCATCCACACTAATCAAACCAATTTAGGCCCTCATTCATATTCATCGTCTTTTGGTCTCATCATTAGCTTATTCCTTATAGACAAGGGAACATTCACCTTTAGTCAAACATATCAAGGAAAGCAACTATAGCAACAACAAAACTAGGCATACATCATACAAGTAGTCCTCGTATCAAAACATACTTACACTACTTCCTTGAAGTAACCTTAGTTCATTATTCATGTTCATATTATTGTTGTGGGAATAAGCCTTAACTGATGTAGACCATGTGAGCTTACCATGGAATCTAGTGTTACCCACACCGAAAACGGTTGTCCTACTTGCCTAAGGTAGAACCATACTCTTAGCTTAGGTGGATCCATTAGCTAAGTAACCTATAGGGGCACATAGTTTATGAGACAAAGAGATTGTTTCTAGATACCCGACCTCTACTATTGTGAAAGCATCCATCTCAAGATATTGCTTCTAGAAATTCGGCCTAAACTAACGTGAGGGCTTCAATCTCATATCAATATCCACTTGGTTCTAAGCATTAATTACCACGTAGTACTTATTAAGTCTTGAATTAATTCATATTCATGAATAAATGTCTTGACACTCAATCCAACATAATTCATAGGATAGCAATTAGATCATGCGTGAGAATAATCTTTCACCATGCATATCTACATATAAATTTAATAGGTTAGAAAGCCATTCAACCTTAGAATCATCATATTGTGAGAAAACCTTTCACATCATATCATATTCATGAATAAGTGTGTATATGAGAGTATTCTTTCAACAACACAACAATTACATAATAATCATAGACACTACACTCTCAAAGTGTACTCATGGAATTTACATAGATTTCATGAAAACATGCATAATCTCATCAACTTGTCCTTCCAAGGTTCAAAGCTTACTTTCAAACAACACATCTAGAATTTGAGCAACATAATTCAAGTAACCCAATCACTACAAGCATAATCCCATAAAATACCTCTTTCATCAACATATCCACATCACAAGATCAATATTGGGAGATATGGACATTTCATAATAGCATGTATACCTTTATAATATAGGTGATGTGGTAAATCCTTCCACTACAATCCTATCCACCATTTATCAAACACAAAAGCTTCACTCTCAAAGCTTTAACATCTATAGTTCATCATATTTTCTTTACTCTCAAAACCCTAATAATTTACATTCATAATTACAAGCCTTACTCTCAAAGCCCTAGAATTCATCATCTATGACTACAAGCTTTACTCTTAAGCAATACTTCTCATAAACATCTCATAAACTTAGGTATCAAGGTATGCTACCTGCATGCGCCATCCTTAATCAATTCTAATCATATATCTCCATGTCGACTCCATCTTAACATTACAAATCGTGATTCATCATTAAGTCCTAATCTAATCAATTCATGTTTACAAGCTTTACTTTTAAGAAATTAATATCTAGGTGTTCTAATCTCAAGCAATTCATAAAGAAATTCATCAATCTTAGAAGGTCACATCTCAACCCTCAATATCCCCTTTCATGGCATAAAACCAAACTATATCAATTTCACCGTAGATTCTTATGTTAATAAAGAATACATGTATAATCATACGAAAATCATGTAATTCCATCATAAAAGATCATAAAAAATCATAATCCACTTTATTGGATCATAGCCCATAACATTAGAAGAAACCCTAAATTGACTTGGGGAATTATTCTTCTAAATTGGGGAAACCATGGGGGCTTCATGGGTGAAAGGAATCCATGAATGAATAAGCCAGCATAACTTGATTATAAAGCCTACCAAGGTTGAAACAATGGAGTCTTGACTTGACCTTGCTTGACCCACTTCTTTTTCTTCTTAACTTTCTAGAGAGAGGATATTTGAGGGAAAATTGGGTTTCTTTTAAGGGTTAGAAATAATGATTTAGGGTGACTTAATTAAGGGTCTAAAGTCTTTATATAGGTTGTCTAAACTAAGGTAAAATGATACCACTTAATCCCTAATTAACTCTGGAAAGACCCCTTACTCCCCAACTTAATCATTTTAAATCCACTCACTCCTTACCCACGAGACCTCAAACACAGGGTGTGGTTTGACCCACAACCTGTGCTTTTTGGGCATGGTTTTTTTCTAAGGGATGGTAAGGCCAGCTTGGGACCTATGATCCCATCCACGAGGCGTGGGTCCTACCTGTGGACACTGCCTTAGGTAGATTCAAAGAGGAGCTCATCCACGCTACCACCTACAGGGCGTGGTTCCATCCAGGGGGCGTGGATGTCCTCATGGGTTGCACTTAGACTCCCAAATCATGCTAACTTCCCGCTCAAGGCTATGGGGTCTTACAGTGATAAAGAATACTCATGTCATAATCATTGAGTAACTCCAACCACCTCTTATGTTTGAGATTAAGCTCTTTCTGGATGAATACATACTGAAGACTCTTGTGATCTGTGAAAACATCTACATGAACACCATAAAGAAAGTGAGGCCATATTTTTAAAGCGAATACTACAAAAGCTAACTCTAGATCATGTGTTGGGTAAATCTTCTTGTGAATCTTAAGTTGTCTGGAGGCATAAGCTATATTTGTTCAATTCTGCATCAATACACAACCTAGTCCAACTCTGGATGTATCACAATACACTATAAAGCCTTGTGTACCATCTGGTAAGGTCAATATTAGGGCAGTAGTCGACTGAGTTTTCAATTCCTGAAAGCTTTTCTCACAAGCTTCAGACTATTGAAACTTTGTTGTCTTCATAGTCAACTTTGTCAAAGAGCATGAAATAGATGAAAACCCCTCAACAAACCTTCTATAATAACCAACCAATCCCACGAAACTCCTAATATCAGTTGGAGATGTGCATTTTGGCTAGTTCGGCATTGCCTTATTCTTCTGAGTGTCAACTCAAATCCCTTCACCATAAACAATATGGCCTAAGAACACTAGTGACTCAAGCCAAAACTTACACTTGGAAAATTTGGCATACAAATCTCTATCTCTGAGAGTTTGAAGAACTACTCTGAGAGTACTAGCATGATCCACCTCATTCCTCGGAGAAATTAGATTGTTATCAATGAATACGATAATAAACATATCAAGATAAGTCTTAAACACTCTATCTATAAAAATCTATGAACACTGCAGAAGCATTTGTTAAGCCAAAAGACATAACCAAAAACTCGTAATGACCATAACGGGTCCTGAATGTTGTTTTTGGAATATCACTCTCTCTCACCCTCAAGTGATGATAGCCTTATTTGAGGTCTATCTTATAAAAACAAGTGGCACCCTGAAGTTGTTCGAAGAGATCATCAATTATCAGAAGGGGATACTTATTCTTTATAGTAACTTTGTTCAATAGGCTATAATCAATACACATCCTAAGTGAATGATCCTTCTTCCTCACAAATAAAACAGGATCGCCCCAAGATGAGACACTAGGTCAAATGAAACCCTTATCAAGGAGGTCTTTTAACTAATCTTTTAACTCAGATGGAGCCATTATATAAGGTGGAATAGAAATATGTCGAGTATCAAGAAGAATATCTATATTGAAATTTATTTCTCTCTCAGGAGGGACTCCGGGAAGATCATCTCGAAAGACCTCTAGAAACTCACTCATAACTAGAACTGACTGAATAGGTGGTTTCTCAACACTAGAGTCATTAAATCGGACCAAGTGATAGATGCAACCCTTGGAAACTAACTTTATGGCCTTAAGGACTGAAATAAAACGACCCTTAGGCACTGTTTAACTACTCCTCCACTCAATAACTGGCTTATTAGGAAACCAGAATTTACTACTCGGGTGCTACAATCAATTGATGCATAACAAGCATGAAGCCAATCCATAACGAGAATACTATCAAAGTCCACCATATCTAACTCGACTAAGTCAGCTATGGTATCCTTGTGATTAATAGAAATGTACAGTCACGAAAAACTCAACTAGAATAGACTCACCAATAGGTGTGGAAACATTAAAAGGCTCAAAAAGTTGCTCGGGAAGAATATCAAAATTTATAAAAATATATAGAGTCACAAAAGATAGGCTCGCACCTGGTTAAATTAATGCATATACATCAAAAGTAAAGACTTTGATCATACTAGTGACAACGTTAGGTGAATGCTCTCGCTCTTGGAGACTAGTAATAGAATACAGAGTGTTTGCTTCTCTGTCTGTCCCTAAAGTAGCTCTTCAAGGTACAACTTTGTTTGGCAGAGCCACTGAAGAAGATTGGGCACTATTTCCCCCATTACCACTACCCTGCGTGTTCTTAGGGCACTCTCTCATGAAGTGACATATCTAACCTCAAAACAACCAGTGGATCCATCACGCCACACTGTTGGGTGGTTCCTACCACACTTAGCACATGTAGGATTCTAATTGGCCCCTTGTACCACACTACCTTGAGACTGAGTAGGTTGAGCTCTGAAGTTCTGCGAATTCTAGTTTCTGAACTAACCTCAGTTCCTTGGTGTAGTTGCACTAGTAGATGAGATGTCACGACCCAATGGTACCCCTAGACGTAATATGGCGTACTTGACCCTGTCGGGGTCTCTTACAAACCCTTAGCATCTCATAACATAAAGTATTAGAACAAAAAGAGTAAAAACACATTTAATTCCAAAAATCTTTATAAAGGAAAAATGGAAGTCTAACTTTTCTCATTTAGCCATCTATTACAATTCATGAGTCAAAATGGGGTTATAGCCCCAACAACATAATCCGAAACAGAATGTACTAAAAAGAAACTTAAGTGAAATGTCTCGTCATCGAACCATGAGGACTCACCTCAAGCAAGGAAATATTCAAATCCAAGCTTGATCCAAACGATAATCACCTTAAGAACCGAAACCTACACTTTGGAAAAAATGTAGAAAATATGGGTTAGTACAAAGATGCACTAAGCATAATAGTCATGCATAAAATCCTTGAAAACATGCTAAGAAGGACATTGTAGTTGAATGCATGTCATTTACTAGTTTAAAGCATCATTTGAAGAAAATGGAAAAACATAAGTCATAAACACATTCATTACATAAATAATCACATCATAAGAAAACCATACCATTTGTACCCCACAAAGCATACTTGTGCAATGCATGAATAAGATCCCATAATCCTACCCAAGCTAAGTAATGCTTATTGAGTAACCATCATTCATATTTCATGTTCTTTTTCATATTCTTGTCATAGTGGGAATAAGCCTTAACCGATATAGGCCATGTGAGCTTAACATGGAATCCAGTGTTTCTGACACTGAAAAGGGTTTTCCTACTTGCCTAAGGTAAGACCATGACATGTTAGCTTTTAGGTGGATCCACTAGCTAAATACCTATGGGGGCACATAGTTTATAGGACAAGGAGATTGCTACTAGACACCTGCCCTTTCTGATGGAGGAGCTTCCATCTGATGAGATTACTTCTAGAAACCCGCCCTTTCTGATGGAGGAGCTTCCATCTCATATTCAATATCCACTTAGAATAATGTCTTGACACTCCATCCAAAATAATTCATAAGATAGCTCATAGACTCAATAGGTGAGAAAAGCCTTTCAACCTTAGAATCATCATGTTTGTGAGGAAACCTTTCATATCACACCATATACATATCGTGAAGGTGTCATGAGGATAATCATCCAACAACCCAACAATTAGATCATAGTCATATTCACTTTACTCACAAAGTATTCTAAAGACATATACATAAACCTCATAATCATGCATAATTCTCATGCCTTGCCATTCAAAGACCATAAATCACATTTAATCCACACATCTAGAATTAATACATTAGACATGGATAAATAACATGATTCAATGAATCAATTCACTATATTCACAATTCTATAACATTCTACTTGCATCAATTAATACCCACGCTTTGAGATCCAATTTGGAAAATTAAGGGAATTCATGGATTCTTGGGAGTTTCATCATAAAACCATATAAAATCATCAATATATTCATAATAAAGTATAATTTAATCATTAAAATGAATTTAAAAGTAATCCATGAGATTGAAGTCAAACCCTAACTTTTGGGGAAGTTACTACTTTTGAAATTGAGTTTGGAGGGACTCCACGGATGAAAACTATCCATGGATGAAGGACTACCATACCTTAGTTTTGATTCTCCAAATAAATTGAGTGAAAAATCCTTGTTTCATCAAGCCCTAGCTTCAACTTTCCTCTTCTTCTTCCTTGAGTTTTAGAGAGAAATTTTGGGTGAGGAGATAAAATTTGGGAAATTATTTGGGTGTTTGGAATTTATGACTTAACTTTAGTGAAATTGTCTTAAAAATAACTTATATAGTACACCAAAACATACCCAAAACGACTCCATTTAAATTGGACTTAAATGTGAAAACCCCAAAATAACCCTCACTTTAAGTGAGTTGCCATGTGCCACGACCTAGCCTCACGGGCAGTCAAGGGCACCACAGCCCATGGTGGTGCCCGTGGTCCTTTGACCAATAGCTATGATACTTGACACAAGCCCCCACAAGGTAAAGGCAACCCCACGAGCCTTTCCATTTGCCGTGGTCTTCACCATGGGCCGTGACGTGGCTCGTGAAGGGGAGCCTTCCTTGGGGCTGTTTTGTGGGCTCCACTACCTCACCTACCATGGGTTGTGAAGGCCCTCGTGGTCATGGTGGGTAGTTTCTAGGCACATTTTTGGCAGCCTTGGCCCCCTTGCCATGGTCCTTACCCAATTCCCTTGGTCCTTGGCCTTTTCTCTGGACGTTAACCTCACGTTTAGCTCTAGTTTAGCCTACCAGTTTCTAAAGTGGTACAGTATCTCCCCCTTGGGAACATTCATCATCGAATGACGATCTAGACACCTTATGGAAGTAAAGACTCAAGACTAGGAGCACATCATGCATGAAACATCAAAATATTTCACAACTCATACGAGCAAACATTACCTCCATCTCAAAACATACTCAATGCAATACGAGGAAGTAGGAACTACATCTATAAACCCAATGTGCATGAAACTCAAAATTTCTGATATTCATTGGAGGAAATACATTCTCCAACTAAAATCATGCTCAACACAACATAATGGAGCCAATATGCAATTACTCTCAAAAGCATATGAAATCATGTTCATCAATTCATCTCATGAAGTCAAATAGGAAACTCATACTAAATGCACAACAACATGAGGAAAATGAATCATGAAAACTCATTTTCTTAACTAAACATGAATTTCATAAAGGACATGCATAAATAGGGAAACCATGGAAAACAAAAAAATCACACATGTCCTAAAAAACAAGGAAATTCTAGAGTAACTACTTACTCAAGCTTGAATAGGAGCAGAAGGAAAGAGATGAGGGTATCGGGACTTCATATAGGCCTCAGCCTCCCCAGTAGCACCCTCAATTAAATGATTTCTCTATATAACCTTAACGAAAGCTATTTCCTTGTTTCTCAATCTCTTGATTTGCCGGTCTAGGATTTCTACCAGAATCTCTTCATATGAAATACTTTCGTCAACTCCAAACCCTTCTAGGCGAATTATGGAAACCGGATCTCCAATACACATTTTAAGCATAGTAACATGAAATACCGATTGAACTGGGGCCAACTTATTTGGAAAATACAACTAATAGGCAACTTTCCCAACACGCCTCAAAATTTGATATGGGCGTACTTACCGGGGACTTAGTTTCCCTTTCTTACCGAACCACATCACAGCCTTCATGGGTGAGATTTTCAAATATACTCAATCGTTAACTTCAAATTCTAGTTCCCTTCTTCTCACATCGGCATAAGACTTTTTCCGACTTTGGGCCGTTTTCAACCAATTTCTAATGAACCGTACTTTCTCAATAGCTTCATAAATTGATTCGGGTCCAATAAGAGCAACATCACCTACCTTAAACCAACCAACTGGAGACCTACATCTCCTACCATACAAGGTTTCAAAAGGAGCCATACCGATACTTGAGTTGTAACTATTATTGTAGGAAAACTTTATTAATGGCAAGTGGTCATCCCAACTACCTTTGAAATCTATAATGTATGCCTTCAACATATACTCTAATGTTTAAATGGTGCGTTTCACTTGACCATCCATTTGGGGATGAAAAGTCGTGCTAAGCTTAACTTTAATACCAAGCCCTCTTTGGAATGACTTCCAAAAGTGAGAAGTAAATTGAGTACCCTGATCCATAATAATGGATAAAGGAACCCCATGTAACTTCAATATCTCATTTATGTACAATTTTGCTTAGTCTTCCGTCGAATGAGAGACCTTGATGGGAATAAAGTGGGCTCATTTTGTCATCCTATCAGTAATGACCCAAATAGAATCATGTTGCCTCTGAGTGCGAAGCAAACCCACAAAAAGTCCATATTCACATCTTCCCACTTCCAAGTAGGAGCAGGAATATCTTGTGACAAGCCTCCTAGCCTTTGATGCTCAACCTTAACTATTTGACAATTAGGACATTTGGCTACAAATCCCGTAATATCTCTTTTTATACCATTCTTCCAATTGACTTCCCGTAGATCACGGTACATCTTGGTGGCTCCCGGATGAATAGAATACCAAGAACTATGAGCCTCCTCTAAAATTTGCACCCTCAACCCATCAACATCTGGAATACATAATCAACCTTAGTATCTAAGTACCCCATCTTCCCTTTGGGAGAAAGCCTTTGGACTTCTTGACTACCAACCATTTTGCATAAGCACACATCCCAAACCAACTCTAGAGGCATCACAATACACCACGAAATCATCCATACCTTCTAATAAGGTCAACACCAGAGTGAATGTAAGTCTATATTTCAACTCTTGGAAGCTCTTCTCACAAGCCTCCATCCACTCAAACTTAGCCTTCTTTTGAGTCAAAGCCGTCAATGGAGAATCAATTGAGGAAAACCACTCAACAAACCTCCTAGAGTAACCGACTAAACCCAAAAAGCTTCTAATGTTGGAAGGAGTTAGAGGTCTAGGCCAACTCTTGACTGCATCCATCTTCTTAGGATCTACCTCAATACCCTCACTTGACACAATATGACCAAGGAAAGCTACAGATGTTAGCCAAAATTTACACTTGATAAACTTAAGAAAAAGTTGTTGGTCCTCAAGAACTTGCAACACAATTCTCAAATGGTCCATATGTTCATTCTCACTCCTTGAATAGATCAAAACATCATCGATAAACACAATCACAAACATGTCTAGAAATTGCCTAAACACTCTATTCATCAAATCCATAAATTTCACCGGGGTATTTGTCAATCCAAATGACATAACCACAAATTCATAGTGACCATATCAGGTTCTAAAGGTTGTCTTAG
This sequence comes from Solanum bulbocastanum, assembly GCA_037074985.1. Taxonomy (NCBI): domain Eukaryota; kingdom Viridiplantae; phylum Streptophyta; class Magnoliopsida; order Solanales; family Solanaceae; genus Solanum; species Solanum bulbocastanum. The sequence continues at coordinate 33,719,094 of CM073597.1, read as the reverse complement.
GAATATCAACCCCTCTCACCCTTAATTGGTGATAACCTGAACAAAGATCAATTATGGAGAAATAGCTAGCCTCTTGAAGTTAATAAAAAAAAGTCATCAATTCTCATAAGAGGATATTTATTCTTAATGGCCACTTTGTTCAATTGATGATAATCAATGCACATTCTAAGAGACCCATCGTTCTTCCTAAGAAACAACATCTGTGCACTCCATGGAGAGATAATCAGTCGGATAAAGACCTTATCTAGAAAACCTTCAATTGTTCTTTCAACTCTTTCAACTCAGACGAAGCCATTATATAAGGAGGAATAGAGATAGGTTGTGTATCCAGTAAAAGATCAATGCCAAAATATATTTCCCGCTGGGAGCAAGTCTGGGTAAATCCTTAAGAAAAATTTTCGGAAACTCATTCACCCCCAAAACTGACTCTAAAGAAGGCTATCATTGTCATGGTTGGCAGTGGCTAGGTACATTTTGGGTAGCCTTGGCTCCCTTGCCCTGGCCCTTACCCAATTCCAGTGGAGCTTGTCCTTTCCTTTTGACCTTAACCTCACGTTTAGCTCCAGTTTTGCCTACTAGTTTCCGAAGTGCTACATGATGGAATAGGTCCAATTTTATTTTGTTGAAAAGATGATCAGTTTTCATTACTCTTTTGCTGTCTAGACTCATTTCTTGTTGTGTTAGCCTTCTTGTTCTGAAACTCTTCCCTATATCTTAACTTGTCCTCCTCTATCTTCTGTACATGGATCATAAGCCTTGCTATGTCAATGTTTCATATCAACATAGCTGCCTTACCCTCTTTGCTTGAAAAATGAGACAACCCAGACACAAATAGACTCATCCTATTTCTCATATAAGCAACCATCTCCAGAGCATAACAAGAAAGATGAATGAACTTGACGCTGTACTCATGTACACTCGTGGATACCTGCTTAAGAGTAAGAAATTATCTTACCTTTGCCTCTCTCAGTTCTCGGGGAAAGGAAGGCCCCATGAAGGCCTCTTTGAACATAACCCAACTCATAATTGGTGCCCCTTCATGTCTATTCTTTTTCCATTAGTTGTACAAGACTCTAGCAGCACCTTTCAGTTGTATGCAGCTAGTCCGACATGTTGAACATATGCAACTCTTCCATAAACTTTTTTGGATACTCAGTGACACTTGAATCGATAAAGTCTAGAGGATTCATTCTTAAGAACTCAAAGATCCTAGATGAATCAGCCACATCCTTTCCCATATGTATTGCTTAGTTTAGTTTGTCACAAGTTGACTCAATATCTGGATAGTATTTCATAACTCAGCGTTAGTGACCTCTCGTTGGGGTTATACTTCTGGTGCATTGGGGACCCTTTGATCCTGATGATCAGCATTTCTCCTAGCAAGATGACCTCGAACAACTATTCATGGAGGCATGATCTAAATGATATGTGCAAGAACAAATTAGAAAGAAAGCTTTATAGAGTTGAACTCTATCACACAACAAGAGTATGAAAGAAGTGAGAGAATGCCTAAATTTCGTAGCCTCCTAATGATAGAGGTGGCACATTTCACACTGATAACTAGGACTCTACGAATGTCGACTTTATAGACACCGTAGGACTCTTAAACTCTAGGTTCTAATACCAAGTTTGTCATGCCCTGAACCTACACCCTGGACGTGGCCAACACTTGAGAACCATTGTTGTTTCCAAGTGAACCCTTGGCCTGGCTTAACTCTCAATGAAAGACTTACTCAACAATAAGAAATTCAAAGAAAGCTCAACTCATATGATATCATAAATAAAATTATTTATTCAGTATACTCAAATGAACATAAGTATTCAACTCATAGTCTTTAAAACATCAACAAGGTAAATGAGAAAAAGACTCCTTAACTACTATTGTCTATCTATGAAGCCTCTAATAACTATAGTAGAAGTTAGGCAAGAACCATGACATCCTAATACGACTAAAAGTAAATGTGGGAATCCTACAGAAGCAAGGAGGCTCACCAAAGCAACTCTAGAACTGTAAGTGTTATTAATGGAGCATCTATTAATGACCTTGGTTACCTGTATCTGCATCATGAAAGATGCAGACAAAATGTCGTCAGTATATAGAATGTATGAGCATATAAGGGGAACTCTAAAGCACAACCATTAGCTTAAACTGATAAAAAGGTAGAAAAATACTCACCTCATCTCAACTCAACTTAACTCAACTCAAGGATACACAATGATACTCAAAGATACATAAACATACTCAAACTCAGAAATACTCAACTCAGTTTAATATAAAATCAACAATAAAGATGCATTATAAAGAAGGCTTTTAAAATAGTAGAAAATAACTCAATGTATTTAAAAATACAATAATTAATCTTTTACTCTTATTTGGGAAATTCTGTAACCGAAAACAAACACTATGAACTATGTGATGATACATCATCTCGCCCACGCTTCCAGAACTGTGCTAATACCTTGCTGGAGTATAAGACATCCTCAACTTAGTGGATCCACTAAGCTATGCATAAAAAGCAATAAAGAATCATCTAAAGAGTATGACCCTTTACCCATGTTCGCATACATGGTTTATGAGGACTTTGAATTGTCTAAACTCGTTTCCATATCAGCGCTCAATACTACTCCCAATAATATAACTCATGCTCATATGTTTAAAAACATTTTCTCATCCTCAACTTTGAGATTATTACTCAAATTATTCTCCTAAAAGAGATAATTCTCAAAAACTCCTCATGAACTCATATGGAAATCAAGGTTTCCTCTCGTTTTAAATGTACAACATTTACACTTGAGAATACTTAGTTCCCTTATATTCATTTTGAAAACATGAACTCAAATATCCTCATCCTCATACTCAAGTACTCAAGTCTTACAAAGAGCTTAAAAGAGTGCAAAAAACTTCTCAAAATGACTCAAAGAACTTCCTCAGACTTTACTCTTCTCTCTATCTTAAATTTTGAATTATGAATTCAAGAGTTATGACTTGTATATACATGATATCTTAAGGATTAATGAAGATTTTAATTTTGGATATCAAATAGAGAACATAGGTACGATTTGAGAGAACATACGCAGAAATAAGGATGGAAGGGTAGGGCACATGGCAACCCTAGGCCATTGAGTGGCTCGGGGTGCAATCCCCCAAACTACTAACTAGTGTTTTTGGCACACTGAGTGGCATTACGCTCAAGGCCGCAATCTACCTTGCAGTAGTTTGGGCGCTATGGTGGTTCGCCGCCCTAAGCCCCTGCCAAGAAATTCAATGAATTTTCTTTCTCAATCTCATGCCCGCACTAATGTAGAATCAAATGAATTCCTTCAGACTCCTTTGGAAGCATAAACCCAACACAATCACAAAGAAATCCACTTAAAATTACTCAAGAATAATACTGAAACTCAAGATCCTTATCATAAGAACTAAATGGAACCTCATATTAAAGAATGAAGAACAAATTTCAAGAAACTGATCAAGAAACTCAATATACTCAATCTTAAGAATTAAATTTGTAAAGGAAACTCATGATTGACATGTGGGTAAACAAACCAAATACTATGGAAACTCACATACCTCGTTAGGATCAAATCCTTGGCGAAAACCCATAAAGATTCTAAGAAAATCTGAAACGCTTGAAGCTTTTCTCCCTTTTCTCCTCTTGGAACTTTTCCCTAATCTTCCAAACGTTTTATGCTTTAGTATAAACTGATTTTAATAAGATTTGACCTTTAATTTGGGTGGAAAATGTGTGGAATAAGTGGGGTAAGTAAAAGACCAAAATGTCCCTCCATAATTTAGATATATTTCCTTAAATTTAAAGGCTGAAATGAAATGGGCATATCTCCCTCATCCTAACTTGGAATTTAGCAAACTCTATAGCATTGGAAAGAGGACTCAAAGACATTTAATTTGATATCTTATGGGCCACCTAACTCATCATGTACTTAAAGTTATAGTCATTTGTAGTTGACCCAAAACTCACAATTGAAATCTAACTTGCATAAATCTCAATTTGGGTATTTCTATTTAGTTCCTTCAAAAAGTAGCCCTTTCTAAGATTGAGGTGTTACATCTTACCTTTTTTATGTCTGTGATACTAGCTAAGACTCCTCATCTTTAGTTAGTTCATATGGTTAAAGATATTAATGATGTGTTCCAACTGATCTACCGTGTCTTCCTCCTAAATGTGATATTAATTTTGGGATTGATGTTGAATTGGCTACACAACCAATTTTAATTAGGCATTACTGGAGGCTCTAGCTCAATTGAGGGAGCTTCAGAAGCAACTATAGGACCTCTAGGGAAAGGGGTTCATCAGATCGAGTGTATCTCCTTGAGGTTTTCCTATCCTATTCATAAAGAAAAAGGATTGTACCTTGTGAATGTGCATTAACTAAATGCAATTGAATAAGGTGATTAACAAGAACAAGTATCTCATGCTATAGATTGATGATTTATTCAACCAACTTCATGGTTCAATAATTTTATCTAAGATTGACTTGAGATCAGGCTACTACCATTTGAGGATTAGGTTGGGAGACATCCCTAAGACTGCAATTAGGACTCGATATGGCCATTACAAGTTTAGTCATGTCCTTTGGGTTGACTAATATGCCAACAAAATTTATGAAGTTGATAAACCATAAGTTTAGGCCTTATTTGGACTCATTTGTTATAGTATTTGTCGACGACATCTTGGTCTACTCTAGGAGTAGGGAACAGAGAGAGCAATATTTGGGGATTGTACTTAAGACCTTGAAAGAGCACCGATTGTATGCCAAATTCACTAAATGTGAGTTTTGGCTTGAGTCTATAGCATTCTTGGGGCACATAGTGTCAAAGAATGGCATTACGGTGGATCTAGCAAAGATTGAGGTAGTTTGTAGTTGGGCCAGGCCTACTTCTCCTACTAAGGTTCGTAATTTTGTCAGGTTAGAACGCTACTACATACGACTTGTGAAGGAGTTTTCTTCTATGTAGTGCGCTTGACTAGATTAACTCAGAAGGATGTTCCCTTCCATAGTTCAGATTAGTGTGAGATGATCCTTTTGAAGCTCAAGGACTTGTAGAATTCATCGCAAATTCTAATTTTTCTTATTAAGGACTAGGGGTTTACGTTCTACTATGATACTTCCACTGTGGGCCTAGGTTGTGACTTGATATAGCAAGGTAGATTTATTGCTTATGCTTCTAAGGAACTGAATCTTTATGGAGAAACTATCCTACTCGTGACATTGAGTTGGCACTGGTAGTCTTCGTGTTGAAGATTTGGCGACACTATTTGTATGGAGTTCATTGCAAGGTATTCATGGATGATCTTAGTCTTCAGTATATTTTCAGCCAGAGGGGCCTTAATTTGAGGTAGTGTAGGTAGTTGGAGTTACTAAAGAACAGTGACATCTCCATCTTTTATCATCCAAGCAAGGCTAATATGGTAGAAGATGCCTTAAGCAGGATGGCAATGAGCATGGGGAGTTGGAATTTCATAGCCTTAGAGGAGCGACATATGGCTTTGCACATTCACTCTTTAGCAAATCAGATTGTTAGACTTGATATTTCTGAGTAGGCCAGAGTATTTGTTGTTGTAGAGGCTAGAACTTCATTGCTTGAGCACATCGGGCACATCAGTTTGATGATCCGTAGTTAAGGGTGATTCAGGACAAGGTTTTTAGAGGCGAGGCTAGAAAAGCGAAAGATCCGGAGGGCATCATGAGGATTGAAGTTCATATTTTTTGTTCCTAGAGTTGGTGAGTTAGTTGGGTTGATTATTTAGAAGTCTTTTTGTTCCAGGTATCCTATTGATCTCGGTGATGCGAAGATGTATCATGATCTGAGGCGACATTACTAGTGGTGTACAACGAAGCAGCACATTGCAACTTTTATGGCTAGGTGCTTGAACAATCAACTGGTGAAGTATGAGCACCAGATACCGAGTGTTTAACTCAATAGCTACCTATTCCAAAGTTTAAGTGGGAGCTTATAGCCATGGACTTTGTGGTAGGCTTTTCGTACTTTTTAGGGTTTTGATTCTATTTGGGTCATCATTGATCGATTGACCAACTCATCTCAGTTTTTACTAATTTAGACTACTTACACATCAGAGAGGTAGGCATAGATCTACCTTAGATAGATTGTCTGCTCGAATACAGTTCTGGTTTCCATATTTTTTACAGTGGTACTTAGTTCACTTTGCATTATTGGAGATCTATTAAGAGGGACTTGGGTACTCATGTTGAGATCACCAAAGTTTTTCACTCTCAAACCGATGTCCAATTTGAGAGGACTATTCAGGTTCTAGAGGCTATGCTACATACTTGTATTATGGATTTTTGTGGCCAGTGGGATTAGTGTTTGGCTTTGGCAGAGTTTTCATACAATAAGAGCTACCATTTGAGCATCCAGATGGCACCCTTTGAGGCATGATATGGTAGGAGATTTCATTCTCCAGTAGGTTGGTTTGATGCTTTTGAGGTTTTGCCATGGGGCACCGACTTATTGAGCAATTCTATGGATAGCGTGTGTATGATCCAAGTGCGACTCTGTACTAACCAGAGTAGGCTGAAGAGCTATATAGATTGGAGGCCATTACCTTTAGAATTCATGGTTGGTGATTATGTATTCTTATGGGTGTCACCCATAAAGAGCGTGATGAGGTTTAGGAGGTGATGTATGCTTAGCACCAGGTTTATCTGTCCTTTTGAGATTCTGAGATGGGTGGGTAAGAGACGCATCTAATAAGATAGCCTTGTCTCAAGGTCTTTCTAGTGTTCATTCTTTGTTTCATTTCTCTATATTGAGGTAGTATGTTCCCGATGAGTCTCACGTGCTTTAGTGGGAGTTTGTTTAGCTTGATGAGACTTTGAGTTTTGAAGAGGAAAACATGACCATTCTAGACAAGTAGTTTAGATAGTTTTAGTCTAAGGACATCTCGTCAATGAAGGTTCAGTAGAGGCACCATTTAATCGAGGAGTCTACTTGGGAGACCAAGCTTGATATGGGGACCTGGTATCCTCATCTTTTTTTATCATTTAGGTATTTCCTATACTTTACTTTCACAGATAAAACTCATTTTAGTAATACTTGTTGTAGAGACCCTCAGGGTCATTTCTATGTTTTTGTGTGCTTTTCCTGTTTTCCTCCTTCCCTTAGTTTTTGTGTAGCTTGTGTATGGTGCTTGGTTGAGTGGCATGCGTCCCGAGGTGCTTGGTTGAGTGGCATGCGTCCCGAGGTGTTTGGTTGAGTTCAGATCAAGTTTAAGGTTTTGGAAGCCTTAAGCTTGGAGGAGTTGACTTTCATCAACATTCAGAGATTTTGATGTCAGATCGAAATTTCATTTGTTCCATCAGCTCAAGAAAGGCCATTTTGGTCTAGACTGATGATTAGTTTGGGTTTTTGGAATTTCGTTTGGAAATGGTGCAATTTGGCATTTTGGCTCTTTAGTTTTGATCAAAATTGAACTTGTGGCAACTTTCTTGGTAAATGTTCTCAAAATGAAATTTCATCAACATAGTTAGCTCCGGAATGTCGAGTTTGGTCTAGAATGACCTTTGGTTTTATTCAAGAGGGTGTTGGTTTTTTTTTTTTTTTTAGCTTTTGGAGTTTTTGTGTCATTTCTTTGTTAAAGTGTTGACTTTGGTCAATATTTGGTTGAGATGATCTCAGATGGTTGTTTCGTTGATCCCATTGAGCTTGAAATGTTGTTTCAAAGTGGTTTACACTTTTGGTCTGTGTCATTTGGACTCTGAATGAATTTCGAGTCCTTGTTCAATGATTTGGGCACTTAGGTCTTTAATTTTTTGCCGGTGTCAGGTGCAATAACTTAAGCGAACTCTTGGCCTCTTAAGAAAATTTCGCATGAACAACCAAGTGGCCTTTTAAGAGAAAGACACCAAGGAGGAGGGGTCGCTTAAATGACCCAGCCTTGACTTTTGCGAAGGTCGCTTAAGTGACGAAGTGGTTTCTTAAGTGAAGGACACCATTTTAGGCAGGGTTCGCTTAAGCGAACATTTGGCCACTTATGTGTTGTTCACTTAAGAGAACAAATGTCCGCTTTTGCAAAAATTGCTATGATTAAATTCCCATTTTTCATTCATTCTTCTTATAAAGAAACAAACTCTTGGAGAGCTCGCAGTAAGGACATTTTGGCCATTTGTTCACTATTTTTCGGCGCTTCAAAGTTTGTTTTCTTCCTCTTCCACTTCTCTACACTTTAACACCTTCAATTTTGTAATTCGATCTCATTTTCAACCTCAAATCTCTTGATTTATAAACTTTAAACGAAGGTAATGTAGCCATTTGAGGTCAAAACTGAGACCCGTTTGCGCCCATCTTTTTGGCATGTGATCTTTACCCTATAATGAAATATGACGGTTTTCTTTCTATTTTTCAGTAGCATCGATTTGTGGGCTATTTTAGGCCCAATTGCTAGTCTATTTTTTGAGTTAGTGATATGGTATCGTTGGACTCGTATTATGTGATCCTGATAGCTCACAACAATGTGAGGCTCTCTGGAAGAGAAAGGAAGAGAAAACTAGTTCGTGTGCGGTTATTTCCTTGAGGCAAGTTATAGCTTCCTTTTCTTAGGATTGACTTAGTTAGATTAAGTATATGTGGGTAGTATAGCATTATCTAGGATGAGCCCTTAGGTTGATTGAGCTTTAATGATCCTTGGGTAGTTATGGCTATAAGTTTGTTTGTTTAGCTTAAGCTTTAGTCAGGAATGCCTTAGTTTAGGTGATCGTTGTGTGAGTAGTATCCTTAGACCTGCTTCTAGGTGGCATAAAACTTAGGGTTTTGTGGTGTTTGATTATTTTTATTGGTTTGGATGATTGTATGGATTTCTTGAGTTGTGCTTCTTCGTTGGTTGTTTATGAAACTGTTGGGCCTAAGGCCGTGAGCTCGGACAAATAGGAATCCCAAGTTAGTACTTTTGTGGTGTGACAGGTATTCTTCCCTATTTTGTGTGTATTCCATGAGTTGATTGTGATTATATTTCTGTGGAGTATCTATTTGCTTGATTTGTGACAAAGAAATGGTTTATTGGAAATAAATGAGGTTATTCTTAATGAGATTGAAGTCCTTGGTACTTGTGTTGCATAAAGTGGTTAAAAGGCCCTTTTTCTTTTTTTCCCACACCTTTTAGATACATATACTATGATTAGCTTGAGGTATCATTCCAGGCGGCCCAATAACTTAGCTAGGCTGTAGTTTACTTTAGATTCACATTGTAGAGGAGCTCGAGGCATCATATCGGGTGGCCCATTGAAACAAATATTCTGGTTATGGGTAGGTTCATGTGCCATACCACACAGCCTTTGAATGAGTATATCTAGGTTATTGGCTTATGGATAAGCTTGAGGTGCCATTCCAGGCAACTTGATGTTTCTTCCGAGCTTATAATATGTACTTATTTTGGAGTTTGGCATTGTGGTGTTGTATGAGTTTCCTTTGGATGTGTTGATTGTTTGGTTTGTATGTACTCTTGCTGATTGTGGATTCTCTCTTACTTGTTCTCCTTTGTTAGCTCAGTTTGCCTTATCTTTCCCTTGCCTTGCTAGTTTGATCGTTCTTAGTCACATTTAATCTTTCTGAGCTCGGTCGATCTATGATGCCTACTGGGTACCCCATGTTTGTTACTCATACTGCACTTCTGCATCTTATCTGATGCAACACCCAATTCGAGCCATCCTCAGTAGTGAACGTTTGGATCTCCCATGGCTATCCAAGACTTGGAATATGGTGAGCTCCTAGCGTTAAAAGACTTGATGATTACCTCCTTTTGTACTGAGTTTCCTTTTGTATTTTGTATTAGTCAATTCTCTATTTATATTTATGACTTTTTGTTCGAAGTAGCGTCTGTATATGTGACACAAGATCTTAGGGATTTGTATCTAGTGTTAGTTTGTCTCTTGGTCACTTTTGGGCGTATTTTATATATTTTGTCATACTGCAAACATATATGTACTAGTAAAATTACCCGCTCTTTGCGTGATAATTTATTATCATAAAATTTATAAAATAATACTTAAAACCTATCAGTAATTAAAACTAAAACACTATACTATTTTACATACAAGATTACATAGTAACGTACATTAATAATGTAAAGGAAAATAAAAATTATAAGATCTTATCATTTATCCTTAATAACATAAGCATAAATTTATGATTGTAAAAAAAAAAAAAAAAACCAGTATCTACAACATAAGCAATGGTGTCAGTGAGCCACACAATAGAAGCAAAGTAAACGAATATTTAATTGTGGAGAAGTGAAGTAAAATAAGAAGAATAGTAAGTTCAGAATTTTATTGTTTTAAAATGAGAGAAAATCCCTCTATTCATAGACAACAAAGGGTGGTGTGAACAAATGTTTCGTGTGCCTTATCAAAAAGGTCACAACTATTTGGAGAAGTTGCAATCCTTCGGAAAGGTAAGAACCTTTTATATAAGTCAGAACATTTCATAAAAGTTGCAACCCTTCATTGAAGTCGCAAATTTTCATAAAAGTCAGTACTTTTTATAGAAGTCAAAACTTTTTATAAAAGTCACAACTTTTCATAAAACTCACCACTTTTCATAAAACTCACAATTTTTCGTGAAAGGGAATGCTAGTTTTGGTTATATATATATATATATATATATATATATATATATCTTATTCTCATCTTTCTGCTTTATTTAGTTATGCTATGCATTATGGTGTCTTCCACTTCTTATGTCTTCGATTTAGGCTTGTCCACTAGGTGGGTTGTAGTGGACACCGTCACGGCCCGACTTCGGGTTGTGACAGCCAATAAACAATGTAAAACTAAACTAGAATATGAGTACTCCTTTCATCCCAACTGAACCACCTCAACTACAACCTGCATAGAAATCAACCCAACCTAACAACTTACAATACACAAATCACAAGGCTTAATAATATAATTCCAATAGTCATCGTTCAACAATCAACAAGTATCAAGTAATTCAATCATGAGTATCAAGTATGCCAATCACAAGTATCAAGTATCTCAATCACAAGTATGAAGTAGATCAATCACAAGTATCAAGTTCCTTAAGTCTAAACAATCAAACTTTTGCCAGAACCATTTCACATCGGCATAATATCACTCATGAAACCATTTCATATTAGCACAATATGACTCGCCAGAACTATTACCCATTGCACGATATCACTCGGTGAAATCATTTCTCATCATCACGATATCACTCGCCAAAACAATTTCGTATTGTCTTTATACAATGTCACTTGCCAGAACCATTTCTCATCAGCATAATCTCCACATGTCTCATAATAGTGTTTACAAATCAATGTAAATAGGCAATTTCATACAATAAGGAAGAGACAATAAACTCAAATAATTAAAGTCAACAATGATGACATCAAAACATTTCATCAATCAACAAATTTTGATCATCATCAAGGCAATTTACAAAACACAACCATCAACACATTAACTTTTTGATTTATTCCCCTTTTTCATTCATTAAGATCAATCAAGTGGAGTAATTGAACTTATCACCTGATTCTCATCATTCCCCAACATACACATTGAAGGGAAACACAATATCCTACAGGCTTTACAAGGTTTAGAAGTTCGCTTTCCTTAGTCTATATTACCTTAAAAGCATGAACTCCTAACTTGAATATTAAATTACTATAATATCCCTAACTTAGGTTGTTACTTTTTTGATGAGTTGTGACTTTTTTGTTAAGTTATGACTTTTTTCAAAGGGTTGTGATTTTTCGATGAGTTGTGACTTTTCCAAAGAGTTGTGACTTTTTCAATAAGTTGTGACTTTTCCAAGGGGTTGTGACTTCTCGAAAAGGTCATGAATTTTCAAATAAGACACAAAAAAATATTTGTTCATACTACCCTTTGTTGACTATAAATAGAGGGGCTTCCTCTCATTTTTCAACCACAATTTTTTTAATCCTCTACACTTCTTCTTCTTGCATTTAAATTTTTTTTTTTTTTGTAATTTATTGTCGTTGAATGAGTTCGAAGTTTAGAGGATATGAGGTACCAATGTTCTGATGAAGTAAGTCGTTCTATCCTAAGAGGATATACCATAATCCCGAGTACTTGAGGAAAATAATTTTGATGATATCATAATTATTTTTTTGCTCAATATATACATTAGTATGTAATGTTTTAATAGATGAAGATAACATGATATAGTCTAAATATTTTTTTCAACAATTTTTCTTGTGATTTTGATATATGTTTCTAAATATCTTTTTGAGTTTTTGGCCAAAAACATCCCTCAACAATACTCTATGTTTAAACCACATCCTTGCGATATCACAATGAACAAAAAACATCCCTCAATTATCTTAAAAATGGCAAGATTCATCCTTTAATTAGTTTTTGTCAAAAAAACTAACGATTGATCAACCTACAAATCCCCTATTTTGTTTGCTCCCATTCTTCTCTTAGCTTATAGTAGTAAAAGACAATCCTAACTAAATTGAATGAGCTAGGAAGTGAGGTTTGCATCCTCAACTTCACAGTAGCAGCTAGGATGTCCCGTAAAAAGTGAGCAAAATATTTCAAGTAAAATATTTTTCACTCTATATAATTACTGATCAGATAAGCAACAAAATATTATAAGAAAAAAATGTATAATTTTCTCTTTATTTCCTAGACAATGAGGGAATTTAAAGTATGAAGATAGTCTATTTTTATTTTATTTTTGTTGATAAACACTAGTTACTGTATTTTTATAAATATAAAAGTAACATATTTAGATATTACATAAAAAAATATTTTTATTCCAATTTATGTGACGTTTTTGCTTCTTAAGATACAAACTATGTGAACTTTTTATAAATATTTTACTACATATTTTCATCATATTCACGTGAGAAAAATTACAACTTTAATATGTGAAAAACGCTACATATTTATCCATAGTTAATTCTAGCTTCATTTACATGAAAGGAAATGAATTTAACCATTAGTTTCTATCAAGAAAAAAGATGGAAGGGTGAATCTGGCCATTTTTAGGATAGTTAAGGGATGTTTTTTTTTGCTCATTGTGGTAGTAAAAGGATGTTGTTTAAATTTAGAGTATATTTAAGGGATGTTTTAAGCCAAAAACTCTATCTTTTTTGAGATTTAGAAAATTGTCACGATTTGTTTTTGATGCTCAAGCTAAAAGAACGACTTTATTTATCAATGCTACTTATGTTATTTAGACTCTCATGGAGTTTGCTTTAAAATAGTAATTATAATATAAACATTGCCCTTTTGTTTTACTTATTTATTATTTATTAATATTTTGGTATTTTAGACGAAGAAAAGTTCATATGACTTGTAATAACGCAAGTAGAAGTTTGTATTAGTTTAATAATTATTATTTATTTAATAGTTAATTTTATGACATAAATATTTTCATTAATGCAATTATATATTTATATTTGGGTAGATATTTGTATTTAAATTAAAGTATTATATATGTCACAGATGCATTATCAAGTTAACAAGATCTTCTAACTTCAAAATATATTATTTAAAAATGTATCACATTTTTTTAATCAAAAACTCAGAACCAATGTGAAAATATGTGAATATATAAAATGTAGTTGTTCTCTTCACATGTTCATATGACATCTAAAGAATTTAACGTGGAATACACATGGAAATCATATCTAGTTACATGACAAGAAAAATACAAAGCAAATATTGTCTATAAGGTAATATTAGTGAGATAAGACTTATTACATGATTTACCTCATCAAATTGAAATAAATGTATACATTATTGCATTTACCTAATAAAATTTTTCATTGACCATATTCATAGGTTTGTGTGGATAAGAAATATATATGAAGATCCACGTTAAATATTCACAAAAGAATCTGCAATATTATTTTTTGCTAAGCTTATTATTCAAATCTTCGCATAAATAAGCAATACTATTTACTATTTCATATATTTTTAGAATTGGTAATCACGTACAACGCACGTGTCAAGAAAACTAGTTCAATCAAAAGTCAATCTGAGATTTGATCTTTTCCTTTTTGAACAATATCCTAATACACACAATCAAATCCAACAAGTAATCACAATAATATTTCAGAAATAACAATACACATATCATATACATTGAAAAATAGGTCAAATCAACTCAAAAACCCAATTTTTAAAAAGCTGTTTGAGTAAGAAAATCATTACTTGAATACATTATCCAAGGCATTTAGAACTCATTAATGAAAACCATTCAGAAAAATGATTTGAAACCAATTCACAATCACCATTTTACTTAAAAAATACAAGCTCTTGAAAACCTTATAGTTATTATTTAAGAATCTTGATTTGAACACTTATAATCATAAATAATCATGGGTAAATGAAGATTTAAAATTAGGAATAGTTACCAAAATATTTCTTCTCAAAAATCTTGTTCAAATCTCTACACCAAAGCTCTCAAAACTCAAAAAAAGAGAATGGAGATGAAATCACAAAATTTGGAAACATTTTGTCCATATGTACTCTGTGAATGCGGACGCCTGCCTACAAACGTAACATTTAATGAACTGACCCTCAGCGAATGCGGCAAGGCTCCCTCGAATGTATAGGTCAACTTTTTGTTCCTCTGTGAATGCAGGGGTTACCCTCAACATACCCTTCATGAGCGTGGCCACTAGCTCCACGAATGTGAAGGGTTAGACACCATAAGTCCAAACCAGTTATCAACAACACTTCCGTAAAGGTGTCGTTATTTGTTTCAAATCATGTACACACAAACCAAATATGGTACTTGACTATACTCAACATTTTGGATACAATGGAACAATCAAAATATGAGTCTAAGGTTTCCTTGACTCGAAACCCATGCAAGTCACCAATACAAATATAACGCTTCAAACAGCTAAATCTTGGGTGTAATGACCCAGACCCGTAAGGTCATTTTTTATAATTTTGAATAGTCATTTATCTATAATTAATTAATTTGTGGGTAATTTGTTTATTATTAAAAATAATGGACCAAGTCTAAATTGTTAAAATAGGTTAGTAGGAATTATTACTTTCAATATATAATTAATTTAGAAAAAAAAAAGAAAGAGGTAGAAGAAAACTAACCTAGACGTGCGACAGAAAGCAAAGAAGCAGAAAAATTTGAGTGGTTCAGGTTAGTTCTAATCAAGATTCTTTGTAAAATTGTATATATCTTAGGGTGATATAATTTTTAAGGGATATGGTTGGAAATTGTTTGTTTTCAAAAGAAAAGAGACAAAATACTGTCAGTACATTGTTGGGGTTGAACAGAAGGGAAATTTGAATTGAAAATAAGGTGGGTGTAATTGTTATTAATGAAATTATGTACTCATTGTCATGAATGAATAAGTTGTTGGGTTTGTCGTATGTTTTTTATGGTCCTGTCATTAATTTGCGTAACCAGTAGATTTCATAGTTAGTTGTTCCTATTTTAACTATTATATTATAAATTAAATATTTAATATATTGAGATAGGTATATCATTAGACTTATGATATTGGAGAAGTTGAAGCTTAACCCTAGGCTTGAAACTTAGAAACTTGATTATGAATTTGGGTGAATTATTGGTTCAAGGATAAACACATAGTAATGTGGGTGTTGTTAATTTCAAAATCTTATTATGGTAATTTGTTTGGATAGATTGTATTGAAGTGGAGCCCAATGAAAGATAGAGACTCAAGCCCCAAAGTGATTGTTCGACTATTTGAGGCAAGTGAATTTCTAAACCTTGTTAAGTGTATGAAATTAGTGTATTTCCTTGTAATATGTGTTTGGGGGTAATGAGACTTGGTGATGGTTGACTTGTCCACATTGATTAATTCTAATGATGAAAAAGGGGTAATAAAAGGCAATGTGATTAATTTTTTGTGTGTGATGTGTTGAGAATGGTTTGAAAGGCTTGTTGAATCATTGTTGGTGTTGTATCATGATTTTGATGTTGTAAATTGTGCAATGTTAAGAAAATGGTCATCTCCTCATTATTTGTGTGAACATGTGATTTGCATTGTTTTGAGACATAGTTGTGACAAGGGATATGTGAATTGAGAAAGAATAAGAAATTAAAGAGGATGCACCATTTCGAGGGACGTATCGCACTGCGATGGATACTATATTTTGAGGGACGTATTCACAAGCCGCGATGGTTACTATTATCGAGGGTTGTATCTCGTGCCGCCATGGATGCATGGACAAATATGTCTCCCATGTGTCCCGAGCTGAGAGACAGCAGTTGTGTATTACTAGATAAGACATGTAGCACTATACTTGACATTGCATTGCACATATTTAACATTAGTGAACTTGATATTGTGTTTTGCTGATCTTGTGAGTGTCTTTCTGTGGAACTTTGATTGATGAATATTGAGCTTGTTCATGAGAATATGTAATTGTTAGAGTGTTGTTGTTGAGTTGTGTGCTATGTGAATTATGAACTATTTGATTGGGTTGGTTTTAAGTAGGTTGTAGTGGTGGAGGTTGTAATTGATGAATATTGAGCTTGTTGTTGAGAATATGTGATTGTTAGAATGTTGTCGTTGAGATATGTTCTTGTAAATTGTGAACTGTTAGGTTGGGCTGGTCTTATACAGGTTGTAGTTGTGAAGGTTCGGTTGGTGTGTAAGGCCTGTATTCTATCCCCTTAGCTTGTGTTTAGAGGTTTACTTGCTGAGTACCGTCTGATTTGGTACTCACCCCTTGCTTCTACAATTTTTACAGGTTATGAGCCTAAATTTTGTGCTACTTGTCATTCTCTTATTTTTCGAGGCTTCTTGGATATTTGTGAGGTAGTTGTTTATCATCTTAGCTTACCTTCTTACTCATATTTATGATCTTGTTCTATTCTAGAAACAAGGTTATTTGAGGCTAGTGTTTTTCTTTTGAATCAATTGCAATGCTTTAGAGTCCTGTACACGTGACAACTATATTTTGGGGGTATTTTTGAGTTGATTATAAAATTTCCGCATTTTATTGTAATGGTTGAGTTTTAGGCTAACTTGTCTTGGTGGGATAAGATGAGTGCCGTCACATCTATTTTTGGGTTGTGACAAATGGTATCAGAGCCCTCGGTTCATAGGTCTCACGTGTGTACAAGCTGAGTATAAATAGAGTCTCGAGGATCGATACAGAGACGTCTGTACTTATCTTTGAGAGGCTATAATGACTTTTAGGAAATATATTCACTTCTTAGATCTCTATCGTGTGTACTTGATTCGGTTTTGATTCTTGTCGCTTTATTCCATTCACTCCCACTTATATGATGACTCGTGCGTATTTCCTCATGTGATTAGTTGATGTCGTGTATGATTTGAATGTTAGATCTGGTATTAAGGTGGATGTAATATACTTATGGAAAGGATGTGTTGTTAGAATTAGAATGTTTAACAATTTGAATGGGTTGCTTGGCGAATGGTGAGAATGAGGTTGCACCAGTTGAGGTCATAATATCTACTATGGTTTCATAAATTAAATGTATATAAAAAAGGGTCATGATACAACTACTATAATGGTATCGATGCTTATTTGGTTAGAGTTATAGAGTGTTACTTCTGTCATCAACCCGATCTTGGATAGAGTGCATATCACTTTGGGTTAAAGACCAAACAAATTTTGTAATGTACTCTAGATAGTTAATGGGTAGAAATGTGTGACCTATTTGGATATGATCTTCTTAGGAGGTATGATGTGTTCTAGTGGTGGATTTAATGGATTTTCATATTGTGGTACTAGTGGTACATGGAAACGGATACGTCGATTGTCAAGTGTGAATACTAACTACTTAAAGAGTTATAGGTTGTATCATATGCTCGTATAATGAGATTCGGTGTTGCATTTACATTTGAGAAACCAATTAGGTTGTTACTGTGGATGGACGGGTTAGGCATTATTTATAAGAAAGCTTTTAGTGGTGGATCTTTGGTATGATATTGATGTGTTTAGGTTGTGAAATGTATATAAAGGATTTTAGATAAGTGCTGATATCACCGTAAGCTCCTTGCAAGCGAATCGACATTAGGATGACAAGCTTTTGGTAAAGGAAGTCCCAAAGAGTATATTTGTGTGAAGGTAATTGAATATTTTAGTAAGAAAGTTCATATAAGATTGGGTTAGTCTTTTGATTTTGGTTGGTATAACTAGATTTAATGTGTCATATTGATGAAAAGGTTGACTTCGTGGTGATGACAAGAGGTAACTAAGCATGATGGTAAAAAGAGTTCGTGATGGATTGTGATTGAGATAAAACTATATAATAAGGGTTTTTGGTTAAACGAATTTTGTATTGTAATGACGACTTGTGAGTATTTAAGGTTGTGGTTTGATACTATTTTGTGAGTAGCTTGATTGCATGGAAAGTTTTAGGAGATGCGGGGACAACACTCGAATAGAATTTAAAGGAATTAGAGTCAGAATAGTGGGATGTAGTGTAGCCTTCACAAAGAGGTAAGAGCAAGAATTTTTTTTTTCTGATTGTAAGGGCTAAAGAGCTATCTTTAGAAGGGTTGAGCATTGAATTTAATGATGCATGGTTTCACCCGTTTTGCTCTGGTTATGGTAATATATAGTGTCACAAGATCATCAAATTGGTTAAAATCTATTGGATGAAACTTGAGAAAGGAGTGTAAAGACGTTCAGCTCGAGTGTGTGAGTAGTTTTTTTTTGTGGTTTCAAGTTTGGTAATGATTAGAGTTGACTTTTTAGCAAAATATATGACAAGGTTGATAGAGAGGCGATCAATGATAAGCTAAGATAAGTGAATTCATAAAAATCTTCAAGGTATGAGCTAATGTTGGTTGATAAAGGGATTGGGTTTCATAGTTGGATTAAAAATTCAAGTTTTTCATGGTGATTTTAGGTTTGTGGTAGTGTGTTTTGTCAAGGTATGGATTGGTAAGATAAGAAATGATTGATCCATTGAGTATGAAGCATTTGGAAGGACTTAAATATAATTTGAGTAGTAAATTTGGTTACTTTTGATTGTTATACCTAAGGGGGGTTTCACGTAATGTTTTGGTTTAGAGGATAAGGTAAAAATATCATGGTTGGTCAAAGGATAAGATTGGTAAGCTAGTTAGCGAAAGGAAAAAGAGTCTGGTGTATTGAAGAGTTCAAGGTATTTAAAATTTTTTGTCATGGGAAGAATTTAAGAAAAGTGAAGGAATAAGACCCTCATATAAGCCTTTGGTTTGTAGTTGAAGGATTTATTGATTTTTGCCTATGAAGTTAGATATGACTGTGAGATGGGAACTAGTTCGGTACAGATTTAGTAGGAAGTTATCATTGACTTTTCTAAATATTGAGTTTTGGTTAGGTGACAAGCAATGATGTGTGGAAGATTTTATGTGGTTATGTCGAGCTAGATTGTTCAAATTATGATAGGTAAATTATTGATGTTCAACGGTGTGGACCTAAAATTTTACATGATTAATGAGGATTTGAGGGGATTGAAACTACTTTGTTGTTGGGACGATACAGACTGTTATGATGTGTTACATAGGCATTTGATAGTGAGTAGAGGTTATGAGCTTATAGTATACCGAATTATTGAAGTGACCAAGAATTTTTTAAGTGTTGGTATGAGGTATATGATGGTTTTGAATATTAGTTGAAATTTGGTATCTGAAAAAAATTATGTGGTGTTGACATTGAGTTTGATTCAATTGTTGTATCTCGATGGTAAAGTACTTTTAGATCTTGAATTAGTGCTATCAGTTTTGGGTGTGATCTGTATTTGTCATGAAAGGCTTAAATGGAAAGAGAGGGAGCCATAGTTCGAAAATGTTGGAGGCGATAATGTGTTTGCAGAGAAAACTTTAACACTAGTGACGGTTTGAGAGTAAGGTAAATGGTTGGTGTGGCTATGATGTTCTGTTAGTATTAAGAGTGTTGATCTTAGTGAAGTATTGTGAAGAGCATATGTGGTATATTTTCATCAGTCATCTAATTGTTCTATTTCATTATCTGTTTGGTATTCTTCTACAAGATTCTTTGTAAAAGTGTGTGTGTGTGTATATATATATATCTTAGGGTGATATTATTGTTAAGGGATATGGTTGGAAATTGTTTGTTTTTAAGAGAAAAGAGACAAAATATTGTCAGTACGTTGTTGGGGTTGAACAAAAGGGAAATTTGAATTGAAAATAAGGTGGGTGTAATTGTTATTAATGAAATTATGTACTCATTGTCATGAATGGATAAGTTGTTGGGTTTGTCGTGTGTTTTACATGGTTCTACCATGAATTTGCATGACTAGTAGATTTCATAGTTAGTTGTTCCTATTTTAAATATTATATTATAAATTCAATATTTAATATATTGAGATAGGTAATTAACTATTGGGTTACCAAATTATATGAATATCATTAGACTTATGATATTGGAGAAGTAGAAGCTTAACTCTAGACTTGAAACTTAGAAACTTGATTATGAATTTGGGTGAATTGTTGGTTCAAGGCTACACACATAGTAATGTGGGTGTTGCTAATTTCAAAATATTATTGTGGTAATTTGTTTGGATAAATTGTATTGAATTGGAGCCTAATGAAAGAGAGAGACTCAAGTCGTGGAGTAATTGTTCGACTATTTGAGGAAAGTAGATTTCTAAACCCTTGTTAAGTGTATGGAATTTGTGTATTTCCTTGTAATAGGTGTTAGGGGGTAATAAAACTTGGTGATGAGTTGACTTTTCCACATTGATTAATTTTAATGATGAAAAAGGTGTAATAAAAGACAATGTGATTAATTGTTTGTGTGTGATGTGTTGAGAATGGTTTGAAAGGCTTGCTGAATAATTGTTGATATTGTATCATGATTGCATAGTTGTGAATTGTGTAGTGTTATGAAAATGGTCATCTCCTCATTATTTGTGTGAACATATGATTTGCATTGTTCTGCGACATGGTTGTGACAAGGGTTATGTGAATTGAGAAAGAATAAGAAATTAAAGAGGATGTACCATTTCGAGGGACGTATCACGCGCCATGATAGATACTATATTTCAAGGGACGTATTGTGTGCCATGATGGTTACTATTATCGAGGGTCGTATCGCGCGCTGCAATGGATGCATGTACAGATATGTCCCACATGGGTCCCGGTCTGAGAGACAGCGGGTGTGCATCATTAGGTCAGACATGCATCACTATACTTGACATATCATTGCACATATTTCTCATTAGTGAACTTGATATTGTGTTTTGCTGATCTTATGAGTGGCTTTCTATGGAACTTTGATTGATGAATATTTGTTGTCGAGTTGTGTGCTATATGAATTATGAACTATTAGGTTGGATTTGTTTTAAGCAGTTTGTAGTTGAGAAGGTTGTAATTGATGAATATTGAGCTTGTTGTTGAGAATATGTGATTGTTAGAATGTTGTTGCTGAGATATGTGCTTGTAAATTGTGAATTGTTAGGTTGGACTGGTCTTATACAGGTTGTAGTTGTGGAGGTTTAGTTAGTGTGTAAGGATTACCAGTATTCTTTCACCTTAGCTTGTGTTTAGAGGTTTACTTGCTGAGTACCGTGTGGTTTGGTACTCACCCCTTGCTTCTACAATTCTTTTAGGTTACGAGCCTGGATTTTGTGCTACTTGTCATTCTCTTCTTTTCCGAGGCTTCTTGGAGATTTGTGAGGTAGCTGTTTATCATCTAAGCAGACCTTCTTACTCCTATTTATGATCTTGTTCTATTCTAGAAACAAGGTCATTTGAGATTCGTGTTTTTCTTTTGAATCAATTGCAATGCTTTAGAGGCTTGTACACGTGACAACTAGATTTTGGAGGTATTTTTGAGTTGATTATAAAATTTCCACATTTTATTGTAATGGTTGAGTTTTAGGTTGACTTATCTTGGTGGGATAAGACGAGTGCCATTACGTCCATTTTTGGATCGTGACATTGGGACGTCTAAAAATTGAATGAAGACCTCTTCTAGACCTAAAATCATCCTGCAAATTCAATGATATTTTCTGAAATCCGATCCGAGCATTCAAGCCCTTAATGTTGACCAAAGTCAATCCAAAGGCTAAAATATTTAAAACTTCAAACTTAGGACTTCAATTCCATGATAAAAACTCTAAATCTGAAACTAACAACTCTCTTAGACCAATTTCCACATTTCGAAATTAAAGAAATAAATGGAATGTCGTTCCGAGACTGAAAACATAAAAAGACACCTAACCATTTTTATCAACATTCGCCATTCAAAACATAAAAAATTTCACCATTCACAACTTTTAACTTTAAAGCTCGAAAAAAAATTCAAAATCCATTCATAAATGACTTGAGGACAATATTAGGAGGGGTAAACTAGTAGTTTTATCAAAAATTCAAAAAATGACCTTTCCGGTCTTTACATTACCAACAACAAAGAAACGTGTTTATTCTCGAACATAAAGTAAATGAAAGTACATGAAGCCTAAAACACTTCGGATATCTGGTATGCATGTCGGACTCCATTTCCCAAGTCACGACCAACTGAATGGTGCTTTTATTGCACCTTTACTGAATCAATCTACTTTGTCCTAAGCTTTCAGACTTGCCTATCCAAGATGGTTATAAGATCCCCCTCAAAAGACAATTTTGAACCCAACACTATTGAATCAAGTGAAAGAACATAAGACTCATCCCACACGTAATTCTGAAGCATGGAGACATGAAACACAAGATGCATAACTAATCAGTTAGGTGGAAAATCCAACTTATAGACCATCTCTCCTACTCGACTCAGCATCTCAAAAGGTCTTGTGAATCTACCGCTAAGCTTGCCTTTATTCCCCAACCTCATCACATCTTTTATGGGTAACACTCGGAGCCAAACATGATCACCCTCTATAAACACTACGACATGAACTCTTCGATCTACATAACTCTTATGTTGACCCTGGGATGTCAATTATCTACCCGAAATCATATGGACCTCCTCCATAGCGTATACAATAAAGTTGGTATCTAAAGAATTCATCTCTGCCTAATCAAACAAACTGATCAGATATCTACACCATCCGCCATACGATGTCTTAAAAGGGGTCATTTGAATGTTGTAGTGATAACTTTAGTTGTAAGAAAGCTTTGCTAAGGGAAAATTATTATCCCATCTAGCACCAAAGTCGATCACACATTCCCAGAGCATATCCTCTAACACATGAATAGTCTGCTCGAAATGTCTGTCATTCTAAGGACGGAATCCCAATAAAATTTTCAAACTAATTTTGTTGTTAATTTACTTTATTTAGGTTGTTAACATAACCTAAAACCTTTTGGATCCATCGTCTATAACCATCTCATTTTTTTCTCGAAAGTCTAATGTGAGGGCACCTATTGGGATGTCTATAAATAAAGTATTTTTATTCATCGACCGTCAATTTTTTTTACTTAAGGTAATTACAAAATTTACACAAAAAATGACGTTCAATTTAATCAACCTATAATTAAAGAATATGAAAAAAACTAAAGGGAGTAGCTAAGGAGGGTCCCATAATTTAGAAAAAATGATGTAGGCTAACTATATTAACGTGAAACAAAAAATATTTTTTTTCTTATTCTGAAAATGCCCATGCACGTCAACACTTATATAAAAGGAGAATGTACACATAATATTATTTACAATCCAATTTATATCACATCAAAATTTTGAAATTTTGAGTGTGAATTTATGTTACACAGTTGAAAGATTTAATATTCACACTTCGTTTGATGGTTTTGATTTGTCACAAAATGCACACACTTTACGCAAGTTTTTAGTTTTCCCTCTATTTTCACGGTTTTTTCTCACACAAAAAAGGTTCATCTAAGTCATGTTTCTTTTGTTGTGTTTCTCTATTTCGTTCTATATATTAATGTTTCTATACATCGAATTTCTTTGAACTCATCAATCTCTTTTACTCTATTTTAAAAATTTTAAAAATTCAAAGCTTTCGATTCTTGATTTTTCGACTGAAAAAAAGTTTTCTTCAATCAGGCTAGTCTTTGTAAAAAGAGTTTAGTCTTGTTGTGATTTCGAATAATGTTTTTAAGATACTTGTGCATTTTGGTTGATAATGAAAATGATGTATTTTGATTTAGGTGCAACAGATGATTAGGGGATAACTCCATTTCAAAGAAGAGGATTTGACAACAATCTTTGAAAGATATGGTCAGGATAATAGAAAAGAGGAATTGGTTGAGTTAAAGTTGTAATTTTACGGATATTAGTTATAGAGGAAAACAAAAAAAGATGGAGCCTTCAAGAGGTGATGAGTGAAATGTGCAAAATAATTGAAAACATGAACTTGTGAGTCCTTCCTAAATAAGACTTCCATCGAGGAAGTATTTGATGATGATGATCCTAATGTTGTTATAACTACGGAGGAGGTTGTTCCTCTATTGAATGTAACATAAGAGGTTGTTTCTTCTACCTAAAACATTTGTAGGACAATGTACAAATCAAAAGAGTTTACTGCTACAACCTCATATTCTGAGTCAAAATTTGAATCTTCAATTGATGCTTTTAAAAATAATCGGAGAAGAGCCTTGAAGAGTTTAAGTTTCTAAATTTTATAGTTGATTCAATAAAAAATATTGATGATTATGATAAACTCACTCCTCCTAAAGAGAAGGAACATATTTTTTGTCAAACAAATACTTCCTTCAATATTCTAATTTAAAGACGAGGAACCTCTTCCCTAGATAAAGAAGAACGGGAAAATGAAATAATAAAGTGACTGTTAGATGGGGAACCGCCATATTTGTTCTAGATGAACATATTGGACTCATCTGTCTAGTTGGATCAGTTGTCCTAACAAGCACTTCTCTTTTTAAATATTTTTTGAACTCTGCTCTCCAATATATTTTTGGTTCACTCTTACATTGTTGAACTTATGTGTCATCTGCAAGCTTAGAGAACTTGAGGGAGGTACAGAAGAAAATATTTTGGAACTTCGCCATCACCTTTTGGATTTTGACAGCTTCAGAGTTTCTGATTCTTCTGTAGCCTAGTGTTCTCCTATTGATAGAGATGGAACCGTGTGGGATTTAGTTCCCCAAAGTGCCAAAGAAATAGTGTATCCTTATTATCATGGATGAGTTGAGTTCTTGTGGAACAACATTATTAGAGATATAACTCTTGAGAGGCTGAGAGAGCCCTTATCTAAAAGTAATAGAAGATGTATTATCTCACACAAACCTGGCACCAGAAAACAAATCACCTTAGTGTGTCCTCGGTCATTTTGAAGTTGTTCACATAGTATCGACTTATCACCATTGCTCCTTCTAATTTGCTTCATAATTGGGAAGATGAGCTTAAGAATGGGAGGTGGACGTCCTTCTGCTATTTAGAAGGGAATGTCCACCTCTCATTTCTGGAACTCGTTTTCACCGTTAAGAAGCAAATTGGATGCAAAAATGATTAGAGTCCAACATGTTGGAAACGTAATAAATGACTTAAGAAATACTATGGTGAGTTGGGTTTCTCCTGTGCCAGGTAGATGTGAGACTATGAATCCTTCACATTGATGAGGATACATTGTCGCTTTAACATTTGGGAAAACTAAATCCTACACAGTTCCTTCTCCTTATATAGAGAATCATAAGGAAGTCGTAAATATCCAAGAGTAATGGTGACTCTCTGGGATATTTTCTTCCATGCCTTTGTCATGGTTTTTTATCTTATAAATGACACATAAGTTCAAAATTTTAAGAATGAACAAAATATAAACTGGAGAGCATGTTTGTTTAATTGGCATCACAAAGCTACATAGAAAAACTGCCATAAGTTTTGATTTGGTAGAACATGTGTGCGGAAGAAAAAAAGTGTGCTTTAGAGAAAAAATGCTCGTATATTTATAAAATTAGTGAAGAAACACTTGACCTCCAAAATCACATGTGAACAGACTGAACATATGATTCCAATTTTCGTATTTCGTTTTATCATTTAATAATTCATGTGTTATGTTAAACTTGTATTATTACTTCAATAATTGATAATAATACATCTAGAAGTAGTCCAAATATCATATTTACTATTAAAAGGAACATTTTTATTGGTAGAAGATGAAATATATATTAAGTCATATATCACAAGTACTAAAATAAAAATTTATTACTAAATCAAATATCAAACACACAATATTATCCTTTGTAATTAAGTTTTGAGTTATGACATTTTTGTTATAATAGAGTGTCACATTATTGGACACCCACCCATGCTATTCTTTGGGAGTGAACTGCATAAAGTCATTTTTTTGGAATAACTCACAAAACATATAGGAGATATAAATTGTATTAGGCAAATCTGATGTGACGAACTTGACTATGAAGATGTTGGCAAGAAATACCGATACATGTCCTACCAACAACTATATTGATGCAATCACATTTATAACGGGTTCTAAGAAAATTCGAACACCCCTTGCCACTATACAAAGCAAAGGTTTTCTTTTCAAAATAATTTCCTTGTTGATTTACTTTCACTAGGTTGTAAACAAACCCGAAACCGTTCGGATCAATGGTCTCTAATCATCTCATACTTTTTTCATGAAAACCTAATGTAAGAGGCCCACTAGGATGTCCATAAATAAAGTATTTTTCTTCATTGAATGTCAATTTTTTTACTCAATGTAATTAGAAAATTTACACAAAGAACACTGACATTCAAAGTAATAAAGCTATAACTAAAGTATATGAATTAAAACTAAAGGGCATAGCTAAAGTAGTTCCAACAATTTCAAAAAATTTATACACTAATTACATTAAAGAAAACAAAAAAAAAACATTTTTATTGTTTTTTATGAAAATTCCGATGCACGTCAATTCTTATATAATAAGAGAATGTACACACAACATTATTCCCGATCTAATTTATGTTGCATCGAAATTTTCAAATTGAAATTTCTAAATTTTGAGTGTGAATTTATGTGACAAAAGTGGATGAATAAATATTCATACTTTACATCACCCTAGTTTGTTGGAAGATTCTAATATGTCACAAAATGCACACTTTCTTTTAAAATAACATTTGGGCTTTTATTAAAATGAAACTCAAAATCATTACAATACTCATCTGGGCCTAATGGCCATATCAATTAATGAAAAGCCAAACAAAAGGGTAGCCCATCTGGATGGCCTGCGACAAACTCCCAATAACATTTCCTTAATGTTAGGGGTTTCCCATTTCCTAATCCGCCTCTCTCTTTCAGTGGAACTTATTCATACTTTACATTACCCTAGTTTGTTGGAAGATTCAAATATGTCACAAAATGCACACTTTCTTTTAAAATAACTTTTGGGCTTTTATTAAAATGAAACTCAAAATCATTACAATGCTCATCTGGGCAAAATGCCCATATCAATTAATGAGAAGCGAAACAAAAGGGTAGCCCATCTGGATGGCCCGCGACAAACTCCCAATAACATTTCCTTAATGCTAGGGTTTCCCATTTCCTAATCCGCCTCTCTCTTTCAGTGGAACTCATCCAACACCTAAAAATGTTCCAACTTTAGATCAACAAGAAGTTCCACCTCCTCAAGATATGGATCATAAGAATTCAAGGTCACTTGTTTGTGTCTTCCTTTCCACAACTAACAAGAGTAAGAGTAGTTCATCCTATTTTCTTTATTTTTTTGCTTTTTGTTTAAACTGCCTCTTTTCATCTTGGAGCTAATAAAGATATGGTTCTCTTTTATGGTGTGTTTTGCCTCTTCTGTGTTTCTTTTTAGATCTTGTCTTCTCAAAGGATACCTTATGTCTAGGTTAATGCTCACCTTTGTTCTTTTCCTCTTCCTTTTCTCCTATCTGATTCCCCTAATTTTATTTTGGCAGATGGTGTTTGATCGGGAGCATTGATAGCTCTAGTCCACCTCATCAAACTTGTCGTGAAGGCTCCTTCTAGGTGTAAGCACTGACATATAACCTCAGATCCTCCCATTTGTCGAGTCCTTTTTGTTGGCTGAAATAGCCTAGGCTAGATAGTTCTTCACATTTTGTTAGCCTCATGATCTTTTCTAAATGATGTATGTGAAAACATGTAGTGTGGCCTTTCCATCCCCCTTATCTCCTAGATAGTGATACTCTCAAATATGAGAAATTTAATTTATCACTATTTAGAATCCTTCTCTCTGCACTATCCATGTTGTTGAAATCTGAAAATGGGTACTTTCGTTTGTTAATATCCATGTTTTCTATGTAGTTTGCTAATTGGTACCCTTCCCTCATTATATTCTGGATAATGTATTGCTTTTCTTGAAAATTTCGTTTGATCTCTTCCACTATGTCTTTTATGGCAAACACTTTACGTAAGTTTATTTCTTTTCCTCTCTTTTAATGTTTTTCTCTCATGCAAAAAAGGCTCATCAAAATTCATGTTTATTTTATTCTGTTTCTTGATGAGTCCACAAATTGGACTCATTTTGTGCTTTATTTTAATAGAAATAGTGCCCTCAAATGCTTATTTATTCTAAATATCTGATGAAAACACTTAAGTTTTAGGTATTTGAAGTTTTAGTGGAAGCATGGACACTTAGGCGCAAAAAGGAACAAAAAGGCTGAAAAGAATGAAGAAGCTGAAGCCTGAGCATCGCCAAGCATGCTTGGCAATTTTCCAAAGGGACGCACTCCACCTTTTGTTCCAGTATCGAAGCCCTGAAGGAGAAAGATTAAAAAGGCGAGGAAAGGAGCAGTCAGCGGTTCGCCGAATAGTTCTGTGAAGTAGTACTATGTCACCCAATGAGACAGAACACGACAATGTTGAAGGCTAGTGCAAGACAATGATGATCTACACCAAAGGGCGAATCGTAGAGTTAATCAGCGATTATGACTAACCTCGCCGAGCTATCCGCTAGCACTATTTTCTGAAGTCAATAAATAATAAACTCTTTATTAATTTTTAGAGAGTCAGAAAATTATTCAAATTTTCACAGTAGAATAGTACTTTTTAATATTTTTGCTCTAAGGTTGAGAGGGTTTTGGAGACTTGAAGAAGAAGAGGGTTTCATACTCCAGATTTGGAGTTGGGTCTCTTGGATTCTTCATTCTTGGCCTGTAACAAGACTTAAATATTCATACCCATTTGAATGCAAACTCATTTGGGTATAAATTTTTATCTCTTGATGTGTGGCTAAAAACTCCCCATTCTTGGGGTGTGATTTAGAAAATATGTGTTGATATTATTGTTGGGACTAGCTTGCTGATAGGTTAGATGTATTTTAATGGTGATTACACCTAGTGGTTGTGGTTTAATTTAATGGGTTTGTATTTGCAAATACAAAACCACCCATGTGTTTTCGGGTTGCTCAAGAGAGAGGCCGTGAAACCAAGATCACTAGACTGATGGCCTAAGGAGCGGGTTGGCATGAGGTTCATCCCGAGAGGGTGAGCCCTAGTCCCATATCCTAACACTCAGCTTAAAAGAGTAAGTGGGGTAAACCGTAGACTAGTCTTCATGCGGCAAATAGATGTCCGAGAGGAACCCATTTGAAACGGGGTAAGTTGCATGAGAGAGAACTTATTTCCATATAAAGCTTAGCCTAGTCACTATTAGCTTGCAAATTTCCTATAGAAAGCATGTACTCAATGATTTATATCAATTTATATTACGGTCACACTCCAAGAACTTTATATCACACTTGCTCTCCCCTTTAAATTTTGTTGTTGTTATTACACTTGTGACAAACCCCCATTTCATATTTGACACTTTTGTGTCACCCCCTTTAATTTACTATGCTTTTACTCGTTAATGTCTTTAGCTATGACTAATTAGAACTTAATTTTATTTTTTTATTAATTCTCAAAACCACTCCATTGGGACACGACCCCAACCCTTGGTTGGGTTACTATATTATCGACAATCGTAGACATTTGTACCACAGGCTAGTGTCGTTGGTCACGATAAGCATCATTTCTCTATATTAATCTGTATATAATTCTTTCCATGCATTCAATTTATTGGAACTCATCCTTCTCTATTACTCTGTTTATATAGTTTTGAAAATTCAAAGCTTTCGATTGTTGATTTTTCGGTAGAAAAAAGTTTTATTATTTAGGTTAGTGTTTGTGAATAGATTTTACTCTGGTTGTTATTGTGAAGAATGTATTTAAGATGTATCTATATTTGTGCATTTTAGTTTATAGTCTCTAGGCACGTGCATTGCATGCTTGTTCTATTTATTTTTTTAGATTAACTAGAATGATTAAAATTTTATGGAAACATACATGTAATGATTAATAAAAAAACTAGACTCATTTGAATAGGATTACATCATAGAAATACATCATCATTTATACAATTACAAATAATCCAGAAATATTAAAACAATTCTGAAAAACATATCCAAAATATGTAGTCTACCTTAGATTGTTACGACAACATATTATTTAAATTAAGTTTAATAAAGATACAATGAAGTATTATCATAAGAACAAATTCAAAAAAAAAAAATTAACAGGAAAGAGGTAATAGCTAAATTGTGACTCACTCTTCCATATATCTATTGTATGCCCATCTAATGTCCAATAACAGTTATAAATGCTTTAGGATCTTTAAGTGTCATCATACCGTTTCAAGATAGTTTCAGAGAAGATCAAGAAAAGTTCTATTGGAAGAGAAAAGTTAGGACGAACTCCAAAATATTTGTACACAATACACTTTACGGGTTTGGAGATAATTATCTTCTTCACCACAATAAAAAACATACAAAAATTATCATGTCAAGGAACTATAATCGACATATTTTAACTATTCCACACTACTGGAATATATTCACAAAATTTAGTACCATTTTGTCTTTATGATAACTTGAAATTATATTAGTAGATCCTTATTCATTATCAAATCAGTGAATGTCTACATTCATTTTCTTTTGAGTGCTCTTGATATGTTTTGTTATTTCCTTTTTGTATCTCTTAAATATCCAAGCATTTTGATAAATTTGTAACATGAAGCCATTAAGTTTAAATGAAAAGGTTATAGCAATGGCTGAAAGATTAAACAATGATCCTTTCATTTACCTTATTAATAGTAATTGAATATAAGTTCAGTCTTTTAATAATTGGAATGTACATTTTTTTCCTTGTAAACATATTTATTGAAATAGTGTTGTGGTAAAGAATAGAATGGGCCTTACAATGAGAAGTGCATAACAAGAAGACCAATTTGTTAGGCCTAAATTTGGGGTCGTGTTAGGGGGAATCACAAGGGTTTCCTAACTATAAATAAGAGAGATCCTATGTGAATTTCTTACATCTTCCATTTCATAAACCACCGCCTCTCAGATCCCCTGACTAATCTACCGTAGAGAACAACAATAGATAATAAATCCCCCCACCAGATTCTTCTGTCGATGTAATAGAGATAGGAAGATTTGGAATTGACCCATTATATTTTATACTTTAAAAGAGATTTGGATTAAGAAGGTAATAATTAGCCCTATTGATTTAGGTATGTTATTTATGATAAATGAAGTATTTACAATTATTTCTACTAGTTTTAACCCTAGATTTTGCCCTAATATTGTGCTGTAGAGCAAATATACCCCTTACAAAAAATAAATGGTGCATATATACCATGTTGTCTAACTAATGGTTTTTATTATATCATGTACATTAAAAAATCTATTTTACTAAATGAAAAGAAAAATTTAAATTGTTTTTTGATATTCCAAAAAAGTTATGTGACTTCAATAAATCACCCCATCCATTTTTTTAGCTCTCCGGATCTAACCCAAATGAAAAATAACACAATCATGTATTTTTATGAACACAAGAAAAAAAATAAGAAACTTTTTTTATTTTTCTAGAAATTATTATTCATGCAACAAGTTTTCCTCTCTTACAAACACACCCTACGGTGTAATTTATGTGTAAATTTTGGTTTTACTAATGTAATTCATCTTTAAATCATGGTGAGTAGGGTCAGGCACCAAGGGCATCGTTTCAGGGTCAGGGTACTAGAGGTGGTCCTCAGGCAGGGAGATCGGTATGTCGAGGTGGACGTTGTCATATGTATGCTTTTTTTTTTGGAGGCCAGAGGCGGAGACCGTAGATGTTGTTATCAAAGGAACGATCTCCGTCTCCCATGCTTTATTTTATTCGGCGTCTACCTTTTCGTATATGTATGCTTATTGTGCTATGTGATTGGGTTTGTCGTGTGAGCCTATGTTTATGCCTATGCGTGTAGCTATCCCCGTAGGTGATTATTTGGTAGCGGATCGGGTTTATAGAGCTTATGTGGTGACCATGGGTATGATACTTGGTTAGACCTTATTGTGTTAGGTATTGTAGACTTCGATGTGATTCTATGGATTGGTTGTCTCCCTACCATGCGGTCTTAGATGTTTCTCAAAGATTGTTACTTTGTGTTTACCTCGTATATCTCCTCTTATATAGACCGGTTTTGATAATTATACCAAGGGGCATGATCTATTTTCTGATGCTGTAGCATTTGGTAGAGAAGGGGTGCTTATCTTATGTCACGCCCCAAGCCTACACCCTAGATGCGAATCACACTCGAGAACCATTTCTGGCCCCAAGCAAACCCTTGGCTTGGCTCAACTTTAAGCAGAAGACCTACTCAACAATAAGAAATCTCAAAACAAGCTGAACTCATAAGATATCATAACTAAAATAGTTTACTCAGTATACTCAAATGAACATAAGTGTTCAACTCACAATCTTTAAAGCATCAACAAGGTAAATGAGAAAATGACTCCTTAGCTACTATTGTCTATCTATGAAGCCTCTAATAAATGTAATGGAAGTGGGACAATACCCACGACATCCTAATACGATTGAATGTAAATGTGAGAATCCTCTGGAAGCAAGGAGGGTCACCAAACCAACTATAGAACTACAAGTGGCATAAAAAAAGCACCTCTTGATGACCCTGCTTACCTGTATCTATATCATGAAAGATGCATGCCAAATGGCATCAGTACATGGAATGTACGACCATTCAAGGGGAACTCTAAAGCACAAAAATAGGCTTTAACTGATAAAAATGGAGAAACACACTCACCTCATCTCAACTCAATTCAACTCAACTCAACTTAAGGATCCTTAAAGATAGTCAAAGATACTGAAACTCAGAAATAGTCAACTCAGTTCAATATAAAACCAACAATAAAAATGCATTACAAAGAAATCTTTTAAAACATTAGATAATAACTCAATGTATTTAAAAATACAACAATAACTCTTTTACTCTTATTTGGGAGATTCTCTAATCGACAAACCATCACTACGAGTTATGTGTTGATACAACGTCTCGCCCATGCTACCAGAAATGTCGTATAACTTGCTGGAGTATAATACATCCTCAACAAAGTAGATCCACTAAGTTATGCTTAAAAATAAATAAAGAATCATCTAAAAGTAATGAACCTTTCCCATATGTGCATACATGGTTTATGAGGACTTTGAGTTGTCTAAACTTGTCCCTATATCGGTGATCACTACTACTCTCAATAATATAACTCATGATCATATATTTAAAAACATTTCCCCATCCTCAACTTTGAGATTATTACTCAAAAGATTCTTTTAAAAAAGATCATGCTCAAAAACTCCTCATGAACTCATTTGGAAATCAAGGTTTCCTCTCATTTTTAATGTAAAACTTTTAAACTTGGGAATACTTAGTTCTCTTATATTCATTTTAAAAACATGAACTCAAATATTCTCATCCTCGTACTCAAGTACTCAAGTCTTAAAAACAAGTTTAAAAGATTGCAAAATACTTCTCAAAATGACTCAAAGAACTTCCTCGGACTTTACTCATAAGTCTATCTTGTATTTTGAATTATGAATTCAAGAGTTATGAATTGGATATGCATGATGTCTCAAGGATTAATGAAGACTTTAAGTATGGATATCAAGTAGAGAACATTTGTACGATTTGAGGGAACACACGCAGAAAGAAGGACGGAAGGTAGGAGACCTGACGACCCTGGCGCATTGAGTGGCACGGGGTGCCTGCCCCAAAACTATTAACCAGTGTTTGGGGTGTAATGAGTGGTGGGCCATGCAAGGCCCCAAACTGCTGGGTAGTAGTTCTGGTGCGATGGTAGCGCGCCGCCCTAAGCTCGTCGATCAATTTTCTTTCTCAATCTCATGCCCTAAATCATATAGAATCGAATGAATTCTTTCAAACTCCTTTCGAAACATAAACCAAACACAATCACAACAAAGTCCACTCAAAATTACTCAAGAATAATACTCAAACACAAGATCTTCATCTCAAGAACTCAACAAAACTTCATATTGAAGAATCAAGCACAAACTTCAAGAAACTCATCAAGTAACTCAATATACTAAATCCTATGGATGAAATTCATAAAAGAAACTCATGATTGGTATGTGGGTGTACAATCCCAACACTGTGGAAACTCACATACCTCGTTAGGATCAAATCCTTGGCAAAAACCCTCAAAGATCCCAAGAAAATCTTGAACGCTTGAAGTTTATTTCCCTTTAATCCTTTTTGAACTTTCTCCTAACCTTCCAAATATTAGATAATTTAGCGTAATCAGAGTTTAATAAGATTTAACCCTAATTTGGGTGGGAAAATGTGTGGACTAAGTGGGGTAAGGAATAGACCAAAATACCTCTCTATAATTTGGATAAATTTTCTTAATTGGATAGGTTGAACTCAGACAGACATATCTGCCTCATTCGAACATAGAATTTAGCAAACTCGGTGGCGTTGGAAAGAGGACTCAAAGATTTTTCATTTTACATCTCATAGGCCACTTAACTTATCATGTACTGAAAGTTATGGTCATTTGATGTTGACCTAAAACTCACAATTGAAATCTAACTTGCACAAATCTCAATTAGGGATTTCTAGTTTAGTTCTTTCTAAAATTAGCCCTTTCTAAGACCGAGGTGTTACAATATCTCTCCCTTGAGAACATTCATGCTCGAATGAGATAGCTCTAAACATAACTAAGGGTGGCAACATCTAACACACAACTCAAACACCCAACATTCAATTTAAAGAGTGCTTTACAAATAGTCATTACCTCGGTCTTGAATTTCCCCAAAAGAAAAGAGATGTGGGTATCTCTTCTTCATATCCTCCTCAGACTCCCAAGTAGCTTCCACAATAAACTGATTCATCCATAAGACTTTAACCGATGCGATCTCCTTGGTTCTTGACATACAAACCTGCTGATCAAGTATCTCAATGAGTATATCCTCATAAGATAGGTTGTACTTAATACCAATATTCTCGGTAGGTATTAAAAGTGAAGGATCACAAACACTTCTTCAACATTCAAATGTGGAATACCGGATGGACTATTGCTAACTCTGGCGGTAGTTCCAACTCATAAGCTACATGTAACAACCTATTCCTCTTATTATAAAAAAGCCAACGGGGAAAATGTTTAGGTCGAAAAACTTTTTCATAGTATCTTGAGATTTCCCAACGTAGTCCATATTTGGATGAAATTGGAGTCATTCAAGTCTAGGGAAATCTGATAGAAATTAGGCGACTTAATTATGATTTTAATTACATGAGTAGATAGCTAAGACATTAAGGAACTCGTACGACTTTACACAATTGAATTCGGGCGAGGAGAACTCCGAGAATTGATCTTAGCATGAACGGATAGTTTCTAATTGTCGTTAGTTGAAGGAGTGTTGTGAAATGGGGTCTTGGAATTATTAATTTTGCTCACTGGTTCCATGCAAGCCACTAAGGTGGGATTTCTGCATCCAGGGCGGGACCACTGTATCGGGGTGGGTGCCACCGTGGCGGGGCAGACGCGACTTAAAGTCAGAAATAAACCAGAAAAATATTTTATTCTACAATTTTCAAACTTGAGAGCTAAGAAACGAACGCAGGGGTTTTCTTGACATTTTCCACCATTCTTAAGGCTAAAGGTAAGATTTTAACTCCTCGAATCCATTTTTTGATCCATATAACGTAATCTAATGGGTAATTATGATGGGGAAGGGTTTTGATCTGAGAGTTATGGTGGAAAAAGACCTAATTGGGGTATTGGGATCGTGGTTTTGATCTAGGGTTGATGGAATTGTTAGTAATCCTGGTATTAGTGATTGCTTATTAATTTTCGTGTTATATTGATTGTTTGTAGACCAAGAACAAGTGGAATGAATCTGGAAAGGGAAGGATCAAGTTTCTTAGGGGTTCAAGCTTTGTTTGAGGTAGGTGATGGTTGTGATTCTATGATTGTGTGATAGATGTTTGTTCTTCCTTCATTATGATACATGTATGTATGTGAATGTTGCATTATTGATCATATTAATTGCAAATGAGGATATATGACTAATGAATACCGTGAATCATGACTTGATTGTATGATTATGAGAATGTAATTTGTGATTGTGATTGTGACTTGTTGAATGGATCAGGTGTTGCATGCCGACACACTAACTTGGATCGGCTGCCACGTTCTAGCATAATTATGGGATCAGTTTCCACGTTCTGGCATAATTATGGGATCGATTGCCACGTTCCGGCATAATTTGGGATCAGTTGTCACGTTTCGACATAATCATTGGATCAGGTACCACGTTCCAGTACGCTAACTGTTTAAATTTGGGTTCCATGAGAGGACCAATGAGATGACATAATTGTGCATCTTGAGAAATGTGAAATTGTACTTGTTCTTCAATAATGATGATATTGTATATGTTCGGTGTATGCATGTTATTATTATGTTGTATTGACTTATATATGTTGCACTTAGTGGGATAGCCACGTGATCCTACCAGTACACTGTTGTTTTGTACTGATACATCACTTACTCTCTCTTTGTTGAGTACTGGGCATATTCAGGCAGCTACTGACAGACCTCTCTTAGAAGATCAATGATCGTTCAAATTCAAGGGTGAGATAGTTCTTCCAAGCTGCCATGAGTTCTCTTTCTATCTGTGTCCACATTCGGACTTGGACTTACTAATTAGTTATTAGTTTGTTAGTTTGGGCTTGTAACCCTTCTTGTTTAGACTTTTGGTTCATTGTTAGAGTTTTGGTATATTGACTTTCAGGTTCTAGGCATTACTTCCGCAATGTTAGTTTGTCGTTAGACTTTTGTTTGGAGTTTATGGGAACTCTATTTCTTTCCGTAGCATTTTAACTTACTTTCTTCACTTAAATGCCTTAGTATTTTTTATTAAGTTGGTTAGATAATTAGTATAAATTGATCTCCCACCAGAGGGTTAGTGTGGGTGTCAATCACGATGGTCTGGGTTCTGACAAAGTTGGTATTAGTGCCTAGGTTCATTGATCTCGATGTTCCAAAATGAATGTAGTAGAGTCTTGCGGAACGGTATGGAGACATCAATACTTTTCTCTGAGAGGCTATAGGACTTTAGTAAATCTCTCTATTTTCTCTTGTCTCCTTTCGTGTATAACTTGATTCCAATTGGTATCTGACGATTCAAATTGGTATCTAACCTCCTTCACTCTTCTGTCCACAGATGGTTAATACTATGTTCAACGACGTCAGGCCTGTAGATCCCGTCAATGCTTCAATTGAGGAATATGCAGGAAGAGGTTACAGTCGAGGTAGGGGTAGAGGCCAAGGAAGAGTGGTTCCTGCTAGGGATGGAGCAGCGATTGAAAATGTTCCCAGAAATGAGGTTCCTTCTTGTGAATCATGAAGAGAGGGAGGAGAATGTTGAGGTTGAAAATATTGAGGGGATTGGACAAGAGGAAGAGGTGCAGGCTGAGATTACATGTATTCCTCCCGTAGACCCAATGTTAGCTCAACAAATCATGGCATTCCTGAAAGGGTTGGTTGGTCCTAGAGTGCTGCCTTCTGCTCAAACGACTCAAGCTCCCGCCAATCCTCCTATTGATATCACTGTCCCCAAGGTGAGTGGAATCGGAGGTAATAATGCTTTCTTCCATCCTTTTTTGGGTCCAACTATGATTGGAAATGAGCATGAGATGCTGACTGTGTTCTTGAAATTGAAACTGCCTGTGTTACTTGGTTTTGAGAGTGAGGATGCATATGAGTTCATCCTATATTGCTATGACAGGCTTCATAAGTTCGGAATTGTCCATCAGCATAGGATTGATTTTGTGACTTTGCAACTTCAAGGTAAGGCTAAGAAATGGTGGAGAGCTTATGTGGAATGCAGATCTTCAGTTTTATTTCCACTTACTTAGACCCAATTTCATGCTCTATTTTTTGAGAAATATGTGCCTAGGACTTTGAGAGTTCGCAAGAAGGATGAGTTCATAATGTTAGAGCAAGGTGGTATGTCTATGGCTGCTTATGAGGCCAAGTTCCGTGCTTTTTCTAGATATGACACTCAATTGGTGACTACTGAGGAGGAGAGGATCCGTTTATATTTTAAGAGACAAAAATCTTAGTTACAGGTATTATCTGGTCATATGCCCTTTGTAGGGAGGAACTTTAATGAGGTAACAAAGTTTGTTAGGAAAGTGGAGGGGGTGAGGTGACACGGTCGGGGTGAGGCATTGGCTAAAAGGGACAAGAACTCGGGTAACTTTCATGGTTCTTATTCCAAAAGGATCAGGGAGGCCAACACTTGCAGCAAGGCCCATTCAGTCCTATATGCCTGCCTCTACAGGTATTACTCGAGAACTCCACCTTATAATTTGATTCAGGATAGCCAGTGAGCCACACCTTCGATGGGTAGCATGCCATTTTTTGATCGTGCATGTTACAACTGTGGTGAACCTAGGCATATGAGGAGAGATTGTCCCTACCCGCGCATGATGGATTCCGTGCAGTAGCAAACTAGAGCAGTGGTACCCATATGAAATGGTAATAATGGTCGAGGGTGTCTACAAGGTGGGCGATGAGGTAATAAGTGAGGTCCTGGGGTAGAGAAAATGGTAACACTGACAGAGGTATAGCACAACCAGGCAAGGAAATAGCTCGTCAAGATGATAGGGCTCAATGTTGTGTCTTTTCGGGCAAGAGTGAGGCAGAGGCGTTTGATGCAGTGATCACAAGTAATATTCTTGTCTGTGACCGGATGACTAGTGTGTTATTTGATCCGAGTTCCACTTATTGTTATTATATGTGCGATTGCCTTAGAATTTGCTATGATTTGTGATATACTTGATGCCCCCCGTCAATATTTCTACCCCCGTTGAAAAGTCTGTCATAGTCACCCATGTCTATCGTGCTTGTCCTATTTTGTTTATTATTTTTCAGACTTGGGCTGATTTGGTGATTTTGGATATGACTAACTTTGATATAATCTTAGGCATGACTTGGTTTTCCCCCTATTATGATGTGCTTAATTGTAATACTAAGTTTGTAACTCTAGAAATTTCGGGAGGGGAAAAGTTAGAGTGGGAAGGGGTGTACAAGCCTAAGCAAGTTAAGATCATATCCTCTATTCGGGCTAGGAAATTAGTAGGGAAGGGTTTTTGGCTTATTTGTCTTATAATCGGGATGTTGAGGTTGAGTCTTCATCGATTGAGTCTATTCATGTAGTGTCAGAATTTAGAGAAGTGTTTCCTAATGACTTGTTTGGTATGCCTCAGGATAGAGATATAAATTTTTGCATTGATT
The DNA here is from genome assembly GCA_037074985.1 of Solanum bulbocastanum. Taxonomy (NCBI): domain Eukaryota; kingdom Viridiplantae; phylum Streptophyta; class Magnoliopsida; order Solanales; family Solanaceae; genus Solanum; species Solanum bulbocastanum. Next base: position 33,679,603 of record CM073597.1, on the reverse strand, counting down.
TAGAACCCGGTACTCATCCCATTTCTATCCCTCCTTATGGCATGACTCTGGCACAATTAAGAGAGCTTAAGGCTCAAATCAAAGAGCTTCTTGATAAGGGATTTATTCGTCCTAGTGCTTCCCCATGGGGTGCTCCAGTTTTGTTTGTTAAGAAAAAATATGGTAGTATGAGAATGTCTATTGATTATCGGTAATTGAATAGGGTCACTATTCGAAACAAGTACCCTTTGCCTCGAATAGATGATCTTTTGGACCAATTGCAAGGTGCATCAATTTTCTCTAAGATTGATCTAAGATCTGGCTACCATCAGTTAAAAATTAAGCCTAAGGATGTGCCCAAGATGGCATTTAGAACTCTCTATTGGCACTATGAGTTTCTAGTTATGCCTTTTGGTTTGACTAATGCATCTGCAGCTTTCATGAGTTCAATGAATAGGGTGTTCAAACCATTTCTTGACTCTTTTGTTATAGTCTTCATTGATGACATTTTGGTCTATTCGAAAAGTGAGGAAGAGCATGTCGACAATCTTTGTATTGATCTGGGTGTTCTTGGTAACAAAGATCGTACGCGAAATTTTCTAAACGTGAATTTTGGTTGAGTTCTGTTGCATTTTTGGGACATGTAGTTTCAAAAGAAGGGGTAATGGTAGATACCCTAAAGATTGAGGTGGGTAAGAATTGGGTTCGGCCTAGCTCTGTGACAGAAGTTAGGATTTTTATGGGGCTTGCTAGCTACTATCGTCGATTTGTGAGGAACTTCATTTCTATTGCCACTCACTTGACAAATTTGACCAAAAAGGAGATACCATTTGAATGGACTGAAAAATGTGAGGAGAGCTTCCAAAAGCTCAAGACTCTCTTGACCACCGCACCTATCCTAGCATTATCGGTAGATGATAAATATTTTATTGTTTATTGTGATGGTTCACATTCTTGTTTGGGTGTTGTATTTATGTAGGATAAAAATGTTATAGCTTATGTCTCGCTTCAATTGAAGGTGCATGAGAGGAATTATCCAACACATGATTTGGAGTTGGCAGCCGTAATGTTTGCTCTTAAGATCTAGCGGCATTACCTCTATGGTGTTAAGTGTGGAGTGTTTACTGATCATCGTAAATTGCAACATGTGTTCACTCAAACAGATATGAATTTGAGACAATGAAGGTGGTTGGAGTTACTTAAGGATTATGATGTCACCATTCAATACCATCCGGGTAAGGCTAATGTAGTGAAAGACGCCTTGAGTCGAAAGGCAGTAAGTATGGATAGTTTAGCTTGCTTGAGTGTAACTAGATGACCTTTGGCTAAGGAAATCAGACCTTGGAGTCTAAATTCATACATTTAGGCATCTCAAATAGATGTGGGGTGTTAGCTAGCATTGAAGTGAGGGCCACATTCATCGAGAAGATCAAGGTCAAACAATTTGAGGATGAAAATTTGAATGAACTCAAGAAGAAGCATGTGATTAGTAAGGCACAAGAGAGCACTTTTGATGCAAAAAATGTGCTCAGTTTTAAAGATAGAATTTGTATTCCTCGAGTTGATGACATGATTCAGAAATTGTTGATAGAATCTCATGGTTCACGATATTCCATTCTTCTGGGTGTGACTAAGATACCGCAAGATTTGAAGTGCATTTATTGGTGGCCGGGCATGAAGAAGGATATAACGGATTTTATGGCTAAGTGACAAGATTTCCAACAAGTGAAGTATGAGCACCAAAGGCCTGCAAGTTTGCTTCAAAGGATGCCAATTCCGAAATGGAAGTGGGAAAGGATAGCCATGGATTTTGTGGTTGGTCTTCTCGAGACCTTGGCGAAGTGACAAGATTTCCAACAAGTTAAGTATGAGCACCAAAGGCCTGCAAATTTGCTTCAAAGGATGCCAATTCCGGAATGGAAGTGGGAAAGGATAGCCATGGGTTTTGTGGTTGGTCTTCTCGAGACCTTGGGAAAGTTTGATTCTATTTGGGTAATGGTTGAAAGATTGACTAAGTCAGCCCATTTTTTCAGTAAGAGTAGATTATAATGCTGAACAAATGGCTAAGGTATGTGTGAAAGAGATAATGAGGTTGCATGTGGTGCCCTTTTCTATCATCTCAGATCGTGATACGCAATTTACGTCCAAGTTTTGGAGGAAATTCCATGATGAATTGGGCACACAACTCACTTTTAGTACCATTTTCCATCCACAGATGGACGGGCAGTCAGAGAGGACTATTCAAGTGTTAGAAGATATGTTGAGGGCATGTCTGATTGATTTTTGAGGGCATTGGGATAAGTTCTTACCTTTGTGTGAGTTCTCCTATAATAATAGTTATCACTCCATCATTAATATGGCGCCGTTTGACCCATTATATGAGAGGGGATGTAGATCACTAATAGGATGGTTCGAGGCTGGAGATGTGAAACCATTGGGGGTTGATTTAGTGAAGGATGCTCAATATAAGGTGAGGAGTATTCAAGCTTAGCTTTTAGTAGCCTAGAGTAGATAGAAAAAGTATGCAGACCATAAGATAACAGACATGGCATTTCATATTGGTGAGAATGTTCTTCTTAAGGTATCACCCATGAAAATGGTGATGAGGTTTGGAAAGAAGGGAAAGCTAAGTCCGCGATACATTGGTCCCTTTGAGGTTCTTGAATGTGTAGGGCCAGTGTTTTATAGATTGGCTTTACCTCCTAACTTATCAAGAGTTCATTTAATATTTCATGTGCCCATGTTGAAGAGATAACATGGTGACGGAGATTACATCATTAAATGAGACTCAATTGTGTTAGACATAGAACTCTAATACGAGGAGGAATCGATTGTAATTCTTGATCATGATGTGCGTAAGTTGAGGACCAAGGAGATTAAGTTCCTGAAAGTTCAATGGAAGCATCGTCCAGTTGAGGAAGCTACTTGGGAAACTAAGAAGGACATGCGAGACAAGTATATCCTCAATTGTTCATTGATTCAGGTACTACTCTATTCTTTCTTATGCCTATTTTTCATAAGTTTGACACTTGAGGATGAGTGATAGGTAAGTTTGTATCTACTGTAACTCATGTTTCTGTCATTACAAAAAATCCAACGAGGAAAATTTTTTGGCTGGAAAATTTTTTCGTAGTATCTTGAGATTTCCCAACCTCGTCCAGATTTGGACAAAATAGGAGTCACTTAAGTATAGGGAAATCTAGTAGCAATTAAGAGATTTAATTATGATTTTAATTACATCAGTATATAGCTAAGTTGTTAAGGAAGCCATACAACTTTACGAAATTGAATTTAGGTGATGAGAATTCCCATAATTGATCTTAGTGTGAATGGGTAGTTTCTAAGTTTCGTTGGTTGAAGGTATGTTGTGAAATAGGGTCTTGGAATTATTAATTTTGCTCACTGGTTTCGTACAAGCCACTAAGGAGGGATTTCTGCTGCCAGAGCGGGGCAGACACGACTTAAAGTCGAAAATAAACCCTAAAAATTTTTTACTCTGCAATTTTTGAACTTGAGAGCTAAGGAACAACCCCAAGAGTTTTCTTGACAGGTTTCCACCATTCTTGTGGCTAAAGGTAAGATTTTAACTCCATGAATCTATTTTCGATCCGTAGAACTTAATCTAATGGATAATTATCGATGGGAAGGGTTTTGATCTGAGAATTATGGTGGAAAAAGCCCTAATTTAAGTATTGGGATCATGGGTTTGATCTAAGGTTGATGGGATTGTTAGTAATCCTGGTATTTAGTGATTGTTTATTGATTTCCATGTTATATTGATTGTTTGTATACCAAGAACAAGCGGAACGAATCCGGAAAGGGAAGGATCAAGTTTCTTAGGGGATTCAAGCTTTGTTTGAGGTAGGTGATTGTTGTGATTCTATAATTATGTGATATTTGTTTGTTCTTGCTCCATTATGATACATGTATATATGTGAATGTTGCATTATTGATTACATTACTTGCAAATGAGGATATATAAATGATGAATGCCATGAATCATGACTTGATTGTATGATTATGAAAATGTACTTTGCGATTGTGATTGTGACTTGTTGAATGGATCGGGTGTTGCGTTCCGACACACTAACTTGGATTGGTTGCCACATTCCAGCATAATTATGGGATCGGTTGCCACGTTCTAGCATAATCATTGGATCAGGTACCACGTTCCGGTATGCTAACTATTTTGGTTTGGGTTCTATGAGAGGACAAATGAGTTGACATAATTGTGCAGCTTGAGAAATGTGAAATTGTACTTGTTCTTAAATTATGATGATATTGTATATGGTCAGTGTATGGATGTTATTATTATGTTGTATTGACTTATATATGTTGCACTTAGTGGGATAAATGTGTGTTCCTACCAATACATGGTGGTTGTGTAGTGATACTGCACTTGCTCTTTCTTTGTTGAGTACAGGGCATCTTCAGGCGACTATTGACAGACCTCGCATAGAGATTAGTGATCGTTCGAATTCTAGGGTGAGCCAGTTCTTCCGAGCTGTCGTGGGTTCTCTTTCTATCTATGTCCACATTTCGGACTTGGACTTTCTAGTTAGTTATTAGTTCGTTAGTTTGGGGTTGTAACCCTTCTTGTTTAGGCTTTTGGTTCATTTTTAGAGTTTTGGTACATTGACTTTCAAGTTCTAGACATTACTTCTATGATGTTAGTTTGTCATTACAGTTTTGTTTGGAGTTTATGGGAACTCTATTTCTTTCCTTAGCATTTAACTTGCTTCTGTGACTTAAATGTCTTAGTATTTTTGATAAAGTTGGTTAGCTAATTAGTATAAATGGTTCTCCCACTGGAGTGTTAGAGTAGGTGCCAATCACGATTGTCTGGGTTGTGAAATTACATTACCAACTCTCCTGGATATCCTATAAGGACCAATATACCAGGAGACTAAGCTTCCCCTTCTTACCAAATATCATAACACCCTTCATGGGTGAAACCTTCAAGTACACCCAATCATCCATGTCAAACTCCAAGTCTCTTCCACTAACATCACTATAGGATTTCTGACGACTTTGCACCATTTTCAACCTTTCTTGTCTGATGTTCACTTTCTCCATAGCTTGATGAAATAATTTTGGTCCTATCAACCCAGCATCACCAACCTCGAACCATCCAATAGGAGATCTACATCTTCTTCCATAATGGGCCTTATGGGAGCCATCTACATAGCAGAATTGTAAGCAAACTCTATGAGAGATAAGTAATCATCCCAATTATCTTTGAAATTGATCACACAAGCCCTCAACATATCCCCTTAAGTCAAAATCGTACACTCTACTTGACCATGAGTCTGAGAATGGAAAACAGTACTAAGGTTCACCTTCGAACCCGAACCCTTTTTTAAAGTCTTCCAAAATTGTTCGGTAAATTGTGAACCTCTATCTCAAATGATGGACACAAGAACCCTATGAAGTCTGATTGTCTCTTGGACATATTATCTGGCATAATCTTCTGCTGAAAAAGTAGTCTTTAGCGGTAAGAAATGGGATGATTTAGTCATCCCATCTACAATTACCCAAATCGAATCATGCTGCCTCCGAGACCACGGTAAACCAATATTGAAATCCATATTGATTGCTATCATTTATACCAAGTGAAGATTATAATTTTTAGATAAGAGCCATGTTTTACTTGTTACAATTATTAAGAAATATGTCATATCAACATTAATTATCTCTCCAATTCTTTTAAAACCAAATGTACAATGTATGTTCCATACATCACCTATATTTCTAAAAAGAGGATCCAACAGTGTCTTATCATTTGGAGAAAGCCACCATGCTCAACTATTGAACTAGACTCCACAAAATTCATTCATGCAGTTTTGAAGGAAAGGAATACTAATGCTTTTGGGAAGAATGAGTCGATAATGGAAGATATAGCCTGTAGAGTTGTTTGTGTTTATTGTGTTAGAGTTATTGCACCGGCCAGACTTTTATTAGATAGATGTAGCTTTTAATTTTCTAAGTTATGTAAGCAGGTAATAACCCTAAATTTTTAATATAGGCAGTACATGCTAATTAGTTTTTAAATGTCCAGTTTGGTGATCAATAAATCCTAATTACCAATTATCGTGTTGTGCAGGTAAAATTTAGCTAATTAAATCAGTAATTTTTGGAGTCCATGCTTATTGCGCACATGTCTTTCTTCTACCCAAGAAAGTCCATACTTATTGGTCTTGAGTGAGGTTGTGATACATAATGCGGCAAGCAAAAGGCAAACTGGTTGCCTGTACTTCAAAATCTAAATTTGAATCCCTAGGCATATCTACAAATTTATAACTTAGGATTATTCCTTATTTCTGACCCTTCTGGAGTAAAACTATTTTGTGTCAAGATGAGCAACAGGATGTTTTCAGTTGATTGGGAGAAAATAACTGAGCAAGCTTACACCACTACTTCATAAACATGTACAAACCTATGGCATAAAAGGTTTGGTCACTTCAATTTAAGAAGCATCGCAGAGATGAAAAAGAAGGATTTAGTGGAACATATGCCTGAAATTCTTTCTAATGATCAAGTTTGTGAAACCTGCCAGCAAGGCAAGCAAACAAAACTGCCGTTTCATTCAAATCAAGTATGGAGAGCTAACCAGAAACTTCAGCTCATTCATACAGATGTTTGCGACCCAATGAAAACAGATTCCTTGAGTGGTAACAAATATTTTCTGCTCTTTATTGATGACTACACTAGAATGTGTTGGGTTTATATCATTAGACTGAAGAGTGAAGTCTTTAATGTTTTTAAACAATTTAAAGCTTTAGTAGAGAACCAATGTAATCTCAGTATTAAAGCTTTGAGGTTTGATAATGGAGGAGAATATACTTCTTCTCAGTTTGTGGAGTTTTGTAATAGCACAGGTATTGAACGTCAATGGACATTACCGTACACTCCACAACAAAATGGCGTGTCTAAAAGGAAGAACAGGACAGTAATGGAGATGTCCAGGTGTCTTTTGCTTGAAAAAAAGATTCCAAATCAGTTTTGGGCGGAGGCAGTCAATGTTAGAAAACTAAGTATACTTGAAATTGAACCAAGTATAAATAAAACTGAAAGAAGAGGTTAAAATTCCGGCATAACATTAACATGAAGAACATCTGAATATATACAAGAAAAAAATAACTAATTCCTATCTTTTAGCCACTTACCAAGTGTATAAAACTGAATAGAGAAATATCCCACTAATCAGCCATAAAGGGCCACTAATAAAAAACTAATTTTGACTAAGTCTTTTGCTAGAAAATAGGAAAGTTGTAAACTAAAAAACTGAGTAAAAAACAGTAAAAACACTAAGCTGGAAGTTAAGAAATGTCGACTGGCTAACACTCCTCCTTGACATTTTCTTGACGAACGCCAATTCTTTGCCGCAGATCTTCAAACCTTTCCTTTGGCAGAGACTTAGTGAAAATGTCAGCTAGCTGGTTCTCGGATGAGCAATGAACAAGCAACACTTCATTGGACTGTTGGACTTCTCTAATAAAATGATACTTGATCTTGATGTGCTTAGTTCGACCATGAAACACTGGGTTTTTTTAGATTGAAATCGCTGAACTGTTGTCACACATGATCTTGGTAGCTTCAGTTTGTTCATGGCCCAAATCCTTAAACATCTTCCTTAGCCAGATAGCTTTATTTACAGCAGATGCAGCAGCTATGTACTCAGCTTTCGCTGTTGATTGAGCTGTAGTTTCTTGTTTCCTAGAGTTCCAACTAAAACAACTTGACCCCAAACAAAAAAGATATCCAGAAGTGCTTCTGGAATCATCAATGCCGCCACCCCAATCACTATCAGAGTAGCCAAACAGATTCATAGTCACTTCGGTAGATGTTGGGAAAAAAATTCCAAACTTACTGGTTCCTTTAATATACCTTAACACTCTTTTAGCCGCTGGGAAGTGTGTATCTCTAGGAGAATGCATGTACCTAGAGAGAAAACTTACAGCAAACAGAATGTCAGGTCTGCTAGCGGTAAGATATAGAAGGCTGCCAATTAAGCTTCTATACATACTATCATCCACTTTTTCAGAATCCTTATCCTTGCCAAGCTTCACACCTGTAGATATTGGAGTACTCACAGGTTTGCAGTCTTGCATTTTGAACCTGTTTAGAATATCTGAGATGTATTTATGCTGGCATATAAATATTCCATCGTTGGATTGAAATTCTTCCAAGACAAGGAAGTACTTCATGACGCCAGGATCAGTCATTTCAAAGACTTTCTCCATTTCATCCTTGAACTTTTGAATTAGTTCTATTTTGCTTCCTGTAACAAGTATGTCATCCACATAAATTGAGACAATTAAAGACTCACTATATGTGACTTTCACATACAGGGTAGCTTCACTTTGACTTCTACTAAAGCCAAGTTGGATGAGATGACTGTCCATCCTTTCGTACCATGCCCTAGGGGCTTGTTTTAGGCCATACAAAGCCTTCGCTAAGAGATAAACTTGATCCTCCTTTCTAGGAATTGAGAAACCATCAGGTTGCTCTACATAAATCTCTTCAGCAAGCAAACCATTCAAAAAAGCCGATTTGACATCAGGGTGATGAATCTGCCAGGAACTACAAGATGCAAATGCAAGAATAAGCTTGATTGTGTCATTCCTTGCTACTGGAGCAAATATTTCCTGGTAATCCACATCATGTTGTTGTGCAAATCCCTTCACCACCAATCTAGCCTTATACTTGCAAACTGAGCCATCAGGATTGAATTTTGTTTTGAAAATCCATTTTACACCAATCACCTTGCGATTTCTAGGCCTATCAACAAGCTGCCAGGTTCCATTCTTCTTGATCATGTCTATTTCTGCTTGCATAGCACTCCTCCATGCTTGAGAATCTTGTGCTTCAGCATAGCTTGTTGGTTCAGAGAAAACCAAATTTCACCACTGATAGACATCTTTTAAGGATCGAGTGCCCCGAACTGGTACGTCATCTACTAGTTCATCTTCCGCAAGTTGAGGCTGCTTTTTTAAATCAGAAAAAATGGTTTGATTTTTCCAATCCCAAGTAGCTGCTTCATCAAACTTCACTTCTTGGCTTAGAATTAGTTTTTCTATTTTTAAACAGAAAATCCTATATCCTTTGGATGAACTATAGCCCATAAATATGCCCTTCTGAGCCCTGTTGTCTAGCTTACTCCTCTTTGATTCTGGAACTTGATAATAACATATACACCCAAAGATTCTGAGATGGTATATTGATGGTTTGTTCTCATACCAAGCTTTATATGGAGTCATGTCCTGCAAGGCTTTAGTAGGTAATCTGTTCAGCAGATATACTGAGGTGTTGACTGCCTCCACCCAAAACTGATTTGGAATCTTTTTTTCAAGCAAAAGACACCTGGACATCTCCATTACTGTCCTGTTCTTCCTTTCAGACACGCCATTTTGTTGTGGAGTGTACTGTAATGTCAATTGACGTTCAATACCTGTGCTATTACAAAACTCCACAAATTGAGAAGAAGTGTATTCTCCACCATTGTCAGACCTCAAAGCTTTAATACTGAGATTACATTGGTTCTCTACTAAAGCTTTAAATTGTTTAAAAACATTAAAGACTTCACTCTTCAGTCTAATGAAATAAACCCAACACATTCTAGTGTAGTCATCAATAAAGAGGAGAAAATATTTGTTACCACTCAAGGAATCTGTTTTCATTGGGCCGCAAACATCTATATGAATGAGCTGAAGTTTCTGGTTAGCTCTCCATACTTGATTTGAATGAAACGGCAGTTTTGTTTGCTTGCCTTGCTAGCAGGTTTCACAAACTTGATCATCAGAAAGAATTTCAGGCATATGTTCCACTAAATCCTTCTTTTTCATCTCTGCGATGCTTCTTAAATTGAAGTGACCAAACCTTTTATGCCATAGGTTTGTACATGTTTGTGAAGTAGTGGTGTAAGCTTGCTCAGTTATTTTCTCCCAATCAACTGAAAACATCCTGTTGCTCATCTTGAGACAAAACAGTTTTACTCCAGAAGGGTCAGAAACAACACATCCGCGATTCTTAAAATGCAGAGAATAATTATTTTCAAGCATTTGTCCAACACTCAACAAATTTTGACTCATATCAGGTGTGTACAAAACATCAAGAATAGTTTTGATACCTGATATTGTTGAGATAGACACTATACCTCTGCCTTTGACATCTACAGCCTCACCATTTCCCACTTTTACTTTGGATTTTTAAGTATCATCAAGGAATTTGAACATTTCAGCATCATTGCACAAGTGATGTGTGCAACCACTATCGAGAAGCCACGAATCAGAGGATCCATTGGCTGAAAAATGTGAAACTGCAAAGAGTTGCTCTTCATGTGCATCTGAAGCTTCTGCGATTTGTGCTTGCAAAGCTCCAGAGGCCTTTGTTCTGGATTTGCAAACCTTAGATACGTGCCTCGTCTGCTTACAGTTGCCACATACAGAATCGATTCTCCACCAGCAATATTTCTCCATATGTGTAGTCTTCTTGCAATGTTTGTAGGGAGGAAACTTTTGCTTCAAATCTCCACTATTGTTTCCTCCATCATGCTTGCCCCTATTCTTTTGGTTGAACTGTTGCTTTCCTTTACCCAAATTTTTCTTTTGTATAGAGAAAGCGCCTTCAGTAAACTTGTGTTGTCTCATAGTCCTTCTTTGCTCTTGAGCCTGAAGAGCACTCATTAATTCACCTAATGAGAGTTTGCTCAAGTCCTTGGATTCTTCAAGAGAGGAAATCTTCGATTCAAACCTCTCTGGAAGAGTCACAAGAACTTTTTCGACAATCCGGTTGTCTGTAAATTCTTTACCAAGAAGTCTAATATTATTAACAATTAAGGAGATTCGATCAGCATACTTACTGATTGTTTCATCCTCCAGCATATTCAGGGACTCAAACTCTCTTTTCAGGTTCAGCACTTGCATTTGACATGTTCTATCGCTGCCTTGGTATTCTTCTTGCAATCTGTCCCAAGCTTCTTTTGCCGTTTTACAAGCCATGATTCTATAGAACATAGAATCTACCACAACGTTTTGTATAAGCGACTTGGCTTTAGATTTCTTTGCCTTCTCTTCACTATTGGATCTGATCTGAGCCAAAGTAGGATTTTCTGGAAGAACAGGAATTGGTTTATCTTCCATCACAGTTTCCCAAAGATCATAGGCTTCTAGAAAAGCTTGCATTTTCACCGACCAAATTTGGTAATTTTCACCAGTGAAAGTGAATGGTGGATTTAAAGGTAGGCTGCTGGATGCCATTTGTGCAGTAGGTTGAAACTTTTTGGTCCCTTAATATCAACTAGAAGCTCTGATGCCACTGTTAGAAAACTAAGTATACTTGAAATTGAACCAAGTATAAAAAAAAACTGAAAGAAGAGGTTAAAATTCCGGCATAACATTAACATGAAGAACATCTAAATATATACAAGAAAAAAATAACTAATTCCTATCTTTTAGCCACTTACAAAGTGGATAAAACTGAATAGAGAAATATCCCACTAATCAGCCATAAAGGGCCACTAATAAAAAACTAATTTTGACTAAGTCTTTTGCTAGAAAATAGGAAAGTTGTAAACTAAAAAACTGAGTAAAAAACAGTAAAAACACTAAGCTGGAAGTTAAGAAATGTCGACTGGCTAACAATCAACACCTCAGTATATTTGCTGAACAGATTACCTACTAAAGCCTTGCAGGACATGACTCCATATGAAGCTTGGTATGGGAACAAACCATCAATATGCCATCTCAGAATCTTTGGGTGTATATGTTATTATCAAGTTCCAGAATCAAAGAGGAGTAAGCTGGACAACAGGGCTCAGAAGGGCATATTTATGGGCTATAGTTCATCCAAAGGATATAGGATTTTCTGTTTAAAAATAGAAAAACTAATTCTAAGCCGAGAAGTGAAGTTTGATGAAGCAGCTACTTGGGATTGGAAAAATCAGACCATTTTTTCTGATTTAAAAAAGCAGCCTCAACTTGCAGAAAATGAACTAGTAGATGACGTACCAGTTCGGGGCACTCGATCCTTAAAAGAAGTCTATCAGCGGTGCAATTTGGTTGTCTCTGAACCAACAAGCTATGCTGAAGCACAAGATTCTCAAGCATGGAGGAGTGCTATGCAAGCAGAAATAGACATGATCGAGAAGAATGGAACCTGGCAGCTTGTTGATAGGCCTAGAAATCGCAAGGTGATTGGTGTAAAATGGATTTTCAAAACAAAATTCAATCCTGATGGCTCAGTTTGCAAGTATAAGGCTCGATTGGTGGTGAAGGGATTTGCACAACAACATGATGTGGATTACCAGGAAACATTTGCTCCAGTAGCAAGGTATGACACAATCAAGCTTATTCTTGTATTTGCATCTTGTAGTTCCTGGCAGATTCATCACCCTGATGTCAAATCGGCTTTTTTGAATGGTTTGCTTGCTGAAGAGATTTATGTAGAGCAACCTGATGGTTTCTCAATTCCTGGAAAGGAGGATCAAGTTTATCTCTTAGCGAAGGCTTTGTATGTCCTAAAACAAGCCCCTAGGGCATGGTACGAAAGGATGGACAGTCATCTCATCCAACTTGGCTTTAGTAGAAGTCAAAGTGAAGCTACCCTGTATGTGAAAGTCACAGATGGTGAGTCTTTAATTGTCTCAATTTATGTGGATGACATACTTGTTACAGGAAGCAAAATAGAACTAATTCAAAAGTTCAAGGATGAAATGGAGAAAGTCTTTGAAATGACTGATCTTGGTGTCATGAAGTACTTCCTTGGCTTGGAAGTATTTCAATCCAATGATGGAATATTTATATGCCAGCATAAATACATCTCAGATACTCTAAATAGGTTCAAAATGCAAGACTGCAAACCTGTGAGTACTCCAATATCTACAGGTGTGAAGCTTGGCAAGGATGAGGATTCTGAAAAAGTGGATGATAGTATGTATAGAAGCTTAATTGGCAGCCTTCTATATCTAACCGCTAGCAGACCTGACATTCTGTTTGCTGTAAGTTTTCTCTCTAGGTACATGCATTCTCCTAGAGATACACACTTCGCAGCGGCTAAAAAAGTGTTAAGGTATATTAAAGGAACCAGTAAGTTTGGAATTTTTTTCCCAACATCTACCGAAGTGACTATGAATCTGTTTGGCTACTCTGATAGTGATTGGGGTGGCGGCATTGATGATTCCAGAAACACTTCTGGATATCTTTTTTGTTTGGGGTCAAGTTGATTTAGTTGGAACTCTAGGAAACAAGAAACTACAGCTCAATCAACAGCGGAAGCTGAGTACATAGCTACTGCATCTGCTGTAAATCAAGCTATCTGGCTAAGGAAGATGTTCAAGGATTTGGGCCATGAACAAACTGAAGCTACCAAGATCATGTGTGACAACAGTTCAGCGATTTCAATCTCAAAAAACCCAGTGTTTCATGGTCGAACTAAGCACATCAAGATCAAGTATCATTTTATTAGAGAAGTCCAACAGTCCAATGAAGTGTTGCTTGTTCATTGCTCATCTGAGAACCAGCTAGCTGACATTTTCACTAAGTCTCTGCCAAAGGAAAGGTTTGAAGATCTGCGGCAAAGAATTGGCGTTCGTCAAGAAAATGTCAAGGAGGAGTGTTAGCCAGTCGACATTTCTTAACTTCCAGCTTAGTGTTTTTACTGTTTTTTACTCAGTTTTTTAGTTTACAACTTTCCTATTTTCTAGCAAAAGACTTAGTCAAAATTAGTTTTTTATTAGTGGCCCTTTATGGCTGATTAGTGGGATATTTCTCTATTCAGTTTTATCCACTTTGTAAGTGGCTAAAAGATAGGAATTAGTTATTTTTTTCTTGTATATATTCAGATGTTCTTCATGTTAATGTCATGCTGGAATTTTAACCTCTTCTTTCAGTTTTTTTATACTTGGTTCAATTTCAAGTATACTTAGTTTTCTAACAGTTTGGTGGATTACCATATTTACCTCCCTTAACAATAAAAAATGTAAGTACTATAAGTTATTTTATACAAAAAGGAGGTTTCTTTTTTAGGATTTCCTGATTTATTAAGAATCTCTCTTATAGGCTTGCTACCCGTACGATGTGGCATACACAACTTAGACTTGTTGATTGTGTTTCTTGTACTTGATTCCTGCATTAACAACACAACATTGAAATTATCACCAGCTTGTTTAATGATTTTGCTTTTAATCTTAACTTTTGTAACTACTTTGCATCCTCTTGATATCACAAATGAAATCATTTACTTTGTCAAAAGAGTTATTTAAAAAAGTAATCATATGTAATTTGGAAATAAAATGATATTAAGTAATAGCTATGCAATCATACGTTAAACATATCACATAAAAAATGTTCCTAGACCAACCATTCCCAATCACTCTTGTCTACTCCTATCGGCACATCATTTAGAACCTTGTGCAATGACATAGATTTCATATTCTTGTGCAACGATCCTCTCCAATTGTTCCAAAGCTTTCTCATATGTTGCAAAACATTATCATTTTGACCATTCATGTTATCACTGTCAAACATTTCCTGAAATAGATAAAAATATCAACAGAATCTCTAAATAAGTGAAAACAAGGCACCAAAATATGAATCACCAAATAGATTAGTTACCTGGATGTTTTAGGATAAAAATTAAATATGTACATCCATCAGTGTTAATCAAATATCTACTTGCATTGTTCCTTTCACTCCTTTATTTTGTTTGTTCATTTTCCATATCCTACGCAGTTTCTCTTATTTTCTTTAGATATAATAGTATCTCTTTATGCAATATATTATGTTCTACTACTGCTTCTGTTCAACTATAATAAGTTTTAGATTTTGTCAAGGCCTATAATCTATTTAAAACCTATAACATACTCACACGACTTTTATACAATTATTTAAGGAGAATAAAGGTTAAAATAACTATACCAACCCACTTTGCTTGAAGCATAAATAGAAGAGATTGTTTCATTGAAGTGATATTCAACTTAAAATAAAATACTATAATAAGGTCTAAACAAAGGCAACACCAAAGTAAACTCTAAACAAACGCAAGAAGAAGAGGGAAAAATATTATTGTTACAGTAGCAACGGTATAAAGTCAGAGAAAATAAGAGAGTAATGTTGTAATTTTAACTGTAACAGCTGCCCACATATGTTAAAGCATATTCTCTTCGATATCCATCCATGAGTGTACCCTCAACGGGCACATATTACGTTCACAAACTAGCAAATCCAAGTGTCTCGTAAATGAGGTGTGATTCTGCCCAACGACTCGATTTTGATGGAAAGTGACTTTTAACTTTTCTCCAGGTCTCATTCACAAAACATTCTTACAAATTCTTGGTCCCCTCACCTTGGTTGTCCTATCATATTCACATGAACCTACAAAATTTAAAGTAAGTCAACAATGATCTTTGATATAAATTTGATCTTTAGTGCTAAACCATCTAAATAATTTGGAGATTACTCCAATAGTTATGTTTTAGGTGTCAACTTTTGAATTTATTAATGTATATAATGGTTTGGTGTTTTTTAGATATGTAAGACCAAATATGCAAAATGACATTTTATCTGATTTTCGACAAGTAGCCATCCACAGTTCCCAACCAAGTGACAATTAGAAAAATAGGCAGAATAGTGCTCATTGCAAGATATAGGCCTTAAGTTGCCAAAAAAAATGTGATACACAAAGTGGCAACTAGCAGTGGAATAAATATTGGAAAGCTTAAGATCTCAAATCAGTGACTTTCAATTTTTAGAAACTTTCATTCAAAAAAATCACAATTGATAAATAAAGAATCAGTGGAGGTTAATATGGTTAGGACTAATGAAATAAAATATATTGAAACACTGATGTCAAATACATAGGAAAAATAACTTTTTGGTTGTTTTACCAGTAACATCAAAAAAAGAAAATATCGCAAGGAAGAAAATACATACTAGTTTAATTTCTCATAGCATATTCAATCACTTTTTTCTGCCTTTTGGACTTTAATTGACTTGCAAATTATAATGTTAAAACAAAATAAAATTTCAAGCCAACTAACAACAACAAAGAATTAGACAAAATAAAGTAAAATATTAGTCTCAGCTCTCTGAACATCTCGATACACTTCATTCATTTTTCTACCTTATCATATCCAACTGGACCTGCATAGTTTAAAGTACATCAACTATGCTCTTTGATATAAATTTATCGTTAGCGCTAAATTATCAAAAAAAAATCAAGAGAATGATCTAGTAGTTATGTTTCAGGTGTCAAGTTCTGAAACTATTATTGTATACAATGGTCTGGTCTCTTTAAGATTTTAAGATTGAATATCCAAAATATCGTTCTTTCGGGACTAAATTTCTTTCGCCTTTGAGAGCTACCCATTCACAATTCCAAACCAAAGGATAATTAGACAAAATAGGCAGAACATATGTGAGAATCCCCACAACAATATTTCTTTTATTTGTGGGATTTCATAGCACAACTGCATCCACTCCACAAGGATATAATGAGTATAGCAGGACCATAATTTAATTGCACTCTAAGTATTCCGTGTAAAAATTTTAATTGTACTGGAGAATTATAAATAAGGCTCCCTAAATAATAATGTGTTTATTTTCAAGGTTATAAAAGTTACTTCTTCTTTCACCATGAGAGATAACAACATTATCATTTAATATAAGATTGGCATAGAACTTTCCCCGCACATCAAGTTAATTTGACTAAAATAAAATTAAATCAAATCCTCGCTCTAATAGAGATATCAAAGATTAATATTAGTGCCTATTGCAAGAGATCGGGCCTTATGTCTCCAATAAAAATGTGATACAAAAAGGGGAATGGATAACATCTAAGAAAGATGTAACTGAAGCACGATTGAAATTGAGTTACTGAGACAAATATGTGCTACTAATATTGCCCTTATCTCAAAGGTCCTTTTTCCTGAAAATGCTAGTCATATGCTAACATATCTATTACCTAAGGAAGCGAGCCATAGATAATATTTTTGCTGCTTTACAGGTAAAAACAAGAAAATATTACATGGAAGAAAATATATAGTAGTTTGATTTTCCTTAGCACCTTGAGCCACTCCAACCACTTTGTTTTCTTTTCTAGTTTCAAACAGTTCGTCAAATTTAATTGCAAGTCAAAAAATCAAGACTTCAATCTAACTAACAAAACGAAGTTGCACAAATTAAATAAAATAGTAGTATCACTTCTTTGGGCAACTCAAGGCACTTCAATAACTTCTTTGGACTTATCAAATTCAAATGAACCTGCAAATTTTGATGGAAGTCAGTCAAATTAAGATGTTAGTTTCCATTAGTAACAAAAAGAATACAAAGAGCTTAAGTAGAGGAAGCTAAGAAGAATTTCTTGATCAAATAGATTAACTGGATTAACTTTTTTGCAAATGATCACTTCTTTGAGTATCTCGAGCCATTTCTGCTTCTAGAAAGAGGGTGTCATTGTCTTCCATTGTATAAAAAAAGGAGGCACAAGGATACTTTTCTTTGCTGGCTTATTTCGACTAGAAGTTGCTGTAGTATTTCTTTTTTCGCTAATTAGAGTCCTT
Organism: Solanum bulbocastanum; assembly: GCA_037074985.1. Classification (NCBI taxonomy): domain Eukaryota; kingdom Viridiplantae; phylum Streptophyta; class Magnoliopsida; order Solanales; family Solanaceae; genus Solanum; species Solanum bulbocastanum. The sequence goes on along the minus strand of CM073597.1, from coordinate 33,662,067 downwards.
TTTCAGCATTAATCCTTAAGTTTGTCCTCGATCCTTTGCATCATTATCAAAGTGTATTGACTCGTTTCAGCTTCTTGATGGAGGGGAGCATTGTCTTCCTTTTCATCAAAACAAGGATGCACATGGAAACCATTATCTTCTAGCTTATTCAACTTAGAAGTTGTTGTATAGTAACTTCTATTTTCGGCAATCGGAGTCCTTTGTTCAACATTAACTCTTATAGTGTTCATAACTTTCAATCTTTGACCTAGTCCCTTTTCTAAGGCACGAAGCTGAATGAGTTCATGCTTTGGAATTTTTACAGCTTGTCTCATTTCATACTTCAGAGTTTTTGAGGGATTCATATAAAACTAATATATAAAAATAATAATAAGAGCAAAGTATTCCAAAACAAAAGATCAAATAGGTTAGAAAGTTTCTCATAAGAAGAAATGTGAATTAAAAACGCATCCAGAAAAGATACGCATGTACATGTAGCATAGGTTACTTGCACGAACCATTACTACTATAGTAAAATCAATGTAACATTATAGACAAAGTGCATCAAACAAATTTCCATAGAAATACTATAAAGAATCATTACCATAAAAAAATTAATAAAGTAGAAGCAATCTTGACAAAGCTCCAATCCTTAATGAGTTTTTTTTTCTTTTCATTTGTGTAGAGTTATCTAACTCTATAAATCGTCATCCTTTTTTCCCAAATTATCAAAAGAATCACGAGGTTGAACCTTTTGAACTATGTGCCAACCTTTATTGGAATGATCAATCGCATAAAATACTTATGATTCTTGGTTGGCTAATACAAATGGCTCATTTATTTTTACATATTGCCGACAGTTAAAGCTTACAAAGCCATATTTATCAATTTTAACTCCCTTCTTTTGATCATACACATCAAATCACATACATCGGAATAAAATTACTCTTCTTCCCCCAACAAATTGTAATTCAAGAACTTCGCTTAACTCGCCATAGTCATATGGTTTTCCTCTTCAGCGGTCTCGCCTACTACAACCACCCCAAAAATTTGAGTTTCAAATATTGATCATACTCTTTCACATGAAACCTATATCCATTTTTAAAAATGGCCTTTGAATCTTATGACATGTCATAGGGCCACAAGATAAAGATAGCAAATCTGCCATTCTCTTTCGATCATCATGTTTGCATAATCCTGCAAACTAACAACATCAAATAGCGTTTTTAGAAAAATATTTACATTCTCGATTTAAGAAAATTGATTAATTTCTACTTACCTTTTTTTTGTAACTAACTAATGAATTTTCTATTCCACTCCACATCTGAACTTTGTTGAGAGGTCTAACTATAAATTTGTGAAAATTCACTAACAATGAATTGAAATTTTACATGTTATTTTAAATTAAACATATGGACAATGTATAATTAAATTATTAGATTAAATAAATACTTACTCGAGAAATGGTTAAATTTCATCACAATTCTTCAAAATATAAAAATGTGTGTCCTCTTTATCTAGTGTGCTCCCCTTTAAAATTTTTCCAGCTTCACAAATTATTGTCAAACCACCCTTAGATTCAATTACATAACCATCATAATTTATTTTTCGACAATTAAACTTTGACTTTATTGTATTCCAATACCTTGAACGTGAAGTCATACATTAAACTGCTACATATCCCCTGCAATCAAACCTTTAGGGTGAGCCATATTACCAATAAAACACTTCAAAATGTGTAGGTATCTCTCTATTGATTACATCCATCGATATTGAATTCGTGTGGCAGTCCTAGCTTCATCACGTAAATGAATAGACAGTTGCACCATGACATAAAAAAATGCAGGAGCGAACACCTTTTCTAACTTGCACAATGTTTTTTGGTATTTGAGCTTCTATTTGTTCCAATCCTCTACAGTCAAACATTTTGCTCCAAGAACTTTAAATAAAACATAGACAACACAATAAGCAGTTTAGACACGGATTTTCAAAGCATACCGCGCATGGCAAGAGGGAGTAAATGTTGAAGAATTATATGACAATCATGCCTTTTTAATCCTGTATGTTTTTTATCCTTAAGGTTGACACATTGAGAAATATTTGAGGAAAATTCATCTAGGACCTTTAAATTCTTCTAAAAATTTTTAAAAACTTTTCTTATATTATACAGATAATGTGAAAGATGTTGTTGGAAACTCATATTTATCTCCATTTTTTATGGGATGCAATTATTTTCCTATTTTTATAGTTTTTTAAATCCAACCGAGTACTCACGGTGTCTTTTGTTTTTCCTTTGACATCTAAGATTGTCCCCAACATATTGTCACATATATTCTTTTCAATGTGCATCACATCAAGAGTTGTCGCAACAATAAGGTTTTCCAATATTAAAGATCGAAGAATATACTCTTCCTATTCAGATTATCACCCCTTGTCTTGTGTGACATTTTTATCTTCTTCTGTGGATCCATTGTTAATGGCAACCCATCTAAATCAGTAACTTGATCAAGTCTATCATTATCGGAAAATATTTCTGGCGGTAGCCTACGCTCAATAGTGTTATAACATGACGTTTTATCATTTCTCCATTTGTGATTAATAGGAATATGTCCTCCATGGCCCATATAACATTGCTTTTTGCCAATTTTAGCCTTGTGTAGTCTTTTTTCTAATTGCAACGTAGGCAAGCACATTTTTCATTTTATACTCCATCCAGACAAATTTGTATATGCTGGAAAGTCATTAATGATCCATAAAAATGATGCATGTAACATAAAATTCTTTCTAGTTGATGCATCGACTCTCTCGATTCCACTTTCCCATAATTCATTCAACTCATCTATAAAAGGTTGAAGATAGACATCAGTTACATCGCCAGGACTTTTAGGCACAAGTATAAGCATTGACAAAAATAAATTCTCTTGCTTCATGCAAATCCAAGGTGAAAAATTATAGGGAAAAAGTACCACGGTCCAAATATTGTATAGAGTTTTCGACATTCCAAATGGTTGGAAACCATCACTAGCAAGTCCAAGTCGTACATTACAAGTCTCAACAACAAAATATGGGTGAAGCTCATAAAAAAATTTCCATAACATTGAATCAACCGGATGCCTCATTATTCCTTCATCAACTCTTTTGTCATGATGCCATGATATTATAAAAGATGTCTTTGAGCACATAAATTATCTTTGAAATCTTGGATTTAGAGGAAACAAATGTATAATTTTGCATGGTTTCTTTTTTATTTTTTCAATTTTGTTTCCCCACTATAATTACCATCCATACATCTAGATGCACCACAAACTTTGCAAGATTGAAGACAATTATTAACCTTCCAGTATAACATGCATCATTTTACATGCATCAATATTCTTATAAGAAAGCCCAAGATCTCGAATTACCTTCTTTGCCTCATAATATGAATCTGGCAAGTTTGTTCCATCCAACAATAATTCTTCTTTCAAAAACTTTAACAACTTTGTAAGTTACTCATTACTCCAATGGCCAATACTTTTAAGGTGAAGCAATTTAATCAAAATAGAAAGCTTAGAAACTTTTGCACTTTCATATAATGATACATCAAGATCTTTAATAGCCTATAAAATCTTTTTGCTTCATCATTTCATTCCTCCACCTGAAAAACATCACCACTATTATTCATATTATCTCCATTAAAATCGAGGTACAAATATCTCAACAAACCATATATTTTATCCTCACCATCATCCTCTTCAATGTCATTATCATCTACTTATTGAAAATTTTTTGTTCTTCACCTGACATCTCCCCATGGTGATACCAAAGAGTATAACTTGTTATTATACCATGTACTATTAAATGTGACTTAACTACAACACGTGTTCTGAAAGTTGCATTACCACATTTAAGACATGGACAACCTATCAACTGTGGTTCTCCTAATTTTGTAAAAGCATAATCCAAGAAAGTCTCCACCTCATCTATATACGCAATAGAAAGACTATATTTAATAAGTTTCATCCATTGCATATTAGGCGTCATTATCTCTATGCATGTATAATATATATAATAATAATATTATAACAACAAAGCAGTGAAAATTAGATATTTACTTTTAGAATTGTAGATTTATACACAATAGATGCATATAGTTATATGTGCATTACAACAAAAAATCAAGAAAAAAACACTTAAGCTACACTTGAACAAGAAACACTCATTAATACTCACAAAACTGTATGAAAAAGGTTACACAAATTGGAATAGTCCAAATTACATGACAAGATTCTAGAAATTCAAGAAAAAACCAACATATCAATAGTAAGAGACCAAATATTTCAAAATAATAAATTTTGAATGTATATTCTAAACATCAATTGTAGAAGACCAAATAGTTTCTACGTTTATGGTTATGATCTCAATATACAAACCAGGTTCACAACAAATTTATAATGTTATAAACAAAGGTTAGAGAAGTCCTACAATCTAATCTGATTATATTTATAGAAGAGTATGTCAAGACTAAAGAAAAAAGGTGAAATATTTTATTACTTTTTGTTTGTAGCATTTAAATTGTTTTACAGTTGTGCACTTTGTTATTACCTATATTGAACGCATAAATGTTTTGATAGTGCTTGATAGTTAAAATTTTATGATGCTCTTACCATTTCTCAAAAACCAATGGAACAGAGTAAACGATCGCAACCAACATTACCTCTTAAAAAATGGCTAATAAAACTATGTCAAAAAACATTGCAAAACAAATGACCACAAAAATTGAGACAAATACTTGGAATATTTTCAAAAACACATCAGTAAAGAAGAAAGGTTCAAAAAAAAGAAAAAAATGTACCTTACAAAATAAATCAACAGAGAGCCTTCAAACAAATAGTTTTGGAGACACTTTCAACAACAAAAGCAAGCACCACCACCAAAAGATTTGGAATCAAAGCCTATAATAACCAAGAAATAAATATGTGAACATGAGATACACTTCAGAGAAAAGAAAATATGAAATGCAACAAAGAGCCTACAAAAAATTCAGCAAGCCATATGAAACCACATAGATATAATTTCAGTATAGTCTTTCCAATAATATATATTGCCTATTTCAAAGAGTTCATCCAATTTCATTGAAAGAAAAAATACATGGCAAAAAAAAGGATGTGTTAACCCTAGGTGTAGCTGTCATGCCCCGAGCCTACACCCTGGGCGGGACTAGCACTCGAGAACCATTGATGGCCCCAAGCGAACCCTTGGCCTGACTTACTTATTCAGTGGAAGACTTAAACACAAGAAATAGCCTCAAAGGATAACTCATGCAAATACTTTTAAGAAATATTAAACTTAGCCAAAATGGAAACTCAAGCATCAACCATTAAAACAAGAAATAGAAAATTCAAGAGCTAACATTTGACTGCCTATAAAGCCTCTAAACAACTGTGATGGATGTCGGGACAAGACCCACGACATCCTAATGAACTAAAACTACTAAAAGGAATAAAAGGGGTTTTCCAAACACAAGGAAGCTCACCAACAAACTCTAGAGCTAAACTAGAATCAACGATGCACTGGATAGTGATCTTGGTTACTTTTATCTGCATCAATAAAAGATGCATGCCAAATGACATCAGTACATTGAAAGTGCGAGTATGCAAGGGGAATTCTAAAACAAGACATAAGCTTGAAAGGAACTGAAGAACTTATTTGTCTCAACTCAACTCAACTGAACTCATTTCAATATAAAACACTAATGTAAATGCAATATAAAGAAAAGCTTTTAAAACATGAATGTCAACTTTGTGTATTTAGATTTACAATAATACTCTGTGTGTATGCAAAGATACAATAAAACTCTTAAATGTATATAAAAATACATATAAACTGTGTATACAAGAATACAAATACTTTTGTGGAAGTTTCTCTAACCGACAACTATCACGTAAGAGCTATTGTGATGATACATTATTTTGCCTCACGTTGTCAGGGTCTTCCTATACCTTGCCAAGGGTATAGAACCTGACTACTAATTGGATCCACTAGTCTATGCTAAAGGCACTAAGGAATCATCTAAAACATATGACCCTTTTCTATCCATGGTGGCTATATGGTTTATCGGGGCTTGGAGTTGTCTGAACTCTCCCATATATCGATGCTCAATACTTATGATACTAGCTCTTATGTTTAAAAAAACATACTTCTTTCTGTGATTTGCGATAATTCCTCAAAAACATAGCTGAAGGGCTATCTTGGAAATCAAAGTTTCCTCTCTTGCTTAATTGTGAAAGCATTTACTGTTTTCTAAAAACTAGCACAAAGGCTCAGGTTTCCTTTTCTTGTTTAAATGTAAAAACATTTTAACTCTTTGGGAATACATAGTCCCCTAATACGTTTGAAGAAATGAAGTTCAATCTTAACTCTTTACTCTTTACTCAACTTGAAATTTAAGTCTTAAAACAAAGTTAAAACATTTGGAAAAGACTTTTGGAAAACTTTAAGAACTTCTCTTGAATTGATTCTTACTTCTCTCGACTCTGATCTTAAATTTCCTTAAATTGGATTATGGAATCAAGGTTCATCATCTCATGTTATGGATGATTTCATGATGTTTAGACTTAACTTAGAGTATATAAATCGACTAGAAATCATAGGTACGTTGCTAAAGAAATAGAACAGAAGGAAGGGGGAAAATGGGAAGAACTGGCGCCCCTGGCGCTCTAAGAGGCACGGGGCGCTAGCCCTTGAATTTCAAAGGCTGGGGGTGGGGTATTTTGGCTGGCGCGGCACCCCAGAGCCCAAACTTCAGAGGCCCCTTCTTGGGGCTTTGAGAGGGGTAGCGCCCCAGGCCCCTGTCCAGGTGCACTCCAACTTTTCTCCTTTGTTTTTCATCTGTAAACCCCCTATTTCAACTTAGTTCTTTCCCCGAACACTTAGAATCAACTATACCATTAATATATGCAAGATTCTATTTGAAATCACACCTAAAATCATGAATTTGGATCAATAACTCCTCAACAATTTTAACGAATCAAGAACTCAATAGAACTTCAACAAAACCCATCAAGAACTCAATTTCTAGAACCTTCAAGAAAAAAAATTCACTGAAACAAATCATGATTGGAGTGTGGGTTAACTAACCCAACACTATGTGATCTCACATACCTCGTAGGGATTACCCCTTGACGAAATCCACGATCTTAACTTCGAGAATTTGACGATTCTTGCTTCTTCTCCTCTTTTCCATTCTTCTTTTTCTCTTCTCTAAAACCCTTACTAAATATTGTAAAAGCGTAAACTGAATATTATCAGTTTAGACCCCAATTAATTACTAAAAAATGGAATTAAATCATGGGGTATGGAAAAGACTATAACGCCCTTCTAAATTCCGGATTAGACCTTCCTTATTTGAACATCCCAACTTCAAATGGGCATATCTCACTCATACGAACTCGGAATTGAGTAAACTCGGCGTCATTGGAAAGATTATTCCAATGCCTTACTCATCCTGAGATAGAAGTTATGGCCATTTGAAGTTGACCAAAATCTCAAACTTAACGTAGCTTAACAAATTATCCAGATTTTCATTATTTCCAAAAACAACTCTTTCTAATTCTAGCAGTTTCTAGTTCTTTCAAATAGCGTGGTGTTACAATAGCATACAAGAAATATGGTCACCACTTGACTTTCTGGAGGCTACGTAATGATTAGGAAAAAACATGGGTAACAAAGCTATTGAATCTGTTAGGTGAATTCCCCGATACTAACATGGAAGAAGATCAAATTTATATAGGGTAGAACATGTTGTGAATGGGATCATGGAGATGTGAAAACTTTAATGCTCATTTGTTACCTATAGGAGAAGGTCTATGGGTGAATAGAATGACACAGAGGCAGTGACTTTGGAGTTTAAGGGAAAACAAGCCACTGGATTGCCAAAGTAGATGATACATAGGGAAACAACATGTATTCATGGTCAGAACTCCACATGAAAAACCTCTTTAACCATGGGTATTGATTTAGTGCTATTTGATCTAATAATATACAACACTTTTTGACATCTGAAATTATATTAAAAAGAGATATGATTTTTTTAGTCGTTAGCAGGCAGTGCATTTTGAATAGTAAATATAAGAGTACTGTTAATATTTGAAAGGTCGACCCAACTCAAGCCATGGAACACCAGAAGTAGTCTTAGGCATACCAAAATTAAAGAAATAAAGTACGAGATGAAGTAGAGAAAAGGAAGGGGAGTGGAATCAATCAAAGAAGGGATGAATCATGCATTATAAAAATGTCATGAACTTAATAATAATGCAAGGCCTGTTACAATGTAAGCATATAATGTAACTTAACGATAATGTAAGGGCATCGTTTAAAGTAATATGTCATTTCTTTGGATGACTGGACAATACTCAAGGAGCTACTTCTAGTTCATGAAAAAGTAAAAAGAAAGACAATATTACAACTTCAACTTCATGTGTCCCTTATTAAGGTGGCATAAACAAGGAAGTAGAAATAGAGTTTCATATTGAAGTGGAGACACACCAATCATAATAGTGCCTTTATTCAACCACACAACCTTATGGTCCTAAAGTTTATTCTGAAGAAGACCTATCACCCAGGCCATTAGTTGTTTCTTAGGAAATGACAATGCTGGAAGAGAGAAAGAAAAAATAAAAGCCAAGAATTGGATCAAGGAGAATTGAATTTAATAGAGATGTTTGTGGAGAGTGATTTATAAATACTGACAGATTTGTCTTATTCACCAACTAAAACTATTTGGTAGGATAAGGAAAGATTAACACTAAATCAACTACAAATGAAAGAAAAATGAAGAGATTGAAGATGTTGGCGAGAAAAGGAAGGGGAATTCCAGCTAATGATTACAATTATGCTAACCTTATAGACTAGTCAAGGTATAAACAAGGAGGTTCTGATATAGCAACATCAAGATGTTGCTATCACTCCGTATCAGAACATAAGTTATTTATTGCTTAACAAAGATATAGCTTGGAGAGAGAATCTTATTCCCCACCCTGATGGGAAAATTCAAGATGTATACTTGCTCTTGTAGATGATACAAAATACTCATAAAGTAATAAAGCAACACAGATACAACAAAACCAATAAAACTAGGGTAAAATTTCTTACATTACACTTAGGAGTAAAAAACTTTTTTTTTTGTAAGTTATTGAATTAAAGTTACTACATATTAGAAAAAAAATTATATAGAATTCCGCCTTCCTACATTTTTTTGCAAAGATTATAAAATGTCTTATGTACATAGAAGGGCAGGTCCTTGACCACTCATTTGGTTATTAAAAAGATAGTATTTTGAATTCATATTAGTTCTAAAACTTTACTTTGTTGTGACCAAAACAATAAAAATTATCGAGAAAACATGAATAAGAAAACCTAATCTCTATTGTTTACATCAACATTTATACTGGAATTTTTTTTCTTGGAAATTATGAGACTGACAAATTTATTGAATAATTATCATTATTGCGACTTCATTTGATTGTCACTTGAGGCTATCAATAGTACACACATCAATACACACAAAATATGCCTGCAATAACTAGTATACATACTTTAAGAGCATGTGTGTAACACATTAGATTTGATAAAATAGAATAAATGTAGCTTTTCTGGTCTTGGTGCCAAAACAACGGAAGCCACCAATGGTCCATGGTCTGACACACAGTCCATATGTGGGGTCCATCATTGAGGTCCAGGATTTAGGGATATTTGATCCTATCCACGGCTGAACAATACTGTTTGTGGTTGGACCGTAGGTGAAGGTCAGCTGCCAATCAGAGCAAAATGGTTGTTGGTCAATTTCAAACTGTTTGATCTTTTAACACAAAATGAATTAGGTGGCCCATGGCCTATTAAATTAAAGATAATTGAATCCTCTTTCCAACACCACCAAGTTTGCTAAAATCCAAGCTCAGAGTGAAATGTTATGCTCGTTTTAGTGAAGGCCTATCAGGCAGACCATGAACCACGACCCCAATCGACGATCAGTAGTCCAAATGACAGTTCGTCAGTACCACCTTGGATGATCTTCATTAACTTTTAAGTCAAGGTCATTTTGGTCTTTTCTCTATGTGTGTGGGAACTTAAACTACCTTGTTTTACTCAGTCTAAGCCTAGTAACATAGTCAGACTTACCCAGAACCCTTATTCTCCAAAAATCATCCAATTTACAACGAAAAGAAGAGAAAGAGGAGTCGTTTCTTTCAAAAACAAGCAGCAGTGTTCTTCAACTTTCAACCCCAAAATATAAAGAATTTCTCTGTAGATTTCATAATAAGGTATGTGGGATTTGACTAGTAGGTTCCTTTCATCCACTAGGTCCCAAGAATTCAGTTGGTTCCTTGATTCTACATCGCTTGTTTAGACCTAGGGTTTGTAAAATTTTCAGAATTTATTATGATTTCAGTTGCTATAGAATCCATAGTTTGAATAACATGTTTTCTTGGAAACATTGCATAAATCCTTGTATAAAACTCAGAACCCTAGTTTGTGTAAATTCACCTAGTTAATGAATTATACATGCTAGGTTAGTTAAATAGAAAATCATGCTCCAGATTTCGAATGTCACATTCTGAGTATATTAATGTTGCATTCTCAGTAAGCATGTCAGTATTTTGAGCTATTCAGTATTTAGTGCATTTTAGCTTTATATGTATTTAGTTGGGAGTAGACTTAGCAACGCGTTGAACTAGGGTTCAACATACCCTCATAGTTAAGGAACTACGTGCACGCGTAGGATTATAAGTCCTTTCTGTTGGGTATCAGTTTTAGTGATCACACCATATTCTGCCTCTATACCCTTGGCAAGGTATATTGGGTCGTCTCGATGGGGCGTATACATTGGACTCCACGTTTAGCTCACCTAGTTTTTGTTGGTTAATAGTATCTCCCACAGTCAAACTCTTAGTGCATTGACCAGGTTTCTAGTAGTTAATTCAGTATACAGTTTATTATGTTATCTTCATGATTATTACTTGGTCATTGCATTCAGTTTATCTTTTAGTTATACGTCAGTACATATTTATATCCTTGTTCAGATTATATCATTGCTCAATTATGTATTGTTCAGGTTATATACTTTGTTCAACTTAGCATATCTATATCCTACATGCTTAGTACATTTCATGTACTGATGCATACTCTATGCTACATCCTTTCATGATGTAGGTTCATGCACTCAACATGCAGATCACGCTCAAATCGATTCACAATTTGACTTCAACAGCTTTAATGGTGAGTCCTCATATTCTGAGGACAATAGAGATGCTTTCCATTTTACTATTTGCTTTCAGTTTTCAGTTTTTATAGAATTAGTTGTGGCATGTTCCAGCACTCAATTCATTAGAGGCTTTCCAGAAAGAAAAGTAGATTCAACTTGAGTTGTTAAGTGGTTGTTTCGGTTATCACTGAACTTTAGTTATGTTTTATATATTCAGAGTAGTTGGGCTTTTCCCATATTCAGATAGCCACTTTTTTAGCTTCCGCATATTATATGGTTTACTCAGTTATTTTTTATTATGCTTGATATATGCCAAACTGAGGGTTATCTTAGGGTCACTCATGATCCTAGGTCCCGTGATACGTAAAGGGGTAGCCTCAGGGGGTGACAAACTTGGTATCAAAGCATTAGGTCCTAGAGTCCTGAGGTGTCTGAAAGCTGCACTAAGTATAATACCTTTCATGAGTGTAAAGCACGCCACACCTATGAGGGGGAGGCAACAATGTTTTCTTTTAAGAAAAACATCACTTTCTTTACTATTCTTATCATGCGTGAGGTATGATTCAACTTCTCCTTTATAATCCATCACTATGCGTTTCAGATCATGCCTCCTCATAGAGCTAACAGATGGAATGCTAACGCACGCAATGCTAATGCAGTTCCTCCAGTTCTGAACCATTAGGTTATGAATGCAGAATTTTAGAATACAATCCAGCTTTTGACTAAGTGAGTGGTGATGAGTTTGAGATTTTTACTCATTTACGACTTTGTTTTGATAGTATAAGTGTCTTGAAATGCTTGATTTATGCTCAAAACTAATGTTAATGAGTTGATTTTCAGAAATAAAGGCTAAGGAGAAAGGTAACAACACTACAGGATGAAAAGGAAAAAACAAACTAAAAAAATGAAGAAAAGCGATCTTGGTGATCGCCAAAACCACTCAGCGATCCGCAGAGTGGCTCTTTAATTTGCCTAAAGTTTCAGCAAACAAGTCATGCGGAAGAATGATAGGTCCAAACTTACACCTCAATTAAGAGATATAAATGGTCGAAGTCAATTTATAGAACTCAACATGAGTTGACATCGATCCCACAGAGAATTTCTTTACAAAAAGGATTTCACTATCGCTTTTTACTCAAATGTCGTTATTATATTCTAAAGAAACAATTACGGAAGGTAAAATGGGTTTAGTTGTGATATTCTAGTAACTAAGATTTGTAATCAAAATCCACATTAACAATTAATAGAGTGTTCAGTTCTCAAGTTGATTCGATGATTAAAAGAAACCAATATTGTGTTCCCCATAACGTTACACCTAATATTCTTCCATAGTTGTGTTTCAAGAAATTTATCTCTAAAAAATGCAAACGAGTTAGATATATCTTATAATTCTCAGTCTAATCAGATAATGTTCATTCAAGTCCTCTCGGTCCTAGAGTGTTACTAGTTTTACACTCGTTTAAAATGGTGTTAAAGTTCTTTTTTCTCGAACTCAAACTGACTCCATTTCTTCGAGTTACTTTAGCTTTTTCCTAACTATTATTTTTCTCTTGATCAAATAATAGATATAGGTTCACTCCAATGCATGCATTCATCAGAATACATCACTAATGAAAGCTAGATTTGAATTTGCAAACATAAATCACCTATCACTCGTTTTACGCAATTGCACTTTGATTTACGTCATAGATCTCACAATCTCAATTGTGGTATTTAACCACTCATGATTTCAAGTAAACATTCAGAAATATAAAATGAAAGCATGTTGAGAAAGTACTTACGAAAATAAGCAAATCAACAATCTACTTTGATAATTCAAGAACAGGAAATCCAAACTTCCAACTTGATTCAATGTTAAAGTCGAAAACCAAAACTAAGATTAATGGAAACTTGTTCGTCGTTCAAGGTAAGATGAGATAAAAAGTAAAAAAATGCCCTAATTAATTCAAACAAATTGTTTAAAAAGAGTCCTACTCAAAGTAGGACTGAACTATCGGGCAACTCCATGGACACTCTGACGGCTCCATCAAGGGCTTCACGGTCCGTGAAGCCCTTCGTGATATGTACTTCAAACTCTCAAAACTAAGTTCTTCAAGGAACTGTAACTTGTCATGGACGTCACCACGGGTTGTGGCACTGACCACGGTATGTATAGGTGCCTGTGGTCTTTACTTGGCCAATTCACTCTTCAGCTTGTCAAGGTCTTTTCACTAGTTCATCTTTATGAACTGCATCACGACCCATCATAGGTATTATGGTCCATCGGGTCTCCCTTGGTCCTCACTTTGAATTTCCACAAGTTGCCTTCTTAAAGCCTGTTCACTGGAAATTACATCATGGACAACACCACGGACCGTTGAAGAGACCATGGTCAATCTGGGTGTCTGTGGTCTTCACTTAGAACTCCCCAAGTTTGGGTATTCAATGCTAGCCTACTAAAAATTGTACCACGGATGCTATACTGATCCATATTGAGCTTCACGGTTAGTAAAGCAATCCGTGATCTTCACTTGATTTGTCAGCACTTCAGATTTCAGCTTGCATTTTCATCTTTTCTATCTTCTTTCCCTTTATGTTGTTTCACCTATACTAATACTACCAAACACATTATATCCACATAAATACACTTGATTCTATTATCAATTCTTAGTTTTCAAGCATCAAATGTGCCAACATTTCTCGGCACATCAACACCCTCAACATAGAACCATTATTTGTCCTCAAGTAATGAGAAAACAATACATTTAGCCCTCAAATCATTCAAACACCTTTGAACTTACACAATAGGCATCTCAAGTACAATTTGTATCGAAAACCATGAATCTAACATGCAAGGGTCAATATATGACATCTCAGTACTCATAGTCGATCATACTTATTCTTGTGAACTATCAGCTAACACAATCTAATCTCAAATGCAATCACTGTGTCCTCACACCAAAGAAGTTCATCACTCATGATAATTGGGACTAAGTACTACGCTCGCACTCTCAAAGATCTTCTAACACTAACAACAAACTACCATAGGCTTGCCCTTGCTTTCTACGCTCTATCCTTCAAACACCTGGAATACGATCACAGTAGGACTTTATAGGCTTGTAACATAGGCTTAGGCGAGGCAATAGGTATTTAGGTTTGTGAGTGACTAGTCCCTTGGTTTTCCAAAGTTTCGCTTGGACACAACTCTTTTCTGAGTGATTCCCTCTTTTTCTTCATTTCAACACATCCTAGTAGCCATTATTTCTTTTTTCTTTTTCTTTTCTTCGTTTTCTTTTCCTTTCTTCACCCTTCTTTTTTTTCTTTATCTTTTTATATGCGTTCAGCTCACTGGTTGAACCTTCTTTTTCACTTCTTCTTTCTGCTCGAATTGCAATCACCCTCAACTTAGGCTGTTGACCTGAGTTGTGACATCGTATCTTCGGAGACCAAAGGATATGATATTCACTAGGTAAGAACAAAGGCTGAATTTTAGGCTCAAACTTAGTTCAAGTGATAAGCTTTTTATTTGGTTGTTCTATTTTTGGCTTTTTAATGGCTTAACAAAAATGGCCTACTGATCATTTCCTATCCAGTTATTGTCAATATTTAAGTAAGACTACTCGAGCAAATTCTAGTTTCTGCTCCTAGTGTTAGTATTCAAGCAAAACTCACACATACACATGGCATAGGACTACATTCTCCAGTTTCTTGGTTCACCAATTTATTGATCAGGCTAGAAGTGTTCAACATGTAAGTATCTAAGATGTCATCTTAAGATCCAAACAGTTAAATCTCAGATTAAGGTATTCATTACACACAGACTAGCTGTTGCACAACTCAACACATAAACAGAAACACAAGACCATAACAGTTTTCACAGTAAACACAGAGTCAACCTCCATTCATTCTAACAGTTAGAATGGCAGGTTGTTCACTACCCCCTCGCTAAACAAAATACTTTCCCCTCAAAGTGAATAAAGAAAAATAAAACAGGGCTATGAGGAGGGGTCATACCTATGGTGATCTAGGCGGTGGTAATCAAATCAGCATCGGCTCCCTTATCAATGGATGCACTCTCAAAAAGCAGCGTAGGATCAGGCTGGCTACCGCCCACAAGGACAGGTACTCCACTACTAGAAGCTCTAGATAACACTGCATCTTGCTGTCATTTCTCAAGTGCTTATTTTTATCTATCTTCCTTTCTTGATGCCCTATGGTCTTTCTTGTGTTGCCTTATTTTCTGTCTGTATAGGTCAGGCAGTGGCTCATCATCAGATTCTCCAGCTTTTTTCTTTCCTTTTCCCGATTTGCTTTTTGGGAGTCCCCCCTAAATACCATCAAGAGACTGAGTAGTAGGTTGCTCATTGAATATCTTCATTATTGATTCTTGAATAAGTTGAGTGGGCACTTGTACCGGCTTGTCAGCTAGTTTAGCAACTTGGTCTCGCATTTCGGCCAACTTCTTCTGGAACTCTTCATTATTGCTTGATTTGGCTGCCTGCACCTATATTTTGACATGGGTCTTGAAGCCATCCATCCTGTTTTTCAAAACAACAAGTTCATTCTGCATTTCATCTTTTACACGATTCTCCACAGCTAACGCATCTGTCACGGACTTAAAGTGATGGCTAAAGATCCGTGCGGCACTTGACAACTTACTCACTATTCTTTCAAGATCTTGTAAGCTCAAGTAAGCCTTTTGAAAGGAAGATTACTAAGAGAATATGAATAAAGACTTAGAAGAACAAGAGAGCTTTTTAAGAAGAAGGCTTTTGTATTACTTGTGGAATGCTTTACAACTTGCTTGGTTGCTTGGTGCCTTGCAAATGGTTGGCACCTCTATTTATACTAGCACCCAAGGACCTAAGTGTAAATAATATTTACATGATAAGTCCCTAAAATATTTACACATTAGTCCTATTTCTAGAATTCTCTACATAATCTTAAAGCTTCCAAAGCCTTCTTGAGAATTCTAAAGGATTCTAGAGTTTTCCGCAAGCCTCTCCACAACTCTAGAATCATCCGCTCCTTTTTGGACGCGGAAATTGGCTAGCACGGTGGCGGGACGTCACATGTGCCCCCACCTGATGATGCGACGACCGCGGCGCATTTTTGCAAGAACTCCCGGACTTGATCTTTGAATTGCCACAAGTCTTCATATTTCTCCCATGTGGCTTCTTCTAGAGTTTGTCCCTTCCAATGTACTAGGAACATGGCGCTAGCTTGTTGACCTCACTTCCATTTGGCTTGGTAGTCTATGATAGCCTCAATCTCTTGGTCGTGTGAGGTGGTGACAGTAATGGGTGCCCGTCGTGGTTGGTTCCGGCTAGGTTCTTCCTTGTCCTCATGGTACAGCTTGAGGACGCTTGCATGAAACACCGGATGGATTTTGAAGTGTGGAGGTAACTCCACCTTGTATGAGATCTTGCCCACTTTGGCAACGATCTTGAACGGACCCTCATATTTTCGCACTAAGTTTTGATGAACGCCCCTTAGTGCCTTGAACTGTCTTGGATTAAACTTTACCAAGACCATGTCGCCTTCTTTATAGTCCGTGGGACGTCGTCTGAGGTCAGCGAACTTCTTCATCTTCTTGGCTGCCTTGTCTAAGTAGGACTTGGCAGCATCAAGTTGTTCCTCCCATCCCTTGGCAAGATGGTAGGCTCCCAAACTCTTCCCTTGGAAAGCAGCTGGCAATGAATACGGAGTTTGGGGTTGTTGGCCTGTCGCCAACTCAAATGGTGTGCACTCGGTGGACTCGCTCCTTTGCAAATTGTATGAGAACTGCGCCATGTCTAGGAGTCTCGCCCAATCCTTTTGGTGTGCACTAACATAGTGCCTCAGATAGCACTTTAACAGGGTGTTGACGCATTCGGTCTGGCCATTGGTTTGCGGGTGGAAACTCGTGGAGAAGTGAAGTTCCATGCCAAGTATCTCGAACAGCTCCCTCCAGAAGTTTCCTGTAAAGCGGGGGTCTAGATCACTAATGGTATGTCTTGGCAGCCCCCAATACTTCACCACATTCTTGAAGAATACTCGAGCAGCCTCCTTGGCGGTGCAACCGGCTGTGGCGGGTATGAAAGTAGCATACTTTGAGAATGACGTCCATGGTCACGCTCTCCCATGGGTGTTCCGCTACTGGTTCCGCTACTGGCAGTGGCTCCAGTAGTCCTCTCGGTTGCCTTTGTTCCACCTTGTCTTGCTGGCACACAAGACAAGTCTACACGTAGCGCTTGATGTCATCCCGCATACGTGGCCAGTAATAAATGGCCTCGATCAGCGCCCTCGTTCGTCGCTTCCCCGAATGCCCGGCCCACGCTGTGTCGTGGCTTTCTCTGATAATTCACCGCCTGATAGTCCGAACTTGGGCACATAGACCCTTCGATTGGACGTGAGCAAAACGCCACCTTCCACCCAAAAACGCCTTGTCTTGCCTTGGGTGGCCAACTCCATTAGCTTCTTGGCCTCGGGATCATGTTGCATGCCATCTCTAATTGCATCCTAAATGTCACAATAGGCCTCTGTGATGGCAGCAAGTTCGGCCTTCTGACTTAGCGCATCAGCCACAACATTGCCTCTTCCTGGCTTGTACTCTAAGTCGTAGTCAAATTCTACTAGAAAGTCCTGTCACCTAGCTTGCTTCGGAGTGATCTTCTTTTGTGATTGGAAGTAGCTAGTGGCCACGTTATCCGTCTTGACTACGAACTTAGAGCCTAGCAGATAGTGTCTCTATGTGCGCAGGCAATGTACTATGGCGGTCATTTCCTTCTCTTGGACTGTATAGTGCCGTTCGGTCTCGTTCAACTTGTGGCTTTCAAAGGCAATTGGGTGTCTTTCCTACATTAGGACTCCCCCAATGGCAAAGTTTGACGCATCCGTATGTACTTCGAAGGTCTTTGAAAAATCAGGCAGCGTCAAGACCGGTTCTTTTGTTACCGCGGTCTTGAGACCTTCGAAGGCTTGTTGGCACTCCTTGCTCCAAACCCACGGCTTATTCTTCTTCAATAACTCGGTTAGCGGAGAGGCCTTAGCGGAGTAGCCACTTATGAACTTGCGGTAATAGTTCATAAGTCCAAGAAACGACCGTAGCTCAGTCACTTTGGTGGGCGCCTCCCACTCCTAGATTGCCCGTATTTTTGCCTCGTCCATCCGTAGTTTGCCCTGACTGATAATATGGCCCAAGAAGTGCAACTCGTGTTGGGCAAACTCGCACTTTTCTCGCTTGATATATAATTGGTTCTCCCGTAAGACTTGGAAGACCCTTCTTAGATGCTCCACATGCTGCTCCAAGGTGTTACTATAGACGACTATGTCATCCAAGTATACTACTACGAATTGATCTAAATAAGGATGAAAGATTTTATTCATAAGCGTGTAAAAAGTGTTAAGCCGAAAGGCATCACTAACCACTCGTATGCTCCGTACCTGGTTACGCACGCCGTCTTTGGTTCATCCCCTTCTGCGATGCGCACTTGGTAGTAGCCTTTCCTGAGGTCCACCTTGGTGAAGTACTTGGCCTACCCAAGTCTATCAAACAAATCTGCAATAAGCGGGATAGGATATTTATTTTTAATGGTTACCTTATTTAGCGCTCGGTAGTCGATGCATAGACACAATGATCCATCTTTCTTCTTCTGGAATAGCACCAGCGCGCCATAAGGTGCCTTGGATGGACGAATGTGACCGGCCTCGAGGAGCTTTTTCAACTACTTTCTCAGCTCTTCTAGATTGGGTGGAGCCATGCGATAAGGTGCATATGCGGGTGACTTGGCTCCAACCTCCAACTCTATCTTGTGATCTACCTCGCACCTCAGAGGTAGAGTCTTTGGCAGCTCGTCCGGCATCACGTCTTTATTTTCTTCAAGGACCTTCTCTATGATCGGTGGCAAGGACTCCTTAGCACCATTGTCTTCTTTCAAACTTGCAATGGTGGCTAGGAACGTCGGCTCTCCTTTCTTCAGGCCCTTCACTATCTGCATGGCCGACAGGTAGGTGTGTCCTTCCTTCTTTGGTACCTTGACTAGAGGTACCATGCACGACCCTTCCCGATCCATGACCATGAGTCGTTGGAGGTAGGGGTCGATCATTGTGTGGCAGCGCTGGAAGAACTCTTGTCCAAGAATGATATCAAAGATATCTAAGGGAGCGATGGTAAAGTTGGTCTTACCTTGCCACTAGCCCAGCGTGATGCTTACTCCTTGAGCGACTCCACACACGAGAGTCGGTGGGGCATTAACCTTCTTGAGGCGGGTGTTGCTTGGAATGTAGTTCAGCCCCAACCTCTCTGCCGCCGTCTTGGTCATTATATTTGCTTCAGCCCCAAAGTCTACCATGGCACGAGCTGGCCGTCCATTAAGGGTGATGTCTACATACTGTGCGTTGAAGGCTCCCAGCTTCTTGGTCTGCTTGGCTATGGCTCCGCAGAGTCCAACCATGCCCAACTGCATTGTGCCCGCATCCTGCCCTTGCTCTTGCGCGTCCTTCTCCTTCCGCTCACGTAGGACGATGCCAAGGTTTTACATCTCTGGGAACCTGGCATAGCCGTGTGTTCCTCTGCATATGTAGCATCCATCTCCCTTCGTGGTCTGCGCCTTCTTCTCCGTGTAACTCTGGCGCACGAACCGTCTGCTATCCGTCTTGTGGGAGTCGTGCGGTTTAGAGGGTGCCTGCTGCTCCTTGCTTCAGCCTCGATCTCCCCCACCTTTGGCATAACTACTTCTTGTATCTTTGCCCTTAGCTCTGTTATGCCGGTCGTGCTTGAAGTCGTTTAAGGACTCGGCTTGCGTGATGGCCTCGTCTATGGTCTTAACTTGTCGCCACTCCAACTCCATCTTAGCCCAGTTCTGCAATCTGTCCATGAAGTGGAACAACATGTCATCATCCGTAAGGTTGGGAATCTAAAGCGTTAGAGTTATGAACTCTTTCACGTACACCCGAATGCTTTCTGTTTGCTTCAGTTCCCTGAACTTATGCTTGACCTCATATATAACGTTGCTAGGGAAGAAGGCTTTCTTGAACTCTTCCTGGAATTGCTCCCAAGTGTCGATAATGCATGTCCCCTTTCCTATTTCGGCCTCTTTGCGCTGCCACCATAGCAAGGCCATCTCAGAAAGATACAACACGGCAGTGTTGATCTTATTTTCGTCGCTTCTCACCCGATTACACTTGAAGTAATTCTCCAAGTGCCACAAAAAGTTTTCCACCTCTTGAGCATCACGGACGCCTTTAAATATTGGTGGCTTGGGAGCCTCGACCCTGGCCTCCCTATAATGATCTGGTGACGCCGATCCTCTAGCTTCCACACCTTCCTTAAGTGCCTTCATTTCGGCCTTTATGGTTTCAATGGTGCTTAATGCCTCCATGAGCCAGCACTTCAAGGAAGTGATGGCCTCCTTCATCTCAAACTCGGTCCGCTGACGTCCCTCCAACTCCTTACGGATGGCTTTGGTCTTCTCAAGGGTGAAGTCTTCAAAAGTCTTGAATTTGTTGTCGGCCACATTCATGAGCCGGCCTAATATCTCCACGGCCTGCCTTGCCACTTCAACCCTTAAGACCCATTCTTCTCCCGCAGTGACATCAATGGCCTCCTCACCATGTTCCTCGTCACTTGGTTCGGTGGTCGAGGGTGGATGAGATGTTAGTGCCTTGGTTGGTGTGGTTTTCGGCAGCATTTTCTCATGGCACCTTTGATGTTTCTTACCCTTGCGGCCCTTCTTTCCAACTTCCATACGGATGTTGGTAGTGCTAGCGGCGTTCACGTCTCCTTCGGTTGCCATTCTCCTAGTATCAAACCTTGCTCTGATACCAGTTTTCACGGACTTAAAGTGATGGCTAAAGATCCGTGCGGCACTTGACAACTTACTCACTATTCTTTCAAGATCTTGTAAGCACAAGTAAGCCTTTTGAAAGGAAGATTGCTAAGAGAATATGAAGAAAGACTTAGAAGAACAAGAGAGCTTTTTAAGAAGAAGGCTTTTGTATTACTTGTGGAATGCTTTACAACTTGCTTGGTTGCTTGGTGCCTTGCGAATGGTTGGCACCTCTATTTATACTAGCACCCAAGGACCTAAGTGTGAATAATATTTACATGATAAGTCCCTAAAATATTTACACATTAGTCCTATTTCTAGAATTCTCTACATAATCTTAAAGCTTCCAAAGCCTTCTTGAGAATTCTAAAGGATTCTAGAGTTTTCCGCAAGCCTCTCCACAACTCTAGAATCATCCGCTCCTCTTTGGATGCGGAAATTGGCTAGCACGGTGGCGGGACGTCACACATCACACTCTATGAGCTGGGTGCATCCAGGTGAAAATTTGGTCAACCAAAGTCTTGGTCTGTATTTGATCTACAGCCAACCTTTTAAGAAAAGCAGTGGGAAGAGTGATATACGTACCTATAGCCTAGAAGTCTGAAGTTGGTGGCGATGACGGTGGCCCCGAAGCTGGCTGTGATGAATCACCCTACTCAATTTGCCCTGCAACATGTGGGATGACAACTGGTGCGTTAGGTCCTACTGCTAATAGTCCCACCACCCCTGATTTTCTCCCAAAAAGAGGATTGTTGACATCCTAAATTTTGGAAGCTGCAGTTATCTTGGATGCCTCAACTGGTTTATACGCCAACTTATTTAGAGGAATGTTCAACTGCAAACAAAGTTTCCCTATCAGACAGGAAAATAAAAAACCTGCTCGATCATTCAGCGCTCTATCTCACATCTCCATGGCGATGATCCGACTCGTATTCACAAGGTACCCAGCCATGAGGCACGCAACCAATGATGCTAGTGATGGAGGCAGTGTATTATCATTTGTTGTGGGTCGCAACTGTGCTCCAACTATTGACCACCAGAGATTGGCTGGAAAGGAGAGGAACACCTTTGTAATCGGCACATGTGGATCAGACACCCATGCTAACGTTTTTCTTTATGTGGAAATGTAACCTGAAATCCAACGCATGATGCGTTCTCGTGAAGTAGGATCCTCCATCTCCGATTCACTCATGATAGCATGGTGTTTTCCCTCAAATAATCCTATAGAAGCTGGTGTTGTGTATTTGGGACCATGTAGCATCCTATTAATTGATTCCTCAGAGATGTTGACAATCTTACCCCGAATAGTGATTGTGTCTAAAGGAGCTAATGTGGCTGCAAGCGTCTTTTGTGCGCTCTTTATTGTTTCAATTTCCGCAGCAATGTTCATTAAGGTGGCAGTGTAGATAGCATAGAATTCTCGAGGTAGATGACTGGTGTATTCCCCAAGGGTATTAGCCATCCATTCAAACTAGTGAATCTAGAACAATCTATAAATCTCTGGATATGCCTAGATGTCTACCATCACTACCCTAGTCTCGGGCATGAGTGGTCTCTTTTTAAATCCCCTCGACTTGTTCACGATTCCATGTTCAAAGAAATCTTTCGACTTGTTCACCATCCACATGGGTCTAAAACAGTCAATTAGTTATTGTCGCACTGCTGGGTCAAATTCATAAAGGCTAACATACTGGACCATGTATCATCTGGAGTCACCTTATCATCCCTCTCTGCTGCACCTATCTTTGTCTTTGCTCAAGTGTCAGCCTCTGGTAATACTGCATGTGGAGATATGGTAGCATCTTCCTGAGAACCGCCTTCAGACTCCGCACTTCCTCCCGAACCACCATCAGACTGGATATCTGAACTAGCATTAAATTTACTTCTCGACTCCTCACCACCCAGAACTACTACCTCTCTTTTTAGACTGAGAAGGAGTGTCCTGGAGAATGGCCCTCGATGTTCAAGATCTGGTAGCTCTAGGTAGGTGATCTTCAGGTGTAACATTTATCTGTACCTACGAACTACTAGACTCTGAAGAGTTACCCCCTTCCAATTAGGAAGCAGTGGGTAATGAAGGTGGACCTGCGTTCTTTCTTCTTGGAGGCATAGTACCTAAGAAACACAACACCCACTAGTACGCAAATTAGTAAAACGACACACTATCAGGTACTCAAACTTCCCAAGTGTAATTACAATATGACGCCTTGCCTTAACAAAGCCATCATCCTATCTATCATTGGGAAGCGCCACAGAATCAAACTACAGAAAAAATATAAAAATACAAAAAGTAAAATGACTATTTTTTATATGGAAGCTCACATGGTTCATGGTGGTTACAACGATCCGTAGATGCCCTCGTGAATTGAAGACAGATTCAGTGTGCAATAGGGGTTGTACTAAGTATTGTTCACGGATAATTACACAGCCCGTGGATTTAACCATGGTCTATGATAATGCTCGTGACATCGCAGTGGTTGTATGAAATGCCCAAGTGTGGTCTACTAGTGGTTTCACGGCTTGCACTGACTTCCATGATTCATGAAGCCTATCGTGGTCTTACACTTGACCAATCATACAGTCATTTTATCCCCCGACTTCACCCTAGTAGAGGTTATGCCCATTATTACACATGATTACAACGTGACTACTAACACCATTGAATTTTAACAAGCAAAATGCCAACAAGAACAATGTTCATCCAATACACATATACACTAAGCATACCCATACAGAAATCATCAATTTTACACAATTCAAACAAACCCAAAACAATTCAATATTACCAAAACCATTCATCACATGATCATGCTAATTTCAACTAAATCAAAGCAATTCTAAATTTTTTTTTTGACAAAATCAAAATTATAACAAGTGATATAAGAACTTACTTGGAATAAGAAGAAAATTTCACTCCAAAAGAATCTAGTGAACTCAACTTGAACTCCTTGACAACCTAGGATTAGGGATTTGATTCTTTGAGGACCTAAAAACTGGTGAAAGAGAGAAATCATTTTTTTACCCTTTAGTAACCGTTATAGGATGAAGAATGGGGAGAAAATCTGACCTTTGGTGCTTGAGGGAGTAACTATACGTTTATTTCAAGTTTGATTTGAACGCGGGTTGGGTCGGGTACTAGTACTAATGGGTAGTAGATGACGGACCGTGAAGTTGTCTGTTAAGGACATCACGGTCTGTGGAAATGTCTGTGAACATGACTTAAGACTAAAGTTTTTACCTGGGGTTCACGAGAGGCTAGACGGTCCGTACAAACTTGATGGACCGTGAACCCTTTCGTAAACCCTTTTTCTTGCAATTTCCAGTAGCTTCCTTCAGTTGGTACTGATATTGACGGGCCATGAAGTTGCCTATGAAGGACACTACGGCCCATAGGGTTGCTCGTGAAGAGCAGTCTGCACCTAGTTCCTGCAATTTATCACCCAAATCCTACCTGCACACATCAGCACATAGTGACACTATAAAAATAATAAAAAAATAAGGAAAAGTAAACTACCAATTACAAATGCAATCTTGGGTTTCCTCCCAAACAGCGCACAATTTAACGCCACAGTGTGACGCATGTTACTTGATTACTCAAACTTCATCAAGTTTACATTCTTCCACAATTTTCACTTCTTCTAGAACACCCAAGTATCCCTTGATTCACTTACCATTGACCTTGGAATTCTCACCCTTGTCATTCTCAAGCTCAATAGCACATGACTGGAACATCTGAGTTACGTTAAAAGACCTAGACCATATAGATCTCAGTTTCCCAGGAAACAGACGAAGTCTAGAATTGAAAAGTAACACCAAATTACTAGGAGTGAAAGTTCTCTTCTCAATATGCTTATCATGATATAACTTCATCCTCTCTTTGTACAGTGTTGACCTCTCATATGCTCTCAAACGGAACTCATCCATCTCATTAATCTGATCCAGTCTCAGGTTTGCAGTTTCTCTCCAACTAAGGTTTACCTTCTTCATAGCCTAGAGTGTTTTATGCTCAAGCTTAACCAGAAAATGACATGCCTTTCCAAACACCAATTTATATGGAGACATACCAATAGGTGTCTTGAAAGCTATTCGATATGCCCATAGAGCATCATCTAACTTTCGTGCCCAATTTGTCCTGTTGGTATTAACTGTTTTAGCCAATATCGCCTTAATCTCTCTATTAGACACCTCTACTTGACCACTGGTCTGCGGATGATATGGAGTTGCGACCTTATGCTGTTTAACCCCATATTTGGCCAGAAGCACATTGAATACCTTGTTGCAGAAATGGGAACCGCTTTCACTGATGATAGCTCTGGGTATGAAGAACCTTTAGAAGATATTCTTTATTTGAAAACCAGCAACACTCTTGCCATCAATCTCAGGCAAAGCAACTGCCTCAACCCATTTGGACACATAGTCCACTGCCACCAACATGTACTTCTGGCAATAAGAGCTCATAGATGAGGCCATGAAATCGACGGCCCAGACATCAAACAGCTCCACCTCTAGAATAGGTGTCATGGGTAACTCATGGTGCCGAGAGATGGCTCATTTCCATTGGCATACATCACAACTCCTTACAATGTCCGTCACATCCTAATGAATTATAGGCCAGTGATACCCACACTGAAGTATCTTGTGGCCTATCCGAGCATCTCCATGATAGCCACCTACAGAGAGGAGTGGCAGGCCTCTAGAATGTGCAACAACTCAACTTCAGGAATGCATTGTCTGATGATGTTATCAGCACACACCCTGTACAGATAAGGTTCATCCTAAAAATACTTACCCACATCATGAAGGAACCTCTTCGTTTACTGAAATGTCAGCCCCTCAGGCATCAAGTCACTAACAAGAAAGTTAGCAAAATCAAAAACCAAGGAATAAAATCAAGAGTAGCAGCTAATACCGACTCATCTGGGAACAAATCATTGATTTCGAGCTTAAGTTCTTATTTGTTTTGACCCTCCAACATAGACAAGTGATCAGCTACCTGCTTCTTACAACCTCTCCTATCCATAACCTCAAAATCAAACTCCTGAAAAAGTAATACCCATCTGATCAACCTTGGCTTGGCATCTTTCTTTGCCCTGAGGTATCTTAGAGCTGCATGATCTATGTGGACTATCACTCTAGTACCTATCAAGTAAGCTCTGAATTTCTCGAAAGCATACACCACAACTAGTAGTTCCTGTTCATTGGTTGTATACATTTGTTGTGCTTCATTTAGTGACTTACTACCATAGTACATCAGATGGAACATGTTGTTGCGCTTCTACCCCACACAACTCCTAAAGAAGTACCACTAGGATCGCATATTACCTCAAATGGCTCAACTCAATCTGGGTTAACTATCACTGGTGAGAAATCAGCTTCTCGTTTAGGCATTCAAAAGCTCTGAGACATGCCTCATCAAAAGCAAATTTCACCTCCTTTTCCACATGAGGTGTGCATTTTTTTAGAAATCCTTGATGAAATGCCTATAGAATCCGGCATGTCCTAAGACACTTTGAACACCCTTCACACATATAGGCACAAGTAACTTTTCAATCACCTCAATTTTTGCATTGTCGACCTCTAACCCCTTTTCTGACACCTTGTGCCCAAGGACTCTGCCTTCCTTGACCATGAAATGACACTTCTCCCATATCAGCACTAGATTGGCCTCCTCGCATCTTTGTAGGGCCCTGCTAAGATTAAGCAAACAGTCATCAAATGTGTAACCTCCCATTGAAAAATCATCCATGAAGACCTTTAGAGTGTCTTCCACCATGTCCAAGAAAATAGACATCATACACCTTTGGAAAGTTTCTGGTGCATTACATAGTCCAAATGGCATATGTTTAAACACAAAGGTGCCATAAGGACATGTAAAGGTGGTTTTTTCCTGATTTTCAGGAGAAATTAATATTTGGTTGTAGCTAGAGTATCCATCTAAGAAGCAGTAACACCCCTTTCCAGCTAACCTGTCAAGCATCTAGTCTATGAAAGGCATCAGGAAGTGATCCTTCAAGGTCCACTTGTTCAGCTTCCTATAGTCCATGCACACTTTCCATCTAGTGAGTGGTCTCTGCAGGATCAACTCATTCTTTACGTTTGCAACCATAGTTAACACCCTTTTTTGGGCACACATTGCACTAGGCTAGCCCAGTAACAGTTTGAAACGGGATACACCACCCCAGTATCTAACCACTTGATGATCTTATTTTTGACTACCTCTTTCATAGGTGGGTTTAACTTCCTCTGATGTTCAATGCTTGGGCTACAGTCCTCTTCAAGTTTGATCTTATGGGTGAATATACCCGGAGGTATCAAGATGATGTCAACAATGGTCCACCGAATGGCTCTTTTGTCCTTATTAACACTTTGATCACAGCTTGAACCTGTGTTTCATTCAAATCTGCAGCCAGAATCACAGGAAAAGTGTTGTTAGCTCCAAACAATACATACCTCAGGTGACTGGGTAACTATTTTAGTTCTAGCAGATATGGCTCCTCAATAGATGGTTTTGCTGGAGGACTTGGCCTTTTCTTCAAATCCAGGTCCAATTTCTTTGGAGCATAAGAGTGTGCTCTCATTCCCTGCAAATCATTCACGATCTCTACATAGTCAGACCAGAAATCAGCTTTAAAATTCATCAGCATGACAGCTAAGGTTTCAACAGCCAACCTCTCATTAATGGTTGCTCCCATTTCTTCCTCATCAAAGACCTCTATCGCAGACACCACATTCTTGTCATGTGGTTGCTTCATTGACCAGCAAATATAAAACATTACCGTAAATATCCACGAGCACATCACATAGAATGCCCATAGGGCGCTTCACTGACCTATCTACAATCATCAACCTCATTGTTGTGGGTTTTGGAACTCCTAACCCCAGTTGTTTGTGGATGACCACCGACATCAAGTTTATACTGGCCCCTAAGTCACACAAGGCCTTTGCGAATTTGATTGATCCGGTGGTGTACGGTATAATAAATGCACCCAGATCCTTTTCCTTCTTTACCAGAGATCCGGTATCGCAGTGATGAACATGGTTAGCCAAATCAGTACTTACAACTCTCTTCTTCGTAACCCATTCTTTCATGAACTTGGCATATCCTAACATCTGCTCAAGGGCTTCCACCAATAATATGTTTACTAACAATTGTCTCAACATAGTGATGAACTTTGCAAATTTTCCATCTTCGACTTTCTTTTTAAGCCTTTGAAGGAAAGGAGGAGGTGGTCTTGGTATTTGCTGAAGAGGCAAAGTGCCCTCAACCTCTTTTTATTTGTCTCTTGCTGATTTTGCTATTGGTTGAGCATCCTCCAAGTCATCTACTTGTTCAACTTCATCCTCTTCTCTTCCAGCTTGCTCCAACACCTGCCATGTGTAGTACCTGCAGAAATTGGGTCATTAAAGAATTTTACCACTCCTGGTGGTAATAGCCATGCAATGCTCGTCCTTCTAAGGATTTTCAATCGTGTCACTTGGTAGTGTAAGAGATATAAACGGTCGAAGTCATATTATAGAACTCAACATGAGTTGAGGTCAGTCCCACAGATAATTTCTTTACAAAAATGATTTTACTACAGCATTTTACTCAAATGTCGTTATTATTTCCTAAAGAAACAATTACGGAAGGTAAAAGGGGTTAAGTTGTGATGTTCTAGTAACTAAGATTTGTAATCAAAATCTAGATTAACAATTAACAGAGTTTTCAGTTCTCAAGTTGTATAATGACTAAAAGAAACTAGGATTCTATTCCATATAACGTTACCTAATGTTCTTCTGCAGTTGAGTTTCAAGCAATTTATCTCTACAAAATACAGACGATTTAGACATATCTGATACTTCTCAATATAATTAGATAATGTTCACTCATGTCCTCTTGATCCCACAGTACTTCTAGTTTTACGCTCGTTTACAATGGTGTTAAAGTTCTTTTTTGTCGAACTAGATCTTTGATCCATTTCTTCCTGTTAATTTAGCTTTTTCCTAACAATATTTTTATCTCAAAAAAATAATAGATACAGGCTCACTCTAATGCGTGCACTCATCAAAATACATGAATAATGAAAGCTATATTTTAATTTTCAAACATAAATAGCCTATCACTCGTTTAAAGGAATTACACTTCGATTTACGTCATAGATCCCACAATCCCAGTTGTGGTATTTAGCCACTCATGATTTCACGTAAACATTCAGAAATATAACATGATAGCATGTTGAGAAAGTACTTACAAAGATAATCAAATCAACAAGCTAGTTTTATAATTCAAGAACCAGAAATCCAAACTTCCAACTTGAATCAATATTAAAGTCGAAGAGCAAAACCAAGATTAATGGAAAATTATTCATTGTTCAAGGTAAGACGAGATAAAAAGTACAAAAATTCCCAAATTAATTCAAATAAATTGTTTAAAAAGAGTCCTACTCGAAGTAGGACTGAACTTTTGGGCAATTCCACGGATGCTCTGATGCTTCGTCAATGGCTTCACGATCCGTAAAACCCTCCGTGATCAGTACTTCAAACTCTAAAAATTGAGTTCTTCAAGGCTTGCACTCTATAACTTGTCACGAATGTCACCATGGGTTGTCGCACTGACCATGATCCGTATAGGTGCCCCTGGTTTTTACTTTGTGAATTTACTCTTCAATTTCTCAAGGTCTGTTCACTAGTTAAACTTTACGAATTGCATCACGACTCATCATAGGTATTACGGTCTATCGTGTCTCTCATGGTCTTTACTTAGCATTTCCACAGGTTACCTTCTCAAAGCCTGCTCACAAGAAATTACATCACGGACAACACCACGGACTATTGAAAAGACCACGGTCCATATGGGTGTCCGTGGTCTTTACTTAGTACTCCACAAGTTTGGGTATTCAATGCTAGCCTACTGGAAATTGTACCACGGATGCTATCACAATTTGTCTTGAGCTGCACGGCCCATAAAGGCGTCCGTGATCTTCACTTGATTTGTCAGCACTTCAGATTTCAGTTTGCATTTTCATCTTTTCTATCTTCTTTCCCTTCAACTTGTTTCACCTGTATAAACACTAAAAAACATATTATATCCACATAAATACACATGATTCTAGTATCAATTCTTAGTTTTCAAGCATCAAATGTGCCAAGATTTTTCGGCACATCAAAGAACCAAGTTGGCAACAGAAATTAGAAGTTGGCGAATCGCCAATCGACTGCATGACAACAAGTTGGTTCGTCCAAGTTACAGGACCTGGGAGGATGATGACTAATGCAAAGTGGCGATGGAAGGGAACAAAAGATGGAACACCAAACCACTCAGCGAAGCGCGACTTATTCCGACAAATGGTCTTTCAGGCCAAAAAGTGGGCAACTATAAATTGGAATTCAGAAAGAAAATTGAAGAGTTCTGATCCCGAAGTTTGAGAGTTAGAGTTTTCTTTGAGTATTTTCCGTTCTTTTTGTAGATTTTGAGGATTTCTAAGATTAATTTTGAGGATTTGTAAGTGGGTTTTCGAACTTATTCATTTGGGAGAATTGTAAAGGCTTGGAGACTATTACCTTGCTGATGGCTAATCGAGTT
This sequence comes from Solanum bulbocastanum, assembly GCA_037074985.1. NCBI lineage: Eukaryota > Viridiplantae > Streptophyta > Magnoliopsida > Solanales > Solanaceae > Solanum > Solanum bulbocastanum. The sequence continues at coordinate 33,631,496 of CM073597.1, read as the reverse complement.
GGTAATTATTTTTATCTCTTTATGATGTTTAGCTAAAACCTCAATTCTTAGGGTGTGATCATCTGATTATGGGCTGAATTAGCTTATAGGTATTGTTATTTAATGATTTAAGTGCCTAATTGAAGTGAGTTTAATTGATAGTTGTCTTTTAATTTAAGAATTGTAGTAGCAAATGCAATTCGAACTTAGAATTTTTGGCTTGTTTGAGAAAGAGGTTTTAGAATTAAAGATTTGAACTATTGATAGTAGTTATTGGGTTGATATGGCTTTATCTCAAAAGAGTAAGCCATAAACTCAATTCTACTTATCTAACTCGAGAGAGTAGATGAATTAAGGTTTTGGGTTGTTCTTATTTCTAATCTTGTTGATGTTCGAAAAAAATCACTTTACTGGTGGTAGTTGTTCGAGAGAAAACTATTACATCTATTGTCCAGCCTACCCACTGACATTTAGCAAGTGGTTAGTTATTTCAATTACCCATTTAGTGAAATCAACCGATAATTGATCACACCCCGAGAATTCCCCTGTGTATTGTTAATTCCTCTATTTTTTTTATTGTGTTTTAGCTGATAGTTAGCAATCCAAACCCCCATTTGACATTTTATGTCACACCCTTAGACTTGTTTACATGTTTCCTATAATTTATATTCCTATAACTAAATAGACCACTTTTATAATTTCATAACTGAATTTGAACACTACCGCTCCATGTGGGTTCGACCCCAACTCTTCATATGTTTTTTTTTTTTTTTATAGTTGAATCAACTCACTATGTTGGTTTTGTTTTTTTTTTGGACAGACAAAGAAATGAGTGTGAATGGAAGCAATGGTATTAGAAATTGGGAACTTGAATGACATTTACGACCTTATCCAAATGGGTGGTGTCAAAGCCATACATCTACCTCCGACTGAAGGGAACATTGTTTTTCATGTCACTAGCACAATGCTTCAACTATTACAAATGAAAGGATTGTTTGGAGAATTGACTCATGAGTATCCCCCTGAGCACATCCAAAATTTTATTGGCGTTTGTTCACCGTTCTCGTCCAAGAATATATCTCAAGAATCGGTTCATCTTTGATTATTTCCATTTTGTTTATGGGAGAGGCCACTAAATGGCTAGCTGATCTTCCAAGGAATTCCATTACTACTTTGTATGAGCTTACCTTAGCTTTCTATGTGAGGTACTTTCCCCTGTCAAAGATGATGACATTAAGGGATAGTATTTAAGGTTTCAAACGCTTAGAAGGCGAACCAATCCAAGAAAAGTGGCTAAGGTTTCAAAAGCCATTTCTTCAATGCCCAACTCATGGGTTTCGAAACAGTGTCTTGTTGCATTACTTTTATGGGAAACTTGACTCGGTGAAGAAAGGGATTGCTGATCAACTTGTTTCTGGTCGTATAATAAAACAACCTTGGGAGGTCGCGTCTCAAATCCTTGATGGCATGACAAAGATCAATAGAGCATGGTACACTCCTGAGGACCAAGTGTCTCCTCTCAACTTTAGAATGACAAAAGAGCATATCGAGAAGGATCAAAAGAGATACCAAAACATGGCAAAAATGATGATCGAGCTGGACTTATAGTCAAAAAATGTGATGGGTAGTGGGTTGAAGAGTGTGAATGATATGGGTGTTGGGGGATCAAACCATAATGAGGCACATTTTGAGGCATTGTACAATGAGGAAGTGAACTTCCTTACAAATCAAAGAGGACGTTTTCTTTCTAACTATCCAAGGTCAGGTGGAAATCTGGGTTGGAATAGAGATGATAGATTGAGAGATCGTGATAGAGAATGGTGTGATCATAACGCCACTTGGAAAGAAAGAGAAGGTGATAAGGACAAGTACATCCCACCTCATTAGCTTCAAAAGCCTAAGGAACAAAGGGCTGACTCGGATGTCAGAAAACGTTTTGAAGGAAATGAAAGAGGAGTCTTTACACTTAATAAGACGGTCACCTCACATTCAGTGTCAATCAAGCAATTGGAAATGCAAATGGGTCAAATTTCATCTCAGTTGAACCCAAGGCCAAAAGGGATCCCACCAAGTGATACCTTGGCCAACCTGAAGAATGATCCTTAAAAGTGTATCCATGTTATGCCATGATATTAAATGAGGCGCTTCTTGGGAGGCAACCCAAAGTGTATTTCTTTTATTTCTGCTATTTGAATAATGGGTGTTGAATGTACAGGTTGAAAAGTCAGAATATTGGGAAAATGGCAATTGGGTCGAGCTCGTCGACGAGTTCAGCGGTTCGCCTAATGTCCCATCAGTCACCCTTTAATTCACTAAAAATTGGGTTTGTATTTTGTAATTTTTGTAAATATGATTGTGCTCACCGGAAGCCCGTTCTGATCTCCCTTCTATGCCTATTTTTCCCATAACTAATCTGTAACTTTCAGCGAGCTACTTCTTGTTTGTCGATTGGTGCCGCCCATCTGCCAAATGGCCCAGGACATTGCTGAACAGTGTTGATTTTTGAACATTTTGATATTGTAACTTTCGGCAAGCCCGACCTGACTCGGTTTGGAGAGTCGCCAATCAGTTCGGCGAGTCTTCCTGCAACTTTTGTTCTGAAATTTTTCCTAACTTTTTCTAACATTTTCCACATTGATTTGTAGATATGGCTAGACCCAAAGTCTCCAGTAAAGACATGCCACCTCGAAAGCGGTTACACGTAGTTAAGATAAATAAGGAGGCAACTGCTTCCAAATCAATGGCAATGAAACTAGCTCCAAGAGGATATTAGGGCAAGGACAAGGCTCCCGCAATTGTGATATCAGAGAAAGCTAGCTCAAATAGTGAGGGGGTCTACGAGACAGACCTCACCACCTCCGGCTATGAGGGAGCCTCATAGAACTCACAAAGTGATTCTAAGGCTTCCATCTATGAGCCAGACGATGACCAGTTACTTGGGGCTAGGAGACCGAAGCAACGCTCCAAGTCGATGAATGATCCGTCAAGGATCTCAGTGCCTCCGACGCCTACCCCCTCAGCTTCAACTCCAGTGCCCCTCCAACATAGACAGTGGTGCAAGCACCACCTATTTAGGTTTCTTCTCCCACTCACTCAATCGATTAAAGACTGGGGATTGAGGACCATATTAGAAGAAGAGAGATTATCTACCGACGATGTGGAGGACATGCATCCAGAGGTGTAGAACACTATCAAGTTCCACAAGTTCGAGATCTTCACCAAACTTCAGGGCCCCTACATTCCTAATTATGTCTAGGAGTTCTATTTAGCCTATGGTGACTTGGTGCCGAAAGGGAAGAAGAAGGCATTTGCATTTAAACCGGTTGATTTTGTAATGGTTCATAGCAAAAAAATTAAATGCCAATGTTCAAACATAAATGAGGTACTGGGGTGTACTTATAACTTCATGCACTAGTATATTGATCTAGTCTAGTAAATAACTGGAGAATGTCAAGGGGTGTCTGGCACCCCTTATCTCTAATACCACCCTGAGGTGGATTGAGACTGGTGCGCCTATAGTGAAGAAGGATCTTAATGTGGCAACATGATACTGATTCGGATTTATCAGTAGCACGATCATGCCATAACAAAATGAGTCCATCCTCCACTAACCGAAGGCTACCTGCCTAGGGTTTATCATCGATCAACAGAAGCTTAACTTGGGATTATGGATTGAGAATGAAATGGTCATGAGAGCCAACCAGTGTCATATTTCACTTTTGTTTTCGATGTTGATCATTGAGTTATGTAGAAGGGCCCATGTTCTGAGAGACGAGCAGAGGGATATCGAGATGGCACCCACCTCTTCTACTAACATTCAGTGTATAGAGGCTGAGTACATAAGGGATAAGACCTATAGGAGGATGGAAGCACCAATGGATATGTCCCCGAAGGTCGATATTGACATATTACCTACACAAGCATTTATGCCTACTCAGGACAGTGGAACTTCAAGTACTTCTAGCTCCACTCCTTCTGAGACTCCGAGCTATTCTACATCCCCCCCCCCCCCATAAATCTTTTGCTGTTGCTTCGGCCTCCCAACCCCTTATCACTGAGGCGATTCTTTACAAGTTGGGTCACTTGGCCCAATCTACTGATGTAAGTGCCTCTGGGGTAGAGGCCATTATTCCTGGGATGATAGAATGGGTGATTGTTGTTACCATAGCCCCTATTAGGGCTGAGATGAGGGAATATGGTCCAGATTGAGGGCCATATGTTGGCGTTAGATTCCCTTACTATGAGGATTGAGGAGTTTGAGAGAGACCAAAGTGTCACAGATACTATCACAACCTTGAAGGCTGATCTTGTTGGGCTCTGTAGAAAAATGGAAAAGCTAAAGTCCACTGATTTTTCCATGTTATTTGGCACGGTGGACATCTCAGATATCTCAAGTGCAGATATTCCATCTTGTTCTGGTGTTCCTCCAGCTACTACGATCAGAGATGAGATTAGAGATGATGACGATGATGTTGATTCTGAGGATTAGACGGATGATGAGCAGCTTGGTAAGTGGTAGGAGACAGTGTATGAAGATTTGGCTGACTTGGAGGGTGCTATGTTCGAGACTGCGAGATAGTCATCACTCAGGGATACTTTCATGGTTGGCTCCTGTGGGGCGAAAGACGTTGAGATATAGGGAACTGATGCCCTGACAGATGGAGTGACTGATATGTAGACTTCATCCCAGACCTAGCCTAGTAGGATGATTATTTTTACCTCCCTCTCTGTTACTTTATTCACCATGTTTTATTTCATTTGCATTTGAGGACAACTGTATATTTTGTTGGTGGGGTGACGTATTTTCATACCAACCTCTTGTGGGTTGTTTTTGTTTTGTAAAATTAGTTTATTGGTAGTTGTACTTTTGTGAATATTGGTGATTTTTGGTTTATATATCTATCTTGGTTGTTGAATTGTGGATGTTGATAAATTGTGGCCCATTGTTTTGATATGAAAGCGGTTTCAAACCAAATTTAATTTTTTTGCCACCTCTTGTGTGTGATTGTGGTTGTTATTGTACCAATTTGAATGTTTGTTATGGACAATACCAATGACTTGAATAGTGCTCTTAATTGAAGTCGTTAGTATTTTCAATTACCCTATAGTTAAATTAAACTATAATCAATCACATCCCGATAATTCCCCTCTATATTGTTAATTAATCTTTTTTTATTATGTTGTAGCTGATAGTTAACAATCGAGAACCCCCATCTGACATTGCTTAGACTTGTTTACATGTTTTCGATAATTTATATTCCTATAACTGAATAGACCACTTTTATAACTTCATAACTGAATTTGAACATGTACCGCTCCCTGTGGGTTCGACCCCAACTCTTTGTTGGGTTTTGTACTAGTAAACAATTATCTACACCTCGAATTAGATGGGGCGTATTTAAGACATTAATCAAGTGGCCAATCAGAACAATCAGCAGGCGACAATTCCTACAAACAATAATTTTGTATTAGCAGTAGCTAGGGTTCGACACTTTGTTAGGATGAATCCGCCTAAGTTTCTAGGGTCGAAGGTTGATGAGGATTCACAGTACTTCATTGATGAGGTTAATAAGATTCTTGGAGTAATGCAAGTGACTGGTTATGAAAGTTTTGAGACAGCATCCTATCAACTCAATCATGTAGCTTATATTTGGTTCACACAGTGTAAAAAAAACAAGGGTGAGAATGCAACTCCTATGACATGAGATTGTTTTACTGGAGCTTTTCGTGACAGGTTCTTCGTGAGAGAGTTGAGTAAGGCTAAGGCCTAGAGTTTATGAACTTCAAGCAGGGCTTAATGCTAGTCCAAGAATACAAATTAAAGTTCACTCAGCTTTCCAAACATGCTCCACACATGGTTGTCGATTCAAGGGTATAAATGAGTAAGTTCTTGTTTGAGGTGTCCGATCTGGTGAAGACCGTCTAGGAATGCTATGCTGCTAGGGGATATGGATGTCTCCAAAATAATGACTCATGCTTAACAGGTTGAGGGAAAAAAGCTTAGCGAAATGGATAAGGACAAATAAAGTCCATAACAAGAATTATGAATACTCAAAGGAAAAGTCGTGCGGTGGATATCACTCAAAGTTTCAACAAAGGTTTATAGCCCCATCACCTTCATCAACTAGTACTCCATCCTCAAGGTTTCAATAGGATTAGAAAGTTAGGGCATCAGGCTCAAAGTCACAGGGAAGTGTTTTAGGTAGCTGTACTTTTACAACTTGCCCAAAGTGTAATAAGAACTATCTGGGTGAGTGTTTTGTTGGCAGATAGGGATACTTTGGATGTAGCCACTCTAGTCACAGGTTGAAGGTTTGACCTTTTGCCAAGTAAGGACAAGGAGGTAACATAGCTTAGTTTACTACTTCAGCAGCGCCAGCAGGTCGCCCCATTCAGAAGGGTGCATTGTTTGGTACAAGTAGCAATCAGCGCTAGAACAAGTTCTATGCACTCCAAGCTCTCCAGGACCAAGAAGATTCTCTTGATGTTGTCACTGGTACATTACGAGTTTTGCATTTAGATATTTATGTATTATTAGATCTAAGGGTACATTGTCTTTTAGTGACCCAATTATAGCTAAATGGGTATACAGAAATTGCCCTATTACAGTCTCTCATAGAGTCACCTCAGTAGATCTTGTGAGTTTGAAATGGTAGATTTTGATATCATTCTAGGCATGTATTAGTTACATTCTTGTTATTCCTCAATCAATTGTAGAACTAGGATCGTTCGATTTCAGTTTCAAAACAATCCAGCCTAAGAGTGGAAGGGTAGTAGATCAGTGCCTGTAGATCGATTAATCTCCTACATTAAGGCCAGGAAGATAATCTCAAAAGAGTATATCTATCATTCAAAATCTGAAACCCCAACTCTTCAATCAATCCCACTAGTAAATAAGTTTCCAAAAGTGTTCCTAGAAGATCTTCCAGAAGTTCCTCTCGAAAGGGTAATCGACTTCAGTATATATCTCCTTCCAAATACCCAACGATTTTGATTCTTCCTTATATAATGGCTCCAGCCGAGCATAAGGAATTGAAAGAGTAGTTGAATGACCATCTAGATAACGGCTTCATCAGACCCAATATCTCTCTATAGGGTGCTCTAGTGTTATTCATGAAAAAGAAAGATGGTTCTCTAAGAATGTGCATTGACTATCGGCAGTTGAACAAAGTCACAATCAAGAAAAAATATCTTATCCCTAGGATTGATGATTTGTTCAGCCAACTTTAGGGTGCTAGTTGTTTTTCTAAGATAGACCTCAGATACGGCTATCATCATCTTAGAGTCAGAAATAGTGACATCCCAAAGACAAACCTTCAAGACTCGGTATGGTCACTATGAATTCGTAGTTATATCTTTTGGACTAACAAATGCTCCTGCAGCTTTCATGGACTTAATGAACAGGCCGTTCAAATAGTATTTGGATTTGTTCGTCATCGTCTTTATTGATGATACCCATATTTATTCTCGGAGTGAGGAGGAGCATGCGGCTTCACAAAGAGTTGTTCTATAAACTCTCAAAGATCGCTAGCTATTTGCTAAGTTCAGCAAATGTGAATTCTTTTTATAGCCTGTCTTTTTCCATGGTCATGTGTTATCAAGTGAAGGGATCTTAGTGGATTCTCACAAAATTGAGGTGGTACAACATTGGCCTAGACCCACATCTCCAATATATATCAGAAGTTTCTTCGATTTGGCTGGTTGTTATCGGAGATTTGTTGAAGGATTTTCATCCATAGCTTCCCCATTGACTATGTTGACTCACAAGAAGGTCAAATTTTAGTGGTTAGATAAGTGTGAGAAAAGCTTCTCTGAACTGAAGACTAGGTTGAATACAGCTCATGTCTTTCTACCAGATGGTTCATACGGTTATGTGATTTTATTGTGATACATCTAGGGTGGTTGTGTGTTGATGTAGTGATGTAAGGTCATAACTTATGCATCTAGACAGCTTAAGGTCAACAAGAAGAATTACCCGAATCATGACCTCGAGCTTCCAGTCGTAGTATTTGCCCTAAATATTTGGAGACACTACTTGTATGGTGTTCATGTTGATGTGTACACAGTGTTGATGTGTACACAGTGTTGATGTGTACACAGACCATAAGAGCCTCCAATATATGTTCATCTAGAAGGAGTTGAATCTTCGTTAGAGAAGCTGGCCTGAATTCCTCAAAGACTATGACATAAATGTGCTCTATCATCAGGAATGCATAGAACAAGGTTCTACTACTCATAAAATGATCAATTGTGCACTCACAATTTCAAATTCTGACTCACTGTCATCAAGTGTACTCAAGCTCAAAATGCTAGCTTCAAATGCAAGTCAAAATAGGTATTCAAATGCCCTCTCAGCAAAAATGATTCCATATTCACACAAAATTTCTCAACAAGTTAGATTCCAGAATCATCTACAACTCCCACACTCAAGAATAAAAACACATGCATGACTTCACCCATAGGCTTGCCCTTATTTTCCAATCCACATTCATTTCAGCTCACTAGATATCACTAAGGTCTTTTTAGGGCTTGTAACGGGGCTAAGTGTCAAGGTATGGTCATTTAGGCTTTAGTGGCTTCTACCTTCATGAAGTGTTGCCTGAGAATCATTTCTCCTTCTCTTTCTCATTCAAACATAATCAAAATCCTCCCCATTATTCAACTAGAAATGAATCACCGGATACCCCCATTTCTTTTGTTATTTTCACACTTTCTTTCACAACTCTTTCTCTTTTTCAGTCTTTTTCTTTTCTTTCTTCTTTTTCTCTCTTTCTATTTTTTCTATATCGAGGTGTTCCATCTTTTTCAAAACAATCTATCAAGAGGGGGGGGGGGGGGGGGATTTTTCACACTTCTGGACTTTCCTTCTTTTTCACCACACCCCCAACTTAGGCTTTTGGCCTATGTTGGCTATTCAAACAAACCAAAACTTCATAAAGGTTATAGGTGATGGGATAAATAGGTCAAAGTTGTTCAAGCTTCTTCCAAGAAAAGGATAAGCTTAAAGGTGCCAAGCAAGGTTCACACATCTCATTAGGTTGGCCAAAAAGAGGTATAATGTCAAGTTGGTTCACTCTTCAATATTCTTGCTTAGGATCACTTCAATTGCTTGCATCACTAAATCAACCGGACCAACGGGGAAAATTCTAGGTGTCATCACACATAATGTTCATAACAACCTCACCACACAACACATTGATACCACTATCAAACAAGACTCCACACTTTCTAACTAGCGTACAATGTTCATCACATGAGACTTCATCGACAATCAGCAAGTCACAACAAAATGCTCAAAGTTCACATATTGCCCATGTAACGTCATTTGCCTCATCTTAGCCGCACTTTCATTTTGTTCAATTAAGAGAACTATTCAACTCATCGGTATTGAAACAACCGATTATCGAAAATGCAATGCATGAACAATCAAACACATCTAAAGGTGATACTCTTAACAAGTCCCTACCCCACCAAAAGCAACCAATGTTGTTGTTAATGTTAAAACTAAAGAGTACGAAATAAAACAGAAAAAGATATATCACTACATGACAAGAATAGGGTTAGGATGACTCTTCACTATTGGCCAGTCAGTAAAGGAAAGGGAGGATCGCCGAACACTTCGGTGAACCGCCTAATTGCACACAATCCACCTAAATATCAAGGATACAGCCTCTCCAGTTAATACCCAAAAGGCAATCCAGATCAGGTTCATCAAACAGCATCGGCGACTCTTCGAGTAGGTTTTATCTGCCACCAAATATTCCAGAAGCTCAGCTCCTTTTTTATTCCAGGAAAGCGAGAGAAGTCGTGATTACCAAATTCACTCGGTGACTCGCTGAGTTGGTCCTGGCGTTTTTGAATCACCCATATCTACACATTTAGCACATGTTATTTAAAACAACTAACACTTAGGTTGCCTCCAAGAAAAGCCTTAATTAACATCGTGGCACGACATGGAAATGCTTTCAAAAATCTTCCAAATACACCACTTCAAGCACCTAAATCTCATGACACTCTCCACAATATAACTTCAGACGCTGGACATTCACCTTGAAAGCAAGGCGTTCTTTTCCTTCAACTTCAACTGCTCCATTTTCATAGACTTGGGTGACCTTGAATGGACCTGACCACTTAGACTTTAATTTACCAGGAAAGAGTCTCAAACGAGAGTTGAAGATTAGCACCAAATAGCCAATATGAAATTTCCACTAAAGGATTCTGGCGTCGTGCCACCTATTCATATTCTTTTTATACAATGTTGGACTCTAATATGCTCTTAATCGGAATCCTTCCAACTGGTGGAGTTGGGTTACTCTCCCTTGCACAGCCTTCTCCGAATTTGGACTTAGCGTCTTCAATGCCCATAAAGCTTTATGCTCAAGCTCAATTGAGAGATGACAAGATTTTCCAAACATTAACTGGTATGGTGGCATCCCAATTGGTATTTTGAATGCTGTTTGATATGCCCATAGAGCATCATCCAACTTGCGGGACCAATCTATTCGGTTTGCATTCACCGTTTTTGCAAAAATGCTTTTGATTTCGCGGTTTGAAACTTCCACTTGGCCGCTTGTTTGTCAGTGGTATGGAGTTGCAACTCTATGTTTCAGCCCATATTTACTTAACAAGGAGGCAAACATCCAATTGCAGAAGTGCGATCCCCCCTCACTAATGATAGCTCGTGGGGTGCAAAATCATGCAAAAATATATCGTTTCAAAAATTGCACCACACTCCTACCCTCATTGTTGGGCATAGCTACAGCCTCGACCCATTTAGACATGTATTCAACTACCACCAAAATGTATTTGTGGCAAAAAGAACTCACAAACGGTCCCATGAAATATATACCCAAACATCAAACAACTCTACTTATAATATGGGATTGAGAGGTAATTCATGCTTTCTTGATATCTCACCTTGTTTTTGGCACAAGATGCCTTATTTCACAAAGTCATATGTGTCTTGGTATAAAGAGGGCCAGTAGTAACCACTTTGAAGAACTTTTGTTGATGTCTGCACCCCACTATGATGTCTACCGACCGATGACGCATGGAATGCATGAAGAATGGTTATTTCTTCTTTTAGTACACAACAACGGATGATATGGTCAGCACATTCTTGAAATAGATATGGTTCCTCCAAAAAATATTTCTTCACTTCAAAGAAGAACACACTGATAGGAGTTCAGATCCACCGGCATAATTTTGCATACCACATAGTTAGCAAGATCAGCATACCAAGGAATGCTACTTATGGTCAGCTTCATCACAGTTTCATTTGTGAATTCAGCCACAATATCCCTTTCCTTGGGGTCGGTCACATTAATAACTAACCGCAATAAATGGTCAGCCACCTGATTTTCACATCCCTTTCAATCTTTTACTTTAAAATCAAATTCTTGCAACAACAAAACCTACCTAATCAACCTCGATTTAGCATCTTTATTTGCCATTAAATATCATAGAGCTGCATGATTAGTATCGACTATCACCTTTGTGCCCAATAAGTATGCCCTGAACTTCTCAAATGCACAAACTACAGCCAACAGCTCTTGTTCAGTAACAGTGTAATTACGTTGTGCTCCATTTAGCGTTTTGCTGGCGTAGTAGATTGGATGAAAGAACTTGTTGTGATTTTCCCATAAAACTTCTTCTAGAGTGGTACCACTTGCATCACACATCACCTCAAATGGTTTGGACCAATCCAAGCTAATGATCACTGGGGTAGAAATTAGCTTCTCCTACAAATAATCGAGGTCTTTAAGCAAGAATCATCAAAAAGAAACTTCGCCTCTTTGTCCAAAATCTTACACAATGGATGTGCAATCTTTGAAAAGTCTTTGATAAATCTCTTATAGAACCCTGTATGCCCCAAAAAACTCCGAACACCTTTAACGGATATAGGCAGTGGAAACTTCTCAGTCACTTCAATTTTTGCTTTGTCAACCTCTAGTCCCTTCTGTGACACTTTGTGAGCTATGACTATGCCTTCCTTGACAATGAAATGACATTTTTACCAATTAAGGACAAAGTTAGTCTCCACACACCTTTGGAGGACCTGCCCAAGATGAGCCAAACATTTCTCAAAAGTGTCACCCACAACTGAAAAATCATCCATGAATACTTCTATGGAGTCTTCCACAATATCGGCAAAAATAGAAAGAATGCACCGTTGAAATGTCGCCGGAGCATTGCATAACCCAAATGGCATCCTCTTGAAGGCAAAAGTCCCATAGGTACATGTGAATGAAGTTTTCTCTTGGTCTTCCAGTGCAATAGAGATCTGGTTGTACCCCGAGTAGCCATCCAAGAAATAGTACCATCCATGCCCCGCAAGTCTATCGATAATTTGATCCATGAAAGGCATTGGAAAGTGAAATTTCTCGGTCCAAGATTTTAATTTTTGGTAGTCCATGCATACTCTCCAACCAGTGACTGGCCTTATGGGCACAAGTTTTCCTTTCTCATTTGGGACCATCGTGATGCCTCCCTTCTTGGGTACACATTTTACCGGGCTTACCCATTTACTATCCGCGATAGGGTACATCAAGCCTATGTCTAGCCATTTAATGATCACTTTCTTCACCACTATTTGCATAGGTAGGTTTAATCAAGTTTCATGGGATTCCCTTGTCTATCATCTCATATAGAGGTCCTTAATTTACATCTCATTTCTGGAAATCGTTTCAGAAAGGTCTTGGTACTCAAGTGAATCTCAGTACATCATTTCATTCGTAGACAGATAGTCAGGTAGAGTGTACCATTCAGACCTTAGAGGACATGTTGAGAGGTTGTATGATTGATTTTGAAGGGTAATTGGGATGATCACCTACCTCTCATAGAGTTCACCTATATTAATAGCTACCATTCTAGTATTTTGATGGCACTATATGGGTGTAGGTGTACATCTCCAGTTAGTTAATTCAAAGTAGATGAAGCAGCCTTGATTGGGCCAGATTTGATTCATGCAGCTATGGAAAATGTTCAGCTCATTAGAGATAGACTAAACACAACTCAGAGTCGTCAAGAGTCCTATGCAGATATGAGGAGAAGGGATTTAGATTTTTAAATCGATAATTGGGTTTTCCTAAAAGTGCCACCTATCAAAGGGGTGAAGAGATTTGGGAAGAAAGCAAAGCTCAGTCCCAAATATGTAGGTCCTTCAAAAATCCTGAAAAAGGTTGGTAATGTGAAATATAAGGTAGAGTTGCCCATAAAACTAGTAGAGATTCATCCAGTCTTTCACATTTCCTTGTTGAATAAATGTGTGGGTAATCCGGTATCGATAGTATCATTAGAGAGTGTTGCTGTGAAGGATAGTCTCACTTATTAAGAGGTTCCAGTTGAGATTCTTACTTGTCAGGTGTGTAGGTTGAGAAATATGGAAGTCGCTTCAGTGAAGGTTTTGTGGAGGTGTCAGTCCGTAGAGGGAGTTACTTAGGAAGCGGAAGAAGCCATGATGACCTAGTATATTCACCTCTTTCCTTCCGATTCTATTTCAGCTTGAGGTACTAGCTCCTTTCCAGTCTCTCAGTTTAATCTTGAGTAATTCAATCTCAGTATCTTGGTCCCTCACTTATTCTTGCATTTCAACATATTTGCATGCTCTTGGAACTTAGTTTAGTTAGATATCAGTTTCTAATACTTAGTGGTAGGGATTGCAGCTCCTTCCGTCCATACTCTGCTTGTTTAGACTTTATTCAAGGACAAATATTCCCAAGAGGAAGATATTATATAGCTATCCAGGACCTGGTGCTAGAACCACGGATGCCACCAATGGTTCGTGGTCTGACACACGAATAATAGGTAGGGTCTGTTGTTGGGGTCCAAGATTTAGGAATCTTTGATCGCTTGCACGATCGACCAGAACAGTTCGTGGTTAGAACTATGGACCGTAGGTCTGCTCATAGGCTAGGGTTAGCAGCCAATTAGAGGAAAATGTTTGTTGGGTCAACTTCAAACGGTCTATCTTTTAGAAAAAAAATGAATTAGGTGTCCCATGACCTATCAAATTAAAGATACATGGATCCTCTTTCCAATGCCACCGTGTTTTGTAAAATACAAACTCAAAGTGAAAAGTTATGCTTGTTTTAGTGAATCCCTGTCAGGCAGACCATTAACCACGATACCAGTCGACGGCCAATAGTCCAAACGACGGTCCGTCAGTCCCACCGTGGATGGCCTTGTTCAACTTTTAAGTCAGGGTCATTTTGGTCTTTTCCCTATATGTTGGGGGCACTTAAACTATGTCATTTGATGCCTAAACTACTTCGGTTTACTTAAGCTAAGCCTAGTAACCTAGTCAGATATACCTAGAACCCTCATTCTCCATTAATAATCCAAATTAGAAAAAAAAAAAAGAGAAAGAGGCGCCAGTTTCTTTCAAGAATAAGCAGCAGTGTTCTTAAAGTTTTAACCCCAAAATCAAAAGGATTTCTTGTAGATTTCATCACCAGGTATGTGGGATTTCACTAGTGAGTTCCTTTCATGCACTAGGTCCCTAAAATTCAGTCAGCTCCTTTATTCTGCATAGCTTGTTTAGACCTAGGGTTTGTAAAATCTTGGGAATTTATTGTAATTTGAGTTGCTATAGAATCCATAGTCTAAATAACATGTTTTCTTGGAAACATTGGATAAATCCTTGTATAACACTCAGAACCCTAGTTTGTGTAAATTCGCTTAGTTCATGAATTATACTTGCTAGGTCAATTAAACAGAAAATCATGCTCCATATTTCAAATGTCACATCCCCAATTATCATGTCAGTATTTTGAGTTATTCTGCAGTTAGTGCATTTTAGCTTCATATGTATTTAGACTTAGCACCCAGTTGGACTAGGGTTCAACATACTCTCATAGTCCCAGAACTGCGTGTCCTCATAGGATTATAAGTCCCTTTGTTGGACATTAGTTTTAGTGATCACACCACAGTCATGCCTTTATACCCCTGGCAAGGTATATAGGGTCTTCTAGATAGGGAGTATACATCGGACTTCTCGTTTAGCTCACGTGGTTTATGTTGGTTAATAGTAGCTCCCACAGTCAAACTCATAGTGCATTGACTAGGTTTCAGTAGTTACTTCAGTATACAGTTCAATATGTAATCTTCATGATAAGTACTTGGTCATTGCATTTTGTTTAACTCTCAGTTATACTTCAGTACATATTTATATCCTTGTCAAAATTATGTCACAGCTCAGTTATACATTGTTTAACTTATATACTTTGTTCGGAGTAGCATATCTAAATCATGCATGTTCAGTACATTCCAAATACTGATGCATAATCTGTGCTACATCCTTTCATAATGTAGGTTGAGGCACTAAGCATCCAAATCACGCTTAGATCTATTCTTGGTTCAGCTTCAAAAGCTTCAATGGTGAGTCCTCATATTTCAAGGACAATAGACATGCTTTCCATTTCAGTCTCTACTTTCAGTTTTCAGGTTTGTTAAAGTTCGTTGGGGCATGTCCTATTAACTCAATTCATTAGATGTTTTTCAGACATAGTAGTAGACTCAACTTGATTGTTAAGTGGTTGTTTCAGTTATCACTGAACTCTTAATATGTTTTATATATTCATACTAGTTGGGCTTTTCCCCATTTAAGATATCCACTGTTTTAGCTTTCACATAGTATATGTTTTACTCAGTTTTTTAGTATGCTTGATATATGTTAGATTCAAGGTTAACTTTGGGTCAATCATGATCCTAGGCCTCGTGTTACATCAAGGGGGTACCCTTGGGGCATGACAATGTGCACCAAAACCCTATTGAATAACTAATGAATCATACATCATAAACTCAAAATTGGTCAAAATCAGAATTTCAACATAACAATTCATAGTCAAAACAACCTAAACTTACATTGAAGAGAAGGAAAGTCCTAGAATATGTCAAGTTACTATCACACGTAGCAAAGACCAGCAAAACTCTTCTGAAATTTGAAGTAAAAACAAAAATATGACTTCTTCGATTAGAAAAAAATAGACATTGATTTCCTTTTTAAAGACCATCAACAGAGAGCTATAGCTCAATTTTCGCAAATAAACCTGGATTTTACGAACAGTGCCACCATTATTGTGGTTTGTTTTGCTGATTTTTCTTGAATAAAACAGTTCTGCACTAGAATGTAAGAGCCATTCTAATTAAGGATTTGAGTTATTCACTCCCTTAGGTATCTCAATTTCTAGTGGATGAGATGGAAGACATGTTCTGGTGGAGAAACATATGTATCATTTTGGAGGTGTGGGGGAGTGGGTGTGCATGTGCTTTGTGTCTGTTGAAAAATCAAGTAGAGTTCTTGCTTATTTTTTCTTACAGAGGGGTGGGGGTAATGGGAGACTAGAAGTAGGTGGTGGGGGTAATGGGAGAACAATAGTAGGGGGTGGTGGTAATAGAGGGGAGTAATAAGTCTTTTGTGGAGAATAAAAGGGGAAAGTAAAAATATGTACCAATTTTTTTATTATTAACGACTGGGTATAAACTTTTTTTGAGCTATGGATATTGTTGATTTACTAATAGTACATTAAAATTGTCTTTTAGCGATTGGAATTTTTTTAACGTTATAAATATAGTTATACTTACCGAAATTATATTCTTTTGTTAAAAATCTATTTTCTTGTAGAGATACTACTCATGATGAGCATGATGTAAAGTGTTTGTGTTTCGATAATGAAATCAATATGGTTGCACTCTTTGGCGATCTCTTTGAATAGTTTGTTTACTAGATACATTTTGATATGAGCCTTGCAATGAACATCGCATGAACACTTTTGGTCTCTTTAGGATGTGCTAAATGAGTATATTACGAAGTGTAATGTGTGGTGAGGTATTACTTGAATTCATGTATGTGGAGTCCTAGAATTTGCATTGTTAATCCAATTGTTTGAATGTTGGTGAATGTGACGCATGATCTTGGGCATCAATACAAAGAGGGAACCCAAACATCTATAATCTTTTGTTACTACCTTGTGAGGGTGTGCATGTCACGATACAAAGTATACCCTAGGTGTAACATGGTATATAGGACCTCGAGAGGCCCTAAACAAGCCACTTAGCATACATTAAACAAGATAATAGAAAATCAAAAGATTTTAAAAGACAATTTTAAAACATAAGAGTTTATAAAATGTAGAGGAAGTCTAACATAGAGTCAAAGCTATCTAGTACATCAAAAGTGATCGAGACATAACCCGTACATCATATACAATACTAAAAAAGAAGTAAAGAAATAAGCAATGAAGCTCGATCCTCAGAACATGAGGACAACAAATCTTCAAATCTACTATAGTTAACTCTACCCACAGGGATAGGTAATTGGAGCGTTGGACCCTACATTTTTAAAAGAATGTAGGCAAGAGTATGCGTTTGTACAAAAATGTACAAAGTATGATATCAATGCATAAAAGTATAAAATCATCAACCTTTTCATGGCATGAAATGACCAAGCTAAAGCATGAGGTAAAATGGTTAGAAAACATAAATCATACAACATGGAAAATTCAAGCTAACATCTTTAAAACTATGGTGAGATACTTCTAGAAGTAACCTTAGTTCATTATGATGGGAGATTTACCTTTAACGTGGAATCTGGTATTTATCCCACACCGAAAAGGGTTGTCCTACTTGCCAAGATAAGACCATGAACTTCTAGCTTACATGGATCCACTAGATAATGTCCATCTAAGACAATCATCCTATGGGGTGACATAGGTATGGGACGAGGAGATTGCTACTAGAAAGTTGGCCTCTAGCTATGGGAGAGCTTCAATCTTAATATCCTATCAGTGCTAAGCGTAAATTCGATAGAATAGTAATTTATCTTAATTTTTTTCATTATGTATCGAAAGACATAATTAAGTAACCAATCCAAGATAATATCATATTATCAAGGATGGAAAGGTACAATTAAGCAACCAATTCAAGCTAGGTTTCATTCGAATAGCTCCTTAATCTTGATTAAAAGTTAAATTGAGAAAACCTTTCAACTCTAAGAATTCTTTGTGTGAGAAAATCTTTCACAATCATGCCTTCTTGTGTATTGAGAAATCCTTTCACAACACAACAACAAAAACATGGATGATTTACTCTCAAAGCAACTTAAATGTTTTTTCATCAATTTTATAAAGAACATACATTATCTTCATAAACTTTTCTTTCATGATTCAAAAGCTCATCATATGATCAATTTTAGAAAATAGGGATTTCCCATGGGTTCGTGTGGATTCAACTAAGAAACATGCAATTTATTCAATTCATTCATAAAAAGAAATAAATCAATCAATAATATCATAATTGAAAAGAACCCATGAAATTGAGTAAAACCCTAACTTTAATTGGAGATTCGACATTGCAAAATTAGAGAATTTAGGAACCCTATGGAGGAATGAACTCCATAGGTGAATACTATCATACCTTGATGCAAAAACCTTGAAATTGATGTTGGAATTGGAGACTTGTCTTGAAACCCTATCCTTCTTCTTCAAACTTTAGAGGGAGAAATATTTAAGAGGATGACTTGATCTTCTTTTGAAAATTTGGGACAATCAAATAAATTGAAAGATTTTGGGGCTAAAAATCATTATATAGGGCTTTGGGTAGAAGCTAAAATGATGTAGTATTGACTTAAAATAATTAGGAAAAGACTGGAATGACCCTGACTAAAAGCTATTGAATTGACTCACTAGAAGGTCTTCACATGTTGTCTAGAGCACCATGACCCATCAAGTGGGTCGTGAAGATGCTCTGCCTGAAAGGGCTTCACTTTTTGAGCATAACTTTTTATTCTGAGCTTAGAAGTAGACAAACTCGGTGGCGTTGAAAAGAGGACTCAATAATCTTTACTTTGATAGGTCATGGGCAACCTAATTCATTTTTTGTTGAAAGAACTGATCATTTGAATTTGACCCTATACTCTAAGTCTGATGAATCCCCTACAAGAATGACTTTACGGTGCGTGTGAAGCTTCACGGGTCATTTAGACATTCGTGGTCCTTACCCCGTTACTAGAGGAGTGACCCTAATCTGAGTGGGCCACTTAGTGCCCCTTGGACTGTTTGTCAACCACACTGCCGGACGCCTAGGCGTCCGTGTAAGGGACACCTGTCTGGGGTAGGTTATAGTACTTACCACGAGTAGCCAAATAGACCGTGGTCCCCTACTACCCGTCTAAGGCTCTGTGGAAGGTTCCATGATTCACTTTTGTGTTTTTGACCTATCCACTTAACCTCTTTCTATCATTTCTCTAACCCGAGGTTTTACATTATCTCTCTATTGGGACCATTCCACCTCGAATGAGATTCAAGACATTATAAGGAGGGTAGGAACTTGACCTAACAGTTGAACATGAATGCAATCACATCAATGCACATATCGAGGAGTCAACATTAACTCCAACATAAATAATATTTAAAACATAATATCATGAAGTCTATATGCAACTCATACTCAAATGCACACAAACATGAAGAAATTTATCAAGCTAACACATTTTCTAAAAAATAAAGTTTTCATGAACAAGCATAAATGAGGAATCATGGGAATATCTAAGACACATGAAACCAAAAGAGTTAACCATGAGGGACTGAATACCTTTAGCTAGAGTAGGGATAGAGGGAAAGAGATTAGGGTAACAAGACTTCATATCGGCCTCGGCCTCCCAAGTAGCACTCTTAACCAACTAATTTCTCCAAAGAACCATTACTGCGGCAACTTCCTTGTTTCTCAACTTTATAACTTCCCTTAGAACTTCCTCATAAGAAAGATTCCCCTTAAATCCCAAACCTTCTAAGGGAAGTAAGGATGTTGGATCTCCAACACATTTCTTTAACAAGAAGACATGTAAAACTGAACGCACCGATGCCAAGTCATTAGGCAAATCGAGTTCATACGCAACTTTGCCAATACACCTCAAAATCTTATATGAGCCCACATAATGGGGACTAAGCTTCCCTTTCTTCCCAAACCACATCACACCCTTCATGGGTGATATTTTCAAGTAGACTCAATCATGAACATCAAACTCAAGGTATCTCCTTCTAACATCGGCATAGGACTTTTGCCGACTTTGAGCCGTTTCAACCTTTCTCTAATAAGCCAAACCTTATCCATAACCTCATGCACTAAATTGGGGCCTATCAAAGCAACTTTGCCCACTTACAACCATCCTATAGGAGATCTACACCTCCTACCATATAGAGCCTCAAATGGAGCCATACTAATGCATGAATGACAGTTATTGTTACATGCAAACTCGATCAAAGGCAAATGATCATCCATATTACCCTTAAAGTCAATTACACAAGCTCTCAACATATCTTCCAAAGTTTGGATAGTACGCTCCACTTGGCCATCGATTTGCGATGAAAGGTCGTACTAAGCTTAACACGACTATCAAGACATTTTTGGAAAGATTTCCAAAACTAAGAAGTGATTTGGGTACCACAATCGGAGATAATGGATAGGGGCACTCCATGCAACCTAACCATTTCTCTCAAGTAAAACTTAGCATAGCCCTCTGCCTAATAAGAAACGTTGACGGGAATGAAATAAGTTGCTTTGTCATATGATCTACTATAACCCAAACTAAATCACATTGTCGCCACGTGCATGGTAAATCAACAATGAAGTCTATATTCAAACCTCATGGTTTTTGATGCTCAACTTTCACTTGTTGACAATTGGGACATTTAGCCACAAATTCTATAATATCATTCTTCATCCCATTCTACCAATAGACCTCCCGCAAGTCACGGTACATCTTTGTGGCTCCCAAATGAATGCAATATCAAGAACTATGGGCTTCTAACAAGATTTTCTCTCTCAATTCATGTACATTGGTAAGACACAAATGACCTTGATATCTAATCATTCCATCTCCCCCTTGGGAGAAAGCTTCTACATACTTTTTAAGCACAACTACCTTCAATTCAACCAAAGTCGGATCAAGAACTTGCTTGGCTTTCACATCTGCCATAAAAGATTATCCTAAACCATTGTGAACCATAACACCACCTTTGGTAGAGTCAACTAACCAAACACCCACTCGGGCCAATCATTGAACATCTCAAACCAACTCCTTTTTATCATCTTCAATATAAGCAACACAACTTATCAATAACCGACTAAGAGCATTCGCTACCACATTTGCTTTAACGGGGTAGTAGAGATTTCTCATATCATAATCCTTTAATAACTCAAGCTACCTTCTTTGGCGAAGATTTAGTTCTTTCTTTTTAAACACATATTGCAAACTCTTGTGGTTGGTAAATACATTTACATGAACACCATACAAATAATGCCTCCAAATCTTTAAAGCAAACACAACTGCTGCTAGTTCTAAATCATGGGTAGGATAGTTCTTCTCGTGCACCTTAAGTTGCCTTGAGGCATAGGAAATAAGGACACATCCTAACCCATGTCTTGAAGAGCCACAATAAACAACAGAATCACCAGTTCATTCCAGTAAAGTGAACACCAGAGCGAAAGTAAGTTTATCCTTCAATTCTTGGAAACTCTTTTCCACACTTTGACTTTAACCTCTTCATATTATTCAGCCTAAACTTTAGCTCTACTCTCAACATCAGCGAATTCTTTTCTAGTGGCCAAGAATGGCCTTCCAGGAATTATGGAAACTTCAAAATCCATATCAAAGTCTAAAATCACAAAGTCAGTAAGAAAGATAAAACTCTCCACTTTTACTAATACATCAAAGAGAATACTGACGGGCCTTTTAACTAACATATCCACAATCATTTGTATCATAGTAGCAGGCTTTGGAATTCCTAAACCCAATTGCTTGTATATCTCTGGTGGTATCAGATTGATACAGGCTCCCAAGTCACACAGAGCTTTGGTGAACTCAAATGCACCAATAGTGCATGGTATGGTAAATGCACCTCGATCCTTTTTTTGTGTACCAAGGACCTTGTAGCAACAGCACTACAATGGTGAACATTATATGCAGGTTCAAAACTTATCGCCCTCTCTTTGTCACTAAGTCCTTCATGAACTTTGCGTAACCTAGCATCTGTTCCAAATTTTCCACCCATGGAATATTGATTGTTAGCTGACGAAACATGTATGTAAATTTTAAGAACTTTCCATCATCAAATTCTCTTCTTGATCCTTTTGGGGAATATAGGGGGAGGTTTGGGAATCTGTTGTAAAGGTTGTGATACCTCTACTGTAGACTTTGAGCTTTTCTTATACATTCAAAGGATTTGTGAAGCTTTCATTATGAGCTTAGATTCATTTACCATGTTCATTATTTATGATTCTTATTTAAAAGGTTTTACTATATTTTATCTTGGTCATGCATATCATGTTTTCCTCATGTTCTCTTATAATCGTGTTTTATGTGTAAGAATTATTAATCATTTTTTACTTATGGCCCAAGTAAACTTGTAACCTAAGCAATACCATAAATAATATTTAATGAAAAATAGATTTCATCCTTACATTAGTTACATGATGGACGTACCACACCAAGTCTTAACCTCTACAAATTGGTCCTCCCTCCACCAATTAGGGTTACCATATATTCTCTACAATAATTTCATCGCTAACGGTTGTGGTAACATAAGGCTAGGGCAAGGAGGTAGAAACCAATTTATGACTAAGGTTTCCGCTTCTCTCTGTGATGATATCTTCCGCAGCAGGTATGTATCCCTAACGATCTCTATGTAAGATTATCATTGTCAAGATCCTAATATTATGTATTAAAGTATTTAATCTTACATGCGGCATTAGAGTCTCGATTGTTTGAACGGACAATCTTCCTAAATCTTCTGCAATTAATTGAAATAAGTAAATTTTTATTTATTTATTGTCATGATTCCATTTAACCTTATGCATAATGGTTCTGTTGATTCCACATAAAATTATATATGACCTTGAGTTGTTTCAAATCATTATTGGCATTAACAGCTAGGAATCTAATACACATGTATAAATAATCTAATTAGTTAATAATAATTTCAATATTACGTGCAACTTATTATTTGTTATTTTAATAATTTATGATTAGCAACACTTTTTAATGATAAAATTTCTTGTAAATTTAATTTTGTCCAATAAAATTATATACAAACTTATTGTTGAATCCTTTTGTACTAGCGTAACTTTGTGCTTGACTATTTAAGGTGTTTCAATTCTTATGTTAATAAAACGTTGTTAGCAAAGTTTAATTTGCACAAAGTCTGAAAAATCTTAATCTTCCCATAATGTAATAATTATATTTTGTTTTTAAATTGTGCAATAATTTAAAATGGTCGTTATACTAAGCAATAAATAATATGTTGTACTTTGTGCAAAAATAGTTTGTTAGTCACCAAAGTGGTCAAACTAGAGAAATTAACATATACACATATAATATTTATGATCACTTGATGCATGTACTATGTTTCTATAGTTTGTTAGTCACCAAAGTGGTCAAACTAAAATGTATAAAATTATTCACATGCACAAAATTTTATGATATTATGTGCGCATTTGTGTTCATATAGCTTGTTAGTCACCAAAGTTACCAAACTAGTGTTGTTAAGAAAAATATGCATTCATAAAATTGTCATTTATCTATGAAGATTAATTAAATGCTTATATTAAAAAATAAATAGATAAATTGAATTTCACTATTACTAGAAGTTAAGAATTTACCCAAAAGGTGAATCTATCATTCTACGAATAGTGAAAATTATGAAGTAAGTTAATATTGTTTAGTTAAACATATATTGTATATCCAAATATTTTGTATATATTTGATTAAAAATATTCAATTACCTATTAAATATAAAAATGGCATTTAAATTATGATAATGTGTCGTAGTATTTACCCAAAGGAGAAATATGATATAGTTTTATCCTTTTATTGAATTCACATTATTTTATGATTTGTGAGCATGTATATCTATTTTACAGTTATTCCTCTTCATTTGCATGCTTCGTCTGTTACTGTGTTCAATGGATTAAAATTCTCTTAATGGCATGAACAAGTCCACTTCCACTTAAGTGTGATGGATCTTGATTAGGCTCTGCTAAATGACAAACCTACTGCCATTAGTCATAAGAGCAGTGAGGATAAAAAGTCTTTTCATAAATCATGGGAGCGCTCTAACAGATTGAGTCTTATGTTCATGCGAAGGATTGATGCTAACAACATTAAGAGTACTATTCCACAAACAGAAAGTGCCAGGGAATACCTGAAGTTTGTGGAACAGCGTTTTCATTCTACTAATAAGTCTCTCGCTGGCACACTAATGGCTGAACTCACGACCATGAAGTTTGATGGGTCACACAATATGCAAAATCATATCATTGAGATGGCTAACATTGCATCAAGACTTCGAACCTTGGGGATGAAAATGGATGACACCTTATTGGTTCAGTTTATTCTGAACTCATTGCCTCTTGAGTGTTGACCATTCCAAATTAACTTAACACTATTAAGGATAAGTGAAGCCCAACAAGTTTAAGAAAAAAAAAACACCTGCTAAATTTTCACAGGATGCTCACAAGGTACTCTAGGCTGATATGTGTCGTTTCTGTAAAAAAGGAAGGACATTATCAGAAAGATTGCCTAAAACATAAAGTTTTTTTGAAAATAAAGGTACATTTAGTGATTTTATATGTTTTGAATCAAATTTAGTAGAAGTTCCTAATAATACTTGGTGGCTTAATTTTGGTGCAACTACTCATATATCCACTATGTTGCAGGGATTCACTACGATCCAAACTACAAATCCAAATAAGGATTTCTTGTTCCTGGGAAATCATATAAAGGCTCAAATTGAAGGCATGGTGACTTATAGGTTGATCTTGGAGAATGGACATTACCTTGATATATTATGGACTCTTTATGTTCCTTCAGATTCTAGGAATTTTATTTCTCTTTCAAGACTTGATGTTTCTGGATTTGATTTTAAGTTTGGACATAGATGTTTCAATTTATATAAGAATACTATTTTATATGGTTTTGGTGCTCTTATTTTTAGTTTATATAGATTGAAACTCGATATTAATATTTCTAAATCCCTTCTTACTATTCATCAAAATGTTGGAATTAAACGTAGTTCACTAAATGAAAGTTTTGATCATTTATATCATAAACGTTTGGGTCATCTATCCAAAGAAAGATAAAAAAGATTGGTAAAGAATGAGATTCTTCCAAATCTGAATTTTATTGATCTTGATATATGTTTGGATTGCATTAAAGGAAAGCAAATCAAGCATACCAAGAAAGGTGCAACAAGGAGCACTCAGCTTCTTGAAATTATACACACTAATATTTGTGGACCCTTTGTTGTTCCATCTTTTGGTGGAGAAAAATATTTTATCACCTTTATTGATCATTTTTCACATTATGGATTTATCTATTTGTTGAAAGAAAAATCTCAAGCAGCGGACACTCTCAAAGTGTACATTAATGAGGTTGAAAGACGAATAGATAGGAAAGTGAAAATCATTAGGTCATATAGAGGTGGTGAATATTATGGAAAGTATAACGAATCGGGACAATGTCCAGGTCCATTTTCAAAGTTCCTCGAAGAGCATGGCATATGTGCACAGTATACTATGCCAGGAACACCTCAACAAAATAGTGTTGTAGAAAGGCGTAATCGAACACTTATGGATGTGGTTAGGAGTATGATGAATAATTATTCATTACCCAAATCATTGTGGATGTATAATCTTCAAACCACTGTATATTTATTGAATAGGATTCCTAATAAGGTAGTTCCAAAGACCTTTTTTGAACTGCTGACTGGAAGGAAGCCTAGTTTAAGACACCTTCATGTTTGGGGTTGTAAAGCAGAAGCTAGAGTTTATAATCCACATGAAAAGAAATTAGATTCTTGAACGGTAAGTGGTTAACTTATTGGTTATCCAGAGAAATCTAAAGGGTATAGGTTTTACTGTCCAAATCATAGTTCGAGAATTGTTGAAACTGGTAGTGCAAAATTCATTGAGAATTGTGAAGTTAGTGGGAGTGTTGAACGACAAAGTTTGAAAATTAATGAGGTAAGGGTAAATATTTCATTACCCATGAATGTACCTACTTCCACACCAATAACAAATGTGTTCCTCTTGTTGAAGAACACTTTAACAATGTTTAACAATATTTGGGTGAAACACTTCAAGAACGAACTAACTCACAAGTATCTGATGCAAATGAATCACAGATAGTGCCATTAAGAAAATCTCAAAGAGAAAGAAAACCAGCCTTTTCAGATGATTATGTGATTTATTTGCAAGAGTCAAATTTTGACACTGGAATTAATAAAGATTTGGTTTCATTTTCATAGGCCATAGAAAGCACTGAGTCTGATAAATGGATTGATGTCAAGTATGAAGAGTTAAAATACTTGGAATATAACAAAGTCTGAGATCTTGTTCAATTACCAGAAAGTTCTAAAAGAATAGGGTGTAGATGGGTCTTCAAGACCAAACGCGATTCTAATGGTAATATTGAATGATATAAAGCCAGACTTGTTGCCAAAGGATACACTAAAAAAGGAGGCATTGATTAAAAAGAGACCTTTTCACTGGTCTCAAAGAAAGACTTATTAAGAATTGTTTTGGCTTTGGTAACTCATTATGATTTAGAGTTACATCAAATGGATGAGAAAACTACATTTCTTAATGGAGACCTCCAGGAGGATGTTTATATGGACCAAACATAGGGTTTCAAAATTAAAGGAAAAGATCAAATGATATGCAAGCTAAAGAAGTCAATATATGGACTCAAACAAGCCTCACGAAAATGGTTTATAAAGTTTAATGATACTATAACATCTTTTGGATTTAAGGAGATTACCGTTAATCGGTGTATATACCAAAACATCAGTAAGAGTAAGTTTATATTTTTAGTCCCGTATGTTGATGACATTTTACTTGCTTCTAATATTTAGGTATGTTGCATGAGACGAAAGACTTTCTCTCTATGAACTTTGAAATTAAAGATATGGGCGAGGCATCAGATTTGATAGGGATAGAAATATTCAGTGATAGATCACCAGGATTATTGAGGCTCTCTCCAAAAGGCTATATCAAAACAGTTCTAGAGAGATTTAACATGAACAATTATTCAGTAGAAATAGTTCCTATTCAAAAAGGGGACAATTTAATCTCATGTAATGCCCAAAGAATGATGTAGAACGAAAAGAAATGAAAACAATTTTGTACTCTTCTATTGTTGGAAGTTTGATGTATGCTCAAACTTGCAAAAGACTGGATATTAGTTTTGTGGTCGGAATGCTAGAACAATATCAAAGTTACCCTGGAATAGATCACCGAAAAGCTGCAAAGAAAGTCTTAAGGTACCTGAAAGGAAAGAATGATTGCATGCTCATATAAGGGAGATCCAATCACTTAGAAGTTACTGCATACTCAAATTCAGATTTTGTTGGATGTGTTGACACTAGAAAGTCCACATTTGGTTACTTGTTTCCTATTAGTTGAAGGAGCAATATCGTGGAAGAGTTCTAAGCAATCTGTCATTGCTACATTCACAATGGAAGTAGAATTTGTGGCATGTTATGAAGCCACAATTCATGCATTATGGTTGTGGAACTTCATTTCAGGACTTGGGGTTTTCGACACCATTACCAAGCCACTGAAATTTTATTGTGATAATACTGCAACGGTATTCTTCTCAAAGAATAATAAGTACTCCAAAGGTGTCAAACATATGGAATTAAAGTACTTTCATATCAAGGAAGAAGTTCAGAATCAAAGAGTATTACTTGAAAATATTAGAACTGATCTCATGATTGTAGATCCATTAACAAAAGGCTTACAACCAAAGACATTTAAAGAACATGTTCAAAGAATGGGTCTTGGTTGTCCTTATAATTGATACATTTATGATGTTCTTACACTCTGAGCTCAATTATGAGTTTCTGATATACATTAATGAATTACTTGTTTCTCATAATGGTGTATACATTATTGTTTTGAGATATTACAACATAAGTCTCTATAAGACATTATTGTGGACCGTAATGTTATATGTTTTATAGTTTATGGACATAGTATGATAAGTTGCTAATGTAGTAGTAAATTGAAGGAAGTATGTAGCTTAAAATTTAGGTGAAATGGTCTCATGGACCCTTGTACTTGTAAGGGTTGTATTTTGAATCTTTCTACTTGACCTATTGTCAACTGAACCCATAAACTTAATTAAAATGAGACATTTAAACCCCCTCCAACCATGTGAGTAGCTCACTCTCTCTTACATAAATGACATGTCATATCCACATCAAATATAATAATGCCATGTCAAAATTATTTCATAAATATTTTTAAATTATTAACCAAAAATGTGATTCCGTAGTTGACAAAAAAAATAAATTTTCTATTTACAAAAATAAAATAAATAGTCATTTCTCTCACTTCTCCTCCACCTCCCTCAACCGACAACTATCATTAACACCATCTCCATTAAACTTTTTTTTTTCTTCAATGCCATTTTCTATAGCCGTAACCTGACGCTTCAAGTTATAAAAAATTATAATTCATTTTTTTTCTCTAAATTTCTAACATTCGTATTTCTCATAGTGTTTTTTACCAACATTTACATTATCCATTTGAACCACTATAAATTTCTTTTCTCCATTATTGCCAATTAATCACCATTAAAATATCACAATAAATCATAGTATGTGTATGCAATTTTACATAACACATTTCACCTAATTTCACAAAGACATTCAACAATCACTTTTCATTCTTCAAGACTATTGAATCTTTGTCACCTTATGAATTGTAAATAACCCATAAAAAAAGGAAAGGAAAACAAATCTATCATAACAACACATTTTCGTTTCTCTAGGAAGAAAGAAAATATGAAAAAAGGAAAGAAAAGAGAACTTGGAGAAGGTTGGGAAGGGGAGAAAAAAAGAAGAAATGGAGGTTGGATGGGGAAGAAGGTAACGGTAATTAGAGAGAGAAAGAAAAATGGGGTGGGTTGGTAGGGAAAGAAGAAAGAAGTGGTTTCTTTTTAATTTTCTTTTGTTTTAGTCTTTTTTTAAAAAAAAAAACATTTCTAGTCTAAATTTTGAGTTCACGCTCCATCTACGTATGAAACAAGGTGTTGGTGCCAACTCAATAATTAAATTGTTACATAAGTTTGATCAATGGTTTGTAGGACTTAAAATATTGAGTTTTGTTGAGTTTAAGGGACCAGTTGACAAAGAGTAAAGTAGAAGAGTCAGAATACAAACTCATGCAAGTACCAAGGTCCATCAGACCACTTCGCCTAAAATTTATGTACAACCGCTATAAGTCGCATTAGTAGTTTGTTATATTCTGGTATATATCATGGACATTATAGAAGAAATTTATTGTATGCACAACTAATGTTCATGAAATATTAATATTATATGGTCATTGGGTAAAGTGGGAGAATGTAAGAATTATTAATTATTTCTTACTTTTGGCTAAGTTTACTTGTAACCCAAGTAATACCATAAATAATAATTAATGAAGAATAGATCTCATCCGTACATTGGTTACTTGATGGAAGTACCAGATTAAGTCTTAACCCCTATAAATTGGTCCTCCCTCCACCCATTAGGGTTACCACATATTCTCTACAATAATTCCATCACTGACGGTTGTAGTAACGTAAGGCTAGGGAAAGGAGGTAGAAACTAATTTATGACAAACGCTTCCGCTTCTCTCTGTGATGATGTCTTCCACATCAGGTATGTTCCCCTAATGATCTCTATGTAATATTATCCTGTTCAAGATCCTGATATTATGTATTAAAGTATTTAATCTAACATTATGTTCTTTATTCATATCCATGTTACTTAGTACATTTCATGGACTAATGCATACTTATGCCTACATTGTCTAATAATTTATGGTCCGACGATCTTCCTTCTCTTGCTTGTGGATAGTGGATTTCGTTGTAGATTGATGAATTTGTTAGTCCTCATGTTCCGAGGACCTTGTCATCTTAACTTTTTTTTTGTATGTCTTTAGTTTTCAGATGATTATGTGTGTTGTATGGGTTACGTCTCAACAACTCTTGATGTGTTAGATTTGCTTGTCAAGACTATGTTTAGGCTTCCCCTTTTACGTCAAACTCTTCTATGATATGAAGCTTATTGCTTAATTTCTCACATTTTTTTAATACATTGTGTTGCATGTATATCAAGTGGCTTGTGTAGGTCTTCATGGGATCTTATACGCCATGTCACGTCCAGGGTGTAATTTGGGTCGTGAGACAATTAGTAACCTAATAAAATGATAAAATACTAATATAACTTGTTGACAAACTTATACCACTGGACACAATGTCTAGTGGGTTGTTATTAATAAAGATCAATGTTGTCCAAACAATATACCTAGAGGAAATGGCACTACCGCAAACTCTTTGGGAAATCATTCAATCCCAAACAAGGTGAAACCTAGATCAACTGATGTGTACGTACATCCCAAAAATACAACAGTCCTTATCTAAATATTACCAATGGTTAACACCAAAAAGAAGCTAATGAATAAAACATAAACAGATACAAATCTTTTATCCCAAATATTTTGCTCCAAAGTTCAACTGTCTAGATCCTTTAATGCAAGAAGTATATGTGCAAATTAATACTTAAAAATTTGGGACAACTATGCAAATCAAGTGCCAAACAAATGTGATCCAGTGTTTGGATCCTCAACTGCAATAAGATAATAATCTGAAAAGGTTTTGAGATAAAATCAAACTTTGACAATACCTCTAAGTTAATCATTTTTCATAATGTTTTGAAGTTGGGTTACATAAATGTGAATGTCACAAAGAATTTGACTCAACAAAATAAAGAGAAACTTTAACTTTATTCATTTCATTTGTTATTATATTGAGTTTAAAAGACCCTCAATTAGGTAATTTTTCCTACATATATTTCATCTTTGATAATTACAACTTTTTTAGAAACAAAAATGCACTTAAACTTATTTTGAATGAGAATGTCGTAAAAATTAAGTTCTTACGAATTTCTGAAATATGGATCGGAGAAATTATTATGAATCATATTTTTCAGAAGTCATATTAGACATATATTTCCAACTCCTTCGATTTTAGTAGTGAAGGAGTTTCCCGGGAAGATAGTGTCATTTGGACCTGATGCAGCATAAGAAGCAAAAAACCTTTGTTAGCACAAACATGATGAGTGGCT
This sequence comes from Solanum bulbocastanum, assembly GCA_037074985.1. Classification (NCBI taxonomy): domain Eukaryota; kingdom Viridiplantae; phylum Streptophyta; class Magnoliopsida; order Solanales; family Solanaceae; genus Solanum; species Solanum bulbocastanum. Next base: position 33,600,348 of record CM073597.1, on the reverse strand, counting down.
CTTGAATCAATCCATCATTCCTTAAAAATTACTAACTTACTTTCTAAAAGCATGGCACTCAATTTCTCCATTTCCTCATTTGTTCAATCATGTTCTCTTGACTCCATTTCTTATATTTATTTAGAGGATAATATTCCATATATGTTTATCAAGAAGTTGTTATCGAATGAAGTAGTATTTTGTAGACATACTATAGAAAATACATTAATATATGTCTTCATTAAAATAACTAGAGAGGATAATTTTTACTCCTAGGTGCTCTAAGTTTATAACTTCGCCCAATGCAAAATGTATAGGATAGTACAGAACAATCAGCTAAGTTAGGGTGAGTCCTAGCTCAATTTTGTTTACCAAGTAACGAAGTAAAGTGAGTACTTTCCATATAGATGTTATGACTTGAGCTAAGACATATTTACTAAGTAAAGAAATCAACGATAAATTGGTTGATAAATGAGTCTCCAAATCCAAAGGTGAATGGGTACGTATATATGTACAATTTGTCAAGCCTCTCAAAAGTTACCCTTTTGAAACTACCAAAAACACGTACCCTGGGTAATCACCCCTCATGTATTCTTCCTGGGTCGTGGGGAGGGGAGAAGATTGAATTACAAAAGGACGTTCATCGATTAATCTATTACGATGTTGAATTTTCCTTGTGGATGGGGTCCAAGAATGTTCTATAGTTGTCTCAAGGAGTCTACTAGAAAACAAGCGAGATAATTTAGGAACTTTTTACTTTAATTATGCATTGGCTATATGAGCACCACATCTCATTATGTGTTTATTTCACTATGATTTATTTGCTTGTATATTTAGAACTATTGTTGTGTTTCCTATTGATAGTGTGGGCTTACTTTTATCCTTATATAAGATTCTTAGTTACAACTATTGTGCTGCTTATGTATATCTATAATCTCTCCGTGATTGATTGGCCTATGATGCTTATTAAGTGCTTGTATTTTGGTACTCATTCTATACTTCTATATCTTTTTCTGATCTAGCTCCTAGTATAAACCATCTTCATTGAGCGACAAATCTCTTGTGGTTATCAAGACTTGGATTGTTGTGAGCTCCTAGCGTCCATACACTTGTTTCTTTCCCTCTTTTGTATTGACTTGTATTTTGTATTTTGATAAGTCAATTTGTTGTATATACTCCTTTCTGAAGTCAGATGTTTATGTATCGATGATACAATGTCTAGAGTTTGGTTCTTTAGTATATTTTGTCTTTCTTGGTCACTTTCAAACCCGTTTTGTATATTTTCCTAATCATATTTTTTTATCTATGTTATGGGCCTTATTTTATATCTTTATTATTACAATTTCTACTCTTTTTGTCTATTTAATATTTGTCTTCATCTTTGTCTTGTTTGGGTTTTTGGCTTGCCTATTAGGGGGATAAGAGTATGTGAATCGTGGCTCAATTTCATGCCCTGATAGCATGATATTAAAGTTTTAGGTTCACTAAGCTTATCAGTACATGTGCAAGTGTCTAGTAGAGTGTTGTCGATCGGAACAATGGCATCCATATTCATTCTTTGGGAAGCAATAGGTCATTCTTAGGAATACTTCACTATTTCTTGCTTCATATAGTACATTGATGATTATAACAATATCTAAATTCCATTGTTTAATTCTTGCTCAGATAGTGAGGATGAGATCATTTGTAGGTGGCATGAGCCTTTTACAACTCCAGGTGGATATCCAGCTAGGGGTAGAGGATGAGGTCAACCTAGTGGTTGAGGTAGATCACGATCTACAACACCAAACCAAGATCAGGAGTGCGCACCCTCACCAGAGCTTTATGTAGAGGTTCAGTATGTTCATCATCTATTGGATAGTAGGGTGCTAGCCCAGCCTCCTCCAGGAAGCAGGGCCACTATACAGGACATATTGGCCAATATCCTCAGCTTAATGAAGGTTATGTCTGTGGCAAGAACTTTTCCTAGTACTTCAGTTGGTGGCCAAGTTAGAGAGGAGGCTTAAACATTATCCCATGAAGGGGCAAAGGGTGCTCACATTCTATGTGTGCATCTACCCGCATGGTGGTTTAGCTGGTTCTGGCAGTTTTTGTACCTATGACGGCTAGGCCAGCTATGTCTTATGAAGAGAAGAAGAAGCTGGGACTGTTCATCCAATTGGGTCCTCCTAGGTTTACAAGTGCAGTGAGTAAGGGATCCCAGGAGTTTCTAGTCACTTTTTAGGAGAGGTTACATAACCTCAGCCTAGTGGAGTCTCAAAGGGTTGAGATCACCGCATTCAAGATGGATGGGTAAGTGAAGAAGTAAACTACTACAAAAGGTGTCTTTAGAGGCAATAAAGAACGTCTTTAACGGCAATAAAAATTATTGTTATATCCTTTACCGACATTTGTTCTTTAGCCGGTGATGTGGGGGACGGCAAGGCCTTGCGTGTCCATTTTCACAAAAGCTAGTAAAGGGTATGATTTATTGCCACTAAAACCTATTAGTTTTAATGAAAATTGTTTGTAGTGAATATTTTTGTTGCTAAATTCATTCCATAATGGCTACTATGGTCTTTTAGCATCCATTTTAATAGTCGATAAATTCAATTATTCTGCCACTAGAAGTCAATAGTTTAAACCATAATTGTTTTATGGCAATTATAATGGCTAAGTATCCCGTCAGAAAATGTCTTAGTTTGCCTTTTAGTATCCATTTTAATGGCCAGTTAATTAGATTAAATTGTAATAAATAGTCAATATCCTTAACAACAACTTTTTAGTTGCAATAACAAAGACTGCAATATTCATTGTGAATCTGACTTAATTTATCTCATTAAATCTAAACAAATAAAAGTCACAAGCTTTAAGGCAACAAATACATTAGTAAAAGAGTGTCCTAGAAACAAAAAAGTTTTGTAAACATATTACTAGTAATTCATAAAACAAATAAAAGAAAGAAATAACACAAAATATCAATGTCACAAATGAAGAAATAAACTTATTGTTTGAAGTTTGAGCTAATATAACCAATCATATGAAATAATGTCTTAAAATGATCTCCGGAGTTCCTTTGTATATTGAAATCTTCTAGATGCGAATTTATCGAATAACGGACTATATAACCTGAAATAATTAATAAATATGTCAAATGATGAAATGTAATATATAAAAGCAATGCTTGTGAATAATCGGACAATTACAAGCAAGAAGCATTCGGTAACAAGAAATCATATCTTTTCATATATTCTCACAATTGTGTCATCTTAATCCAAAGGAAAATGCTGATACTGTAAAGGACGTCGAGGAAAAACAACAAAAAGTCACAAAGACAATCAAAAGAAGAATACATCAAAAAATGACAACTATTATTTTTCTTTATCCATTGCAGCATGGCTAGCAGTATGGTTACTATGGGGTCCCTAATAGCTTTCAACATCACTACAGCTCCCAAAGTATGTCTTCATTATATTGTTGGGTTTACTCTATAACACGAAAAAATGAGGTCTTCAACTTCTCCATTGCATGGAGCTTGCAAAAGTTTACTTGTGGAAAGGTTCCAAAATCATATGCATTCAGAAATAAAACAACAAAGAGAATCGAAAAAATCAATAAGATAATTGAAACAAAAAGATCATTTTTAATAAGAAATATTCCTATGGACCCTTTAAGATGCTACTGGTGCAATGCAGTAAGATTACCTCTTTGGAAATATAAATTAATCGCTGCTGGCACATATACAAAGATGGTGTGATACCTAACTTGGTTTAGTGTTTTATTACTAAACGAGCTGCAAAACCTCCTGTTTTCTCACATAACAAAACTTATTCAAAACTATTACATCACAAACACTATGTACTATGTGACTGATATACAAAACTTGTAACTCCATAGATGCAATGTATGTCGACTTATAGCTCACATGGTGTATGCTGGTAAATAGTAAATATCCCAAAAAATGAACTAAGTTTCTTTCAATGGTTTTATGAATCTTTCATTATGATTTCAAGATGAATTGGCCATGTTCATGATTTATGATTCTTCTTTAAAGGTTTTACTATGTTTAGCTTGGTCATGCACATCATGTTTTCCTTTATGTCCCTTTATGATCATGATTTATGTTTTAATGCATTTTCCTCATACTTAGTACATTTCATGTACTAATTCATACTTTGACTTCATTTTTTAATAATGTAGGGTTATATCTTTCTTCTCCTCCTACTCGTGGCTAGATATGGATTGCTACTTATTGCTTTGGATTGGTGAATCCTCAAACTTCCAGGGTAAGACCATAGAGATTTTACTATTAATGTTATTCACTTTTGAGACTTTGTATGTGGTGTATGGGTTACATCCCAACCACTCTATTGATATTTAGATAGGGTTGTCAAGACTTAGTATATTTCCACACTTAAGAATCAAACTTCTATTTATGACTATTATATTTTATTATATGCCTGTCAAGTGAATATATAGGGTCTTTTAGGATCTTATATGTCATCTCACGTACTTTAGGTCATGAAAAATTTAGATAGTGCCTCCATGGATAGTAGTTTTCTAAGTAGTAAGGCTTTAGGAAAGACTTCTCAAGGTTCACATTTGAGGTATTTGGGATGTGGTGTCCATTTAGTTCCATCTGAGCCGTCTTTGCAAGTTACTTCTTGCAAGGGTTGGTCTAAGTATGGTGAGTTGCTCCACTTTACTAGAGATTAGCATAGGGGTACATCCTTTCAGACTGTAGGGCGCAGGTTTAGGCCACCAAGGACTCGGTTCACTCATATAGGGGTTATGCACAAGGTAGCAGGGGTTGTCCATAGGGTGCTCGAGGTGGTTTGTAGTCAGGTAGGTAGGGTGGTTGAGGTGGATTTGTCCATATATATGCCTTTATTGGGAGGCCAAATACGAAGTCTTTGGATGCGATAATCATAGGTACATTCTCTGTCTCTTATCAACCTTATTTTTCCTTATTTCATTTGTGGTCTACATTTTTATATGTGTCTTCTTATTGTGCAACATTATTGGTGTTATCTTGTGAACTATTTCTCTCCTTATGCATATTACTATCCCTAAAGGTGATTCTTTAGTTGTAGATCAAGTGTATAGACCATGTAGGTTGACAATTTTTGGGTATGACACTTGAGTGGACCTGATCATGTTAGATATGATGGATTTTGACATGATTATATATATAGATTGGCTATTTTCATATCATGAGTTCTTTGATTTATTTTCCAAGACTGTAAGTCTGTGCATTCCTTGTGTTCCTCCTCTTGTGTGGATCGGTACCAATAGCCATATGCCTAGAGGTGTGATCTCTTTTCTGATGGTGTGATGGTTAGTAGGGAAGGAGTGTTTAGCTTATCTTCCTTATGTCCGTGATACTAGAGCCAACACCCCTTATCACGATTCACTTCATATGGTTACATAGTTTCTTGATGTGTTCCCGATCGATATACTTGTTCGTGCTCCTAATCATGATATATATTTTGGCAATGGTTATGAGTCAGGTATACAACCACATTCTATTATGTCATATCGAATGGCTCCTCTAAGTTGATGAAGCTTAAGGAGAAACTCTACGACCTCTTGGGTAAGGAGTTAAATGGATTCAGTGTTTTTTATTGGATTCTCCAATCTTATTTGTGAAGAATATGGATTTTACCTTGCATATGTGCATTAACTATATGCAACTGAACAAGTTGACCATCAAGAACATCATATACTGCGTATTGGTGATTTGTTTGACTAGCTTCAGGGTGAAGTAGTGTTTTCTAATATATATATGAGGGATGGCTATTACTTAGTAAGGATTTGGGTGGCGTACATCCGAAAGACTACTTTTAAGACTTGATACGCCCATGTTGAGCTCCTAGTCGTGTCTTTTGGGTTGACTAATGACTCAACAAATTTTATGGAGTGAATGAACCATGTGTTCATGCCCAATTTGACTCCTTTGTGATAGTATTCATAAACGAAATTCCAATCTACTCCGAGAGTAGGGAGTTGCATAAGCAACATCTGAGGATTGTATGGTTGATCATTCAAGATCAACAGTAGTATGCCAAATTAACTAACTATGATTTTTGGCTTGAGTCTGTAGTATTCTTAGGCATGTGGTATCTGAGGATTGCATTGTGGTAGATCTAGTGAAGATAGAGGCAGTTCATGGTAGGGCTAGGTTTACTTACCCTACGAAGGTTTATAGCTATGGTGGATTGACAGGCTACTACACACGGATCATGGAGGTATTTTCTTAGTTGGAGGCTTCTTTGACTACATTGACTCATAAAAATGTCCCTTTCTAGTGTTTTGATAAGTGTGAGGAGTGTTTTTAAAGCTTAACACCTTGTTGAATTCAAAACCAATGCCGACTCTTCCAATTGAGGGCCATGGGTTTACACTCTACCGTGATGCTTCTAGTGTTGGCCTAGGTTTTGTGTTGATGCAATAGGGTAGGTTATTGCATCTGCTTATACGGAGCTAAAACTTTACGAGAACAACTACCCCACTCATGATTGTGAGTTAGTGGTGGTAATCTTTGTGTTTAATATTTGGAAGCTCTGCTTGTATGGATTTAATTGTAGGGTGTTCACTTATCACCGTAGTTTTCATTACATTTCAAAATAGGGACCATAATACAAGATAGCGTAGGTGACTGGAGTTACTAAAGGACTATAATATTTTAATCCTTAATAATCTACGCATGGCTAATGTGGTAGTAGATTCCTTGAGCTGAAAGATGGCGAGTATGAGGAGTTTATCTTTCTTATCTGTAGAGAAGCAACCATTAGCTTTCTAGATATTTCTAAGCCCGACATGGTGCTTAGTTGTGGTAAGGCCAGATCTTCTTTGATGGAGCAGATTCAGGCATAGCAGCTTAAGGACTCGAGTTTAATTTTAATTTGATACATGGTTCTTAAGATCGAGGCCATGAAGGTGACATTAGATCATGAGGGTGTTTTGGGATTAAGGGTCATATCTATATTCCTAAACTTGGAGATTTGGTCAAGCTGATCTTGGAGGAATCCCATTGTTCTTGATATTCTATTCTACCTATTGGTGTGAAGATGTATCATGATTCGAGATAGCACTACTTGTAGTGTGGGATGAAGAGGGATATTATGGCTTTTGTGGCTAGGTGCTGGAACTCTTAGTACGTGAAGTAAGAGCACCAGAGGTCAGATTGTTTGACGCAGTGGCTACCTATTTTAGAGTAGAAATATGAGTGCAAAACTACCTATTTTATTTGTATATGGTGTCGATGTATATCATTTCAAAATGTGGTACTCAGTTGACTTCGCATTTCTACAGGTCTATTCAAATACAGTTGGGTAACTTAGTTGAGATTAATATGAATTTTCATCCTTAGAGTGATGGCCAATCTATGAGGACTATTCAAGTCTTGGAAGACATGCTTCAGGCATATGTTATTGCTTTCATAGGTTAGTAGGAATAGTTTTTGGCTCTGGGGGAGTTTGCGTACAATAATAACTACAATTGGAGTATTTATATGGCTTTGTTTGAGCATTGTTTGGTAGGACATGTTGTTCTCTAGTTTGCTGGTTTGATTCATTTGGGGTTAGGTCATGGGGAACCGATGAGTCCACAATTTGAACTCATTTAGGGCTTTATTTTAATGAATTTAGCGTCCTCAAATACATATTATGTCTCAAAAGTAAATTCTTGAGTTTCAGGAATTTGGAGTTAGAGAAAAATCATGGACACTATGGAGAAAAAAGGAACAAGGATGCTGAAAGAACGAAGAAAAGAAGGCCTGAGGATCGCCTAAGCCATTGGGCGAACCGCTGAACAGCCTTAATCTCACCTAATGTTCCAGTGTGCTGAGCCTTGAAGGAAAAGATCAAGTTGGTGATGAAAGGGAGCAGTTGGGGTGTCACCGAACAGTTCCACGAAGCAGCACCATACCGCCCAATGATTCAAAATGCAAAGATGCTGAACGCAGAAGCTAAAAGATGATGAACCAGATCAAAGGGCGGATCTCCGAATGTATCGGCGATCCTGACAAACTGCGCCAAGTGATCTTTCGCAGCATAAATTTTTGAAAACTATAAATACCCATGTAATTCTGTAGCTTATAATCAAGATATAGCGATTTATTACTGATTTTGAGACTATTTTCATTTTGAGTTCTTAGAGTTTTTGGGAGACATTGTTCTTGATCTTTGAAAGTTTTGAATTTTTTCATCTCCGAGAGATTGGAATTGGGCATCAAAGAATCTTCATCTTAGACGTGTTTAAAGACATTTTTATTGTACCCATTTAATGGAAACACTTTTTGGTATCGATTTCTATCTCTTTATCATGTCTAGCTAAAACCCCAATTCTTGGGGTGTGATTATGTTAATATGGGTTAAATTTATTGTTGGTATTGTTCATTGATAGTTTATTTGTTGTTTAAATGTGATTTCATTTAGTAGTTGTGTTTGAACTTAATGGGATTGTAGTTCCAAATACGATTTCATCTTCGTGTTTTTGGCTTGCTCGAGAGAGAGGTTTCAAAACAAAAAGTACTAAATCGATAGCCTATGGTTATTGGGTCGTCGTGGGTTCAGCTCGAGAGAGTTAATCCTAGACCTTCTCTTACACATTTAGCTCGAGAGAGTGAATGGGCTAAGGTGAAGGCTGTGCTTAATTGCTGCAACTCGGTGTTCGAGAGAAACCTAGTTGATTCGGGGTAAGTTATTCGAGAGAAAATTTACCCCCACTAAAGTCTAGCTTAGTTACAAATGTTCAGCAATTTACTATCAATAGCAATTTACCCGGTTGTTTATTATATCCCATATTCTATCACATCCCAAGAATCTCATCTCCATATCTCGCATCTTTATATTTTTTCTATTTTTGGTTTATTAGTTGAATGCAAACCCCCCATGATAATTGACATTTGTGTCACTTCTTGATTTAGTATGCTTTTAATCATAAATACTTATAGCTATGATTGACTAGAACATAATCTTACTTTTCTATTTAATTCTCAATTAATAACCGCTCCCTTAGGACTCGACCCCAACCCATTCGGTTGGGTTATATTACTACACACGATCATTGACACTTGAATTGGAAGTTGTGTCTTTGATTATGTCAAACATCAGGAACCAAATTGCTTTGTGATTCTATGAATAATGTTCATATGATCTAGGAGCAACTGTGTACTACCAAGAGTAGGCAAAAGAGCTATACAATTTAAAGAGGTCTAGCCTTGGAGTTCATGGAGGATGGTTGGATGTTCAACAATTTAAAGGGTGTGATGAGGTTCAGGAGGAAAGGAAAGTTTATCCCTAGGTTTGTTGGCCCTTATTAGATTCTTAGGTGGATTAGAGATGTGGCTAATAAGTTAGCCTTACTTCCATTTCTTTCGAGTGTTCATCCCATTTGTCATGTCTCTATGTTGAGATAGTATGTTCCTGATGAGTCTCACGTGCTTCAATGAGTTAGAGTTCAACTTGATGAGTCGCTGGAAATTGAGGAGGAGTCATACCTATTGTAGACAAGCATTTAAGGAGGTTGTAGTCGATGGAGATTTTGTCACTGAAGGTTCAATGGAGGGACCGTCTAGTCGTGGATTATCCATTGGAGGCTGAGATTGGCATGTGGATGCAATATCCTCATCTTTCTGAGAATTCAGGTACCTTTCTTGTCTTTCACTTTTAAGGATAAAAATCCTTTCAGAAGTGGATGTTGTAATGACCATCAAGGTCATTTATGTGTTTTGTATGCTTTTACTATTTGAAGACCCCCATAGTATCCTTGTTGAGTTTGTATTGACTAGGGATGGGTGGAACGCTTCTTGAGGTGAAAGAGATGAGTTAAGCCAATCTATGGATATTTAGGTGTTGGATAAGTCTTTAATTGGCTCTATCAGCTCTAGAAGAGCCATTTTTGGCTAGTGGCATGGTTTCTTTGGGTCCCTATACTTCAATGCAAGTTTGAGCCATTAAGCATTTTAGTGTTGAAGCTTTGCAAAAAAACTACTTTAGAGAACACTCTTGATAAATGAACTCAAATGAGAATTTTGTTAGCGCAGTTAGCTCTAAAAGTCTAATTTTTGTCTAGAATGAACTTTCGTTTAGATACCAAGGTGATCGGGATGACTTTCTAACGTTCCACATCTTTTTGCTGTGTTTTCCTTGTAATTGTTGACTTGAGTCAACATTCTAATGAGACGACCTATGTTGGTTGTTTCATTTATTTCATTTAGTCCCATATGTAACTTCAGATTGGTATAGCATTCTTGATTTCCGTTTATTAGACCCTTAATGTATCTTGAAGGTCCATTTGAAGCATGCGGATACAAGAGTTTCTATTGCACCGCCTTAGCGCCCCTTGACTTATTTAGCAGTAGCCTCATAGGCGGCCTGTGTGCCACTTTAGAAAGAAGGGGCCGCCTTAGCAGCTACTTGACCACTTTTTTAGTACCCACTTAAGCAGCCTAGCCACCACCTTTGAGGTAGGAGCCTCTTAGAGTGTGGTCGCTTCATAGGCCAGCTAACTGCATTAGCGGCAACCCCTTAAGTAACCACTTAACCATTGTTGCGGTCATTGCTAATGATTTAATTCATTATCCTCTTCCATTCTTTAGAAAGAACCCCATTTGGAAAAGAACCCAATTCTTGGAGATTTTGCTTGTTTCTCACCAATAATGTGATTCAAAAGTAATTTCATTCCTTTTCAACTTCTAATATTGATTCTAGCTTTATTTTTGTAATTCATTTCCATTTAAAACCTTTTATCTCTTGAATATGAATTTTTCTAATTATAGAAATTAGACCATTTCAGGTCCAAATTAAATCATGTCTTCGCCCAATATCCTGACATGTGATTCTCACCTTGAGGAAAGCATAATGGTGGAATTATTTTCACAATTCTGTATGATCATTTGAGAGACAATATTTTTACCCGATTTCTGGTCTAAATATCATATCATTTATATGAGCATCCTTATTCATGTATTGATGCAACATTCTGAGGTTGTTTAGAAGGAAAAAATAGTCGAGTAGAGATTCAACTATTGTTTCAGCCTTGAGCTAGGTTATGGTTTTCCTCTTTTTGACAATTTAATATAAATTTGAGTAGTTTGATCTGTTAGCAAGGATTAAGGATTCGTTCATAGACTTGCATGATCCTTATTTGACATTTTTGCAATTTTGGGTTATTTGGCTTAGTAACTTAAATGATAAGTCTTATGCTAGGTTGATTTTAAGCCTGGTTTTTGTTATATATCCTTCGTATGCTCTTAGGTGGCGTGGAACTTAGATTTTATGTGTGATGACTACTTTTGTGATTTCTATGCTCTTTTAGTCCTTTTTGAGTTATCTCTCTATTAATTGAATTGTTTTGGACCTGAGACCGTGGACTTGGTCTACCTGGAGTTCCAGGTTAGTATGATTTTGCTATAATGAGTGTTTACCCAGCTTTTTGTGTGTGGTATGGCTGTTTTGAGAATTACTTGATTGTTTTTGTGTCCAATCATGTTCATAACATATACTTTTTGCATATTTCATCCAGCTTTGAGAGAAATGGGGTTTTTAGGCTACTTTCTAGTTTTACCATGTTTTCAACTAGTTTTAGATCTGAGGGAACGAGATGACTGATTTTACAAATGAAAACTGAGTTTATAGAAGAAAATGCATTCTTTTTTCCTTTCTATGCATATGTTGATAAGCTTTTGTGTTCCATAGATTGAATTTCGGGTTTTAGTTTTATCGCATCTGTAGTCAAGCTGAGTTTCGTAGTTGTCTCAAGGGGTCCATAGGGCTACCAATAATATATTTCCAAAAGTTTTTACTTTATACATGAATATGCCACATGTGCATCAAATCTCACTTTGTGGTTGTATGCGTGTCATTGATTGACTTGTATAGTTAGAATTGTTGTTGTTTTTCGTGTCCGTAGTGTGGGTTTGCTTTTAGCCTTATATAAGACTTCATGTTGGATCTATCTTGTTGCTTATGAATATTTATTATCTTTTTGAGCTCGGTGGACTTATGATGCCTACTAAGACCCCCAATATTTTGGTATTCATACTACACTTCTGCATCTTTTTTGATGCAGCTCCAACAACGAACCACCCTCATTGAGCAATAATTAAATGTGATATATAACTACGAAAGTATTAGCTGTAACTATAAATTCGTCACTAATTGTTCACTTTTACTGACAAAAAATATATTTCGTGCTGAAATACATGAGACACAAACTTCTGGTGACGAAACGTAAAAAAATCATAGCAAAGTTTTGTTCCCTAAAGTTTTCCACCAAAAAATGATTTGGCGCCATACATTGAGTACTATTAGCCCTAAATTTAGAGTTATTAGTGACACATTATTTTATCACTAACGATGTTCCTAACTAGCGATAAATCATTTTTTGTCCTAAATTTAGTAAAATTTTGGATACAAAAAAATTTTGTCACAAAAAATATATTGGTCCATTAGTGACAAATCATTTTTATCCTAAACTTAGTTACATTTTGAATAAGAAAAAATTTTGTCACAAAAAATATATCGATACATTAGTGACGAATCATTTTTTTGTCCTAAAATTAGTTAAAATTTGGATACAAATTTTTTTTGTTGCAAAAATTATATTGATACATTAGTGACAAATCATTTTTGTCCTAAAATTAGTTTAACTTTCGATACGAAAAATATTTGTCACAAAAAATATATTGATACATTAGAGACGAACTATAATTTATAGTTAATCATTGTGTATTTTAGTAGAAAAATTTTGTATTCATTGTGACATTAGTTTTTGTCACTAATAAGTTCAAACAATTAGTGACAATTGTATTGTTATCTCTATTTAACCTACATTTTAGTCACAATAATAATTTGTCACAAATAATATATATGTTCAAATTCATATAAAGAAATAGACACTACTGAAAATTTAGATATTATAGAAGAATAGGAAGAGCTAGAAAAATTAAAAATAATCTACAACGAGAATACACAAAAAAGATAGCATATGATATAATCCCAAACAAATACTACATAGTAGGAACAATAGAAGGAAAAGAATATTTAATATTAATAAATAATAAGCAAGAAGACAATTACATAATAGATAAACTATTAAACAAAGAAGAAATGGAAATAAATAAAGTTACAAAACAAAAATGTTCAGATTTACCAACACTAATAGTAGCCCAATTAGAAATAGAAAAAGAAATAATAATAATAGCAGATATACCTATGAAAATAAAATTAGAGATCAGTGAAACCTTACAAGTAGATATCATGTTTGGATTAAAATGGTTAGAAGAATTAAAACCTTATAGAATAGAATCTAATCACATAATTATCACTTATAATAACAAAACAATAATAATAAAAAGAATAATATTATGAAAATACACGTACTTATGAAAATAATAATAGAAGGATATTATAATAGATATTATACACCAATGATAGATACAGGAGCAGAAGTTAACATATGTAAATATAACTGTTTACCAAAAGATAAATGGATAAAATTAAAAACACCTATAGTAGTAAAAGGATTTAACAATGAAGAAAGTTTAATACATCATAAAGCAAAAGATATAAAAATACAAATATGGGATAAGATACTTAAGATAGATGAAATATATAATTACGATTTACCTACAAAAGATATAATTTTAGGAATACCGTTTTTAGAAAAATATTATCCACATGTAATAACTAAAACACACTGGTGGTTAACAACACCATGTAATCATAAAATAGGAGCAAAAAGAGTAATAAATAAAACACGAAAAGATACAGAATGGATTAAAGGAAGTGAAAAAATTACACAAAAAATAGAAAATATGCCAAATAGTACCAATAATATAGAATATATAGTATTCACAATAGACAAATTAAGTCCAATAAAAAATAAATTAGAACAACTATATAGCGAAGATCCATTAAAAGGATGGAGTAAACATAAAACAACTGTAAAGATAGAATTAATAGATGATAATAGTATAATAACTCAGAAACCTTTAAAATATAATTTTGATGACTTAAAAGAATTTAAGATGCATATAACGGAACTACTAGAAAAAGAATATATACAAGAAAGTAATAGTAAAAATACTAGCCCAGCATTTATTGTTAATAAACATAGTGAACAAAAAAGAGAAAAAAGTAGGATGGTTATAGATTATAGAAATTTAAATGCAAAAACTAAAACTTATAATTATCCGATCCCAAATAAAATATTAAAAATCAGGCAAATACAAGGGCATAATTACTTTAGTAAATTTGACTGTAAATCAGGATTTTACCATTTAAAATTAGACGAAGAATCTAAAAAACTAACAGCATTTACAGTACCGCAAGGATTTTATGAATGGAATGTATTACCATTTGGATATAAAAATGCACCAGGTAGATTTCAACACTTTATGGATACATATTTCACGAAATTACATAACTGCATAGTATACATAGATGATATATTATTATACTCAAGAACATATAATAAACATATAGAATTATTAATACAATTTATAAATATAGTAGAAGAATCAGGAATAAGTCTGAGTAAAAATAAAGCAGAAATTATGAAAAATCAAATAGAATTCCTAGGAATACAAATAGATAAAAATGGAATTAAAATGCAACAACACATAGTACAAAAAATTATAAATTCAGAAGAAATGTTAGATACAAAAAAGAAATTACAATCGTTTTTAGGATTAGTAAATCAAGTAAGAGAATATATACCTAAATTAGCAGAATATTTAAAACCATTACAACGAAAATTGAAAAAAGATATTGAATATAATTTTGATGAAACAGATAAAAAACAAATTAAAAAAATAAAAGAACAATGTAAACAATTACCAAAATTATGTTTTCCAAATGAAAATAAAAAATTCAATTACATAGTAGAATCAGATGCAAGTGAAAATAATTATGGTGGAGTATTAAAATATAAATATGAAAATGATAAACTAGAACATCACTGTAGATATTATTCAGGAACATTTACGGAAACCGAGGTAAAATGGGAAATTAATAGAAAAGAATTATTTGTCTTATATAAATGTTTATTAGCATTTGAACCATATATTGTATATAATAAATTTATTGTTAGAACAGATAATACACAAGTTAAATGGTGGCTAACACGAAAGGTACAAGACTCGGTTACTACAAAAGAAATTAGAAGACTAGTATTAAATATCTTAAATTTTACTTTTATTATTGAGGTGATTAAGACTGACAAGAATGTTATTGCAAACTACCTATCAAGACAAGGCAGTACAGACAGATTTTAAAGAAACACTTACAAATACAATACTTATGGAAAAACTATTGGAACAAATTACGATGTTCAATAATAGAGTATCCCTTATGGAGGAAAGATATGTGGAGAAGGACCACGGTAAAAAACCAGAGCTAGCAGTGCAGTCGGAGCACTCTAAAAAACCAGATCTAGAAGGTGACGATGGGAAACACCTAAAAACCCAACTTACTAACAAATTACATATTGTTGCAGGTACAGAAGATACGAAAGAATCATTTACAACTGTCACAAAAAAAAAATTATAACTTGAATAAGGTATTTGACAAGCCTTATGCCCCACCTCACATACCAAAAAATGAATTATTTATACCACTTCAAATACATACATACGCAACTTCAATTAGCCAAACAAAGAAAACATATAACCACATAACCCGTACATACATTGAAAATCTTGACAAAATCTAAACTTTCTTAAATACCCAACCTATCGAAAGCCCAGAAAAGTTAAAAAATCACCAAGGATATATTACCAACAAGTTACAAAATTACAATAAATGAATTGCTTTACCAGGTACAAAACCAAACTTAGTAGCAACATGTTACTCTTATGGACTTATTTCAACAGCTTACACAACTACAGGAGATGAACTTATACATATACCGAAATTACATCAAGCGATTATGAATTATAAACGAGTTACAAAAGGACAATTATTTTATGTCAGATTTTATTCAGCACCAGCGGAGATATTATTTGATGAAATTAAACCAGTCGTTACAGTTATAAAGATAGGAATGACAAAGGATTACATTATACCAGAAGAAATTACAACACAACCAATTATACAAAAGACTGAGAGAGTTCTATGCGAATAAACGAATTATCGGACATAGCACAATATTAGTGGAATTATCTAACGCCTATGATGAAAAAAACTACATATGGAAGTATTATTCAAGAAACCACTTATTGATTTATTCTACAGCGAAAGAATTACGGCCAATGGACAAATTAGAAGTAAAACATTGGGCCTTATCACTACTTAAGCCGGAAAATGAGCCAATCACAAAAGCTATCAGAAAAGGATTTATTTCGGAAGATAGTCTAGAACAATATTGTAAAATTATTGGGACGAAATACATAGAACACGTATGCAGCAAATGCAGTGGAGTAAGTAATTACATACCAGCAGTCAACATAGATTGAAGAAAACAAAAACACGTGGATGGACAACAATTAAAGAAGACACACTTATTGACCAAGATATAAAGAAGAATCTACTTTTAGAAAGAAGACAAATACGTGGACGGCTACAAATTAAAGGCAACACTTAACCAACTTTCACAAAGACGGACAAAGACATGTGACGGAAAGAGATAAAGATAAAGAGATAAAAAAGAAAGCGACTTAAAAAAGAAAAAGATGTAAAGTTTTGTCGGGGACTGAAATGTAAATAATTAGGGACTTACTTTGTAAATAATGTTTCTTATTTTACAACTTTAGCCCTTAAGAAGTTTGTATAAATAGGTTAGACATTTAGAAGAAAGGATCATCGGGAATCCGACAATCCTCTCTAATCTCTCTAAAATTTCCAGCTTGTAAAAAATATATTCAATAGAAATTTAACTTTTAATCCCCACATTATGGAGCAAAACTTAGCAGATAATGCAAATCTACAACAGGTATGATTCATGAAACTTATCATGTTATGATATTCATAACGTTTTACATATAAGATATATTGATATTCATAATATTTATAATTATGATACTTATAATATTGATAAATATGCTTAGCTAAATTAATTAATTCCTGTCAACCATATTATATTATGTGATATGCTTATGCTTGTTATTATGATTTAAAACTATTCAATGCTTTATTATCTAGTTTGCTAGCATAGAGAAAAGTAGGATAAAACTTTCAGAACTATGCCATCCAAAAATGGGAAAGCAGTGAAGGCAAGAAGGCCGTGTTAGGGGAGTACCTAAGTGTTGAGGCAATGTTTAGGAAGATAATATCTGAAAAAGGTATCATGCTAGTAGTGACAAGATAATAAAAGAGGAATACTTTAGGTCATAATAAGCTATCATAAGAGTACCATATGGTAGACATGGAAGGCAGGAATGATAAATAATTTGATAAAAGCATAAATAATAAATACATGGACATAACAAATCCGTTAACCATAGTAGTTGACAATAGTTATTTTGATGATAATCATAAGATACTTATTTTTAAAATATTAGAAAAAATAAACGAACCTAATCTAAGAAAATTAATCTGAGAAAAAATATTAAAACACGAAGAAGAAGAGATAAATAACTTATTGAAACAAGAATGGTTTGATGACATAAGACATATAATACAAAGCACAGACTATTTACACTTCATATACTTATCAGATTACAATAGTGATTAACATACAATGATAAATGAAGAATATTTTCAACTATGGAAAGAAATATCAACAGAAATAGATTCATGGGAACAAATTATAAAAACCTATTTAGAAATGTATTTTAAAACACAGGACCTACAATACTTAAAATTGCTAATAGAAGGAGCCCAAATTATTCTACATAAAAAGGAAAAGGAAAAAGAAGATGAATATTATAAAAAAGCATTCATTTAATAAAAAGACTATGACAAAAATAAAACATAGCCCAAATTCCGACCTACCCTAGTAGGAGAATACTTTTTTTTTCTTAACCGTGAAAATCTATTTTTTTTTAAAGTCACAATTTAGAATTTTAGATGCAAAAGCTTACAGAAATCTGCTCCTTTGTTTTCTTTCTAAAAACATTCTTTTCAAATAATATAGTATGTGGGTAAATATTAATTCTAAGCAACAAATAATCTGGAAAAGAGAAGTAGTTGTAAAAAAAAAAAAAAAAAAAAAAAAAAAAAAAAAAAAAAAAAAGGATGAAAAGTACGAAAGTTTGAAAGTATCTCAATTGTTTTTTTCCTAACATAATTTAGTTCGAAATTTTGTTCACTGCATTTAATTTTGTTCGTTAATTGTTAATGGTGATGTTCCTCTTTAAGTATAATACAAAATTTTGCATTTTTTTTTTAAGTTCTGTACTTAATAATATAACGTACACACAATATATTTTTTTATATATACATTTATTATTAATTAACGCAATACACACGTGCACAGCATGTACACTTACCTAGTACTATATTAAAAGTGTGAAGGTCCTTAATAATATTATTTGAATTTTTTGTTCATCATTAAAAGACTCCACTTTAAACAAAACTCGTCTTTTCAACATTTTCCTTCAATTATTATATCATTATTTTATGGAACTTTATTTTTTGAAATCTTTTGGGGTTTATGAATCGTATTTGTCCTAATAAACGTTTGGAAAAAAAAAAAAAAACTAAACTAACGTAGTAGAGTCTTACTTTAGTTATCATATAAGAGTTCTTTTAGGAGTCGGTTCTGTCCTCCTTTTAACCATATATAATCATTTTTTTAAAAAAAATAATTATAATTTCTCAGTTTTCTTAATGGATTTGTCAAACTTTGTTTTATTGTTGAAGTCGCAAATTGGGGTATTCACGGATCAGTTTGGATCGGTTACTAATCAAAATTAAAACCAACTTAATTGGTTTTTAAATTCTTAAAATCAAACTAAACCAATTATAATATACATCTATCGGTTTGGTTTGATTTGGTTCGGTTGGGTCATTTGGTTATTAATAATAAAAGCAATGATAGATTCAGAACTGTCAATAAAGCTTCAAAATTCACCATTTTGGCCTAGAAGGAAGAGACAATGACATTTCTAGTCCCACCAAGAATTGTCATAAACACTCATATACATGAAATCATGAATTAGATAAATATTCTCGTCTTGAGCATTTCTGCTTTCATAAATAGATTAAAAAGAAAATTTGATGAAAACCTATATAAGATCTTTAAAATTATTTGTAAAAATAATATATTACGTATGTATAATTATAAAATGAATGTATATTATTTGTCTGATCGATTTTTTCTTCGATTTTTTCGAACAAAACCAAACCCAAACTAAATATTATGGATTTTTAAAAATCTAAAATCAAACAAAACCAAACCCAAATAAAATTGGTCCATTAAATCGGTTTGATTCAATTTTTTGATTTGGATCAATCTTTATCCAAACTGTGAACAACTCTAGTTGAGATATAACATTCTATCGTGAAATCAAACGATGTATGATGATTTGTAGGTTTTGATTCCTATTTGCATAGGATAACTTGGTTTCAATGGGAATATATAAACAAACACTCTAGGATACAACAACACCCCACACCATTGAGACAAGCCTGTTTCATTCAGCACTAGGAATAATTTATTGAAGCGGTTGATTGAGAATTCTAACACCAGAACAAGTCCACCAGAACTACATCGCTTAGTGAAAAATATAAAAATGGTAAGCTACATCATACCCCTTTCAAAGAAGCAAGCTCAGAATCCACAACAATACCAATTATGAAAGAATAACCCCAGTTACAACCAAACCTCCTACAATCACATTAGGAGTGTTTCCAATCACTTTCAATTTGAAATAGTCATTTAATTAAGAGAAATTTTCAAAAATGATTATTGTTCAGGCTTAATTAGATATCTATAGTTATAGTTTTCTCAATAACGATTCATAACTACATGCCTACATGTTGGGTAAGGAGTGAGGCGAGCGAGACTAGGAGAGAGAAGAAAGAGGCGAGAGAGGGGTTGAATACATGTTGTATTTATTGTATCAAATTGTATCACAAATAAAAATGATACAACTAATTTGTAACAATGAATATAATTGTATAAGAATATTGTTGTATTTAGCTACATGTTAGGAGGAGAGAGATGAGCAAGATTGAGAAACATAGAGGAAAGAGGTAAGCGGGATTGATAGAGGAAGGACAGAGGCTAGCTAGATTTGGAAAAGAGGATAAATAAATGTTGTATTCATTGTATCAAGAATACAATTGATACATAATACAAATATAGTTGATACAAAATATAAATATAGCTGTTGGAATACAATTGATATAGAATACAAATCTCTCACCTTGAATACAATGATATAGAATATAGGGAAAAGACTCAAATATGTCATCAAACTTTAGAAAAGACTCATTTATGTCATCCATTAAAAGTTTGGCTCATCCATGCCATTATTGTTAAAGAAAAAGTTCATCCATGCCATTTTTTAATTCCAGTTTTACAAAATAATTTTGTAACACCTCGCTATTTGAAATGACTAGAAAGGACTAGAATTTTAAACAAGCCGTTTTTTTTCTGGAAATAATCAAATTTGAAAAGTTTGAGAAGTTAAGCTAAGTATGAGTTTTGGGTCGACCATAACTCCTATCATAGGATGAGTTAGGTGTGCTACAAGATACCTTAGAAAGGATCTTTGAATTATCTTTCCAATGCCACTGAGTTTGATCATTTTCGAGTTTGTATGAGGGAGATATGCCCATTTGAAGTCGGGCTATGTAAATAAGGAAAGTCAAAATCGGATTTTAGAAGGATATTATGGTATTTTCACTACCCAATTAATTAAATCCGTTTTTAGTAATTTTTTTGAGGTCTAAACTGATTTGGCTCAGTTTATGCTTAATAAAATTAAGTTTGGGTTTTGAGAGAAGAGAAAAGAAGAGGAGAAAAGAGGAGAAAAGGCAAGGATTCTTCCCGTTCTTGAAGTTATGCTTGTGGATTTCGCCAACCGTTGATCCCTACGAGGTATGTGAGATCATATAGCATTGGATTTGTTTACCCACGCACCAATCATGATTTGATTCAGCGTAAGTATGTTCTTGAAAGAAAAGTTTATGAGTTCTTGATGAATGTTGTTGAAAGTTTCGTTAAATCTTGATTGTTGACGTTTTGAGAAGTTCTTGAGTTAGTTGCATGAGATCTAAGGTTGTTTATGAGTAGATTCTTGCATACTTTGATTATGTATTCAAATCTAAGTGTTTGGGGAAGAAACCAATCAAATCTTGAGGAGTTAGAGTTGAAAAATGGTCAAGAAAATTAGTCAAAACTTTGGGGAAAAGGGGTGGGGCATCGAGCCACTCAGAGCGCCCCACATTGTGTTTTATAGTTTTGGCTCTAGGGCGTCGTGCCAGCCTGTGCGCCCCAACCCCAGTTTTGTAGTTTCACCTCTACCGCCCGACGCCAGTCAAAGCACCAGGGTCATCAGGTCATCTATCTTTTCCCACTTCTTAACGTTTGAGTTCCCTAGAATTGTACCTAAGTTTTCTTATTGATTTCTACACTCTAAGGTACGTCTAAACATCATGATATCATCCATAAACATGAATCATAACCTTGAATCCATAAATTCAAATTCAAGAAAAACTAAGAGCCAAGTCTAGAGAGTTCTTAGAATCTTTTACAAATGTTTTAAACCTGTTTTAACACTTGAGTTTTGAATTGAGTAAAGAGCAAAGAGTGA
Organism: Solanum bulbocastanum; assembly: GCA_037074985.1. Taxonomy (NCBI): domain Eukaryota; kingdom Viridiplantae; phylum Streptophyta; class Magnoliopsida; order Solanales; family Solanaceae; genus Solanum; species Solanum bulbocastanum. The sequence continues at coordinate 33,578,681 of CM073597.1, read as the reverse complement.
AGTTCATTCTTCAAAACAGTATATGAGGACTATGTTCTCCCAAAGAGTAAATGGTTTCACAATTAAGCAAGAAAGGAAACACTGATTTCCTTAGAGCCTTTGGGCTAGTTTTTGAGTAATTATCTCAAACCACAGAAAGAATTATGTTTTTAAACATATGAGCTAGTATATTTTGGAAGTAGTATTGAGCACCGATATGGAGGAGAGTTTAGACTAATCCCAGATTAAAAGTTTGGCTCATCCATGCCATTATTGTTAAAGAAAAAGTTCATCCATGCCATTTTTTTAATTCCAGTTTTACAAAATAATTTTGTAACACCTCGCTATTTGAAATGACTAGAAAGGACTAGAATTTTAAACAAGCCATTTTTTTTTTGGGAAATAGTCAAATTTGAAAAGTCTGACAAGCTAAGCTAAGTATAAGTTTTGGGTCAACCATAACTCCCATCACAGGATAAGTTAGGTGTGCTACAAGATACCTTAGAAAAGATTTTAGAATTATCTTTCCAATTCCACTGAGTTTGATCATTTTCGAGTTTGTATGAGGGAGATTTGCCCATTTGAAGTCGAGCTGTATAGATAAGGAAAGTCAAAATCGGATTTTAGAAGGGTATTATGGTATTTTCACTACCCAATTAATTAAATCCATTTTTAGTAATTTTTTTGAGGTCTAAACTGATTTTTCTCAGTTTATGCTTAATAAAATTAAGTTAGGGTTTTGAGAGAAGAGAAAACAAGAGGAGAAAAGAGGAGAAGAAGCAAGGATTCTTCCCGTTCTTGAAGTTATGCTTGTGGATTTCGCCAAGCGTTGATTCCTACGAGGTATGTGAGATCATATAGCATTGGATTTGTTTACCCACGCGCCAATCATGATTTGATTCAGTGTAAGTATGTTCTTGAAAGAAAATTTTATAAGTTCTTGATGAATGTTGTTGAAAGTTTCGTTAAATCTTGATTGTTGACGTTTTGAGAAGTTCCTGAGTTAGTTGCATGAGATCTAAGGTTGTTTTTGAGTAGATTCTTGCATACTTTGATTATGTATTCAAATCTAAGTGTTTGGGGAAGAAACCAATCAAATCTTGAGGAGTTAGAGTTGAAAAACGATCAAGAAAATTCGATAAAATTTTGGGGAAAAGGGGTGGGGCATCGCACCACTCAGAGCGCCCCACATTGTATTCTTTAGTTTGGGCTCTAGAGCGTCGTGCCAGCCTGTGCGACCCAACCCCAGTTTTGTAGTTTCACCTCTGCCGCCAGGCGCCAGTCATAGCGCCAAGGTCGTCAGGTCATCTATCTTTTCCCACTTCCTAACGTTTGAGTTCCCTAGAATCGTACCTAAGTTTTCTTGCTGATTTCTACACTCTAAGGTACGTCTAAACATCATGATTTCATCCATAAACATGAATCATAATCTTGAATCCATAAATTCAAATTCAATAAAAGATAAGAGCCAAGTCTAGAGAGTTCTTAGAGTCTTTTACAAATGTTTTAAACCTGTTTTAACACTTGAGTTTTGAATTGAGTAAAGAGCAAAGAGTGAAGTTCATTCTTCAAAGCAGTATATGAGGACTATGTTCTCCCAAAGAGTAAATGGTTTCACAATTAAGCAAGAGAGGAAACACTGATTTCCTTAGAACCTTTGGACTAGTTTTTGAGTAATTATCTCAAACCACAGAAAGAGTTATGTTTTTAAACATATGAGCTAGTATATTTTGGAAGTAGTATTGAGCACCGATATGGAGGAGTGTTTAAACAAATCCCAGATTAAAAGTTTGGCTCATCCATGCCATTATTGTTAAAGAAAAAGTTCATCCATGCCATTATTTTAATTCCTATTTTACAAAATAATTTTGTAACACCTCGCTATTTGAAATGACTAGAAAGGACTAGAATTTTAAACAAGCCGTTTTTTTTTTCCGGAAATAATCAATTTGATAATTTTGACAAGTTAAGCTAAGTTTGAGTTTTGGGTCGACCATAACTCCTTTCACAGGATGAGTTAGGTGTTCTGCAAGATACCTTAGAAAAGATCTTTGAATCATCTTTCCAGCGCCACTGAGTTTGCTCATTTTCGAGTTTGTATGAGGGAGATATGCCCATTTAAAGTCGGGCTGTATAGATAAGGAAAGTCAAAACCGGATTTTAGAAGGGTATTATGGTATTTTCACTACCCAATTAATTAAACCCATTTTTAGTAATTTTTTTGAGGTCTAAACTGATTTGGCTCAGTTTATGCTTGATAAAATTAAGTTAGGGTTTTGAGAGAAGAGAAAAGAAGAGGAGAAGAGAAGAGAAGAAGCAAGGATTCTTCCTGTTCTTGAAGTTATGCTTGTGAATTTCGCCAAGCGTTGATCCCTACGAGGTATGTTAGATCATATAGCATTGGATTTGTTCACCGAAGCTCCAATCATGATTTGATTCAGCGTAAGTATGTTCTTGAAAGAAAAGTTTATGAGTTCTTGATGAATGTTGTTGAAAGTTTCGTTAAATCTTGATTGTTGATGTTTTGAGAAGTTCTTGAGTTAGTTGCATGAGATCTAAGGTTGTTTTTGAGTAGATTCTTGCATACTTTGATTATGTATTCAAATCTTAGTGTTTGGGGAAGAAACCAATCAAATCTTGAGGAGTTAGAGTTGAAAAACGATCAAGAAAGTTCGTCAAAATTTTGGGGTTTGCGCCACTCAGAGCGTCCCACATAGTGTTTTGTAGTTTTGGCTCTAGGGCGTCGTGCCAGCTTATGCGCCCCAACCCCAATTTTGTAGTTTAACCTCTGGCTCCCGGCGCCATTAAGAGTGCCAGGTTCGTCAGGTCCTCTATCTTTTCCCACTTCTTAACGTTTGAGTTCCCTAGAATCGTACCTAAGTTTTCTTGTTGATTTCTGCACTCTAAGGTACGTCTAAACATCATGATTTCATCCATAAACATGAATCATAATCTTGAATCCATAAATTCAAATTCAATAAAAGATAAGAGCCAAGTCTAGAGAGTTCTTAGAGTCTTTTACAAATGTTTTAAACCTGTTTTAACACTTGAGTTTTAAGTTGAGTAAAGAGCAAAGAGTGAAGTTCATTCTTCAAAATAGTATATGAGGACTATGTTCTCCCAAAGAGTAAATGGTTTCATAATTAAGCAAGAGAGGAAACACTGATTTCCTTAGAACCTTTGGACTAGTTTTTGAGTAATTATCTCAAACCACAGAAAGAGTTATGTTTTTAAACATATGAGCTAGTATATTTTGGAAGTGGTATTGAGCACCGATATGGAGGAGAGTTTAGACAAATCCTAGCTCCCATAAACCATGTAGCCGTCATAGGCAAAAAAGGGTCATGCTTTTTAGATGATTCCTTGGTACTTTTTATCGTAGACTAGTGGATCCACTTAGTATTCAGGTTCTATGCCCCTGGTAAGGTAAAGGACGACCCTGGTAGCGTAAGGCAAAATGATGTATCATCATATAACTCTTAAGTGGTGGTTGTAAGTTATAGAAACTCCCACAAAAGTATTTTGTATTATTATATACACATAGTTGTTTAGAGTTCATAATGCATCTTTGCATACAAACAGAGTTACTATTATATTTTTCAACACACAGAGTTGCTATCCATGTTTTAAAAGATTTTCTTTATACTACATTGACTATACTGCTTTATATCGAAATGAGTACAATTGAGAAGAGTTGAGACCAGATTTGTTCTTTCAGTTTCCATTTGAAGCTTATGTATTGTTTTAGAATTCCCCTTGCATGCTCGTACATTCAATGTACTGATATCATTTGTCCTTCATTGTTTTATGATGCAGATACAGGTAATCAGGATCAGCATCCATCGCATCATTGATTTTAGTTGAGCTTCAGATTTGTTGGTGAGCCTCCTTGCTTTCGGATGACCTCTTTTTATTGCTTATTAGTTAGTTCATTAGGATATCGTAGGTCTTGTCTTGACGTCCATCTCAGTTGTTAGAGGCTTCATAGACATTTAGTTGATGTTAGTTCATGAGTCTTTACATTTCCTTTTCAGTTGTGTTCAAACTTGAGTTACCATTTTGGCCAGTTGAATGTTGATCTATAAATACATTTTAATTTATTCATTGAAACAATTTAGTATGATTGTATTTTAATACTTCTTTTATCATGAGTTAAGTCTTCCGCTAAGAGTTAAGTCAGGCCAGGGGTTCGCTTAAGGCCAACAATGGTTCACGAGCGCCAGTCCCGCCCAAGGTTAGGCTAGGGGTGTGACACAATTTTTACACCCCAACAACCTTTAACATTTTTTAATTAGAGTTTTTGGATCAAATATATTGTTTTTTTGCTTCTTCTTCTTCTTAAAGAACACCAAGAACACATAAAGAACATTAACAATTCTCAAATTTCAAACTTCTTCAATCTTCACGAAATCACTTCAAATTTCTAGAGTAGTTTCCCCTTGAGCTAGATACCAAAAGTTAATATCTTGTAACACCCGGAATCTAGCAAGTTGAAATAGTGAGTTCTAAAGCCTTGCACGAAAGTTTTAGAGTTTCGTATGAGGGTTAAACTCGTAAAAATGATTCTTGTACATAGAATAGGTGTTTTAGGGGTTAAACATCCGGGTACGACTCCCCAAGGACCAACCAAAGGGGTCCTTGAGAAGGACCCCAAAAAAGTCCCTAATTTGCAAAATTTAGGTAGACCTACGCTTGGCCACCTACGGCTAGTAGGTGGACCCACGCCCCGTAGATGGGGGTAGTGAGTCAAGGCCTGCATCAAGCCTGCAAAGCTGAGCCTCAGGTTCAATCCACGAAGGTACATCACTAGGCGTCAACCCACCTACGGTCTGTAGGTGGGATCCGTAGTTTTAAATTAGGTGTTTGGGAATTGATTAGTTAATTAATTAGGGGTTAAGAGAGGTCGGTTAGTTAGTTATTTTACCTTCTATATAAGTCTAATACACCCCTAAAATAATTCATTAGCTCATTCATCTTAGAACCCCTAAATTATTCTCAAGAATTCTCTCTCTAGAAGAAGAAGAAGAAGAAGAAAAAGAGAAGAGAAGACGACAGTGTTTCTCCATTGATTCAAGCTTTCTTTAGGGCTTTGAAAAGAGGTATGTTAATCTTATTCATCCATGGGTTCTTCCACCCATAGAGCCCCCATAGTTTCCCTCAATTGTGAAGTCAAAAACCCAATTCTAGCTAGGGTTGTGCTTGCAATGGGGGTAGGGTTTGGATGTGATTCCAATCTAGAGGATAACACCCAATTATGATTGATTTAGCTTTGTTTAATGATATTATGGTGATTTCATGTGATTCATATGGTAAACCCTAACCTAAATTGCTGAATGTATAATTGTGGGTTTATGCCATTGGAGGCAAAGTTGAAGGTTCAAAGGTGATCTTCCTAAATCAATGTCATGTATACTAATTGATCAAAGTTAGGATCATCTAATCATGAATTGAACTAGAATTTGTTGAATAGGAAGGATCTTGACTTGTAATGTTAGAATTGAACCTTTATGAATCAATTATGACTAGAATCACATAGTAGTAAAGAATGTGATTGAATAGCTTGTAATTTAGACATAAATCATGAAAGAATGAAGTTAAACTTGAATGTAGGGCTTGTAGCCATCATTGTTAGGGCTTTGGGGGTAAAGCCAATATTATGTAATTGTGTTGTGGATTGCTTCTCTCTTACACACTTATGCATGAACTGCTAGGAGATCCAAAGGTTCTCTCACATAGAAGGATTCTAGGTTTGCTTAATAACCTAAAATGAATCAAAGCATGTTAGACTAGAATAGCTTAAGGCTGTGACATATGTTCCGTTCATGTATAGCTTGGCTTAGTAGGATAAGACCAAGGTTTATAGATTGGGATGGAGGATCTATACTCTCCTAAGAGGTAGCTTGACTTAGCGTTGTAGAATGCATTTCATGGTAGCATGAGTTAGAAGTAGTCATGGTAGCCTAGGATTGTGGATTTATACTCTCCTATGGGTAGCTTGAACTAGCATTGTGAGGATGCTTTCATGGTAGCATGACTTGGTTTGGCCAAGACCATTTCATGGTAGCTTTGGGGTAGAGGACTTATACTCTCCTAAGGGTAGCTTAGGATAGAGGATTCATACTCTCCTAAGGGTAGCTTGACCTTGCATTGTAAGATGCATGTCAAGGGTAGCTTGAATTAGGTTAGTCATGGTAGCTTGGGATTGATAACTCATACTCTCCTAAGGATAGCTTAGGATTGAGAATCATACTCTCCTAAGGATAGCTTGCATTTGTATCATAGTATACTTGTAAGGGTAGCATGACTTAGTTGGTATAGGACTATTTCATGGTAGCTAGGATAGGACACTTGTACCTTTCCTAGAGTAACTTGGACATGCATGATAGTGTGTTTTCCAAGGTAGTTAGCTTAGCTTAACCTAGTTATGTTAGTAAGATAGTATCATGGTCTAGACTATTATGAGGTTATTCCTTGGTAGCCTTGAAGAGGTAAGTAGAATAGAGGGATTAGTTCCCAACTAGTGAACATTCATGATAGTCTAAAGGAGTACTTAGTGTGGGTAGTAGTATGGGATGCTATCCATACATTCCACAAGTATGACTTAAGGCTAGGTGTGAAGGGTTCCCACACATAGTATAGACTTAGCTTGGGTTGTTGCTATTGTTGCCTTCCAAGATATGATTGACTAAAGATGGTAGCTCCTTTGTCTATATGAAAATATGCAATAGTAAGACCAAAGTAGGGTGAATATGACCAGGATGATTTCAAGGTTATGCTTAGCGTGAATGGTAGTATGGGATGCCTTCCATGCATTGCACAAGGGTGGTTTGGAGTCACTTAGAAGTATGGTGCCCTTATAGTAGAAACGCTTATGGCTTAACCATGCATATAGACTATGATTAAGATGACCAAAAAGGGATACTTGGCTTGGGTAGTAGTATGGGATGCTATTCTTGCTTTGCACTTGTAATGCTTTTGAGGTTACTTGAGAATGGTGCTATTATGGTATAAATGACTAAGAGTCAATTATGCTTCTACGATTATGACTTATCTCCTATACTCATTAACTATGTCTATATGATGCTTATGTTGGAGACTATGCTATGACTATGATGATTATGCTATGAACATGTTATTATCTCTTATGTTTATGTCTTATGTTGACTAACTATTTTGAGATGCTCTTATGATGTTGTGCTAGCATTCATACTTGGTACATTTTATACTAATGCATATTTCCTACATTCTAATCAAATGTAGGGTCTTGGAGATTGAGTTCATTTGGAGGCTAGGTTTCTAAGGTGCAAGAAGAGTTGAAGATCTTGGTAAGTCCTCATAGCTTCAAGGACAAAACCCACCTAACCTTTATGCATTTTATTTTCATGTTAAGACTATTGTATGGGTTGTGTCCCAAGAGTTTATTCTAAAAAGTTGTATTAGATGGTTTGAGACAAAATATAGAAAGTCTTCTGCTTACTTTTATGAAATATGACTTTGATTGTAAAAGTTTTAAATTGTTCCGTATTTTCATTTCTATTACCTGTGTTATGATGCTAAGGGCTTATATGAGACCCCCCTTTGGGGTCAAGTATGCCATGTTACGTCTAGGGTACCCCCGAGTTGTGACAGACCTACTTGAAATTTCATCAAAGTTTAAAACTTCTACATTGTTTAATGGTAGAATTTTCTCCACAACTTCAAATATCTAATGTCAAAAACAACTATAAAAACATGAATCAAAGATTTTTAAAAAATATTTATGGATTGATTTTTGTTTTTTGAATTTTTTTTAATACGGGTGAATTTTTTTAACTCCACGAATGATTTTAGAGTTTTGCTTTTTTTTAAAAAAAGAAGTTAATGATGTAGCCAAAATTTGAGATGATTTTGTGAAGAATTGAAGATGTTGAAAATTTGGGAGTTGTTTATGTTCTTAATGTGTTTAATGTGTTCTTAAGGAAGAAGAAGCAAAAAGAATACATTTGGTCCAAAACCTCCAATAGAAAAGTGTTAAACTTTGTTTGGGGTGTAGAAAATGATTTTGCAAAATTGGAGTTAAAAGAAATGACATGGATGAGTCTTTTTTTTAAACAATAATGACATAGATGAGCCAAACTTTTAATGGATAGCATAAATGAACCTTTTCTAAAAGTTCGACGGCATATTTGAGCCTTTTCCCTCCAATATATTAGTCAGAGAAGATGAATACATATTGTATTCATCGTACCAAGTTGTATCACATATATAATTGATTTGTATCATATATCGCATATAATTGTAACAAGTGTATCAACAATTATTATTGACAGTAAAATTTGTGATAATAAAATTGATAAAAAATACAAATACAATATAGTTGATACGAAATACAAATACAATTGTCATATTATGTGGAATGTTATTTGGGCTGCAACATAGTTTAGACTGGAGGGAGAGAGGGAGAGGGGGAGAGAGAGAGAGAGAGAGAGAGAGAAATTTGTTATAAAGTCGTACTTAATGATATAACATACACACAACAATTTATCCTTTTTATATACAATTATAATTAAATAACGCGATGCACACGTGCAAAGCACGTACTCTTAACTAGTATTTCTAAATAGAACGATGTTACTATTATGGAGGATATTTTTGTAAACAAACAATTTATTCTTAAAATTATGCAACACATATTTTTTAATACATGAGTATATTTTCTCCTTTTTCGATTATGAGTAGTTAAATTTGTAGCTAGGGGTGTGTGTGCAAGATGTGGGTGTAAAACCCAATGAGTATTGCTTAATTAGTTCTAAAATTGATTATTGTGCATCGATCTATCGTTGTCTTGAAGTTTTGATGTAAAATCAATGGTTGCAAACATTGAATGAAATATTTAATACTATTTTGTCTTCAGAAAGCAAATATAGTTTATATAATGTGATATAACCTATGATATATAATATATGTTTGTGTTGCAATACTGTACTAATGTTCAAGACATTTAATTGAATAAAGTGTATTTAATTAATGCATAGTATCTGAAGTACTATCTTGATTGGATATAGTACAAATACACAATGCTTATATATTTAATTTTAAAGGGCTTTAAAATATGCGTATTCTTTTAGATGCTTTTATTTTTTTTCAGATAAAACCATCAATCTAAAATTATTTCCCCCCAATTCCTCAATTATCCAATCCCTCCAAATCTTTGATTCCCGCTCTCAAAATTCCTCCTTCACTCTCGTCTAAAGTGAGCAATTCCTTTTTACTGTCCATTCACTATCCATTTGTTTTTCTCTCAACTAATACTTTGAGCCATTACTTCCCCCAGTTATTTTGATTTTCCAACTCTTAGTAGTTCCTGAAGTGAATTTTCTTTTTAGTTCCAGTTTCTCTTTGTAATTTGATGGGAGACCTTTGAGTTTTCTCTTGTAAAGATGCTTCAGAAGCAAGAACAACAGCATCAATTCTTCCGGAATCGCTGGGAAAAATTGAAGCCCATGATAAGGTTAGCCTTCTTCCTAATAGCGATTCTTTGGCTTAGGGTTTTACTTTTACTTTCTGAAGTTTGAAGCTTTGCTGTTTTTTTTGTCCTTGAAGTTTAAATCATGTAAATTACAAAGATGAGGTACGTACCCATCAAGGAAATCAGGCTATTGATACCTCACTTCTTCCAACAATGAACCAAACGAAATCTATTGAAGGTAAATATGGGAATTTCTTCTTGAAATTTCCTTTAGAGGTATATTAAGAGTAAATGAAATTTTGGTATCCTTCTTAGAGGTGTTCTACTGCCGATATGGTGATGAAAATTTTGGAATATGCTTTGTCATTATGTGTTTGTATAAGCTTACTTTCCTTATCTGATGCATTGTGCTTAGTCTCTATATATAGTTACTTATCACATCACTTGATGAAGATTCCCGTATTCATAAATCGACAAGATATATTTGGAATAGAGACTGTGAGGTTGACTCATTTGCTTGACATTTTCCTATTGGTTTTAGCTAGTTGCCAGTGATAACTATAAATGATTAGGTTCGCATTAACACCTCTAATATGTTCTATTTTATTTGTTATTTGAAAGTTTTATGCAACAAAACTAGGAGGCAAATGGAGCAAGTAAATATTACACAAAGTTCTTAACTTCTGATCTATAACTTGTTTGCTTGAATCAGGTATGAAGTACTTACCTGTTGAAGAATATGTGGGCTAATTGAAAAAGTACTATGTGGAGACCCTATACATATCATTGCTCTATGTAAGTTTTTAAAATTAGTTGATTAGATAATACTGGACAGTGTTGTTCTCTTCAATTCTGCTTATGGTGCAAAGAGAAACCCAGTTATGGTTTGCTTGCTGTTATCAGTGAGGGTTCAATGCGGAAACTACCTCTCTGCTCTCAAGGTAGGGGTAAAGTTGCGTACACACTACCCTCTCCAGACCCTACTTGTGGGATTACATTGGGTATGTAGTTGGCGTGAAAAAACTGAATAGTTAACACCAAAAGTGAAGTGAGTTCAATGGTTGGCAGGTTATGAATGGAATGAGAAGTTGAAAACACAGTCTTCTTCGCTGTCAAATACTCAGAGTTTGGCCAAGGGGGATGTATGTATTTCTGATGCTGGGTTTTGTTGGCGGAGATGTGGCATAATATCCTAGTATATTATGGAACCTTCTTCTTTCTGTTAAAAATTATGGAATCTTCTTTTTGTGCTCTTGGTGTTGGTAACTCAAATTGTGTTACTCTTCCGTTAATCACATTGTTTTTATCTACTATAAAACTATAAAAGACTTCTATATTGCTCTTTTGTTAATCACATTATTTTTCTTTTGATCAGTCACATTGTTTTTCATCTACTGTGAAAGACATGTAAATTTGTTAAGGGGAAGTCAATATACATGCAGTATTGCCCTTCCAATCATATTCTTGCTCTAAATCTATTAATGTTCTAATTGAGCTGTGAATTGCTACAATTAGTTGGCTGATTGCATCCATATGACCTGTATAATTTGCTTATGCAAAGAATGTGTACTCTTTAATCCCTATCATATGAATTTACTTATATAGGCCATAGTTTCCTATCTGTAACAATGTGTCTTTTTATCAAGTGAATAAATGAAGCTTAAGTTCTTTTTTCTTCTTCTAAATTCATGGCATCGTGTAGGTATGCAGAATCCCCTGTGATACCTTACTGCTAGCACATGTCACGGTCCTAATGGTTTCTATCAAGGTAATTCTTGGACACTTGACTTTATGGGATAATTTTGAATGAATGCATGTTTTGCTGGCTTCTGCAATCACAAGTGTAGCAAGCGATGTTTCAGCTTTTGTTTCTGCAAAAAATAGATTACCAAGGTAAGTCATCTAGTTGTTTTATTGATATAATATTCAATGGATGTTAGGTTAAGATGTTAAGTTTAGTTTGGTTAAAAGATTCGATTAAAAATGATCACATTAGAAACAAAGAGTGGATGTAGCATACATAGAGGATAAAATGAGAGAATGCTGCTTGAGATGGTTTGACCATGTGTTGTGTAGATTCCCAAAGACCCAAATCCATAGGTATGATACCGTGTAGATTTCTAAATATTACCTTCTCAAAAAAAAATTGAATGTGCTGAAAAGGGATGGGGTAGATGCAAAATTGCATCAGATCAACTACTTGCTACTAAAACAACTATAAAACAAACAACTAGTACATCAATCAACTACTTGCTACTAAAACAACTAGGGGTATTCTTTCATCTCTTCCAGCATCCTTCCTGAACTCTTCCTCAAGGATCCCCTAAAGAAGATAGAAACTTGTAGATTAGTACTTTTAGCGTGGATCACAACTTTATTCCTCTCAATAAAAATACTGTAAGCTTATGCTGTTGGGGACATTCTATAAACTACAACAACAAAGCTTTTGCCTTTAACATCTGTTTGTGCCTACTCCAACTCTTCATCCCTAAATGGGCTTGCCTAGGCACTCCTTATTAGTGTAAAAGCTTACTCCATATGGCTCTAGAGTTTTGTCTTTAGCATTTGTTTGTGCCTACTCCAACTCTTCATCCCTAAATGGGCTTGCCTAGGAATTATTAGTGTTAAAACTTGCTCCATATGGCTTTAGAGTACTGACACATGAACTGCAATTTTTTGTTTATAATAAAGTAAGGATGGTATAAATGGCATCAAGAAGATGGAAGTTAGATAGTTACAAAAGTTATGAAATTGTAAGGTCATTTGCAAATTTCTTATGCAATGACTAAAGAACTTGCAAAGTCCAAAAAGTTGACATTATTCTTACTAGCTCTTTTTTTTTTTTTTTTTTTTTTTTTTTGGATAATTCATTGATTAGTTTTTTCTTGCACTTTAGAAAGAATTTTGGTAGGTGGGTCTATTATTTTACCATGCTTGGTTGCAACCACTTCCTTCCATAAGCTATTGCCCTTCATTTTATATCTCCATAGCCATTTTAACAGCATTATTGACTCTCACATAATTAGATATGTGCACACTATTTTTCTACTTTCTTCTGACATAGAGGACACTAATTTTTTAATTCCTTCTGAAAAGGGCACCCAAGTTCACTAGAACATGAAACAACAACCTTTCAAAATCATATTGTAGTTTCTTCTCTCCCTATATAGGTCTTACGAGGTCATTAGGAAGTTTGGATTCATTCGGATGGATCTAAAGCATTTGTAAGCCACACAAACATGTCCAATCATCCCTACAAACCCAAGTCTCATATCTGCAAAACTGATATACGTGTGAATATGAAACCAAACCACAGAGATATTAGGCAACTATTTGTATTATTGAGAGTTATCAAGTACCTCACTGAATTCATTGAGGTGCACCCAAGTCGTTTCATACTGCATTATGAAAAATATATAATATATGAGGAAACTTGTTTGAAGGGTTGGCAAGAAAATGAAGATTGCCTTAAAGTGGGAGTGCCTCAAGATGTATATAATGTAGTAACTATTAACAACCCATATGAGGACAACTAGTCCCTTGAAACCAAACACTACAAATGTCACAATGGTCGCTTATTCCCAAGCCTCCTTGCAGCTTTGGTCTAACCACATTAGACCATTTAATTAAGTAAAACTTGTTCGCCTTACTGTTACCCTCCCAACTGTCTTTATCCAGCTACTTTAAAATCTTATCAGGCAATTGTTGTTAGAGTTCTTAGTGATAAAAAATTGTATGTTTAGACTTGGTTGCTGCTTTGAAATCTTTTATTATCCCTCTGATAATATTCATTAATCTCTTAATCATATTCTTTTGTTTTCATTCATTACATTGTTGTTTTTGTTGAAGTTGATATTACTCCATATAGTTGGAGGTGTGTTACTTTGCGAAGGCAAAGCCAATTTTCTTTCAAACCCTAGTATGAACAATTCAAATTAAATTTTAATTTTCTTTTTTCTCTGTTTCACAGGTATAAAATATGATAATTGAATCAAAACTAATTGCAAGCTAAGTGTCACCACATTATTCATACTTGGGAAGAAACTTTTACTTATGCGTCTTAGTTTAGGAGTGATATTTAGTATATTTCAGTTAGATTTTCTTGTTATATTGCAAGCTAGGCGTCACCACATTATTGGTACTTAGGAAGAAACTTTTACTTATGTGCCTTAGTTTAGGAGTGATATTTAGTATATTTCAGTTAGATTTTCTTGTTATTGGACATGTTTTATTTTTATTTAAGGAGTTTGTAATGATATACTACCTTAATATATTTTTAATCATTTTTAATTGTATGATCATGGGTGAATTTTATTATTATCTAGCACATTTTATTATTTAATTTTCAATTTATGCGACTCAAATTTAAATAATGTCAATATGAAGTAAAGTCATCAATTGTTTGTAATTAGTGACAAGATTTTATAATGAAATGTAACTTTTAGCAGCGACTAAATCAAACTTTTCAAGACAAATATTTTCATCATGAAACAAATTAGTTTATCACAAGTTGACCACATTCAGTGACAAAATATTTTTCCTAATACTCTATTTTTATTGAATATGAATTAATTTATTTAGTGACAGTGAAAATTGTCGCTGATCTTGATAATTTATAGTGACAATTACATTTTGTCGGTAAAAGCAATACTTTTAGTGACAAAATCATAGATTTAACCACAAAATTTGTAATCTTTTTTATAATAATAAGTTTGTCCCTAATTTATATATTTAAGGATGAAATAATTTTTTGTATATAAAAAGCAGCCATTAGTGACGAAATTGCATTTGTTCAACTACGAAATACATATAACTTTAGAGACAATTGATGTCATCACTGATTGAACTAATTAATTAGCCACGATATGGTTTTGTCGGTGGTAATAACTTTTTTAGTGACAAAACATATTATTAGCTACCAAAAATTTACACTTTTTGTGACAGATAAATTTGTCACAAATGTTTATACATTTAGGGACAACTTTTCTTTTTGTCATTAATATAACTTTTTTAGCGACAAAGCATTAAATCATCTTTGTATACTTTTAGCGACGCACAATTAGTGACGACTGATTGACAAATTTTTTTTCGGCACACAAGATTCTTGGGGACGAAATATTATTTATAGATGACGAAATTATTTGTCCCTAATAATCGAATTTGTTGTAGTGTTATGCTCAACTACACTTCATTCGATTCTAAGTGTATGCGGTCGCAATCATGTATATACCAAACTAAGAGTTGGGGTCGATCCCACAAGGAGTGATAAAGTAAATAATTCAATTACGAAGTGAAAGGAGTGTTCTAATAGTTTGTAGAGGTAGATATTTTCGTAACAATTGAAGTAAATGGCAGGGGTTTAACAATTAATGTCAAATAGGGGGATTAGAGTGACAATTAACAACTATGAACAAATGGGAGCAATCAAGTAGAGAGGGATCCTTGGGGATGTGATCGATTGAACACCACTTTCGCTATATGGGTGATGAATTGTTACTAAAAGTCATTGAATCTTAGTGGGTAGGCTAGGCTTTAAGTGCAATAGACATTTCTCAATCAACTATCGCAAATCAAGATAGTTCTCTTGAACCTCGACAAGCATAACACTTATAAACAACCCAATACCTCAATTAATCTATTCTTTCAAGCTAGATTGGTAGGATTGAATTTAGACCCACTTTCTCAAGCTAAATCCACAATAACCTAATCACTAGAATCATCAATTAATAGCTTTAATTCTAAAACCTCTTTCTCAAGAAAGCTTAGAATACTAGGCTAGAATTGCATTTGTAACTACAATTCATCAATTAAAACTCAACTACTAATTGAACCCACTTCAAATCAACAATAAAATTAGTAAATACTAACATTCATAAGCTAATTGAAGCATTCAATCACATAATCACACCCCACGAATGGGGGTTTTAGCCACACATAATAAAGAGCAAGAAATAGCTGCCAACTATGTTTTCCATCAATTTGGGTAACAATCCACAAGTCCTTAAATGCTTGAATAGAGTTTAAAAACAATAAAACCCTAAATTTCTACTCAAAAACTCAAAGAATATTCTTAGGGATATAAAAACCCAATGTAGAAACTCTCCAAAAACTCAGAATTCCTCCAACTCTCTTTTTCAAATCACATTTATACGCTTCCATATTTTCATCTTGGGAGCAAAACATCAAAGTAAGTAAGGCCTCGCCGACGCAGTTGATGATGCGCCGAATGCTCCTTTCCATCAGCTTCTTGACTTGGCATTTCCACACTTCCATTCTGTGACTTTAGGCGATCAAAACTTCCTTTGCCTATCTAGTCGGTGGTTCACCGATTTATCCTTTCAATCACCAAGTTGTCTTTGTCCAAGGCTAGCCTGCTGGAACTTTTGGAGAGCAGAAGAACCATTCAGCGAGTCACCGAGTGGCTTTGGGGATCATCAGTCTTTCTTTTCTTCAGCTTTTTCAGCATTTTTGGTTCCTTTTTGCCTGGTAATATCCTTGCCTTACTCTTTTGCCTTTATTGATTCAAATTAGCATTTAAACATCTGTTTAGAGAATAAAATAGGCATTGAGGACACTAAAAATCTAGATATTAAGCCCTAAATGAGTCGAAATCCCCAACTCGTCAAGCAACGAATCTTCCATGGATGTCATAGAGTTGGATCGATGTGAGATCCTAATGTCTAGAGACTTGTTGCTTTCCCTTTTTAAAGCAAACTTGTATTTTGTATTTTGATTAGTCAATTCTATTGTGTATATTCCTTTTTGTACTTAGATTCTCCTGTACTTGTGACACCTGGTTCGCGGTTCGGTTATTTATTATAGTTTTTGTTTCTCAGTCATTTTCGTGCCTATTTTGCATACTTTTTTTTTTATCATATATACATATCTATGCTATGGGCCCTATTCAGTATTTTTATTATTCTAGTTTCTTCTCTTTTTTCTATTTAATGGTTGTCTTGTGCTTTATCTTGTTTTGGTTTTTGGCTTGCCACAGGGGGAGGGGGGAGGGGGTTATAGTAGGCATTATTATAGCTTTATTTTGGGGCATGACGACACGGTATCAAATATTTAGGATCACCAGTCTTGCCAATATGAGAGCAAGTGTCTAGTAGAGTCTCAATATTGGTACGATGACATATGTATATCCATTCTTCAGGAGTCTATAGGGCATTTTACGGAATACTTCATAATTTCTTGTTTCTTATCTTGTTTTTGTGATTGTCACAATAACTA
This sequence comes from Solanum bulbocastanum, assembly GCA_037074985.1. Taxonomy (NCBI): domain Eukaryota; kingdom Viridiplantae; phylum Streptophyta; class Magnoliopsida; order Solanales; family Solanaceae; genus Solanum; species Solanum bulbocastanum. The sequence continues at coordinate 33,562,021 of CM073597.1, read as the reverse complement.
AATTTTTTCCTTATTTTTTTTCTTTCTCAGATGACTAGGACAAGATCGTCCATGGTGGGGGATAGCCTTCAGCACCTTCAAGTGGAGCCCCATCTTGAGGTAAGGGTCGAGGTTGAGGTAGAGGAATGGCTACTATAACAACCCAATAATTGAATTGTACACCTTCATCAGAGCCCAATATAGAGGTTGAACATGTTCATCATTAGTAAGAGGGTATTAGTCAAGCCCATCCCTACCAGGACTTGTGGCCACACAAGTTATACAAGGCACATCGACTAGGATCCTCAACTTCATAGAGGGTATGTCTAAGGTAATGAGTTTTCCTAATACTTTAGTTGAACCCTAGTTTCGAGATGAGGCTCAGACTTCATCCTAGATAGGGGCACTACGTGTTCAGACTCTAGAGGCACATCATAGTGTTTCGAATCCTCGCTTAGTGATTAAGCTGGTTCCAACAGTTGCTCCGCATATGGTATCTAGGACAACTATGTATTTTGAGTAGTAGAAAATTTATGGATGATTAATCAAATTAGGTTCTCCTAGGTTCACAAGTGTTGTGGGTGCGGATGCCCATGAGTTTCTAGTCAACTGGTAGGAGAGGTTGCATAACCTCAGCTTAGTGAAATCTTACCAGGTTGATTACACAAGTTTCTAGATGGATGGGTGAGCAAAGTAATGATGTAGGTCTTATCTTGAGTCCAGACTTACTAGGTCACCTCCAATAACTTAGGCTTATTCCTCCTAGGATTTCTTAGAGAAATATGTACCTCGCATCCTGAGGAAGTGGTTGCTAGTTAAGTTCACCAACTTGATGTACGAATCAATATTAGTTGCAGAGTATGAGACATGATTCCATGAGCTATCTAGGTATGAGACTTCGCTTATGCTGACAGAGCATGAGTGGGTGTGGAGATTAGTTCGACGGTTGGACTTTTGACTTTTGTTATCTACAAAGAAGATGATGGTCTTACCCTGTTCATTTCTTTTGATAGTTGACCATGTACACACTATTGAGGGGATACACCACCAGGCTATTGTAGGCAATGAGAACAGGCCTTACTTCCTAGGTGGTTTTAGTGGGTCACACTCCCATGGTTGAGGGTTCCCAAGCAAAGTTTACCCACATCAGTTTTAGCCAAGTAGGAAAATTTAAGAGATTCTTCATATTACAAATGATGGCTCTTTAGGTACTAGTATTAAGGGTAGGAAAGCTTCGGGTCAGACTTCTCCAGGTAAACAGTCGGGGTATTCATGATGTGATGGTAATTTATTTCCACCCAAGTCATCTCAGTATGTAGCTTTAGGCAGGGGTTGTTACATGTTGGTGAGTTGGGCAACTTTTCTAGAGATTCCATAAAGGTTGTCCTTTCAAACAACAGGTTCAATAAGTTGAGGCCCTTAGGGCCTTGGTTTAGTCAACTAGGAGTGGTGTATGGGGCAGAAAGATGGTTCCCAAGGTGGTCGAGGTTGTCCTTAGTCTGGAAGGGTAGGCAGTTAAATGCACACTACCATATGTAACCTTTTTTGGGGAGGCAATAGGCCAAGACTTTTGGTATTGTACAATCTCCATCTCTCATCAGCCAACTTATACCTTATTTGATCCGGGGTCTACAGTTTTATATATGTCTACTCTTTATGGTACATGGTTGGAGTTATTTTATGAATGATTACCTGTTCCTATGTGTATTGCTAGCCCTTTAGGTAATTCTTTAAAAGTGGATCAAGTGTATAGACTTTGTTTGGTGACCAGCTTGGGGTATAACATTTGGGTGGACCTGATCGTGTTAGATATGCTGGATTTTTACTTGATTCTATGCATGAATTGGCTATCTTCTTATCATGAAATCTTGGATTGCTTTTCAAAGATTGTTATCTTGTACATACCTGGCATTCCTCTGCTTCTGTGGACAAATATTGATAGCCATATGTCGAGCAGTGTAATCTTTCTTTTTTTGATGGAGCGATAGTAGCAATGAGACATATAGATTATAAAGATTATGTTTGTGATAATAGTGCCAAAACTCCTCTTGAGTTAGTTTTTGTGTTTAGAGAGTTTGTTGATGTGTTACCTACCTCTTTACGTAGTCTCCCTCTTGATTATGATATTGATTTTAGCATTGATGTTGAGTCGACACACATTGTATTATTATTATTCTACCATATCAGATGACTCTAGCTGAGTTGAAGGAGCTTAAGGAGAAGCTCCATCACCTCTTGGGTAAGGGTTTGATTAGACCGAGTGTGTCTTTATGGGGTACTCTTATCTTGTTTTTGAAGAAGAAGGATGTTACCTTGCCTATGTGCATTGAATACATGCAGTTGAACCAGGTGACCAACAAGAGCATGTATTTTATAATGTGTATTGACTATTTGTTTGACCAGTTTTAGGGTGCATCAATGTTTTTAAAGAGATATATTATGTATGGCCACTACTAGTTGAGGATTCAGGTGGTGAGTATCTCGAGATTGCTTTTTGGGCTCAATGCAACCATTATGAGTTTGAGTCATGTCTTTTTGGTTAACTAATTCCCCACCGACATTCATATAGTTGATGAACCGTATATTCGAGCCTTATTTGGACTCCTTTGCGTTAGTATTTATCAACATTCTATTCTACTCAAGGAGTAAGTAGCTATATGTCCATCATCTACGATTCATACTCCATACCTAACGAGATCAACAATTCTATGACAATTTCACTAAGTATGAGTTTTTGCATGAGTATGTAGCTTTCTTGGGACATGTTCTGCCCAAGGATGGGATTGTTATGGGTTTGTCGAAGAATGAGGCAATTCATGGTAGATCTAGAACTACTTCTCCTATTAAATTTGGTAGTTTCATTAGATTATCAAACTACTACAGAAGGTTTGTGGAGTGATTTTCTTTCACTATGGAACCTTTGATTAGGTTCACTCATAAGAATGTCCCTTTCAATGGTCTGGCGAGTGTCAGACAAGCTTTTTGAAGCTCAAGGCTTAGTTGAATTTAGCTCCAATTCTTACTATTCCAATTGAGGGCTATGGGCTTACAATTTACCGTGAAGCTTTCAGTGTTGGCCTAGCTTGTGTGTTGATGCAACCAGATAGGGTTATTGCATATGCTTCCTAGCATTTAAAATTTCATGAGAAGAACTTCCCCACTCATGACTTGGACATTGCGGTAGGAGCCTTCATGTTGAAGATTTGAAGGCACTACTTGTATTGAACTTACTGTGAGGCATTAACCGATTACTTCATTCTTTAGTACATTTTTATCTTAAGGAACGTTAATCTTTGATATCGTAGGTGGCTGCACTTGCTAAAGGACTATGATATTTCAATCATTTATCACCGATAAAGGCTAATGTGGTAGCGTATGTTGTGAGCCAAAAGGTGGAGAGTATGGGGTTTGATCTTTCTTAGCTATGGAGAAATGATTTTTAGGCTTTATACGTCCGTTCCTTAGCCAACCAGATGGTCTGACATGATATTTCTTAGCTTGACATGATGCTTGCTAGTGTAGAGGCTAGATCTTCTATGGTGGAGTAGATTCAGGATTAACAACGTGAGGATTTGAGGTTAAGGGTTATTCGAGATAGGGTGCTTAAAGAGAAGGCTTGGAAGGGACCTTAGATCCTAATGGTATTTTTTATGATTGAGGGTTATGTTCCTAGAGTTGGAAATTTGGTTAGTGTATCTCGGAGGAGTCTTATTTTCTAGATATTCTATTCATCCCAGTGCTAGGAAGATGTACAATGATATCAGGCAGCACTATTGGTGGTGTGGGATGAAGAAGGAATTTTTTACAATTATGGCAAGGTGCTTAAACTGTCACCCTTTGATGTACGAACACCAGAGGCCAAGTGGTTTTACCCAGCAGCTATCCATTCTAGAGTGGAAGTGGGAGTGCATAGATATGGACTTTGTGGTAGGCTTGCCATGTACTTTTTAGAGTTTTTATTCTATTTGTATGATCATTGATCGATAAACAATTCTGATCATTTTCTACTAGTTCAGATGACCTACAATTTAGAAAGATCGGCTCAAATTTACATTTAGAAGATTGTCTATTTACATAGGGTGTTGGTGTCTATCATTTCAGATCATGGTATTCACTTATGTTCATATTTCTTGAGGTCTATTCAGGGAAGTTTGGTACCCAAGTAGAGTTCAGTATGCCTTTTCATCCACAGACTGACGATTTGTCTTAGAGGACTATTCAAGTTTTGGAGAACATTCTTCAGACATGTGTTATTACTTTCGAAGGTCAGTGGGACCAGTTTTTAGCTCTAGTAGATATTGATTATGATAATAGCTACTATTTAAGTATCTAATGGCTCCATTTGAGGTATTGTATGGTAGGAGGTGTCGTTCTCTAATGGGGTAGTTTGATGCTCTCGAGGCTAGGCTGTAGGGCATCGACTTGTTACGTGATTCGATGGATAATGTTTGTATGATCTAGAAGTGACACCATACTTTCTCGATCTGGCACAAGAGTTATTTAGATCGGAGAGTTTAGACCTTGGAGTTCATGGTGGGTGTTCGGTTATTTCTGTAAGTGTTGCCATAAAAGGCGTGATGAGCTTCAGGAGAAAGGGCAATCTTAGCCCTAGGTTTTTTGTCCATTTTGATATTTTGAGGTAAATTACAGAGGCAGCTTATGAGTTTGCCTTACCTTCAACTCTTTTGAATGTTCACCCTGTCTTTCATGTCCTTATGTTGAAAAAGAATGTTCTTGATGAGTCTCACATACTACAGTGGGATATGGTTTAGCTTGATGAGTGATTGGCATTTGAGGAGGAGCCAGTGGCTATTCTATAAATGCAAGTTAGGAGGTTGCACTCTACGGAGATTCTATAGGCAAAGGTTTAGTGGTGACATTGCCTAGATGAGGAGGCTACTTAGGAGGCCGAGCTTAACATGTGGACACAATAACCTCATCTTTTTCGAGCCTTCAGGTACCTTTTCATTCTTTTAACTTTCAAGGATGAAAGTCTTTTTAGTAGTGTAGTTGTAATGACCCTCGTGGTCATTTGCATGTTTTTGTATGCTATTATTGTTTTGCCCTTCCTCGTAGTTTCCTTGTGGTGTTTGTGCTATCTTGGGATGGGTGGCATGCTTCTCGATGTGGTCGGGAAAAATTAGTGTAAGTTTTCCTTTTTTGGAAGTTCTTAAGTAAGAGGTTACTTTAGTCAACATCAGGAGATTAGGGTGTCAAATAAGAATTCTAGAAGTTCCATTAGCTATATAAGGGCAATTATTTTCTAGGGGCATAATTTTTGGGTCCCAAAACTTCTCGTGCGAGTTTGAACCATTAGGCATTTTAGTTTTGAAGCTTGGCCAAATTTTGACATTAGTCAACATTCTTGGTAAATGCACTAAAATGAGAATTATGTTAGCGTGTTAGCTCCAGACTGTCGAGTTTGGTCTAGAATGAGATTTGGTTCAAATCCTGAGGTAATCACGATGACTTTGTGGTGTTCGGCGTCTTGTTGTTGTGTTCTCTTGGTAAATATTGACTTGAGTGAACACTCTAATGAGACGACCTCTATTGGTTGTTTCATAATTTTCTTAAATCCGAAATGTCATTTGGAATAAAGTAGCATTCTGTGTATGTATTGATTGGACCCCAAATGAATCTTGAAGGTCCATTTAAAGCTTGGAGCATTTTTTTAACAAATTGTTGATGCAACTGTTACTGGTGTGAACTTTAGTAGTCCTTGACCACTTTGGCAATAGCTGCTTGAGCGGCCAGGGTGTCGCTTTAGCAGAAAGGATTTAGGGATTAGGGGCCACTTTTTCCGCAAGAGCATCTTGGTGCTGAACAGCTTTGTAGCCAGCTGATGGCATTAGCATTGGCCGTTTAAGTGGCCGTTTAAGTGGCCGCTTGACCACTTTTGTGGATATCGCTGATGATTTAATTGCTTTTCCTCTTTCATTCTTCAAAATGAAACCCATTTGCAAAGTAGCTCGGTCCTGGTGATTTTGCTTGTTTGTTACTCAATTCAAGTGATTCAAAGGTAATTTCCTTTCTTTTCACTTTCTAATCTCGATCCTAACTTAATTTTCACAATTCATTTCCATTTTGAACCTTATATCTCTTGAATTTTAATTCTTCAAGTATAGTAATTGGACAATTTGATGTTTGAATTTAATCCTGTGTTCGCTGAATTTCCAGGCATGTGATCCTCACCTCGAGGGGAACATAATTATGAAATTAGTTTCTCAATTTTGTACCATTGTTCAAGGGTTGATGTTTTACCCAATTTCTAGTCAAAACTTTTGACCATCGATGTGGGTATTGTTATTTGCGTATTAACTTGTACTTTCTCCTCTTGAAAGCATGGCAGTGTTCTGAGGTTCTTCAGAAGGGAAAAGCACCCGAGTAGAGGTTCGAGTGGGTTTCAGCTGTCAGGTAGGTTATGGTTTTCAATTTTTATTGTTAGGAAGGCTTTAGGATTAGTCTGTATGTTTGCATGCTCCTGAATTGATATTTTTTCCATTATGGGTTATTTAGCTAAATAATTTAGTTTATAAGCCTTAGTGTTGGTTGGTTTTTACCTTGCCTTTCCTTATAGATTCATAGAATTCTCTTAGGTAGCGTGGAACAAAGAGTTTATGTGTGCTGGTTGCTTTTGTGTTTTGTGTGCTATTTTTAGTAATTTTGAGTTATCGCTTTATTGATTGAATTATCTTGGTCTTGAGGCCGTGGACTAGGACTGGCTGAAGTTCTAGGTTAGTTCGATTGTGCTGAGACATGTATTTGTCATGTTCAGTGTGTGGTATGGCTGCTTTGAGAATGACCTGACTGGGTTTGTGTGGAATTATGTTTGTGATGCATATTGTTAGCTTGTTTTCATTTAATTTTTGTAAAATAGGGGGTTTTGAGGACAATTAGTTGTTTACCTATGTTTTCAACTGGTTTTAGCTTCAAGGGAGAAGGATTACTGATTTTATTGATGGAAAGTAGGGTTTTCAAAGAAATGCATTATTTTCGTCTTTCTATGCATATGTTGATAAGTTTTGGCAGCTGCACACATAATTTTGTGTTTTACTTTTATTTTATTTGTATTTGAGTTGAGGCGGGTTCTGTAGATTTCTCAAAGGGTCAACATGATAGCTAGCGAAATAATTCCAAAACATGTTAGATTAAACATGCATTGGCCACAGGTAAATAATATATTATGTGTTTGTTGTGATTGGTTGGATTTTAAAGTTGGAATCATTATCTTTCCTTACAATAGTGTGGTGTTACGTTTGCCTTATATCAGACTCCTTGTTAGAACTATCGAGCTGCTTATGTATATTTAAGATCATTCTGAGCTTGGTTCGTCTGTGATATCTACGCCGGGATTGAAAATGACATAGCGTTCCTGATAGAAAATGACGACTCCTTCAGAAAAACAAACTTATTCAAGTTCTTTTACTGAGTGCCCCATTTTTTGGTACTCATACTACACTTCTGCATCTTTTTCTAATGCACCTCCCAGTATGAATCCACCCTCATTGAGCGACGGATCTATTGTGGCACTCATGGACTTGGATCGTGGTGGGCTCTTGGCGTACAGAGACTTGATGATTTCCCTCTTTTGTACTAACTCGTATTTTGTATTTTGATTAGTTCTATTGTATGTAGTTTTTTCAGTACTAAGAAGCTCCTATAACCGTGATACCAAGTTTGGGATTTGGTTCTTTTGTACAATTTGTCTTTCTCGGTCACTTTTTGACCCATTTTGTATATTTTTTATCGTACTTTCATAACTATGCTATGGCCCATATTCCCTATCTTTATTATTCTAGTTTCCACTGTTTTTCTCTATTAATGTTTTTCTTCTGCCTTTTCTTGTTAGGGTGTTTTGCTTGCCTATTAGGGGGTTATAGTAGGCGCCTTTATTGCTCGATTTCGGGTGACATTGATAAAAATCCCTCCTTCATTGAACAATGTAGTTAAAGAAATGCAACCGAAAGCTAAAGGTATTCCTTGCCTCTCTCTTTTTTATCCTTCTGCTTTCAAAATAGTTGAAAGCAATGCATCACATATTGGTTTTAGAGACACGTTAACGAAAAGAAAAATAATAGAGAAGATATCATTGCATTTGCATCCAAGCATTTGAATAAAGCCCAAAATAATTATCCAACAATAAAAAAGGAATTTTTTGCAATAATTTTATGTAATTTTAAATTTCAAGTTTATTTACTTAATCAAACTTTTTTATAACGAATTGACTGTAAAGCTGCAAAATCTTTATTTCAAAAGGACGTTCAAAACCTTGCCTCTAAGCATATATTTCCTAAATGGCAAGCTATTTTATATATTTTTTATTTTGATATATATATTTTATCTTGATATCAAACTCTATTCCAAATTTTCTTACTCGAAAATTATTCCACGGTAGGTAATTACGGGTAGAAAGAAAAAAAAATAGAACTCTTGAGTTTTCAATCATTACTCAAAAAAATTAAAGAAGAAATCACCCCTGAATATCACCAAGTCTATCACGAAGTGCAAGTTCTTTCCAAACAACAAACAATTTAAGCTGCTCTTAAGCAACCCTCAATAGATACGTATGTCAAAGCCAACCTAGATACCAAACTTCAGCAAATTATGCCATGAAAAGGATTCCGTAGTAATATATCTTGGAGAGTACAAATCCGATTTGAATCTCAAGTACAAAAAAAGGGCTGGCCTTGTTGACGAGGAAGTAGACATTCAAGTAGGTTAAACAATTTAGACCTTATGGACAAAGGAAGACCCGGTGAGCTAATCCAAAGCCATTCTTCAACTTCTTCTTCTCATTTTCTTTATTTTGTTAGCACAACCAAAAACACGGTGAAAGTAGAAAGCCCAAAATTTTTATATTCGATTTTTAACAAAATATTGTCATGGTATATCCTATACTAAGCTAATCAATTTCTTCACCTATACCTCAACAAAATTCTTCCCTTAAATGATCATCATATGATGACCCAATATACATCAAGAATGATATGTGTACCCATTGATACAAATTTAATCCAAAGTTTTGTATTTCCACCCCCCGCGAGTTAACTAAGAAAATACTTAGCCCTCCCTCAAATTTTATCAAAAAACTTTTGCATTTAAACATAAATTTATGAGTTCATCCTCACAGATACCCGATCTTGCGTATTTAACCACATAAAGACAAGCAAACACAATTATGTGAATTAATAAAATAATCTCAACCAAAGAATGAGTCATTCACCCAACCAAGTACCAAAAGACTTTTTTAATATTTTGATCCCAAAACTATGATTATTTTAATTACAAAAAAGCATGGATGAATGCATTCACTTTCCAAATAACACTCGTAAACATTCTTAGTTTCTTCTATAGGGGAAACAATTAGTCTCTGAATAACTCAATAATTTCAACATCAAAGTTGGCCTATCTATGATCACAAATCTGATACTCTTTCTCCACTAGTGTGTGAGAATATGATTTTTTTTCATGCAAACCAAAATCCTATGCTCTTACGATTCTCCAAAAGGTTTCACATTCTATGGATATATTCCTTTAAGTTTGCATTCAACAAAGAAGATGGACGTAGAAGACTCTCATTATTATCCATCCAAAGAGATTTTGAGAGATATAATAGTTGGAACCCATGGAAAGCTTATGTGCTAGAAGTAGAAAAATTGTTCTTGTGAAGACCAACACATATGATCCCATGCTGCCCAAATTTCATTCTTGCCACAAAAATAAATATAGTTGCACAACTAGACAACTCAAGTAGGAAGGGAGATTTCATCCACCAAATGGAAAAAAAATCTCCAACGAATCAAAGCTGACCTCCCTAACACTCAATCACATGCGTATGAGAAATATAATTATAAGATGAAGAAGATATATATGTTCAACCAATTTAACATCATAACGACATCAGAAAACATCATAAAATATTATCTCACCCATGACATTGACATGTATTGGCTGAAATTATAGTGGGTGAGACTATAACACAACTACAACTATACCAAATGTCCACGATGATTGTCACGCCCCGAGCCTACACCCTGGACTTGGCCGGCACTCGAGAACTATTGCTGGCCCCATGCAACGCTTGGCCAGGATTAACTCTTAGCGGAAGACTTGCTCATAAATAACATAAACTTAAAAGATAAAGCTTTACTCAACTGTCTCAAAAGATAAACTTAGAATGTTCTAGAAATAAACATTCAACTACCCAAAGAGGCAACTCAAGTCTCAACATAAACAACAGAAAATGAAAAGACTCATGAACTTCTGTCTATCTATCTACAAAGCCTCTAATAAAATGAAGGATATTTGTACAAGACCCCCAATCATCCTAATAACTAAAATAACTCAAAGTAAATAAGGGATCCTCCGGAAGCAAGGAGGCTCACCAACAACTCTGGAACTCAATAGATCAACGAAGCGCTAGATGTTGATCCTGATTACCTATATCTGCATTATAAAAGATGTAGGTCAAATGGCGTCAGTACATGTAATGCACGAGCATGCAAGGTGAAAGTTAAACATGACATAAGCTTGAACTGGAACTGAAGAAACAACTTACCTCATCTTAACTTAACTTAACCTCATTTCAATATAAAAGAAATAATGCGATACAAAGAAAAGCTTTAAACTGTAGATAACAACTCAATGTATTGGAAAATACAATATAACTTAGTTTGTATGCAAAAATACAAACTAAACTTTGTTTGGGAGATTTTGTAACCGACAACCATCTCTATGAGCTATGTGATGATACAACATCTCGCCCACACTGCCAGAACTGTCCTATACCTTGTCGGGGTATAAAACTCCTCAAATAAGTGGATCCACTAGTCTATGCTTAAAACAAATAAGGTATCATCTAAAAAGTATGACCCTTTATACCCACGTTGGCTACATGGTTTATGGGGGCAGTCAGTTGTAGAACTCTCCCCCATATCAGTGCTCAATACTACTCCCAAAATATAACTTAACTCATTATGTTTTAAAGAAAACATTACCTCTTCCTCAACCTTGAAATTATTACTCAAAAGATTTCTCTTAAAAGAGATAGTACTCAAAATTGCTCATGAATTCTTTTGAAAATCAGTGTTTCTTTTTTCTTAAATGTAAAAATATTTTTCTTGGGAATACTTAGATCCCATTTATCATTTTTAAAAAGAATTAACTCAACTTTACTCTTCCTCAACTCAAATGCTCAGGTCTTAAAACAAGTTTAACAGATTGTAAAATACTCCTTAAAATGACTTGAAGTACTCTCAAGACTTGACTCTTAACTCTACCTTGAATTTGGATCATGCATTCAAGGTTATGATTCATCTTATGAATGATTTCTAGATGTTTAGAAGTAGTTTATAGTAGTTAGAATCAATAGGGAATGAAAGTACACTTTAAAAGGACTTAGACGGAGTAAACGATGGAAAATGGGTGGGCGCAGACGACCCGGGCGCATTGCTGGCGTGGGGCGCTAGCCCCTAAAGTTCAGAAGCTTAGTTTTGGTGCATTGCTGGGGCGCCGCCCCAATCTTCCTCTAGCACTTTTCGACGAATTTTTCTACTTGTTTTTTGGCCTTAATTCGACTAGAATTGATTTATTTCCTCATGTTTTCCTTAGATTCAATTACCCAATACAAGTACAAAAGAATATACTAAAAAAATATCTTCAAACTCATACATTTATCCCAAAAACTCATCAAGCCCATCCTAATTCAAGAACAAAAGCAATACTTCAAGAATACTTATCAAGAACTTCAATCTTTCAATATTTATGGTCTAATTCGAATATATAAATCATTATTGGCGTGTGGGTGAACAAAACCAACACTATGAGAATTCAAATACCTCTTAGGGATCAAACCTTTGGCGAAACAAACTTTGATCCACAAGAAAATTTGATGAACGCCTTGAATCTTTTGTCCTTTCTCATCTTTTCTTTTCTTGAACTCTTTTCTAAAACTGTAGTGTAAATTAGGATAGTGAAAACTGAAACAAATCAGTCCAGACTCCTAAATATTACCATAATGAGTTTTAAGCTGATGGGGTAAGGAAAAGACCAAAATACCCTTCACATTTTTGGATAACTTTTCCTTAATTGGACAACCTGACTTCAAGCAGTCATATCTCCTCATACGATTTTGACAATTAGAAAATTGATGGAGTTGGAAAGAGGATTCCAAGACCTTTCATTTGATATCTTATGGGTCACCTAAATCACCATGTACTGAAAGTTATGGTCGGTTGAAGTTGACCAAAAACTCACAACTTAAGCATAACTTGAAAAAATTTCAGATTTTGCTATTTCCAATTTAGTTCTTTTTATTTTTAGCTCTTTCAAATACCGAGGTGTTACAATGATATGGGGGAATAATTGGATAGAAAATATTAAGTCACATCCATCCCAACAACTTTTCAATTGGAAATAGTTTCATCGGTCTTCAACACATCAACCTTATATGACTGAAGATATGCTAAGCCTTAATGGCATGACAAAATGGGCAATACAAATCAACTCCCAAGATATAACATTTGTTATTGCTTGTGAAAGGTCTTTTACAGTTGTGTCTCATATTCCACTTTCAAATGCTTAATTTGTTATAATTACTACACAGTTGATATTTCTCCTTTGAAAATTATTATATAGATCCATCAAGGGGCCAAAGTTAGATTGTTTTTCTTACAACATTTAAAACAAAATATAAATTGAGGTCTCTTATATCATTGAAAAAAATATAAAAGATGACATCAAAGAATAAAGTGTGATAGAACTGAAGACGAGGAGGAGATAAATGGATAAACATAAGGCTAATTTAGACAATATTGGTGCAAGGAAGATTCTTCAAGAGCGGGAAGTTGAAAGGAAGAGAGACAATCTCAAATTCAACTGATTATTCAAATACAATCTCTTATTTTGGATAAAACATTCCTTTCACTTTCCATAATTTCAAGCAATCCAAGTCATATAAAAAAATAGTCCCCAGAAAATTAAAATTAAAGATTGAAATTTCCACTTGAGAAAAAAACTTTCACTGTAGAAAGTCCATATGAGTTCAAGTTGTCGCAAATAACATTGACTTATCATGTTGGTGAATCACTTTGGAGATTTTTCTACTCCTGGATGTTGGACACTCGGTGTCCTTGCCACCTGCATATGCAGAAAATTACTTTCTATTTTAAATAAGTAAAGAGTAGCAAGCAAAGTTCAGTAGAAGCACAAACCTGATCAATAGAGTAAACTTGATCATACTCATTTACATTTTCATTAGGAAGGTTCGAACTTGAAACTCCAATATTATGATAGAGATCATCCATATTATGGAAATTCAAATACGCATCACAATTTTCCACTCATTTAGATCACTTCCTTCATTAGCACTCGTATTTGATGTTGCGATAAAATTGCTTGGAATAAATATGTTTTCTTCACCTATGTATTGCTGGAAATTACTATTTTCTTCTCTCGATCGATTGATTATCGCATTTCCACCATTCATATCTGTCATTATTTCCCTTGTTGAATTTGTTGTTACATAGGGTTGATTGAGATCCAAGTTGTAATCATTTTGAGTTTGACGATTTAAGTTGAAATCATGATGATCTCCACTATTAAACGGCATGTAAAAATTACTGTTACTTCTCCCAATAATTGGGCCTTGCGAACCAAATAACGGGCCATGTTGTTGTTGTATCCTACCACCATCATTATTTTGGCCCAACAAAAATGAGCTGAGGTAGTGTTGTTGAACTTGAAGTTGTGGGTGATAGAGTTGTTGCTCAGTTGAACTAACATAAATATTGTTGGTATTAACTGGTGGAAACTCTGGGTCTCCATGAGTTTGATTTGGTACATTTGTTTGAAGATCAGGTATTCTCCCAAATATTCTATGGCTGCTTCTTTCAATTTTTTGTTGAGAACCACTTGAAGATCTGTGTCGAATATATTCTTTCTCTTTTGAAGGTCTCTTTTTGTTGATATGACACCTCTGAAAGGAAATAAATCAAAAAGAAAAAAAAAATTGCAGTAAGAATATATTTTTCATTGAAACATATTTTTTAAGTTGTTTTTAATATACTCGACATAATTCATTTTTAATAGAAAAAATCTTTTGAGTTAAATATTGCTGATAATATTATTTGATTGAGTAGTAACTACGAAAAATAATAGAAATTAACATCGAATAACTCTGTTACTAATCAGGCAATGAAAGTTGTTGCTAGTCCTCATTAATTAGTGAGTGGTTTTATATAACTTTTGAATATTAAATATGATAATAATTTTCAACATTTACAGGCAAAAGTGATGCAAAGTTAAATTTTATTCAAATAAATAATATTTGATACAACAACAACATAACCAGGGAAGTCTCATCAAGATGGCTCTGGGGTGATTAGGGTGTAAGAAGACCTTAACACTACCTAGAGTGGGGTGACATAATATGTATGAATAAATATAATCAATGTATTATTAAGATATGTTGATCAGCAAAATATAAATAATAAATTTGCTCAACTATTCATGTGAAAATCCTTTCATCTATTTAAGGATGTACCTGCAGATAACTGACAACTTGCATCCTGGTAAGACCTGGCACATTCATTATCTCGACAATCTCTTTTGGTAAGCAACCAACATGATCCATTAGAAGGTAACTTTAATTTAATCACTAAAACAATATTCCTAGATAAATTTGAGGTACATGTAACTAAAATAATCACTATACCTCACACAAAACATTAGATATAAATATGAATCTCACTATTCATTTAACTACATATATAGGAACTAATTGTAGAGAAAATTAATTAGTAAAAAGATAAACTTATCCTTTATTCATTTAACTACATATATAAGAACTAATTGTAGAGAAAATTAATTAATAAAAAGATAAACTTATCCTTCACCAAGTTGTTGTGTAGCTTTCTTGAATTTTGCATGAAGATCCACAGCCCATTCTATGCGGTCCTTTTGATTCAAAGTCTTATAAATAGCAGTACTCTGTCTTTCTCCTTTGTCAATCACTTTTTTGCCTTTCTTTCATCTCTTGCTCCTTAAGTTGTTTGTTCTTCTTGATACAACATTATTTTCAGTCTCATGAATATTATTACTTTGTTCCGCATTATTAATAGACATACTCTTCTCTCCACTTTGTTCTATATTTCCCACAATATTTTCATTACCAATATTATCAACATATTTCATGTGATCTCCTTTTGGATCTAGACCTTCTCTCATCTTTTCTTTTTGTATTTTCTTCCTTAATACAAATTGCCACAAGTTTTTCACAATAGTTTCATCAAGTAACTTTTCCAGATATAGGTATGTTTCATTGTCGAAAGCCTTCTTTGCAATAAGTTCATTGTGCTCATCACATACAACTACACAATTATTTTGTGAAGTTTGCAATTATAATTAAATTTTATTATACATCATGTGAATAGTTAATTTTATGCATATTGACTGAATTTTATATATTGTAACAATAATATTGTGACAAAACAACTATATATTATATCACAATTCAAAAAACTAAGACTAGCATTGAATTATTCTATTTTTAAACAAAAAAAAAATCTTTACTTGTTGCATTTAACGACAGTCTATCAAAAATTATTTTAGGTATCTTTGGACTATTTAGCGATGAATTTCACAGTTAATATTTTTTGATAGTGTATTTATTAAAGTATCTAACTTTAACCACATTAACAATAAAATCATAACATATATCCATGCCATATTCATCTAAAAATATGTGATTAGTTAATTTCATGTATATTAAATGAATTTATTGATTGTAACAATAATGTAACAAAATAAATATTTATTTTATACTTAAACGATGATTTAGCGACAAATAATTCTTCTTGTTGAACGGTAAAAAATCATCCCTAATCTCATTTGATGATGACTTATATTAAATTTGTTTAGCTACACACATTTAACAACAAATTAATGATGAATTTCATAGATAATTATTTATTTTAGTGTATTAACTAAAATCAATGACCTTATCCACTATAACAATAAGATGAAAGATAGAATAAATACTTACATAGAGTGACAATATCTAAGGCAAAAGCTTGTTTCAAGAGTTTAAGTGAATCTGGTGAATGGATATTGGTTATCATCACATCAACTTTTTCCTTTCCTTTTGAGAGAAATGACATTGTCACTTGAACCCTATCAATTGTTGTGACTGGATATATCCATGCATTTTTGAAATCGGTGAAAAACATAAAAGCATATATTCACACATTTATCATCATTAGGATCAACTTATTTCTCATTCAAATTCAACTATGAAGTTTCATGTGATATTGCTACAATTTAGCTTATTCAATTCCATATATTGATCAACTTATATTATAATCGATGTGTGCAGCATAATTAGTCAGATTCACATAAAACAATTCTAAACAATAACATTTTAGGCTAAATAATTTGATTATATATAATATCAAAGATCCTATGTGCATATACTACTATTTATTCTAATTTATCTAATGACTTGTCAAAAACAAACAATCACGTCAAATACTATTGAGACAAGATATAATTGGATAAAGGTTCTGAACTTATTGTGTTTCATGAATATGTAACTAATAAATTTGAGGATTTAGCAAATTATTGTAATGGATATATCAATACACTCTAATATTCTCAGTATACTTATCTATTGTCCTAGAAATGACCTTTTATGTTTTGACATCAATAGAATAACTAATCCGGTTGATTTGAAGATATTAATTGAAAGAAATATCTAAAAAGCACGTGTTATTACTTGTCTTGTATGTGATAATATTATTTTTTAATTGATTGAGAATCATATTTATGCATGGTAATAGAAGTACAAATGGCTAAAAGAAATAAGCTAAAAAAAGAGTCTTATATAATTAAGTATACTGAGCCTCAAATTGACAAATATTGTTCTATAAAAAAGGTATTACCTATTATAATAGTACTTAATTGATTATAATAAGAGTATACTTCTACCCTTAGTATCTAACATGAAACTCTAACCCATTATTGAGGCAATCACTATAAGTTTTAGATATTTCTAGAAGTGGAAAATGGTTTTTTTTTTAAAAGTTTCTTTATTCTATCATTTTGACTGCTATTTAGTTAATTTTGTTTGTACTACAAAGTTACTTGATTTATGCATATATACTATTGGTTCCTAAAAAATATCTTGCAAAGTTATTCGTGTCAAAATGATTTAATAAACCTTGCATGTTGAATAATCAATTAATACTAATAAAGTATTTGAGAAACAAAACAAAAAAAAAAAAAAAATCATAAAAATCCATAATAACACACTTGAACTAAACATTATTTTTTTTTTTTCAAAAAACACCAAATATTGGTGCGGTTTGGCTACTAAAATTTTCAGTTGTATGCTTGTTTTTTCGAGGAAAAATAGTTTAATCGTTTGATCATACTAAGATAGTTTTCAAGTAAAGTATTTTATAGCATTCACCTAGTTTTTTTAAAAAAAAATTCTGAAAATTGTCATTGTCTTACAAAATTAAAATAGATGTAGTAATCAAATGATGGTTAAGGTTGAGCCAAAATGAAAAATAATGTGTGAAACATAGTCATTAAATTAAATTTAAATTTGTTAATTTCAAAAAGAAAAATAAAATATTTTAAAATTTAAGGTGCACGTGCTCAAGAGGATGAAATTAAAGAAATATATTTTAAAATTAATAATAAAAAATTATTTAAAAGAGCAAAAAATAATTTGTTGAATTACAAAGGGGGAAAACGAAAGGAAAAAACAAAAGAAAGGAAAAGATAAGGATATAATCATATCCAGTCTTATCAAGCCCATCTCTTCCTCTTTCGCTCCCTTCCCATTACCCAAATCTTATGCCTTTGTCACTCAAGTGAATCTATTTCTTCTAAATTGATAGATAGATTTGTAAAAATCAAAAGATCTACACCATAAAAATTAGTTTTAAGGGATTTAATTTATCTTTTCCTCCAACTCTATGACAAAGAACAATTTTCTCCTTTTTCTCTACAAAAAGACCAAGTGAAACACAAATGTAAGTTGATTAAATAATCAAAATTAACTTAAATCTATTGTTTAACTTACCCCCTTTAAAAATCATAATATTTGTGGAGGAAGTTAGTTGAGTGTATGACATGCTTATAGAAAGAATAAAAAATACATAATCTAATTTATTTTTTTATAACCATACAATGTTCATTTATGTAACTAGTAAAAGAACATAAACAAGTATAGAAATAGTGTTAAGATAACAACAAAAAGAGAGATCCTAGATTTACAAGATAAACAAAATCTGAAATTGGATCGATGCTAAAATCATATATGAGATAATAAACATCATATCAATTAAATCTTCGAAAAAAGGAAAACCATATAAAATTTAGTTCTATAATTTTTGTATAGGTTTTTAAGAGGTGTTACCTTTATATTCATTGGACTCCAGCAACTCATCCATCTTAGTAACGAACTCCGTACCATGATGTACCAACATCACACGGATTTCTTCAATCAAGCCACAAAAAGGAGTTGCCATAGCATTAATTATTTCTTCAAGGATTTCAGAATTATCCTCTTCTGACAAAATAATCAGGAGATACAAAAACCTAATTTTTTATATAAAAGGTTTAATTTAACAGAGAAATGACTATTCTTTTGGTAGGTGTGTTGACCATACAAATAATTTTAATTAAATACCATATAGCCCCTCAAACTTGGCACAATTTATAAATGAAACACTTCAACTTAACTAGCCCCTAAATAGAACTTTTACTAGGTAGATACTACAACTTAAAAGAGAGGGAAAATCAAGAAAAGAAAACATAAAACTGATTCGATCCAAAGAATCAACGAAAATCCAACACAGTCCAACATATTTTTTTTTTAAATCTAAGTAATTTTCAAATGATCGATGGACTAAAATAATACTGACGGTTATGTGGAAGAGTTCATAACCTTCCAGTTTCAGGGTGAGGCCAAGCAGTGATGGAGGGCCTATGTGGTATGTAAATCGTTAGTTTTATCCCCACTAACTTTGAGATAGTTTCATGCTCTGTTTCTGGATAAATATGTGCCCCAGACTTTGAGAGATAGTAAGAAGGATGAGTTGATGGATTTGGAGCATGGTGGTATGACTGTAGTTGCTTATGAGGCTAAGTTTCATGCCTTGTCTAGATATGCTACAGAATTGGTAACTACAAAGGAGGAGAGAATTCATCTATTTGCCAAAGGACCTAATCCATAATTACACAGGTATTTTCTGTTCACATGACCTCTGCAGGATAAAGTTTTAATGAGGCGATAGACTTTGTGAAGAAAGTGGAAGGAGTTCAGCGTGATAGGCGTGCCAAGGCTTTAGCTAAAAAGTTCAAGAGCATAAGTAACTTCCATGGTTCCTACTCCAGAGGTTCAGGTAGGCTGACACTTGCAACCCGACCAATTCAGTCATCCTTGCCCACTCCTACAGGTGGTTACTCAGGAACTCTACCGTAGAAATTTATCTAGGATGGCCAGGGAGGCACACCTTCAACGGGCAGCAGGCCATCCTTTGACTGTATTTGTTACAATTGTGGAGAACCTTGGCATATGAAGAAAGATTGTCCCCATCCGCGCATGTTTGGCCCCGTGCAGTAGCAGACAAGAGTAGTGGTACCTGCGGGCAATGGTAATAATGGAAAAAGACATCCACAAAGTGGGCAGGGTAGGAATCAGCGAGGCAGTAGAGGCTGAGGAAATGGTAATGCAGGTAGAGGAGTAGTGCAGCCAAGCAAGGAAGTTGTTCGTCAAGATGATAAGACTCATTGTTATGCCTTTTCGGACTAGACCGAGGTGGAGACATCTGATGCAATGATCACATGTACTATTCTTGTCTGTGATCGGATGGCTATTGTTTTGTATGCTCTGGGTTCTACTTTTTCATATGTGTTAGTTTAGTTTTTCTTGGGATTTTATGTTGTTTGTGATGTACCTGATGCCCCCATACATGTTTCTACCCCAGTTGGAGAGTCTGTCAAAGTCACCCATGTATATCGTTCTTGTCCTATATTGTTTATCGATTTTCAGACTTGGGCTGATTTGGTTATTTTGGATATAACTGACTTTGATATAATCTTAGGCATGACTTGGTTGTCCCCCTATTATGATGTGATAAATTGTAATGCTAAGTATGTGACTATAAAGATCCCGGGTAGGGAAAAGTTAGAGTGGGAAGGGGTGTACAAACGTAGGTCAGCTAAGGTCATATCTTTCCTTCGAACTAGGAAACTAGTGGGGCAGGGGTGTGTGGCATATTTGGCTCATATTTGGATGTTAGGGCCAAGTCTCCCTCTATTGAGTCTATTCATGTAGTGTCTGAATTTAGAGAAGTGTTTCCTATCGATTTGGCTGGTATACCTCTAGATGGAGATATAGATTTCTGCATTAACATAGAACCTAGTACTCGCCCTATCTTCATTCCTCCTTATCGCATGCCTTTGGTGGAGTTGAGAGAGCTTAAAGCTCAAATTCATGAGTTTCTTGATAAAGGTTTCATCGGTTCTAGTGCTTCCTCATGGGGTGCTCTGGTCTTGTTTGTTAAGAAAAGGATAGTAGTATGAGGATGTGCATAAACTATAAAAATTTGAATAGGGTCACCATTCGAAATAAGTATCCATTGCCTCGAATATATGAGCTCTTTGACAAGTTGCAGGGTGCATCAATTTTCTCTAAAATTGATCTAAGGTCTAGTTACCATCAGTTAAAGATTAGGCCTGAGGATTTACCAAGTACGGCATTCAGGACCCATTATAGGCACTATGAGTTCCTATTGATGTCGTTTGGGTTGACAAATGCTCCTACAACTTTCATGAGTTTGATGAATGGTGTGTTCAAACCCTTCTTGGATTCCTTTGTTATAGTCTTTATTGGCGAAATTTTGGTCTATTCGAAGAGTAAGGAAGAGCATGCTGACTATCTTCATATTGTTTTGGGTGTCCTCGAGAGATAAAAGTTGTATGCTAAATTTTCCAAGTGTGAGTTCTAGTTGACTTCAGTTGCCTTTTTGGGGCATGTGGTTTCAAGGGAAGGGATAATGGTAGCTCTCCAAAAGATCAAAGCAGTCCAGAATTGGGTCCGGCCTAGCTCGATGACGTAAGTTAGACGTTTTGGGCTCACCGGCTACTATCGTGGGTTTGTGAAAAAATTTTCTTCTATCACCACGCATCTAACAATGTTGACCAAAAAGGAGGTACCTTTCGAATGGATTTAAAAATGTGAGTAAATCTTTCAAAAGCTCAAGACTCTTTTGACCACAACACCTATTCTAGCACTCTTGGTGGAAGGTAAAGATTTCATTATTTATTGTGATGCTTCACATTCGGGTTTGGGTGTTGTGTTGATGCAGGATAAAAATGCCATAACTTATGCATCGCAGCAGTTGAAGGTGCATGAGAGTAACTACCCGACACATGATTTGGAGTTTGCAGCGGTAGTGTTTGCCATTAAGATCTGGCGGCATTATCTTTCTGGTGTCAAGTGTGAGGTGTTTACCGACCATTGTAGTCTAGAACATGTATTCAAAAGGACCTAAATTTGAGATAGTGAAGGTTGATGGAGCTACCGAAGGATAATGATGTTACCATCCAGTATCATCCGGGTAAGGCTAACTTGGTGGGAGACGCATTAAGCTGGAAGGTGGTGAGTATGGGTAGTCTAGCTTGCTTAGGTGTATCCAAGCGACCTTTGGCTTAGGAAATTCAAACCTTGGAGTCTAAGTTCATACAGTTGGGCATCTCAGAAAAAGGTGGGATGTTAGTTAGGATTGAGGTTAGGCCCACACTCACTGAGGCAATCAAGGCCAAACAGTTTGAGGATGAGAATTTGAATGAGATAAAAAAGAAGAAGTGTCTGGCAAAGCACAAGATGCGACTCTTGATGCGGGGGTGTGCTCGATTTTAAAGGAAGAATTTGTGTTCCCCGAGTGGATGACTTGATTAAAAGAATGTTGACAAAATCCCATGGTTTGCGGTATTCCATTCATCCGGGTGTGACCAAGATTACCGAGATTTGAAATGACTTTATTGGTGGCCTGGCATGAAGAAAGACATAGCTGAGTTTGTGGCTAAGTGTCAAAACTGCAAGTAAGTAATGTATGAGCACCAAAGGCTAACAGGTTTGCTAAGGCGAATGCCAATTCCAAAATGGAAGAGGGAAATGATAGATATGGATTTTGTGGTTGGTCTCCCTAAGACCTTGGGAAAGTTTGACTTTATTTGGGTAGTGCTTGACAAACTGACTAAGCCCACTTCATTTCTGTCATAATAGACTATAATGCGCAGTAGTTGGCTAAGGTGTATGTGAAGGAGATAGTGACGCTGCACAGAGTGCCCCTTTCTATTATTTCGGACCGTGGTGCGCAGTTCACATCCATGTTTGGGGGAAAATTGCATGAGGAGTTGGACACTCAACTCACTTTTAGAAGAGCCTTCCATCCGCAAATGGATGGACAATCATAGAGAACTATTCAAGTGTTAGAGGACATGCTAAGGGAATGTGTGATTGACTTTGGAGGGCATTGGGACAAGTTCTTACCTTTGTGATTTCTCCTATAATAACAGTTACCACTTCAGCATTAACATGACACAGTTCGATGCACTTTATGGGAGGGGATATAGATCACTCATAGGATGGTTTGAGTCTGGAGATGTAGAACCTTTAGGGGTTGATTTGGTAAAGGATGCTCAGGATAACGTAAGAAGCATCCAAGCTAAACTTCCAGCAGCCCAGAGTTGACAGAAAAAGTATGCAGACCGTAAGTTAAGAGACATGATATTTCAGATTGGTGAGCAAGTTTTTCTTAAGGTGTCACCCAAAAAAGGGGTGATGAGATTCGACAAGAAGGGCAAGCTTAATCCTCGATACATCAGACCATTTGAGATTCTTGACTGTGTAAGGCTAGTGGCTTATAGGTTGTCTTTACCGCCTAGCCTATCTGGAGTCCATCTAGTGTTTCATGTGTCTATGTTGAACAAGAATCATGGGATGTGGATTGCATCATATAATGGCACTTAGTTTTGTTAAACAGGACCTTCAGTATGAGAAAGAACCGGTTGCAACTCTTAATCGCATTATCAGAAAGCTGAGGACCAAGGAGATAAAGTCCATGAAATTTCAATGGAAGCATTGTTTGTTTGAGGAATCTACTTAGGAAACCGAGAAGAGCATGTGAGACAAGTATCCCAATTGTTCAACGATTCAGATACTACTCTTACTTTAGCCAATTTTTCCTAGTTTATCACTCAGGGACGAGTGATGGGTAAATTGGTATCTATTATAATGACTTGTTTCCGTCATAATGGAAAAGCCAATGGGGAAAGAATTTAGGCTGGAAAACTTTTGAATAGTGACTTGGGAATTCCAAGCCTAGTTCAAATTTAGATGAAATCTAAGTCAGGTGAGGTCTAAGGAAATCTTGTAATGAATGGGGGATTCGATTATCATTTAGATCACATGAGTGGATAGCCAAGATGTTAGGGAGCCTGTACAGGTTTATAGAATCGAATTCAAGCAAGTAGAACTCCCAAAACTGAACTTAGCATTAACAGGTAGTTTTGGAACATCAAGGGTTGAAGGTGTATTGCGAAATGGGAGTTTTGAACTCAAATTATGACTTTTTGTGTCCGTGCTAGCCACCAGGGCGGGGTAAGTTCCGCTAGGGTGGGGGCATTATGGCTGGTTAGGTCCTGCTGTGACGCGACAATTGTGACTTAAGTTGGGTAAAAACCCCAAAAATGTTATTTTCTACAACCCTTTGTTCTTGAGAGCTAAGAGACGACCCAGGGCAAGGGCTTGAAAGTTTTCCATAACTTCTAGCGCTAAAGGTAAGATAATTGCTCCTCTAATCCGTAATTTGATTCGTAGAACTTAGAATCTTGGGTAATTATCATTGGGGAGGGTTTTGTCTTGAAGATAATTGTAGGAAAAGCCCTAATTGAACAATAGGATCATGGGTAGCCATGGATTGATAGTTTGATATTATCTAGGTAAATTTGGCTTTTTTTTATTAATCCTTGCAGCAATTGATTGTTTTTAGACCAAAAACAAGCTGAAAGAATCCAGAAAGGGAAGGCTCAAGTGTCTTTGGAAGATTCAAGCTTGGTTTCGAGGTAGGTGATGGTTAAATTTCTAGTTTGTGTGATATATGTCGGTTAATTGCTTCATTGTATGCATCCGTGTATGTGAATAGGAAAATGTGAATCGAATCTAATGAAATGATTATGTATGAACAACTATATGCATGAACCTAATACTTGATTGTATGACTATGGTTAATGTTCATTATGAGTGTGATTGTGATTGTGGTTGTACTGACTGGATCGGGTGTCCCGTTCCGACATATATATTGGATTGGGTGTCCTTTTTCGACACATATATTGGATCGAGTGTCACATTTCAACATATGTATGTTGGATCGGGCGTCACATTTTGACACACTAATAGTTTGGGTGTGGGTTCCATGAGAGGACCACTATGATTATTCCATTCATATCTATTTATCATTGGAAACTGTATGTTGCTCCTGAAAAGATAATTAATCTATGTATTATGTATATGTGTGTTTACTGTGTTGTGATTGCTTGCCTATGTTTCTCTTACTGGAATAGCCGTGTGATCCTACCAGTACACTGTAGTTTGTGTACTAATACTACACTTACTTGTTCTTTGTTGAGTACAGGGCATCTTCAAGCGGCTAATGACAGACCTCAGTTAGATGATCACTAATCGAGACCGGATTCAAGGGTGAGTCAGTTCGTTTAGTCTGCCATGGGTCCTCTATTGTTTAGTCCATTCTTGGCGGACTCAGACTTTCTAGTTAGATTTATTCATATGTTTAGTTTTGGGGTTGAACCCCTTTTTCTCTTAGACTTGTTGGTTAGTAGTTTTGGTACAACGACTTTTAGTTCTAGGGATTAACTTACGCAATAGTTTGTTAGTTGTTTTGTTAACATTCGGAGTTTTTGGGAATTCCATATTTCATTAGTCATTTAAACCTGTTTCCGTATCTTTAAATGCATAGTTTTTGGTTAAGTTGCTTAGTCGGGTTGTAGTAATGGTTCTTCCACCGGAGGGTTAGGGTGGGTGTCAATCACGACGGTCTGGGTCATGACAAAAGGGCAAGATGGTTGCCTGTACTTCAAAATATAATTCTGTATCCCTAGGCATTTTTGCAATTAATAACTTAGGATTATTCTTGATTTGTATGTCTTAATAAGTAGTAATATAGATAGGCTAGAATGATATAGCAGTTATAGTATTCTTAATCAGATTATAATTTTTTCGAGAAGTCATTTTTTAGTTCCTTTCATGAAACTCAGACCCGTAGTTGTGTAGATTCTCTTAGTTCATAAATTACACTTGCTAGGTCAATTAAGTAGATATACATGCTCCAATTTGGAATGTTTCATTGTCAGTACCAAACTGTTGCATTCTCAAATTTGCATATTTCAAGTGGGGATTAGGCTTAGCACCGAGTTGGACTTGGGTTCAGCGTACCCTCATAGTCCTAGAACTAAGTGTCCCCATAGGTTTATATGTCCCCTCTGTTGGGCAGTAGATTTAGTTAACATGCCAATCAGCCTTTATACCCCTGGAAAGGTATATTGGGTCCTCTCAATGGGGTGTAGATATCAGACTCTACATTTATCTCACGTGATTTTATGTTGTTTAATAGTAGCTCCCACAGTCAGACTCTAGTGCATTTGACCAGGTTTTCAATTATACTTCAGTATTCAGTCTCAGCATGTTAAATTCATGATTAGTACTTGGTCATTGCATTTAGCTCAATTTATTATATTTCAGTATTTATGTTTCTATTCAGATTATGTTATTGCTCAGTTATGTTTGTTCATCTTTTATACTTTGTTCAACTACTATCTATATCTTGCATGCTCACTACATTCCAAGTACTAAATCATACTCTGCGCTACATCCTTTCATGATGTAGGTTCAGGTGTTCAGCATCCAAATCACGCATAGATCGGTTCCTGATCCATATTCAACAGCTTAAGTGGTGAGTCCTCATACTTCGATGACAATAGGCATGTCTTTCATATTCAGTCTATTATTTTAGTTTTCTATTTTGCTAGAGTTAGCTGGGGGCATGTCCCAGCAACTCTAGTCAGTAGAGGCTTTTTAGACATAGTATTAGATTCAACTTTAGATTTGAGTGAATGTTTAGTATCGTTGAACTCTTAGTAGTTTTATATATATTTAGATCAGTATTGGGTATTCCCCATCTTTCAGTTATCTCTTATTTTAGCTTCCGCATAGTATCTCTTTATTCAGTTGTTTTAGTATGCTTATGATATGTCAGCTTCAGGGTTAGCTTGGGGTCACTCTTGATCCTAGGTCTTGTGTTTACGTCAAGGGGGTAGACTCGGGGCATGACACTTATCATATCCAACTGGACCTAAAAAGTTTAAAGTAAGTCAACTATGTTATTTGATAAAAATTGATCATTAGCTCTACATTATCAAAAACAGTCTGGAGAATGATCCAGTACTAATATTTTAGGTTTCAAGTTCTGAAATTATTATTGTATACAATGGTTTGGTTTCTTTAAGATTGTAAGATATAATTTTATAAATACCATGCTATCGGGTCACTAAATTTCCTTCGCCTTTGAGAGGTACCCATCCATAGTTCTAAACCAAGGGATAACTAGACAAAATAGGCAGAAAAAATGTGAGAATCCCCACAATTATATTTCTTTTATCCATGTGATTCCACAGTACAACTACATCCACTCCACGAGGATATAATGAGCATAAGAGGACCATAATTTAAATGCACTCTCAGCATTCTATTTAAACATTTTAATTGTACTTGAGAATTATAAATAAGACTCCCTAAATAATACTATATTTATTTTCAAGGTTCTAAAAGTCACTTCTTCTTTCACCATGAGAGATAACAACATTATCATTTAATAAAAGATTGACAGAAAACTTTCCACTCACATCATCTTAGTTTGAGTAAAATAAAATTAAATCCTCACTTTAGTAGAGATATCAAAGCTTAATATTAGTGCCTATTGGAAGATATGGTGCCTTAAGTTTCCAAAAATCAAAATGTGATACTGAAAGGGAAATGTTGATTAATGTTTCAAGCACACCTTATTCAATTCTAGGTGGAATGATTGTTAAGGAGTATAAAACCCAACAAAGAGTTGGGATCGAACCCACAGGGAGCGGTACGTGTTCAAGTTTAGTTATGAAGTACAAATGTGTTCTAGATACTTATAGGAATAGAATTTGTCGAAAATAACAAGCAAACAAGTCGAAGGGGATGAAACGAATGCCAAATGAGGGGTTTTTTGGTTTACAATTATCAGCTACAACACAATCAAACAATAATAAAATAACAATAACCAGAAAAATTCTCGAGATGTGATCAATTTTAGGAAAATTTCACTATATAGGTAATTGAGACTACTAATAAATAGCTAAATATTAGTAGGTAGGCTGGACTATTATTGAAATAGTTTTCTCTCGAACAACTATCATGTTTCAAGTGATTTCTCTTGAACATCAACAAGCTTAACAAATAAGAACAACCCACAACCTTAATACATCCTCTCTCTCGAGAGCAAGATGGGTAGGATTAGGTTTAGGATTCACTCTCGATATGAACCCCATATCAATCCAATACCTACAAACCATTAATCAAAAGCTTTGGTTCAAAAACCTCTCTCTCAAGCAAGCTAAGAACTCAAAATGAGAACTACATTTGCAACTACAATTCATAATTAAAATTTAGCTAATGATTAACGCACTTGAATATAGCATTTAAACTAGTAATTAACAATACACATAAGCTAATTCAACCTATAATCACATAATCACACCTCAAGAATTGGGGTTTTAGCCACACATCATAAAAATAGGGAAACGATTACCAAATACATTTGCCATGATCTAGGTAAATGATCCCAAGTCTTTACAATGGTCCAAATTGAAGAAATTTAGAAATCCACTTGCAAATCCTCAAAATTTAGCCTCAAAAAGCTTCAAAGTCTACAATGGAACTCTAAAACTCAATAGAAAATTGTCCTCAATGATAGCCAGATGCTCAATTTACAGTTCAAAATTTAATTTATAGTTTCCCAAAATTTGGCCCGAAAGGCCATTAGACGAGATAATTCGGGCTCACCGAGTGGTTAAGTGATCTACCCTTTGCTCTCTTCCATTGTTGTTATGCATTGGTTCTCAGCATCCCCAAGTCCTGTAACTTTGGGCAATCCATTTTGTCATCGCAGAACCGATCAGCGATTCGCCGAGTGCCCATTCCTATCTCTAACTTGGCTTCTTCCCTCAGGGATGGCACACTGGAACTTTAGGCAAGCTAAAGAGCCACTCAGCGAGTCCCCGAATGGTCTTGGAGATCAATAGGATCGCCTTTCTTCACTTTTTCAGCTTGATATGCTCATTTTTGCATGTTAGTGTCCTTACCTTGTTCCTTAGCTCACATACCTGAATATCAAGGCTTTAACATCAATTTATAGCATAAATTAGGAATTTGAGGACACTAAAACTATCAAAATAAAGTCCTAAATGAGTCCAAATCTCGGACTCATCAAATTACAACATCTAATAAAGATGTTGCTGAAGCACAATTGATATTCTTCCAGAGTGGAGAGTTACTGAGAAAATAAGTGATGTTAGTATTGCTTTTATCTCAAAGGTCCTTGTTCATGAAAATGCTAGTCATATGCTAACATATCTATTGCCTAGGGAAGCGAGTCATTGGTAATTTTTTTGTCGCTTTACAGGTAACAACAAGAAAATATTGCATAGAAGAAAATACATACTAGTTTGATTTTACGTAGCACCTTGAGCCACTCCAACCACTTTTTTTATTTTCTGGATTCAAACAGTCCTGCAAATTTAAGTTCATATTATGCCTCGGTTGATTATAGAACTTGAGTTGTCAAGTTTCAGTTTCCTAATGAGTCAGGTATAGAGTGGAAGAGTAGTTTAACAATGCCTAAGGGTCGTTTTATTTCGTCCCTTAAGGCGAGAAATTTAGTTTTCAAGGCATGTGTCTATCACTTATTCCTAGTTAATGACTCTAGTGTTGAGATACCTCATATTCAGTCAGTTCCAGTAGTAAAAGAGTTTCCAGATGATCTTCCCTGAGTCCCTCCTAAGAGAGAAATAGACTTTGGTATAGATATTCTTCTTGATACTCGTCCTATATCTATTCTGCCATATAGGATGGCACCAACAGAGTTAAAAGAGCTAAAAGAGAAGTTGAAAGATCTCCTAGAAAAAGGTTTTATTCAACCAAGTGTCTCACCTTAGGGCGCTCCGGTCATATTTGTGAGGAAAAAGGATGGTTCCCTTAGAATGTATATAGATCACCGTCAGTTGAACAATGTTACTATCAAGAATAAGTATCCTTTTCTGAGAATTGATGATATCTTTGATTAGAATTAGGGTACCACTTGTTTATCTAAGATAGACCTTAGATCTAGCTACCATCAGTTAAGAGTGAGGGAATGTGATATTCCAAAGACAGCTTTCAGGACCGTTATTGTCATTATGAGTTTCTGGTCATGTCGTTCAGTTTAACTAATGTGCTTGTAGCGTTCATGGACCTTATGAATAGAGTATTCAAGCCTTATTTAGATATGTTTATTATCGTATTCATTGATGACATACTAATCTATTCGAGAAATGAGGAAGATCATGCTAGTCATCTCAGAATAGTTCTCCAAACTCTAAAGGATAGAGAGTTGTATGCCAAGTTCTCTAACTGTGAATTCTGGCTGGAGTCTACGGCATTCCTGGTCCACATTATTTTCGGTGGGATTAAAGTTGAAACTCAAAAAATAGAGGCAGTGCAGAATTGGCCTAGACCCACATCTCCAACTGATATTAGGAGTTTCTTAGGGTTGGCTGGTTATTCTAGAAGGTTTGTCGAGGGTTTCTCATCTATTTCGTCTCCTTTGACCAAGTTGACTCAGAAAATAGTTAAGTTTTGATAGTTTGAAGCTTGTGAGAAAAGCTTTTAGGAACTGAAAACTAGGTTGACTACTGCCCAGTATTGACCTTACCAAAGTGTACAAAAGGTTTTGTTGTATATTGTGATGCGTCCAAAGTTGGATTGGGTTGTGTGTTAATGCAGAATGGTAAAGTTATTACTTATGCCTCCAGACGACAGAAATTTCACAAGAAGAACTATCCAACCCATGATCTAGAGTTGGTTTTCGTAGTATTCTAATGTTGTTGATGCTTTGATCAGGTTGTCTATGGGTAGTACTGCCTATGTTGAAGAAGAGAAAAGAGAGTTAGCAAAACATATGCATAGACTTGAACGATTAGGACTTCGGTTAATGGATTCCAATGAAGTAGAGGTAGTGGTGATGAATGGGGCTGAATCATCATTAGTTTCAAAAGTGAAAGAGAAACAAGACCAAGATCCTATTTTGCTTGAATTGAAGGCAAATGTTCATAAGCAAAAAGTAATGGCTTTTGAACAAGGGGGAGATGGTGTATTGAGGTATCAAGGTAGGTTGTGTGTGCCAAGGATGGATGAACTCCGAGAGAGGATCATGGATGAAGCTCATTGTCGCGCCCCGTTTTTCTCAAAACGGGTTTTATGCACGACCTAACAACTCTTTTGGGTTTCGAGTGATTGAAGAGTCGCCACCTAACGAGTTAAGGTGTGTTAGGGCACCTATCTAACCTAACTAAGTTTAGCTAAGGTTAACGAACCAGAGATCGGGTAAGGGTTCAACTTACCTCGAGGGGAAGGTGTTAGGCATCCCTCGAAGTCCACAAATGTGGGTCCCTGCCGTATCTCATGCAATTATTGTGGGGGTAACAAGTAACAATTAAGATCACTTTGTTATTTAATATCTAATTAAACATGCTTGCTATGTGATAACGTTAAATAAACAATTAATATTATTTGTTTTAAATAATTAATTAAGCATGCAGATCTAGGTGATAATAAGTAATAAATAACATTTAAATAAGAGGAGCGAGGAGACAGAAATTACACAATAGAAGTAAACGGATTTTAATTTATTAAACTACCCCCAAATAAATGTAATTATAAACATATAAAGGGATAAAAGGGGAAGGGAGACTCTGAAGGACTTTACGGATCAGCACTCGACTTTTATTTATTTTCAATAGGCTTCTGTGTAGGGACAGACAAAACCAATGTTTGTCGCTTTAAGCCTGAGTCGATGTCATCATATCCGTAGGGCCTAAACTACCCCTACCCCACCACCGCATGCTTTTCGTCCTAAAAGGTGTCTAGCGTCCCCGCTTAACGTCCAAGAGGCATTGGACTACTATTAGGGTGGTTTAGACAAAAATAAAATATATAGGCCCACCTAGACACCAAGTCGAACATGTTGGACAAGCATTTAGCACATAGAGTCTCATATTGGCCTCTTAAGCTTTATTAAACATGCTAACAAACACAAGTAAAGTGAAGGTCTCATGCTAAGTGGGAATACAAAACAAAAATTATGACAAATAATTAAGTTAGAGGATATTAAAATTATTATAAAACACAAAAATTCATATTTAATCTTGAGGGCAAAAGAGTGATTGCAGAAAATAATTTTTTATAGCAAATTAGCTACTATTGACTAACATGCTGAAAGTAAACCATTAATTTATTTTAAGAGCAAAACAGCTTGTTAATGCAAAAGTTACTTATTTCAAGCATATTTGAAATTAGGACAACATTTTAAAGTAGCAAATTCATGCAGAAATGATTGATTTTAATAGGTTTTAAACGGTCATATTACAGGCATGACATTAAAACAAAATGGAGTTAATTGGTTTATCTAAGTTGGGGCAGATTTAAACTATGGCTTGCAGGGATTGGTTTATTTTTAATTCTATTCAAAGTAGCAAAAGGTAGTTACTTGCAGAAATCAGTTAATAGTGTGCAGAAAATAATCACATTAACTTTGTTTATAGTATTAAACATGCTGGAAATTATTAAAGTGCCTACGGACATGATTTCTAATTTTAAAAAAAAACTTCGTATCACCTATAGGCATGATATTCCAAATAACAAATTTACAATCTAAGCAAGGTTACCAATTGATTAGCATGCTACAAATTTATTAGTAATTTAAGATTAATTAGAACTGGATCAACAAGCTGACAAACCTGAGTTATTAAACATGCTGGGATTATTTAAACTTATTAATTAACATCAATTTTATTAGTTGAATCCTATAGGCATGCTTTTCTAAGTAATCAGGATTTATTAACGACTAACAGCCATTAAAATCTATTTAAATGACCTATGAATTAAGATTACTTTCTAGACAGATTGCAGATTTAATTTTCTAAACATGCTGGCAATTGATCAAGATTAATTTGCTAACTATTAACATATCAAAATTGTTAGAAACACCTGAATGAATTCTTATTTGCCCATTTTATTAATATGCTTAGATGAATAAAGGTCCAATCCAAATAAAGCAGATACTCCAAATTATAAGACAAATAATTAACACACAATGGTTGATTTTATATATATATATATATATATATTTTTTTTTTATTATTATTATTATTTTTTTTTAAATAAATAAATAAATAATAAAATAAAAACACGTCATAAAAATAAAGAAAACAAGTAGCACGTATATCTCTTCTCCCCTTAGACGATCCCTAAAATGTTTCATATATGAATTAAAGTTTCTACAAATTATTACAAGCCGAAACATAATTATAAATATACAAAGCTCTGCTAAATATTCCCACCCATGGCAACTCTTCAAAAACTTCCCAACTTTCTCGAAAGCCCTGCTAGATGATCAAGATGAGATACCACACAATATCTTATTCATATAAAGATATAAAACATAGGAAGAATCATACATATAAAACTCAAACAATTATGGAAAAACCGTAAACATAATATCGCACATCCAAGAGGAGAAGAAGACTGACCCGTATGCTTCCTTTTATTTATTTTTTGAACATATAACAAACACACAATATTCATGATATATGATGCAAGATGAGATTTTAAACTAATGAAGGGGAGCTAACCGATTATGCAGAAAAGTTATCAGCAATACAGACCAATTTAATCCACTATTCGACCCGAACACAACAAAAACACTTAAACCTTCACCGAAAATTCTTTTTAAGCAATGAGTAGAGAACGAAGTACGCTAATATCTCCCAAGTGTAAGCAATGTTCCAGATTGTTTATTCTTAGATTAGAGAGAATTTTCTTGGCTTAACATGTTTAAAGCCTTTGTGATTGTAAGAGTGTAAAAGTGTGTCCTCCTAATGACAGAAAAGTCTTCTTTATATTGTAAAACAAGAAGCACAGCAAATAAAGGAAAAAAGTTAATTATCAGTGATATATGGAATATCTTTCCTTAATAACAAAAGAAGAATCAATTAAGAAGCAAATTGAATCAATTAGACAACCGGCCACCTATACAAATAAATAATTTAAACTTACCATAATAACAAAAGGTTTTATAGCATAATGCTTATTAGTTGTCTGCACTTTATAAGGAAAACAATACTTTTAACAGCAAGAGGGAAAGGATACGATCAACAACAATCACACCTTACCAAAATCAATTAGATTAATTATCAAAACAGTCTCCCTATAACTAAGCTAGATATACAATTTATCAATCAAGGAAGGAAAAAATATGCAAAGATTAGTGATCAAATCAGATTTGGATTTTAACGGCAGATTTTGCAACAAGTCTATGAAATTTGATACACTAGCGAGTCGTATCACATGCAGATTCAACGAGCTATCAATCTGAAATTATGAGCAGGCATATATCACTTAAACATCATATACTGCAACAAGCATAGTAAAATGAAACATTTAAAAGAGTAACCAAAGGGAATAACGAATTTAAAAGAATATCGGAGACGGATCTACCGAGATCCATTTTCAAACTAATCTAAACCTTGTATTTCGTCGAAACTTCAACTGGTCGGAGTTGTTGTTGTCATCCGTAGCTGCTTGCCGGATTAGAAAAAGGAGAAAGAGAAGCGGATCTTGCTTCTGCTTCCAGTACGCGAAGCTGCTGCTGTTGGAGTTCTCTGGTCGGAGCTGCTACCGATTGTTATTTGCTCGTGTGCACCTCGCCAGGTGCTACTATCACTGCTGCCTTTACCAAAAAAAGAAAAGGAGGAAAGAGAGAGGAGAGAGGAGGCGGCGCTCCTGCTGCTCGCTGCACTGCCTCACCGGCTGCTAGTTCTCACCGGTGGACCAGCCTGGATGCTCGATGGTTTCGCCGGAGCTGCTTAGACGAAGAGAAAAGGGAGACGGAGGAGGGGAAGGTGAGGGCTGCTGCTCGCTGGAGCTGCTGTTGCCGACTGCTAGTTGTTCTCGCCGGTGCTCACTGGTGGAGCAACGTCTAGCGGCTGGTTGCTGGGTTTCCGCTGGTGGCCTTGCCTGGGGGCTGCTGGATGGAGAGGAGAAAGAGTGACAGGGAGGAGGTGGCTGCCTCTCTTCATTCTTTTTGTTAAAATAAGAAGCAATAGGAGATTTTAATCCTAACCGTAGGATTAGTTTAGATGAGCGGCTAAGATTTGATCTAGGATTTAATTTAAGAATGGACGGACGAGATTAAAAGAAACTTTAAAATCAAATTGGATTGTGGAGTTGGAATGGCTAGAATTGAAATGAATATGGTTAGAATTGGAATAAAAAGTGGCTATAATTAAAATAAAATTGGAATTCAATAGGCTAGAATTGAAAGAAATTAGAATAAAATCGTCTAAAATTTAAATGATTTTGAGGGAATTAGAAAATGCTATTCAATTAATAAAATACTACACCTATTAAAATTTCAAAAACCACTTAAATTTCAAAACATTTGAGTAAAATAATTATTTTGAGTTTAATATCGATAAAAATAATTTTATGAGAATAATTTAATAAATAAAAATAAAAATTAAATTATAATATTTTATTTTTATTTTTAATAAGAACATGCATACTGAAATATAAATTTTCAACAAAATAGATTAAAATTTTAAACTCAAAATGTTTTAAAAAATACATATTTAATCAAATAGCATTCCCAAAAAGGTTATAGGTCGGTCAAAATTGGGTGTCAACACTCATATCTCCAGATATTCTATTTATCCGGGTTCTCAAAGACGTATCGTGACTTGAGAGAAGTGTATTGGTGGAATAGTATGAAGAAAGGTATTGTTGAGTTCTCTGCTAAATGCCCGATTTGTCAACAAGTTAAAGTAGAGCACCAAAGGCCAGGTGGTATGGCTCAGAATATAGAACCTCTGGAATGGAAGTGGAAGATGATCAATATGGATTTCATTACTGGCTTTCCATGGTCTCACAAGGAACATGATTCTATTTGGGTGATTGTGGATTGAATGACAAAATCAGCCCATTTTTTGTCGGTAAAGACTACCCATTCAGCAGAGGATTATGCCAAGTTATATATTCAAGAGATAGTAAGACTTCATGGAGTTTTAGTTTCCATTAATTTAGATAGAAGTGCACAATTTACTGCACAAATCTAGAAGTCTTTCCAGAAAGGTTTGGGTTCGAAAGTGAATTTGAGTACTATTTTTCATCCTCAGACTAATTGTCAAGCAGAGCACACTATTCAAACTTTAGAAGATATATTGAGGGGTTGCGTGATTGATTGCTAAGGTAATTAGGATGATCACTTGCCTCTCATTGAGCTCTTTTAACAATAGTTACCGCTCTAGCATTCAGATGGCTCCTTATAAGGCTTTTTATGGGAGACGATGCAGATCTCCAATTGGATGGTTTGAAGTTGGTGAAGCGACTTAGTTCATCAAGCTATGGAGAAAGGGAGAGTTATTCAAGAAAGGTTGAAAACAACATAGATTCGTTAGAAATCTTACATTGATGTTAGGAGAAGAGACTTAGAGGTTGTAGTAGATGATTGGGCATACTTGAAGGTTTCACCGATGAAGGGTGTTACGAGATTTCGTAAAAAAAGGAAGCTTAGTCCCCGGTATATTGGTCCTTACAGAATATCCAACAAGATTGGTAATGTAGCTTATGAGTTGGAGCTACCGCAAGAGTTAGTAGCAGTTCATCCAGTGTTTCATATTTCCATTTTGAAGAAGTGCATGGGAGATCCTTCATTTATCATACCTACTGAGGATATTGGTATTAAGGACAACTTATCTTATGAGGAGATTCCAGTTGAGATTCTAGATCGCCGGTTCGCAAATTGAGAACTAAGTATGTAGCTTCAGTTGAGGTCTTATGGAGAAATCACTTTGTTGAGGAAGCCACTTAGGAAGCTGAAGATGATATGTAGAAGAGATACCCACATCTCTTTCAGCCTAGAGAAATTCCAGATCAAGGTACTTATTTTCTTCTTAGTACTTTTTAATTGATATACTGAATGTATTAGATTTGCTTGTTGGGTGTTTGAGCTAAATGTTAGATATTACACCCTTAGACTACTTAGAGTGATCTCATTCGAGGATGAATGTTCCCAAAGGGGAGATATTGTAACACCCCGCTATTTGAAAGAGCTAGAATTAGAAAGAAACATTTTTTGAAATAATGAAAATCTGAAATTTGGCAAGTTATGCTAAGAATGAGTTTTGGGCCAAGTTAAAACAACCATAACTCTCAGTACAAGATGATTTAGGTGCCAAATAAGATGTTAAATGAAATTTCTTGGAATTATCTTTCCAACGCCACCGAGTTTGCTCATTTTCGAGTTCGTATAAGGGAGATATGCCCGTTTGAAGTTGGGTTGTCTAGATAAGGAAAGTTAACTGGATTTTAAATGGATATTTTGGACTTCTCCATATCCACTTAATTTATTTCGTTTTTGGTAATTAAGTAGGGGTCTAAATTGACTTAGTTCAGTTTACTCACTCAAAATTACGCTAGGGTTTTAGAGAAAAGAACTCAAGAGGAGAAAAGAAGAGAAAGGTCAAGATTCGTCGATTTCTTAAGGAATTGATTTCGGATTTCGCCAAGGATTCGATCCTACGAGGTATGTGAGTTCACATAGCATTGGGTTTGTTCACCCACGCTCCAATTATGTTAATTTCAGCGTTAAATTCGTTCTAGAAAATTGAAGGTTAATGTTCTTAATTTGTGTTCTTGAAATTGACTTTTGTTCTTGAGATTGAGATGAGATTGATGAGTTCTTGAGGAAATCATGTTGATTTTAGGGTTTTGGTTGAGTAGATTCTTGTGTACATATATTGGGGTATCTGAATCGAAAAAGAAATTGAGAAAAAGAATAGAAATTAGTTGAGTTAAGACCAAAAAAACGAGAAGAAAAATTCGTCGAGTTTACCTGGGGGAGAGATGGTGCAACGCGCCACTGATATACCAGAAGGGCTGGTGTGGTACACCAGCAGTGTGCCAAAAAGCAGACTCTGAACTTCAGGGGGCTAGCGCCCTACGCAAGCAGTGCGCCCGGGTCGTCTGCCCCCACCCGTTTTTCGTCGTTTAGCCCGTCTAAGTCCTTTTAAAGTGGACTAACACTTCCTATCGATTTTATCTATTCTAAATGTCTTCTAAACATATAGAAATCATCCATAAACATGAATCATAACCTTCAATCCATAAATTCAAATTCAAGGAAAGTTAAGAGCCAAGTCTAGAGAGTTCTTAGGGTCTTTTCCAAAGTCTTTCGCAAATGCTTTAAACTTCTTTTAAGGCTTGAGTTTTGAGTTAATCAAAGAGTAAAGAGTGAAGTTCATTTCTTCAAAAGAGTATATGGGGACTATGTATTCTAAAGAGTAAATGTTTTCAGAATTAAACAAGAAAGGAAACACTAATTTCCAAAAGAGCATTTGAGCTAGTTTTCGGTAAAGATTAAATGCTTTCACAATTAAACAAGAGAGGAAACATTGATTTCCAAGAGAGACCTTGGGCTAGTTTTTGAGCAATTATCTAAAATCATAGAAAGAGTTATGTTTTTAAACATATGAGCTAGTATATTTTTTGGAGTAGTATTGAGCACTGATATGGGGGAGAGTTCAAACAACTCACAACCCTCATAAACCATATAGCCAACGTGGGTAGAAAGGGTCATACTTTTTATATGATTCCTTATTGCTTTTATGCATAGCTTAGTGGATCCACATAGTAGTTAGGTTATATACCCCCGACAAGGTATAGGACGGCCTAGCAGCGTGAGGCAAAACGTTGTATCATCACATAACTCTTAGGTGATGGCTGTCGGTTAGAGAAACTCCCATAGTTATATTTTTCTATTTTTATATACACAGAGATTACTTGTATTTTCACATGGAAACAGAGTTTATGTTGTATCTTTGCATACAAACTGAGTTACTATTGTATTTCTCAATACAAAGAGTTTTTATTTATGTTTTAAAAGTTTTCCTTTATATTGCATTCATTATTATTGCTTTATA
Source organism: Solanum bulbocastanum (assembly GCA_037074985.1). Lineage (NCBI taxonomy): Eukaryota > Viridiplantae > Streptophyta > Magnoliopsida > Solanales > Solanaceae > Solanum > Solanum bulbocastanum. Next base: position 33,523,627 of record CM073597.1, on the reverse strand, counting down.
TTGAAATGAGGTAAGTCGAGTTGATTTGAGCCCAGGTATGTTCTTTTAATTCCTTCCAAGCTTATGTCTCGTTTTAGAATTCCCCTTGTATGCTCGTACATTCAATGTACTGATGCTAGTTGGCCTGCATAAAGGTAACCAGGATCAACATGCAGTGCATCGTTGATTCTAGTTGAGCTTCAGAGTTGTTGGTGAGGCTCTTTGCTTCCAAAGGATCCCTTTTTATTACTTTATCATTTTAGTTCATTAGGATGTCGTGGGTCTTGTCCCGACGTCCATCTCAATTGTTAGAGGCTTCATAAACAGTTAGCTAATGTTAGTTCTTGAGTCTTTCCATTCCTGTTTTTATATTTGAGACTTGAGTGCCATGTTGGCTAGTGAATGTGTCTAAGTTATCTATTGAGATTTCAGTTTACTTTTTTAAAGTATTTTTATCATGAGTAAGTCTTCTGCTAAAGGTTAAGCCAATCCAAGAATTCTTTTTGGATCAGGAATGGTTCTTGAGTGCCAGTCCCACCCAGGATGTAGGCTCGGGGCGTGACAATTATTGCACTTGTTGAATTTGTTGTTACAAAGGGTTGATTGAGATCCAAGTTGTAATTATTTTGAGTTTGACTATTCAAGTTGAAATCATGATAATCTCCACTATTAAACGGCATGTAAAAATTACTATTACTTCTCCCAATAATTGGGCCTTGCGAACCAAATAACATGCCATGTTGTTGTTGTAGCCTACCACCATCATTATTTTAGCCCGACAAAAATGAGCTGATGTAGTTTTGTTGATCTTGAAGTTGTGGGTGATAGAGTTGTAGCTCAATTGAACTAGCATAAATATTGTTGGTATTAACTAGTGGAAACACTGGGTCTCCATGGGTTTGATTTGGTACATTTGTTTGAAGATCAGGTATTCTCTTAAATATTCTATGGCTACTTCTTTCAATTCTTTGTTGAGAACCACTTGAAGATCCGTGTCGAATATATTCTTTCTCTTCTGAAGGTCTCCTTTTGTTGATATGACATCTCTGAAAGGAAATAAATCATCAAAAAAATTGGAGTAAGAATATATTTTTCATCGAAACTTATTTTTTAAGGTTTGTTTAAAATGCTTGACATAAGTAATTTTTAATAGAAAAAATCTTTGAGTTAAATACGGTTGATAATATTACTTCAATGAATAGTACCTATGAAAAATAATAGAAATTAGTATCGAATAACTCTGTTACTAATCATGCAATGTAAGTTATTTCTATTCCTCATTAATTAGTGAGTGGTTTTATATAAATTTTGAATATTAAAGAATAATTTCCAACATTTATAGGCAGAAGTGATGCAAAGTTAAATTTTATTCAAATAAATGATTTTTTATACAACAACAACATAACCAGGAAAGTCTCATCAAGTGAGGTCATTCACTTGATTCCCTACTGCCCATTCATACCTTACAACGAGTATGATAGATGTCTATAATATTTGGTTTACTTTCGAATTTGTTGTTGGAGAAAGCGAAAAAGATTCCTTTTGGTTGTCACATCTTCTCACCCTGTCTTCTTTGGCTATCTATTCATAATGCTTCCTTCTTTTCTTCGATTGAATGAATTCTGAACTGGAATGCTTTAAGGTGACTAGAGTGAAAGAAGACCTTAACACTACCTAGGGAGGTAGCTTAATGATTTTTTGATATAAAATTAATATTTAGATAATTGTAGTAAATGGATCTCACAAGTGTTTGATGAAAAATCATCCCAAGCAAAATATTTTCTAGTAGCCAATAGTATAGTAAAATAATTTGATAAAAAAATATATTATTTCCAAACAAATCCCCACCGCCACACACACAACATAATTTACCAATAGAATTTCTTCAACCTTAATAGTTGTCCATTCAACTAATTAAATTAAAAATAGCCTACGAATGTATAAAATGTATGAATAAATATAATCAATGTATTATTAAGATATATTGACTAGAAAAATATAAATAATAAATTTTCTCAGCTATTCATGTGAAGATCCTTTCATCTATTTAAGGATGTACTTGCAGATAACTGGCAACTTGCATCTTGGTAAGACCTGACACATTCATTATCTTGAGAATCATTTTTGGTAAGCAACCTACATGATCCATTAGAATGTAACTTTAATTTAATCACTACAACAATATTCCTAGATAAATTTGAGGTACATGTAAATAAAATAATCACTATACCTTAACTCAAAACAATTTTAACGTACATTAGATACAAATATAGAGAAAATTAATTAACAAGATGAACTTACGTCTTTCACCAAGTTGTTGTGTAGCTTTCTTGAATTTTGCATGAAGATCCACGGTCCATTCTATACATTCCTTTTGATTCAAAGTCTTATAAATAGTAGTACTCTATCTTTCTCCTTTGTCAATCACATTTTTGCTTTTTGTGCATCTCTTACTCCTTAAGTTGTTTGTTCTTGATACAACATTATTTTCAGTCTCATGAATATTATTATTTTGTTCATCATTATTAATAGACATACTCTTCTCTCCAAGTTGTTCTATATTTCCCACAATATTTTCATTATCAATATTATCAACATATTTCACGTGATCTCCTTTTGGATCTAGTCCTTCTCTCTTCTTTTCTTTTTGTATTTTCTTCCTTAATACAAATTGCCACAAGTTTTTCACCATAGTTTCATCAAGTGACTTTTCCAGTTATAGGTATGTTTCACTGTCAAAAGTCTTCTTTGTAATGACCTCATTGTGCTCATCACATACAATTGCATAATTATTTTGAGAAGTTTACAATTAAAATTAAATTATATTATACAGCATGTGAATAGTTAATTTTATGCATATTGATTGAATTTTATATATAGTAGCAGTAATATTGTGACAAAACAACAATATATAATATCACTATACAAAAAACTAAGATTAGGATTGTATTTTTCTATTTTTAAACAACGAAAATCTCTACTTATTTCATTTAGCGATGAATTCCATAGTTAATTTTTTTTGGTAGTGTATTTATTAAAATAACTAAATTTAACCACAATAACAATAAAATCATAAAAGATATCCATGTCATATCCATCTAAAAATATGTGATTAGTTAATTTCATGTATATTAACTGAATTTATTGATTGTAACAATAATGTAACAAAATAACTATTTATTTTATATTTAAACTATGATTCAGCGACAAATAATTCTTGTTGTTGAACAGTAAAAATTCATCCCTAATCTTATTTGATGATGACTTATATTAAATTCATTTATGTACAGATATTTAACAACAAATTAATGATGAATTTCACAGATGATTATTTATTTGTAGTGCATTAACTAAAATCAATGGCCTTATCAACTATAACAATAAGATGAAAGTTAGAATAAATACTTACAGAGAGTAAAAACATCTAAGGCAAAATCTTGTTTCAAGAGTTTAAAAAAAATCGAATCCGGTGAATGGATATTGATTATTATCACATCAACTTTTTCCTTTCCTTTTGAGAGAATTGACTTTGCCACCGAAACCTATCAATTGTTGTAATTGGATATATCCATGCATTATTGAAGTCAGTGAAGAACATGAAAAACATATATACACACATTTATCATCAATAGGATCTGCTTATTTCTCATTCAAATTCAATTATGAAGTTTCATGTGATATTGCTACAATTTAGCTTATTCAATTCCATAAATTGAACAATGTATATTATAATCTATGTGTGAAATATAATTAGTCAGATTCACATAAAACAATTCTAAATATAAATAATTTGATTATATAGAATATCAAATATCCTATATGTGTGTATTGCTATTTATTCTAATTTATCTAATAACTTGTCAAAAACAAATAATCACTAAAAAGATCAAATATTATCGATGCATGATATAATAGGATAAAGGTTCTGAGCTTATTGTGTTTCATGAATATGTAACTAATAAATTTGAATATTTAGCACATTATTGTAATGGATATATCAGTATACTCTAATATTCTCAATCTACGTATCTATTGTTAGAAATGACCTTTTATGTTTTGAGATCAATAGGATAACTAATTTGATTGATTTGAAGATATTAATTGAAAGCAATATATAAAAATCAGGTGTTATTACTTGCCTCATATATGATAATATTATTTTTTAATTGATTGAGAATCGTATTTATGTATGGTAACAAAAGTACAAATGGCTAAAAGAAATAAGTTAAAAAGGAGTTTTAAATTATTAAGAATACTGAGCCACAAATTGACAAATACTGTTTAAAAAAAAAGGTATTACCTATTATAATAGTACTTAATTGATTATAATAACGGTATACTTCTACCCATAGTATCTAACATGAAATTCTAACCCATTATTGAGGAAATCACTATGAATTTTAGATATTTCTAGAAGTGAAAAAAGATTTTTTTGTAAAAGCTTCTTTATTCTATCATTTTGACTGTTATTTAGTTACTTTTGTTTGTACTACAAAGTTACTTGCTTTATGCATATATACTATTGGTTCCTACAAAAGTATCTTGCAAATATATTCATGTCAAAATAATTTAATACACCTTGCATGTAGAACAATCAAACAATACTAATAAAATATTTGAGAAACCAAACAAAAAAAATTCAGAAAAATCAATAATAATAACACACTTGAACTAAACATTATTTTTTTTCAAAAAACACCAAAAATTGGTGGGGTTTGACTACTAAAATTGTCAGTTGTATTCTTGTTTTTGCAAGGAAAAATAGTTCAATCGTTTCATCATACTATGATGGTTTTCGAGTATAGTAAAATAAATATAGCATTCACTTAATTTTTTTTCAAAATTATGAAAACTGTCTATTGTCTTACAAAATTAAAGTGGATGTAGTAATCAAATGATGGTTAGGATTGACCCAAAACGAAAAATAATGTGTGAAACATAGCCATTAAATTAATTTTAAATTTTTTAATTTCAAAAAGAAAAATAAAATATTTTAAACTTTAAGGTGCACGTGCTCAAAAGGATTAATTAAAAGAAATATATTTTAAAATTACTAATGAAAAATTATTTTAAAAATAAAAAAGAATTTGTTGAATTACAAAGGGGAAAACGATAGGAAAAAAATAGAAGAAAGGAAAAGATAAGGATAGTCACATAAACTATTGTCATGTCCATCTCTTCCTCCCGTTCTCCCCTCCCATTACCCTAATCTTATGCCTCCGTCACTCAAGTGAATCTATTTTTTCTAAGTTGATAGATAGATTTGTAAAAATCAAAAGATCTATATTTAAAATTAACTTCAAGCTATCTCTCACCTTCCCCCCTTTAAATATCATAATCTTTGTGGAGGAAGTTAGTCGAGTGAGTGACATGCTTATAGAAAAAACTAAAAATACATAATCTAATTTATTTTTTTTATAACTACACAAAATTCATTTTTTTAACTAGTAAAAGAACATAAACATGCATAGAAATAGTGTTAAGACAACAACAAAAAGAGAATCCAAGATTACAAGATAAACAAAATCTAAAATTGGATCGATGCTAAAATCACATATGAGATAATAAACATCATATCAATTAAATCTTCGAAAAGAGAAAACCCATATAAAATTTAGTTCTATAAAAACATAAGTTATAATTTTTGTGTAGGTTTTTAAGAGATGTTACCTTTATATTCATTGGACTCCAGCAATCGGCCATCTTAGTAACAAACTTCGTATCATGATGTACCAACATCACACAGATTTCTTCAATCAAGCCACCAAAAGGAGTTTCCATAGCATTAATTATTTCTTCAACAATTTGATAATTATCCTCTTTTGACAAAACAATCAAGAGATACAAAAAATTAATTTGCTATATAAAAGGTTTATTTTACAGAGAAATGACTAATTCTTTTGGTAGGTGAGTTGACCATACAAATAATTTTAATTAAATACCATATAGCCCCTCAAACTTGGCACAACTTATAAATTAAACACTTAAACTTAACTAGTCACTAGATAGAACTTTTAGTGGGTAGATACTACAATTTAAAATAGAGGAAAACCGAGAGAACTAAAACATAAAACTTATTCGATCCAAAGAATCGAGGAAGATCTGACCCAGTCCAACATACTTTTTTAAAAAATCTAAGTAATTTTCAAATGATCGATGGGCTAAAAGAAAACTGACGGGTATTATTTATTTCTTTTGCGCAAAACTACACAAAAACTATAAGAAAAATTTAATTTTTTGGAAAGAGAAAACTGATGCAATCCCTCTGTTATTAATTTTTTTTTTTTTTTGCAAAGACATAGGTACTCGATCAGTATTTGAAGTGGAAATTATAGTTGAATAGTACAATTAAAAATGACAAAAACATTTCATCGAAGAGTTTGAGTGATCGAATATGAAGGGAAATTTTTCTTAATGATATTATCTTTTTTTATTTTGTATATATCTTTCCTTCTTTGGTATAAATAATTAGTTTCAATATATAATTTATTGAGATGATTTGGGCATGTGAAGATGAGGTGTGATGAGTGGTCGATTTGCACTCAGTTGAGGTCTATTTAACTGAATAATTAGTGTCCTCAATGCCTAATTTTGTCCTATTCAGATAAAATGTTGATGCTTTGCAGCTACAAAGGCAAATGGGCATGGAAAGGATTGATGTTTGAAAGAACAGCCAAAATGCAACAAGAAGTGCAAACCATACATTGTTTATGCTTAAAAAAAAGGCCGGATCGCCAACTAAGCACGACCTCACCCAAAATGACAGTGCATAGCACATGTGTTCACTGAATTAGGTTGGCGTATTTCGGTAGAGAAGGCGATGCATTGAATGACAAAGGTGACCTTGATAAACATCGCCAAAACTGAAAGTGTGAAAAGAAAAGAGTAATTGCTCGAAAGGCAAACCAAGGTGGTACTTGTCGCTTAATTAATCGATTTCCTCAAGTGAGGTTCAAACACCTGAAGCCTAGATCATAAAAAGATGAGCTGAGGAGTAAGATGTGATTCACCAAACAAGCTCAGTGGGCCCAACTAATGTTGTTGATTGAGTCGTGTATTGGGTTTTTGGGCCTAATTTTAGGAAATTATAAATAGAATAGACCAAAAGAAAGAGAAGAAGGGATCAATAGAGTACTTATGAAGAATTTAGTTCTAAAATAGATTTTAGAGAGAGAACACTTTACTTTTGTTAAGAACACTTTCTAGCTTTTGGGGTTTATGACTTTGTGCTTGAAATTGAAAAACTGAAATTGAATCTTAAGTGTGTTTACTTGTAATTGCTTAAATTCATGTTGCCCATGTTTCCCATTACTGCTTTCATGAATGGTATATTTTCTTTGCTTTTTGTGATGGGTGGCTAAATCCCCAAGATCTATAGGTGCAATTATGGGGTTAGTGTTCATTTAATGTAGTGGGTATTGGGATATGCTCTATGTTGTAGTTGTTCAAACATGAATTTGGTCTAATTTGTATGGGATTAATTTATGGGTTAAAGATGAAAACTTAATTTCTACTTCTGATATCCTGTTGATGCTCGAAAGAAATTGATTAAAGTGGGTGATTAGTCTTATACTAGAAATTTAGGTTTGATGTCTGTAAATTGTTTGAAAATAAAGGTTATGGGTCGGATCTATTTGCCTCATTCTTAAAAGAGAGAATAGAGTAAGGTATTGAGTTATTTTGATTGGTATTTAGATGAGACCGAAAGGAGATTCTATGCATAGATGTTTTGATATTGAAAGATGATTAGCGTCAACGAAGATGACTTAGCCTATTCATGAATGTTCATCACTATGGAGCTGCACAATCACCCTTATGTGACATTGATTTCCAATCTCCGCACCCCTAGACTGCTTGTTAACTCTTGAATTCTTCAGTATTTAGTTTAATTGTTAGAATTGATAACCAAAGCTTTTTATTATATTTATGGAATTATCCATCCACTTGTTCCACATATTACATATAAGCGATCTTAAAATCCAAATTTCTAGATAGGAATTCTTCATGATATGCCATTCTCTGTCGGATTCAACCCTAACTCTTTGTTGGGTATTTCCATTGATGACGACCGTTGTTCCTTTTAATTGGTCATAAAGAGGACATTTGAGTGTAATAAAAAATGGCTCCATTGACGTTTAATAGTGGTTGACAAGTGTAATTGAGAATTTATATTTTAATTTTCTTTAGTTGTGGCAGATTGTTGTTTGTTGTTGTTGTTGTTGGCTGATATGCAGGTTTATACAATGAATTACCACGGACGTGATAATAATAGTCGCTTTGGTCAAAACAATAACATTGGTGATTTGAATGATATGCACATGACTGAATTCAAACCACATGAGCAATCCAGATTCCTCGTATACACTGGAGGGTTGTGTTTCACATAACCAGAAGAATGATAAAATTGCCCTAGATGAAAGGAAATTTAGAGGGCCTAACTCATGAGGAGACCCATGAACACCATAGGAATTTCATGGAGGCATGTGTACCTTTTGTGTTCAAGAATATCTCTCAAGCGTCTGTAAGGTTGAAATTATTGTAGTTCTTAATGACAGAGGCTACAAAATGGTAGGCAGAATTACCAAATGATTCTATTATTTCGTGGGAAGAGCTAGCTGATGCCATCTTTGAGAGATTCTTTCCACCCTTAAAGATGGTTAAACTTGGAATCACGATCCAAAACTCTAGCGTATTTGAGGTGAACCTTTACATGAGACATGGAAGAAGTTCAAGAAGCTACTTTTGAAATGTCCAACATATGGTGTTCCGAACCATTTTTTGTTGCAATACTTTTATTGTGGTCTTGACTCAGTTAATAAAAGTGTGGCTGATGAGTTGGTCCAAGGTAGATTAATGAGACAACTGTATGATGTGGTTGCTTTGCTGCTAGATCATATTACCAAAGTTAACCAAGCATTTCATACTAGAGAAGACCAAGTGACTAGTCTACAGCTGAGTATGAGCAAAGAAAAATTGAGAAGGACCATGAACGAGATAAAAACATGGCTAAAATAATGACCCAACTAGATTTGTTGTGTAAACATGTAATGGGAGGTTGACTTCAGTTTGTTAATGTTGTTGGAATCAATTTTGGGAAGTGCATGTATGACGCCAAGTTTGTGGCATTATACAATGAGAAAGTTCAATACTTGGGAAATCGAATGGAGGGAAAGGGGGGGGAGGGGGGGGGGGGTTCTCACATCAATTATACGACAATGTGGGAACCATGGTTGGAACAAAGATATAGATGGTGATTGGAAAGATTAGGGTGGTGGAAATTGGAGAGATATGGTGATGAAAATATAGGTATGTGCTTCCCTATTATCATACACGCCCAAAACAACCAGCTGCCCTAGAAGGAAGCCGTAGTAAAGAAATGCTTACAAAGATATGCAACAAGGTTGAAGGAATTGAATAATGAACTCACCACTTTATCCCAAACTATGAATTCTCATTCGATATCTATTAATCAGCTAGAGACCTAATTGTGCCAAATCTCCACTCATCTCAATCCAAGGAAAAAGGGAACCCTTGTTTAGTGACACCATCCCAAACACCAAGAATGATTCTTGAGATTGATAATTATGTCGTTCCATAACATTAAATAAAGTGTTTCTTGGGAGGCAATCCATGTCCTTAATTTTGTTTTTATTGCTTTCAATAATGTACGTTGTCAGTGTAGCTCGAGAAGAAGTTTAATAATTAAAAAGGGAGGCAAAGGTGATGCCAATACCTAAACGGTGATGCATCAAAGTTATTGAGTGGACTCATTCTTGTCCACCCTTCTGAGTTGGAATAGGTGGAAAAGTGTACTGTCAAAATTGGTGATTAGAGCTACAATTGGCAATTCGCTGAAATGCATTATGCGGACTCTATCAGGCCTGCCGACACATCCTTTAGGTTTAGTGTTCGTCCAGACATGTTCAACGAGATTAAGCTTCAATTGGTGATTCACGGAATGGGCCTGATATAAAAATGCCAAGGTTTTTTTAAAATTCAAAAATCAAACCCTGTGATAGCTTGAAGTCTTTTTCTCTCCTTCCTCTTGCATTGCTTCTTTTGTGTGATTGTTAGTCTTTAGTGTGTGTTTTTCAAAGTTTGAGGAGTGCGTTTTCTTGGATTTCCCATCAACCCAACCCCATTTCCTTGATTTTCTAAACTTGTGCTCCTACTTATGTTGGTTTTCAATTTTTGTTGAGATTTATGAGCTTTTAATTGGATAATGAGTGTAGACTTGAAGCCATTAAGTGTTATTGTTTGTTAGATTTCATTGGGTTGCGTTATATTGTGTGATTTGAACTGTACCCCAGATATATTTCAATGTGTGAGCCTGTATAATCTCAGTTTGATTGTGTTGGTTGAAATTTTAAATTGAACTAATAATTATGTTGGCCCTGAGTCCAATTTAATATGGGTGAAGTCTCATTAGCCTTGTGCTGACCCAATTGCATGATTTTTCCCAATGATAGATAGGGTAACTACTTTCTTAAGGGAAAATCGTCAATTCATGCAATACTTAGCAACATGTGGGGAAAGTCTGAGTACCCATGGGTAGATAAGCATATAGATGGATTGTAATGATGAGAAGAAGCTTGTATTTGTTGTATGTAATGGGTTATCTGTAAAAATTAGGCACTGGCTCAATTCTTCTTAGTTGGCGGCTTGTCTAAGCTCGCCAAGGAGATTAGGGGAATCATCGCATGAGGCCCAGTCGTTCTCTTTAGCATATATATTACCTTTGGTACTATCTCATTTGGTAGGCTTGTCCTAGTCCACCGGACCCATTTTGGCTAATCACGGAGTGGTAGTAGATATTGCCTTTGATTCTTGTGTCTTTCCAATTTGCACTATCATTTTTGAGGTACTTTTCTTAGCTCACCCAAACTGACTCGGTGAATCACCGAGTTGGAGTTAACTCTATTTTTGTGCTTGATCTTGAGATATTTGCAACTGTCTAATTCGTCGAGCTCACTGATCCTATTTGGTGATCCCCCTTCCTAATAAGGGAGCCTATGGAATTTTTTGAAGTTTCATTCAATGTACGTTTTGAATATCATGCTTTGCAAGTAATGACAAGAATAAAAGGAAAGAAAGTTGTTGCATTTGATACTAAATCAGATAGAGATCCTCCTCATCCTCCATCAAATAAACACGGGTGCATATCCATTAACTAGCCTTCGAAGGCTCAACGTCATCAACAATCCACCACCCTACAAGCATCTACCTAAGAAAGGGTACAACCTAAAAAGGGGGTTGTGAGGAGGAGGACCAAGATTAGGTCCAAATTAGTGCAACCCTCATATATGGAAGCACTTACTCATAGAATCCTCTAAGTGATCGGTCCAAGAGCCCTCAATAGTATCAAAGTTGCTGGAGAGAGAACTATATTTGAGGAGAGAGAACTCTCCACTTACAGAGTCATGAGTGACTTTCCAAATATCTGGGACACTATCTAGTTCCACAAGTTTGAGGGGTTCACCAAGTCAAGGAACCCCATATTCGTTCTTCGGTGCAAGAGTTCTACAATGCTTATACTCAGGCCCTTTCAAAGAGGAGGAAAGGTATAGTTTTGAAACTGCTTGAAGAAGTGGAGGTACGATTGATGTAGAGCTATTAACACTCTACTAGGGATACCAACATTCCAAGCAAATCTATATTTACTCTAAGTGAGACATGAATTGAATTCCTTGAAAGGGTGGTTGGCCCCCTTAATTCTTTATTATTCTCCCTCCTAATGGTTGATGATGCTTGGATTGAGAAGAAAGACTTGAATATGGTGGTAGAGATACAGGTTTGGCTCCATCACTAGTAACATAATATCTTAGCATAATGAGTGTTTCCTTTACCATGACAAGGCACTCTTGGTAGGCACAATAAACGACAAAGAGCACATACATATGGGTGCAATTACACCTGATGAGATTCTGATGAGAGATAGGTAAGAGAAGACTTCTCTCCCATTTCTGGTGTTGATTATGCAGTTCTGTGAGATGGAATGAATCCCTTATAGAGTAGCAATAGATGTAAGAGTCACGCTAGTTTCTTACAGAGATATCAAGAGGATTAAGAGTGGGTGCTTACGGGGGGATGTGGCTAGGAGGAAGCTTACACTACTAGACATGATGCTTATGGTAGATCCCACCATACTAGAGGTTGAGGCTAGCACACCGATCCTTCTGTGGAGAAGGAATGCATTTCTTCTACTATGCCTCATGCACCTCCTGTTGCTGCTAGTGGATCTTTTGTTCCTGCTAGTACTAGTGTTTCTACTGTTGTTGCTGTGAGACCTTCCCAGACTCCTATCACCCCTCCCCCATTGACACAGGTGATGATTTATCATATGGGAAACCTTGCTCGGTTGGCAAATCTTAGAGTTGTTCGGGTTGAGACAGGCATGCCTAAGATCATTAATCGGGCCATTAATAATGCCTTAGCTTCATTGATAGAGAGAGTAGTTAAGTATGAGGGGTTTGTTGAAAGCCATGGTGAGAGGTTGGACAACCTCAATGCTAGACTTGAGGCCCAATAGGAGGCCAAGGGTAGTTCTGGTGCACTAAACACCATTGGAGATGAACTTGCTACCTTGCGAGGAGAGATAACCCAATTTCAATCCATGGATATCTCCCTGCTTTGGGGCGATGTTCACTTACCCAATTTACCTACCTCTATGCAAGAGATTCCTAGTACTAAACATACTCCTATTGAGAAGCTTGAGGTAGCTACGAGTGTTGATGCGGTTGATGATAATTATGTTAAGAGGAACGAGGATTAGTTGTACCAGGAGACGGATAAGGAAAAGTTGTGGGATGAGAAGCATGGGATTTCGGAGATGTTGACTGAGTTACAAGAGACCGAGGAGGTCATTCTTCAAGCTTTCTCGGAGAGATTCCTTTTGGAGACATCATAGGTTTGTCCTAGTAGAGTCTCTTCAGACTCCATCATACCTCAAAGCATTGAGACAGGAAATGATGTCTCATATGAGTCTTCCTTGATGCCTCTAATCATCCTTTTGCAGGGCATTGATGCCCCTCTTATGGCTTCCCTACCTAAGACTCCAGATAAGCGTGCTCCGCAGGATTAGCCTATCAGGTGGACCATTTTATCTCTGTCTTCTATACTTTCTTTACTACTGCATTTAGGAGACTGCATTTTCTTTTTTGGTGGGTGAGGGCCTCCATGCCAATATTCCCCCTTTTTTATTGTATTTTGTTATCTTGTGTTTTGGATAATTATAGTACTTTATCTTTGTTTGTGTTATAGGAATCTTTTGGTTGAAGTGTGTCTCTTTTATATATTTTGTTCGCTGTTGTTTTATTTTGAAATCCCTCTATGAGTTATGAAATCCATGAAATGCTTGAAGTTTTCATTGATAATTATTTGAGAATCATTAATGTTCAATATTGATGTCTTGAATCACTACAAGAAAAATGACTTGTAACGAAGGGAAATCCAGTCGTTAAAAGTCTAAATATAGTCATTATAGGTCTATATCGACCTGGCAAAAATTGGTCGTCACTGGTTGTTGATGTTTGCATACTCAACGACACAACTTTCAACGCAAGTGTCTACGATCGTGCAATAGTATAATAACCCAACCAAGGGTTAGGGTCGAGTCCCAAGGGAGTGGTTTTGAGAATTAATATAAAAATAAAATTTAGTTCTAACTAGTCGTAGCTAAAGACGTTAACGATTAAAAACATTGTAAATTAAAAGGGGGACACAAAAGTGTCAAATATCGATTTGGGGGTTTTGTCAAAAGTATAGCAAAAACAGTGAAAATAACAAAGAAATCTATAAATGAGAGGGGATTCTTGGGATGTGACCGCAATATATGTTGGTATAAATCATTGGGTACATGCTTTCGATAGGAAATTCTCAAAATCGTAGTGACTAGGCTAAGCTTTAGATGGAAATAAGTTCCCTCTCGGGCAACTTACCCCGTTTCAAATGGGTTTCTCTCAGACACCCATTTTCCTCATGAAGTCCAGCCTACGCCTTACCCCCACTCACTCTCTCGAGCTGAGTGTTAGGATATGGGACTAGGGCTCACCCTCTCGAGCTGAACCTTATGTCGACCCACTCCTTAGGTCATCAGTCTAGTGGTCTTGGTTTCGCGACCTCTCTCTAGAGCAAGCTGAAAACACATGGGTGGTTTTGTATTTGCAACTACAAACCCATTAAATTGAACCACAACCGCTAGGTGAAATCACCTTAAAATACATCTAACCTATCAGCAAGAAAAACCCAACAATAATCTCAACACATATTTGCTAAATCACACCCCAAGAATATGGGGTTTTTAGCCACACATCAAGAGATAGAAATTTATACCTAAATGAGCATGCATTCAAATGGGTGTTGAGATTTAAGTGTTGTTACATGCAAAGAATGAAGAATCCAAGAGTACTAAAATTATATTAAGAATCTAATAATGTCTAATGATTCTCAATTCTATAACTCTCAACGAGTTTTTATAGTTTTTAGAAATCTGTGCTGCGACAAATTATTCGGCGACATTAGTCGGAATGTAACACCTCTATATGCTAACAAGAGTTGCATGTCGATTTACCATTGCTTAGTTACTACAATATTTTTTACTCTCTTGTTGAGAACTTGAAATGTTGGGATAAGTGTTAGTTTGCTTAGTATAAATTTGATCGTAATTTAAGGGATTTTATCGGGGTATTTCTGTACTAATCTAATTAGAATTATGTATAATTTTAAAAGGAGATGAAGGATATATAGATATAGGTGTATATGTATGCATTTTGAGTAGCCCACAACACTAGTTGGGCAGCTTGAGGGACAACTGTGATTTGGGGATAAATATCACTTTTAGAGCCTATATTTTTATATCTCCTCTTTGAGATAATTTCAGTCCTTGAAGTCTAAAAACCTTAGAACCTTCGTTAATCTTTTGTTCATCAAAACCACAAGAGAAAAACTTGGTTCTTTTGGCTGGAATTCGATACACCCACTGCTTTTTGGTAAGTATTGAAATCTGTTTTTGAGCTGGGTAGTGTTTGGTAATTTATGCATATCTCGTTCTCTAGAACTCCGATTTGAGTGAATAAATATGATTTGGAAAGCTAATTCATATATATACAACTCTTATGTCTATGTGAAACTTTAATTTAGCTATTATAGATTCAAAATATGGGACGAAACAAAGGACAAGTTCTGTCCAGATTTCTCTGTTTTTGTAGCTGAGTAGTGTGTATTACATTTAGAATATCTAATTCTCTATAACTCCATTTTGGGTGAATAAATATGATTTGGAAAGATAATTCATATACATACAACTCTTATGTTTATGTGAAACTCTAATTTAACTGTTATGGGTTCGAAATATGGGATGCAACACAAGACAAGTTCTGTCCAGATTTCGGATTTAGAAATCTTGTATGAACCACTGTTAGTGCATCGATGATATCTTTTTGTACAAAATGCATTATTCAGTGATTCTTATTGCGTTGCAATCTTAAGATATGTATATACATCTTTCATGAGATTATAAAGTCTAGTTTTGCCGTTTCCCTTTTCAAATTTAAGTTGCAACATGGGGTACTAAACTGGCCAGAATCACTGTTTTAGGAACATAATTGTATCTGTGCAGGCTGGACTTACTTGTGATGATAATCCTGTTTTATTTCAATATTATTGATATATTAGGAATTAAAGAAGTTATTTATTTGCATTTTAAAGGTTGTATATACTTGTGAACAAGTTGAGGACCTTGATATGTTGGTTGGTCTACGGTTTGAACTCACGGAGTTATGTGGGACTGTTGCTACGCTAAAGTATTGAGGTTTGTGTATAAACCTGTAGTTGCACTTTGTTAACTGCCGGTATATCTGAAAGTTGATCTTGGTACCTTGTTAACCTCTTGTCTCCTTGCATTGTCGTGTTGGTATGACGTTTGTGTAACTCGCCCACTTGTACGAATTGTTTGATCACTTGGCACTCTTGTTGGGACCTTGTCCTTCTTGTGGCTGTGGCTTTTTCACTATTGGCATGCCTCTTGATTCGGATCATTTGCCATCTAGACTTTGGATTTTTAGTTCATCTTATGAATGAAAGTTGTCCATTTTAAGTACGAACTAGGAAGCCATTTTTAATATAGTTCTTGTTTTTCTTGACTATTGGGTTGTGACCCTTCTTGATACAGGGCGATGGCCCTTCTTGATACTTGTTTGTGCCAGGTGTGACGACATGAGGTATATATTGGGCTATCCTTGTTATTGAATCTCTTGGAAAATTATGCTATGAGAGTTCTTGACATTTGTATCTTTGAATATCGAACTTGATACTCATTATATATTGCTACTTGATTTATTTGTTATGTTTCAAGTATGTTGCTCATTGACTTGAAAAAGGTAGCTTGGTGAATTTTGAGAACTCCGAACCTATAGTTTTTATACCACTAAGCTATATGCATAGCGATAGTTGTTTCTATCGTAGGGGCTGATCGAGAAGAGGCATAAAGATGGAAATTTTGAGAACTTTTAAGAAGATCACATTTGCATATATGCATCTATATTTTGTATAAATTTTGGTACTTACACACGATTTATGTGATGTATATTTACATGAAATTTTGAGGGCTAACCATATCATGTCCATGGGTTGTAATCTAAGTATGGCTACATGTTTGGTTTATTTGGGGTGTGTAAGCCCAAGTTTGGAATATGTTACATTTCCTACTTCTTTGGAATGATCGTATGAAGCATGAACCTAATTAGTTTGGGTACTCGAAAGTTAATAATATTTTTTATTATCATTATTTACTTGCATGGGGACAATATATGCATAAAAATATCTCGTGATTTATTTGCATATGGTAATTGGAAAGGGTTGTTACACGGAATCACTGATCAACTTGATGATTCACCCAAAAGGCGAAGTGAGACCCTTCGGCAATTCGCCAAGTGGACTCGGCGATCTTCAGTCCTTCATTTTCTCATTCTTTTCAACTTTTTTGTTCCTTTTTGCGAAGTAGTTTCCATGCTCTCCTTCAATTTTCAAATATCTGAAACTTAAGGCTTTTCATCAGATATTGAGATGAAATAAGCATTTGAGGACACAATTTTTATTAAAATATAGCCCTAAATAAGTTCAATTTGTGGACTCATCAGTTGTCACAACCCAGGGGTACCCCCTAGATGTAACAAGGCACATAGAGCCCTGAAAGGCACCATGTAAGCCACTTAGCATATCATAACATAAGCATAGAACAATAAAGAGTAAAGACGCATTTTCAAGTCCAAATTTTTATAAAGGAAAGTGGAAGTATAGACTTGTCTCAATTTAGCTATCTATTACAATAGTCGAAATGAAAAGGGCCATTGCCCACACAACATAGTCTGAAAAGGAAATACAAGGAAAGAAACTACTAAGTGAAAATGTAACACTCCGGAAACTAGTAGGCTAAAACTAGAGCAAAATGTTGGGGTTAGAGTCAAGGAAGTGGGCAAGGGCCAAGGGAGAGGACTAGGGCAGTCCACTCTTCCCTAGGCATTGCCTCAGTGACCATGACCACCAACACGGCTTGTGGTGTGGTCCGTGGTGGGCTAGGCAGTGTGCTTGCTAAGCTGCCCAAAATGAGACCTCCCCACGAGCCACTTGACGGCTTGTGAAGGCCACCAAGGGTCGTGGGAGTGGTCGTGGTCTTCACTTAGCCTCAAGGGGGCTAATTCATGAAGACCTAGCCATTAGCTCAAAGCCCACAAGAGGGACCACGACTCGTGGACTTGACCACGAATCGTGGAGCCCCTCGTGAGATTGCCTTAGGCTTGTGAGCTAAAGGCACAAATTGCCTAGCTACTGCCCCCAAGACCACGGATAGGACCACGGCTTGTGGTAATGACCACGGCTCGTGGATCCCCACATGGTCCCTGGAAACTCACTTTAAGTGAAGGGTGTTTTGGGAAATTCTGGTTTAAGTCCAATCAAAGTGAAGTCATTTTGGGTAAGTTTAGGTCACTATATAAGTCATTTTTAAGTCAAATTCACCTAAACTAAATTATATTTTCTCAACGCCCAAATAATTCCCAAAGTTCATCTCATTTCCAAAAATTCTCTCTTTAGAAGAAGAAAGAGGAAGAGGATAGGGAGGAGGAGCAGCAGGAGGAGGAGAAGTAAAAGAAGGAGCAGAAGAAAAAGGAGGAGGAGGAGAAAGAGAAGGAGAAGGAGAAGGAGGATGAGGAGGAGGAAGAAGAGGAGGAGAAGAAGGAGTAGGAGAAAAAGAAAGAGGAGGAAAAGGAAGAAAAAGAAGTAGAAGAGAAAGAGAAAGAAGAAGAAGAAGAAGAAGAGGAGGAGGAGGAAAAAGAGGAGGAAGAGGAAGAAGAAGAAGAGGAAGAAGAAGAAGAAGAAGAAGAAGAAGAAGAAGAAGAAGAAGAAGAAGAGGAGGAGGAGGAAGAGGAGGAGGAGGAGGAGGAGGAGGAGGAGGAGGAGGAAGAAGAAGAAAAAGAAGAAGAAGAAGAAGAAGAAGAGGCAGAAAAAGAATAGGAGGAAGAGGAAGAGGAGGAAGAGGAAGAAGAGGAGGAAAAAGAGGAGGAGGAAGAAGAAGAGGAGGAGGAAGATGAGGAAGAGGAGGAGGAAGAGGAGGAGGAGGAGGATGAAGAAGAGGAGGAGGAAGAGGAGGAAGAGGAGGAAAAAGAGGAGGAAGATGAGGAGGAAAAGGAGGAGGAGGAAGAGGAAGAAGAGGAAGATGAGGAGGAGGAAGAGGAAGAAGAGGAAGAGGATGAGGAGGAAGAGGAAGAAAAAGAAAAAGAAGAAGAAGAAGAAGAAGAGGAGGAGGAGGACGAAGAAGAAGAAGAAGAAAAAGAAGAAGAAGAAGAAGAGGAGGGGGAGGAGGAGGAGGAGGAAGAGGAAGAAGAAGAAGAAGAAGAAGAAGACGAAGAGGAGGAGGAGGACGACGACGACGACGAAGAGGAGGAAGGAGAAGAAGGAAAAGAAGGAGAAGAAGGAGGAAGGAGCAGAAGAAGGAGAAGGAGGAAGGAAGTTGCCAATGGTAGTAATTTACCCATTACCAAGGTTAGGGACATTACTCCAACTTTCAAGAATGGTTTTGTTTCACCAAAGCTCTCAGCTAGTCTTATTTCAGTTGGACAATTGGTAGATAACAATTGTGATGTGAATTTTTCTCGTAATGGTTGTTTTATGCCGGATCAGGTGTCAGGGACAATAATCGTGAAGGGGGCCTAAAGTTGGACGATTGTTTCCTATACACTTTTCCATTCCTCCTGTTCTATCTTTTGCTTGTAATTCTACTACTAGTAAGACTGAGGTTTGGCATAAGCGTCTAGGACATCTAAATTCTTTTGTGTTGTCTCATTTATCAAATTTTGGTTTATTGGGAAATAAAAAAGCAATTTTCAGTTGCTTCCATTGATTGTTCTACTTGTAAAGTAGGCAAAAGAAAACTCTTCCTTTTCCTAATTTTGGTAGTCGTGCTACAAAGTGTTTTGATGTCATTCATAGTAATGTTTGGGGTATTTCACCAATTATTTCTCACGCTCATTTCAAATATTTTGTGACATTCATAGATGATTATAGTCGATTTACATGAGTGTATTTTCTTTGATCCAAATCTAAGGTATTTTCCATATTCAGGACATTTTTGACTCACATTGAGACTCAATTTTCTACATGCATCAAATTATTGAGATCTGATTCTGGTGGAGAATATATGTCTTATGAATTCAAAAAATTCTTGCTTGGCAAAGGAATTGTCTCGCAACACTCTTGCCCATATACACTACAACAAAATGGAGTTGTTGAACGAAAATATCGCCATCTTTTAGATGTCACTCGTACTTTATTGATTAAGTCCTTTATACCATCTAAATATTGGGTGGAAGCTTTGTCTACTGCTGTCTATTTAATTAATAGATTGTCATCTAAAGTTCTAAATCTTGAGTCTCCATATTTTCGTCTTTATCACTAAAATCCTAACCATAGTGATTGTAATACATTTGGTTGTGTTTGTTTTGTACATTTACCTCCTTCGCAGCACAATAAACTTTATGTACAATCTACTAAATGTGCTTTTATGCGGTTTTATTTTCTACAATTGTAGATTCATCTTCTGTTTCTCCTCTTCTTCCTACTTTTGAGGATTTATCATCTTCTTTTAAGAGTTTCAAACCTGGATTTGTGTATGAACAATGTCGGCCAACTTTATCTATTTCGACACTGATCCGCAGCGTGAAATTATACCACAACTAGAATCTGAGAATTCTTCAAGATCTGGTCCTTTTGAGCCTACTCAGCGATCTACCAGAGTATCTCGTACTCCAAATTGGTATGGATTTTCCTCTACTTCATCCAACATATTTGTTCCATCTTGTCACTCACAAGCTTCCAAGCATTAATGTTTGCAGAAAGCAATGGAGGAAGAACTTTTGGCTCTTAAAGAAAATAGCACATGGGACATTGTTTCATGTCCTTCATATGTATGCCCTATTAGAGGTAAATGGGTTTATTCAATAAAACTTTATTCTGATGGAACTCTTGAGGTAAAAAGCTGGATTGGTTGTTCTTGGTAACAGACAAGAGTATAGGGTGGACTATGAGGAGACTTTTGCACCTGTAGCCAAAATGACTACAGTGCGAACTATTATTGCCATTGCTGCTTCACAAAACTGGTCTCTTTATCAAATGGATGTCAAAAGTGTTTTTCTCCATGGTGATCTTAAAGAAGATATTTATATGAAACCTCTACCTGATTTGTTCTCATCGCCTACATTAGATGTATGCAAGTTGAAGCGGTCTTTGTATGGATTAAAACAAGCTCCAACACGTTGGTTTGATAAGTTACGGTCTACTTTGCTACAATTTTCTTTTGAGCAGAGAAAATATGACTCATATTTGTTTCACACAAATATACTCAGGATCTGATTTCTTTGGTTGGTCTTCAAGATTCCTCCTTCGTAGATACTCCATTAGAATTGAATGTGAAGTATCATCATGAGGAATGCGATCTTCTTCCTAATCCAACTATATTACCTTACTATTACTCGGCCTAATATCTCTTTTCAGTTTAACTATTTAGTTAATTTATGCAAGCTCCCCATCATCTCCACTTGGTAGTTGTTTGTCGCATCATTCCGTATCTTCTAGGAACATCTACTCGTGGATTGTTATTTCCAAGTGGTTCTCCTATTTGTCCTAATGCTTTTAGTGATTCTGATTGGGCGGGATGTCCTGATACTCATCATTCAGTCTCTAGTTGGTGCATATTTCTTGAAGAGTCATTGATATCTTGGAAGAGTAAAAAGCAAGATCGTGTATCAAAATATTCAACAGAGGCTGAATATTGATTCATGTCTACTGGTTGCTCCGAGGTTGTATGGCTTCGTGGATTACTTGTTGAGATTGGATTTCCTCAATCGCATCCTACTCCTCTCCACACTGACAATACAAGTGCTATTTAGATTGCTACAAATTCAGTTTTTCATAAGAGGACCAAATACATCGAAGTGGATTGTCATTATATACGAGAAGTTGTAGATAAAAGAGTCATTACTCTTCCACATGTGTCCAATGATCTTCAAATAGCTGATGCATTTACAAAATCCATGGCACGGCAACACCATCAGTTTCTAGTAGGCAATTGATCTTTTTTGATCCACCGGCATCAATTTGAGGGGGGATGTTAGCATGATGGACAACTAAATATATAGTGATATAAATTAGCATGATCATATACATTTGTTGTAGAATCAAAGGAATAAATATTGTGATAGAATAGCTGATTTGGAGGGATAGCAAGACAGATTTAGAGGGATTGAATAGCAGATTTGTAGAGATAGAATAGTTGATCTTTAGGGATAGGAATGGTGGATCTTTAGGGATGTGTAATCTTTATTTTCTCTATATAATGGAAAGACTCTCTCCCTTTGAAAGCCATTCGGCAGAAAAATGACAGATCTATTAAAATACTTGTCATATATATGAGAGATCACAAACCAAATGGGGCATATATGATGACAACCTGATGCCTAAAATTATATGTATATATGTATTACTAATTTTTTTGGTAACTTGTGGTAATATATTATGTCCATCACATTAAAATGTTTGTTTATGACTTCTGGGTTAAGGCTCCGGCATCCGGAAGTTCAGAGGAGGGGTTTTCCAAGTTGATTGTGCGGGGGTCATGTCGTGGAGATCCGTACATGAAATATCCGGGCTGGTATGAAATTTTCCTTCTTTATATGTTGAAGAATGTTTCTTTACACAATGATATTTTCTATTCTCGAGCTTAGCTTTTGTGTCATTGTTACTGCTTTTAGATGAAGCAGAGCACAGCAAGAGCAGCTTGTAGTTTTGATTAAGCCTAGTAAAGATTAATGAAGCTCTTTCGGACAGGGGCAGAGTGCGGGGGTGCAAGGAGGCTCCTCTGTGTAAGAGAGTATCTATTGCAATGGTTATAGGTTTACGTTAATTCAGTAGCTTTATATTTGCGTTCATTAAATGTATAAGAATTTTTAGTTTGGAACCCAGAGAATATAGAATTTGCCTCTGCATTAGTGCATTGGAATTAACCAGGGATTGTTATCCTTAAAGTAGTATAGACAATTTTGATGTCTCAAGTTTTGGGTCATTTGAAATAAATTTATGTAATAAAGTTTTGTGTCAAAACTCAATCCGTCCAATTACTGAACATCATCAAAATTCATGAAATCGAACCAAACTTGAGTACATGTACAAGCAAAAAAGGCAACAGATGGGGTATTAAAAATTGATTTAGTAAAGTTGTGTTGTGCTTCACTTATCAATATTGATAATCTTCAACAGAAATGTTGAGATCTTGATTTTGCCTATAATTATCAACAGTTTGATGATGTTGTTGAGCAGGTGTTGGTGTTGTAAGAAACTGAGCATCAATAGCCATGGCAGCATCAGAGGCAACTTTTTGTACAGATGTTGGTGACATTCCAGGCTGAACATTAGGCGGTAACATGGAAGGGAAGTTTAATTTATGTAAAGACGATGATTCTGGACGGAGACAATAATAGGCTATGTCATGTGCTATAGCTGCTGCTTCAGGGCTAGTGTAAGTACCTAGCCAAAGCCGTTCACTACTACCTGGAACTCGAATTTCCGACACCCATTTCCCCCATTTTCGCCTCCGAATCCCTCTGTATTTTTCACCTGAACTCATCTTTCTTCCTAATTACTCTTATGCTTGCTGACTGTTGTTGCCTTTGACAAAAATAAATAAAAATAGTGTTGGTTATTTATAGGTTGAAGATTGTGCAAGTCAACCCCTTAGGCCTCATGTATGTGGTGTGTGTGGACATAGAATAACAACTCCGGTCAATGGTCAAATTAAAATAGGTAGAAGCACTATGGACTAGTTTTTGATCCATTCAAGGGGGCTTAAATTGCTACAAAGAGGCTCAAAAATATCTTCATGATATGATTGAAATTTGATGCCTTTGACAATTTATTTGATGCATCATTTAAAACATGCAATACTATTCGGTTTATGGATGCTCTTATAATAATGAATGGATTTTAAATTACTATCGAATTAACATCAAGTTATTTGATGTATTACTCCCTCCGTTCCTGTTTACTTGTCAAATAATATTTAATTTGATTTTTTTTAATTGTTAATTTGACAAATCAAGAATAGATAATTTTTTTAATTATTATTATACCTTCAATATATTAACATTAAGTTAATGTCTTTGAAAATGTAATGAATAAATATGTTTGAGACTCTTTCATTAGTATGATTAAAATGGTAAACTCACTTTATTAATTATTTTTTTCTTATAGGTGTGTCAAGTTAAAATTTGATACGTAAATAATGACGGAAGTGTATCATTTAAAGCATGTCTTCCTATTAATTAAATCGGATATTTCATTTTTCAATTTATGTTGTTTTTACATTATTTTTGTAGAAGTATTATTTTGGAGTTTAAGAGCTGACCAATCTTATAATTTGGAAATTCTATTTCTGATGTTCATTTAGCTATTCGCCACAATTTTAAAAAATAAAATAATCTTAAGGACAAAATATGGAATATTGTATCTTGTTATCTTCTAGAGTTTTGTGAGTCAATGGTATAAAGTCATGTAGGGAAAAGGCATCATCCGTGACGTCATGAATTAATTAGTGGACCAGAGTCATAATTAATTAGGTGATAGAGTCCAATTAAGAGTTTGTTTCACATTACAGCTAATAACTACTTCCTCCATTTCATAAAGAATAGTTTAGTTTGACTTGGCACGAAGTTTTAAAAAATATTTTTTTAAAAAATTATCTTGTGGTCCTAGATTAAAACTATATCAAATGTACAAAACTGCCCTTTAATCTTATAGCCTCAAACATGTCACGTGGAAAGCTGAAATTAAAATGTTACCAAAAAAAGAAAAAGGTCATTCTTTTAGAAACAGACTAAAGAGGAAAGGAGGTCATTCTTTTTTAAACAGAGGGAGTACTTATTTTTTAAAGTGTTTTTTTAAAATAACTTTTTAGAAATATGTTTTTTTCTAAAAAATAATTTATGTTTGATAAATTCATCTGAAAAATGTTTTTGATAAGCAATTTGTGTTTCGTTATTTAAAAAAGAAGAAGGTGTTTGTCAAAGTCAAATTATGAAAAAGGGCAAGCATCAATGTGCTTTTAATATTAAGATTATTTTATATAGAAAAATATAAAATAAAAAAATTTATTATATAAAAATAAAAAATAAAATTATTGAAGGAAAATTAACCAAACTTATGAGATATGTTAATTAATTAATAAGTGATATATTGATAATTATCTATATATTTAAGGTATATTTAGTCTTAAAAATAACTTTCTACTTCTGCTTTTTTTAAATTAGAAATTTTTAGTTTCTTTTCAACAACAGAAAAAATGTTTCTCCTTTCATTTAAAAGCACTTTTAAGGATTTGACAAACACTTAATTATTCAAAATTAATGTTTTTTTCTCAGAAAAACACTTCTTGCCTCCCAACAGCAAATACCAAACAAACTCTAAGAGTAAGATTTTTTTCACCGCCAAGTAACATAATTTAATTTATATAAACTAGTCTGATTCAATTTAATTTATATAAATTGATACTCTTTCAATTTATTTATTTTAGCATGTGTTTGGCCGGCGAGACGTCGTTTGGGATGTCTTCCTTAGCCAATATGTTTAAGTGAATTTAAGCTTCAAATCCTTCAAACTTTCTTATCAAGAAATGTTTGCACATAAGAGAATTGACCCCTAAAATCCTCTCAATTAGCATTAAAACATAATAGTAATTCATGAGAATGTCTGTGTGAGTCTGATAACTTATCAATATGCAAGGCATAAATAAAACATATAATCAACTGAAATAGAAAATAAATGTAAGAATCAATCGGAATGCCACATCAAATATATGCTACATAAGGCTTTCCCAACCGCCTATAGGTTGGTGGTATGCATATTCTTATGTTTTTATATATGTGTTGAGTTAAGCATACACACATTGAAAAGTCCAACTCTACAAATTAAATATGGTGCACAACACATTTATAAACAAGACTCTACTAGGCATGACTTGTAAATTTCGTAGGATACAACATTGCTTTAATATCAAGGTTGTCAGAACTCAACTTAAGGATGCAATGTGCACTCAATGTCATACTTGACCCTGAGCTAACCTTTGCTGGACAAATATGCTACTAAATTTATACCAATCACAAAATTAATAAAATAAACAAGTACATCTTGGCTTAAAAATAAGACCTCGACCGACAAGATCCCTATCAACATAACTTGTAGGAAATTCATTCAATCCCAACAATTAATATAAAATAGAAACTAAATTTAGTGTGGGCCTTTGAGGCCATCATACTGTCGAAATAAATTAACTCTATACGTTCCATCGAGACCACCATGAGATCTAGCAATAAAATAAGTTTAACACATATATTTATAGATGACCAGGCCAACAAGCTACTGTTTAAAAGGAAAAAACAACAAGGCCAACAAAGCCGACAACATACATTTATACCACCCAAAGTCTGCAAGCCTCTAAGAGTAATACACTTTGTTGAGGCCCCCATTGGTTATATATAACAAAAGACTAACAAACCTCTAAATTTAACAACTCCGAAAGAAGTGGAGCTGACCAAAATGCTAGCTTAGCTACACTACTGAGGAGACCTGTCTACTTGTCTATTGGGACATACAGGCTAGAATGTAGCGCTCCCAAGCATTAGCGTTAGTACAAACTAATATACCAAGTATGAAAGATAATAGAATAACGGATTAGTATCATAATTTATTAAAAGTAATCACGTTAGAGAGTCAAGAATAAACTGAGAATACTAACTTTCTCCTAAATGTATCAAGCAAACACTAATCAAGCAACAACTTACACTGGCCTCTGTAAGCTCGATAAGCATAAACAATACAACTGTCCCGACCCAAGGGTACCCTCTAGACTTAACATGGAGTATTCGACCATGAAGGGATCGCATACAAGGCCTTAGCATAACAATAACATAAGATCATAGAAAGTACGGGAAAATTTAAAACTTCTTTAAACCATACAATCAAAAACATTTTCATAAGCAAGCGGAAGTCTTTACTACAACTTTGTCTCAAACCATCTATTAAAACTCTTGAATAAAATACTTGGGACGCAGCCCGCGTAAATGTCTAAAACATAAAGAAATGTCATAAAGGAAACATAAGGGGTTTGTCCTCGAAACTACGAGGACTCACCCATTCTTCAACTCTTCTTGCACCTTAGCAACCTAGACTCCAAAGCAACTCAATCTCCGAAACTCTACATTTGATTAGAATGTAGGAAATATGCATTAATACAAAATGTACCAAGTATGAAAGCTAGCACAACATCATAAGAGCATCTCAAAATGGTTAGTCAACATAAGACATAAGCATAAGAGGTAATCACATAGTCATAGCATAATCTCCAACATAAGCATCATATAACCATAAGTCAACATAAGACATAATAAATGAGCATAGGAAATACATCATGTTCATGGCATTTACTTAACCTTTCATGCTTTCATACTTCAACCTTTGTCTATCTTATTACAAGAGAACTACTTCACAAGCCACCTCAAATCATACTTGTTCAAGGCAAGGATAGCATCCCATAATACCATCCAAGCTAAGTACCTCTTTTTAGTGATTCTTGGGCATAGTTCACCTTCATAGTCAAGATCTACGTGGTCATGTCATAAGAGAACTTATAATCCTAAGTAACCTAAAAGCATATTTGTGCAATGCATGAGGGGAATCCCATAATACCACTCACACTAAACATATCTTGAAGTCACCCTATTCATGCTTACTATTCATAGATGCCATTCTTGACCTATTTCATAAAAGACAAGGAACTACCATCTCAAGTCAATCATATCATGGAAGGAAACTATAGCAACAATCCAAGCTAAGCATACATCACATAAGGGACACTTCATAAGTAGCTTCAAGTCATACTTGTGCCATGCATGAATGACATCACATACTACCACTCACACTAAGTACTCCTTTAAGCTAACTTACTCAATACTTACTATTTATCATTCTAGTCTATCAAAGAATAGCACACTGATAGGCAAAACCTAACTACCATGGAAAACACACTACTATGCAATCCAACCTTTCCAAGGAAGAATAGAAGTATTCCAACCTAACTACCATGCAAACATTACATATGATGCAAGCTACCTTAGGGGAGTATGAACCCTCAACCCTAAGCTATCCTTAGGAGAGTATGAATCCTTAATCCTAAGATCTCATGAAATGGTCTTGGCCTAACCAAATCAAGCTACCATGAAATGCATTCTTGCAATGCTAGTTCAAGCTACCCTTAGGAGAGTGTAGGTCCTCAATCCTAGGCTACCATGCCTACTCTAGTGCAAGCTACCATGAATAGCATCCCACAAATGCTAATTCAAGCTACCATGAAAACCACCCTTGCAATGCTAACTCAAGCTAATCTTAGGAGAGTATGGTCCCTCAAACCCAAGCTACCATGAAGTCTTCTAACTCATGCTAAATAAACAAGCTATACATGAAGGGATCATATATCACAAATTCAACATATTCTATTCTAACATGATTTGATTCATTTTAGGTAATTAACCTTTCAATCTAGAATCATTCTATGTGAGATAACCTTTCACATTTTACATACATGCATTCATTTAGTACAAGATAGGTCTTGTGGGTAAAAGCCTACCACAACAACTCAAACCTTTAATGTATCAATCATATGCAAGCTACTTATCATATTAGACTTACTCTATAAGCCATAGTGATCAACATTATGACTTCAACCCCTACCCTTAGGCTTTAATCCACAATCATCATACTAGACTAGATCACAAGACATATTAGTCACAAGCCTTAATCATAGGCAATTTTATGCATAATTCATTATAAAGTCCCAAATTCTATCCTTACAATTCATAGTCTATCATGCATGCATAAGTCTAGTTCAATTCATGATTTCATATTCTCATTCTTGAATAAGTTCTATACGTGGTGACAATCCTAGAAGATCTATCAAGAATCGTCAATTTGTTCTCACCAAAAAACATAAACCCACATACTTTGATTTCTAGGGTTAATCATGGAATTCACAAAAATTCTTCATAATATCATGACTCAACACTAAATTAATCATATATAAGTATTATCCAACCAATTGAAATCATACTCATCTAAAACCCATACATTGAAAGTAACCCTAGCTTAGATTGGGGTTCTTCTTCACAAATCTTGTGAAATTCTAGGGGACTCTATGGGTGGAGGAACCCATAGATGAAAAGCTAAACATACATTAATCAAAGCCCTAGCACAAGCCTTCAATAATGGAGCCTTTGATTTTGACCTTAACTTTAAGCTTTAGCTTCTTCTTCAATGGAGGTCTTTCTAGAGAGAAATATTTGAGAGAGGAGTGATTTGGGGTTTTTATTTGGGTCTAGTGTAAAGTGACTTAAAGTTGGAGGCTAATGACTTAAAATACCTTATATAGGTGTTTAAAATCCATATAAATCGACCCCCAATTAAAACCACTTAAAAAGGAATTTACTAAAAAGCCCTCGACTAGGCAGCCCCTTGCTAGGGGTGATGGCCACTTAAATGGTCCATCAAGGGCACCACGGCCCGTGGTAGTGCCCGTGGTCCCTTGACCAGTGACCCTCCCTAGCTTCGAAACCCTCTTTAAGGCTAAGGGAAGACCACGAGACCTCCCACGATTCGTGGCCAAGCCAACGGGTCGTGGTGATGGTCGTGGTCCTTTAGGCAATAGCTAGGCCTAAGGACCTTGCCTCCCATGACTCTAAGGGGTCTTCACGGAAGACCGTGGTCAATACCACTGGCCATGAAGGTGGCCGTGTACCCTTGGGCAGTAGCTTGCCAAGGTTGGGCAGCCTTGGCCCTTTGGCTTAGGCTTGCCCTTTTGCCTTGGTACTTACCCTTCCCATGCTCAACCAAATTTCAAATGGTCTTCTATGCTACGAGTTCTAACACGTACCTTGACGTTAAACCACTAAACCCCTCATTCTAAGCATGTAAAGTCTCATCTAGACTCTAATTCACATACATCAAACCTTAGAACCCTAGCTTGAGGCTCTAGTTTGGTCTACTAGTTCCGGGGTTTTACAATATCTCCCCCTTGGGAACATTCATCCTCAAATGACGACTCTAAACACTTCTTAAAGAAAACGACTCTAGACTAGCATCTCATCATGTATGCAATACATCTAAATGCACATAACCAAGGAGGAAAACTTCAACTCCAATCTAAACATACTCAATGCAACACAAGGGAGTAGGAACTACATCTACAACCCAAAAATGCAAGAAATTCTATATCTATTCATTTTCAAGGAGGAACTAGCATCTCCTAGATAAAACATGATCAACACACACTCATGGAACCTAAATGCAAATTTCTTCTCATAAAGCATTCATTCATGGAAGAACCTTTCATCTCCAAAAACTAAGGCATGCTCATAATCAACTCATGAAGTCTATATGCAAATCCTACTCAAATGCACTACAAAATGAGGAAACAATGCAAATAAGTCATTTCTAACAAGACCTAAGCATATTCATGAACATGTATATAAGAAAGTCATGGCAACACATAAAGCATACAATAATTCTACTCGGTAGGCACACTATCTCCCCCTTGGGAGTAAGCCCACACAAACTTTTCTAAACATCATATATGCTAAAAACAACTTCAAAGTCTAACATAACAAGTTACAAAAGACAAGAAATCAGAAAATTACTAAGGCATAGAACACATACTGGAAAGGACATGAGGAGATCACTCTTGATCTTCTCTAGATTAGAAAGCATAAAACCTATTCTTCTTTTGAGGCTCAACACCCTCACTACTAGTGGCAGCTTGTTTACCCTCTCTTCTTGTAGCCCTTGCATTTGGAAAATCTTTCTTCATGTGGCCACTCTCACCACAACTATAGCAACCATCTCTACTGGCCAAACATCTACCCTCATGCCTCTTAACACACCTAGAACAAGTGGGCCATAAGGACTCACTACTTCTCCCTTGTGGCCTAGGAGTAGACACCCTCTCATCCTTATGCATAGGAGTATTAGAAAAAGATTGTCTAAAAAACTTTTGTCGATTCCTAGAACGACCATATCCATCGGACCCATCATGAAATGATTTATCACTATCCACCCTAGACCTCTTTTTCTGTCTAGATATCTCTTCCTTGATTTTTTTCTTTTTCCATTTGTTCAGCATGAATCATGAGGCGTGAGATATCCATATTATCAACAAGAATTTCCGTAAGGCATTCTTTGGCTACCATGTCGGACACACCCAACAAGTACCTATTCATCTTATCTCTCGGATTTGACACTATGGATGGATCATACTTAGACAAAAGAGTGAATTTCAAGGCATACTCTTTAACACTCATGTTACCTTGCTTAAGATAGATGAACTCTTCCATCTTGGCCTCCCTCAACTCCTGAGGAAAGAACCTATCTAGAAAAGCGGACTTAAATGCTTCCCATTCTATAAGACCCGCTCCTACTGGCCTATTATCTTTCCATTGTTCATACCAAATTTGGGCAACATATTACAATTGATAAGCGGCTAGTTCCGCTTTCTCTATAGAAGTTGCCCCCATGATAGCAAGTGTCTTATAAACCTCCTCTATGAAACCATTCGGATCTTTTTCCACCTTGGAGCCACTAAACTCCAGAGGATTCATCCTCAAAAATCCCTTTATTCTAGAAGCACCCATGCCCTTTATTGGGTTTGTCGAAGCCACCAACTCTCTATTGACTTGTGTGGTTAAAGCCTGAGCCAGCAATTGCATAGAAGCCCTAAACTCCGCAAGAGTGGCATTCTCAATTAGAGGGTCATTTGGAACTTGAGGATGAGCTTGGTTTGGAACTTGTAGAGGAACCTTTTGTTCTCCATTGTCTTCCTCATCCCTCCTAGCATTAGCCCTAGTATTTGCCATTACGTGAAAAACCATAGGGCAAATATTAGAATAAGGACCTACTAGAGCTAAACTTCTATGGCATGACTAAGAAAATGAAGAAGTGAGATTTCCTAAGCATCCAATAACCTACTATTCATAAAAGCGGCACGCTTCACATTTATGAACAAGAATCTACTAGAAGTGGTTTGAGACAGTCCTAGAATAATTCTAAACATTGTGCTCTGATTACCAAGTTTGTCACAACCCAGGGGTACCCCCAAGGCGTAACATAGCGTACTTGACCCCGAAGGGATCGCATACAAGCCCTTGCATAATCATAACATAAGATCATAGAAAGTACGGGAAAATTTAAAACTTCTTTAAACAATACATTCGAAAACAAATTCATAAGCAAGCGGAAGTCTTCACTACAACTTTGTCTCAAACCATCTATTAAAACTCTTGAATAAAAGACTTGGGATGCAGCCCGCATAAATGTCTAAAACATAAAGAAATGTCATCAAGGAAAAATAAGGGGTTTGTCCTCAAAGCTATGAGGACTCACCAATTCTTCAACACTTCGTGCACCTTAACAACCTAGCCTCAAAAGCAACTCAATCGCCGAAACCCTACATTTGATTAGAATGTAGGCAATATGCATTAGTACAAAATGTACCAAGTATGAAAGCTAGCACAAAATCATTAGAGCATCTCAATATGGTTAGTCAACATAAGACATAAGCATAAGAGATAATCACAGAGTCATAGCATAATCTCCAACATAAGCATCATATAACCATAAGTCAACATAAGACATAATAAATGAGTACAGGAAATACATCATGTTCATGGCATTTACTTAACATTTCATGCTTACATACTCCAACCTTTGTCTATCTTATTACAAGAGAACTACTTCACAAGCCACCTCAAAGCATACTTGTGCAAGGCAAGGATAAAATCCCATAATACCATCCAAGCTAAGCACCTCATTTTAGTCATTCTTGGGCATAATTCACCTTCACAGTCATGGCCTAGGTTTTCATGTCATAACAGAACTTAAACTCCTAAGTAACCTCAAAGCACACTTGTGCAATGCATGAGGGGCATCCCATAATACCACTCACATTAAGCATATCTTGAAGTCACCCTATTCATGCTTACTATTCATAGATGTCATTCTTGACCTACTTCATAAAAGACAAGGAATTACCATCTCAAGTCAATCATATCATGGAAGGCAATAATAGCAACAATCCCAGCTAAGCATACGTCACATAAGGGGACACTTCACAAGTAGTTTCAAGTCATACTTGTGCCATGTATGAATGGCGTCCCATACTACCACTCACCCTAGGTACTCATTTTGGTTAACTTACTCAATGCTTACTATTTATCATTCTAGTCCATCAAAGAATAGCATACTACTAGGCTAAACCTAACTACCATGGAAAACACACTATTATGCAATCCAAGCTATCCAAGGAAGAATACAAGTATTCCAACCTATCTACCATGCAAACATTAAATATGATACAAGCTACCCTTAGGGGAGTATGAGCCCTCAACCCTAAGATATCCTTAGGAGAGTATGAATCCTCATTCCTAAGCTATCATGAAATGTTCTTGACCTAACCAAATCAAGCTACCATGAAATTCATTCTTGCAATGCTGGTTCAAGCTACCTTTAGGAGAGTGTTGGTCCTCAATCCTAGGCTACCATGCCTACTCTAGTGCAAGCTACCATGAATAGCATCCTAAACATGCTAATTCAAGCTACCATGAATAGCATCCTAAACATGCTAATTCAAGCTACCATGAAAAGCACCCTTGCAATGCTAACTCAAGCTAATCTTAGGAGAGTATGGTCTCTCAATCCCAAGCTACCATGAAGTCTTCTAACTCATGCTACATAAACAAGTTATACATGAAGGGATCACATATCAAAACGTCAAGTTATTATATTCTAATGTTCTTTGATTCATTTTAGGTAATTAACCTTTCAATCTAGAATCATTCTATGTGAGATGACCTTTCACATTCTACATACATGCATTCATTTAGTACAATATAGGTCATGTGGGTAAAAGCCTACCACAACAACTCCAACCTTTAAGGTATCAATCATATGCAAGCTACTCATCATATTAGACTTACTCTATAAGCCATAGTGATCAACATTATGACTTCAAGCCCTACCCTCAAGTTGTACTCCACAATCATCATACTAGACTAGATCACAAGATATATTAGTCACATGCCTTAATCATAGGCAATTTTATGCATAATTCATCATAAATCCCAAATTCTATCATTACAATTCATAGTCTAGCATACATGCATAAGTCTAGTTCAATTCATGATTTCATATTCTCATTCTTGAATAAGTTCTATACGTGGGGACAATCCTAGAAGATCTATCAAGAATCATCAATTTCTCATCAAAAGACATAAACCCACATACTTTGATTTCTAGGGTTAATTATGGAATTCACACAAAGTTTCATAATATCATGAATCAACACTAAATTAATCATATATAAGTATTATCCAACAAATTGGAATCATACTCATCTAAAACCCATATATTGAAAGTAACCCTAGTTTAGATTGGGGTTCTTCTTCACAAATCTTGGGGAATTCTAGGGGACTCTATGGGTGGAAAAACCCATAGATTAAAATCTAAACATACCATAATCAAATACCTAGCACAAGCCTTCAATAATGGAGCCTTTGATTTTGACCTTACTTCAAGCTCTAGCTTCTTCTTCAATGGAGGTATTTCTAGAGAGAGAAATATTTGAGAGAGGAGTGATTTGGGGTTTTGATTTGGGTCTAGTGTAAAGTGAACTAAAATTGGAGGCTAATGACTTAAAATACCTTATATAGGTGTTTAAAATCCATATAAAAGGACCCCCAAATAAAGCCACTTAAAAAGGAATTTACTAAAAAACCCTTGACTAGGCAGCCCCTTGCCAGGGATCATGACCACTTAAACGGTCCGTCAAGGGCACCACGGCCCGTGGTGGTGCCCGTGGTCCCTTGACCGGTGACCCTCCCTATCTTGGAAACCCTCTTTGGGGTTAAGGGAAGACCACGAAACCTCCCACGATCCGTAGTCAAGCCAACAGGTCGTGGTGATGGTCGTGGTCCCTTAGGCAGTAGCTAGGCCTAATGACCTTGCCTCCCATGACTCTAAGGGGTTTTCACGGACCCTTTCACGGACCGTGGTCAAGATCAATGGCCGTGAAGGTGGCCTTGTACCCTTGGGCAGTAGCTTGCCAAGGTTGGGCAGCCTTGGCCCTTTGGCTTAGGCTTTCCCTTTTGCCTTGGTACTTGCCCTTCCCATGCTCAACCAAACTCCAAATGGTCTTCTATGCTACGAGGTCTAACACGTACCTTGACTTTCAACCACTAAACCCCTCATTCTACGCACGTAAAGTCTCATCTACGACTCTAATTCACATACATCAAACCTTAGAATCCTAGCTTGAGACTCTAATTTGGTCTACTAGTTTCCGAGGTGTTACAACAACCTATCCGAGCCTTCATAAGATCGACATATATAATTCAATCTATGTTATATTCTAGCCCCGTATGCAGATATAATGTCTCACTAGCCGCCCACTCTGGGTATAGCCCCGAAGGCAATTGCTATGATCTAATGGCCCCTTAGGCATTTTGCATATCCCAATATCCCCTTGGACAATCTGTATTTAGCCAAAAAGGCAATTAGTATCTTCCAATAGCCCCTTTGGCATCAATTTAACCCCATAATCAATAGGTATAACCCATAGAAACATGCATGCCTCAATATCTTCTTACGCAATCCACATATAGACCTAGACACAAGTCAAATCCCTACATCTAACTACAACCACGAGGGCAATAACAAACAATCAAATAGCCCAAAGTCAAGCACTGAGGGATGTTTATATTAAATACAAAAGATACCATATTCGAATAGGAAAAATCCTTTTGGTCAGAAAATTTATCTAGAATTTGGTCAGAATGGCATTTTACCTTTGTTATTTTATCTTTTTGAACATTTTTACCCTTTTAATTTTAATATATCTTAACTAAAAATGAAAAAAATATCAGTTTATTTTAAAATAAAAAAGAT
Source organism: Solanum bulbocastanum (assembly GCA_037074985.1). Lineage (NCBI taxonomy): Eukaryota > Viridiplantae > Streptophyta > Magnoliopsida > Solanales > Solanaceae > Solanum > Solanum bulbocastanum. Next base: position 33,488,071 of record CM073597.1, on the reverse strand, counting down.
ATTATAGATTTTTAAATTTCTGACCAAATTTTCTTGCCACTTAGCACTACCCAAAATAATTTTCTAGCAATTTAGCATTACAAGTAACATAATTTGGCTACAACAGCTTGCCACATCTTTCCTAAGATTTAAAAAAACTTGTCGAAAGAAGGAAATATCCTTAACATACCCTTCTATGTTGATGAGTCAATGTTTATTATTTACAAAAAAAAAATATCACTAAGAACAAAATTTAAAAAAAAAACAATTTTATCTTTACTTTGTTAAATAACTACTATTTCAAAATAAGAATAACAAGTAAAATATCGGACAAAGTACTCCTTCTGTCCAACAATAGTTATCCTCGATACTATTTTGGGATGTCCAACAATATTTGTCCACCTTATGAAATCAAAAAATAATTCTATATTTAGTTCTTAATTTATTCTTATCATTAATTATAGTTCCCTATTACATTTTTCAAGACATTATATTTATTATATTCAAAGCATGATATAATAAAATTATCTTTTTATTTATAATTTCTTAGGAAATATACAAACTCAATAATAGACAAGTATTATTGGATAAAGAGAGTAATAAATTGAAAAGGTTGACAATGTCGAAGGTCAAAACTAAAGTAGGATTTGCGCAAGGAGGATTCAAAAGCAGTGAGCATTTCCTAATTAATTAGGGAGAAAGGGAACAACAGTTTCAAACAACTTTGTACAGGTGAGGAAATTTGTGTCACGTAAATTTGAACCAACAACTAAATAAAGAATTATTACAAAAAAGCAACCTTTGTCCCTTTCCTATAAACGCGTTGAATTCCACGCCTGGGGGTTGGGGCACCTACACCGACATAAAAAAAAATGTACTCCTTTCTGTCAAAATGAAGATTAGTTGTTGCCCCCTTTATTATATGTACTTCTCTATCTCTTACTGATCTACTCCCTATGTCCCTAATTATTTGTTCATTTTTTTTTTATATTTATCTTTAATTACTTGTTCATTTTGATAAATCAAGAAAGGATAATTTTTTTAACCTATTATGTCCTCAATTAATTACATTGAAAAAGGCGCAACAAAGGAGCCCATTCAGTATCGTCTTTGTTTTAGAATATTAATGTGTCCTGTCTTCATGTTGTATTTTTTTAAAATCTTAAATTTTTAATTCATTCACTTCATAATTATGGGTAAAATGGTAAACTCACTATGTCAATAATTGTTTTCTTAATAGGTGTGCTCATTCAAAAGTGGACAAGTAATTAGGGACATATGAGTATTTACTTGTCCATTTTTAATTTGACACATATATTCAGAAAATAATAATTGACATAAGAAGTGTACCATTCTACTCCTACTAATTGATAGAATTTCAAAATCAATTTACTCATTAAAGAGATTATATTTTTTTAAAAAAAAAAACATTAACTCTCTAAATAAATTGAAGGTATAGTAGGTAAAAAATATTGTCTTTTCTTTATTTATCAAAAATGACTAGTAAAAAGTCAAAATTGGATAAGGAAAAAAGGAAAGTGGGAGTACTCCATATGTCCCATATTAATTGATTATCATATTAAATATAGTTGTCCAATATTAGTTGATCACTGATGTGCCGTGAAATCGTGACACATTTGACGCTCAAAACTAAGGATTAGTGCGAGAACTTGAGTGTATATGATGTGTGCTTTGATGATTGAATAGGTAAAACACTTGGACGCAGAAGATAGAAAAATATGAAAAAATGATTTGAAACAACACCACGAAGCCCCAGACGGGTCGTGGTCATGATGACAAGTCGTTTGAGGGCTCATAAAGCTGAGGCAGTGAAGGTAGTGAAAATGAACAAGTGCCAAGTAAAGACCACGGAGCCCTAGATGGGTCGTGGTCCACTTAACAAACCGTCTAAGGGCTCATAAGGAAGAAATAGTGCAAGGCCCTTGGGAGCTAAGTGTTATCTGAAGGTCATAGAACCATACACGGGTTGTGGTTGAGTAGAAGAGTTGTATTGTTGCACATAGGCAAGAGGCAAGAACTCCAGTGAAGACTCAAGTTCAAACAAAAGTTCATGGAGTTGTAAACGAGTCATCTAACCTCAGACGAGCCATCTAGTAGCTCATGAAGGTCATTAGTGAAATAAGACCCGTAATGTCTAAGTGTGGGATGATGAGAGAGTTCACGGGCCGTTTGGTATGTGATGAGTCGTCAAGTGGGTCGTAAAGTGTCGCGACAAGTCAATCCTATTTCGAGTAGGACTTTTTTTTATAGACTATTTTAATTATTTAGGGTTTATATTTTAAACACCACTTCTTATCGTTATACTTTTGTGATAGTTTTCATATTCTAAACTTGGTTTTTGTCGATTATTTTTGGATCAAAACTTCATGATCGTGACTAAGTGTTGATAATCAAGATTTTGTGTTGGTTTGCAATTGTTGTAAGTTAATTACTTTATGATTTCAATGATGATTACTATTTGTTTTCTTGAAAATATGAGCGGCCAAACACCACAATTAGGGTTGTGGAAACCATGACTAAAATCAAGAAATGAATTCAAAATACAAGTAATGTATGATTGTTAGTAGTGCATGCGATTCTTACTTTCATCATCAATTCTTTCTAATGAGTGCACACAATAGAACCTGCCCGTATATACCACTTGTTCGAGAAAAAAGTGGTAATTAGGAAAAAGTAAAATCATATTCTATCAACTTGTTGTGAAAATCGAGTTTGAGAGAAGAGAATTTCATTAACAAACATGCAAGGGGAAAAATGAAAATCTCTAAGACCGAAAGGAAAAGAGAGAAAGACATCTAATAGGGCTGAGAAGCATTTAGATGCATCTAATTTGCTAGGACCATGTAATGCTAACAACTAATTATTTCTTGTATAGGATTCATTACTAAACTAAAAGTCATGGAAAACACAAATCCTAGTCTCATTAATCAACTATTACAATCTTGAAATTATAGCGATTGTCACTTCTGTTAACTTTGATACTTAGTTCACAATTAGTTACTTAAACAACAAACAACCTCATATTTACTTTCTTTAATTACTTTCGTTTTGGAAATAGTAACCACAATTGAGTAAGAGTGTTAGTAAGGCTATTTCAGTAAGCAAATTCCTTGTGGGATCGACCTTGACTACAGTTGAGTTATATAAATTGGCATCGACTGTGTTTTGACAATAGGTCTATTTGGGTTATCATTTTGGCCATGTTTGCATCCCAATCTTGGTCCTTTTCGATTTGTTCCTCTGTCAACCTGAAGTTCAAAAAAGACACTTGATCCTCTCTAGTGTACAAAACACAGTTGATCTTTGTCATTTCATCAAAAAGAGTAGATGTTATTTCAAATAGTTGTTGCATGATTCCTTCTCGAACAAGCTGGTCAGCCACACCTTTGTTGAGTAAATCTAGACTCCGGTAGAAATATCGTAGCAACACATTGTTCGGGAGTCCATGAGTTGGACATTGGAGCAGCAACTTCTAAAACCTCAGTCATGTCTCATGAATTGGTTCACCATCCATTCATTTAAAGTTCTGAATATTATCTCTCAATGTCACCATCTTTGAGGGAGGAAAAAACCTTACATAAAACGCATTTGTGAGTACTTCCCAAGAAGTGATTGAATCCCTTGGTAACTCAGTCAACCACTCTGTTGATTTCCCCATTAGGGAAAAGGGAAACAAGCAAAGTCGGACCGACTCTTGAGTGATGTTCTTGAAAGAAAATGGCTCACATACATCCACAAAGTTTCGAATGTGGTCATGAGGATCCTCCGTTGCTAGACCTCCAAATAGATCATTTATTTGCAAAAGCTTCAACATAGTGCTAGTTACATGGAACACTGCATTGCCTACAACCGGAGGCAATCGAATAACACCTGCACTTCCCAGCTGATCTTCATTGCCATTGTTCAAGTTGCCGATGCCATCAGTGTGCCCAAGTTGGCTAGCATTGCTCCCATTAACACTCATCTCTTCACTTGATCAAGAGCAGCCAATAAAACACAAAAATAAGTTATTTCAACTACAACATAATCAGTTCACAACTAAAGCTCACTAAAAGAATTCTAAACACCATTCCCTGGCAGCGGCGCCATCTTTTATAACGCTCAACTACACTTCATCATATTCTAAGTGTAGGCAGTCGCAATCAAGTATAAACCCAACGAAGAGTTGGGGTTGATCCCACAGGGAGTGATACGGTAAAGAATTCAATTACGAATTGAAAGGAGTGTTCATTGTAAAAGTAGACATTTTCAAAGCAATTAAAGTAAATGACAAGTGTTTGACAATTAATGTCAATTTGAGGGATTAGAGTGAACAATTAACAACTACGAACACACGGGGTAGTCAAGTAGAGAGAGATCCTTTGGGGATGTGATCGATTGAACACCAATTTCACTATATGGGTGATTATTATTCACTAAAAGTCGTTGAATCTTAGTGGGTAGGCTAGTATTTAGGTGTAATAGTCATTTCTCAATCAACTATCATGAATAAAGCGAGTTCTCTCAAACCTCTACCAACATAACCAAGATAAACAACCCAATATCTCAATTAATCTACTCTTTCAAGCTAGATTGGTAGAATTGAATTTAGATCCACTTTCTCAAGCTAAGTCCACAACAACGCAATCACTACAATCATCAATTAATAGTTTTAATTCTAAAACCTCTTTCTCAAGCAAGGTTAGAATACTATGCTAGAATTGCATTTGCAACTATAATTCATCAATTAAAACTCAACTACTAATTGAACCCACTTCAAATAAAAAATTAAAGCGGTAAATACTAACACTCATAAACTAATTGAAGCATTCAATCACATAATCACACCCCCAAGAACGAGGGTTTTAGCTACACAGAGTAAAGAGCAAGAAATAGTTACCAACTAAGTTTTCCATTAGCTTGGGTAACAATCTACAAGTCTTCCAAGTGCTTGAATTGACTTCCAAAACAATTAATCCTTAAATATCTACTCAAAAACTTAAAGAACAGTGTTAGGGATCAAAAATCCAATACAGGAACTCTCAAAAACTCAAAATTCTCGTCCGAAACTTCAGAACTCTCAAACTCTCTTTTTAAAATCACATTTATACTCTTCCAGATTTTCAGTTTCGGAGCCACTCAGCGAAGTAAGTCGAGCCTAGCTGACCAATTTGGAGACTCGACGAGTGCTTCCTTCCATTGCTTTCTTGACTTGGTTTTTCCACACTTTCTCTCTGTGACTTTAGGCGATCAGAACTTCCTTCACCGATCTAGTCGATGGTTTGCCAATTTACCCTTTCAATCGCGGTGTTGTCTTTGTCCAAGGGTTGGCCTGCTGGAACTTTTGGCCAGCTGAAGAGCCGCTCCTTGAGTCGTCGAGTGGCTTTGGCAATCATTAGTCGTTCTTTTCTTCAGCTTTTTCGCTCCTTTTTGTCCGCTAATGTCCTTGCCTTGCTCTTTTGCCTTAATTGCTACAAATTAGCATTTAAACATCAGTTTAGAGCATAAAATAGTATTGAGGACACTAAAACTCTAGATATTAAGCCCTAAATGAGTCGAAATCCCGACTCATCCGAAACTCCCTTGCTCAAGAGGGGAGAAAACCACAACCTGTCTCACATGATTTCCAACTTCATTTCACTCAAAACAGAGTATAACTTTAGATTACAAACTCTTGTAACCTAGGAATTAAAAATATTTAATCCCCCCCCCCCCCCAAATTACTATAGCAACTCTACTACAAGCAAAAAAACTAAGAAATAACTTTATTGCATACTGAACCAACTATCTCTAGTTGATTTAAACCTCAACAACCCGATATATCTAACTCTAGCTAAGAATTGGAAAGCTCAATAAGAACTTCAAACGATCTAATTCCTTTATAAATTAGGAATAGATATTACACGTTTAACCACTAAATTGTAAACCCTAGCAACAATTAAGAAAAATTATAAATGTCCTCCTAGTGTTCTTGAGCAATATTTCATTGACAGAGGCTTTTGCTTTTGTAAAAAAAATCCTTTTTTACAAAAACTTGCCTTGTGTCAATGGAGAATGAACATATTATAGGATAGGCAAAAACACAAAGCAATTCCATTGGCCGAGAGTTTGTTGTGTTGTGGGAGACGCGCACCAACCACAGTAGGTTTTGCAGATCCATGCTATTGGATCGCTGTAGTTTTTACTGTATGAAACTCTCAATTTCGTCTGGATCAAGTCCAAAGTTTGTTCAATCATCAAAACTTCAGACACTCAGACACAACTTAAAATAACAAGAGTTATATTTTTTCTTTTCTTTTTTTTTTTTACTGTAATAAATGTGAATATATGATTAATGTGTATTAAATTGATTATCATTGAAAGAAAATAAAAGTTTCTTTTATGTTTTCCACATCAAAGAAGGAGTTATGGAGAGTTATTACTCCAATTTATTTATATTAATTATCATAATAACATTTTAATAATTGCCTTAGCTTGAGGCTGGATTTCCTGGCACCAGTCTTAAGGTGGTCTAGGAGTTGGGTGCTCTTTATTTTATAGTTACATTGATGAGTTTTGGTAATAATATTTCACAGTTGTTATTTAAAAAATGTTTTAATAACATAAATAATTGTATTTATGTTGTCAAACTTTTTATTGTTCTATCTTCAACAATGCATACACGTATTATTTTAAAAAGTTATTTTTTTGTTGTCGCTTACTGATGATCTCTATACAATCGGAGTAGGTAAGGATCACACCAAGTCATTATATGATATCATGACTTATCTTTTATATCTCAATTAACATTATATGTTTAATTTTTTTTAAAATTAATGTAAATATAACCTCAGTCGTGACCTCCCGTGGTGGTCCTTGCTTTTAAGAAAGCGGAGCGGGGTCAATTTCTCGTACTTGCTCAGTGTGTCCCCTTTCTTTGAGTGTCCCGCCCAGTTCACTGGGTTGTTGGCTTACCAAGCACTTGCCTGCTGCTCCAACCGCCCGCTTGGCGGGCGGAGCGCTCATTATCCTGACCATTATTGCAACTTAATTCTCTCATCTCGCAATGTCCTCTACAAGAATGAGAGTTTAAATACAAAAAAATAAAAAAATAAAAAAAATTGATATAAACGGATTTTATGGGACACAAATTGCATTAGATGAGTGTCAGTACTAACATCGAAAAAAATATATCTAACTTTTGAATTTCGTGCATAACTATGTTCGAATATAATACAAGTATTTCTTTCTCACCATGATTTACCACACATCTTTATTTATTTTTACTATTGTGCCATTCATACAAAAAAAGAAAGTCACATAATTTATGATAGAGTAGATTTAGTATTTTTAGTTGAACCGATAATATTACTATAAGAATCATTGAATTTAATATAAAACTATGATAATTAGATTGTCAATTAACTAAAGCTTTTCATATCAACGTTTATGTTTTCAACTTTTTTATCAATATGAGAATTTCTTTTTAACAATTTTTTTGGAAAAAGTAATATCAAAATCATATCCTAATTTGTGTTTCTCTTTTATTATATTATTTATTAAAATATTTATCAAATAGTGACATTAATTATTTAAAAATATATTTATTTTTTTCTTATAACCGCGCAAAGTCCGAACAGGTACACTAGTTTGTCTTATAATGCATATCTTTTTGATGCTCATATCTATTTCATATTTGTCTTGTGGTTTTTGCGATTATACCTTCAAGTTTCTCTAATCTCATAGGTGGTTTAGATCATCAAAACTATAGAAATCCATTATTCTTTTTCCACCAATAAATTAATATGCTCTTATTGGAATTCATTACTATTCCTTTCCTCCTCCAATAAATCAGAATGCTCCCAATAATGGTTCATCCCAAATCACGAGCAATCACTTCGTATGGGAGCTGACCAGGCATGCTGAGAAGTTCTAATAAATGCAATGCTAATCTATCAATCTATGATTATGGTGAAAAGATATCTTGAAGATGAAACACTAAAAATACAAAAGAACATTGATGAACTTGAATAATAAATATGTACAGTTCTTATCGACACACATTGAACTATCAGTATTGTTCTCAATGCTAGTTCCTATATCTGGCATGCAGCTCCAACAACTGTTACCAGCTACTGATACCTATCGTTAATCTTGTTAGCAAAGCTTGGGAGAAAATTGAATGGTAAAAGCTTGGAGCTAATTGGAAGAGAGTGGAACTCCCATCCAGGTTCAAAGGTGAAGCCTAGCATGATCAGCTTAAGGGGAAGTTGCTACCAGTGATGTCGCCACTTAAACAAGCCAAGCCCACTACAACTCTCCGCATCATTATCATCTGTTGAGTCTGACCCACTTCCAACTGATTCATCCGAACTGTCCTCTTGTAGGAGCTGTATTCTATCAGCATGTTTGATGATCCAGTCAGTGAATTCAGGAGACGAAGCTAATTCAGCTACAGCTTCCTTGGTAGACTCTTGCGTGAAATCTTCCCACTCCTTTGGTGAGAATATCTTTCTGTTAGGTGTCTTGTGAAAAGTTGAATAGTATTCACCCACTTTTTTACCCTTGCCATCTGAAAAACCTGGAAGGACCAAAATAAGCATCATAAGGAAATTTGAGTGCTGCAATCTGCAATCCCTAACATGGAATCCAAGAGGAAAAGGTGAAAATATAATGGAAAATGGTCCGACACTGATAATGTTGGAAACACAGGAAAAGGTGAAATATAGTGTATATACCACATTCAAAATAGTAGCATAAAAGACATAACCAACATTAAGGCAACCCACAACACATTGGTCAATCATTTTTTCTTTTCTAGTGGTCGTCGTGGGTGTGGGAGGGGATGGGGTAGGACTTATACATGGGTATCAAGCTGACAATGCTGGATATTTTGCATCAGAAAATGGCTAGAAGCAAGATAATTAATATAGTTTTTGGGGTATCTAAAAATACACAAAATATTGATGATTAAGGAGATCAATTACACCACCACCACCACCATCCCAATTTATCTGACTCCTCTCGAGTGAATCATCCCTCCGTTTCTCCCAGTTGGCCCTTGTATGTTTTACACGTGTCCCCTTTATAATTTAAGGCGACGAGATTTATTTGCTTAACTACAACTCCTAACCCAGGTTAATAATCACTACTCTCTCATGTTCATTGCATTAGTTATACCTTTGGTTCCAACGACTTTACCCCTCCCTGCTTTTCAAAATCCATCTATACTCTAGAAGAGTCTCTGTTTCAGAAATTATTTTTTTATGATCACACATGGTAGATGTGTATATTCACAATTCACTTTACAAACAGAAATAACATTCTCAAAGCACAAAGCTTTTTACATGTACAAAGGAAGAATTTTGAAAAGAAGAAACTTCAGAAGAATCGAGTATGATTTCAAATAGAATCCATCATCATGAACAGAGCAAGAAAACCAAAAAAAGTAAAGGATTTCACATGGAAACCACAAATTCTCGGTCCAACTGCATCCACACACAAAACAGGTCCATCCAGCAAACTTGTCATTCCCAATTTCCACACTACTCACCAGTAAATGCCTTTTGGCTAATTAATGTTGGTGTGGATTTTTCAACTAGAATTTACAACCACGTTCCTAATGTTCGCATCTCATATTTTCAATGTAATGAAATCTCAAGCCTTCAAAATATTGGAATTTGAAGAAAACATCATAACTTCATGCTTTTGATGATTTGGGATGTGTGAGAGGACGACGACTATCTGGCAGCAGAGAGGAGAGAGAATCCAATGGGAGAGTGGAGAAGAAAGAGAATGATTATTAACTTGGGTTAAGGGTTGAAGTTAAGCAAATAACTCTGGTCCCTTAAATTTTAAAGGGGACACATGTAAGACATACAAGGGCCAACCGGGGAAAATGGAGGGATGACTCACAGTAGAGGAGCCAGAACCTCAATCAAATTCTAAGGGAATGTGAAAAATTGGTGTTACTTACATTATCCAATTACAAGATGCCTTCTGAAAATCTTTATTTTTTCCCAATATAATTTTCCCTTCTTTTTCTTTTTCTTTTTCTTTTTGCAAAAAGAAGACTTCCTCCTCCATTTATTTCCTTCGCATATTTCTTTCCAACGTGAAATGCTTTCCAATATGGTGCTTCCCTTCTAGATACTAGTACTTTCCAACTCTTCCTATTATCCTTTCTCCTTAATTTTTATTTTTTATTATTATTGCCCAAGCAGATTTTAGTATACTGTATAGTAATTTGTAGGTCGGTGTTTTGATGGTGGTGATCAACACAGTGACTTTCTATGCTATTATCATATTTCTTTATGAGTTCTTCATATTTCAAATTTTATCTCCTATTGTTCATTGGTGGCATCTTTATCCCATGGGGAGTCAAAAGATATAAAACTTGGTTCTTCAAAAATAATTTTTCGTATTTTGCTATTTTTCTTTTCCATTAGTGTATATATTTATTATAGAAGAGTACTCTCTAAATTCCTGTCTACCATTTTTCAATATAAAGCATGTAACAAATTATGAAGTTTGTATAACACATATTAGTCACACTGAAACTTATTTACGTTTTTCATCTGGAAAAAAATATTATTTAACTTCTGAAAGTTAATCATTGACTAAAATACAAAATAAAATCAATTATGTAATTACACTTGTGCACCTGTTGGCACTACAGATTTGTCCTAGTCTTCATACCAGATCTGTTTCTGATTTGAGCTCTTGACAAGTCCAAACCAGAGAAGATTGATGATTAGTGAACAGCTGTGGATCTAAAAGAGCAAAAGATCAAAAGAGAACTCCACATCTCACCGGTTTGGCATCTCTGATGTCACTGTTTTTCCTTTCTTTCAGCTATGGAGATAAAACATGGAAGCTATCCTCAGCACCGATGATGTGAAAAAGGCTCAACGCTACCATGGATAACCCAAGATTTTGCTCAAGGAACGCCATGGATCTGCTAACTAGGAAGAAGAAGATGGAAAGGTCATGAACTTTTTGCTCCTTTCCTAATCCGTCTTAAGTAACTAGTGGGGTTTTTGGGTCCAGTTTTTTATAGTTGTGGGCTTTTTTCTTTGCTTTCTGTTCTGTTCAGATGTCGGTCCATTTTTTGTATATAACTTTGAAATTTTTTATAATTTCCCCCATTTTGGGGGTTCTAATTTAAAAATAAAAAAACACGTGCAGTAAAATATGACATTGGGAATCATATTGTAATTACATTATGGCAAACAAAAATGTCTTTGTAATTACGTTATTGTATAATTATCATAGTGCATAATTAATAACACATGGAGTCCCTAAGTTAATTACACAATCGTTTCCAAACACACTTAGGCCCCATTTGTTTGTATTAAGATTAAGCATTTGAATTTGAATGCATATCTAAGTGATTAAGATACGTCGATTAAAGTCTATAACTTGAAAGTGTGAAGGAGTATTTGAAGCTCATAAGGTTAAGACTATAAGTGTATAATGGTACTTCATAGAGTTGAACAAGATTTGCATACAATATTGAAGCTTAAGTATGTGAGCCAACCCACAATGGGTTTCAAGATTGTATGTGGTCTTTTCTGGTTCATAGATTGGTGGAGTGCAAGGCTTTAAGGCCTAAGTTTAAACCTAAGTGTTTGACCATATACTACATCTTTGACTACATTGAAGCACCTTGCAAACAGTGAGATTTTTCCAAGGATACGGCCATTCTACCAGAGGTTTTACGGCCATAGAAGTTGTTCTACAACCATGGATTTGACCATAGAAAAGATCAGAGGAGCAGAAATTGCAGAATCGGAAATTTTTTACAATCCATGGTAGGATCCACAACAAGTTTCACGCTTGTAGATGTTTTACGGCCAATTGCCAATCCGTGGATTTAAGCTGGCATAAAGTTTATGAAAGCTTAAAACGTGATCTAAAGTTGATTTCTCATCATTTTTTCACATAACTCACCCATAAGCTCTCCAAGGGGGGATTCTAAGATGTCCAAGGTAAGGATCATTCATGGTTTAGGCTCGATTTTTGCCTGTTATCGACATTGCTAATTAAGACTTTCTTCACTTCTAGTTTGAAGCAGCATAAACCAGCAAAACTTTGGTTGCTAGTGTAGTAAGCAAGGATCATCATATTGCCTCAAATCCAGTGTAACATAAAAGAACTAAACATATTGAGGCTAACTGTCATTTTATTTGTAAGTGTGAGAAATATTGAAGAAAAATATTATTGAATGTGTATCTACATTACAGTGTTGTGAAAAGCGACAAAAAGCGTGCTTAACACGAGAAGGAGGCGCAAGCACTGCACTTTTATGCTCTGAAGCGAGGCGCTACTGAAAAAGCGAACGCTTCAGTAGGCGAAGTGAGAAGCACGCTTAAGGCAAAGGCGACAAAAAGCTCGCTTAAATGAGATAAGCGCTAGTTAAGGTTAAAAAAATTTTGTAAGGTTTTTTTTTTAAATTTATGTAAACATACTTGGGCAACATCTTTCCAATTATTTTCCCTCCTTGGTCGACTGCGGCGACACTCTACAGGTTAGTTCTCATCTCTTCTCTTCTCTTCTCTTCATCTCTTCTTCTCTTTGGTCGACTATTGCTCTGTTTTTTCTCTCTTCTCTTTGGTCGACTGCTGCTCTAATTTTTTCTCTTCTTCTTTTCTTCTCTTTGGTTGACTGCTGCTCTGTTTTTCTTTTTCTGTTTTGCTGGCAGCTGCTATGTTTTGTCTCTGTACTTTTTTTCCTTTGTTTTTTTGTAGTTCTGTGACAGAGTTACTGCTGCCCTGTTTATAATGCTATGCTATGTTTTTTTCTTTTTTTTTTTGTTTTGCTGGCTCCTGCTCTGTACTGTCTGTATATTTTTTTCCTTAGTTTTTTGCTGTTCTGTTACTGAGTTACTCTTCTATTTTTGCTTGTAGTAAGTTGTATTTCTTATTCAATGTCACAATGAAGAATAGGAGTTTGATCCTTTGTGATTTGGTTATGTATTTGTTTTATATGTTATGACTTGTGAGGATTATTGACTATCTATTTACTTTTTAATCTAAGAATATGTTATCTCTATTTAGTTAAATAATATTTTTTATTTTTATACTAGATACCGCTTTATTTGGAAAAAGTGTGTGCTTTGCTTCTCACTTCACAGCAAGCCCTCATCACTTTTTTCCGCTTCTCGCTTCACAAAAAATTGCTACATTATTACATTGAGACCCTATTTATAGACACTACACTAAACTCCTTTTCCAACTAGGACACTACAATACAATCCTTTCTAAGTAGATTTCTATATACTATTTCTATTGGTATTCCTATTCTAAGTAGGATTGTATATATTATTCTTGTTCCTATTCCTATTCTAAACCGTAAGATTCAAGAAAACTTGATTTCCACCGACAATGTGAAGAAAGGAGAGCAACTAGTTGATTTGCTCACAAAGGCGATGAGTGAGACTCGAGTTAATTACCTTTGTAGCAAGTCAGGCGTGATTAATATCTATACTTCAACTTGAGGGGGAGTATTACAAAATGTATATAGTCATCATTCTTAGTAATGTAGCCATAATTGGGTAGCAGATTTGTAGCAATCCTTCTTTATGTTCTTTCCTAAGTTGGCACATAATGTATTGTATTTATATCTTGCTTATCTATTGGATTAAGACATTTAACTTCCAGTCAATCACACACATGAACCTTTAGCATCCATTGTAAGTTGGACAAGTATAAATGTGTACCCTAATAACTGTAAAGTAGAACTAATACCTTTGACAGGAGAATCAGACCATGCAGATGAGCTCGGGCTACTGTATGGAGCTCCAACCGAACCAAACTTTCTGGATTTGCTAAAGAATTCAGCACGTTTTCTATTCATGTTTATCTGCTTACTACTCTTTGCCCAAACATCTCCGATTCCAGAATATGACAAATCCCTGCATGCAACGTACATATGTGTGAACGAAGAGCAGTACATGTTTCAACACCAAGAAACAGTTCTAGCATCATATGTTACGTGATATGAGAGAAGAGAAAGAAAAGAAAAAGAAGACCCCTTAAAATGGAAGTGGTTGGAGGTTAGGCGGACAAAAGGATTCCATCTATAGCAAGGAGATTGGCTTAATATTCTCGCCTACCACATTTAGGAAAAGTAAAAGGAAACAGATTCAGACAAAGGCCACTACACTAAATATCAAATGATAAGATAAAAACATGAGATATGCAGGTGGAAGCATCTTTTGGCAAGCAAAAGCAGGGAGTTCCACCTGGCTAGTAAGCAGCACAACAGCCTACTCAGGAACAAAAAGAGACATCAGGAAAGATAGACAATGAAAAGCAGCAAGTTAAAAAGAATACAGATATACAGGAAATACACAATGACTAACAAACAAAGGAAAGAAACATCACAATAAAGTGGACACTGTGGAGTTGGTGATCAATACAGAAGGGGTAAATGATCAAGTGGAAGCAAAAAAAGTGATAGATCAATCAGTAGAAAGCAAGGAGAAGGAAAAACAAGATAATAACAAGAAAACGGCCCATTCAGAGGAGTTGGTAAACAAACAGAAAATAGAGCAACTCCAAAGGATGATGACAAAACTGAGACACAATTGACAGACAAGGTATCATACTTGGTACAAAATGTTAAAGAGGTACAACTCAAAGACACGGGGCAACAAAGTACAGAACTACAGAAGAAGCACGGGGCCACAAAGTACAGAACTACAGAAGGAGATTATATGTTATCAAAAACTTCCTAACTTATTCCCAATCTTGAGATCATTCCCCTCTAGAGTTAGAATTTTCACAAACAGCAGAAAAGATATCAAGCCATTCAGGTTCTTGAATTTCTGGACAAAACATAAGACTTTTAAAGCTTTGATTCAAGAGAACTGGAATGCTGAGTTTTGTGGCAATCCCTTTATTGTTTTTCAACATAAATTGAAAAAGGAGAAAAGAGCTCTAGTGAAGTGGAGTAAAGACCTACAAGGGCAATTTGAAGAAGATCCAAGTCCTCCAAAAAGGAAAAGTTTATATAAAGTGCAAGCAAAACTCAGCAAAGATATCTACATTTGGAGGTAAAACACTGGAAACACAGGTGTTTAAAGTGGCTTCAAGATGGTGAAAGGAACACAAAGTTTTCCATGCTTATGTGAATGGTAGAGGAAAGAAGCTAAGACTCACAGATATTCAATGCAGAAGGGGACAGACAGACATCAAGGAGATAGCAGATGAGGCAATTAGTTTCTTTCAGAAACAATTAACTGAGGAGCATATGTCAGAAGATTTTAACCTACTCAAACACATTACTAATTTGATTGATGAAGAGAAGCACATAAAGTTAACTGAATTAACAACAAAAGATGAGATTAAAATGGCAGTTTTTGAGCTGAGGGGAGAAAGTTGTAGTGGTCCTGATGGCTTTACAGGGAAGCTCTATCAAACAAGTTGAGAAACTTTAAAAGAAGATGATCAATATAGTGAGGGCTTTCTTTGTTGGACAGGATATTCCCAAGTCCATCATATACGCTCTCCTGGTTTTATTACCTAAGAAGGAGAATATAAACATCTTTTCAGATGTAAGATCAATAAGCCTGAACAACTTTAGCAATAAGGTCTTATTCGGGGTGTTGCATGATGATTGGTGAATCTATTACCTGGTATTATATTACCAAATCAAGCAGGTTTTGCTAAAGGAAGAAGCATTGTAGAGCATGTGTTATAACTTATGAGCAAGGGACATAAGAAAGAGGACCAAAACACCTAATGTAGTGATAAAGCTTGATATGACAAAGGCATATGATAGATTATCTTGGTTGTTTATCACCAAAGTGCAAGTTGGATTCTCAGAGGTGATCGTTGATATGGTTTACAGAACCTTGTCACATAACTGGATGGCTAGATATGATAAAGTAACTGGAGACCTACAAACCAACAATGTACTATAAAACGATACAACGGACTTTGCTAGAGGTCAGAAGCAACAAGTGCAACACAGATTGGGCCAGCAGGGCCTATCCTGGTAGAAGTTCATATGGTTTTTGCTTAAGGAATCACCATGGAGACTTGTTAAACGCTCAAGCAAAGGAACTACCGAAAAATCACCTTACATTCCTTAGGCAAATTCTGCCATTTTTGGTTATCGTTCATGCCATATGGGGTACATACCTTTAAATTAAATATTCTTTAGACTTTTACAACATAAATATTATTAAATATAATTTTTTGGTTAAGCTTTGTCTATAACAACCAAATAAAATATAAATGCTAATGGTGTTATAGGCGTATACAATAACATTCAAAATAAGATCTGGACAAACGAGGTTGTTATAGAGAGGCTTCACTGTAATTCCACTATACACACTTGTTAGGGGGGGATGAACAAAGAATTTTCAAAGGATAGAAAAGAGCCAAAGGATATCTTTCAGTCATTTGTATTTTGGTGTAAACATAGTTGTACGGATTTTTGAAAGTTAAACGTTGTACATGATATTGTCATTGGTGCGTAGATTAAAGACAAATTATTTATTTATCATAAAAGGAAGAAAGAATTGAGGCCAATTATACTGCATAACAGAGCATGACCATGAAGAGACAATTCAAAAGAGAACTTAAGACAAGAAATTACCTTGACGCATGCCGCTGCATAGAAGTAACAGCAAAGCAAATAAGCCACCAAGAACTGAGCACCAAGATCGCTAAAGGAGAATCAAGTGTGCTCTAGCAAAGAAAAAGACAAAATTAAATGCACTAAATCTTATGTTAATAACAGCGTCAAGCATGTGTCCGCCTGTGTATTAGATTAATTTGACTACATCATAGTGCAAAAATATACATGGCACATCAGAATTTTCATAGATACTTCATCCCTTCCTAGTTATTTTTCTATTCTATAAACCATAAAAATCATTTATAGATAGCACACCAAGATGATGCCAAAATTGCATTGTCTAGCATTGAGCTTCTAGAAAGTCTTCCCAACCCCAAAAGTATAGATGACATAAAAGAGAGTTCTTGATCTTCAACATTGGTTTTCAGTTCCTTATTTCTTTAATCAAGTAATAATACTTTATTAACAATGGACACAAAACATATACTTGTATATAAGGAGTAAACCAAAAAGTAGAGAACTTCACAATATATATGATTTTCTAAGAATGACATTGATTCTTCTATACCTAAAGGAAACTTATGGGTGCAGCAAAAGAGAACAAGGGATAAGATGCTATCCTCAAGTATGCAAAATCCTTCTCTATTCCATCAAGGTTCTCCTAAATCATTCTCCATACGATCAAATAAGTGCTACTAGAGCAATATCCCACGCCCTGACCCTACTCCCCATGCCTATGAATGATTATATTCCCCAAAAACTATATTAAATGATAAGGATAAACGAAGATAAAGTAGTACAAGTAGGGGTGTCACCTACTTAAGAACAGTGTTATCAAAAGCGCGCTTAAGCCCTGAAGCGAGGCTTAAAACATGTTGAGCACTTCGCCTTGCTTCATGTGAGCTTCAGTGTCGTCATCAAGGTTCTAAGGCAAACGTTTCCTTGCAAATGAGCCTTTTCTGAAGAAGTGAAACTAAATAATTGATATTTCACTTAATCATAAATTTTTTTCAATTTCTTTGGTCATATATTTGTCATTCATGTTTATAATTATTAGTCTCGGACTAAACATATATATTTGTATTCTTTTCTCCCTTTGCACCTTTTTTCATTAAAGTCCACGCTTTGTTTCTCTTAGCGCTTAAAGCCCCCACGGACCTTAGAGCTTTTTTGCGCATTTCGCCTTTGATAACACTGCCTAAGAATACACGGCAAAAGTTAAGAAAGCCAGTAGTAGGTGCATCACATGCTTACCAAGTTTAAGGCCCAAACTAATAGGGCCAAAGGGAGATGTTTCTTCCTCAATATAAAATCCTGAATCATAAATAAGTGGCCTCATTTGGTATGCACTACCATCATTGGATTTATATAATAACCAGCCTTCAAAATGTTGGGTTGATAAAATCCTCCTCAAGAGATAACCTAATCAAAACATGTTGATTACGGAAGGAACCAATCGAACAGTCTCCCTTCATACTTTAATGTGTTGGAATAGTCCATCTCAATTCCTCAAGCTCAAGCCATCCATATGAAAATTTGCCAACACCATGTTGGAGATTTTCAATGATGACAATTCTTTCAACTTCCGCTTTAGTCCATCCAATATACGATTCTCCATGTAGCATCGTAACTAGAATGGAAATGGTACGGTTCTGCATGGCGTTCTTCATCGTTTGAGGTTTCAAGAGATTGGAGTAGTTCATATTGGGTATCGGGTTGACTTTAGGATTTGAGGGATGTGGGGCTAATGGGGTTGTTGAAGAAGAAGGTTGCACCAGAGACTGCCTAAGGCGAAAATCCAAGTGTATGCACGGTTAGGGTTTTACATGAGAGAGAAGAGAGCTCCATAGCTATTGCAGAATTCTCATTAAAGGTCACCACACTCCAAAATGGTCCTTAACATGGCTATGAAGATATGCCTAACTCAACCTCAAAAGCTAGCTCATGAGGGGACTTTTATCTACTCTAACACCCCCTTTATGCCACGCCTAACTAGAGCGTGGACCACAAGTCCAACCGGGGATGGACCTAGCTCTGTAACATGTTAAATTAAGTGTTAGGCCTAACTCACACTTCAAAAGCGAGCTCACCGAGAGGACATACCCAAGTCCATATAAGGAGACCACTAGTCCCCACTAGTCCATTCCCCAACCAATGTGGGACTTTTACCCACTCTAACAATAGTCATTGCAGAAAAATTGTATTCTTTCACTTACTCTATTTCTCTATTCTATTCTTAATCAAAGTTTCACTATTAAATTTCTAATCAACTGAAGAGTGAAAAGATAATTGTGATTACCCAGAGCATAGGAAGAACATATATGTGTACATAAAATGCCATGATATCAACATCGAAGTAACTGAACAAAAGAAGTTCTCAAAACCTGGAAGATGAAGGTAATGCCAATGATGCGTATGGCCCATTTAACAAATTGCGCGACACCAACATCCACATTACCATCATCTGATATAACAAATTTCCGCACCAACCAATATCCTAGACCAGCTCCAGCAAGGATGATTCCAACAAGAATAAATACAGCGACCTGAAATCAAGATGAAATCCACTAAGATACACATCCATGATCTTTTTAGGTGCAAGTCACATATTCAAATGAATAAATGAAACATATCAAAAGACTCATAGGAAATTAACATCAAACTGGTTTCTTTATGGAAGATACTCCCATACAAAAATCTTGCAATACACATCAAGTTGCAAGGGCCCAAGAAAGTTTAATGAGCAAGAATAGAGTCAAATTTCTTTTCCAAAATGAATACGGTTTACGGGAAGAAAGTCAACATATGAAACTGAATGTGAGAAATATTGGAGAAGAATATTATTGAATTGTTGTTTTAATTATTACATAGAGAACTCTATTTATAGACACTATAATGCAATTCCTTACCAAATAGGAGACTATAAACTATTCCTATTCTATGTAGGATTGTGTTTACCTATTCTATTCTAACACTCCCCCTCAAGATGGTGCATACAAATTATATGTACCTAGCATTTTACAAATGTAATTAATACGAGGACCCATGAGGAACTTGCTGAAGATATCTGCAAGTTGATCATTTAACTTCACAAACTTGGTAACAATAGCTCCTGAGAGTATCTTTTCTCTGACAAAGTGACAATCAATCTCAATGTGCTTAGTCCTCTCATGAAACATTGGATTTGATGCGATATGAAGGGCTGCTTGATTATCACACACAAGTTCCATATGACTGATTTCTCCAAACTTCAGTTCTCCAAGCAACTGTTTGATCCAAACTAGCTCACAAGTTGCTACAGCCATTGCTCGATATTTTGCTTCTGCACTAGATCGAGTAGCCACACTTTGTTTCTTACTCTTTCATGAAACCAAATTATCTCCTACTAAAATACAATATCCGGATGTAGAACATCTATCAAAGGGTGATCCTGCCTAATCAGCGTCTGTAAATCTGGTGATTTGCTCATCGCCTTGATCCTTGAAGAGTAGTCCTTTACCAGGAGCTGACTTTATATATCGCAGAATAGGAACAACTGCATCTCAATGACTATTACAAGAAGAAGTCATAAACCGACTTACAACACTCACAGGAAAAGAGATGCTCGGTCTAGTCACTGTGAGATAATTCAACTTTCCAACCAACCGTCTATACCTCTCAGGATTACTAAGTTGCTCCCCCTGTCCTGGAAGGAGTTTAACATTCGGATCCATAGAAGTGTCAGTAGGTTTACATCCCATCATTCCTGTCTCCTCATGAATGTCTAAAGCATACTTGCGTTGAGAAATAACAATACCTAATCTAGACTGAGCAACCTCAATACCTAGAAAATACTTCAGTCTGTCGAGGTCTTTAGTTTGGAAATGTTGAAAGAGATACTGCTTCAAATTGGTGATACCAACTTGATCATTGCCAGTAATAACAATATCATCAACGTAAACAACCAAATAAATACACAAATTTGGTGCTGAATGCCGATAGAACACACAGTGATCAGCTCCACTACGAGTCATGCCAAACTCCTGAATTACTGTACTGAACTTTCCAAACCAAGCTCGAGGAGACTGTTTCAAACCATAGAGTGACTGATGCAATCGACATACTAGGCTTCTAGACTCCCCCTAAGCAACAAAACCAGGTGGTTGCTCCATATAGACTTCTTCCTCAAGATCACCATGTAGAAAAGCATTTTTAATGTCCAACTGATGAAGAGGTCAATGACGAACGATAGCCATAGATAGAAAAAGACAGACTGATGCTATTTTGGCCACAGGAGCGAAAGTGTCACTATAATCTAGCCCAAATATCTAAGTATACCCTTTGCCAACAAGGCGAGCCTTAAGCCAATTGACTTGACCATCTGAACCAATTTTGACCGCATAAACCCAACGACAACCAACAATAGACTTACCTGTAAGAAGGGAGACAAGCTCCCAAGTACAACTCAAATGTAAAGTAGTCAACTCATCAATCATAGCCTGCCTCCATCCAGAATGAGAAAGTGCTTCTCCTGTAGTCTTAGGGATGGAAATAGAGGACAAAGATGATACAAAGGCATAATGGGGTGAAGATAAACGATGATAACTCAAGAAAGTATAATGGGGATTAGTATTTCGAGTAGATCGTATACCTTTTTGAAGTGGAATCGATTGGCTAGCAGGAGGCAAGGCCGCAATGGGAGCAGGGTCCGGCGCATGACATGAATCATTTGAGACTATTGCTGGACGTGGACGCCGATGATAAGTTAGGAGTGGTGGCACTCCAACTGGAGATGGAGAAGTAACCATAGGTCCCTCATAAGTCGGTACAGGCAAGACCTGAGGTATGGGTAAAGACGTTAGAGACATCAGGATGATCAGAAGATGTGTAGTAAGGTTGAGATTCAAAGAATGTTACATCGGCAAACATAAGATATCGGCGGAGATCATGTGAATAGCAACAATACCCTTTTTGAACTCGAGAGTAACCAAGAAAGACACATTTAAGAGCATGAGGGGCTAATTTATCTTTTCTTGGGGCTAAGTTATGAACAAAGCGTGTGCTCCCAAATATACAAGGAGTGATAGAATAGAAATGTGACTGAGGATACAGTATGGAATGTGGAACCTGATTCTGAATAGAAGATGAAGGCATTCTATTAATTAAATAACAAGATGAAAGCACTACATCGCCCCAAAAATGCAGCGGAAAATGAGATTCAACGAGGAGAGTGCAAGCAGTCTCAATAAGATGCCTATTCTTTCTTTTTGCTACACCATTTTGTTGAGGAGTGTATGGACAAGATGTTTGGTGAACAATTCCTTGGTGAGACATAAACTCTTGAAAATGAGATGATAAGTATTCTAAGGCATTATCACTACGAAAAGTATGAATAGAAACACCAAACTGATTTTGTATTTCAGCAAAGAAACTTTTGAATATAGAAAATAACTCAGAACGATCTTTCATTAAGAAAACCGAAGTACATCTCGAATAATCATCAATGAAACTAACAAAATAACAAAATCCTAAGGTGAAACTGACTCTACTAGGACCCAAATATCAGAATGAACAAATGAAAAAATAGACTCTAAACGACCCTCAGTACCACATGAAATGTGGCACGTGTGTTTCCCAAGTTGACACGACTCACAATCTAATTTGGATAAACTAGGCACCATCTGTTGCAGTTTGGATAGACTCGGATGTCCCAAACGTTTGTGAATGAGGTACAGAGGATCTATAACGAAGCATGCTGTGAAGGAATTTGAAGAGGTAAGATAGTAAAGGCCTTGTGATTCATGTCTTGTGCCAATCGTCTATCCCGTACTGCGGTCCTGCATGAGAAAAAA
This sequence comes from Solanum bulbocastanum, assembly GCA_037074985.1. Taxonomy (NCBI): domain Eukaryota; kingdom Viridiplantae; phylum Streptophyta; class Magnoliopsida; order Solanales; family Solanaceae; genus Solanum; species Solanum bulbocastanum. The sequence continues at coordinate 33,465,692 of CM073597.1, read as the reverse complement.
ATCATCAAAAAAGGTTATGCTACAATGTAGGGCACGTGTCAAACGACTAACAGATGTCAGATTAAAAGGAGAACCAGGGACATAAAGAACAGAGTCTAGAGTGACAGAAGAGATGTGGCTTTTCCAACCCCTTTTGGTTTTGTTTGTATCCATTGGCCAAAGTAATAGCAGGAAGAGATTGTGAATAAACAATATCTGACATAAGTGATTTGTTACCAGAAATATGATCAGAAGCGCCTGAGTCTACAACCCATGATCCATGAGTATTAGACTGTGAAACACAAGCAAAAGAATTACCCGCAACAGCAACATCATGTTGAACAACTGAAGCTACTTGTGGAGACGTTTGCTTACTTGCCTGATATTGAAGAAACTCATCATATTCTGATTAAGCAATCTGAGCATTATGGGATGGTCGATCAGGTGGAGCAACAAATGCTTCTTGTGGAGATGTCTGCTTACTTGCATGATTACGAAGGAACTCATTATATTCCTTTATAACAACAGGATCATAACTTGGTGGTGGACCGTGCAAATTATGACATGTCATGAATGTGTCCAGACTTACAACAATAACTACACTTGGATCGAGGTTTTCCAAAATGTCCCCCTCCTCATCGATTCTCCATAGATGGATATGCTCGTTTTTCTATGGTTTGAGATGCGAGAGTAGATGAGTCAATGGTCGGTGATGAAACTACTTTGTGGCTGGGAGGCGTGGCAAGACGAAGTAGACGAGAGAATAATTCATCAACTGTAGGAATTGTAGGACTAGCTAAAATCTGATCACGCACTGAATCATGGTCAATAGGAAGTCCAGCAAGTGTAAGAACTAGAAACAATGTCTTTCTGTGCTCTTGTTGTTTTTGCAAGTCCGTGGTGACTGGCATCAATGTTCCAAATTCCTCCATGACTGCCTGTACTTGTCCCAAGTAGGTGGATATATCTGAATCTTGTTTCTTTAAGTTGGTCGTACGAGATATCACATCATAGAATCGGGATATGTCATTAGTGTATAAAGCACGAGACTTTTTCCAAACTAAATAACATGTTTGGAATGGACTGAACAAGGGCATCAACTTGGAATCAATAGATTGCCATAGGAGACTACATAATTGTGCATCAAGCTTCTCCCATTGTGCTTTGGCTTTTGCATCTTCCCCACTAGCCTTTGCCTTTTCTTCTACCATGCAAGCAATGTTCGTTAAGTGATCTTGGACACCTTGACCCTTGCACCACAACTCAACTGAGGAAGCCCAAGCTAAATAGTTTGAGCTTCCTATTCACGGTTTTGAAGTGATCATAGGGCTTGAACTTCCAATTCCTATATTCTTGGAGCCAAAAGTATCAATCCCGAAAGACATGTGAAATTAGAATATGCAGCCAAAAAATAATAATAATAATACTAATAAATTGTAATGAGTAGCCAAAAAACTTGGAATTTTTTTTTCTTCGGAATCTGGAAAAGAAATAGGTGGTTGCCGGAAAAGTAGATCTGATCGCCAAATATTGGTCAGAATCAGGAAACAATTATATGGGCAGCCTCGGAATGAAGAGGTGACCCAAATAGAAAGAAAATTGTCAAAAAACTGACCGAAACAAGGCTCACGCGTCGGCGCATCGATTTGAAAACTCACCAGAGAAATTCTTCCGACAGCACGTGACGGCGCGTGTGGCACTTGTTACCGGCAGGTATGGCTGGGGTTTGCTCGCCGGGAAGTTCTACATCTAGTGGTGGTGTTAATTTTTGAAAAACAGTGACGGAAAAAATTAATTACCAGACAGCCACTAGGTTACCGGAAAAACTGCACAGTGCGATTTTTTTTTTCTCACAATTGCTCTGATACCATGTGAAATATTGAAGAAGAATATTATTGAATTGTTGTTTTAATTATTAAATAGAGAACCCTATTTATAGACACTATAATACAATTCCTTACCAAATAGGAAACTATAAATTATTCCTATTCTATGTAGGATTGTGTATACATATTCTATTCTAACAAACTCAGGCACTATAATACAATTCCTTACCAAATAGGAAACTATAAATTATTCCTATTCTATGTAGGATTGTGTATACATATTCTATTCTAACAAACTCCAATACAGTAAATAGAAGTACCCAAAGTACCCATCAGGGGGAGATTGAATAAGGAATTGACTTCTCTAAAAAGAAGAGAATACTATTTCATCAACATTTGACACTGCTTTACTTGGCTTATCTAGTAGACTGTTTTTAGCTTTTACATGTCCAGAGGGATAAAACATTTAGCTTTAGCAAGTGTTGCTACTCCTATGTTTTTGGTAGTTAGCGATTATATGATGTTCTTTTCGCTCTTGGAGTAAGAAAAATATGTCTGAAAGATGTGTAGCAGTGAAATCAAGATATTCCAGAATCTCTCTTTCCTGATCAAGAATAAGAATTAGCTAGCAAGGTCTTCCTTATTATACGTGTATGCAAGAGATTTTGTTTAGTGTAAGGAGCAAGGCAGAAGTCATAAATGAAATCGAACACCCTGTTCATTCTCTGTTCATTGATGATACATGAACTAGTTTTCGGATATCTATCAGATACGAGTGTATGGAGGTATCCAATACTAGTTTACTTTTGACAAATAATTGCAAAGTAGCACCTTTTTTTTAATTATCACTCATCCAACATGGGTACGGCGACCACACCCAATTTCTAAGGCATCATTTGGGAGGTTAATTTATCAATCTCAATCGGCAAACTGAATATACTACCTCCGTCCCATAATACGAGGCACAATTTGACTTCAACAATTAGTTTGACCAATTTTGACCTTGAAACAAGCAATAACATAATTACTATCCAAAAATAAAATTATACTTACTTCAACTATTTCCACTATGCTCTTTCCTTGTAATAGTTTCAACTTCAAATATCAGAATTACCAGCAAAAAAATTGCACTCAAAATTTTACTAAGCTTCACTTCCAAATGTTAATTATCATACCGTAAATATTGGGTCAGGTGTCCTCAACCCTCCCTCCACAAAATTCAATTTAATTTAGCCAATTTACCCTAAAAAGGCTTAATAGATCAATCTACTTATGAACCATTTGAGGTTTTACAACATTATGAACAAAGAGGTCAAGCAGTCTTTAGCAACATGAATAGAAATATGCCTTTACACAGGCTATGGTATTCCTAGCTGTCTTCACATGATACTTGTATGTTAGGACTAACTCAAGTTCCCAATCATGTGTCCATTAAGATGTTCAACGATTAATACAAAGCATAAACCTGTAGGTGTTCAAACACAAATGAACGGTAGTGAGATTTAATAGTAGGCAAAACGTAAATTGCCATGGACTTTAGAAGCTTAGGATCAGAAAAACATTAAAGCAAAGCTAAAACGATTCAGCTACAATGACAATAAGCCACACAGTAACAAGACGAGATAAGAAAGGAAACAGTCTAGGATTAACACATGGGTCAACTGTTAAATGAACACCCTATTTATTGCAAAGAGAGAACATACAGGATTGTGGAACTCTTCACTTAGCCCAAAGTTCGAGACGATGGAATTTATCAGCATAGAGAATTGATGCACCAAAACTGATCCTGCTCCAAGCTGAAATAAGATTCAGATTGAAGATAACTAATGAACCATCAGCACAAGCAAATTTGTCACTGCTGAAAATGAATTGTTTGGACTAAATATCTAACCACTGATCCATAGATAGTCAGGTAGAATATATTTTTCCTTCCAGTTGGCAGCAATTTCATCCCCTGTAAAATGAAGCAAATGTAACATACCAGATGTTATTCAGGAACTCTTAAGAGAAACTCAGAAAGGCTTGTTTTGTATTGACAAAACTTGTATAAGCTAGTTAATTTTCTTTCCAATGTCAATCTGATAAATCCAGGTGATACAAACATACAGCTCTTTGCAAGATCTCGTAGCTCAACGTTCCAGGTTTCTCTCTTAAACTGCCCCCACCCCCCGCAAAAATTTTACATATTGAAGTCTAAACCCTAGATAAATGGTTATCATATTCCATGCAATCTTTTTGTTTATATCACCCTAGTTCTTGTCAGGTGTTATTCCTAATAAGTGTTTATGCATATATTGTATCCTCTTGCATTGTCATCTAATATGGCTCTCATTTGCTGGTCCCACACGTGTGTGTGGCGGATGGGGGATGTTTACAATTGGAAAATTAGATGACATCTTATTTTAATGGTAACTGATGTTAAATCTTTTTATAGATGAGCACATCCAGTCTACTCTGGCAAAGATCTCACATTGGGGCTGTGTTTTCCACCAATTTCACTAGTGATTGATGGAAAACTATGGTTGAAGGTACTTAGTATGGAGATCAGAATGTATTTCATTTCGGGAGAAAATCACATGATCTAACTGAGTGTAGCACTGATTAGGAGACAAGGTTTGAGTGGGTTGAGCGTAGCAAACTTAATACCAAGGACGACAATCAGCAGGAAGATTCTCCTATGGATATGCCAGTCAATGAGAAGCGTGTCAAAGAACCAAGGTAATGCCCTCAAAAGAGAGAAACATGGACCAAACCTTGCAAGTTTTTTTGCTCTCAGAAGTTCAATCACTATGACCGTTATTTGAGAGTGGTCGCAGTACAGAAACATATAAGGTCAGTTACTATTATGCCAGAGAATACATCAAATGCAGGTTGGAAGGATGTAGCAACAAAAAGGAAGGCGCCACTACTAAAAGAACATTTATTACATGTGAGAGAACACCTATTACAAGTGAAAAGCAGAGTGTTGAAGGAACTAATATTGAGGTGCTGGTTAAAAGAAAATGGAAGATCAATGACTTACAGATGATGCAGTCAACTGAGAACCCCATCAGAGTCGAAGGAGCTACCTACCCTTCAAAATCAGATCTCCTGAGTAGACGCATAGTTGGAAGATTCATTGGCAACTATGAAACTCCAACTCATAATGAAGTGTCTAGAAGGATTTGCAGCACACGGAAAGATGCTAATGCTGTTCAGATGAATGACATGGATGGTTTCAAATTTCTATTTGAGTTTACGATGAGGAAGATGGTGGAACATATTTGGTTGGTGAATGGAGATGGCAGCGAAGCACCTGGGAATTAAATAGGTGGAAACCATCGTCAGGATGAATCAGTGTTCAGGAAAGCGAGCGCTTCATCGCTTTAAGCGGTGAAGCGAAGTGAAGCGAGGGTTCAGCGCTTCAGTTGGCTGAAGCGAGGCATGTGAAAAGAAGCGACCGCTTCTGGGCTTGAAGCGTGATGCGACCAGAAGTGGTGAAGCGAGAAAAGCAACGCTTTTATTTTTTCGAAGTAATACGTGATCGACTTTAAAGAATAAAAATAGGCATGACTTACCTAGTTCTTCCTCTTCTTTTGGACAATATTGACGATGCCAATGAATGGCTAACTGGAGTTGAGAATGCTGAAGATGAAGAAATTTTTGAGGGAGATTCTGACTTCACTTGGGGTGTTGTTAGGGAGGCAAGTGGGGTTGAGGAGAACCGTTATGATTTAAGAGGAAATACTTCAAGCTCACATAGGATGGGAGAAGAAGTAGCTACAAGTCTATTCCTAGTGTATGAAGTTGAAAGAGATGGTGATGGACTTGAAGAAGATGATGAGCAGTATAATGATAATGGAGGAATACAAGATTTTGATAATCTTGTACTAGAAGAATTGTAGAATTAAAAAAATTAGGTTGAACCATGCATATAACTTTGATTTTGCTTGTGTTATGTTATATGGAGGATTTGTGATGTCTAATTTATGATTTTTAATTTGAAATTTTGGTTATATATATTGTCTTTATTTATTTTGGTCTCTTTTCTTTTAATTTACGCTTCACTTCAATGAAGCGAGCGCTTCGCTTAAAGCGTGAAGCGGGGCCTTATCGCTTTTTTCCGCTTCACGCTTCCCTGAACACTGGGATGAATTCTGACTAATAAAATTTGATAGCCAGAATTTTACAGCTACCATTTCATTTACGGAACCAGAAAATCATGAAGGAGATGAGAGTTGCGGTGGCTGACTGGAAACAGAGGAAGAGACAGAACCCAAGAATCATCTGTGATGGGCTCGAATTGATAAGTTAGTAGTTAATGATAAGTTGGTAGTTTATGGGCTCAAAAGGTTCAACTCAATTGATAAGTAGGTAGTTAATGGGCAGCAAGATTTACTAAGGACTATGGAAAGGGTTGAGGGTTGTGGGTTGTGTGTGGAGACTTCAGCATAACCAGTTTCTCAACCGAAAAGCAAGTGGGGACTGAATCTCTGAATCCATGTCTGATTTCTCATAGATTATAAATGACTTAGAGCTGGTAGATCCTCCTTTATTTGGGGATCTTATACATGGATGAGCAGATATAATAGACTCAGTTCCTCAAGAATTGTTGACAGGTTTCTTGATTCTACTGATTGGAAAACAGAATTCAAAAGCATCAAACAATCCATCCTTCCTAGAGATAGATGGCATCTATCACAGTTCAATTATACTCGTGAGAATCTACAAACAAACAAACAAACAAACAAACAAAAAAGGAAAATACAACTAAGCTCAAGATACTTCTTGTGCCAGGAAAGCGTAGAAGACAACAAAAATTTTACATTGTAAAGTGACAGGACATTTATAGCAACTTTGTTTGAGCATGACTGCCAGAATCTACTATGGATATGCTGAAATGCTGGAACAAAATGGAAGGCAGTGAAAGCCAAGAAGTGGTGGAAATCAATATATGGTGGACTGTATCGAAAGAGAGAAATGCAAGGTGATTTGAAGAGAAGAATATCTCTACACAAAGACTTAGATGAACAGCGTAATGTCTTTTTATTTCTGATGTAAAGAGAACCTTGTAGAGGATGCTGAATCTCTAGTAGATATTATGGAATCTCTAGTAGATTGTTTGTTTAGGGGAACTGTAAATACAGTTTCTAACATTTCCTTAATGATGATGAATATACTGTTACCCTTTTCCATTAAGGAAAAAAAAGATGACACCTGACATCCTCCATGGTGTATTTTTAAAAAAGGAATAAAAATAGACCAACACCAAAAAGCTCATCAATCTCCTTAACCACAACAAGACAGTACAAGGACAATTCATATGTATCACAAGGTTAAGGAAAATTCTTGTAGGCCTATGCCCACAAAGGTACATGTTATGAAGGACCTGAACTAGTACATGAAGAATATGAACTACAAGCAAAAAAGGAAAAACAGAAACTAGATTTTAGATTTCACTGACTTATGACTGAATAAAGTTCATTAACTTACCAAAGCAAATAATGCCGCAAATTTAACCCACTTAAGGTTTCTTTCTGGCAGATCCTAATGTTAACATTTCTACAGTAACTCTCCTTTACTAATATTTTGTTTTTGAAAAAAGTTAACAGCTCTCCTCTACTAATGTTCTTGTCCACATACGAAAAAAGAGGTTTTTGTTAGTTCTGCAAAAGTGAAGCCAAGGCTTCTCCTTTTGTGTAAGCTTGAAACCTATAAGAGCCAGTGAGTTTGTTTTTGCTTTTTGGATCAAATAAGAGCCAGCGAGTTTTCATTACACAACTTTTCCAATAGACCCTTCTGCACAATTTCCTTGTAATTTTGAGATCACACTATATTTCACAAAACTAAAAACCTTGGAGAGATTAGCAGCTTTCTATCTACATCAGTTTCAATCTTTTTAAAAAAACACGGTCATGTTATCAGTTTCAATCTTTCTTCCAAAAAGGTTATTTCAGGCTTCAATTGGAATAGAAGTATTTAACTCTATGAAAGAATGTAAAGAAAAGAAAGATGAGAGATATAACCACATCAATTGAAAAACCCATAAAATTAAACACAGTTTTCTGAAAAATTGGATAATGTTGGTTAGCCACTTATACCAATAAATAAGGATCACATTTCTCATGATTTGGCATGAGCCGTAGGTTTAGTAAGTTTTTTAGGCTTGGCAAAGGCTTTGGTATTAACCAAGCAGCTAAAAGTTGAGCTGTAGGGCCATAAGGGCCAACATGTACACAGAAACAGCTCTAGACCCCTACAGGAACGGGTAAAAGTATTAAATTGAAGCAAATAAGACGGTTATCCCACACAAGCCTCAATGTACACATAACATAAATAGGAAAAAGACCTAAACTATTTTGATACATACATAAAAGTGATAACAGCAGAAAAACCATTCCACAGCTAAAGATGAATAACTTTACCTGGAATAGAAGGACAATGATGACAAGACAAACTCCAATAGCCATTGAACTGCTGTAGTAAAATGGAACCCAACTACTTACAATAGGTGCCACGAGCAGCAGCATTATACCAAATGCAAGAAACAGCAGACGCCATCTTTGTAAATCTGCACATCGTAAAAAGGAGGTAACTAAGCAGTAGACAAGAAACAGAAGGAAACAGATTCCACAGATCCCTTAAGTCCCAAGCATAACAATGCATCTGCCCAACCTTCTTCAATAGTTACAGTAACAGAACCAGAAAGACCACCAACAAGCTTCACATCAAGAATTCTATCCTCGTAAGGGGACATGACAAAGTTCCATGGCCCTTTCTGTAAATTCTTCCACGCATCATGTTCACACTGGCACAAGCCAAGAGAAGAATTCCTGCAAGATAGAAATCCCTGAGCCAAAATCTCCAGTGGAAAAGACTAAATCATGTCAGAGAAAGTTGAGAATAGAGGCATTCTCTACTTGTGAAAGCATATCTGTAATTTTCCCAGCAATCTATCTGGGGTTACTGCTGATGGGGCCCAACTAACTCGATATGCACTAGAATAACTGCTAAGTCTCCATCGTGATAGACCAGTGATTAGTATGCGTTCACATAATACATCGTCTTTTGACAAAGGGTCTGTCACAAATTTAATTGGAGTCACATCCAGTATCTGATTTTTCAATTTGACACCTGTCATGTCAAAAACACTAAGTTGAGTAATGCAAGATTGAGTGCTAACATCAAGATAGTATTCTCTGACAACTTATGTGAGTCAGCATCTGATTCATTTTCACTATCAAGGATATCAATCTCGAGAAAAAGCTATTTTATGCAGACCTACAGAAATTAAAATTATTCAAGTTTGCGGGTTTTTATTTGCCCCCAGGAAATTGAGTATCTTCAAACCTTTAGAAAGCTATCTTCTAGAGTGTTCTTGTCCCAGGTTAAAGATGCAAACATCGGTCTTTGTAACATCTAAGTTGACTTGACAAATCCTTTATGGACTAAATCATATATATAGTTTATAGATGTCATTGTAATGCTTTTCAGATAATTGGAATTGAAACAGTTGAGAAGTTTGTGACAATTGTTCATTTTTTAAATGGTATGTTGTCCAAAGAATCCACAATTAATTCCTTGACTTCTAGCTTTTCTCTTTCTCAATATTCTTTTTGATAGTGTATCACTTATAATCTTTTTCTTTGCCTAGTCACTACTGCTAACCCTGCATCTTTCTTATCTCTCCTTGAGCCGAGGGTCAAACAAGACAACCTTCCAGCCATCACAAGATAGGAGGTAAGGTCTGCGTACACACTACCCTCCTCAAACCCCACATGTGGGATTTTACTGGGTTTGTTGTTGTTGCAGTCACTACTACTCACCAAACAGCCCAGGATTCATCCTCCATCTTTTTACTACATTATGCCTCCAATATATATATTAAAGGAGTCTCTATGTGGCATGGGTATAGCTGTGTTGAATGGGTATTAAGTGCTTGGTGTCTCTCCTGCAGAATGCATTAAAAACAAGCCAAAAGTGAGCACAACCGAGCAATTTAACCGGAACTCGTACCAAGATCCTTCCAGGCAATATTTTGCTCTACATTTTCTTTTGGTTTAGAATTTTTGCTCTACAATTTATTTATTTTTTGATAATGCTAACATTCTGTATATTAACAGGCATACTAAACAATTACAAAAAAGGATCTTCCTGACTATTTTCCTTTTACATAATGTCTTAACACATCAAAATATCTTCTGTTTCTTTAAAGCACTCCTAACTACACCAAAAATAAAAACAGACCAAACAATTCATCTTCAACTTCTTAATAATACATTGCTTATCCTCAAAATCTTCATACAGTCCACCAAATACATGTTGGGGGAATCCTCCATCTGTCCTTCGCCTTGGACAAAATACCTTCTCTGCCCCAACACTCTGGTACCTCCTTTGCCCTTGCTGGCATCACCCACAACATACCCCTCAAGTTGATCAAAATTTTCCAGATCTTTGCAATGTAAAAAGAGATAGTTGCTTATCTCTGTCTTTTCCCCACACAAAAGCTCTGGAACATAACTGAAGTCCCTACTTCTCAGTTCTGCCTGTGTTAATACAGCCTCTTTTACCACAAGCCAAGTGAAGCAAGCTACTTTATATGGAATCTTCTCATTCCAGATCATTTTCCATGGTCAGCATCCCACTTGGTTGTTGACTTAGATCAGTTACCTATATGCTTCATTCACTTTATATTTTCCCTGTGTATTTCCTTGTGATACCATACCACCCACATCTCCAGCAACACCCTCAAATTGGGGTAGTGTTCTATAGAACTCAGTTATCCTCAATCCCCAATCATTTGAGAGTCTCCTAAAGGTTAAGTTCCAAACCTGTTCAGAATAAACTTTAGCTACTATTGCCTCCTGTTGTTGGCCTAAGTTGTAAATGTCTAGAAAAGTGTGTTGCAGAACCCCTTGCCCCATCCACTAATCCTTCCAAAAGTTTATATTCACACTATTCCCTACTATAAACCTTGATTTACTTATCATTTTGGCCACAGATTTCCAATGGATCTCCTCACACTGCATCCACAAGGGATATTTACTGGATTGGTGGTCCAATTACCTTCTCCCCCCATTTTCTTCTAATAACTTCCTTGCATAAAGGATTTCTTCGGAAGCAAATCTCCATAGTCATCTCATCATCAAACTTTGGTCCTGCGCTTTCAAGTTCCTGATTCCTATTCCCCTTCTTTCTTGTTAATTGTGAAGATATCCCATTTGACTGAGTGGATCTTCTTTCTATCATCATTACCCTGCCACACAGGAAGTCTCTCCTTAGTTTATCATATCTATCCACAACACTAGCAGGGATTGGATATATAGGCATCATGAAAGTTTGGAGAGCATCCAAAACACTATTAATGAGTGTCAAATCTAACCCCAAGGAATAGGTATTGCATTTTCCAATTTGTCAGCTTCTTCTGGCATTTCTCCATCACTCCATTCAAGACCCCTTGGATTTTCTCCTTGCTCCCAGAGGCATGCCCAAAAAAATAATATGTGATTCTCCCACTTTGCCTCCCAAAATATCAGCTAGCATATGAACCTCTTCCACAACATTTACTGGTAAGTGTAGCTATAACCCCAGTTAATATGCAGCCCTGAAATGGCCTCAAATACATGAAAATAACCCTCAGAAATCTGATTTGATCCTTGTTAGCATTACAGCATATTGTAAATGAGTTATTTCCATGTTGTTGTCTTAATCTGGAATTAACTTCAACGTTTTTGTCCATTGAAGGAAAGCTAACACACATGAGAGTAGCAACATACACTCCATGACAGTCATGAATGTAATCTGGAGTTTCAAATTCTTAAATTCAAAGTGCCACAAACGTGAGTCGAATCAAGTGGTTGTTATTGCATTAGTTTGGAAACACTTTAAGGAGCTCATACACAATTTGGGGCCTATTTAGAGAAGATTTGAGCTGATATCCATAAAATCCGCCACTGAAGAGCTCCAAAGCTCAAATTTTAAAATTCAGAGTGCCACAAATTCGAATCATTTCGTGTGAGTAACATATCAAAAGAAGCAAAACGTCGAGCGCTCATATCTAAAATGTGTCCCTGTTTAGAGAAGATCTGAGTTGCTCGGGATAGAAAATAATTTCCAATTGAAGAAGATGACTTGCTGCAAATTTCCTGTTTTTGTGCCCTTGGACAGTGAAGGAGGAGCTGAGCTTTGAAACAATGAAGAACAATTCGGGTACACAACCAGTTCAGCTCCACGAATTGCTTCCCAGAAAGTGGTTAACTTTGTGTCCATGAAACACCAGAACCTGCTGCACTTTATCTCCACAAAGTTTGTTCATTCTCACGAAGTTGCTGCTTTACATTTGAAATTGTTACTGTCTTTTGAATGAGAGTTTAGAAACATGAAGAAGAAAGATGAAAACACCGGCAACCATTGAAGCTTATCCAAATGCTTTAGTTTGAATTTCGACTTTCCGCAAACGGGCTCCATTTTGAGTGGTTAATATATCAAAAGAACTAGCACATCGAGAGGAGCTCATACCTAAAATTTGGGGCGATTTTGGAGAAGGTATCTGGTGGTTTTGCATCCATTTATAGCAGCAGCCATACGAAAAATGTAATGAACACCTGGAAAAAAAATTCCAGACTTGTATGATGCGGAAATAACCACTAATTTACCATTTTCTTTCCATTTTTCTTTAGAGCTCTTTAGCTAGATTACATTGAGTATTAATCCTACTTGCATTAATTTTGTTTATTTTTGTGTCTGTATTTCTGTCGTGCCAATTTCTTTGGAGCTTTTCTTGTTTGATTTTGGTGCTAACTATTTGATTCAAGTATGTTAGGTTTTAGAGTCATCCGACATTCATCAAAACAAAATTCATTCTGTCCCTAAGGTAGGTTTGAGACTTGTGAAAAGCGATTGGTATGAGCAAGAACGGTACAAGTATGTAATAGACAAAAAGGGAAAATTTCTCTTTCCACCTACTTCTCCTAATCCTCATCAAGGAATTTTGGGCACTTACTCTAAATCCCATAAAAATGAGAGATAAAAGATTGAGATAGGAGCAAGGGAATGAATCGTGGCGACTCTATGATGAAAAAAGGAAAGGATGTGCGGAGTGAAGTCAGAGAGTCACCACAAAACCAATCTAACCTTCTTCTTTGTTCTTAACACAGACTCCTAAAAACGAGCCTACACTTAATGAAACAACAAGTATGGTGGTCTCCTTGAATAAATGACTTGACGTGCTTGAAAACCTGGGATTGGGAGCTTTGCCCCAAGGTAAAGAAAAGCTTTTGAGACCTTGAATGTACAATAGTTAAACTTGACCGGTGAATATTTTGAATGAACAAAGTGTGAGGGATAGCTTGTGTTCATGTGAGCTTAACAGGTTAGGCACCTCTAGCTATCTCCTCAACCATTAAAATACATAGTAATCCAAATTTCATTGATAATTATACAATATTTATGTGCACATAACAGGCAGTCCTTTCAATACTGTTAAGGTAATCAAGTGAAGACAATACAATTCCCAAAGTCCACAAATATATCTCATTAACTCTTTCATTGTACCCTTAATATAGAGAAGGTTTCTAGTCACAAAAAAATTGTTCGCTAGTTGGGCTTCTCAATAAAGCAACATGTGACTATAATTTTCAATGGCTATTTTGAATCCTATGAGTTGATGAAGTATTTGTGAGTATTAAAATTGTCAAAGGAGCAAAATTGGGATGCCCCAAATTCAAATATAGACTACACAAGAAGAATATGTAAAGGAAAAAGTGATAAATTAAAAAAAAAAAAAAAAAAAGAGAGAGAGAATAGTGGAAATAGATAACCTTGGAGAGCAGCGACGTGAGTAGTTGAAAGAAACAGAGAGATGCAAAAGTGTACGGGAATAAGAAAAGCACTGCTGCCGAAGAATAAGAGGAACCCCATTAATGGATCCACTTCCCAAACTCTGCTTCTTCCTCTTCTTCTCTTCAGTTTGAAACGAAAAAAGAATTCAAAAGGCGGTACATGCCTCGAGAAGACGCAACCAATAGGTACTTGTGTGAGACTTCCTCCCACTCTTAGGACCCGTTTGGTCATATATTTCCGAATAAAATTTGGGAGAAATTTTGGCAAATAATGGTTGTTCATATAAAGGAAACTTACATAAATATACTATAAATAAAAAATATTTATCATTTATAGCAATAACATTTTTTTTACTTGATCACTTTTAATACATTTATAATACACTTTTAATTTATATTACAAAAAATAATTTATTATTCACATATAATACAAATTTTATTGATGGATAATACATTATCACACATTTTAATACACTTATAATACAATGTGTCAACTTATTACCAAACAAGCATAATATATTTTTAAAAACAGTTATAATACATATATATTGCATACTAATTCACTTTTAATACATATTGCAGATTTAACATATTATTGCTATAAATGATAATAAATAAAAAATATCACTAAAATCAGTAATTATTTATTAAAAGGCACTCATCCAGGTAATTTTTCCTTCATATAATTTGCCATTATTTGGCAAATAGTTTTGATATTAGATAATGAAAGGCCAGTTTACGGGCCCAATATTACAATCTTATAATAGAAATTTGATTAGCTTTTTAAAAGAAAAATTATTATGATATTTTCAAATAAACATGATAGGAAATAACAATAAAACATAATAGGTGTTTAACAAATAAAAATAATGACCTACTTGATGAAAATTAGAATGAATCATCTCATTCTTTGCAAAGTGATGAAAGGATGAAAAAAAGTTATGACTTTGTGTCTTAACATTTATTAAAATTAGGAGAACAATGTAGTATAGTAAAGAAAGATTTTTTTCTAACGTAATTAATATACATGATGCATAAATATTTTATCTCAAATAAAGAGAATTTAAAAATATTAACAAAAGTTGATATAATATATCCTGCAGTAATTTAACATGAGGTAGTTAATTTAATAATTTATATAACTTGCTTAAAATGATTTTAACTATGCTAAAATAATAGTAATAATTAAATATATGTTTTTTCAATAATTATATAATGACATATATGTTACTTGAAGTTTTGAGATTATACATAAAAAGAGAAATCAAGTAAATTAGATACTTCAAAAATTATATTGACAATCCAAAAAAAAAAAAAAAAAAGGCCACGAAATTGAAAAGTCTTGAAGAGAACCAAAGGAAATAACATAACATACTTCAGAAATTATTGGAAATTTTGTTCTTGAAGAACCTGCTCATTGGCTGCATTCCTTTTGAATTAGGCATTTTGAGAAAAGCAATTGTGAATGATATTGAATTTAACATGTTAACTTATTCATTAGGATGTTTGAAAAGTGTGAAGCTGTTGAATTTTGCTAAAAATTGGCTATATGGACAAGTTTTTAGAAGTGATGTGTCCACTAAGAAATATTGAATTTTACTTTTGTCTTATAATTATTTTACAAAAGTAGGGTCATTTAATAGAGAATTGATCGAAAATGTAGTTCTTAATGTTGTAAACAACTGCATTATTGATTTTCTTAATAAGAGATCTATACTGAAGTGTGTACTATTTAGGATGCAAATAAGAAATAAAGGGCAAGAAATTTATTGGTATAAGACATGGGAGGGGTTAGAATTGAGAAGTGAATGCAATGAAGAATTAGTTAATGCCTACTTATTTGTGTCATAGACTTAGTTCTAGAAAAATCTTATAATTTATAGTTTCTAGAAAAGTCATGTAACTTGTGGAGAAAATTTACCCACTTGAAAAAAAATATTTTAACAAGTTTCAAAATACAATTTATAGATTTTTAAAATGAAATATATATGAAATGATCATATTACCCTTGATCGTCCTCAACTTCACATTTCTATATAATAGAAAAATACCAAGTTTTGGTCCGACAACTTCAAATTTAATCAAACTTACATAAGTTCACATATTTATATTAATATGTTTGAAATCAAGTAAAAGTACAAACTTGATTATATAGTTTAATGAAGAATTGCTCTTTTATAATATAGTAAACATTTATAGTTTACTTTAGATACAAATATATCATCCTATTCATTTATTTGTAAAGTTACTTTTTAACATCTTTTGAAATATATATTTTTAAGAATATTGAAGTTAATTTTATTTATTCTTTAATTTCAATCTAATTACATTATTAATTTTATCGTACTTATTTCTTTTCAGGTATATTAATTCACTACTAAAAAATTGTCAAACAAGATGGCAAAAAGCGACAGACGGTCAAAATCGACAGAAAAGCGACACAGTCACTTCCATCACTTTTTAGCTTTTCAAAAAGCGACGGACGGCGTCGCCATAAAGCGACGGACGGCGTCGCCATAAAGCGACGGACGGCGTCGCCATAAAGCGACGGACGGCGTCGCCATAAAGCGACGGACTGCGTCGCTTTTTGCCTTTTTTTTTTTTGAATTTTTTTCATAGAAGCGATGGACTCCGTCTCTTTATTTTAATTTTCATTTTTTTATTTCTAAAATGCGACATTGTCCATCGCTTTTCTGAAAATTTTATTTTTGAAAATCGCAGAAAAGCAACGGATAGAACCACGCTGTCCATTACTTTTCTAGGATTTTTTAAAAAATAAAACCCAGAAAAGCGACGAACAAAACCACGATGTCCGTCGCTTTTCTGGGATTTTTTAAAAAAAATCCTAAAAAGCGACAGACAAAACCACGCTGTCCGTCGCTTTTCTAGGATTTTTAAAAAGAATAAAATCCAGAAAAGCGACGGAAAAAACCATGCTTTCCGTTGCTTTTTCTGCAATATTTTTGCCAGCCCAAATTGGCAGTTTCTGCTGCACACCTGCAAATACAATTCAATTCAATTCTACACTATTCAGCCCAATCAAACACACAATTATAAACAATTTAAACAAAACATAAAATAATATTCAAAAGTATCTAAATAATAAATTAAAGAATTATAAAGTCTTTCAAAATTCGTTTCAAAAAGTTCATAAATGTACAGAGATCTAAACTAAGGAGTGAGATCTACATAATCATCCTCATCACTCTCGTCGTCGGTGTCATCGGGAGCCGAAGTCTAACATCATTTCAATAAAATTTCTAACACCGTCAATAAACTCAGGTTTCAAACCAGCACCAGTTTCATAATGCATAGTATACATCCACAAACGATGAATCATTTACAAAAATATAGATATTCAATTATATTATAAATAGTTATTTATTTTAACTTATTTAAACAATATAATAACTTTAATTAGTTTAGTTTTGACTTAATACAACAACTAAATCCACCAACTAAACCACATTATTTATTTTAACTTATTTAAACAACTTAACAACTTTTTAACTTGAACTAGTTTAGTTTTGACTTGATTCCAATGACTAAATTCATCAACAAAACCACATTATTTATTTTAACTTATTTAAACAATCTATCAACTTTAACTAGTTTAGTTTTGACTTAATACAACAACTAAATCCACCAACCAAACCACATTATTTATTTTAACTTATTTAAACAACATAATAACTTTAACTAGTTTAGTTTTGACTTAATACAACAACTAAATCCACCAACCAAACCACATTATTTATTTAAATTTATTTAAACAACATAACAACTTTAACTAGTTTAGTTTTGACTTAATACAACAACTAAATCCACCAACTAAATCACATTATTTATTTTAACTTATTTAAACAACTTAATAACTTTTTAACTTGAACTAGTTTAGTTTTGACTTAATTCCAACGAATAAATCCATCTACAAAACCACATTATTTATTTTAACTTATTTAAACAACTTTAGCTAGTTTAATTTTAACTTAATACAACAACTAAATCCACCAACTAAACCACATTATTTATTTTAACTTATTTAAACAACTTAATAACTTTTTAACTTGAACTAGTTTAGGTTTGACTTAATTCCAACGACTAATTCCATCAACAAAACCACATTATTTATTTTAACTTATTTAAACAACTTTAACTAGTTTAGTTTTGATTTAATACAACAACTAAATCCACCAACTAAACCACATTATTTATTTTAACTTATTTAAACAACTTAACAACTTTTTAACTTGAACTATTTTAGTTTTGACTTAATTCCAATAACTAAATTCATGAACAAAACCACATTATTTATTTTAACTTATTTAAATAACTTAAAAACTTTTTAACTTGAACTAGTTTAGTGTTGGTACTTATGCTTAGCAAATATATTATTCCTAACTTTAAAGCTAAGTGTCTACACTTGATGGACACAAATCGATCTTGCAAAAAAATCAATTTTGTCATCAATAGGATCAACTAGTGTTGGTACTTATGCTTAACAAACACATTATTCCTAAATTAAAACTTAATATCAACACTAGATGGACACAAATCGATCTTGCAAGAAAATCAATTTTGTCATCAATAGGATCAACTAGTGTTGGTACTTATGCTTAACAAACACATTATTCCTAAATTATATCTAAGTGTCAACACTAGATGGACACAAATCGATCTTGCAAGAAAATCAATTTTGTCATCAATAGGATCAACTTGTGTTGGTACTTATGCTTAACAAATATTTTTTTTATAAAATTAAAGCTAAGTATTAATACTAAATGGACACAAACACATTATTGAAAACAATTGTACTTGAACTTAAGAAATGTAGAAGCACCAACCTTATCTCCAACTTTGATGAAAGAAGCAATATAGTCTTGTATCAACTTTTTTAGATGTTGAGCTTCCTCAGTTGTCTAGCACGAAAAGTTTTTAAATTAGTTAAATATAAACTTCAAATCCAAGAATATTAGTTATATATATATATATATATATATTCAAGTTTTAATAAGTTCAAGTTTCAATTCAAGTTCATATCTAATTTCTAAACTTAATTAGTTACATATTTAAGCTAATTAGTTTCAAGTTCAAGTTCTAATTTCAAGTTCATATTCCTAATTAAGTTCAATTTATAGTAAATTCAAGTTATAATTAATTATGAGTTCTAATTAAGTTGTAATTCAAATCTCTAAAATTTCAAATTCAAACTAGCTAGCTAGTGTCCCAAATTCAAACTATTAATTAGCCTAAAATATCAAATATAATTCAAACTATTAGTCCTAATCCCAAATTCAAACAACTCCCCAAATATAATTCAAACTATTAGTCTTAAATTCCAAATTCAAACTTGTCTTAAAATCACAAATTGGAAGTACTCCTAGAATTCAAAAACCAAACTATAGTGCTAAAATCCCAAATTCAAACTATTAGTAGTCCTAAAATCTCAATAATAATTCAAACTAGTCCTAAATTCAAAATTCAAACTAGTCTTAAAATCGCAAATTCAACTAGTCCTAAAATCCCAAAATCTAACTAGTGCTAAAATCCTAAATTCAAACTAGCTAGCTATTCCTAGTCCCAAATTCAAACTATTAGTCCAAAAATCTCAATAATAATTCAAACTAACTCAAATAATACCCAAATTCAATTAAGCCAATATTTTTTTTTCATACCATAAACACTGCACATAATAGACAAATTCTTTATACAAAGATATTTCCACGATTGAATGCATTATTTTACTAATACAATATTCTGATAATTTTAACAACGTTTCAAAACTAACTTTTTTGCCGGTGGCTAGTGCTATCCTCGCCAGAGAAAAGGAAAGAGGGGCGAGGGGCTTCGCCTGGTGATTTCTCCTTGGTCGGTTGTTCTCACCGGTGTTGGAGCTAGTGCTCTGGCGGCTGCTGTCTCTCGCGCTACTGCCTTCTGTGGTGTTGTTGTCACTGCCGGTCGGAGTGAAAGAGAGGGAGAGGGAGAGGAGGAGTAGCAACTCGGATGCTGCTTGCTGGCGGAGAGAGGAGGCAGTAGGAAAGAGAGGAGAGGAGGGGAGGTGAGGGGAGCGAGAAGAGAATGGAGCAGAGGAGGCGGCAATGCCTCCACTGGTTTCGCCGGAGCCAAGCGACGATGAGATAGAGGAGAGGAAGGAGATAGAGGCGGCACTTTTTGGAGAAAGAAGAATGGAGAGAAAGGTTGGGGTTAGGGATCTTAAGGAATAAAATAGGAAAGTTAAGAGATTTCATCCTAGCCATTGATTTAAATGGAGGAACGGTCAAGATTGAATCTTCAAATCTTGATCAAAAGGGATGGATGGATGAGATTGAATTAGGCGGGGTTTTTAAGACATGGATTAGATAGGCTACATTATAAATGAATTAGGGCCACAATTGAAATAAACATGTGGCTATAATTGAAATAAAATATGAATTGAAAGGTTTAATTTATCGAGGTTGATTTTATTAATTAAAATTACACACACACACATATATATGCACATATATATAATTTAACTACACAACAACAGAAGTTTAATTTAATAAATTTAATTAATTTATCAATCAAGTTAATTTTATAAATGATATATATATATAATTTAACTACAGAAGTTTAATTTAATAAATTTAATTTATCAATCAAGTTAATTTTATAAATTTAAATTATATACCTTCTAATTATATAAATTTAATTTTATTGATCAACAAAAGTTTATCAATATCAAATTTAATATATAAATCTCCTTGAATTGATCATACGTATTTCTTTAATTGATAATGTATTTCATATCTGAACCACTAATATATAAGACTTGATTTGTTAAACTATTCGAGAAGTATATAATTAATCAACGTATTTCATATTCCGATGCAGTATCCTTTACATGTCAGCATAATTAGGAGGTGATCACTACACTTGACATCCATTCAAAATCGAACATATATAATAATATTATCTCGCATTTCATACTCGAATGGATTATATGTTAGCTCTTCACCTCTACATCATGAGATGAGATGTTAAATTCATGATTAGACCACGAACTGATAAAATTTATATATTACTCTAGAAATATAAGTATATATAATTTTCTCCTAATTCATATCAACGTAGTTTCATACTCTAAATATGAATTATAGATATTTTTTTATTTATTCCACGAATTCTAACTTTTTATTTATAAAAGTATACAAAATTGTTACACTTTTTGAACAATTAATTGTAGGTGTAAATGAAATTTTAGTATTATGCACAATAGCAAAATTATGATTAATAGGAATATTTTAAACAAACCAACCTCCGGATGTCGTTTTTATTAAAAGTAATTAGATTTAATAAAGAATACCGACCTCATGAGGTTGGTATCACATTAAATTTTAAGATAAATAAAAAGCAATCATGTTAATTAAAAAATATTGACATCGGGAGGTTGGTATTTTATATTAAATTATTTTTTAACTTATGTAAAACCATCATTCGGAGGACGATTTATTTAAAGTTAATTGAAAATATTAATTTATTACATACTATTTAATTTTACCGACATCCGGAAGTCGGTATTATAATTTTTTTTTTTTTATTTTACACAAAACCGTACTCAGGAAGGCGATTTAAATAAAAATAAATCAAAATATTTCTCAAAGCGACGGACAGAGTCTCTATGTCCGTCGCTTTTTTTGAAAAAAGTTCGACCAACATTTTGGCCAAAAAGCGATGGACAAAGAGACATTGTCCGTCGCTTTTTAAAAATATTTGACCAAATATTTTGACCAAGAAGCGACGGACATAAAGATGCTGTCCGTCGCTAATTTAAAAAATAATTAAATAATTAAAATTAATAAAAAGTGATGGACGGCGTGACTTTTTTTAAATTAATAAATAATTATTTTTAATAAAAAGCGACATACTACGTCTCTATCGATATAAAATAATTAATTATTTATTATATATATTGTTGGACAAAAATCCGCAAAAAAAGCGACGGACTCGGCGATGCAGTCCGTCGCTTTTTAAAAAAATTTAATTAAAAAGCGACGAACTCGGCAATGCAGTCCCTCGCCTTTAAAAAAACTATATTTTAATTAAAAAGTGACGGACTCGGCGATGCAGTCCCTCGCTTTTAAAAAAAATTATTTTAATTAAAAAGTGACGGACAACATTGCTTAGTCCGTCGCTTTTGGGAGCGACGCCGTCCGTCGCTTTTACTTCTGTCCTTTTTTAGCAGTTTTTTAGTAGCGATTAGAACCAAAATAAATAAGTAATGAATTTTTATGTTAAAGTAGGAATTTTTAGTAGGCATAATGAATATAAAAATATTAGGAATTAATTAAAGTAATAGTAAAATAGATTAATGAATAGATATCACAATAACTCATAAAAAAAGTGAAGTGATAACAAAATGAGTTAATAGGAATAACATTAACCAAGGATGTTTCTAGAACTATTTTGTTTTCTTGTTACTATTGTTGGTAGATTTTTGTTAGCAGTAATTATATTTTTAACCTTGATCATCATTCACTTCATATACAAAGAGATGTTTCTAGAATTATTTGTTTCTCTTCCTATCTTTCTTAATAGATTTTTGTTAGTATAAAATTACATTTTTACCTTTGGTCATCCTACCACTTCACTCTTCTATATAATAGAAAAATAACTTAAATTTTCAAATACTAGAAAAAATTAGTATTTGTGTTAAATCTTATTATTTAGGAGCTTTTAAAAATTCAAATTCTACACAAAAAAAAAAAATCTTTTATAAAAGCACCTTCTATAGTTATTGCTTGCGCTGCATTACTTTTTTTTTTTACGTGAACAACAAACCAGTGATGGAATATTCAATTAATATGAAAGTAGTGATATAGTTGTTGATGAAAATGACGAAAGATCAGCTCAGGATAACAAAGTCATTAGTTTCGTCTACTTCACGATGTATAGAATGATGTGTGTTGTACTCGCTCTGAACTACCGCATTGCTCCAGTGTCATGTACACTACTTGTTATTTGCTGCAACGAAGATCCAATTAACATATAGAAAGAAAATATTTATACATAATTTATTGTGTGGATTTTCATTAGGCATACATATAATAAAAGGCTTAACCAATCGCAGACCACCCCTAAAGTTGACAACAATTTTCACTTTGACATTTTAACTAGATTTTGTTTATTTTAGTCATCTCATATCAAACCTTGGTATGTCATTTTTATACTTTTTTCACAAGCACTTGTTGACTCCAAGCGTGTCTTAACCAAGCGCGTTTGTATGAATTAGATGCCCAATTATATCATGCCAACTCATTTAAAGTCTATCATATTAAAGAGAAATAATAAACTAAAGAGAAAAAAATAAAGATCAAAATACATGATAAAGTAACCAATGAAAAAATGACATGTGGTCTTTTTATCCAAAAAATAAATAAAATATTTTGACAAATCTATCTATTGTTGGAAAACTATATGCACAACGGAAGCATATTAGAATCATACAAATTACATGAATAATAGGCAACACATATTTTATGCTAGAACAAGTACAATCATGTTAGAGCACATAAACTTTCTGAAATTTAATTCAACAATTACCTCTTGAATCGTGAGTAGATACATTCAAGTGAATCCACAAGCTAGTCGATAAGCTATAACAGAGTTCTGTTGTCTTCTACAATGATCCCAAGTTCACTTCCGAACTCTGTCAATACTTGGGTGGGCAAGTATCTTATATAAAACTTATTCTCCTTCAAGGGTTAGAAGAATCCATATTTATAGAGATTTCTTCCTCGTTCAAGGAGGAGAAGAAACACAGTCTTTCCTTAGAATAGAAAAAGACATGTACTTCTCCCTTTCCTTAGAATGGAAAAAGACATGTATTTTTCCCTTTCCACAGAATAGAGAAGGACACATACTTCTCTCTTTCCTTATAATAGAGAGATACATACTTCTCTCTTTTCCCCTTAGAATAAATTTTGAGTTCTAGTTAAATATGGGCATGGTAGGGAGCACATAATTATTTACTGAGGCTTCCTATTATGGAAATAATTCTAAACAATTAATTTTAATCATTCTTACCATAATAAATTACAAATCATTTCACTATAAATTCATAATTGCACTCCTCTATTTATATTTCAAAATTTCCCATTAAACACATATGTAATTCCCATGTTAAGGTTACAGATACTAATCAATAAATTAAATTACTGACAAATTTAATTAAATGATCAATTTCCTTTAGAGCATTATTTAACTTATTTTATGTGTCAGATTCATAAATCCACTTGCAAGGTTTGATGCGATGAAGACATATAAGCTTCTCAAAAAGACATATCATCAATCTCTATATCAAGACATGAATTCCGTCAACTAACTTATTATTTCACCAATACATAATATTATCATCCAATCTACCATACATATTGACCCATCTTAGAATCTCACATTTTAATAAATCAAAACGATAATTAGCATATACAAATCATAATAGTTATATCAAGATTAAGAATATATGTACATTTAATAGTTTAGAGATTATGTTTTTGTCAATCAGTCTAAAGCAACGATCTCTACTCGATCCCGTTCAATACATACAAAATGCACTATCACAAGAAATTGGAACTATACCATTTCCATAATCAAGATAAATTGCATATAATCTTGTGGTATAATCGTATCAATGACATATCCAATTCCCTTCTTAGATTGTGAACAAAAAACTTTATACTTATAAGAGCCGATGATTTAATCCTCTATGTATAAACTAAAATTCTATATACTAAATTATCTACTATATAATTAAACAAACAACATAAACCAATATATGATCTATTAAAAATGAATAAATAATTATTCTATAATAAATACTATATCTAAACACATGGTTAATAGTATATATCCCAACATCCATCCATCCGTCCAGCTTAAAAGAATGAGATCTCTAACTTGAGTGTTAAATTACTATAACACTCCAACTAAAAACACGCAACTATATCTATTTGAATAACATATGTTCTCTTGAAAGGGTGTGACTTTTTCGATGAGTTATGATTTTTTCAATGGATTGTGACTTTTCTGATGAGTTGTAATTTTTTCGAAAGATTATAAGTTTTCCGATAAGTTGTGGCTATTATAAAGAATTGTGACTTTTCCAAAGAGTTGTGACTTAGCCAAAGGATTGTCATTTTTCTAAAAGGTTCGTGACTTTTCATATAAGGAACAATAAGCACATATTCATACTGTCATTTGTTGACTATAAAAAGAGAAATTTCCTCTAATTTTTCAACCACAAAATTTACTAATCTTCTACTCTTCTTCTTACATTTTAATTTTTTTCTGTGGTTTATTATTGTTGAGTGAGTATGAAGGTCAATGGAATTTGAGGTACCAACATTATGATGAAGTAAATCATTCTATCCTAAGAGGATATATTTCAAAACCTTTAGTACTTGAGGTAAATAACTTTTAAGTGATATAATAATCGTTTTTCTTTTTTTTTTTTTCTTATTATGTACAGTAGTATGTAATGTTCCAATATATTTATTCTATTAAGCGTGGAATACATATGCAACACATGTGTTCGAGAACTAATTTAAAGAAAAATTCAACACCCCCACCCCTTCCCCTATCCTCTTCTCCATTGTATTATTCCATTTTGATTATTTTCTACCTTTTTCTTTAGAATTATTGTTGTTGAATTTTATATGATTTGGGGTGTTGTTAATATGGATTCAATTTTTTGTTTATTATTTGGTATACCTAAGCTTGCAATGTGAAATTTAAATTGAAATTATTATAATAAAAGATTTAACCTCCATTGAAGTACTTTAAGTTTTGTGAGATAATGGACGAAATAGTGGCTGTAAATTGGAAAAGAAGAAGCAAAAAAAAAAAAAAAGAGAGGCTAAAAAGCTCCAGCAGCGTCAATAGTGAGTGCATCACACTCACTTTGTCATGTTAGTAAGACATATGACATAGCGAAGCCTGACATGAGATGTCTAAAATGAAAAAATTCTAGTTAAAGTATTTAAGTGAAAATTGTTGTCAACTTTAGGGGGCCACCAATAGGTTATAAATAAATATTGAAAAATGAAAAGTATTTTTTTAATTATGTTATAAAGTAGAGCTGCTTATTGGACGAATAATTATGCTTTACAATTTGACTTATTGAATTTTAAATTTACTAATCCACTAGCCAATCAATAACCTATCAGTTGATTTAGTATTAGATTAGTAATTAACAGGTGGTTATCAAGTGGTGTATTGTCTCAATCATTTCATGTTCCCTTCTTTCATTTTCACTCATCATTATATTGATCTCCCATCAAATAAAATAATATTTTATAGCTCTACTTGAGCTGATAATTTTGTAATTGTAAATCACAATGAGAAATATATAAAAGTATAAAATTTGAGTATGCATAAATATAAGCATATATTTAACAAATATACTTACAGTAAAAATGTAACTGCAATAATTCTTAACAGGTTAACAATTTACTCAATAAGGAAGTTGAGTAATCCGCCCTCACACAGATAAACCACTAACTATTAAATTTTAATTTTTTCACAACCATCAATATGGCAATCCAATACCAAAAGCCAATTTTACGATTGGTTTATTGGTTATCGTTCAATTTTGAACAACCCTATTATAAAATCTAATTAAATATTCTTTAAATTATCAGATTCATAATTAATTTTGAATGTTGTTTTACTCTCATCATTAATTGAAATAAAAGTTTTACTAAATTTTATATTGATTCAATTTTCTTATTTTTTCTATTTAATAAGTAAACATTCTTGATCATTTAGAGGTATTTTTATATATATAGACGATTTAATGGTAAGTTTTAACAAATGTTCCCTCTTGCCAAAGACACATCTATCATTTGTGAGACAATACGTCAAATTCCTCTTGAACTTGGCAAAACTTATTTTAGCACTTTAGCTATATGTGTGGTTATTTACCCTGTAATTTTGTTTCATGTGTATTTAATACAACCCAAACAAATGATGTGACAAAAAAGGAAAAAAAATTGAAGGTGTAAAATATTGTTTTTTTTAAAAAAAAGAATGGTCCCACTAGTATTTATATATATATATATATATAAGGAAAAAAAATCACTCACCCCCATTCTTCTTCTTCAACCCCCCGCCCCTTCCTCAAAAACCCCACCGCCCCCTCTACCTGCTCGTTTCTTCTTCTTCAAACTCCCCACTGCACCTACCCCACCCCATTCTCTTTCTCCTTCTTCAAACTCTACACCCAAAGTACACTTTCTCGTTAAACACGAAAATATAAAATCACATTCAAGATCCACATAATTTTCTTTACTCCTTACTTTTGAGATTTGATTTTTCTTAAAAAATTATGATTTTTTTAAAAAATGAAGACTGGGCATGAAAGAATATGAGGTTTTGTCAAGCGATCTATGATGTTAATAGTTGACAATGGTGGTGCAAGTGACGGGTAGAGAATTTTTTTTTTTTTTTGTAAAATTCACTACAAATAAATATGTTTTTCTTAAATTAGTTAAGAATTAGAACTTGATTAGTATATAAAAATATAAAAATGAACAACACCGACTGCCGATAATGACAATAAGTGACGGTGAGTATTGAAAGAAAAAAAAACTATTGCTAATGACTTCAATTTTTCTTAAGCTAATTAAGAATTAAGGATTAATTAGTATTTAAAAATATTACAAAAAAATCCCAAAAAAAAGAAAAAATGAATTTAAACAATCAAAAATCAAAATTTATAGAATTTCCAATATGGCTCTGATGTGGTTTGGAAGTGTCAATAATGTGGCGCGTGTGTAATACATTTTTCATTTTGAGGTTGACATTATATTTTTAGGGTGTATTAATTCACTTCAAATATGTTAAGGGGTATTTAAACGTACGCATAATTTAAGTTCTAAAGTAAGTTGTGCTATCAAGTTGGGGGTTGTGTTTTCTCTTCATTTTTTCTCCCTTCCATATCTTCCTCTTTCTTGCGACTTATTTTCTATATTACTACTCAAAATGAGAGGAGTAGTGTTTGGAGACTCTTCCTCTTTCCATTTTTTTTGGTGAATTTTTGTTCTTTTATGTACTATAATTTGAGTGTTTACGTTTTGTTTTTGATCTTAGATTCAGTTTATAATCTTTCTATAATTTTATTTGAATATAATTTTTTATGCACTTGTCATTTTCCTGAGATTTAAGAAGCAAGTTCAATTATGCACATCAATTTTCCAATACATTAATTTTTGAGAATTAGTTTTTTGTTGTTCTTAGTGTGGATTTCACTATTTTCGTATTTGTTATTAACTTTTGACTTTCTTTCTCAATTTTTGGACCAATTTGTCTCTTGTGTCGTGTTCTTGATTTTGGTAAGTTTTTTTCCAATTTTTTTTTAGTGATTATAGCATTTGTGTGCCTAATTTTATACATATATTGTATCTTATTTTAAATGCATGTATAATATTTTATAATGTTAGTTGCTTTTTCTTATTTTTACTATTTTTTTGTTCCTTTACTTTAAATGGATTTATGCAAATAACTCTCATTACTAGAAGATATGCATTTAACATGTTTGATGATGTGCTTCACAAAATTGAAAGTAGATAGAAGTAAAAGAAATTTAAAGTAGATAGAAGTAAAATAAGTTTTGAAGACGAGATAAAGGAGCTGAAGAGACTTCATGTTGTAAAAATAATTTTCGAAAAAAATTGATAAACATTTTTACCTCAGGTAGCTTCGAGTTGTATGCTTTAAGTATATAATAAATAATAGAAAATTGATAGACTTTCGTACCTAGGTACCCCCAAGTTATACATTTTAAGTATATAATAAATAATTGAAAATAGATGGCATACAATCGTGTCTAATCATGTACTTAATAGCATTGTCCTCTTCATTCCAATATCAATTGCTATCATTGTGGATCTTGAATATGAATAAATACCTAAAATAATGATCTCTAAACTATGATGTTGAATGTCAAAATTAATTTCAAAATTTCTAATTTTGTGTTCTCTTGTGCTTGTTTTGGGAGTTTCTAAAACTTGACCAGTTGACTTGGGTCAAAATTTCAGGAAGACGACCTCAGAATGCATTTCTGACAATGTGTTAGCTCTAGAAGGATGTTCAGTGCGGATCCCAAAGTTTTTCGAGCGAATCCCGAGCCTCCTTGTAGAATTTGGCCTAAAACAAAGTTTGGATGTGGGGGCCATTTTTCATCGAGACGACCTCGGTTGGAAATTATAAAAGCTTTGTTGAGTCCAGAATGTCAAATTTGGTGGAGTAGCATATCTTGTTTGCGTGCACGGGGTTCCAAACAAATCCTAAGCACCCCAGAGATTATTAAGTTGGCCAAAACCAGTTGAAGCATGGCATGCCTTTCCCTTTTTCTCCTTTTCTTTCACTCTTTCTGATTTTTACAGTCCATCCTATGTTTTTTTAAGCATGATTCATTGGACACCTCATTTCTTTTATCCATTGCACAAGCTTTATTGCAACATCTTCTTCTTTTTAAATCTTTTTCTTATTTTTTCTCTCTGTTTTTTTTTTTTTTAAATAGAGGGGTTCCATCTTTTTCAATACAATCCATCAAGACAAATTTTTCACAAACTTCTTAACTTTCCCATTTTTAACCACACCCCCAAGCTTAAGTTGGTTATTCAAATGGACCAATGCTTCACGAAGGTTTTAGGTTATGGGAAGAAAAGGTCAATGTGTTCATGTTTCATCCAAAGAAAAGGTTAGACTCAAAATGGTGCTAAGCTAGGTTCACACTCTCACAAGGTGGTCACAAAGAGGTATAATAACAATTTGGTTCACTCTCCACAAATTGTGCCTAAGATCATCTCTATTATTCGTCTACATCATGAACGAGGCAAGTTATAGGTATTACCAACCACACATTCCAAGACAATCTCAGCACACATGGAATTCAACACAATCATCAAACAAGATTCTACAACTTTAGCCTGCATTGCACGATCATCACAAGATTCATTTCAACCATCGACCAGTCACAATGAGATGCTAAGAGTTCACACATGACTTATGCAACTCAAATTTGCCTCATTGGAATTGCACAAACATATCGTTCAATCAAGATAACTATTCAAGTCATCGATATTGATCACAACCGATACTCAAATACGTAAGAGAATAACTACATTCACAAACATCAAGAGGTAACATTTTTAATTTGGATCAAAAGCCAACATTCACATTAAAAACCAAAAATCGATATTCAAACAATGAAAGAATATAAAATAAGCTATCAAAAACCAATCATTCACAAAAACAACACAAAAGAGGCAAGTGTGAAGATACCTCACCCCACCAAACAAAACTAACAATTGTCCTCAATGCAACAAAAAGAAACAGTCTAAAAATAAAGCTAAAAGAGAGTCAAGATCCCCTTGTTAGGCTAAGCCTGAGGTGGACTCTGCACATTCGGGACTCCCTCAATCTGGGCATTAGTGCCTGACTCATCTCCATCCTTCGCTCCACTAGAGACTACCATCGACGTGTCCTGAAGAAAGGCTTCCATGGTTGTCTGTACCATCGCGCCCTCTAGGTCCTCTAGGTCATCACATACTGCTACATCACGAGTACCTAGCTCCTCCTCATCAGTCTCAAAAGCATCAGATTCGGCACCATCATCAGCCACAACAACATCTCCAGTCGTAATAGCCGGAGGGATCTTGAAATGGCTGGCAACTCTGTACTCGGGAATTCGGGAAGGTCCACTGTGCCGAAGAACATAAAAAGATCCATGGATTTAAGCTTATCCACATCATGTCTCAAAACAATAATATCGTATCTCAAAGCAGTCGCATTGTAACAACTCAAAAAACTAGTACGACCAAGCTAGAGTCTAATGGAAACTAATAGGTGAAACTAGAGCCGTACGTTTGAGCTTTTGAGTTTGATGGTTAGTTGTAGGTTGTATATTGACTTCCCGAGCTTAGGTTGAGGTGTCAAGGGGTTAAATGTCAAGGTACTATCCCCCAAATACCAACCAAGGGTCCTTGGGGAGGACCTTAAAGTTTAACCCCTAAGGTAGCCTAAGATCACAAAAACTGCCAAAATTCCATGAACCACGGATGGCCAATCACGACCAGTAGATGGAGTGATGCACTGTAGGTCATGGGGCATGGTTAAAGGCTTGGTTGAGGAGCTACAGTTCCAAACCACGGACCTGCAGCACGCCCAGTAGATCAATTGACGGACCGTAGGTCTAAGAGGCGTGGATTGCACTTGCAATCTGCTCAAAGTCAGCCAATAGGTGGGTTAGTTTAGGTAATTCATTTTTAGTTTGTTTTAAGTAGGGATTGCTTAATATGGGTTTATTTCATATATATAAATTATTTTAAAGTATTAAACACTCCATTTACTCATTATAACTCAAGACCCCAAATCAAAACTCGACTACTCTTCCCTCCCAAAATCTTCTCTCTAGAACCTCTATTGAAGAACAAAGGAAGAGATCAAGGAAAGCTTGATGAAAAGTGCTTTTCACTACGAACTTGGAAGGATTCTACACCTAAGGTGTGGGTGTTCTTCATCCTTGGGAAGCTATCACCCAAGGAGCCCCTTTAAAAGCTTTTAACTCAATTCTAGAAAAACTAATTAGCTAGGGTTTCAACTCAACCTCATGGATTCCATTTAAAGTTGTTCTTAGTGGTTGAATTATTTTTGTTATTGATGATACTACTGATTTTAGGCGATTTTAACTTGAATTCTGAGTTTTCCCTAACCCTAGCTATGACTCTTCTCTACATTATGAATGTTGTTGAAAGTTGATTCAATTGATTAAATATGGGTTGATTATGATGAAATTACTTGATATTAGTGTAAATCTACATGTATTCTTGATTAACCTAAGATTCTAGGGTGAAATTGATGTAGCCTAGGGTTATGTCATAAAAGAGGCAAATTGAGGGTTTAGATGCGACCTTCTAAAATTGATAAACTTCTTGATGAGTTGCCTTAGATTAGATCACCTAAACATGAATTGCTTATGAGTGAATCTTGTAGACATGGATGAACTTTGACTAGGTCTTACATGATGAATCATGGTTGAGTAGTATTGAGATTTAGTTTACTTGATGCTATATGACTATAATTGAGTAGGAATGAAACATGTGGTTAGTCAACCTTGAGTGTTAGGTTAACATGATGACCATGTGAGGTATTGCTTGAGAGTAATTCTCATAATATGAAGATGATTCCTAGGTCTTTAAAGGTAAAGGTCAAAAGGAATGTACAATGAATATTGGGGCTTTAGGAATGAAGTTATTGTGCATGTTGAATTGTATATGGTACTATTGTGGAAGGACCTTACCCACATAACCTACAATGTGAGTATATGAGCTTATACATGCAAATGAATGATCTAATTGAGTTATGATTATATACATGTCTAATGTGATAAATGTTAGATGTGTTGATTTACATGGTCTATGATCCTTGAATGCAATATATGTGAGTGATGCATGATTGTGATATTATGTACATACTTGCAAACATGTTGAGAGGGAGGTATCTATGATGATAATGTTTTTGTTGTGTCATTGCAAGGACAATTATACACACACACTCCATGCATAAACATGATTATGATGTATCAATGGTGTTAATTGAAAGTATAGTACTCATTTGTACTTTACACATTGTTATGCATGAAATGTACATGACCATGATGATCCTATTGAGTTGATTGAAAGTCCATTCTCATGAGAACACATGATCTTGGTGTGAAATTTATACTCACATACTAATGTTGATTCTAAAGTTGAAACTACATTCTCACCTTTAATGAATCTATGAACTATTTTGATGCATTGTATTGAACGAAGGGCAAAGTATTCCTTCACACATGTAGATACAATTCAAAGACTAATTTATAATTTGGGAAATAATTCTTAGCATCGAGTGGATATGGACAATGAGGAAAAGACCACTCCGCTAATGAAATAGGGTGGGTCATCCAAGTAGACTAATGAGATGGAGGCCCCTCCACTAATGCAAAGGGCGGGTTTCTAGAAGCAATCTCCCTATCCCATAACTATATGCCAACATAGGACTTAGCTAGTGGATCCACCTTATAACTATATATTTAGTTCTACCTTAGGCAAGTAGGACACCTTCTTTCGATGGGGTTATACAACACCGGATTCCATGTAGCTCACATGGTCTATGTCGGTTATAACAAATTTTCCCTATATAATAAAGACAGTAAATGAAATATGAACTATACTATGACTTATTAATGAGTTTTACTTAGTAGGAGTGGGGGTATGAGACTTCACTTTTACATTGCACAATTTGACTTAGTAGGATGTCATGGGATAGTTCCTTTGCATTATGATGAGATTTGAATGCACGCATGCATATTGAATGGATGGTTGTTTTGAATGAATTTCCTTATAATTCAAGTAATGTACATGACTATTACCTTATTTTTGACTATTGATTATAATGAGGTCTAAAGATGAAATGCATGACTAAGGTAGCTTCAAAGGAGTACTTAGTAGGGTTGGTATTATGGGATGCTAACCACACATTGCACAAGTGTTCCTTAGGGTTTTCTAAGGTAATGGCTTTACTATGACATGAGTATGAATGTGATATTGGCTTGTGTTGTACATTGTAAATGCATGTTAGTAACCATGCATTGCACAAGTGTTTCTTAGGGGTTGCTTATGTGATGATTACTTCATGATGAGATGATCTTGGTATTTGACTTGTTATTACTTCATGATTGAAGGCTATGTATTGTGAAGATTGGGATTTGTATTATGCTGATGTTGGAGACTATGCTTGTTATTATAATGATATCTCTCATGTTATGATGAAATGTGTGTGAATTGCCTTATTGGTTGCATACTCCAACTATTTCAAAGATGATGTTCAAAAATGTCATGTAGCATGATTTCAAATGAAATGTCCCTTTTCATGCATGTTTTAATGGTTTTGTGCATGGCTTCCATACTTAGTACTTTTGTGCTAACCCCATCTTTCTACATTTTCTATAAGTGTAGGCTTTGGAGATATTGAATTCCATCCTCGTGGCTTGGTTCATAGGATATCAAGAAGAAGAAGAAGATTGGTGAGTCCTCATTGTATTCGAGGGCTCAACCATATGTCCTTATTGTCTTTCTTTTATGTTTTAGACTTTTGTTGTAAGGGTCGTGTCCCTAAGATTGTATTTCAAAAGTTGTATTCCAAGTATAATAGATGGTTTGAGACATATTGTCATGGATTCTCTGTCATTTTATAAGAGACTTCGAATGTATAGAAAAGTTTTAAATTTCGCACTATTTCCCTATGCTTTAATGTTCATGAATACTCTGAGGCTTTTCTGTGACCCCTTTGGGGTCAAGTACGCTGTGCTACTTCTTGGGGGTAACCCTGGGTTGTAACACACATCAGCCAACTGGCATCCACTTTGCTCACATGCCTCTTCTCTCACCGTGAGGGCATCTACTACTAGGCCATGTGTAGTGATAAACTTTCGGTGCTCTGTTAACTTAGCTTGGATAGGAGCTAAAGCAGTAGGAATGGCCCTCTCAATCATACCAGGGATAACAACCTCTACCTGGGAAGCACGTACATCAGCTGATTGGGCCAAATGACCCATCTTGAATAGCATCGCCTGTGTCAATGGTGGCCGGGAAGTAGCAATAGCAATCAAAATAGTAGTAGTAGTAGACTAAGAATGAATAGTAGTAGAAGTTCTAGGGGTACCTGAAGGCTCACTGGCCTGAGTAGGAGGGGTAGTGTCTGTCTCTAGCATCTCCACATCAACAACCAAGGAAGTGTCCACCGGCGCAACTCTCTTCTTCCCAGCCTCGTCTCTACAAAAGGCACTCAAGCACATCTCCGTGATCAACACCGGAAAGGGAGTGAAGTTTGACTCTGCTTGGCCCTCATGGCCATCTCTTACTCAATAATGATTCAATATATCCCAATCAATAATGCATCCCAGCAAAGCTGCCTCAGGATGCCAGAAGACTCGTTCTGGGAAGGTATCAAGGTGTTGCTGATAAATCCAAACCAATATTGTGCAACTACATTCAGATCCTTCTTCTCTATCTGAACTCCAGGCTCAATCCATGATGGTTTGATGTCGGAAATCAAAGGAGCCTACACCCCTTTAAGTCATCAAGGGTCTTCTTCTGTATTTGATCTACCAAGAAGTAAACCACATTCATCATACACCCCAACACCTCATTAATGTCTGTGCTGCTACACTTCACTCTTTTACCCCGCACCACCACATGATCAACCGATGCAATGAGATGGCCTTCTTCTTCCCATTTAGTATTGGCCTCTCATATTCACTATAAAACTCTCGGACCTAAGAAGGTATGTATGAGCCTTGAGGCCGTATAAATAACTTAAACTTGTGGAACTTGATGGTGTTCCACACTTTAGGGTGCATGCCCATCACTCCATCTATAGACAACCGCTTTTCTTCTAAGATAGTCCTTAACCTGGCAGCCTTGAGTCTGTTTAGTGATTGAGGTGGAGGTGCCTGAATTGTGGGCACTGGAGGTACCTGCTAAATTGTCTGTGCTTGTGGTGGAGGAGGTGTAAGAGTCACCGGTATTCTGGCCGGATCATGTAGCCCTTTTAAGAGCAACTCAACTCGTCTCTGATCATCTTCTGGCTCGGATACAAATGCTGATGATCTAGACCCTAAGCTATCCTCACCTTCAAATTTTGAAGTGGTGAGGTGGGTTTCATAGATACCCATGCTGTCGGTGCTATCATCAGCTGGACGTTGCTCCACAGGACCCTTTCCCTTTCCTACGCTTTTACCCCCTATTGGAGGAAGTTTGGATTGTGTAGCTCGTGGAAGAGAAGTACCCTCATTTATCACTATTCCCTGTTCTCTCTTTCGGGGTTGTTGATTTCTACTTGGAACCTTAGGTCTGGCCATATC
The DNA here is from genome assembly GCA_037074985.1 of Solanum bulbocastanum. Classification (NCBI taxonomy): domain Eukaryota; kingdom Viridiplantae; phylum Streptophyta; class Magnoliopsida; order Solanales; family Solanaceae; genus Solanum; species Solanum bulbocastanum. The sequence continues at coordinate 33,430,122 of CM073597.1, read as the reverse complement.
TGCAAAACTACACAAAATGAACCAATATGTTAGAAACATGTCAAAAAATATAAAATTTTAAAAACTTGTAGGAAAACTCGCCGATTAGTTCAGCGAGTAGCCGAACTTATTTGATGAGCTATATTGGGCTCGCCGAATGTTATAAAATAAAATTTCATAGAAATCAACACAAGTTGGCTAGGTCCAGGGCATTTTGGTGATTCACCAAACTCATTTGACTAACTAAAAGTAGCTTGCCAAAAGTTACATAATATTTCCCTAAAATTGGGGCTGATAAAGGGAGATAGCAAAGAAATTCGGTGAGTCGCTGAGTGAACTCGACAAGCTCAGACACATTACCGAATGTTATAGAAACAATTCATCAAAAATGGTCACTTGGCAAACCTCCAAGTCATTCGGCGAGCTTGACTAAGCTCACCGATTGGTCTCTCTTGCCAGTGTTTGAACCCGACCTTCAATTTTCAACCCACAACCCATGATAATGAAATTTAAGCACTATTCTATGCTATTAAACTTAGACTCATATAAAAATGACCCCGGGGTGCTCAGACTTCCCCCGGATTTGTCTAAAATTAACCATTGAACATCTTTTGCCCTTAAGAATGACGTCACCTACTCTATCACTGGGAAAATTAAGTCGATTAGTACAATTCGGGTTACTCTGACTTCACCCACACCAGGCCCAACATACAAACAATACACATCCATAATTTCAATCAATTAACACACGTGATTCAACAATTATGGGCTAAAACACAAACATAAACATGATACGATAGTTGCCCTTACTTAAAATCAACTAATTACACAAGATTAAGCAATAGATACAACAATATTACGAGCATGCATCAAAAACTATGAAAGATCAAGCTGAGTTCGGGACACCACCCTTAAAAGTAGATGTTAACAAAAGCTAGGCAAGCAACTACAGAAGCAAAAATGCAAAAATCCCCCAAGCAATCGATCCCATACAAAAAGTATAAGAAAAATATAATCTAGATATGTAGTGCAAGAGTGCAAAGAGTCGAAAAATGTGAAATGAAAAGAGAATTTTGAATTTAAATTGGTTAAGGCTCTTTTTGACACTTTAGTTCGTGCCTTAGTTGGTGATATTAACTTACGTCGCCGACCATTCGGTGATGCACTGAATGGTGCTTTTGCTTGCCAAACTTTATAGAAATCCAGCCATTTGGTTAGTTAAAAAGGTGGTTCAAATCGGGCTCGCAGACCTGTTCGGCGAGTTGCTGAACGATACCTAAGCTCGCCTAATTGCCTCTTTCCCCAAAATTTCAAATTTTTAACCTGCACATCTAGCACCCTTTATTCAAATAACAACATTAAAAACTAAAAACTTGGGTTGCCTCCCAAGAAGCACCCTATTTAACGTCATGGAATGATAAAAACTTCATTCTTTGGGTTAACCATGGTATCACTCGGTAAACCCCCTTTCTGTCTTGGATTTAAATGAGTCGAGATTTGACCCATCTGTGTTTCCAACTGCTTAATTGATTCTAAATGTGAGGTAAAGGTTTGGTTTAGAGATGAGACATTTTCTTTTATTTCCTTTATCACCTTGTTCGATCCTTTCATTTTGTTGAGAATGCGTGCAAATATATTTTCAATGCAGAAATTTTAAGGATCACCCCTTTGCTCTTTTGGCTTTTGACGCCATGGGGAGGCACATATCTTTCTTTGTCACTATCCCTTTCCCTCTAATTCGTACCATGGTCACGCCATTCCCTATCTCGGTCTCTCAAACCGTCATCTTGATCCCTATGCCAACCTTGGTTCCCGGCTGACCTTGGGTAGTTCGGACGAAAACCACTTGCTTGATCTGCCAAGAAATGCACTTCTTCATTGTACATAGCTTCAAAGTGTGCTTCATCATGGGTCACTCCACTAACTCTGACTGCATTCACAACCTTGGAACCACTTCTATCCCTCTTTTGATCCTTTTCTATTTGTTCCTTTCTCATCCTGAAGTTCAAAAGAGACACTTGATCGACTGTAGTGTATCAAGCACAGTTCATCTTTGTCATCTCATCAAGAATAGTAGATGCTATTTCAAATGGTTGTTGCATGATTCCTCCTCGAACGAGCTGGTCTGCCACACCTTTTTTGATTGAATCTAGACTCCGGTAGATGTATTGTAGCAACATATTGTTTGGGAGTCCGTGAGTTGGACATTGGAGCAGCAACTTCTGAAACCTCAACTATGTCTCATGAATTGGTTCACCATCCATGCTCTTAAAGTTTTGAATATTGTCTCTCAATGTCACCATCTTCGAGGCAGGGAAAAACCTTACATAAAATACATCAGTGAGCTCCTCCCAAGAAGTGATTGAATCCCTTGGTAAATCAGCCAACGACTTCGTTGCCTCCCCCATTAGAGAAAAGGGAAGTGAATGAAGTCGGATAGACTCCTGATTGATGTTCTTGAAGGAAAATAGCCCACACACATCCATAAAGTTCTGGATGTGGTCATGAGGATTCTCAGTAACTAGACCTCCAAATAGACCATTCATTTGCAACAGTTGCAACGTAGTGTTAGTCACATGAAACACCGCATTACCCACAATTTGAGGCAATCAAATAGCACCCGCACTTCCCAACTGATCTTTATTGACATCGTGCAAGTTATCGATGTCATCATTGTGCCCAAGTTGGCTAGCATTTCTCCTGTTAATACTCATCTCTTCACGTGTTTAAGTGTAGCCAATGATAAACAAAAATAAGTCGATTCAACTACAACAAAATTAGTTCACAACTAAACTTCACTAAAAGAATTCAAAACACCATTCCACGGCAGTGACACCATTTTTTATAACGCTTAACTACACTTTATCTGATTCTATGTGTAGGAGGTCACAATCAAATATAAATCCAACTAAGAGTTGGGGTCGATCCCACAGTTAGTGATAAAGTAAAGAATTATATTACGAAGTAAAATGAATGTTCTAATCGTTTGTAGAAGTAGACATTTTCGAAAAAAATGAAGTAAGTGGCAGGGGTTTGACAATTAATGTCAATTGGGGACATTGTAGTGAACAATTAACAACTACGAACAAATGGGAGTAATCAAGAAGAGAGCCTTGGGGTTGTGATCAATTGAATGCCAATTTTGCTATATGAGTGATTATTATTTACTAAAAGTCATTGAATCTTAGTGGGTAGGCTAGACTTTAAGTGCAATAACCATTTCTCAATCAACTATTGCGAATCAAGCGAGTTCTCTCAAACCTCGACAAGCATAACACATATAAACATCCCAAAACCTCAATTAATATGCTTTTTCAAGCAAGATTAGTAGGATATAATTCATACCTACTTTCTCAAGCTAAGTCCACAATAATCCAATCAATACAATCATCAATTAATAGTTTTAATTCTAAAACCTCTTTCTCAAGCAAACTTTGAATGCTAAACTAGAACTGTATTTGTAACTTCAATTCATCAATTAAAACTCAACTACTAATTGAACCCACTTCAAATCAACAATAAAATCAATAAATACTAACACCTATATGCTAATTGAAGCATTCAATCACATAATCACACCCCTAAGAATGGGGGTTTTAGCTACACATAATAAAGAGCAAGAAATAGTTACCAACTATGTTTTCCATCACCTTGGGTAGCAATCCACAAGTCTTCAAAATGCTCAAATTGAGTACAAAATCAATTAAACCATTAATCTCTACTCAAGAACTTAAAGAACAATGTTAGGGATCAATAACCCAGAACTGGACAACGTGGGAACTCTCAAAAACTTTAGAACTCCTTCTTTTTCTTTTGAAAATTACATTAGTACCTTTCCAGATTTTCAGCTTCGTAACCACTCAATGGAATAAGTCGAGCTTCGTTGATTAGGTCGGTGACTCACCGAGTGCTCCTTTCCATCGCCTTCTTGGCTTGTCTTTTTCACACTTCCCTTCTATGACTTTAGGCGATCAAAACTTCCATCGCCAATCCATTTGTCGTGTTGCCAGAACTCCAATCTCCTCATGGAATTGGCTTTGTCTATGGGTTGGCTTGTTGTAACATTTGGCGAGATGAAGTACGAGTCGACGACTCACCGAGTGGCTTTAGAGAGCATCAACCTCGCTTTTCTTAAGCTTTTTTAGCTTTTTCGCTATTTTTTGCCTGGTAATGTCCTTGCCTTACTCTTTTGTCTTCATTGCTGCAAATTAGCATTTCAACATCAATTTAGAGCATAAAATAGGCATTGAGGACACTAAAACTCTAAATATTAAGATCTAAATGAGTCGAAATCCCCGACTTATCAGTTAGGAAATCATAGAATCATCTTAGGTCTGCACGCATTAAGAAAAATTTGGTTTTGTGGCAGCTTGGGATGTTGCAGTACTTTTTCCCTCTCCCTATAGCGATCGAAGTGACGCTATATCGGGAAGGGGCGCTATGGCACCTGTGCCGAGTGCCATAGTAGATAACTCCATAGCGGGATGTAGCCCTCTAGTGCATCAATGATGCCCCTTGGACCAAAAGTTTCTTGTTCCAATTTTTTTTACATGTCACTGTTGCTAAAATACTACCTAAATTTAAAAGCAAAAATATAGTAATTCCAAGTCCTAAATCATTCTCAAGCGTAATTGTTTCATCAAGAACAATCCTTTCATTCCCCCTACCATTTTGGAACAATAATAGGCCCTATTCCATGTGATTCTTATGTCCAGAATGTTATAGTAGCATTGTAAACGAAAGGGGAAGCCGCATTGTTTGGGTATTTCGACAGTCAAAACATTTATCTAAAAAATCATATATCAATCCAAACCCTTATTCTACTCTATCAATTCTTAGCATGCAATTGTTCTAAAGCATAAAATGAAGCAAGGAGAATAATAGAGTTCTATCTTAGTTTGACGATTCTAAACAAAGTGATCAGAGGGTTGTGTAACACCCCTAAATGTTAATAAGAATTTGTATATTGATTTACCATTGTTAAACTATTTCAATATGGTTTACTCTCATTTTAGGGAACTTTAAAGTTGTGAAAATTGCTAACTTGCTTAACAAAAGTGTATCGTAATGGATGGAATTGTGTTGGGATATTTACATAATATTCTATTCTAATTGTGGGTAACTAAATGGTGATGAGGCATGCACATATAAATATGTATTTATGCATTTTTGGGCAGCACAATAAAAAGAAATTGGGCAGCACCTTGGCCAGCCAGCTGTCCAAGTGATAACTATCACTTGTGTAGATATATATTGACCCTTTCCTAGGGAATTTCGGTTCCTTGAAGACAAACACCCTTAGAAACTTGACTTAACCTTTTGTTCATCAAAATCACAAGAAAAAAACCCTTGGTCTTTTGGCTGAAATTCAAGAGACAAACTGCCTTGTTGGTAAGTGCTGGAATTTGTTTCTGAGCTGGGTAGTGTTTGATAATTCGTGTATATCTTGGGTTTTAGAACTCCATTTTAGGTGAATAAATATGTTTTCGAAAGCTGATTCATGTATCTACAATTCTTATGTTTATGTAAAAGTCTAATTTTGCTGTTATGGATGTAAAAACTGGGACGCAACACAGGACAAGTTCTGTCCAGATTTCTCTGTTGTTGTAGCTGAGTAGGTTGTGTTACGTTTAGAATATCTCATTCTCTAGAACTTCGTTTTGGGTAAATAAATATGATCTGGAAATCTGATGCATGTACCTACAACTTTTATGTTTATGTGAAAATCTAATTTAGCTATTATGGACTTGAAATTTGGGACGCAACCCAGGACAAGTTTTGTCCAGATTACGAATGTAGAAACCCGGTAGGAACCACTATTAGTGTATTGATGATATCTTTTTGTAAAAAATGTATTTTTTTGTGATTATTCTTGCGTTGCAATCTTAAGAGATGTATCTACATCTTTCATGAAATTTACAAAGTCTATTTTTGGTGTTTTCCTGTTCAAAAATAAGTTACAATATGGGGTACTCAACTGGCCAGAATCACTGTTTTAGGAACAAAGTTGTATTTGTGCGGGCTGAACTTACTTCTGATGATAACCTATTTTATTTTGATATTATTGAGATATTAGGAATTAAAAAAGTCATTTAATTGCATTTTTAATGTTATATATATACTTGTGAACAAGTTAAGGACCTTGATACGTTGGTTGGTCTCCGGTTTGATCTTGCAAAGTTGGTTGGACTGTTGCTACGCTAAAGTATTGAGGTTTGTGTATAAACTTGTACTTGCACTCTTGTAATGGCTGGTATATATGAAATTTGATCTTGATACCTCAGCTACCTCTTGTCACTTTGCATTGTCGTATTGGTATGATGCTTGTGTAACTCGCCCACTTGTACGGATTGTTTGATCACTTGGCACTCTTGTTGGGACCATGTCCTTCTTGTGGCTGTGGCTTTGTCACTATTGGCAGGCCTCTTGATTCGGATCATTTGCCATCTTGACTCTGGATTTGTAGTTCGTCTTAGGAATGGAAGTTATCCATTTTAAGTACGAACTAGAAAGCCATTTTTAATATGGTTCTTGGTTCTCTTGATACAGGGCTTCGGTCCTTCTTGATACAGGGCTTCGGTCCTTCTTGATACTTGCTTGTGTCGGGTGTGACGACATGAAGTATATATGGGGCGAGCCTTTCTATTGAAATTCTTGGAAAATGGTGCTGTGAGCTTCTTGACATTTGTATCTTGGAATATAGAACTTGATACTTGTTATCTATTGTTACTTGATTTATTTATTATGTTTCAAGTATGATGCTCATTGACTTGGAAAAGGTAGCTGGGTGAATTTTGAGGATTCCGACCCTATAGTTTTTACACCACGCTATATGCTTAGCGATAGTTGTTTCTATCGTAGGGGCTGATCGAGAGGAGGCATGAGGATGGCCATGGGTGATGGAAATTTTGAGAACTTTTAAGAAGATCACATTTGCATATAGGCATATATATTTTGTATAAATTTTGGTACTTATACACGATCTATGTGATGTATATTTGCATTCGATTTTGAAGCCTAACCGTATCATGTCCATGGGTTGTAATCTAAGTATGGCTATATGTTTGGTTTATTTGGGGTGTGTACGCCCAAGTTTGTAATATATTACATGTCCTACTTGTTTGGAATGATCGTATGAAGCATGAACCCAATTATTTTGGGTACTCGGAAGTTGATGATAAATTTTTATTATCATTATTCACTTGCATGAGGACAATATATGCATAAAAATATCTTGTGATTTATTTGCATATGGTAATTGGAAAAGGTCGTTACAGGTTGAGAGGGTTTGAGACAAATTTTTAGTTATAAATATATCTATATATTTCACACTAGAAAATAGAGCAAAAAGCTTCCTAAAATTTCAACTAAAAGTGTCCAATAGAACACTTTATCATATGTCCATGTGCTCAATATAATTGGATCAAATTATAATTCGAGTATCTAAATGAAATTTAGTTTAACTGAGCTATTGATTTAATAGATCATCTTTTAAAGTTCTTAAATGCAAATAATGGTTAAGTTACACTCTCTTCCACTTTAAACCAATTCTTAGTTTGGGCAAAAACAAATCTTAAAAATCACCAAACATATAGAAAATAGAAGAGGACCTAGAGCTTACAATTTTCCATGTGAAGAACAAAATGGCCGCTTAAATGATGGTGTAACATATATATCCTCTCTCAAATGTTCCATGCTACAAAAGTAGGACAAAACCCACAAAAATTTTCCTATAAAAAACAAAAAAAGGGAAAAAAGGACATTCTCTATTCTATAAACAACCTCACCTTTTGCGTGCTTGTTCCTTATAAGTGCTTTTCTTTGGAGGAGCCTGGTCTTCATCATTGAAGATGTTTTCAAGGTAATTAGGCACGAAAGCATTAAATCCAAGGATCAAACTAGGATGCAATTTAAACAATCATTCACTTTTGCTATGACACCAATAATATAAATTATGTGAGAAATTTACAAACACTTGGTCCTACTTAAATTACCAAATTATAAAAGAAAATAATGAGAATCATAACATTATGAAAATTTTAGTGGCAAACCTTTGAGCCTTAAAGTGTCTCATAATATCAATGAACATTTCATACTTCTCCATTTGGTTTGAAATTTTATCCCTAACTTCTGTCACATTAGACAACGCATCAACTACATCTATATGATTGTCATACCTAATTCATCCAAGAGATAGAAGAATAAAAGCATCAGAACCATAGCCATAAGTAGCTCGTCAAATACATTGCTGCAAAATCTAGTATCTAACGATTAATAATGTACGTGAAATATGAGAGAACAAAGCTCAAATTCTAGTAAATCCAAGTGATAACTTCCCACGTGACTAAATCTTGGTAACTATAGTTACTACAAATGTAATTTTTGGAAGTAGAAAGTGGAATATTTTAGACTGTCACAAACATGGAAGGGTTAACGGTAAATTTGCTTGTAAATTTTATGAGGACACTCAATATACCATTTGTTACAATTGAAAATATAAAAACATCATAATATGTTGAGCATCTTAACACATTATAATTGTGCCATGCTGCAAAAGTGGGACAAAACAAACAACAAGTTTTGCTACAAAAGTCGGAAAAAGGAAAGAAAAAAAAAGACATTCTACTTTCTATAAACTAGTTCACCTTTTTAGTATTTGTTCCTTATAAGTGGTTTTATTCAGAGGAGCCTGGTCTTCATCATTGGGGATTTTATCATCACCCTTAGGCACAAAAGCATTAAATTCAAGGATCAAACTAGGATGCCCTTTAAGAAATTCTTTTAGTTTTGCTATGACTCCAACTATATCAATTCTGTGATAAATTTTCAAAAACATAGACCTACATAAATCCCCAAATAAGAAAATAAAGTAATGAGAATCATGAAAATAGGAAAATCTTTGTTGCAAACTTTCAAGACTTAAAGTTTTTCATAATATCAATGAACTTTTCATACTTCTCCATTTGATTTGGAAATCTCTCCCTAAATTTCCTCAAATAAGAAAACACATCAACTACATCTACTACTATCATACATAATTCATCCAAGATATAGAAAAAAAACAAATGCATCAGAACCATAGCCATCAGTAGCCATTAAAATACATTGCTGCAAAATCAAGTGTGCGGTTTAACAAGCACTAAAGTGCATGAAAATATGATAGATCAGAGCTCAAATTTTAGTAAATACAAGTGATAATTTCACACATGACTAAATTTTGGTAAGTAGAGTTGCTACAAAGTTAGTTGATGAACATAGAAAGTGGAATATTTTTAACAGTCACAAATATGTTAGGCTTAAAATAAAATTTGTCAGTAAAGTTTACGTGGACACTCGATATACCATCTGTTACAATTGATCATCTAAACACATGATAGCATGTTAAGAATTTTAAAGGACTTTTGTTCGCATTCGCAAAATATCATTAGGTAGATAAGTTCACAAAAAAAAAAAATTGTCAATATTTATACACATCAATCTCGATTACAACATGTTTGAGGTTTGAAAAGTTACTCAGCTCAATGGGTATAATTATAGTTTGAGTATCTAAAAAAAATTTAATTTAAAGGGGCTATTTATGTATTAAGTAAACTTTTAATGTTCTTAAATGCAAGTAATGGTTAAGTTACATTCTCATCCATCAAACCAATTCTTAGTTTGGGAAAACAGCAAAAACTTTGGATAATCATGTACATAAAAATTACGAGACACATAAAAAATCAATAGAGGACATAGAACTTATAATTATCCAGGGGAAGAACAAATTGATAGTTTAAATGGTGGTGTATCATATACATCATCTCTCAATTGCTTCATGTTGTAAAAATGAAGAACAAAAACAACAAGAATATTTGATTTAAAAAATGGAAAAAAGATATTCTACATTCTATAAAAAGAACTTCTCTAAAGAAGAAGAAGAACAAATGCCTCAAAAGATCAATAAAAAAATGAAGTAAAATTAATGGTTTAGATTTAAGAAAAAAATCTTCTTCCAATTTATTTTTTCTACCTTTTCCTTTTCCCTCATTTCTTTCACTTCTTGTGGACTTAGAAAAACTACAACACTGAGTCAAGTTTGAGAAATAAAGAGGTGAGGAAAAAAAATACCTATGTGGCTTGATACTCCCAAAGGACAGACCAAGCGAGACAAATGTTAACTCTTACTTAGTATGAAATTATCAGTCAACCACTGGACAAAGTATTTATTGATGATTGGAAGGAAACCTTTATTCTTTTTCCTTATCACTCTTCTCTTTTCCGGCATTTAGACTCAGAAAAACTACAACACTTACTCAAGTTTGAGAAAGAAAGATGTGAGGCAAAAAATGTTGAGATTATGTATATATGTTTATTAGAAACATGTGTGCATAAAAGGTATAATTCTTAAATGGGCTCAAAATTAGTTACAGGTGTGCACATTTTGAAGTGCATTATTGAAACCAATTTTTGATTTTTTATGCATCGGTCTCCTTTATCAATTAATTTACCGAATTGAATGTAATTGGAGAATTAAGTTTATTCCAAAAGCAAGTTTTTATCTCGAAACAATATTGATTTTCAAAAAATTAGATATTACTCAAAAAAGCACAACGTACAAAATGATTGATTGTTCTTTACATGTATGTAAAAGATTTTTCTTTATATATATTTGTAAACTTGAGATGAATTGATATCATTCTGACTAGACAATAAAATAACATTGAATATTTTGAATTTTAAAGTTATACTTATTAATTTTCATGATCAGAAATTAGGCTACTTTAGCTCATATTAGATCACTCTAGGTGACATTTGACTACAAATATAAGATTTAGTACTATTCCACAAAAAGAAGTCCAGATTTTTTGTTAGTACTTTTGGTTATGTGATAAGTTTGTGGGCAATGTAATTCATCTAAAAATGAAAAAAAAAAACTATATTCAAATCTCTTGTCATGATCCGAAAACTCGAGTTGTGATGACATCTACTATAATCCATCTGTAGGTAAGAAAACTTGTAACCCGAAATGACAAATAACATGCACACGAGGTAGAAACAACAATTAATAAGTGATACATGATATAGTTTAAAGGAAACAATGGAAAATAAGAATAAAAGCCCATAAATATACAATAAAATTGAGAACCAAACCCAAAACATGGTATTCACATATACAGAGCTACAAGAAAAGAGTACAAATCCCAAAAGTAGATAAAAATGTAACAACGCGATGCATTGTTATTAAAGGATATCTCTTTCGATGTTCCAAAATTCTGGAAGTGGGGTGCATGAACTTTTAAAATTTAAGCATAAAGTGATTTTTGTGTTGGATCAAATTTTTGCCATGTTGACCTCAGCTTTCCATAGAAGGAGGCTTACCGTTATGGAGGCAATGCTATAGAGAGAGGCTTACCGTTATTGAGGGAGGCTTACCGCTATGGTGGCACTGTTATAGTGGGATGTCAAAAATTTGGCAACCTAACAATGCATCGTCTTTTATTTTTATCCCACTTTTCAAGGAGAAAATTGATGAGGGTTGCTCCAAAAATCCTCTGAAGCACCTAGGGCAAGGGGTAATAAGGGGGGAGAACTAGTACACAAGTAAGGAAGAAGCCTAAAGATATTCCAATGCTCGATCACCTAAGGTTGTTTTCGTGGAGTAAATTCATAGGCAAGGTCCATCATCTGTTGCTTGGTGCCTAGGTAGACTATGTTTTCTTTTAATTAAGTAGTTTGACTTGCTTTTACCGCATAATATATAGTAGATGTTCGGAGATGGAATGTATTGGAAGCAGGTCAAATATATCATCAATATGAGGCATGGGGTAATAGTTCTTCACCATCACCTTATTCAAATGCATGTAGTTAATACACATCTGCATGTACCCATCCATCTTCAAAAAAAATAATGGGGGCACCCCAACGCGATAAAGTAGGTTGAATGAATTCCTTTCCTGAGAGGTCCTCAATCTGAACATTGAGCTCCTTGAGCTCTATAGGGCTATCTAATAAGCTAGAAAAAATAGGATGAGTTCCCAAAAAGGTCAATAGGAAAATCAATATCACGCTCTTGGGGTTGGACATAAAGTTTAGTAGGAAACACAACCAATAACTCATAGACAATAACAACAGACTAAACTTGAGGAAATCCCTACTCATATCCCGCACATAACCGCTTGCCACTAACATTTGAACCTGAATAAGTAAGATAACTCTAAATAATATGTGATTACAAGAGGCATACAAAACCACCGGGGGAATACTAGGCATGACTAAGGCAACGGTCTTAGAAAAACAATCTAAGATCGAGTAGTAGGGCAATAACTAGTCCATTCCCAGAAAGACATTAAAGTCCAACGTATCAAGCAATATGAGGTAAACCTAGATGTCATGTATTTGGATAGTCACCAAACAAGACAAATATACTTGATCCACTACTAAAGACTAACCCGCGAGGGTAAACACACGTAATTGCATTGCAAAAGGCTCCAAACTTATATTCTTACACAAAGAAAAATACACAAATAGATATGAAAAAGTAGATCCCAGATCAAATAAATTAGAGGCGGGCTAATGACATAAGATAATCATACATGTGAAATCATAATCCAATGTCTTAACCTCTGCCCAAGCTATACCTACATACAAGTGAGCATGTGCACCTCTACAATGGCTATCTAACATACATTCCCCATGGACTACCACGAATACCCTAGTGACAACAATTATGGTCTTTAGCCATGCCTCTACTTTTATCAAGAAATGTTGTTGGTAGGGCTAGTCGAGCTGCATGTTGAGCAAGTACAATCCGCCTATCATGATACATGGGTACACCTTAGATGTAACATGGTCTAGAGGACCCTGAGATGGCCCATACATGCAACTTAGAATTCATAACATAAGAAATAGAATGAAAAGAGATAATGAAATACATTTCAAGTCCCAAAAGTTTTTATAAAGTACAGCGAAAGTCTAAGCACTTTGTCTAAATAACCATCTAATACAATAGAATGAAATTGGGCGTAGACCATACATCATGTCTAAAATTGAAAGTAAGAAAGAAAACTGAAACAATGAAAATCCATCCTCGAAGCATGAGGACTCACCAAAGCTCAAAAATCTCTTAAGTCAAATTCTAGCCACGAAACTGAGAACCCTGACTGTCGGACCCTATATTTAGGGAAATGTAGGCAAGAGTATGCGTTAGTAAAAAAAAGAAAAAGGTAATATGATTAGTATAGACGTTGAAGTATTAGTAGTAATATATGGTCTTAATAGTTTTAAATTATATATTTTAAATAAAAATGAAGTATTAGTAAGAACAGACTGCGAAACAATAGTTAAATTCTACGAAAAAATAAATAGTAAGGCTAGCAATAAAAGACGATGGTTAAACTTTATGGATATAATATCTATATTTAATAATATTGATTTTGAGTATGTTAAAGGAAAAGATAATGATCGAGTAGATAAATTAAGTAGATTACAATTAAAGACTAACTGACTTATATTTCAGTTTGAGACCAAGCATGAGACCAACTGGCCAACAGCCAGCAGACAAAGGCAAGGGCATTGTCCAACCAGATACTTATGCTCAGACTTTATTAGGAAGACAAAATTTCAGACCATTAAGTACAACTGATAACGTATTGGAGCGAATTTATTTTGGTAAGTATAATTTAATTTCATATCCTAAGTGTAATTTATCATTTAGAGTAAATTCGGACTGTACTTTAGAAAAAGCTCGATAATTTATGGATAGCATACAATAAACAGGACACTAAATATTTTATTGTTGCATCAAATGCTTTATGTCAATATTTTTCAGATAAAAATAGAGATAATAAATTTAAATATTATGTAGTTATATATGGTAAAACTAAAGGTGTTTTTCAAACTTTAATAGAAGTAATAGATTCTATAAATGGAGTTAAAACCGCACTTTTTAAAGGTTTTATTAATTTCACCAAAGTTTTAGACTATGTGAGAGGAATACTTGGACCTAATTATTACATTTCATCAGCTCTCAGATAAAGCCCAAACTAAATACCCAAATATAATATCCAAAAAGACTCGGCAAAATAATATTTTGTGATCATTGCTCATCCATGACCGAGGGTTTCAAAAGTCTCAATGCAAAAAATGAAATCCTTATTCAGGAAAATATGACACTCATAAAATAGCTCGAGACTTTTCAGAATAAATATGTTCAAAGAACTGACAGTGCTCAGACTTAAACTTGAGTTCTCCATCTCCTTTAAAAATGGATGAGACGGGTGTGCAATCCCTTCGGAATGCTAAGAACTCTACTGTATCGGAGCACGATACAGCTAGTCTGGTTCAAATGATAACTGGTAAAGACTTATCAAATCCGTTAACAGCTGTCACTTTGCCTAAAAGTGAAGAAGAGGAGTCTTCTTCCTCACGAAGGAGATTACCTAAATATTTTCAAAAAGACTCATTAAGAAAAAATGAAGCATTAAAAAAGAAAAAAATGAAAAATTAGAAAAAATAATCAAGCAAACTTTAGAAAAAAAATTTCAAGACAAAAGCCAAGACAAACATATTATTAAAGACATTTTCAGTCCAAGTAATAATAGTCTCAATCCTTCACTATCAAACGAAGAATAGATAAATAATATTCAAGACTCACAAGACCCTTATGAAGACAATGACTCAGGCATGAGTTTTGATACCGTGGCATTACCAACTTAGATACTTAAAAAGACTTCATAAGACAAGTTTAAAAAAAAAAAGGAAAAAAAAGGAAAAAAGGATGGTATGGGCAAAAGAATGGAACAAATTCAAGAATGGCATGTGAATGGCAAGAAAGTCAAGAATAGCTTGCCAAGAAAAAATTCAAGAAAGGCATGAATGGAAAAATGGCAAAAATGACATGAAAATGAATGGAAAAGTGGCAAAGAAGACACAGAAATAAATGCTGCAAAAGACAAATGATGAGATCAGAGAATACGAAGCAAAGTAGAAGAAACATGTTAAAATATATGTATATATATTAGGAAAAGTGGTAGGTGGGGATGCCCACTAAGTGTCTTGTAAAAATGAGTGTGTTGTCACTTTATCACTACCCTCCAAAAGAGGGAAAAACTGTTGACATAACATGCTCCAACAATTGTGTCAGTCTGTAATGATAGTCCTAGAAGATGAAATTAATAATGCATGTGACGATGGGGCCAAATGAGTACCCAACTTGCATTATTAAAGGAATCTTATCAAGTTGTCGGCCACTAATAATTAAGGCCACGTAGTAGGTTAAACAGTTCCTTTGAGTCCTATATAAGTAGTAGTAAGAGTGTAAGATGGACAGATAGAGTGAAAAGAGTTGAGGAAAAACCAAGAGCAGAAAATACTTTAAAAAAAAAAAAAAAACCTACCTACCAAAAAATCCTCCTACTTCCTTCTAACCTTTATGTTTATTACCTTGTTTTGTAAAAAATTTTGTGAAATAAAAACAACTGTGTTTGTGTGCTTAAGTTTTTAAGTTTTCAAGAAGCTTTTCGGGGTTCTCGAAAGGGAAACCTCTCTCCGTTTATCATGTAAGTTTTTACGATGTTTATTCCAAAATTTCCCCAAAAAATATGTTAATTTCCATATTATCTTTATTATTTTTCATGTTATTTTAAGTTTTAGCTTAATATAAATTACCGTACATGTGTTAAATGATTACCCTTAGTATATGGTTTGCCTCTTAATTTCTTAAATAACGACTATGGATTAGCCTGTAAATTCCTAAAATTCTTGGCCTTGATAGTTGCTTGATAAAGGACATAGTGGTTGCCAGATAAATATCCGGGGAGTGGCTAAAGATGAAGTTTTTAAGAATAAAGGTTAAGAGGAAGAGATGAACGGGGTAAGATAAAAAAAAAAGGTTTATATATATATATATATATATATATATTAAAACTGGGAAATTAGGGTATTTACATCATAATTAAACATGATAAATCTAAAAGAGAGAGCAAGTACTGAGTAGGATTTACAACATCTATTGAAATATTATATTTAAACGCTTATATATTTGGTATCAGAGCGAGAAGATTTTGGGAATAATCAGTAGTATATATGAAAAAGCATCCTTCATTTAAGAATATAAGATTTATATATTGGACATTATATAGAGAATATAACCTTAAAAGACGAGCTATAAACAAGAAAAGACAATTAGAAAAAGTTTATAATATACAGAGTAGAGAAGATTTAGATAAAATAATAGATCCAGAATTTATTGGTAATACTAGGTGGGATATAATAAGCTACGAAGGTGATATAATTTGGTGTGAAAAGAGAATCAATTGGATATATAAAAACTTAAAAAGGGAAGCAATATTGTTAGAATAGTTAACGAAGACTCTAAATAACAGATAAAGACAGTTAAAGGAGTGGCTTCACGAAGAAATAATTCATAGAGACGTATTAGGTACTACCAAAAGAGACCTTAAACAACAATTAATTTTGGAAAAACAATTAGACACAGAAGAATCAAAACACAATATAAGATATCTTAATAGAAGATTAAATCACACTATAAGACAAATAGATCTCTCTAAATTACACATAAAAAGATACAAAAAAAAATAAATACTTGATTATATACCCTTTGAATAAAATATATGCCTCTAGAATATATTAAAAGAGTAAGATTAAGATATAGTTGGCTATACGATGAAGTACAATATAGATTTGAGCTTAAAAACACTTTAAAAGTATTAATAGATTATTTAAATTGGACACAAGAACAATTAGATAAATCATTAATAGAAGATAAATATATTGTAGACTCAGTAATGGAAAATAAAAATCTTATCGATTCTTTGGTAGAATACAAATATAACCTTATTAACGAAATAAATAACATTACATTAGATATAGAATATACTACTAATAGGATAGAATACTATAAAAAGATTTGTTTAATTAGAAGTACATTAGGATAGAAAAATAGATTCGTTAAGACATCTAGAATGCTTAGTCTTAAAAATACACCTAGAGAAAAAATATAGATCATTATATAAAAATAACATTTTAAAGTGCAATTTCACTGAAGGAGAACATATATTACATTTTGAAGACAAGCAATATAATACTTTAATAGGCTTAATAATAAATCTTAGTGAAAAAATTCAACAACAAGATAAAATCATAATAAAATTGTTAGAAGAAATAGAAGCAGTACAAAACAAACAATATAAGATTTTAGATAAATTAGAAAAGAATTCTGATTTTTTAAAAGCACAAGAACTAGAAATAGATAGAAAAATTCAATACTGAAATACAAAATTTAATCTAGAAAAAATACCTACAAAAATAGAAATAGAAAAATTGATAAAAACTATAGTAGAAAAGCCTAAAGAATTAGAAATTAGAAATACTCATGTAATAACAAAAATCATAGAACAAGTAGAAAAAATAACTACTGAAATAAGTCATCTAAAAGAAATAATCAAATGACTTGAAAGGATCTCACTCTCATGAGTGAAGAAGACATAAATTATAAAAAAGCATTAGAATTTATAGCCAACTTCCATCAAGAATCAATAGGATATTCTAGTCACATTCATTCAATCCAAACAGACAAATTAATCCTAAAACAAAACAATACAATAATAACATTACTAATAAAATTAAATATAAAAATAGACAAAATATTAAAAGAATAACAACCGAAACAAATCCATAAAAATACAAAAATAGATGAATTAATTACTCAACTTAAGAAAGTAGAAAGATCACCTAAACAAGAAAAACACAAATCAATTAAAAAACCTCAAAAATGGACTTTCTTTCAAATAAACGAACAACCCCAGAAAGTAGACAAAGTTTCTCAGAAAATAGAATAGGGAACAACCTAATTTCACGAATATTATCTAGGAGATCATCCACTATAGAAGAAAATCAAGAATTAAATGAAATAATAGACATAGATAGAGATTTACAGATTTTTAAACAAAATCAACTAAAACTATTAAATCTGAAAACTTTATACAATGTAAAATATTTATCTAAGAATAATCAATTATAGAGACACTATAGAGAAGAACAAATATCAGCAATAGGTGAAACCTTTGCAATTTTAGACTTAGTAAACCATGCTTTCACAAAGACTATAAAAAATATTAATCTAATGTTAATGCATATGGGTCTAATAGTCATAGGAATAAAAGGACTAACTAGAAAAAATTTAGCATCTAAAGTATTAATTGTATTATATGATGATAGATGGTCAGATTTAAAGAAATCTATAATAGGATTAATAGAAGTAGACATGACTAATAATGGAGGAATTTTCTGTGATAGTCCATACTTTTTAATAAATTTAAAAGAATTTGGAAAACATATTAAAATAGGAATACAAACAAAAGGATATGAAGAAATAAATAATGGAAATAATTTACTAATGTGTATAGGTTTTATAGAAAAATGACCTTAAGTAGTAATACAAAATTTAAACTTCAAGTAAACTATGTGGTAGAAATAATGGGAAATAAATGTATAAAATTAATCAAACCAATAAAAATAAACCCAGAAGAAAATGCAGGATTAGAATAGAACTTAAATAAATTGAGTAAGCCAAAAGTATTTACTCCCGAGCAACATTTAATGTATACTAGTTCTAAAGGAGAAACATCAATTAGATTTACAGACTATAATTATACTAATCAAAGAGATTTAGATGACAATGAAACAGAACGTACAATACAAACAGAACAAGAAGAATTCATGAAAATAGAATTAATACAAGAAGGGTATGAAGTAGAAAAAGCCATAGAAGAAGCAAAAATATTATATCAAGAGAATAATATGATAGTTTTTAAGTGTAGAGGATGTAAAAAGGGTAAAATGGATATAATGGAAACAATAGAACATTTTAGAATATGTCAAGAAAGTGATGATAATTTAGCATTTAGAATGGATGAATTAGAAGACAATAGAGAAGAAGACACATTATTCATAACTAGTTATACGGAACTAATGGAAAAAACAACTAGTTCACATAGCGCTAATCCTTTTCAAAGAACTAGTGCAGCCCCAAATATTAACTATAGTACAGATAATCTGCCTAGAAAGCCATGGATAAGACCTGATCAAGAAATAAAAAATAATATTAGACCAGCAGAAAAAAGAATGCCTATAGAAGAACCTATTAGACTACAAGAAGGAGGAAATAAAGAAAAAATATTAAATATAGCTGCACATGATCCACGAATGTGGAATACAGTAATAGATTTATGGAAAGGTATAGTAGTAATAGACTTTATTAAAAATTATCAGAAAACTGATGCAGAGACTATGTATAGATACTTAGAAAGTTTTTTAGGAGAATCTTGTAAACCAGTATGAGAATCATATAAACAGACTTACCCTCAAGAATTTCAAAATTTAATCGAATTAGGATCAAATCCATTTAATTATACAAATAAAATACATGTATTATTAACAGGAGAAGATCCCAATGGTGGCTTAGTAGCATTACAAAGAAATGTTGTAATTAAATTTGAACAATTAAGTATATTTAATTGGATGCACATAAAGAATTTTCTTAAAGACTATTTTTATTATTGTACCATTAGTAGAAATACATTTATTGAAGAATTAGCTAAAAAAATTATTTTATAAACTATCAGGAGTTTTAGGAAGAGAAATAGAAAAAAGATGTTATAAAAAAGAAGGAATGGTGCAAAACCCCATACTCTTATAGCCTATAGGACAAAAAATAAATCACATAATTAAAATACTAACAGAAAAATGTACAAATATACAAATACAAAAGTAGTTAAAACAAAATAATGAAATGAACTTTTGTAAAACAATGATATATACTACCCAAAGTTATGACAAAGAACTTAGTAAAACAAGAAAATATAAAAGAAGAACCGGATATAACCAAAGACCCTATAGACATAAAAAATATTTCTTAAAAAAATCTTCAGCTTGAAAACCATATTTAAATAGAGATAGACATGTTAGAAAATATAGAAATGATAGAAATTACAAAAATAATTTAGAATGTTATACTTGCGGAAGTATAGAACACTTAGCAAATACATGCCCTAAAAAAAATAATATGAAAACTAGAAATTCCTAGTTAATAGAAGACTTTCAAGAAACCCTATTAAATGTAGATGAATATATGTCAAACACGGAAAGCATATGCTCAGTTGTTAATATGGATATAATAGAAGAAAGAAATCAATCAGACACATCTGATTTAGAAAATAATAATTTAATTAATGAAATAGGAATAGAAAGAAATGACGATAATGATTCAGGCATGAGTTTTGATACCATTGCATTACATAACTTAGACGCTTAACCATATTCATTAACTATTCCAAAGACATAATTCATTATTACAAAGCTAGACTACGGAAAGACAAAGAAGAAACGGCAAGATAGACAAAATGACAAGAAGATATAGGCAAGGTATGGGCAAGAAAAAGTCAAAAAAGACAACTGTAAAAAGAATGGGATAAGTTGAAAATAATGACAAAGTGTCAAGAAGATAAGAAGAAGAAACATGCAGGAGAAGATGCAAAAGTAGTATATTATTAAGAATAGTAGGTAAAGATGTATATTATTAAAAGTAGTAGGTGGGGATGCCCACTACGTGTCTTGTAATATTTATTAGTAGGTGGGGATACCTACTAAGTGTCTTGTAAAAATTAGTGTGTTGTCACTTTATCACTATCCTCCGAAAGAGGGAAAAACGGTTGACATAACACACATCCAATAATTGTGTCAGTCTGTAATATTAGTCAAAAAGATGAACTTAATGATGCACGTGATGATGGAGTCCAATGAGTACCCTACCTGCATTATGAAAGGAATCTTACCAAGTTGTCGGCCATAAATAATTAATGCCATGTAGTAGGTTAAACAATTCCTTTGAGTCCTATATAAGTAGTAGTAAGAGTGTAAGACGGACAGATAGAGGGAAAGAGTTGAAAAAACCAAGAGTAGAAAAACCTTAAGGAAACCAAAAAACCTACCTACCCAAAAATCCTCCTACTTCCTTCCAACCTTTATGTTTATTACCTTATTTTACCACCTTGTTTTGTAAAAAAGTTGGTGAAATAAAAATAAGTGTGCTGGTGTGCTTAAGTTTTTAAGTTTTCAAGAAGTTTTTCGGGTTCCCGAAAGGGAAACCTCTCTCCGTTTATCATGTAAGTTTTTACGATGTTTATTACCCAAAATTTCCCCAAAAAATATGTTTATTATTTTCATTATTTTTCATATTAATTTAATTTTTAGCTTAATATAAATTATTATACATGTGTTAAAAGATTACCCTTAGTATATGGTTAGCCTCTTAATTTCTTAAATAACGACTATGGATTAACCTGTAAATTCCTAGGATTCTTGGCCTTGATAGTCCGCTTGATAAAGGGCGTAGTTGTTGCCAGATAAATATCCAGGGTGTGGCTAAAGATGAAGTTTTTAAGAATATAGGTTAAGAGGAAAAGATGAACAGGGTAAGATAAGATTAAAAAAAAACACTTTTATATATTAAAACGGGGAAATTAGGGTATTTACATCATAATTAAACATGATAAATCTAAAAGAGAGAGGGAGTACTGAGTATAATTTACAACATTATTTTACTTCTGCTTTATTTAAGAACTTCTACTCAATATATTTACCTGCTTATTTATTTTTTGTTTTAGCTTACTTTCTATACAACTAATATAAGCTTCCATATAACAAATTTTACATTTAACTCTATTTATTTTACTAGGATACCATTTACATATATTACATTGGTTACTACCTATTCCTTTTAATCTTTCGAACTCATGTCTACATTCTTGAGAAATATTCATCATAGTGTTTATTAATATATTGTCTAGGTAATCTTCATTTCTTTCTATTCCTATTTCATTAATTAAATTATCATTTTCTGAATCAGATGTGTCTAATTGATTTCTTTCTTCTATTATATCCATACTAACAATTGAGTATATACTTTCCATGTCTGACATATATTCATCTACATTTAATAGGGTTTCTTGAAAGTCTTCTATTAACTGGGAATTTCTAGTTTTCATATTATTTCTTTTAGGTCGTATTTGCTAAGTGTTCTATTCTTCTGCAAGTATAGCATTCTAACTTATTTTTGTAATTTCTATATTTTCTAACATGTCTATCTCTATTTAAATATGGTTTTCGGGCTGAAGATTTTCTTAAGAAATATTTTTTATATCTATAGGGTCTTTGGTTATATCCGGTTCTTCTCTTATATTTTCTTGTTTTACTAGGTTCTTTGTCATAACTTTAGATAGTATATATCATTGTTTTACAAAAGTTCATTTCATTATTTTGTTTTAACTGCTTTTGTATTTGTATATTAGTACATTTTTTTGTTAGTATTTCCACTATGTAATTTATTTTTTGTCCTATAGGCCATAAGAGTGTGGGGCTTTGCACCACTCCTTCTCTTTTATAGCATCTTTCATCTATTTCTCTTCCTAAAGCTCCTGGTAGTTTATTAAATAATTTTTTTTACCTAATTCTTCATTAAATGTATTTCCACTAATGGTACGATAATAAAATAGTATTTAAGAAAATTCTTTATGTGCATCCAATTAGATATACTTAACTGTTCTAATTTAACTACAGTATTTCTTTGTAATGCTACTAAGCCACTATTGGGATCTTCTCCTGTTAATAATACATGTATTTTATTTGTAAAATTATATGGGTTTGGTCCTAATTCGATTAAATTTTGAAATTCTTGAGGGTAAGTCTGTTTATATGATTCTCATAATGGTTTACAAGATTCTCCTAAAAAAGTTTCTAAGTATCTATACATAGTCTCTGCATCGATTTCCTGATAATTTTTAATAAAGTCTGCTACTACTATACCTTTTCATAAATTTATTACTGTATTCCACTTTTGTGGATCATATGCAGCTATATTTAATATTTTTCCTTTATTTCATCCTTTTTATAGTCTAATAGGTTCTTCTATAGACATTCTTTTTCCTGTTGGTCTAATATTATTTTGTATTTCTTGATCAGGTCTTATCCATGGTTTTCTAGGCAGATTACCTGTACTATAGTTAATATTCGGGGCTACACTAGTTCTTTGAAAAGGATTAGCGCTATGTGAACTAGTTGTTTTTTCCATTAGTTCCGTATAACTAGTTATGGATAATGTGTCTTTTTCTCTATTGTCTTCTAATTCATCCATTCTATATGCTAAATTATCATCTCTTTTTTGACATATTCTAAAATGTTCTATTGTTTCCATTATATCCATTTTACCTTTTTACATCCTCTACACTTAAAAACTATCATATTATTCTCTTGATATAGTCTTTTTGCTTCTTCTATGACTTTTTTCTACTTCATACCCTTCTTGTATTAATTCTATATTCATGAATTCTTCTTGTTCTGTTTGTATTGTACTTTCTGTTTCATTGTCATCTAAATCTCTTTGACTAGTATAATTATAGTCAGTAAATCTAATTGATGTTTCTCCTTTAGAACTAGTATACATTAAATGTTGCTCGGGAGTAAATACTTTTGGCTTACTTAATTTATCTAAGCTCCATTCTAATCCTGCATATTCTTCTGGGTTTATTTTTATTGGTTTGATTAATTTTATACATTTATTTCCCATTATTTCTACCACATCGTTTTGTATTACTACTTAAGGTCATTTTTCCTATGAAACCTATATACATTAGTAAATTATTTCCATTATTTATTTCTTCATATCCTTTTGTCTGTATTCCTATTTTAATATGTTTTCCAAATTCTTTTAAATTAATTAAAAAGTCTGGACTAATATAGAAAATTCCTCCATTATTTAACATGTGTACTTCAGTTAACCTTATTATAGATTTCTTTAAATCTGACCATCTATTTCTTCTAACAATTTTATTATGATTTTATCTTGTTGTTGAATTTTTTCACTAAGATTTATTATTAAGTCTATTAAAGTATTATATTGCTTGTCTTCAGAATGTAGTATATGTTCTCCTTTAGTGAAAATGCACTTTAAAATGTTATTTTTATATAATAATCTATATTTTTTCTCCCGGTATATTTTTAAGTCTAAGTATTCTAGATGTCTTAACGAATATATTTTTCTACCCTAATGTACTTCTAATGAAACAAATTTTTTTATAGTATTCTATCCTATTAGTAGTATATTCTATATCTAATGTAATGTTATTTATTTCGTTAATAAGGTTATATTTGTATTCTACCAATGAATCAAAAAGATTTTTATTTTCTATTACTGAGTCTACAATATATTTATCTTCTATTAATGATTTAACTAACTGTTCTTGTGTCCAATTTAAATAATCTATTAATACTTTTAAAGTGCTTTTAAACTCAAATCTATATTGTACTTCGTTGTATAGCCAACTATATCTTAATCTTATTCGTTTAATATATTCTAGAGGCATATATTTTATCCAAAGTGTATATAATGAAGTGCCTTTTTATATTGTCTTATGTGTAATTTAGAGATATGTATTTGTCTTATAGTGTGATCTAATCTTCTATTAAGATATCTTATATTGTGTTATGATTTTTCTGCATCTAATTGTTTTTCCAAAATTAATTGTTGTTTATGGTTTCTTTCGGTAGTACCTAATACGTCTCTATGAATTATTTCTTCAGGAAGCCACTCCTTTAACTGTCTATATCTGTTAATTAAAGTCTACATTAACTATTCTAACAATATTGCTTCCCTTTTTAAGTTTTTATATATCCAATTGACTCTCTTTTATCACCAAATTATATCACTTTCGTAGCTTAGTATATCCCACCTAGTATTACCAATACTGGCCTAGTAGCATTACAAAGAAATGTTGTAATTAAATTAGAACAATTAAGTATATATAATTGGATGCACATAAAGAATTTTCTTAAAGATTATTTTTACTATTGTACCATTAGTGGAAATACATTTAATGAAGAATTAGGTAAAAAATTATTTAATAAACTACCAAGAGCTTTAGGAAGAGAAATAGAAGAATGATGGTATAAAAGAGAAGGCGTGGTGCAAAGCCCTACACTCTTATGGCCTATAGGACAAAAAATAAATCACATAATGGAAATACTAACAGAAAAATGTACTAATATACAAATACAAAAGCAATTAAAACAAAATAATGAAATGAATTTTTGTAAGACAACGATATATACTAGCCAAAGTTATCACAAAGAACCTAGTAAAACGAGAAAATATAAAAGAAGAACAGGATATAACCAAAGTCCCTATAGACGTAAAAAATATTTTTTAAAAAAATCTTCAGCTAGAAAATCATATTTAAATAGAGATAGACATGTTAGAAAATATAGAAATGATAGAAATTATAAAAATAAGTTAGAATGCTATACTTGCGGAAGTATAGAACACTTAGCAAATACATGCCCAAAAAGAAATAATATGAAAACTAGAAATTTCCAGTTAATAGAAGACTTTCAAGAAACCCTATTAAATGTAGATGAATATATGTCAAACACAAAAAGTATATACTCAGTGTTTAGTAAGGATATGATAGAAAAAAGAAATCAATCAGATTCATCTGATTCAAAGAATGATGATTTAATTAATGAAATAGGAATAGAAAGAAGTGGTGATTTAGATAATGTACTAATAAATACCATGATGAATATTTATCAAGACTGCAATCATGAGTTCGAAAGATTAAAAGGAATAGATAGTAATTAGTGTAATATATGTAAATGCTATACAAGTAAAATAAATAGGGCCAAATATAAAAATTATTATATGGAAGCTTGTATTAATTGTATAGAAGGTAAATTAAAACAAAAAGTAAATAAAAATAAAGAACAAGTCCATATAAAAGACCAGGGTACTAATTTAAGACTAATAACTCTAGAAACAAGAATAAATGACTTAGAACAAAGAATAATTAAGTTAGAAAAAGAAAAACAAAAAATAGACATGGATACTACACAGTCACAAGGTACAATACATTTAGATCAAATAGAAGAAAGTGAATTAATGAATTTAGAAGAAAATAAAACTAGTTTTATATGCAATGAAGATAAAAAATTTGGAACAATAAAAATATTAGTAAGAATAAAAATAAAAGACATAGAAATAGAAACATTAGCATTAGTAGACATAGGTTGTACTAGCTGCCTTCTTAATAAAAAGATACTTCCACATAATTTATTATCAACTCTAAAAAATTTAAAGGAACCTATACAAGCAATACAAATGGATGGAACTTATAATCTATACGACCAATATATAGAAAAAGCGTAAATAAGCTTTATAAATACATGTAGTGAATTCTATAAGCCTACATATAATATGCATAAGATATTAGTAAGAGATCTTAATATTAAAACTAACTTAGTATTATGTTTATAATTCCTTATACAAAATAACGTAAGTTGTTTAATTTCTAGAGATGGAATAATGATGATTAGAAATACAACATATACCCCTGTACAAACTAGAAAAATTCCAAATAAGGAATTAAATAAAGATAATACAATAAAAAATACAATTACATGTTGTGACAATTGTAGAAATAATGGCAGTTGTTGTTCAAACAACCTATATGAAGAAAAACAAGAAGAAAATTATTTTGACAATATGTACTTAGAAGACATAGAAAAGGATTATACTTTAATAAATGTAGAAACAGAATTATACAATTTTCAAAAAGGAATAAATACTATAGGAAAAATAAAAAATCCTAAAGACTTAGAAAATATAGTAGCAATATTAGACGAAATGGAAATAATAGGGGAAAACCCTTAATACATTGGGGAAGTAATAAAATTATATGTAAATTAGATATAATAAACCTCGAGTATGCTATAAAAACTACAACAATAGAAGCTAATAATGAAGATACGGAAGAATTTAATAAACAAATAAAGAAATTACTAAAACTAGAAGTAATAAGAAGATCTACATCTAGACATAGATCGGCAGCCTTTATGGTTAGAAACCATAGTGAACAAGTGCGAGGAACAGCTCGCATTGTAATAAATTATAAAAGATTAAATGATAATACTAAGAACAGATGCATACAAATTACCCGATAAAAGTGAGTTAATTAATATAATACAAGGTAAAAAGATAATGGACAACTTTTACTTGTCCAGAAGGACATTTTGAATGGCTAGCTATGCCTTTTGGGCTAAAAACAGCTCTGCGTATATTCCAAAGGAAGATGGATGAGATATTCGGAGATTATAAGAATTTTGTACTAGTATATGTAGATGATATTTTAGTATTTAGCAAAGACGTACAAGAACACTTAGGACGCTTACAAACAGTATTTAGATTATTCGTAACATATGGAATAATAATAAGTAAAAAGAAAATGGAACTGTGTAAGACATATATAAATCTTTTAGGAGTAACTCTAGGAGAAGAAATGGTAAAATTACAACCACATATAGCTAAAAAAGTGTTAAAAATGCCAGATTAATTTAGATAATACTAAAGAACTACAAAAATTCTTAGGATTAGTAAATTATGCTAGAAACTTTATTCAAGACTTAGGAAAAATAGTAAGATCATTGTATGCTAAGACAGGTAGTAAGGGACAAAAACACTTTAACATATAGGACAAAAAATTAATTCAACAAATAAAAGAAAAATTTAAAAATATACCAGACTTACAAATACCTTTAGAATTAGACTACCTAATAATCCAAATAGACGGAAGTAAATTAGGATGTGGAGCTATTTTAAAATCCCGACCTAATAAATACATTTCAAAAAATGAAGAAAAAATTTGTGCATACCAAAGTGAAAAATATAAAGAAAAAGGCAATATGAGTAGTATAGACGCCGAAGTATTAGCAGTAATATATTGTCTTAATAGTTTTAAATTATATATTTTAAATAACAATGAAGTATTAATAAGAACATACTGCGAAGCAATAGTTAAATTCCACAAAAAAATAAATAGTAAGGCTAGCAGTAAAAGACGATGGTTAAACTTTATGGATATAATGTCCATATATAATAATATTGTTTTTGAGTATGTTAAAGGAAAAGATAATGATCTAGCAGATAAATTAAGTAGATTACATTTAAAGAATAACTGACTTATATTTCAGCATGAGACCAACTGGACAACAACCAGTAGACAAAGGCAAGGGCATCGCCCAGCCCGATACTTATGCTCAGACTTTATTAGAAAGACAAAATTTTAGACCATTAAGTTCAACTGATAATGTATTTGAGCGAATTTGTTTTGGTAAGTATAATTTAATTTCATATCCTAAGTGTAATTTATCATTTAGAGTAAATTCAAATTGTACTTTAGAAGAAGCTCAACAATGTTTAATAGATAATTTATGGATAACATACAATAAACAAGACGCTAAATATTTTATTGCTGCATCAAATGCTTTATGTTAATATTTTTCAGATAAAAACAGAGATAATAAATTTAAATATTATGTAGTTATACATGATAAGATTAAAGGTGTTTTTCAAATTTGAATAGAAGTAATAGATTCAATAAATAGAGTTAAAAATCCACTTTTAAAATTTTTTAATAATAGCACCGAAGCTTTAGACTATGTGAGAGGAATATTTGGGCATAATTATTACATTTCACCAGCTCTCAGACAAAGCCTAAACCAAATACCCCAATACAATATTCAAACCGACTCAGACAAAATAATATTTTGCGACCATTGTTCATCCATGACCGAGGGTTTCAAAAGACTCAATGCGAAAAAGGAAATCCTTATTTAGGAAAATATGAGACTCATAAAATAGCTCAAGTCTCTTCAGAATAAATATGTTCCAAGAACTGACAATACTCAGACGAAAGACTTGAGTTCTTCATCTCCTTTAAAAATGGATGAGACGGGTGCATTCCCCTCTGAATGGTAAGAAATCTATTGTATCGGAGCATGATATAGCTAGTCCGGTCAAACGGTGACCGGTAAAGACTTATCAAATCCGTTAAAGGCTGTCACTTTGCTAAAAAGTAAAGAAGAGGAGTCTTCTTTCTCACGAATGAGATTACCTAAATATTTCCAGACTGATTTATTAAGAAAGAATGAAGTATTAAAAAAGAAAAAAAAATGACAAATTAGAAAAAATAATTAAACAAACTCTAAAAAAAAAATTTCAAAACAAAAGCCAAGACAAATATATTATTAAAAATATTCCTAGTAACGGTTCAGAAAATAATAGTCACAGTTCTTCATGATCAGATGAAGAACAGATAAATAATATTCAAGACTCTCAAGATCCTTATGACGATAATTATTTGGGCATGAGTTTTGATACCAGTGCAGTACACAACTTAGACACTTAACCATATTCATTAACTATTCCAAAGACATCATTCATTATTACAAAGCAAGACTACGGAAAGACAAAGAAGAAACGGCAAGATAGACAAAATGACAAGAAGATATGGGCAAGGTATGGGCAAGAAAAAGTCAAAGAAGACAAAAGTGTAAAAAGAATGGGATAAGTTGAAAATAATGGCAAAGTGACAAGAAGATAAGAAGAAGAAACGTGCAAGAGAAGATGCAAAATTAGTATATTATTAAGAATAGTAGGTAAAGATGTATATTATTAAAAGTAGTAGGTGGGGATGCCCACTAAGTGTCCTGTAAAAATTAGTGTGTTGTCACTTTATCACTACCCTCCAAAAGAGAATTTTTTTTTGACATAATACGCGTTCAATAATTTTGTTAGTCTATAATATTAGTCCAAAAGATGAACTTAATGATGCATGTGATGATGGGGCCCAATGAGTACCCGACCTACATTATTAAAGGAATCTTATCAAGTTGTTGGCCATAAATAATTAATGCCATGTAGTAGGTTAAACAGTTCCTTTGAGTCCTATATAAGTAGTAGTAAGACTGTAAGATGGACAGATAAAGGCAAAGAGTTGAAAAAACCAAGAGCGGAAAAAACTTAAGGAAACCAAAAAACTTACCTACCAAAAAATCCTCCTACTTCCTTCTAACCTTTATGTTTATTACTTTGTATTACTACCATGTTTTGTAACAAATTTGGTGAAATAAAATAAGTGTGTTGGTGTGCTTAAGTTATTAAGTTTTCAAGAAGCTTTTCGGGTTTCCGTAAGGGAAAGCTCTCTCCGTTTATCATGTAAGTTTTTTACTATGTTTATAACCCAAAATTTCCCAAAAAAATATGTTTATTATTTTCATTATTTTTCATGTTATTTTAAGTTTTAGCTTAATAAAATTATTGTACATGTGTTAAAAGATTAACCTTAGTATATGGTTAGGCTCTTAATTTCTTAAATAACGACTATGGATTAGCCTGTAATTTGAGCATTTGGCGTCTTGTGGATTGTTGCCCAAACTTATGGAAAACATAATTGGTAATGATTTCTTATTTTTAATTATGTTTAACTAAAATCCCCTTTTCGGAGGTGTGATTATGTAGTTTAGTG
This sequence comes from Solanum bulbocastanum, assembly GCA_037074985.1. Taxonomy (NCBI): domain Eukaryota; kingdom Viridiplantae; phylum Streptophyta; class Magnoliopsida; order Solanales; family Solanaceae; genus Solanum; species Solanum bulbocastanum. The sequence continues at coordinate 33,399,733 of CM073597.1, read as the reverse complement.
TTTTAATTATCTTATGGGTGTTGGTATTTACTTATTTTGTTGTTGATTTGAAGTGGGTTAATTACTAGTTTGAGTTTTTATCGATGAACTGTAGTTGAAAATACAATTCTAGTTAAGTTCCCTAAGCTTTCTTGAGAAAGAATTTTTAGGGTTAAAACTATTGGTTGATGATTGTAGTGATTGTGTTATTGTAGATTTAGATTGAGAAAGTGGGTCTAAATGCAATCCTACTAATTTAGCTTGAAAAAGTAGATTGATTAAGGTATTGGGCTATTTTTATGTGTTGTGCTGGTCGAGGTTCGAAAGAACTTGCTTGATTCGTGATAGTTGATTGAGAAATAGCTATTGCCACTAAGGCCTTGCCTACCCAGTGAAGTTCAATGACTTTTAGTAAATAATTATCACCCATTTAGCGAAATTGTCATTCAATTCATCACACTCTCAAGAAACCCTCTCTACTTGTGGGATATTTTTAATGAATTTCTGTTCTTTTACAACATTGATATGAGCTAAACACATGATAAAAATTGGTTTTGGAAGGGAATGCATAACATGGGAATATAGGCAGTCCACTGTAGCGCCTAACCATTGCTATGGAAACTTCTGCAATGGCAAGAAACCTTTCACTATAGCAGCAGCGCTTTAGTGACCTAGATCTGCTATTATGACCCAATGAGTTTTTTCTTTAAACTTCTAAGTTCAGCATGATTTTCCCACTCCCATATCTGTACCAATTCTATAACCACCTTATCATTGTTAAAGCAACTCCAAGACCATTCCAAGACACAAGCAGGGGCGGACCCACATGGGTTCCAGGGGTTCACCTGAACCCCCTTGACAAAAAATTACACTGTATATATAAGGTAATCTTTTGTATTTATATGGATATATATATATATTTTAAACAGCTTAATGATAAGGCGAAACTAATTGCCTAATGGCAAGTCCCTTTGAAATTAAGTTTCATGTCAAGGGTTCAAACCCCTGTGTTACTGTTTAATTTTTTTATTTTTCAGTTTTATTTTTTTCTTTTTTAGTTTCAGTTCCATTTTTCACCTTTTTTTTAGTTTTTTATTTTATAAAATATGCTAAAAGTATGGTTTTAAACCCAAAAAAATTCAAGGGTCCGCCACTAAAATTATATACTACTTCTTCCTTGAAAATTTTGTTTTGTTGGTTTATATAACGTTTATACTTTTATTTTTCGAACCCCCTGAACGAAAATCTTGGGTCCGCCACTGGACACTCACCAACAGGCGTAGAGACACTGAATGGTTCACTAAGTTGCTCAGGAATAACATTAAAGTTCATAACAACATATGGAGTTACAAAAGATAAACTCGCTCCTAGATCAAGCAAGGCATAAACAGTAAAGTCAAAACTTGAATCATACCACTGACAACATCTAGTGAATCCTCTTGCTCTTGGTGACTGTTGATAGCATATAAGCGGTTTGTTCCTCCACCAGTACCGAAAGTAGCACCTCTAGGTGCAATTCTGTTTGGTGGAGCAACTAAAGAAGACTAGGCTCTATTATCCCCATTACCATTTCCCTGCTTGTTCTTTGGACACTCTCGCTTGAAATGCCCAGTTTGACCACACTTGAAGCAACCAGTAGAGCCCTCACAACAAATACCTGAGTGGTTCCTACCACACTTGGCGTAAGCAGGAGGCTTACTACCCCCTTGCGCTACACTACCTTTGAGAATAGGCAGGCTTAGCTCTGGAATTCTGACCAGTGTACTCACCTTTGTTCCTAGATGCATTATGCATTAGTAGATGATGGAGCAGGTCCCTTTTGTTTCTATTGGAAGGATGATCGGTTGGCATTACTCTTCTGCTGCCCAGACTCATTCCCTGTCTTAGCCCTCTTGTTCTTGAATTCCTCTCTATCCCTTAGCTTCTCTTCCTCTACTTGCTGCACATAGACCATCAACCTCGAAATGTCCATGTCCCCAATAAGCATTGCTACCCGACCTTTGCTTGATAGACGGGACAACCCAACAACAAACAAACACATCCTACTTCTTATGTCGGCAACCATTTCTGAAGCATAGCGTGACAGTTGGGTGAATTTCAACCCATACTCATGAACACTCAAATACCCATACTAGTACCTTAGCCTCTTTCAGTTCTCGGGGAAAGAAACGCCCCAAGAAAGCCTCTTCAAAACATGCCCAACACACAACTGATGCATCATCAGGTCTACCCCCTTTCCACTGATCAAACCAAGTCCTAGCAACATTTTTCATCTGATATGCAGCTAGCTCAACTCTCATAGTATCAGTAACATACATCACATCGAACACATTTTTCAATTCCTCAATGAAGTTCTCTAGATCCTCTGCAGTGCTTGAACCAATAAAACTTGGGGGTATTCATCCTTAAGAACTCAGGAATCCTTGAAGTGTCAGCCTCTTCTTGTCGAGCTCCTCTCTGCTGTCCAGCTTGGTTGGTCACAACTTGAGTGAGCATCCTTATAGCCTCTCTGAACTCAACATTAGTAGCTTCTCCTTGCGGTTGCACTTCAGGTGCATTGGGTAACTCTTGCTCCTCAAAATTCCTCCTAGCTGGACGACCTTTGACTGCTCTTCATGGAGGCATGATTATCTGAAACACACGCAGGCACGAATTAGAGGGAAACCTTTCAGAGATCAAACTATAACACACGAAATGAGTGAGAAATTTTCCTAAATATTGCAGCCTCCTAATTATTATATATGGCGCATTTCACACCGATAACTAGGACTCTACAGACACAGCTTCATACACTCCCCAGGACTCTTGAACTCTGTGCTCTGATACCAAGTTTATCACACCTCAAGCCTATGCCCTGGGTGGGACTAGCACTCGAAGACCATTGCTGGCCTGAGGCGAACCCTTGGCCTGGCTTACTTAAATAAGCGGAAGATAATATTCATACTTATAATGGCCAATATCTCTTAACTGAACTGAATAATAAAATAACTGAGAATGTTTAAAGGTTAAACATTCAACTTGGCCAAAAGTGGCAACACAAGTCTTAATAATAAGAAATGGTAATGAAAAGACTCAAAGGACTAACAGCTGACTGTCTATGAAGCATCTAAAACAACTGAGATGGATGTTGGGACAACCCCACAACATCATAATGAACTAACTAGAAAGTAATGAAAATAGATCCTCCGGAATGCAAGAAGGCTCACCGAATGACTCTGAACTGCTCACTGGATCACGGTGCACTAGAATGCCGATCCTAGTTACCTGTGTCTGCATCATAAGACGATGCAGGCGAACTGGCATCAATACATTGAATGTACGAGTATGCGAGTTGGAAAGCTAAAACAACATAGGCTTGAAAGGGGATCTGAAAGAAACACTTACCTTGTCTCTTCTCAACTTATGAATACTTAACTGAACTCATTTCAATATAAAACAGTTTAAAACAAGTGCAATATAAAGAAAAGTTATTTAAAAACATGATGTCAACTCTGTGCATATATACAAGAATATAACATAACTCTGAAATGTATGTAAAAATATAATAAATTGATGTATATAAAAATACAATAACTTCTGTGGGAGTTTCTCTAACCGATAGCCATCACATAAGAGCTATAGTGATGGTACAACGATCTACCTCACGCTGCCAGTGCATCCTATACCCAACCAGAGGTATAGAACCTGAACTACTAAGTGGATCCACTAGTCTATTGTGAAAAGGGTTCATCTAAAAAGTATGACCCTTTTCTACCCATGGTGGCTACATGGTTTTATGGAGACGTGAGTTATCTGAACTCATGCTCGCCCCCAATTCTGTGCTCAATACTACTCCCAAAATATACTAGCTCTTATGTTTTTAAAAAAAACATACTTCTTATGTGATTTGAGATTATTGCTCAAAAACTTAGCTCAAAGGCTATCTTAGAAATCAAAGTTTCCCCTCTTGCTTCATTTAGAAAGCGATTACTCTTTTCTGAAAACTAGCCCGAAGGCTCTTTGGAAATCTCAGTTTCCGTTCTTATTTAAATGTGAAACATTTTAAATCTCTTTGGAAATACTTGGTCCCCATATACTTTTGAAGAAATGAACTTCAACTTTACTCTTTAATGAACTCAAAACTTAAGTCTTAAAACAAAGTTAAAACGTTTACAAAAGAATTTTAGAAAACTTTATGAACTTCTCTTAACTTGACTCTTGACTTCTCATGATTTTGATCTTAACTGCTCTTGACTTGACTCCTAACTGGTCCTTGAATTGAATTATGGATTCAAGGATTTTGATTTGTGATTGGAAAGATCTCATGATGTTAGGAATGATCTTAAATAGCTAAACATGAGAAAAGCCACAAAATCATCGTCTTAGAACAAGTCCGCGACGCAGAGGTGTTTTAAATAATTACTCGCGAAATTAAATTCTGAGACAGAGGAGTCTGAGTCTTAACCACGACGCGCAGAAACTTTTTGGTCACTGGGGGAGCAAGTCCGTGACATTGACCTGCGTGCCAAATCACGCTCGACTTTTTACTTCTCCGTTTTATAGCCCCAATTTGCCTAAACTCGACTATCATTCTCAAATTCATTTTAGATTCCGATACCCAATGTATGTACTCAATAACCTAACTCAAAACCACTCTAAAATTGATCTCAGAAATCCTCAATTCAGCCCAATTCAAGAATAACATTCAAATTCAAGAATACAGGTCAAGAACATCAGCTTTCAAACTCTTTTAGGACGAATTTCGCTGAACTAAGCATGTTTGGCGCGTGGGTGAATGAACCCAACCCTATGAAAGAATCGCATAACTTGTAAGATGAATTCCTTGGAGAATCCACAACCAAAATCGATTGTTCTTGGCGAACCTTGAGTTTTTCCTCTCCTTTCTCCTTTTTTCTGTTTTCTCCAAGCCCTAGCGTGAATCTCCAATTGATTAGACTAATATCATTTTGATTTGACCCCTTAATTAATTCACTAAAATGAATTAAATTAATTGGGTAAGGAAAAGAGTAATCTACCCTTCAAAAATCCGTATTAGACTTTCCTTAACCGGACAACCCAACTTCCAAAGGGCATAACTCACTAATATGAACTCGGAATCGCACAAACTTGGCAGCGTTGGAAAGATCTTTCCAACCATAACTAGATGTACACCTAACTCAACTGGAGGTAGGAGTTATGGCCGTTTGAAATTGGCCAAAATTCAACTTTTCCTAAATTAAACAAATTTTCCAGATTTTCATTCTTTCCAAAAATGGCTATTTCCAATTATTAGCTTCTTTCTAGTTATTTCAAATTTCAAGCTCTTTGAGGAGTTGTGGTTCTATTCCCAACACTCATCTTTGTATAGTAGAGGCTTCATAGATAGACAGTTTTGGAGAGTCTTTCAGTTTCAGTTATTTTATTTAAAACTTATGTTTAATACTCAGTATATTCAGTTCAGTTTTTAGATTCAGTAAACTGTTTTTAAATGTTTATTTCAATTGATGATTATGTATGCTTGGGTTATTCTTCTTCTAATAGTCAGCCAAGATGAGGGTCCGCTTGAGGACCAGCAATGGCTCTCGAGTGTCGGTCACGTCTAGGGTGTAGGCTCGGGTCATGACAGCAGGGCAAGATGATCATTCACATTTTAAACTTCAACCCACCCGCCCCACCTCATTGCAATACATGCTACTCTTTCAAAACCCTACTTAGTTGGCTTACACTAGGTTTGTTGTTGTAATTCTACAATGTCTAAATTTATACAAACTACGTCAAAAAATAAAGTTAAAAAATAGTAAATTATTTTTAATAAGTGTTCCTCATATATTTGAAAGGAAAGAGAAAGAGTGTAAAAATAATTATTTTTAGCTATGGATAAATATAAAATCAAGCAACACATTCTCCCAATTCAACACACTAAAAAAGTTAAAAACATTTTTTGACTTATCTCAAAAAAAATACTCTTCTTCAATAATTCTAGTTTCGTATTTAATTAGATAAACACTTTAAAATTTTACAGTTACATTGATTATACGTAAATTCTATTATAATTTTTTTTTTTTTGAAAAAACGAATAAAAAGCTTTCCCTTTAAAAAAGTACTTCAAACATACATAAAATTAGTGCCTAAAACACTAATAACTGTACAATTTGATCATTATATGGGATTAAACACTCAGAATGCAATATTTTTTTTTTTTAAAAGAACACTATAATAATAAAAATGAAGTACAAAGAAAAAATAATAAAGAAGATAAACAGATCCACTCAATTTGGGTAGAGAGAGAAATTATTAGTCAATGATAGAGGAATAAAAGACATAAAAGTTGTATGCTTACAGATGAATGAAGTCCAACAAAGTATTTTGACATCCTTAGTGTGGAGATTTACAATAGAAAAGTATTCGAACAGAAAGTGCATCAGAGTTTCAATTGAAAGTATATGTATGAGGATAAAGAAATTAAACAAAGAAATAGATGAATATTTAATAATGAACTTTTGTATATAGACTCAAAGGAAATTCACCTATGATTTTCTTACCTTAAACTAGTAAGTAAATACACAGTCGCAATAAAATCTTTTATATATATATGCATACTAAACTGTGATCTCAATTGACAAGTAATACTTCCATATTTGATAGTATTCATAAAGACACCTTACCTTAGCCTCAACTGATAATAAAACACTACAACGTGTTTCTACTGTATCTCATGGACATCCGATACCGATGTTATACATAAAATTTAGAGGTGCATTTATGATTAATTTTAACACAATTAATATAATTTAACATGCAGTAATATGTCACTACCATTCTTAATATGTTACGAATTAATGCTTCCTCATCTAAATAAATAATTGTTTGTGTAATTATTTTTTACAACGATATTTTTTTGGTATTTGTTCGGTGAGGTATAATTTAAAATAAAATTGAATTCTAGGTCTTAATAAGTTTATGGCATTTTGAGAACATTGAGGAAGAACTTATGAATTTCGCACATAGTAACTAAACTTGTAGAAATATATCACAAAAATTAACTTTTACTTTTTTTCAAAGAATATGATCATCAAACTAGTACATAATTTCCACAAGGAAAAAACTAATAAAAAGATTTTTTTAACAGGTGTTTATACATGTATCTTTTTAGGATCCATTTTTGACTCAATACCCAGTAACCCATTTTATAAAATTTAATTGATCTCTTTCAAAGGGATCTTTAATAAATATAATTACATTCATGTAATTAGAACAAATTGAAGCTCTAATCTGATAACTGAATTCTATTAGTTCATTAATCATATGAGAAATTGACTCAAAATAACGTGCATTCATCTTTGAGAATGACAGGGACATTTCAATGTAGCTCCAGCGAGGGGCGGGGGCTGAGGCAACGAATGATATGATCACATGTATGATTCTTTTATGCCACCTGCCCTCCTCGACTTTATTTTATCTGGCCATACCTATTCTAATGTGTGTGTTTATTACTATCCAGGGGTGTGCCACCCTAGCTGGCCTTATATTGTGAAATATGCTTGATTTTGACGTTATTCTCAGAATGGACTAGTTATCCCCCTAATGTATAATTTTAGATTGTTTCTACAAGTTTAGTTACTATGTGCGAAATTCATAAGTTCTTCCTCAATGTTCTCAAAATGCCATAAACTTATTAAGACCTAGAATTCAATTTTATTTTAAACTCTACCTCACCGTACAAACACCAAAAAAAAAAAAAATCGTTGTAAAAAATAATTACACAAACAATTATTTATTTCGATGAGGAAGCATTAATTCGTAACATATTAAGAATGGTAGTGATATATTACTGCATGTTAAATTATACTTGTGTTAAAATTAATCATATATGCACCTCCAAATTTTATGTATAACATCAGTATCGGATGTCCATGAGATACAGTAGGAACACGTTGTAGTGTTTTATTATTAGTTGAGACTAAGTTAAGGTGTCTTTATGAATACTATCAAATATGAAAGGATTACTTGTCAATTGAGATCAAGATTTAGTGTGCATCTATCTATCTATACTACCTTAAAAGCATGAACTCTCAAACTTGAATGTTAAATTACTATAATACCTCCAATTAAAAATAATCATTTTATTTTATTTATTTATTTATTTAATAATATTAAAAGTAAATACCTTTTCACATTAAAGGGTTGTGATTTTTTCAAAGGGTTGTGACTTTTTTGATGGGTCGTGCCTTTTTCGATGAGTTGTGACTTTTCCGAAGGGTTGTGATTTTTCCAAAGGATTGTGTCTTTTCTGATGAGTTGTGACTTTTTCAAAAGGTTGTGACTCTTCCAATGAGCAATGAATTTTTCGAAAGGTTGCAACTTTTCTGATAAGGCAGAATTAGCACCTATTCATATTACTATTTGTTAGCTATAAATAGAGGGTTTCCTCTAACTTTTAAACTACGATTTTTTTTTTTTAAAGTTTTCTACTCTTCTTCTTCATAAAAATCTCAAGGGTTATTTGGAACAATTGATTAAGTAAAAAATTCAACGAAATTCGAGGTACGACATAAGAAAGAGTACGTGAACAAATTGTAGGAAATCATTCATCAATTCACACTCATATTTGTTCTTACTATTTTCATGAGTTAATAGTGACGAAAAGTTGTGGGAAAGACAATAATAATAAACAAATGTGAAAAAATCACATGATTTGGGTAAGATATTTCTTCTTTGTTTTTTCATTTTTTATTCTTTCACACTGAAACAAAGGAGTTTCTTTTTAATTTTACTAAAACAACAGGCATCAACATAGTCCATTGAATTATTAGTTTTGATGTTATATCCACTATTTCAAAAATAGATTTTTCACTTTTACTTAAAATATGATAATATAATCATGATAATAATTATATTATTTTTTTAATACATATGTAAGTAAAAATGAACAGAGAAGGTAATGGTGGGAAGGTATTTCAATCAAATGGAACACTATAGTGAATGTAGCATGAACATATATTTTCGTCTTCCTTCTTCATTGGCTATGTATTGTTCCATATGTTTTTTTGTTTTTTATATTTTTATTGAGTATGCAATTTTTTAAGTATGAATTTCCTGTTATTTTGTTCTCATTTTAATTTTAGAAAATGTTATGTCAAAAGATATACTCCTTGATAGCTATATAAAAATATATAAGAAAATAGTGATTGGTCATAAAATATTCTTAAATCAAATTAGGATTCTATGAATAACACTTTAAACTTTAATCATCAATTAATTTTTATTATTGAAAAAGGTAAATATTTTATATCATGATAAAATTTCTATAAGATACTAGATACTTTCATTAGACAACAACTATATGATATGTATGCGGCAGAAAAAATGAAAAGACTACAATTCTACAAAGATAAGGTAGAAATTTAATGAAATGAATATTTTTCACCAAAGGTGGTGTTTAGATATTAAAATTAAATTATGGTACTAAAATGTATATATATAACAAAGTGTTGGTCAAGCTAAATATTTGGCATACACTCAAGCTTCTATTTAACCATCATTCGTTATAACAACAAACTACCTTTTTTTTTTTTTTTTTTGTAAAATTACCTCTCTATGATAGTCTTACTCAAATATTAATTGAGTAATAATATTTTGTAAAAAATAGATTACGTATAAAGATAAAATACTGAAATATTTATGGTAATCATTATTAGTGTCATGCACATACTAAATTTCAAGTATGAATTTTTAAAAGAATAATTATACTTAAATGGTGTCCATCATTTATGTTCATAACCTCAAGAAGAAATGCCATTGAATTTTTTTTAAAAATAAATTTGTTGGTTAGATTTGTTTACAAAATTGAGTGAAGTAAAAATAATACTACTAAAAAATATCACTTTCTCACTATATTTAAATTCCGAATGTATTTTGAAATATTTCAATGATATCTGATCAATATGATCTCAAAATATAAGTAACTCTATGACAATACATATTAATTATTAATATATATATATATATATATATATATATATATATATATATATATATATACTAGTTTCACGGCACATGCATTGCACGTGTGTATTGCATATATAGTATGGGATGTTGTAAAATAGAATTAATATCACTAAATTAATGTTTTTAGTAAATAATTATAATTAAAAGAACATAGGACCAATGTTTTTAAATGATTAATATGTATTGTCACAGAGTTACTTATATTTTGAGATCATATTGACCAGATATCATTGAAACATTTCAAAATACATTCAGAATTTAAATATAGTGAGAAAGTGATATTTCTTTAGTAGTATTATTTTTACTTCACTCAATTTTGTAAACAAATCTAACCAACAAATTTATTTTTAAAAAAAATTCAATGGCATTTCTTCTTGAGGTTATGAACATAAATGATGGACACCATTTAAGTATAATTATTCTTTTAAAAATTCATACTTGAAATTTAGTATGTGCATGACACTAATAATGATTACCATAAATATTTCAGTATTTTATCTTTATACGTAATCTATTTTTTACAAAATATTATTACTCAATTAATATTTGAGTAAGACTATCAGAGAGAGGTAATTTTACAAAAAAAAAAAAAAAAAAAAAAAGGTAGTTTGTTGTTATAACGAATGATGGTTAAATAGAAGCTTGAGTGTATGTCAAATATTTAGCTTGACCAACACTTTGTTATATATATACATTTTAGTACCATAATTTAATTTTAATATCTGAACATCACCTTTGGTGAAAAATATTTTATTTCATTAAATTTCTACCTTAGCTTTGTAGAATTGTAGTATTTTCATTTTTTCTGTCGCATACATATCATATAGTTGTTGTCTAATGAAAGTATCTAGTATCTTATAGAAGTTTTTTCGTGCATAAAATATTTACCTTTTTCAATAATAAAAATTAATTGATGAATAAAATTTAAGTGTTATTTATAGAATCCTAATTTGATTTAAGAATACTTTATGACCAATCACTATTTTCTTATCTATTTTTATATAGCTATCAAGGAGTATATCTTATGACATAACATTTTCTAAAATTAAAATGAGAACAAATAACAGGAAATTCATACTTAAAAAATTGCATACTCAATAAAAATATAAAAAACAAAAAACATATGGAACAATACATAGCCAATGAAGAAGGAAGACACAAATATATGTTCATGATACATTTACTATAGTGTTCCATTTAATTGAATATCTTCCCACCAACACGTTACTTTCTCCGTTCATTTTTACTTACGTATGTATTAAAAAATAATATAATTATTATCATGATTATATTATCATATTTTAAGTAAAAGTGAAAATCTATTTTTGAAATAGTGGAATATAACATCAAAACTAATAATTCAATGGACTGTGTTGATGTCCGTTGTTTTAGTAAAATTAAAAAGAAACTCATTTGTTTCAGTGTGAAAGAATAAAAAATGAAAAATCAAAAAAGAAATATCTTACCCAAATCATGTGATTTTTTCACATTTGTTTATTATTATTGTCTTTCCCACAACTTTTCGTCACTATTAACTCATGAAAATCGTAAGAACAAATATGAGTGTGAATTAATTGATGAATGATTTCCTACAATTTGTTCATGGATTCTTGGTACCTCAAATTTCGTTGAATTTTTTACTTAATCAATTGTTCCAAATAACCCTTGAGATTTTTTATGAAGAAGAAGAGTAGACAACTTAAAAAAAATGTAGTTTAAAAGTTAGAGAAAACCGTTTATTTATAGCTAACAAATAGTAGTATGAAATGGTGCTAATTCTGCCCTATCAGAAAAGTTACAACCTTTCGAAAAAGTCATTGCTCATCAGAAAAGTCACAACTCATCAAAAAAGGCACAATCCTTTGAAAAGTCACAACTCTTTGAAAAATCACAACCCTTCGGAAAAGTCACAACTCATCGAAAAAGTCACAACCCGTCAAAAAAGTCACAACCCGTCAATCTCACAACCCTTTGAAAAAATCATAACCCTTTAATGTGAAAAGGTATTTACTTTTAATATTATTAAATTAATAAATAAAATAAAATGATTAGTTTTAATTGAGGGTATTATAGTAATTTAACATTCAAGTTTGAGAGTTCATGTTTTTAAGGTAGTATAGAAGATATATATTATGCCAAAAGATTTTATTGCGACAATGTATTTACTTACTAGTTTAATGTAAGAAAATTATAGGTGAATTTCCTTTGAGTCTATATACAAAAGTGCATTATTAAATATTCATGTATTTCTATGTTTATCTTCTTTATCCTCATACATATACTTTCAATTGAAACTCTAATGCACTTTCTGTTCGAATATATTTTTCGATAACAAAACAATTTTTTTCTTTTCGATTGTAAATCTCCACATTAAGGATGTCAAAAATACTTTGTTGGACTTCATTCATCTGTAAGCATACAACTTTTATGTCTTTTATTCCTCTATCATTGACTAATAATTTCTCTCTCTACCCAAATTGAGTGGATCTGTTTTTCTTCTTTATTATTTTTTCTTTGTTACTTCGTTTTCATTATTATAGTATTCTTATAAAAAAAAAATTGCATTGTGAGTGTTTAATCACATGTAATGATCAAATTGTACAGTTGTTGGTGTTTTAGGCACTAATTTTATGTATGTTTGAAGTACTTTTCAAAAGGGAAAGTTTTTTATTCGTTTTTTCAAAAATAATTTTACAATAGAATTGAAGTATAATCAATGTAACTGTAAAATTTTAAAGTGTTTATCTAATTAAATATGAAACTAGAATTATTGAAGAAGAATATTTTTTTTGAGATAAGTCAAAAAATATTCTTAACTTTTTAGTGTGTTGAATTGCGAGAATGTGTTGCCTGATTTTATATTTATCCATATCTAAAAATAATTATTCTTTTTACTCTCTTTCTCTTTCCTTTCAAATATATGAGGAACACTTATTAAAAATAATTTACTATTTTTTAACTTTATTTTTGACGTAGTTTGTATAAATTTAGACATTCTAGGAGTACAACAACATCAAACCTAGTGTAATCAAACTAAGTAGGGTTTCGAAAGAGTAGAACGTATTGCAATGAGGCGGGGCGGGTGGGTTGAAGTTTAACATGTGAATGATCATCCTGCCCTATTGTCACGACCTGAGCCTACACCCTGGATGTGGTCGATACTCGAGAGCCATTGCAGGTCCTCAAGCGGACCCTCATCTTGGATGACTACAAGAAGAAGACTAACTCAAGCATACATAAACATCAAATTGAAATAAACATTTAAAAACAGTTTATTGAATATCAAAACTAAACTAAATATACTGAGTATGAAACATAAGTTTTAAATAAAATATCTGAAACTGAAAGACTCTCCAAAACTGTCTATCTATGAAGCCTCTACTATACAAAGATGTGTGTTGGGACAAGAACCACAACTTCTCAAAAGAGCTACTACCAATAACTCATAAACCAGGAGTCCTCCGAAAGTAAGGAGACCTCACTTGAAAGTTGACGAGCGGATGAAGTGAGCTCAACAAACTCTTGTTGAGGATCCTAAGAACCTGCATCTACATCATTAGAAGATGCAAGTTGAATGACATCAGTACATTGAATGTACAAGTATGTAATATAGCTGAATAACACATAACTGAGTGAAAGGACTGGAATAGATATAGATATATACTCAATTGAATGTAAAGAAATAAAGAAGTGAAATCATTTAAAGCTTTACAAAATACTTTCTCATCTCTGAACTCAACATAATAAGTGATATATGAAAATACACTTTTAACTCTATTGGGATATTCTCTAACCGGCAACCATCACGATGAGCTACGTGATGATACAACGTCTCGTACACGCTACAGAACTATCCTATACCTTGCCGGGATTAAGGACTCCTAAACTAAGTGGATCCACTAAGCTATGCTTAAAAAGCAATAAGGAATCATCTAAAAAATATGATCTTTTACCTATGTTGGCATAAATGGTTTATGGGGGCTTTGAGTTGTTTGAACTCTCCCCCATATCAGTGCCCAATACTACTCCCAATAATATATATAACTCATGATCATATGTTTAAAAGCATAACTCTTCCTCTTGTTAGAGAAAATTGCTCAAACTACCCTCTTAAAAGAGGTAACTGCTCTTGAAATATCTTTTAAACTCATAACTCATTTAGAAATCTCAGTTTCTCTTTTATCAATGTTAATATTGATACCTCCGGGAATACATAGTCCCCTTATACTCTTACTAAACTCATACTTGAAAAATCTTTCTCAAAACATATTAGAATCATATTATAGTATGATCATTGATGACTCAGGAAGTCATACTGCATAAACATTGATGGTATATCTAGATACCATACTACTCATACATTTATGACATACTCGATTGTCATACTAATCATGTTTTAGAAAACTCTTTTCTCAAAACTCATCTTTACTTCCTCAAAAACTTAATGTTAACTCAATTATTGGCTTTAAAAAGCTTATTAAGATTTATAACTATCTCAATAACAATATAGAATCTCAATTATTAGATATATAATTTTTAAAAGTAATATGAACTCAAGAACTCAAAATCATTTTATCTCAAGAATACTCAAATCTAGGGAAAGAATCCTAGATTACTCTTTTACTGATCTGAATGTAGATGTAGGGCGTATGGACTAATTAGTCCAACATTATGATAGTCTTACATACCTGGAAGAACAAGGTTCTTCAAGAATCTTAATCTTAAATAAACTTGAAGAATAACTTCATTAGAAGTCTTGAAACCCTAGCTGTTAGGTAAACAATCCAGAAAACCTTTCTTGAGATTCTTGAATTAGTTTCTTGAAATCTCTATGGATAAGAATTAAGATTTTTATTAATGATTCATAATTGTATGGAGGAATTTGAGTTGGAAAGAATGAAATTCTTGGAGAAGGACTTACCTTGAATAAGAATCTTGAAAAAGATTTAAAGAATCTTGAAAAATATTGAAAGAATCTTGAATGTAGTCTTCTACTTCGATTTTTCCTTAGGGTTTTGCCCTAGGGTATGAGAGAGATGAGAATGATGGTCTATAAGATGAAAATCTGATTGTTTTGAGCCTTATATTAGTCAAGAAATTCGTTCACGGTTTTCTTGAAGGTAAAAATTCAAAAAGACCAATTTTAATGTTTTCCCGTCGACTAATTCGTCACTGCATTGTATTAGTTACTAAAATTGTCATAACTTTTTACTCATAAATTGGATCGACACAAAATTGGTGGTGTTGGAAAAAAGATTCAAATACATTTAATTTGATAGGATATGGGCCATGTAACTCTTTATATTCTAAGAGATATGGTTGTTTAATTTGACCTAAGTAAAATCTTATGTCAAAACTTAATCAGTAAGAAAACTTTCAACTCAACTTTGTGCTAGTAGTTTCTAGTGACCTTAATTGGTATCCAAAATCATTCCCACACTAAATAATTTACCTTTTTACACATATGGGAAATTTAAAAATCACCCGATATGACCCTAAAAGTAAATGAAGAATGATTCGATTCCTAACTTAGAAAGTTTTGGGGTGTTACACCTGTGTAACATTTTTTTCTATTTTTAAATCCCCCCCCCCCCCCCCCCCCCCTCTTATGTTATCTTAATTTTTCTTCGTTTTGTTATTTTGATAACACAAAAATTTAACATTGCATTATATTCTTTTAAGAATGAAGATCTAGTTTAATTATATATTTAATTGATATTTTTCTAAATCACATAACATCAGCAAGTCTAAGAAAACAAATATATCATAAATCTAATTTTTCTTACACATAATCATATATCATATATATATATATATATATATATATAAAAGAGAACCCTAAGCCCACCTACGTGGCGCCACCACAAATCAGGATTCCCTTTTAATTTATTTTATTTCCAAAACTAGCCTTCCGCTTTCATGAAAATTTGTGACTTTTATGAAAAATTATTATTTTTATGAAGAGTTTCCACTTTTATGAAAAGTTGTGCCTTTTATGAAAGGTTGTAAGCTTTCCGAAGAGTTATAACTTTTCCAAAGAGTTGTAACCATTCCGAAAAGTTGTGACTTTTTACGAAGAGTTGCCACTTTTATGAAAAGTTGTGACTTTTATGAAAGGTTGTGACCTTTCCGAAGGGTTGTAACTTTTCCAAAGAGTTGAAACCTTTCCAATAAGAAACAATAATCATTTGTTCACACTACTTTGTTGTCTATAAATAGAGGACTTTCCTCTCATTTTAAAACTATGAAAATTTTGAACTACTTCTTCTTCTTCTTCTTCTTCTAGACAATTAAATAAATAGTTGTGTACTTACTCCTATTGAATGGCTCACTAACACCATTGTTTTTCTATGAATACACTAGTGAATAGAATCATTCTATCTTGAGATGATCTATTCCTTTAAACATCGGGTACTAGAGGAGAATAATTTTCTTAAGGGGACACTGTGCATTCAATGGGCTCGATTTTTTTCATTTTCTTTCGTTCTAATTTTGAAGACTCTAGTATGTTTTTTATAGTCATTAATTTATGCTTATATTATTTATTGTTATTGTTGAGTACATGCTTTAAACTTTGTTGTTTATGTTTATGCAAAGTTATTGTTATAAGTATTTGTTAATACAGATTAAATAACAAACATTACTTAGGTATTCAATCAAGTTTTCTCTACTAAAATTGTTGAAGGTACAATAAAAAAAACACTTACAAATCTATAATTTGTTCATCAACAAAGTCATTCCTTCACGTACAAGGATGTGTTTTTGTGTTCTTTAAAAAATCCTCTAAGAGTTAATAACTTTGCATGTCCATATTTTTTGGTTTTTATGTTGTTGTTATCTATTTTTAGTAAATTTTATCAGTGGATATTATGAGTACATTAAGGATTAAAAGTTGATTGAAGTGTTAGTCAATTTTTTGTGGTATGTTATTTCAAAACATAGGAACTTTTCTAGTTTGAATGATTCGTTATCATCATTGGATATCTCATAGATTACTCCATTTAATGTATGTTTTTTCTTGCTGTTTTGTTGTTTTCTTAAAATTGTATTGATTATTTTTTGTTTGGTGTGTATATTATCTCACTTGGACAAAACTTTTTGTCCTTTTAATGTTTTTCTTTTTTTCCTTCTCATTTGGCTCTTCTAAATATTTTTTGGTGTGAGTTATGCCTATTTTCGACAAATTTAATTTGAAGAATATGAAACAAAACCGACTCTAAATAAAAGTAATATCTTAAACTACAAAAGATATGTCTATTAACATAGATTTATTGTCCTTCATGTCCCAAGTCATTGCTGAGCGTTTGAGTTATCTAGGTAGACTCATTTTAAATTTTTTAATGTTCAAGAATATTTTTTTTATCATGAGTCTAGAATCAAACATTTTTATCTACTTTTACTTTCATAATGCAACAATTATACATACATATTTCTGAAAGTCGTAAAGTTGCATTGATGAAGCATCTAGAAGGGCCTTCAGAGCATCAGATTATTGAAGAATGAATTTCTAAAAGGGTCAACAATATTATTTTGTTGTTGTTTCAAATTTATTTTTTTCCTTCTATAAATTTTATTAGAGTAACAAAGTAACAATAACGAAAAGTGGTGAATGTTTGACATCAGACAAATAGATTGTCTCTAAAAAAAATTATTTATGTTGTTGTGGTGTACATTTTTTAACGGTCTTAACTTATGTATAACTAATATTGATTATTGAAAATTTTCACATATTTTTTTTTCAGAGGGAGTTATTCTAACCATAAAATTATCAGATTCTACATTTTTCATGTAAAAAAAAAAAGAAAACGTGATGTTTAATTTCTACATTAGAACATAACTCATTTTTATCATTAATTATATATTTACAATTTATGAGATATGTGATAATGTCAAATCATTTATTTCTATTGAAATGTTCTAAAAACCTACTAAAATTTACTCTCTTTTTTTCTTATATAAGTCGATTATTGAAAAGGTTGTTCAAAAGCTTAGAAAAATTGTTTATGTCCTCGCAAAACGTGGGTATATTACCTAGTATATACATATAAAAGAGAACCCTAAGCCTGCCTATGTGGCGCCACCACAAATCAGGATTCCCTTTTAATTTATTTTATTTCCAAAACTAGTCTTCCCCTTTCATGAAAAGTTATGACTTTTATGAAAAATTGTGACTTTTATGAAGAGTTTCCACTTTTATGAAAAGTTGTGCCTTTTATGAAAGGTTGTAACCTATCCGAAGAGTTATAACCATTTTGAAAAGTTGTGACTTTTATGAAGAGTTGTCACTTTTATGAAAGGTTGTGACATTTTCGAAGGGTTGTAACATTTCCAAAGAGTTGTAACCTTTCCGATAAAACACAATAATCAGTTGTTCGCACTACCCTTTGTTGTCTATAAATAGAGGACATTCCTCTCATTTTAAAACTACGAAAATTTTGAACTTCTTCTTCTTTTTCTTCTTCTGGACAGTTAAATAGTTGTGTACTTTACTCCTGTTGAATGACTCACTAACACCATTGTTTTTCTACCAAAACACTAGTGAATAGAATCGTTCTATCTTGAGATGATCTATTCCTTTAAACATCAGTTACTAGAGGAGAATAATTTTCTTAAGGGGACACTGTGCATTCAATGGGCTCAATTTTTTCCATTCTGTTGCTTTCTATTTTTGAAGATCCTGGTATGTTTTTACAGTCATTAATTTATGCTTATATTATTAATTGTTGTTTTTGAGTACATTCTTTAAACTTTGTTGTTTATGTTTATGCAAAGTTATTGATATAAGTATTTGTTAATACAGATTAAATAACAAACGTTACTTGGGTATTCAAGCAAGTTTTCTTTATTCAAATTGTTGAAGGTACAATTAAAAAAAACACTTGCAAATCTATAATTTCTTCATCAACAACGTCATTCCTTCACATACAAGGATGCGATTTTGTGTTCTTTAAAAATTCCTTTAAGAGTTAATAACTTTGCATGTCCATATTTTTTCGTTTTTATGTTGTTGTTATCTATTTTTAGTAAATTTTATCAGTGGATATTATGAGTACATTAAGGATTGAAAGTTGATTGAAGTGTTAGTCAATTTTTGTGGTATGTTATTCCAAAGCATAAGAACTTTTCTGGTTAGAATGATTCGTTATCATCATTGGATATCTCATAATCTCCCTTTAGTGTATGCTTTTTCTCTCTGGTTTGTTTTTCCTTAAAATTGTATTTATTATTTTTCGTTTGGTGTGTATATTATCTCACTTGGACAAAACTTTTCGTCCTTTTAATGTCTTTCCTTTTTTCCTTCTCATTCGGCTCTTCTAAATATTTTGGTGTGAGTTATGCCTATTTTTGGCAAACTTAATATGAAGAATATGAAACAAAACCAATTTTAAATAAAAGTAATATCTTAAACTACATAAGATATGTCTATTAACATAGATTTGTTGTCCTTCATGCCCCAAGTTATTGCTGAGCATTTGAGTTATCTAGGTTAGACTCATTTTAAATATTTTAATGTTCGAGAATATTTCCTTAACCGAGTCTATAATCCTTCAGAGCATCAGTTTATTGAAGAATGAATTTCTAAAAGGATCAACAATATTATTTTGTTGTTGTTCCCAATTTACTTTTCTCCTTTTATAAATTTTGTTAGAGTAACAAAGTAACAATAACGAAAAGGGTGAACGTTTGACCTCAAACAAGTAGATTGTCTTTAAAAAAATTTATCTATGTTGTTGTGGTGTACATTTTTTAACGGTCTTAACTTATTTATAGCTAATATTGATTATCGAAAACTTTTACATATTTTCTTTTTCAGAGGGAGTTATTCTAACCATAAAATTATCAGATTCTATATTTTTCATGTAAAAAAAATTAAAAAAAGTGATGTTTAATTGCTACATTAGAACATCACTCAATTTTAACAAGACAATTATTTCATCAAACATATATTATGATAAATTATGTAAAATATAAAAATGATTAGATATCAAGATATTTTTAATCATTAATTATATATATTTACAATTTCTGAGATATGTCATAATATCAAATCATTTATTTCTGTTGAAATGTTCTAAAAACCTATTAAAATTTACTTGGTTGTTTACTTATTTAAGTCAATTATTGAAAAGGTTGTTCAAAAGCTTAGAAAAATTATTTATATCCGCGTGAAGCGCGGGTAAATTACCTAGTTTCAAATTAATTTCCGAGACTAAGAAATAATTTTGTTTTGTCAACGACCAAAAATTGACTTTCATTTCTCGCATTTCTCCTCCTTAGCAAAACAACCCCCCCCCCCCCCCCCCCCCCCCGTCAAGTTTCTTTTTTCGAATTCGATATTTGTGGTTTTTAATAATAGTTTATGAGGCCTCAAATTTCCATGTTTTCATTCATACATAGCATAGTCCAAATGAACCCACTTAAAATGTATGTATATTTTATTAGTCCTTGTTACTCTGTCTTTAGCTATATATAAAGGTATATTAATATATTTAGCCTCTTGTGAATATTCACAAATTTTCGAAATTATTAATTATTTTTTCATTTAATAACTCATATTTTATATTAAGCTTTTATCATTACTTCAATATTTGATGATAATACCTTTAAAAGTAGTCCACATATGGCATTTCCTATAAAAGGAACATTTTGATTAGTACAAGATCACATATATAGAGTCATAAATTACGAGTACTAAAATTGAATTTTATCACTAACTCAAATACAAAACGTGCAATATTATACTTTGTCACCCTCCCCCGCTATTCTTCAAGTGTTAACTACATCAAATCGTTTTGGTGCAATAACCTAAAAATCTCATAGAAGATATAAATTGTATTAGGCAAATCCGATGCGATGAACTTGACTAAGAAGATGATGACAAGCAAAATTGACCAATGACCTACCACCTGCTATATTAACTCAGTCACGTTTATAACAATTTCTAAGAAAATTTCAACACCCTTTGTCACAAACCTGAGTTGAGTTTTTTTTTCCAAACTAATGTCGTTGTTAATTTATGTTCTCTAGGATGTAAACATAACCCAAACCTTTTGGATGAGTCATCTATAGTCCTTTTTTTTTCTTGAAAGCCTAATGTTAGGAGGCCCATTGTAATGTCCATAATTGAAGTATTTTTGTTCATTGACTATTAAATTTTTACTTAAGGATATGAATTAAAACTAAAGGGCGTAACTAAAGTTAGTCCCACATTTTAAAAAAAGTATTAGACTAATTAAATTAAAGTGAAACAAAAAACCTTAATTTTTGCTATTTTTGAAAATACCCATGCACGCCAACTCTTATATAAAAAGAAAATGCACACAGTATTATTCCACACTTTACACGAGTTTTTTTTTGTTTTCCCTCTCTTTTCTCGTTTTTCTCACGCAGAAAAGGCTCATATAATTCACGTTTCTTAAATTTTGTTTCTTTATCTCGTTCTATATATTTGTGTATCTTTGTATTCAATTTATTTGAAACCATCAGTCTCTAATTATCTGTTTTTATAGTTTTGAGAATACAAAGCTTTCGATTCTTTATTTTCGGACAGAAAATAAATTTTCTATACTTAGGTTAGTATTTTGTAAATTAGTTCAGTCTTGTTGTTATTGTGAAGAATTTTTTTTAAGATACATGTATGCTTGTGCATTTTGATAGGTAATGAAGATTGTGTATTTTAGCTCAGGTGCGAAGATGGATTCAAGGGATGATTCTATTTCAAGGAGAAGGACTAGACAACAATCATTTAAATATATGGTCGAGATAATTTAAAAGAGGAATAGGTTGAGTCGAAGTTGTAATTCTATGAATGTTAGTTGTGGAAGGAAGATGAAAAAAAATGGAACTTTCTAGAGGTGAAGAGAGAAATGTGGAAAATAATTGAAAATAGGAACTTGTGAGTCCTTCACGAGTCAAACATTCGTCGGGGAAGTATATGATGATGATGATCCTGATTTTGTTATCATTGCGGAGGAGGCTGGTCCTATGTTGAATGCAACATATGAGGTTGTTTCATCTACCTCAAACATGTGCATGACAGCAGACAAATCCAGAGAGTTTACTGATACAACCTCATATTATGAGTCTAAATTCAAAGATTCAACTGATGATCTTCAAAACAATTGGAAGAAGAGTTTTGAAGAGTATGAGTTTCTAAAGTTCATTATTGATTGAATAAAAAAAATACATTGATGATCATGATAAACTCACTCCTAAAGAGAAGGAACGTGTTTTTGTCAAACAAGCACCTCCATTAATATTTCGATTTGAAGACATGGAATCTCTTCCCTCTAAGAAAGAAGAATGGAAAGAAAAAGTAGAAGATATTTTTTTTGAAATGGACATGAATGTCTTGGAATCATATATTGGCTTTACGAATCCATTAGTTTTACCTAATGTAGAGTGAAATGTCACAAATTGGACTCATCTGTTTAGTTATTGTTCATGTGTCCTATGATGAACTTTTCTGTTCAAATATTTTTTTAACTCTTCTCTCCAATTTTTTTTGGTTCATCTTATATTCTTGAACTAATGTGTCATCTTCATGCTTAGAGAGCTCAAGGGAGGTATAAAAGGAAATATTTTGGAGAGTTGCCATTATTCTTGGATGTTGACGGCTACAGAGTTTCAGATTCTTCTGCAGCCCGAGATTCTCCTATTTATGGTGAAGGAACCTTGTGGGATTTATTTGCCAAAGCAACAATGTATCCTCATAAATTTGGAGGCTTTGAGTTCATGCGGAACAACATTACTAGGGATATAACTCTTGAGAGGTTTATAGAGCCCATATATGAGACTAAGGGAAGAGGCATTATCTCACACCCACGTGGCACCGGAAAAACTTGACTTACCATAGTGTTTCTTCAGTCATTTCTAAGTTGTTCCTACGTTGTCGGCCTATAATCATAGATTCTTCCAATTTTCTTCTTAACTAGGAAGTCGAGTTGATGAAATGGGAGGTGGACATTATTCTTCTATGTAGAAGGGAGTGTCCACCTCTCATTTTGGAACACGTTTCATAGTTAAGAAGCAAACTAGATGGGAGAACTTATTACAGAATGACTCTATGGAAATATCTTTAGAAATAGCTGAATAAACATGTTGGTGTTTTAAAAAAAAGTGGGGCAACACAAAAAGATTGAAAATGTCTCCTGATGGATTGGGCAGCTTGCCTTGGTTCTATCATGGATAGGAGACGGATTGATCTAGGACTACTGATTTTACAGGAGATGGCCATGAGAGCCAAACAGAAGCTGACATCTCTGCCATATCTAGTTCTCGTCGGTGAGTTGTGTCGGTGAGCTAGATTACCTCGTGACACTACGAGAGATGTTGAGATCACCCTATTGAAGCCGAGTTCACATAAGAGAAGGTTGACATGAGGAGAGCAGCTCAAACATATACTTCTCCAGAGGTCAATGTTGACTCATTACGAACAGAGACATCTTTGCCTACTCCGGCCTCTGAGCCCTCAGGTATACCCACTCCTACTTTCTCTTCCTCATAGGCTCCAAGTGCTTCCTTGTCCTCCCACCTTGCTAGAATCACTCATACCATGATCTTGAATATAGGGTAGTTGGCCTATTCAACTGATGTGAGAGCTACTCGGTTGGAGAGATCCATCTCGGGGATGATTGACAGTGCTATCTCGGCTGCAATGACACCTTTTCGGACTTCTGTTGATTCCTTGTTAATGAGAGTCATTGCTTGTTAGAGAAAATAGGGGGAGACTTCTGAGGTGAAGGCTTTAAAAGCCGAAATTATGAGTTTAAGGAAGGATGTAGACTATTGGAAGGCTACGAACTTCACTTCACTGATGCGGGATGCAGACGATGAGGATGCACCTGAGACCTAGGGGATTCCTCCTACTACCAGCGGAGATGTGCTGGGGGATGGGACAACACATGTAGAGTCAGATGTAGAGATCGACAAGGAGTTGATATTAGTACATGCTGAGGAGACATATGAGAGTAGAGATGAGGGCATATTCAGAGACTTGCCAGATCTTATAGAGACGGTTGTGCAGCCGGTGATCCAGACATTGCCGACTGAGATGCCCACAGTAGTTCCTAGTGGATCTAGCACTGCTATTCTATCTGAGGCTACTTCGGGCACTGATGCCCATATACAGACTGCTACACCAGCCACCGAGACCCGACAGAGAGAGAGAGACTGCATAGACAGGACCTTTCTTTACCTCCCTCTCTGTCTTCTTATATTTTAACTTTTGGATACTCTTAGTTGCATTTGAGAACAAATATGTTTTATTTGTGGTGGGGTGAGGCCCACACCTTTTGCATTGATAGTTGTATTTTTTTGTATATATTTGGGTAGTTCTACTTTAATATTGTGTTTTATCTGTTTCTATGGATGATTAAGCTTATGACTCCTTTTATTTATTTTATTGCAAAATGATTTTAACCCGTCTAAAAATATTTAGCACCTCTTGTGTGTGAATGTGGCTGTTCTTGTTCAAAATTTTAATCCCGATTTCGATCAATACCGATGACTTGAATAGTACTTTCAATAGAACAAACACGAATGCGCAGCTAGGATAAGGCCAAATGAAGTTGCATAGACAATATGTGAACTCTTTGCATCTCGTTTTGACTAGCCTAGTATCAAATCGAGTCTCTTGTGATGATCATTGCACAGTAGCGAAAGTGTGTAGTCTTGTTTGACTGTAGTGTCAATGCCTAGTGTGATGAGCTTACTCTGAACCATGCATGAACACACCTAGAATTTTCCCCATTAGTCCGGGCGACTAAGTAAAGCTTTCTCTTGACATGATCTTAGGCAACTTTGAAGAGTGAGAGCCAATTTGACATATACCGCTTTTGTGGCCTACCTTGTGAGTGTGTGGACCTCTCTTGAACACCCCTTGAACCTTAACTTTCTTTGGAAGAAACTTGATCAAAATTAGACCTTTCTTAATCTATTACCGTTAATCCTCTTGATTTGTGGTTTAATAAATAGCCAACTTAGGCCAAAATCCTAAGTTGGGGGTGTGGTGAGAAGAAAAGGGAGAGTCAAGAAATTCAAGGTAAGTCTCTGTTAACCCATAGTGTTGAGAAGAATGGAACCCCTCCATGTAAAAAAAAAGAGAAAGATAAAAAGAAGAGAAAAGAATGAAGAAGAAAGTAGCAGAATTAAGTGCAAAATAAATGGGGTGGGAAGTGAATAATAGCATGACTTATGAGCACTAAATAAAATGATGAAGGAAAAGTGAAGGAAGTGTTGTGAATACCGCATCTCATAAGGATAAAAGTCAGTGAGCCTAAATGACCATACCTTTGCACTCAACCCTATTACAGGGCTTGAAAAGACCTTTTTCATCTTGAGAAAGCTAAAACAAATGTCTATTAGAAAATAAGGGCAAACCTATTGGTGAAAACATGTATTGTTTTCATCTTTGTGAATGTGAGCATTGCATATGATTTTGGAACTTTATATGATTAAATCATTATGTGCGAATGTGGAATCATTCTTTCTGTGAGGGCATTAAAACACTCTAGTTGAGCCTGAACTTGCATTTAAGGCAAGTACTGTGAACATGAGATTCTATGATATTGGTGAGTCACAACTTGAATTTTCGAGTGCACATTTGATCGTTGCATAAGTAAATTGAGTCTTGTTGTGTGCATTAATGATCGAGTCTTGTGTAGCACTATTCGAGGCACCCTTTTTGAATGGCTGAACTTTAGTATGCTTAAGGACAAGCAAAAGTTTAAGTTGGAGGGTTGATGAGTCCACAAATAAGACTAATTTAGGGCTATATTTTAATAGAAATTGTGTCCTCAAATGCTTATTTTATCTCAATATATGATGAAAACCCTTAAGTTTTAGGTATTTGAAGTTTGAAGGAAAGTATGAACACTACGTCGCAAAAAGGAATGAAAAGGCTGAAAAGAAAGAAGAATGAAGGCCTGAGGATTGCCAAGTCCACTTGGCAAGTCACCGAAGGGTCTTACTTCACCTTTTGTTTTAGTGTACTGAGCCATGAAGGAAAGGATCAAGTCGGTGGAAAAAGAGAGCAGTCGATGCATCGCCGAGAATTTTCGTGAAGCAATACCATGTCGCCCAATGACCCAGAAGCACGATGATGTTGAAGGATGCTGCAAGACTGCGATGAACTATACCAAAAGCCGAATCGCTGAGTTGATCGGCAATTCTGACTAACGATGCCAAATGATCCACTGCAGCACAGATCTATGAAAGCTATAAATACTAGTTAGAGTTATAGTTTTAAGAGTCGAACAATTATTAAAATTTTCATATAGAATAGTACTTTTTAATATTTTTTCTCTAAGTTTGAGAGGGTTTTGAGGACTTGAAGTTTCAAAGGGTTTCATATTCAAGGTTTGGATTTAGGTCTCTTTGATTTTTCAATTTTGGCCTGTATCAAGTCTTAAATCTTCATACTCATTCGAATGCAAGCTCAATTTGATATAAATTTCTGTCTCTTATACATGTGTGGCTAAAAACCCCAATTCTTGGGGTGTGATTTAGCGAATATAGGTTAAGATAATTTTTGGGTCTTGCTTTTTGATAGTTTGATCGTAGTTTAATTGTGATTTCATTTAGTAATTATGGATGAATTTAATGAATTTATAGTTGCAAATACAATTTTATTTGTGTGTTTTTGGCTTGCTCTAGAGAGAGGTCGTAAAACTAAAACTGCTAAATTGATGGCTAATATGAGTGGGTCGACATGAGCTTCTGCTCGAGAAAGTGAACCCTAGTCCCATGTCCACACACTCAGCTTGAGAGAGTGAGTGGGTTAAGGTGTAGGTTGGTCTTCATGCAGCAAGTGGGTGTCTAAGAGGAACTCATTCGAAAAGGGGTAAGTTGATTGAGAGAGAGATTATTCCCCTTAAAGTTTAGCCTAGTCACAATTATTCTATGAATCTTCTATCAAAAACATGTACTCAATAATTTAGTTTAACCCGTATTCCCATCACATCCCAAGGATTCCCCCCTAAATATTTAGAAATCATTATTTATTTAGTTGTTTTTACTTGTGACAAAACCCCCATTTGATACTTAACGCTTGCATCATCCTTTAATTTACAATGTTTTTAATCATTAATGTCTTTAGCTATGACTAGTTAGAGCTGATTATTATTTTTCTATTAATTCTCAAAACCACTCCCTTGGGAATGATCCCCACCCTTGGTTGGGTTACCAAACTATTGTACGATCGTAGACACTTGCATCGGAAATTGTGTCTTGATTACGCAAAAATCAACCACCTCCTTGGTTGGCTAGGAAGTTCATCTCCTTGTTATAAAGCGCTTCAAACTTGTCCTTTGGGTTTGCACACCGACACCCAAAAGTTTTACACTTCTAGCACTAGCTCGCATTACATTTTGGGACAAAATGTCAAGTTGGGTCATGATCTTTGCCAAGTGCTGATCCCTTTCTTGGTCTTACTCAAGCTACTCCTTGGTCAATTTAAAAGTGAGAGGGGAGACTTGATCTTCGAGGGTGTACCATGCCCGATTAATTTTGGTCATTCAATCCAAGAGCTGGGCTGCTACCACATAAGGTTTTTGCATCAAACCTCCCAGAGAAAGTTTGTCAGCTACTCCCTTGTTCATCGAATCAAGGCTTCGATAAAAGTATTGCAGCAAAACGTTATCGGGCTAACCATGGGTTGGGCATTGCACCAACAACTTCTTGAATCTTAGCCAAGTCTCATAAATTGGCTCACCCTCCAAACACTTGAAGCTTTGGATGCTATCTCGAAGTGTCATCATCTTCGTAGGAATGAAAAATCGTACTTGAAATTCGGTGACAAGCTTTTCCCACGAAGTGATTGTGGTTCGTGGCAATTCAGCCAACATCTTACATGCTTCACCTATTAAAGAAAATATGAACAACCTCAACCAGACCGACTCTTGGGACATGTTCTTGAAGGAGAACAACCCGCAAACAGCAACAAAGTTTCTGATATGCTTATGGAATCCTCATGAGTCAACCCACCAAACAACCTTTTCAATTGTAAGAGCTGCAACATAGTACTTGTAATGTGGAACACAACATTCCCTTTAACCGGAAGCAAGCAAATGACAGCAATTCCACCCATTTAATGCAGACATTAACATTTGGCTCATTGACATTGTTGAAATTGCCGATGTCATCTTGATAGCCCACTTGGCTAACAATGCTTCCGATGACACTCATTTCCTCTGTTTCAAATAGCAACACACAAACCAAAACTAAAAGTAAGTAAACAACTATGACTAACAAGAACAAAATTCAACTTTACCAAAAAAAATCTCAAACAACGCCACTCCCCGGTAACGACATCATTTTGATTAGCTTTAACACCATCAAAGACACTTCATCCAATTCTAAGCATCAACGGTCATTAATCAGTATATAACCCACCTAAATGAGTTGGGGATGAATCCCATAGGGAGCAGTACGTGTTTGAGATTCAATAACAAATTATGAACATGGTCAAATCATTCATAGGAATAGAATTTATCGAATAAAAACATAATTCAAATCATGGGGTGACACTAATGTCAAAACAAGGTTTTTTTTTTTTTAAAATTATCAACTACAAACAAGGGAAATCAATACAAGATAACAATAATTAGACGCGTTCTTGGGATGTGATTCGATTATAGGCTAATATAGACAAATGGGTGAATGCAACTATTAGAAAATAACTAGATATTTGTGAGTAAGCCAGACTATAGAGGAGGTAAACTTTCTCTAGAACAATTTACCCTGAATCAAGTCAATTTCTCTCAAACATCAAACAAGCATGCAAAATAAGACCACCTACGCCTTAGTCCATTCACTCTTTTGAGCTGAATGTGTGGAATTTGGTTGAGGATTCACTCTCTCGAGCTGATTCCATGACAACCCAATACCCACTGACCATCAATCAATAAGTTTGGTTTTCAAACTTCTCTCTCGAGCAAGCCAAAAACATGAAGGTAGAACTGTATTTGCAAATACAATTCTTAAATTAAACCACAATTATTGATTGAACTCACTTCTTAATAACATTTAAACTAACAATTAGCAATACCCATAAACTAAATCAGTACATAATCACAAAATCATACCCCAAGAATTGGGGTTTTAGATAGACATCATAAAAAGATAGAAATCATTACCAAATTGAGTTTCTATTAACAGGGTAAGATTAATTTCATTCTTACAATGTTCCTATTCGAAGAATCTCAAAGAGCCACTTCCAATTTCACAAAAATGAAGGAACATCAATTCTCCAAAGCCTAGGAAAAAATAAAGAAAAGAATGTCTCAAAACTCAAAATTTGATAGGAATAATAATAATAATAATTTTTAATTGATGCTAAACTAAATGTTCAAAAATGTATTTATAGTCGCCAAAAATGTTCTACGAATAGCCACTCGGAGAAGTAAGTCGGGCTTGCCGATCAACTCGACGGTCCCACGTTTAGTCAATTTCATCATCCTTCTTCCTTGGCATTCAACATCCTCAAGTTCTGTAACTTTGGGCGATCAGACACTGCATCACAGAACCACTCAGCGATCCGTTGACTGTTCCTTTCTCTCGCTAACATGGTTTTCTCCTTCAAGGCTTGGTACACTGGAACTTTAGGCAGTCAAATATCCATTCGGCGACTCGCCAAGTATACTTGGAGATCACCAGACTATTTTTTCTTCATTCCTTTAGTTCGCTTCGATCCTTTTTTGAAATTAGTGTCCTTGCCTCTTTCCTCAATCCATATACCTGGAAATCAAGGGTTTTATATCAGTTATAGGCACAAAATAAGCATTTGAGGACAGTGAATCATTATAAATAAAGCCCCATATGAGTCCAAATCTCATACTCATCACTCCCTGGGAACTACTATGAATACCTTAATGAACACTAGGATGGTCCTAACCATGACGTTGACCTCCGATTGGAGGTGATACTGGTTGAGCATTGATTGAGTGAAGTTATCAAAGAAACAACTTCCAATTCAAGTGTAAACAGTTGTTCAATAGTAATATAACCCAACCAAGGGTTGGGGTTGAGTCCCAAGGAAGCGGTTTCTGAGAATTAAGAGTTGAGCGCGATTATGCTAAACTTAACCATAGCTAAAAAAACATTATTGAGAAAAAACATAATAAATGAAGGGGTTGACACGAATGACAATTATCAATGTGGGGTTTATATTCAACTAGTGAAAAAATAGTGAAAATATAAAGATGCAAATATATGGAGACGGGATTCTTGGGATGTGATAGGAATATGGGATAAACTACACAATCGGGTAAATGCTATTGATAATCAATTTCTGAACATTTGTAACTAGGCTAGACTTAAGTGGGGGTAAATTCTCTCTCAAGCAACTTACCCTGAATCAATTCGATTTCTCTCGAACACCGAGTTGCCGCTTTTAAGCACAACCTACACCTTAGCCCATTCACTCTCTTGAGCTAAATGTGTGGGAAAATGCCTAGGATTCACTCTCTCAAGCTGAACCCATGACGACCCAATAACCACCAACTATCGATTTAGTAATCTTAGTTTTAAAACCTCTCTCTTGAGCAATCCAAAAACACTAAGATGAAATCGTATTAGCAACTACAATCCCACTAAGTTCAAACATAACTACTAAACGAAATCACATTTAAACAACAAATAGACTAACGATAAGCGATACACTATAGGAAATTTAACCCATATTCACAAAATCACACCCCAAGAATTGGGGTTTTAGCTAGACATGGAAAAAAGGAAGAAAATGATACCAAATCGAAGTAACATCAATTGGGTATGATATATATTCACTTTAATCGAGTCTAAGATGACGAATCATGAACACCCACTTCTAATTTCTTGGAATTGGAAGTCTTCAAATCTTCAAAAGCTAAGAGCAAGGTCTCTCTACTTGAAACTTAGAAAAATAAAATGTTGTATTTGAAAAATGCTTACTAAGATAAAAATTCAAACTATTATGTATAGTTGTCTAAAAATGTGTTGCGAAGGGTCACTAGGCGCAGTTAGTCGGGATCATCGATACACTCGGCGATCCGCCCTTTGGTCTGCTTCATCGCCTTTTAGTTTTTTCCTTCAGCATCTTCGCGTTTTGGATCATTGGGCGATATAGTACTGCTTCGTGCAATTGTTCGGTGATGGATCGACTGCTCATTTTCATCACCGACTTTATGTTTTCCTTTTGGGCTCAACACACTGGAGCTTTGGTTGAGGTTAAGGCAATTAGGCGACTCGCCTAATGGAATAGGCAATCCTCAAGCCTTCTTTTCTTCATCTTTTCAGCCATTTTGTTCCTTTTTGCCAAGTAGTGTCCATGCTTTGCCTCAAACTCCAAATACCTAAAATGAAGCCCTAACTAAGTCCAAATTGTGGACTCATCAACACCCCCAACTTAAACATTTGCTTGTCCTCAAGTAAAGCTCAATTTCGGCAGTTCAAAAAATATATCTCGAATAGTGCTACACAAGACTCAATCATGAATGCACACACAAGACTCAACTTACTCATGCAAAGATCAAATGTTCACTCAAACTTTCAAGTTTTGACACGCCATTATCAAAAAATCTCAAGCTCACTATACTTGCTTCAAATAAAAGTTCAAACTTAACAAAGAAAATCAAATGCCCTCACACAAAAGAATGACTCCATATTCACACACAGGTTCAACAATTTAAAGTTTCGAAATCAAATGCAACGTTCTCACTCACAAAGAAGAACACTATGCATGCTTTCACCCATAGGTTTGCCCATTTTTTCCAATAGACAATTGTTTCGGCTCACTCAAAATCAAAAACGTGTTTTCAAGGCTTGTAATGGGGCTGAGTGCAAAGGTATGGTCATTTAGGCTTAGTGACTTTCATCCTCATGAAATGTGGTGCTCACACCATTTCCTTTCGACTTCTTTCATCATTTTCTTAGTGCTCATAAGTCATTCCATTATTCATTTTCCATGGATTATTTGGGAACCCCATTTCTCTTCTTTTTTTTTTTTCATTATTTTTTTTTCTCTTCTCTTTTTGTTTTGTATGGAGGGGTTCCATATTTCTCAAAACCATGGGTTAATGGAGACTTTTCTTGCAATTCTTGACTTGCCTTCTCTTTTCACCACACCCCAACTTAGGCTTTTGGTCTTAGTTGGCTATTCAATCAACCACAAATCAAGGGGATTATAGGTAGTACATTGAGGAGGTCATGTTTTCATCAAGTTTCTTCCAAAGAAAGGTAAGGCTCAAGGGGTGTTCAAAAGAGGTTCACACACTCACAAGGTATGCCACAAAAGAGGTATATGTCAAATTGGTTCACACCCTTTGAAGTTGCCTAAGATCATATACATATAGCCTTACTTAGTTGACCCGACCAATGGAGGTGTTATCATGCATGTTTCACTATAAGCTCATCACACAATGTATCGACACCAAAGTCAAACAAGACTCCACACTTTCCCTAGTGTGCAATGTTCATTACAGGAGACACAATTTGATAATTTGCTAGTCACAATGAGATGCAAAGAGATCACATATGGTTTATGCAACTTCATTTGGCATCATCATAGTCGCACATTCATATTTGTTCGATTATGAGCACTATTCAAGTCATTGTTATTGATTGGGACTGATACTCAAATTTTCAAAAGAACAACAACATTCAATCACAGAAGAGGTGGTAAATTTTTTCTGAAGGGTTAAAAATCATTTTCAATTTAAAATCAAGGAGCCACAATCTCAAACCTTCCCCAACAATCAGTGTCAACACAATATAAGTACAAAGCCCAAATAAATAAACAAAACAAAAGTCATAATCAGAACACAAAGGTGGGCCTCACCCCATCTCAAATAAAAAAATATTTGTCCTCAAATGCAAATAAAAATATCCAAAAGTTAAATAAAGCAAAACAGAAAGGGAAGTAAAGATGGGTCCTTTCTACATAGTCGTTCCTTCTGTTTAGGCTTCAGTGCCCGATGCCTCACCCTAAGCCTGGGCATTAGTGCTTGAGGTCACCTTAGGAGGAATAGCAGTGCCAGATTCACTAAGTTCTATTGAGTGTGAGTATGCTAGAAAGATGTTTACCGCCCTGCAGAATCCCTGGGCCTATGAAGGAATATTAGGGTCTAGGGTAATGGTCTTTCTGGAAGAAGTGAGCATCATGCCCTTGCATTTCCCAGTAGTTGTGGGTAGGTTCGTAGGTTTGCCTTTTGACGTAGTTGCATCCTTATTTATCGTAATTCCTTTGGACTTCTCTTGGGTCGGTGTTATTCTTTCAGCAACTTTTGATTTAGTCATGTTTGCAAATATCTTAAAGAGAAGTTAGTAAAACTTAAACAAAAGCACAACAGAACAATTTCAGAGAAACTCACCAAACCAGAAGGCGAATCGCCGAATTTCTTAAGAGAGCTAGATCGAGCTTGCCAAAGAAATTAACTCTAAAACTGCACCAAAAAGGTTATGGAGGAACCACTTCGACGTGTTGCCGACAGCTTTCGGCGAACAAAGACAGGCTTCCAAAAGTTATAGTGCAGAAAAGGTTCAAGAGGGTAGACAAAATAGCGATCAAGAAGACTGTCGGCGAATCGCCGAGTGCTTTAGGTGATTTCAAGCTTTTCGCCGAAAGTTACAGAACTAACATCAATCAAAGCTCGAAAGTAACAGCGAGGTGGGGAACTTCGGTGAACTGTTGAGTGGTTTAGCGAGCTTGACCAAGCTCGCCAATTGACCCAACGTGCCTACTTTCAACCAGCTTCTCGAAATCAACCCTTGTGACCCTCGAGAACAAAATTAAAGCATGCACTAACGAAATCAAGGTAGGACCCATAAATCCCAAACACAACCCATCAAATTTTAATCCATTTTAAGGCATACAATTATGGGAATTCAACAGTCACAACTACTCGTGCAGTATTATCAAATTAAATCATGTATGAAAACAATCTAGTCCTATCAGGAAGGACTAGAACACTTCAACAACATCAGGCTATTGCAAATGAGTATAAATTTTAATAAAATAAACTAGTGGCATAGAAAACCAACCTTTGGTGTCAATTAAAAGAAGATTGAAACGCTAGGCAAAAATGTAATCCAACTCCGAGCACAAATCAATACTAAAAATATTCTAAAAAATTTGCAAAAATATAGGAACTAGCATGCGGGTGTGTGTTTGGGACGATAAAAAGTGGGGGAAAGTGAATGAGTATTGAAACTTTTAAACATTTGACCTGCAAAACTGTCCAGTTCTCGCCCCTTCAGCGACATTAGTCGAGCTCGCCTATCCAGTCGATGACATGCCGAGTGTTCATTTTCCTCATCGAATATTATATGACCTCCAATTAGTGTGGGGTTTCCAACGACGGTCTTCGTCGGTATCGCCGACATGGTCGGTAACTCACAAATAATTTCCTGGGCTCACCGAGTTTTACAGAATCCAATTTGAAGATGTCTTGAGTCAAAAAACATATTAGATCAGGCTCGCTGACCTTTTCGGTGACTCGTCGGCTGGACCTGTTGCTCATCACCATGCACTTTTCGAACACTTTCCACACTTCAACTTGTACAAATAACACACCATTATTTTTACCAAAACACAAATAAAACCAATAAGGGGAATTGGGTTGCCTCCTAAACATCACCTTAGTTAACGTCGCGGCATGACACAATTCCACCTTCAAACCTCATTCTTGGGGTCAACCATAGTGTCACTAGGCAACCCCTTTTTTTGTCTCGAATTTAGGTGAGACGACATCTGACCCCTTTGGGTCTCCAACTGCTTGATTGATATTGAATGAGAGGTAACAGGCTGGATAAGGGTCAACATGTCTTCTTTTATCTGTTTCAACATCTTGTCTGACCCCTCAACATTGTTAAGGATACGAGAAAGCATATCCTCTGACCTACCACCTTCCGAATCCTTTGGCTTTCAGCACTCGTGGGGAGGCACATACCTATCCTACTCTCCATCCTTCTAAATAGGATTACGGTCTCTCCATTCATGCTCTTTCCAACCTTCATCTCTAGCCCAACCATGGTTACCACCCTGCCTTGGGTAGTTAGATCAATAACCACCGCCTTGGTTGTCTAGGAAGTTCACATCCTCATTGTATAAAGCCTTAAACTTTGCCTATTTTGGATTTGCACACCTGATATCCATAGCATTGACACCTCGATCACCAGCTCATATGACTTTTTCAGAAAAAATGTCAGGTTTTTTCATGATCTTGGCCATGTTTTGGTCCCTCTTTTGATCCTTTCCCATCTGCTCCTTGGTCAATTTGAATGTAATAGGGGAGACTTGGTCTTCACGGGTGTACCATGCCCAATTTATTGTGGCCATGCCATCCAATAGATGAGTTGCTATCACATAAGGTTTTTGTATCAAACCTCCTGGAGAAAGATGGTCAGCAACACCCTTGTTTATCGAGTCAATTCTCCGGTAGAAATATTGCAGCAATACGTTGTCTGGGAAGCCATGGGTTGGTAATTGGAGCACTAACTTCTTGTATCGTAGCCAAGTCTGATGAATTGACTCGCCCTCCAAATGCTTAAAGCTTTGGATAGTGTCCCAAAGAGTCATAATCTTCGAAGCTGGGAAAATTGCATATTAAATACGGTGACCAACTCATCCCACGAAGTGATTGAGTCGCGTGGAATTTCAGCTAGCCACTTGTATGCTTCTCCCATCACAGAGAATAGAAAGAACCATAAAAGAACCGACTCTTGAGATATATTCTTGAAAGATAATGGTCTGCACACATTCACAAAATTTTGAATGTGCTAATTTGGGTTTTCATGAGCCAATCCACTAAAAAGCCCCTATAGTTGCAAAAGTTGCAACATAGTCCTCGTGATGTTGAATATAACATTCCCTTCAGCTAGAGGCAAGCAAATGGCGCCAATACCGCCCATGAAATGGGGGTTATCAACATGAGGCTCATTTACATCAATAAGATTTTCAATGTCGTCTTGATGGCCTACTTGATAGCCATTTCTACCGTTCACACTAATACTTCCTCAAATATTCACACAAACAAGCAATACATAACTAAATATTAAGTAAGTAAACTAAGACTAACAAACGAAATATTTGACTAAACTCGAAATTCTCAAATAACACCACTCCCTGACAGCGACACCATTTTGATTGAGTGACGTTATTAAAGACACAACATCCAATTCAAGTATCAACGGTCTTTCAATAGTAATATAACCCTACCAAGGGTTGGCGTCGATTCCCAAGGGAGCAGTTTTTGAGAATTAATAGTTAAGCGCAAATATGCTAGAGTTAACCATATCTAAATAACATTACCGAGTAAAAACATAATAAATTAAGGGGTTGCTATGAATGTAAATTATCAATGGGGGTTTTGTATTCAACTAGTGAAAAAAAATAGTGTAAATATAAAGATGCGAATATAGGGAGACGAGATTCTAGGGATGTGATAGGAATATGGGATAAACTACACATCGGGTAAATGCTATTGATAATCAATTTCTGAACATTTGTAACTAGGCTAGAATTTATTGGGGTAAATTCTCTCTCGAGCAACTTACCCCGAATCAACTCAGTTTCTTTTGAACATCGATTTGCCTCCTTTAAGCACAACCTCCGCCTTAGCCCATAAACTCTATCGAGCTGAATGTGTGGGAAAAGGCCTAGGATTCACTCTTTCGAGCTGAACCCAAGACGACCCAATAACCATCAACAATCGATTTAGTAGTCTTAGTTTTAAATCCTCTTTCTCGAGTAAGCCAAAAACACTAAGAGAAATTGTATTTGCAACTACAAGCCCACTAAGTTCAAACACAACTACTAAAAAAATCACATTTAAACAACAAATAGACTAACAATAAGGAATACCCAATAGGAAATTTAACCCATATTCACAAAATCACACCCCAAGAATTGGAGGTTTTAGCTAGACATGGAAAAAAGGAATAAAATGATACCAACTTGAAGTAACATCAACTTGGTATGATATATATTCACTTCAATAGAGTCTAATATGAAGAATCTTTAACACCAATGTCAAGACCTAGGGGTACCCCCTAAACGTAAAACGGTGTACTCGACCCCAAAGGGGTCTCATACAAGCCATTAGTATGGTCATAACATAAAGACATGGAATAATGCAGAAAAGTTAAAACTTTTACAACAGAAGTCAACTTCTTTCATTAAGGAAAATAGGAAACTAGGCTTGTCTCAATCCCCATCTAAAACATAAGAGTACAATTAGGGTCAAAAACCTTACATAATTGAAGTCTCCAAATATAGGAAAATACAATATAGTCTAGAAAATAGAAGGTAAACTAGAACTAGAATCAATGACATCTTTTCCTCGAACTTGAGGATTCACCAAGCCTAGGGAATATTCGACCCAATCATTACTTGAAGAAGTAGAAGTCTCGACAATTGAAATCTACTCCCACAGTTAAAAGGCTGAGAAAGGGGTTAGCAAAAATGGACATTTAGTTGAAATCATATCTTTATGAAGATTAAAAGACATTATGCACATTCCAAGTAATCACCAAGTCAAACTATACCATAAACCACTTTAAACTACCATAGTCATGCATAACTCACCTTGACTTCACCCAAGCCAACAATCACAGAGAAGGAAAACCGCATGTTTATAAGTCACAATAAGCAAGTCATTCCAAATACCAGCTCTTTATATGCACACATGGATTTATATACATTCATGTCATAAGTAAACCACACCATAACCACTTCATAGGTCTACTTGTGCAATGTACAAGCGAAGTCCCATACTCCCACTCATACCAAGCAAAACCAATTAAGAAGTCATAGATAAAGCTCATGTTCATGTTCACATTTATATTCATGGTTCATGTTCTTTCATGGTGTACCTTAACTTAATAAAGAATCATGATGTGAGGACATACCAAAATCACTCTCCAAGCTCACTTGTACAATGTATGAGTGAAGTCCCATACCCCAACTAACACTAAGTAAGACCCCTCAAGTAATCATAACACATGCCTTATGTTTCTGTTCATGGTTCATGTTCTTGTTCATGTCATGTCTTGGATTTTCTTCTTGTAATGTAGGGAAGTTTAGCTTTAACTGACATAAACCATGTGAGCTACATGGAATCCGGTGTACTTAACCCACACCGAAAAGAGGTGTTCTACTTGCCTAAGGTAAAATTATCATGGTTAGCTTATAGGTGGATCCATTAGCTAAGAGACCTATGTGGGAACATAGTTATGGGATAGGGAGATTGCTTGTAGAAACCTGGACTAACTGAGGTAAAAGGTTTCCATCTCTTGTTCCTATCAACTCGATGCTAAGTCTAATTTTCTTTTCATAGTCATGTTAAATCTTTACTTTATAATCATGTTCATGGAAGAATGCATAACACTCAACCATCATGGTATCATGGTGGCTAATGGATTCCTTAAAATCCCTAGTGTGTGAGTAAGTCTTCCACATCATGTTCATGAGAGTTTCCTTTAAAATAAACACAACATTGATATCAAATTATAGCCCTTTCATGCATAGATAAGTGTAAAGGTTTAGGGGAAGAGGGTCTTGTATCAATTCCATCAACACAATATAACCATAAGAGCATCATTACATAGTTGAACCACAAGTTCATATATAATCTTCATCAACCTACACAAACCCTAGAAATTTACCCCCACTCAAGGGTCATGGATCATGTATCATAATTACACCTAAAGATACTACAATAGGCATGAATAAAACAAGATTCAATAACTAAATTAACATGTATACAATTCATGGTAATCATTTTACATCAATACACCCATCACAATACTTGAAATTGGGGTCATGGGGGTGTTCATGGGTTCATGGGGAATTTTACAATGAAAATCACCATTAAAAATCAAATAATCCATATTATAATGCAATTAACATAATAAAATCCCTTTTAGGAAGAACCCATGGTTGGAATAGAAACCCTAGTTTTTGAATAAGTTACCAA
Organism: Solanum bulbocastanum; assembly: GCA_037074985.1. Lineage (NCBI taxonomy): Eukaryota > Viridiplantae > Streptophyta > Magnoliopsida > Solanales > Solanaceae > Solanum > Solanum bulbocastanum. The sequence goes on along the minus strand of CM073597.1, from coordinate 33,360,815 downwards.
TTTCGAAATCAAGAGTTGAAGGGCTTCATGGATAAAAATGTTCATGAATAAAAGTCCCCATACCTTAATTGATGTTCTCCCACGAAATTTGAGTGAAAATATTGGAGCTTGAACCCTAATCTTGAGCTTTTTCTTTGTTCTTCAATGGAGTTTAAAGAGAGAGTATTTTTGAGAGTGAAGTGGGTTTGATTTTGAGTTTTGTGAGTTAAAAAACTTGGTTAATACTTAAAAATACTTTAATATACATAAAAAAATTTATCATAATGATCCCCCACCCTAACTTAATTCATTAGTAAGTTACTAATTTACCCCCAACTAGGCAAACTTAATGCAACCTTCCCAGGCTCCATTCACCAGTCCCCGACCACGGGCAGCAGTTTGAATCACGGACCATACTGGTCACTCCTGGTTTGGGTCAGAGAGGGGACGATCAAGGTCTTGGTGAGGAGACTATGTCTCAACTCATGAGATCCTTTTCACGGAGCATGAGTTGGTCCACGGACCGTATTGCACGTCCATGGCATGGGGCTGGGACAAAGAATTTTATGGGCATTTTGAGGAGGCTAAGGCCAGATTCATGACACCCATCTATAGGGCGTGAGTCAGTCCACGCCTCGTGGTCCTCCCTTCGTGGATGGGATTGTATTCAGACAATTTTTTAGCAGCCCCTTCGCCCTCATAAAAGACCCTTGAGGGGTCCTTAGGGGGGCCATGCCTTGACGTTTAGGGACTAACACCTTGGTACTAGGTTAGAGAAGTTATTTTACGACTCCTAACTTGACATTTACCCTTTATAGGAAACTAGGCATCATGTTAGGCTCTGACTTAGGTTATTAGATTTTCGAGATGTTACATTATCTCCCCCATGGGAACATTCATTTCCAAATAATGACCAAAACATCAAACCAATTTAGAAACTCTACACTTTTAGCCCATATTGCATGAAACATAAAAAATGAGAGCAAAGCTCACAATGCACTATTCACCATATGCAATATTCAAAAGGAGGAAACTTCAACTACGTTGCACAACATGGACAAAGCAATACAAGAAAGTATGAACTACATCTACTAACTTAAAATACATGTAACTCATCAATTTACGTGAGAATGGGAGGAACTACTTTCCCCTCATCAACCAAGCTCAACACAACAATATTAAGACAACATGTCATTTCATCAAATCATAACTAAGAATGTTCATCATTTCATCTCATGGAGTCAAAAATCCAATCATCATACTAAAATACCTATCAACATGAGGAAACATAGACATCATGAAAACTCAATATATACTAAAACATGAATTATCACAAGAACATGCACAATATAGGGAAATTATGGAAAACCATACAATGCGCATGACTCCCAAAACACTAACTTAAGCGTTACTAGTTACCTCATGCTTGATTAGGAGTAGAAGGAAAAGATGAGGATAACGGGACATTGTATCAGCCTCGGCCTCCCACGTAGCACCCACAACTAAGTGATTCCTCTATAGAGCCTTAATGGAGGTTACTTCTTTGTTCCTTAACTTCTTCACTTGCCAGTCAAAAATCTCAATCGGGACCTCTTTATAAGAAAGATTCTCATCAACACCTAAACCGTCTAAAGAAAGGATGGACACTGGATCACCAATGCACTTCTTGAGCATAGAGACATGAAACACCGAGTGAACCGAAGCTAACTCACTTGGCAAATCTAACTCATATGCCACCTTTCCAACATGCTTTAAGATTTGGTACGGGTCCACATACCAGGGACTAAGCTTAACCTCATCACACCTTTCAGATTTTCAAGTAGACTTAATCACCAACCTCAAATTCATGATCCCTTTTTCTTTTGTCGGCATAGTACTTTTGCCGACTTTGGGCAGTCTTCAACCTCTCTCTAATGAGTCAAACTTTATCAATAGCATCATAGACTAGTTTGGGAAAAATTAGAGCAAACTCACCTACCTCAAACCACCCAATCGAAGATGTACACCTTCTCCCATATAATGCTTCAAAAAAGAGCCATGGAAATGCTAGAGTGGTAACCATTGCTGTAGGAAAGTTTGATAAATGGGAGATGGTCATTGATGAGTCCATAAATTGGACTCATATAGGGCTTTATTTTAATAGAAATAGTGTCCTCAAATTATTATTTATTCTAAATATCTGATGAAAACACTTAAGTTTCAGGTATTTGAAGTTTTAATGGAAGAAAGGACACTTAGGAGAAAAAAGGAACAAAAAGGCTGAAAAGAATGAAGAAGCTAAAGCCTGAGCATCGCCAAGCACGCTTGGTGATTCGCCGAAGGGACGCACTCCGCTTTTTGTTCTAGTACGCGAAGCTGTGAAGGAGCAGGATCAAAAAGGCGATCAAAGGAGCAGTTAGTGTTTCTCTGAATAGTTCTGTGAAGCCGCACTATGTCGCCTAATGACAGAGCACGACAATGCTGAAGGCTAGTGCAAGACAGCGATGAACTATACCAAAGGGCGAATCACTGATTTAATCGACAATTCCAACAAACCTCGCCGAGCGATCCGCCAACACTATTTTCTAACATCTATAAATACTAAACTCTTTATAAATCTTTAGGCAATTGGACAATTATTATAATTTTCACAATAAAATTGTACTTTTTTGATATTTTTCCTCTAAGTTTGCGAGGGTTTTGGAGACTTGAAGAAGAACAGGGTTTCATCCTCCAGATCTGGAGTTGGGTTTCTTGGATTCTTCCTTCTTGGTCTGTAACAAGACTTAAATTTTCATACGCATTTGAATGCAAACTAATTTAGTTATAAATTTCTATCTCTTGATGTGTGGCCAAAAACCCCTATTCTTGGGGTGTGATTTAACAAATATGTGTTGATATTATTGTTGGGTCATGTTTCGTGATAGGTTAGATGCATTTTAATGGTGATTTCACCTTGTGTTTGTGGTTTAATTTAATGGGTTTGTAGTTGCAAATACAAAACCACCCATGTGTTTTCGATTTGCTCGGTATAGAGGTCGTGAAACCAAGACCATTAGACTGATGGCCTAAGGAGTGGTCCGACATGAGGTTCAGCCCGAGAGGGTGAGCGGTAGTCCCATATTCTACCACTCAGCTTGAGAGAGTGAGTAGGATATGGCGTAGGTTGGCCTTCATGCGGCAACTGGGTGTCCGAGAGGAACCCATTTGAAACGAGGTAAGATGCCTGAGAGGGAACTTATTTCCATCTAAAGCTTAGCCTAGTAACAATTAGCTTGGAAATTTCCTATCGAAAGCATGTACTCAACAATTTATATCAATTTATATTGTAGTCACACCCCAGGAACTTCTCCTTATACTTGCTCTCCCATTTTAATTTTGTTGTTTTTAGTACACTTGTGACAAACCCCATTTGATATTGACACATTTGTGTCACCCTTTTAATTTACTGTGTTTTTACTCATTAATGTCTTTAGCTATGACTAATTAAAACTTAATTTTATTTTTCTATTAATTCTCAAAACCACTCCCTTTGGACAAGACCCCAACCCTTGGTTGGGCTACTATATTATCGACGATCATAGACACTCGTACAGTAGGATGGTGTCATTGGTCATGATAAGCATCAAAATCACACCGCTGTTGGGGATTGGTGTCATTTGAGAATTTTTAGATCAAGTAAAATTTTTGTTATTCTTAGTTGTAGTGTCACTATCTATACATTTAGTTTTGTTTTTCGTTGAGTTGTACATTGAGATGATCATGGCTGAGCAGAGTAGTGGCAAATTGGTTAAAATGAGCGAATGAGTCCAAAAGGACCTCACGTTTACCGCACTGGCATCTCAGCTAAACGACTTGGCGACCAAATGTTGAAGTACAATACCACAACAAGGGGAGGTATATACCCCCTCATGAGAAAAATCGTGTCAAGGACACACTTCAAATCATTCTCCAAAAGATCACCGATTAAGATTGGGTGTTGGAAGAAATGAAGGAGAATATTGAAGTGTTGAACAAAATGGTGGATCTCACTCTAGATCAGTCCAGCTAATCATGTCACTCCTGAGTTTTGTAGTGCCTCATCTCCACCCAAATGAAACATTGGGGTCACCTAGTGACACTAGGGCTAGCCCCAATAACAGAGAATGAGACAGGACTTACGTCGTGCCATAACGTAAAATAAGGCGGTTCTTGGGAGGCCACCCAAGATTTTACTGCTTTTAATTATTATGTTAGAATAATGGTGTGTTGATTTTGTAGGTTAAAATGAGGAAAGTGTTGTGAAATACAGGCTGATGAGCAGAAGTTTCATACTACGAAACACAAATTAAGTCGGCGTACCAAAGTTCAACTATCGTTTAGCTCAAGAAAAGTGCAATTCAAAGCCTGTAAAACTCGGTGATCTTTAGAAATAATTCAGCGGGTCACCGACATGTTAGGCGATATCGACCTAGACCGCCTACTTAATCCCCAAGGAATTGAAATTTATATGGAAAGGTGGGATAAGTGAACACTCAGTGAATTGCCGAATAGGTCGGTGAGTGCGACTAACGTTGCTGAATGGATACGGACTGAACGATTAAAATGTTCAAATGTCTCATAATTTGAACTTCTTCACTTTCCCTCGCTTTTTAAACATCTCAAGTTCACACAAAGGTATTATCTTCAATCTTCTAGCTTTTGAATAGTATTATAGTGTTAATCGGTGTTTGGAATTCAGATCACTTTGCCGCCTAACATTCTAATCATATTCTAATCTGCATAAAAGGTTAGTTCCTAAAACCCTAAGTTTATTTTTTAAATTTTTACTCAATTTCAATAATTGTATGGTATTGATGTGTGCTGCGCCTCTTTGATAGGAGTAGATTGCTTTGATGCTAATTTTAATTTGAAACCTTTGCTTGAAGTATTTTTATCATTGATTTCCCATATTTTAATGTTTTTAAAAGAAAGAAAATTGCATTGGGGTGTGCTTGCTTGTTGTTAGATTATTTAGGTGAAGTCTGAGTAGCCCACATTTGTGCTTAGTTGTCGAGAGTTTTCTCAAGGATGGAGTGGGTAACATCACTCTTAGGAGCAAATGTCGTTAAATGACCATATTTGGCAATACCAGAAAAAGTCTTAGTATTCCGGGGTGATGGGTAGCATGGGTCTTGTTTGAATTCCATGAGTGCATGCTTTGATTTTATTTTTAGGGGTTGCGGAATGAGATACGGGAAGATGGGTTCAAAATAGGAACGTTGGGTAGATTTACGAGCTAGGTCGAGCTCATTGAATGACTTGGTGGATAGACTAATATTCCCATTTTGCTGATAGTTTGGTACTTTAATCGATAATTGATTCTGTAACTTTCGACGAGACGTCATCGGGTGCTAAAAGCACTCGGCGACTCACCGAAAGTATTCTTGTCGCCCTTTGTTTACACTCCTGAATCTTTGTTGCACTATTACTTTCTACAGATAATTATTTACTCGCTGAACATATTTGGCGATTCGCCGAACATGTTCACCTATCACCGAATGGCCAAAGTATGCAAGCTAAACACTTTGGCGAGTGTGATCTAGCTCGCCAAAGAAGTTCGGCGATTCACCGACCCAGTCAGTGAATCTTTCTTCAATAAGATTCTCTATGTTTGTGTTGAATTTTGCCTAATCTCTTGATATTTTACATATATGGTATGCACAAAATTAAACGGTCCACCTCAGAAAAAGGCAAAGAGAATTACGATCAATGAAGGAGGACCACGTCTTTCACAGAAAAGAAAACAAGATCTCCCATCGGGGGATAAAGGCAAATGAAAAAAGCATATCTCTAGAAAATAGTCAGCTATTGAACCATATTTTTTTGAGCTGGAAGATGAACAACCCTTGATTCATTGACTGAATAGGCTCGGAGATAGACCTCAATCAACACCTACCAGAGTTACATCAACTGCAACCCCTCCGACTACTAAATTAGTGCCAGCCTTAGCACTACCTTTAGTGGCCCCTGCACTCCCCGTAGCGCCACCTCCACCCAGATTCCTGAACAAATTGAAAGGCAATGGTTTACGAACCATTCTTGAATAAAAGTTATTATATGTGGAGAGTTTGGAAGGTAAGCATGTTGAGGTGCTTGACACGCTCAATTATCATGAGGTAAAGAAGTTCACTAGGCCACGGGGCCCTTACATTCCTTTATGGGTCTAGGATTTTTACGTAGCATATGCGGAGTTGGTCTCGAAAAATAAGAAAAAGGCTACTGAGTTCCGATCGGTGAAGTCGGTTACGGTTAGAGGAAAGGATGTAGAGTGTCACAGTGAGCATATTAATGTTATACTAGGTCGACCCACTGCACTCAGTACTGCCCTACCAGGGTTTGCCTATTGTTCCGTCCCTATATGATTAAAGGGTTGGTTAGCTTCGATAATTTTTGACAACACCCCGAGGTGGTTCGATATGGGAGCTCCTATTGAGAAGGGGATATGAACATTGCCTCGTGGTACTGGTTTGGCTTCATCAGTACCACTATCATGAAATCCCAAAACGAGTCCATTCTACATCATCCTAAGGCGGCTTGCCTTTGTTCTACCATGGCTAGAAGGCGGATCGAACTGGGACTGCTGGTTTCACAGAAGATGGTTGTGAGAGCCAAATAAACACTGACCTCTCTGTCATTTCCTGTTCTGATTACTGAGTTATGCTGGCGTACCAGAGTACCCGAGATCTTGCTAGCAATATAGAGGTCACCCCATCTTTCTCCACCGATATGGCATATAGAGGCTGAATTCACACGAGAGGAGGATGACAGGAGAAGAAGAACAGGGTTTCATCTTCCAGATTTGGAGTTGGGTTTCTTGGATTCTTCATTCTTGGTCTGTAACAAGACTACATTGTCATACGCATTTGAATGCAAACACATTTAGTTATAAATTTCTATCTCTTAATGTGTGGCCAAAAACCCCTATTCTTGGGGTGTGATTTAACAAATATGTGTTGATATTATTGTTGGGTCATGTTTCCTGATAGGTTAGATGTATTTTAATGGTGATTTCACCTAGTGGTTGTGGTTTAATTTAATGGGTTTGTAGTTGCAAATACAAAGCCACCCATGTGTTTTCGATTTGCTCGGTAGAGAGGTCGTGAAACCAAGACCATTAGACTGATGGCCTAAGGAGTGGTTCGACATGAGGTTCAGCCCGAGAGGGTGAGCCTTAGTCCCATATTCTACCACTCAGCTTGAGAGAGTGAGTAGGATAAGGCGTAGGCTGGCCTTCATGCGGCAAATGGGTGTCCGAGAGAAACCCATTTGAAACGAGGTAAGATGCCTGAGAGGGAACTTATTTCCATCTAAAGCTCAGCCTAGTAACTATTAGCTTGCAAATTTCCTATCGAAAGCATGTACTCAACAATTTATATCAATTTATATTGTAGTCATACCCCAGGAACTTCTCCTTATACTTGCTCTCCCATTTTAATTTTGTTGTTTTTAGTACACTTGTGACAAACCCCATTTGATATGTGAGACGCATTTGTGAAACCAAGACCGCTAGACTGATGGCCTAAAAAGTGGGTCGACAGGAGGTTTAGCCCGAGAGGGTGAGCCCTAGTCCCATATCCTAATACTCAACTTGAGTGAGTGAGTGGGGTAAGGTATAGGTTAGCATTCATGCGGCAAATGGGTGTCCAAGTGGAACCTATTTTAAACGGGGTAAGTTGCTCAAGAGCGAACTTATTTCCATTTAAAGTTTAACCTAGTCACTATTAGCTTGCAAATATCCTATTAAAAGCATGTACTCAATGATTTATATCTATTTATATTGCGGTCACACCCCAAGAACTTCTCTTCGTAGTAGCTCTCCCCTTTTAATTTTGTTGTTTTTAGTACACTTGTGACAAACCCCATTTGATATGTGAGACGCATTTGTGTCACCCCTTTAGTTTATTAAGTTTTTACTCGTTAATGTCTTTAGCTAAGACTAATTAGAACTTAATTTTATTTTTCTATTAATTCTCAAAACTACTCCCTTGGGACACGACACAAACCCTTGGTTGGGTTACTATATTATCGACGATTGTAGACACTTGTACTGTAGGTTAGTGTCGTTGGTCACAATAAGCATCAGTTGTCCCAATTACCTTTGAAATCAATCACACACGCCCTCAACATGTCCTCTAAGATTTGAATGGTGCGTTTGGCTTGAACATCCGTTTGAGGTGAAACATGGTACTAAGTTTAACGTTGGTACCAAGCCCTTGTTGGAAAGCATTCCAAAAATGTGAACTAAATTGAGTAGCTTGATCTAATATGATAAACAAAAGAACCCCATGCAACTTCACCACCTCCTTGATATACAACTTGGCATAGTCTTCCACCGAAAAGGTAACCTTGACCGGAATGAAATAGGCTGATTTCGTTATCCTATCAATGATGACCCCAATAGAATCATGTTGCCTTCGAGTACAAGGCAGACCCACAACAAAGTCTATATTCATCTCTTCCCACTTCCAAGTGGGGATATTTATATCTTGGAACAAACCTCCAGGTTTTAGGTGTTCGGCCTTGACTTGTTGACAATTTGGACATTTTGCCTCAAGACCCGCTATATCATTTTTCATGCCATTCCACCACTAGACTTCCCGTATATCACGATACATGTTGGTGGCTCCCTGATGAATAGAATACTGTGAACCATAAGCCTCTTCTAAAATTTGCTCTCTCAAGCCATCCATATCCGAATCACATAGCCTCCCTTGGTATCTAAGCACTCCATCTCCCCCTTGAGAGAAAACCTCAATAGACTTGTTGAGAACCAATTCTTTTAGTTTAGTTAAAATAGGATCAAGGTGTTGCTTAGACTTTATATCAATAATAAAGGATGATTCGGAACTATGATTAACTATGAATCCACCCTTGGTGGAATCTTCTAGTTGGACACCTAACCGGGCCAACCTATGCACATCATGAACCAATTCCTTCTTCTCATCTTCCACATGAGCCACACTATCCATGGAAAATCTACTTAAGGCATACGCAATCACGTTAGCCTTGTCGGGGTTGTATAGGAAATTCATATCATAATCTTTCAAAAGATCTAACCATCTCCTTTGTTGGAGATTCAAGTCTTTTTGGATAAATACATATTGAAGACTCTTGTGGTCGGTGAATACATCTGCATGGACCCCATATAGGTAGTGTAACCAAATTTTCAAGGCAAACACCACCGCCGCTAGTTCAAGATCATGAGTTGGATAATTCTTTTCATGAATATTAAGTTTCCTTGAAGCATAGGCAATCACCTTACCATTTTGCATAAGAACACATCCCAAACCAACTCTTGGTGCATCACAATATACTATAAACACATTGGTACCCTCCGGTAAGGTCAACACCAGAGTGGATGTGAGTCTCTCCTTCACTTTATAGAAGCTTTTCTCACAAGCCTCCATCCACTCAAACTAGGACTTTTTTTGGGTCAAGGATGTTAATGGAGAGATGATAGAGGAGAAGCCCTTAACAAACCTCTAATAGTAATAGGCCAAAAGCAAAAAGCTTCGAAAGTCGGTGGAACTTAGGGGTCTAGTCCAACTCTTAACCACGTATGTTGTCTTAGGATCAACATCTATGCCCATGCTTGACACAATATGGCCTAGGAATGCAACCGACCTTAGACAAAATTCACACTTGCTAAACTTAACATACAATTGTTGGTCTTTAAGGACTTGCAATACCGTCCTCAAATGCTTCATATGATCACCATCACTCTTAGAGTAGATCAAAATATAGTCAATAAAAACTATCACGAATGAATCAAGATATTCTCTAAACACCCAATTTATAAGGTCCATGAAGGCTGCTGGGGCGTTGGTTAACCCAAAAGACATCACTAGGAATTCATAGTGACCATATCTCGTTCAGAAGGCCGTTTTTAGAATGTCAACCCCTTTTACCCTTAGTTGATGATCGCCCAACCTTAAGTCAATCTTCAAAAAGTAACTCGCCATTAGAGTTGGTAAAAAATCATCTATCCTAGGAAGAGGGTACTTATTCTTGATAGTGACCTTGTTCAATTGGCAATAGTCTATACACATCCTAAGGGACCCATCTTTCTTGTTTACAAGCAATACCGATGCACCCCATGGGGATATACTTTGTTGTATAAAACCCTTGTCTAGCAAATCTTTGAGTTGTGCCTTTAATTCCTTCAATTGGACAAAGCCATCCAGTAAGGGGGAATGGATATGGCCTGAGTATCTGGAAAAAAGATCAATGCTGAAGTCTATTTCCCATTCAGGAGGAATATCGAGCAACTCATCGGGGAAGACTTTTAGATACTCTCTCACTACGGGGACTGACTTCAAAAGAGGAGTCTCGGACTCAACATCCATAACTCTAATAATGTGATACAAGCACCCCTTCGAGATATTTTTTCTAGCTTTTAGAAACGAAATAAAACGACCTCTCGAAGAAGAGTTTCCCCTTTTCCATTCCAAAGTAGGCTCATTAGGGAATTGAAACTTCACTACCTGGGTTCTATAATCAATGGACGCAAAACAAGCATGCAACCAATCCATCCCCAATATAACACCAAAGTTAAACATATCTAATTCTATCAAATCAACCAATGTGACAATGAGATAGGACAACTTTAATAAACTCTTTTAGCTGTAACCGAGTCACCCACCGGGGTAGAAACTGTAAAGGGTTATTCTAAGACATCGGGGAGTACATAAAATTTTATTGCCTCAAAAGGAGTAACAAAAGACAAAGTGGCCCTGGGGTATAATAATGCATAAACATTAATTGATTGAAACATACAGGTAACAACGTCCGGAGACCCCTCTTAATTACCTCAAGATTGGAGGGCATAAAAGTGATTCTTCTTAGGAGCATCGGGATTTGAGCCACTTGGAGGGACTTGCTTCCCTCTCTCCCTTGAAATTCTAACATGGGACAATGTTTCCCCATATGACCACTCTTTCCATAATGAAAAAAAACATCTATTCCAATAATTCATTTACCCTCATAGCTCTTACCACACTTAGCACATGTAGGCTTTGTCATGAAAGATCCATCACCATTGCCTCCTTGAGGCTTAGGATTAGACACTCTATCTTTGTTGGGTCTTGGAGCATTGAAGGAGCCTTGGTTGGGAAGCCTCTTTCTAAACCTTGGTTTATCTTGAACCTCAAATCTACCCTTGGAGGAGTTTCTATCATCGGTCCTAGGCCTTTTCACATATCTATTCCTCTCTTGGAGTTTTTCAACCTTTATTTTCTTAGCATACACCAGAAGACTGAATATATCCATATTGTCATGAAGCATAGCAAAATGATGTTCTTTCCTCACCAAGCTAGTTGACACACCCATTATATGCCTACTCATCTCATCTCTTAGCTCCGCCACCATCGATGGAGCATACTTGGACAATTCGGTGAACTTAAGAAAGTATTCTTCAACACCCATATTTTCTTGGTAAAGGTTGATGAATTCGTCCACCTTGGCCTCGCTCTTTTCAAAGGGAAAGTACATATCAAGGAACGCCTTTTTGAATACATCCCAATCTATGGGACCCAATCTTTCCAGCCTCTTTACCTTTCATTGAGTGTGCCACACTCTTCATTTGATACCCGGCTAACTACGTCTTCTCTCTAGAGGTTACCCCCATAGCCACTACTATCTTCTCTATCTCCTCAACAAATTCTTGAGGGTCTTCCCCCACTTTAGAGCCAAAGAACTTTGGAGGGTTCATCCTTCTAAAGTCTCTCAACCTTTAGGACCTAGTGTTCTCATTGGTGTTCCATGAGTTCTAGCATCCCTTGTGACTTGAGTCGTTAGAACATGGGTCAAGGTTTGGAGAGCCGATCTAATCTCCACATTAGTCATAGTTCCTTCATCTTAAGGATCTTGGGGATCTTGAGGATCTTAGGGGTCTTGGTGAGGAACTCCCTCATTAGCAACAACCGTTTCCACTCTCCTTGTGATCGCTCTTCCTGTATTCCTATTCCTATATGCACAAGAAAAGGGTTAGGAAAGTATTCCATCGAGATAAAACTCTAAAGCATGACTAAAGAGTAATCAAAAGAAGTGAGAGTTCTTAAGCATCCTATAGCCCCTCATCCATAAGTGTGGCATATTTCACACTCATGAACAAGACTCTACTAGACTGGTTCCTGAGACATCACCCTAAATAACATCCCAAAACCTTATACTTTGATACCAAGTTTATCACGACCCAGGGGTACCCCTAGACGTAACATAATGTACTTGACCCAGAAGGGGTCTCATCCAAGCCCTTAGCATGGTCATAACATAAATACATGGAATAATGTGGAAAATTTAAAACTTTTACAATAGAAGTCAACTTCTTTCATTAAGTAAAATAGGAAACTAGACTTGCCTCAATCCCCATATAAAACTCAAGAGTACAATTATGGTCAAAGCCCATACATCAATGAAGTCTCCAAATATAGAAAAATACAATATATTCTAGAACATAGAACATAAACTGGAACTAGAATCAATGACATCTTATCCTCGAACTTGAGGACTCACCAACTCAAGGGTATAGTCAACCCAAGCATTACCTGAAGAAGTAGTACTCTCAACGACAAAAAACCTACATTCATAGAAAAAAGTAGAGAAAGGGGTTACCACAATTAATTGTACTAAGTATGTAAACATGTAGAAAACCTTAAATCATGCAAAAAGGAGCATTTAATTGAAACCATGTCTTTATCAAGTTTAAAATCCGTTATTCATATTCCAAGTAATCAACAAGTCAAACCACACCATAAACCACTTTAAACTACCATAGTCATTCATAACTCACCTCGACTTCACCCAAGCCATCAATTATAGACAAGGAAAACCTCATGTTTATAGTTCACAATAAGCAAGTCATTCCAAATACCAATTCTTTACATGCACACATGGATATATATACATTCATGTCATAAGTAAACCACACCATAACCCCTTTATAGGTCTACTAGTGCAATGTACAAACGAACTACCATACCTCCACTCATACCAAGCAAAGCCAATTAAGAAGTCATAGACATAGCTCATGTTCATGTTCACATTTATATTCATGGTTCATATTCATGCATGGTGTACATTAACTTAATAAAGCACCATGATGTCAAGCACATACCACAATCACTCTCCAAGCTTACTGGTGCAATGTTTGAGTGAAGTCTCATACCCCAAATCACACTAAGTAAGACCCCTCAAGTAATCATATCACATGCCTTATGTGTGTGTTCTTGGTTTATTTCTTGTTCATGTCATGTCATGGATTTTATGCTTGTCATGTAGGGAAGTTTAGCTTTAACCGACATAGACCGTGTGAGCTACATGGAATCTGGTGTACTGAACGCATACCGAAAAGAGGTATTCTACTTGCCTAAGGTAGAAATATCATGGTTAGCTTAAAGGTAGATCCACTAGCTAAGAGACATATGTGGCCACATAGTTATGGGATAGGGAGATTGCTTCTAGAAGCTCAGACTAACTGAGGTAAAAGTTTCCATCTCTTGTCCCTATCCACTTGGTTCTAAGCCTAATTCCCTTTTAATAGTCATGTTAAGTATTTACATTATAATCATGTTCATGGAAGAATGCATAACACTCAACCATTATGGTATCATGGTAGCTCATGGAATCCTTAGAATCCTTAGTTTGTGAGTAAGTCTTTCACATCATGTTCATGAGATTGTCCTTTACAATCAACATAACATTGATATCACATCATAGTCCTTTCATTCATAGATAAGTGTAAAGGTGTAGGGTAAGAAAGTCTTGCATCAATTCAATCAACACAATATATTCATAAGATCATCATTACATAGTTGAACCACAAGTTCACAATTAATATTCATCAACCTACACAAACCCTAGCAATTTACCCCCACTCAAGGGTCATGGATCATGTATCACAATTACACCAAAAGATACTACAATAGGCATGAATAAAAGGATATTCAATAACTAAATTAACATGGATACAATTCATGGTAATCATCTTGCATCAATACACCCATCACAATACTTGAAATTGGGGTCATAGAGTGTTCATGAGTTCATGGGAAATTTTAGAATGAAAATTACAATTAAACATGAAATCATCCATAATATAATGCAACTAACATAATGAAATCATTTTTAGGAAGAACACACGATTGGAATAGAAACCCTAGTTTTTAAACAAGTTACCAATTTTAAAATCAAGTGTTGAAGGGAATCAAGGAGAAAAGTGTTCCATGAATCAAGTCCCCATACCTTAATTGATGTTCTCCCATGAAATTTGAGTGAAAATCTTGGAGCTTGAACCCTAATCTTGAGCTTCTTCTTTGTTCTTTAATGGAGTTTAGAGAGAGAGTATTTTTAGAGGGAAGTGGATTTGATTTTGAGTTTTGTAAGTTATGAGAGTTAGTAGACTTGGTTAATACTTAAAAATACTTTAATAAACCTAAAAGACTTATAATAACCGACCTCCACTGTAAGTTAATTCATTAGTAATTTACTAACTTACCCCCACCTAGGCATACTTAAGTCAGCATTCCCAGGCCCCATTCACGAGTCCCAGACCACAGGGCATGGTATGAACCACGGACTGTACTGGTCACTCTTGGTTTGGGTCATAGAGGGGAGTATCAAGGACTTGGTGAGGAGGCTAAGGAATTTTAGGGACCTTTTGAGGAGGCTAAGGCTGGACTCACGACACCCATTTACGGGGCGTGAGTCATTCCACGCCTCGCGGTCCTCCTTTCGTGGATGGGGACTGTTTTTGGATAGTTTTTGAGTAGATTCTTGGCCCTCATAAAGGAACCTTAGGGGCCCTTGGGGGGACCATGCCTTGATGTTTAGGGACTAACACCTTGGTACTAGGTTAGGGAAGTTATTTTACGACTCTTATCTTGAAATTTACCCTATTTAGGACACTAGGTGTCATATTAGGCTCTAGTTTAGGGCATTAGATTTCCGGGATGTTACAACCCACTTCCAACTTTTATGAATTGGAAGTCTTCAAATCTTCAAAAGCTAAAAACAAGGTCTCTCTACTTGAAACTTAGAAAAATAAAATGTTGTAACTGAAAATTGCATTCTAAGATAAAAATTCAAACTAGTATTTATAGTTGTCTAAAAATGTGTTGCGACAGATCACTCGACGTAGTTAGTCGGGATCGCTGATGCACTCGACGATCCTCCCTCTGGTCTGCTTCATTGCCTATTAGATTTTGCATTTACCATCTTCGCATTCTAGATCATTGGGTGATATAGTACTGCTTCACGGAACTATTTGGTGATGTGCCAATTGCTCCTTTTTATCGTTGACTTGATTTTTTTCCTTCAGGGCTCATCACACTTGAACTTTGGGTGAGGTTGAGGCCATTCGGCGACACGCATAATGCATTAGGCGATCCTCAAGCCTTCTTTTCTTTATCTTTTCAGCTGTTTTGTTCCTTTTTGCCAAATAGTGTCCATGCTTGCCTCAAACTCCAAATACCTAAAACTTAAGAATTTACATCAGTTATTGAAACAAAATATACATTTAAGGATACTAATTCTATTAAAATGAAGCCCTATATGAGTCCAAATTGTGGACTCATCAATAACCCTAACATAAACTTTCTCTTGTCCTCAAGTAAAACTCAAGTCAAAAAGGATTTCTCGAACAGTGCTACACAAGACTCAATCATGAATGCACATACAAGAATCAATTTACTCATGCGAAGATCAAATGTGCACTCAAAGTTTCAAGTTTGAGACACCATTATCAAAGAATCTCAAGCTCACTATACTTGCTTGAAATGCAAGTTCAAGCTCAACAAATGAAATCAAATGCCCTCACACAAAAGAATGATTCCATATTCACACACAATAGTTCAACAATTTAAAGTTCCCGAATCAAATGCAATGCTCTTACTCACAAAGAAGAACACAATGCATGCTTTCACCCATAGGTTTGCCCGTATTTTCCAGTAGACAATTGTTTCAGCTCACTCAAGATCAAAAAGGTTTTTTCAAGGCTTGCAATGGGGCTGGGTGCAAAGGTATGGTCATTTAGGCTCAGTAATTTTCATCCTTGTGAAATGTGGTGCTCACAACACTTCCTTTCCTCTTCTTTCATCATTTACTTTAGTGCTCATAAGTTATTCCATTATTCACTTTCCATGGATTATTTGGACACCCTATTTCTTTTGTACTTTATTCCATGGCTTTTTTTTCATTTTTTTCTTTTCACTTCTCCTTTTTTTGTTGTATGAAGGGGTTCCATTTTTCTCAAAATCATAGGTTAAAGGAGACTTTTCTTGCACTTTTTTACTTGCCTTCTCTTTTCACCACCTATTCAATCAACCACAAATCAAGAAGCTTATTGGTAGTGAATTAAAGGGGTCATGTTTTTATCAAGTTTGTTCCAAAGAAAGGTAAGGCTCAAGGGGTGTTCAAAATAGGTTCACACACTCACAAGGTTGGCCACAAAAGAGGTATATGTCAAATTAGCTCATACTATTCGAAGTTGCCTAAGATTCTATCAAGAGATAGCCTTACTTACTCGAACGGATCCTATCTAGGTGTTATCATGCATGGTTCACAATAAGCTCATCGCACAAGGCATCGACACCAAAGTCAAACAAGACATCACATTTTAGCTAGTGTGCAATATTCATCATAAGAGAATCAATTCGCTAATTGGCTAGTCACAACGAGATGCAAAGTGTTCACATATTGTCTATGCAACTTCATTTGGCCTCATCGTAGCCGCACATTCATGTTTGTTTGATTATGAGCACTATTCAAGTCATCTGTATTGATCGGGATTGATACTTAAATTTGCAAAAGAACAGCCACATTCTATCACAAAAGAAGGTGGCAAAATATTTTAGAAGGGTCAAAAGTCATTTTCAGTTTAAAATCAAGGAGCCATAAGCTGAAACCTTCCATAAAAAATAGTGTCAACACAATTTAAGCACAAAGACCAAATAGATAAACAAAACATGAGTCATAATCAGCACACAAATAAAAAAACATTTGTCCTCAAATGCAAATAAAAATATCCAAAAGTGAAATAAAGAAAAACAGAGAGAGAGAGGTAAAGATGGGGTCCTGCCTCTAGTCTCTCCGTCTTTCTAAGCATCAGTGCCCGATGCCTCACCCTAAGCCTGGGCATTAGTGCCCAAGTTCACTTCAAGAGGAACAGTAGTGCCAGATTCACCAAGTTTTATTGAGTGTGAGTCCGCTAGAAAGATATGCACCGCCCTGTAGAATTCCCAGGCTCATAAAGAAATATTAGGGTCTAGGCTAATGGTCTTTTTGGTAGAAGTGGGCCTCTTGCCCTTGCCTTTTCCAGTAGTTGTGGGTAGGTTCGTTGCTTTGCCTTTCGACGTAGCTCCGTCCTCATTTATTGTAATTCCTTTGGACTTCTCTTGGGCTGGTGTTATTCTTTCAACAACTTTTGATGTAGTCAAGTCTGCAAAATCTTAAAGGGAATTTAGAAAAACTTAAACAAAAGCACAACAGAACAATTTCAGTCAAACTCGCCAAACCAGATGGCAAATCACCAAATTTCTTAGGCTAGCTAGATCGAGCTTGCAAAAGAAATTAGCTCTAAAACTGTAGCAAGAAGGTGATGGGGTAACCACTTCGGCGTGTCGCTGACAACTCTGAGTGAACAAAAATAGGCTTCCGAAAGTTATAGCGCAAAAAGGGTTCAGGAGGGAAGACAAAACAACGATCAAGAAGACTCTCGGCGAGTCACGGAGTGCTTTTGGCAATTTCAAGCTTTTCATTGAAATTTACAAAATCCAACATCAAACAAAGCTATAAAGTAACAACGAGATTAGGAACTTTGGCGAACCACCGAGTGGTTTGGCAAGCTCGACCCAGCTCTCTAACCGACCCAACATGCCTACTTTCAACCTGCTTCTCAAAATCAACCCTAGCGACCCCCGAGAACAAATTAAAGCATTCACTAATGAAATCAAGGTAGGACCCATAACATTTAAGCACAACCCCTCAAATTTTAATCTATTTTAAGGCATACAATTAAGGGAATTCAACAGTCACAACTACTCGGGCAAGATTATCAAATTAAATCATGTATGGAAACAGTCTAATCAGGCAGGACCATAAAACTTCAACAAGATTAGGCTATTGCAAATGAGTATAATTTTTAATAAAATAAACTGGGGCATAGAAAACCAACCTTCGATGTCGATTAAGAGAAGATTGAAATGCTAGGAGGCAATGTAATCCAACTCCGAGCACAAATCAACACTAAAAATACTCTAAAAAAATTGCAAAAATATAGAAACTAGCATGCAGGTGTGAGTTTGACCTGCAAAACCATCCAGTTCTCGCCCCTTCGGTGACATTAGTCAAGGCCGCCTATCCACTCGGTGACACGCTGAGTGTTTATTGTTCTCACCAAATTTTACAGGACCTCCAGTTATTGTGGGGGTTCCAATGGCTGTCTCCGTCGGGATCGCCGACATGGTCGGAGACTTGCCAATGATTTCCTAGGCTCGCTGAGTTTGACAAATTCCAATTTGAAGATGTGTTGAGTCAAATGGAAGATTAGGTTGGGATCGCTGACTGGACCTGTTGCTGGCCACCCTTCATTTTTCAAACACATTCCACACTTCACAAACAACATACCATTATTTTACCAAAACACAAATAGATAAAATACGTGGTTTTGGGTTGCCTCCCAAATAGCGCCTTAGTTAATGTTGCGGCACAACACAAGTCCACCTTCAAACCTCATTCTTGGGGTTGACCATAGTATTATTAGACAACCCCCCTTTTGGTCTCAGATTTAGGTGAGATGGCATCTGACCTATTTGGGTCTCCAGTTGTTTGATTAACATTGAATGGGAGGTAACGGTCGGGCTAAGGGTCGACACATCTTCCTTCATCTCTTTCAAGATTTTGTCTGACCCCTCAACTTTGTTAAGGATACGAGAAATGATATCCTTCGACCTACCACCCTCCGAGTCCTTTGCCTTTTGGCACTCGTGGGGAGGCACATACCTATCCTTCTCCCCATCCTTCCAATTAGGATTACGCTCTCTCCATTCACACTATTTCCAACCTTTATATCTAGCCCAACCTTCGTTACAACCATACCATGGATAGTTTGACTTATAACCACCATCTTAGTTGGCTAGGAAGTTCACCTCCTCATTATACGAAGCCTCAAACTTTGCTTCTTTTGGATTTGAACACCCGATACCCACAACATTGACACCCTGAGCACCAGCTCCCATGACATTTTTGGACAAAATGTCAAGTGGTGTCATGATCTTGGCCATGTTTTGGTCCCTTTCTTGATCTTTTTCCATCCACTCCTTCGTCAATTTGAATGTAAGAGGAGTCGTCATGGCTGTACCAAGCTCGATTTATCGTGGTCATGCCATCCAATATCTGAGTTGTTATCACTTAAGGTTGCTGCTTCAAACCTCCTGGAGAAAGTTGGTCAGCAACACCCTAGTTTACCGAGTTTAGGCTCTGGTAGAAGTACTACAGCAATATATTGTCGGGCAAGCATTGGGTTGGGCATTAGAGCACCAACTTCTTGAATCACAACAAAGTCTCATGAATTGGCTCGCCCTCCAAACACTTTAAGCTTTGGATACTGTCCCAAAGAGTCATCATCTTCGAAGGAGGGAAAAATCACACATTAAATGCGGTGACCAACTCATCCCACAAAGTGATTGAGTTGCGTGGCAATTTAGATAGCCACTTGCATGCTTCTCCCATCAAAGAGAATGGGAACAACCATAAATGAACTGACTCTTAGGGATTTATTCTTGAAAGAGAATGGTTTATACACATCCATGAAATTTTGAATGTGCTCATGAGGGTCTTCATGAGCCAATCCACTGAAAGTCCCTTTAGTTGCAAAAGTTGCAACATAGTACTCATGATGTGGAATACAACATTCTCTTCGGCTGGAGCTAAGAGAATGGCACTAATACCACCTATGAGATGGGGGTTATTAGCATGAGGCTCATTAACATCGTTAAGATTTCTGATGTCGTCTTCGTGGCCTGTTTGGCTGCCATTGCTATAGTTCACACTCATACTTTCTGAAATATTCACAAAAACAAACAAAACAAAATTAAAAATTATATAAGTAAACTACGACTAACAAAAACAAAATTCAACTTAACTCGAAATTCTCAAATAACACCACTCCCTAGCAGCAGGGCCATTTTAATTGAGTGACGTTACCAAAGAAACAACTTCCAAATCAAGTGTCAACAATCGTTCATTAGTAATATAACCCAGCCAAAGGTTGAGGTGGAGTCCCAAGGGAGTGGTTTCTGAGAATTAAGAGTTAAGCATGAATATGCTAGAGTTCACCATATCTAGAAAAGCATTATTGAGTAAGAACATAATAAATTAAGTGGTTGACACGAATGTCAATTATCAATGGGGGGTTTGTATTCAATTAGTGAACAAAAATAGTGAAAATATAAAGATTTGAATATAGGGAGACGGGATTCTTGGGATATGATAGGAATATGGGATAAACTACACAATCAGGTAAATGCTATTGATAATCAATTTTTAAACATTTGTAACTAGGCTAGACTTTAGTGGGGGTAAATTCTCTCTCGAGTAACTTACCCCAAATCAACTCGGTTTCTCTCAAACACCGAGTTGTTGCTTTTAAGAACAACCTCCGTCTTAGCCCATTCACTCTCTCGAGCTGAATGTGTAGGAAAAGGCCTAGGATTCACTATCTTGAGCTAAACCCACGACCACCCAATAACCACCAGCTATCGACTTAGTAGTCTTAGTTTTAAAACCTCTTTCTCGAGCTAACCAAAAATAATAAGATGATATCGTATTTGCAACTACAATCCCACTAAGTTCAAACACAACTACTAAACGAAATCACTTTTAAACAAAAAATATACTAACAATAAGCAATACCCAGCAGGAAATTTAACCCATATTCACAAAATCACACGCTAAGAATTGGGGTTTTAGCTAGACATGGAAAAAAGAAGAAAATGATACCAAATCGAAGTAACATCAACTTGGTATGATTGATATTCAATTCAATCGAGTCTAATATGAAGAATCTTCAATACCCATGTCAGGACCTAGGGGTACCCCCTAGACGTAACATGGCATACTCGACCTCGAAGGGGTCTCATACAAGCCCTTAGCATGGTCATAACATAAAGACATGGAATAATGTGGAAAATTTAAAAATTTTACAATAGAAGTCAACTGCTTTCATTAAGGAAAGTAGGAAACTAGACTTGCCTCAATCCCTATCTAAATCATAAGAGTACAATTAGGGTCAAAAACCTTACATCAATGAAGTCTCCAAATATAGGAAAATACAATATAGTCTAGACATAGAAGGTAAATTGGAACTAGAATCAATGACATCTTGTCCACGAACTTGAGGACTCACCAAGCCTATGGTACAGTTGACCCAAGATTTACTTGAAGAAATAGTTGTCTCAACGATCGGAACCTACTCTCATAGTAAAAAGGTAAAGAAAGGGGTTAGCAAAATTAATTGTACTAAGTATGGGAACATGCATAAAACCTTAAAATATGCAAAAAGGGACATTTACTTGAAATCATGTCTTTATCAAGTTTAAAAGCCATGATGCACATTCCAAGTAATCACCAAGTCAAACCATACCATAAAACACTTTAAACTACCATATTCATGCATAACTCACCTTGACTTCACCCAAGCCAACAATCATAGACAAGGAAAACCAAATGTTTATAGTTCACAATAAGCAAGTCATTCCAAATACCAACTCTTTACATGCACACATGGAATTATATACATTCATGCCATAAGTAAACCACACCTTAACCCCTTTATATATCTACTTGTGCAATGTACAAGCAAAGTCCCATATCCCCACTCATACCAAGCAAAACTAACTAAGAAGTCATAGATATTTCTCATGTTCATGTTCACATTTATATTCATGGTTCATGTTCATGCATGGTATACATTAACTTAATAAAGCATCATGTTGTCAAGCACATACCACAATAACTCTCCAAGCTCACTTGTGCAATGTATGAGTGAAGTCCCATACCTCCATTCATACTAAGTAAGACCCCTCAAGAAATGATAGCACATGCGTTATATTTGGGTTCTTGGTTCATGTTCTTGTTCATTTCATGTCATGGATTTTATTATTGTCATGTGGGGAAGTTTAGCTTTAACCGACATACACCATTTGAGCTACATGGAATATGGTGTACTGAACCAACACTGGAAAGAGGTGTTCTACTTGCCTAAGATAAAACTATCATGGCTAGCTTATAGGTGGATCCACTAGCTAAGAGACCTATGTGGGTACATAGTTATGGGATAGGGAGATTGCTTCTAGAAACCTAGACTAACTGAAGTAAAAGGTTTCCATCTCTTGCTCCTATGAACTTGGTGCTAAGCCTAAATCCCTTTTAATAGTCATGTTAAGTCTTTAATTTATAATCATGTTCATGGAAGAATGCATAACACTTAGCAATCATGGTATCATGGTAGCTCATGGATTCCTTAGCATCTTTAGTGTTTGAGTAAGTCTTTCACATCATGTTCATAAGAGTGTCCTTTACAGTCAACACAACATTGATATCATATCATAGTCCTTTAATGCATAGATAAGTGTAACGGTGTAGGGGAAGAGGGTCTTGCATCAATTCCATCAATACAATATAACCATAAGATCATCATTATGTAGTTGAACCACAAGTTCATAAATAATCTTCATCAACCTAGACAAACCCTAGCAATTTACCCCCACTCTAGGGTCATGGATAATGTCTCACAACTACATCTAAAGATACTACAATAGACATAAATAAAACAAGATATAATAACTAAATTAACATGGATACAATTCATGGTAACCATCTTGCATCAATACACCCATCACAATACCATGAGGGTGTTCATGGATTAATGGGGAATTTTACAATGAAAATCACCATTAAACATCAAATAATCCATAATATAATGCAATTAACATAGTAAAATTTTTTTTAGGAAGAACCCATGGTTGGAATAGAAAACTTAGTTTTTGAACAAGTTACCAATTTCCAAATGAAGAGTTGAAGGGCTTCATGGAGAAAAGTGTTCTATGAATCAAAGTCCCCATACATTAATTGATGTTCTCCCATAAAATTTGAGTGAAAATCTTGGATCTTGAACCCTAATCTTGAGCTTCTTCTTTGTTCTTCAATGTAGTTTAGAGAGAGAGAGAGAGAGTATTTTGAGAGGGAAGTGGGTTTGATTTTGAGTTTATAGTTATGTGAGTTAAAAGACTTGGTTAATACTTAAAAATACTTTAATATACCTAAAACAAATTATAATAATGGTCCCCCACATAACTTAATTCATTAGTAATTTACTAACTTACCCCTACCTAGGCTGACTGAAGGCAGCCATTCCAGGCCCTAATCATGAGTCCTTGACCACGAGGTGTGGTTTGAACTACGGACCCTATTGGTCACTCGTGGTTTGGGTCAGAGAGGGGAGGATAAAGGTCTTGGTGAGGAGACTAAATCTCAACTCGCGAGACCCTTCCTCAAAGCTTGATTTGGTCCACGGACCATACTATACATTCGTGGAATGGGGCTGGGACAAGGAATTTTAGGGACCTTTTAAGGAGGCAAAGGCTTGACTACGGGGCCTGAGTCAGTCCATGCCTCGTGGTCCTCCCTTTGTGGATGGGACTGTTTTTGGACAGTTTTTCAGTAGACCCTTGGCCATTATCATGGACCCTTGGGGGGTCCTCGGGGGGGGGGGGGCATTCCTTGATGTTTAGGGACTAACACCTTGGTACTAGGTTAGGAAAGTTATTTTACTACTCTTATCTTGACGTTTACCCTAGTTAGGACACTAGGCGTCATGTTAGGCTCTAGTTTAGGTCATTAGATTTTCGGGATGTTACATTATCTCCTCCTTGGGAACATCCGTCCCCGAATGATGAGCAAAACATCAAACTAATTTAGAGACTCTAGACTTGCAGCCCATCATGCATGCTCAGAATGCTCTATTCACCATATATAATATTCAAAAGGAGGGAACTTCAACTCCGTTTCACAACATGGCCAAAAAAATACAGGAAAGTAGGAACTACATCTACTAACTCAATATACATGTAACTCATTAATTCACGTGAACATGGGAGGAACTACCTTCCCCTCATCAACCAAGCTCAACACAACAATATTAATTCAACATGTCATTTCATCAAACATAACTAAGAATCTTCAACACCCACTTCCAATTTGTTGGAATTGGAAGTCTTCAAATCTTCAAAAGCTAAGAACAACTTCTCTCTACTTGAAACTTAGAAAAATAAAATGTTGTATCTAAAAAATGCATACTAAGATAAAAATTCAAACAAGTATTTATAGTTGTCTAAAATTGTGCTGGCGAAAGATCACTCGCACAGTTAGTCGGGATCGCCAATGCACTCGGCAATTTGCCCTTTGGTCATCTTATAGCCTTTCAGCTTTTGCCTTTAGCATGTTCGCATTCTGGATCATTGGGCGATATACTACTGCTTCACGGAACTGTTCGACGATGCACCAACTGCTCCTTTTCATCGTCGACTTGATCTTTTCCTTCAGGTCTTAACACACTGGAACTTTGGGCGAGGTTGAGGCCATTCGACAACTTGCCTAGTGCATTAGGCAATCCTCAGGCCTTCTTTACTTTGTCTTTTATGTCGTTTTGTTCCTTTTTTCCTAGTAGTGTCCATGCTTTGCCTGAAACTCCAAATACTTGAAACTTAAGGATTTACATCAGTTATTGGGACAAAATATAAATTTAAGGACACTAATTCTAATCAAATGAAGCCCTATATGAGTCCAAATTGTGGACTCATCAAGCATGTAAAGGTGGTGGGGTAGCTTGTGGAGAGGGAGAAATCCACCTACATAGGGTACTATCTAGATGACTGATCCAACTCCACATAATCAAAGCATCCCTACTGTGATTTAATCTTGAATGAATGGCTACCATGACCTGAAGCACATGAATGGTACCTACCACTCTGATTGGAGCCAACCTTAATCCAACTGTAGGGATCACCTTCTAAAGTATACAATTATATATGAACAAAACAACTTGACTAACCCTGAAGAAATTGTTTTTGGGTCATATCATAGGTGTCTCTTGACCTGGGATAAGACCTGATATAGGCTACCTAATACGTAGCTCCTATATCACTATCCTCATGGGCCTCAAAAACTATTTTCTTAATAGTTTGAGAGTGATAAAAAATATCAAGAAAGGAATGACCCGTGGAGACCTAGAATGAGTTTTAATATGTAGCCTAAGTCTCAATCCACATAAAAAAATATCAGACTCTTTCTTCATCAGTAGGTAAGATCATGGTAGCATGGCAGGATATCTCGTGAAACCTAGCCTCATACTGTTACAAAGTAATGGAGCCTTACTTCAATATAGAGAACTGATACTAGAGGCAGTCTACGATGCTGTGAGGGATGAACCTAACTATAAATGCCTAAAACACTAAGTCCAAATTATTAGAGGTCAACTTGTTGGACTTTTCAAAATGAAGGTACGCCATTACGACCTCGCAGTCCGTCTATGTGATAAGCGGTGAATAGGCTACTCTCAACTCCACTAGGCCCAAATCATGTAGCTTTACCCACCAGTAGTAAAAACTCATGGGCATCCTCAACCACAACCCTAAAAAACCTTAAAGCTAAAAGCCTCAGAAAAACTATTATCTTCTGATCCTCTACCTGCATAGCTCTGGCTGTAATCACGGGTTGGGCACCCCATTATATCATATATATAAGTAAAATGATAAATAAAGTTTCTAAATAACATATTTTGGACACCCTTGATACAACAATATGACCTAGTAGATTCAGGTGCCATGAAAGAGTAAAGACACAAAACTAATGTGTTTGTGTGTTCGAATATCACTAGTAGCAATTTTTGTCCACTTTTTAAGAAGATCAAGTTCACTTTCTGACACCTTTCATGAAGTTTCTGGCTCCTCCACTGACCCCAGGTGGTACCTAAACCTAAGGTGGATCAATTGCATGCTGATAATGTAGTCTAATGGAATCGTCATTATTGGATTCGAAGGTCATCTTCCTAAAATTTCGATCAACATTAACTTTCAATGTTCAAAAGGTCTAAAATGTAGAAAATCAAATAAAAACAAAACAAACAACCAAGTGACCCAATTATCAGTCCCTGAAGTCAGAAATGACATAGGTCACTATAGGAGTACTCTAAATGATGAATATAAGGCATTAACACACAAAAGACTTCGAGAATCATTGTAGGCTAATATCATGATTGGCACGATTTCCAAGACTTTTAGAGCAAATCTATTCATTTAGGAATTTTAACTTCCAAGTTAAGGCCTAAGTTCGACTTTTGTGAACATTATGGTTAAATGATCTTGGATGAGAATTCCGCTAGCATAGTTAGTTCCAGAATATTTAGTTTGGTCTAGAAAAACATCCATGTAGATCTAGAGGCTTCCTAACTCCAAGACTTTTTTTGGATTTTTGCTTAAAATGGAGTTTGAGGGTGTGACCTACTTTGTCCAAGATGACCTCTGACGGGACTGATGGGACTTTCTACTACTTTGTATGTAATATCCTAAAATCTAGTAGGCTAAAGTAGTGCTAAGAGAAAGTGCTAGTGTGACACCATGTATATATCTGAAAAGTCAAAAATTAAGCAAAAATTCAGCAGCACCAGGTCATATCCACAAGGCCACCTACGTCCGTAGGTGGGACAAAGGGCTGTAGGTCGAAGGTTCATTTATGGGCCAAAGTCTCTGACCACAAATAATAGGTGCTAGGACATATCGTAGGTCCATGCACGGTTCGTTAGCAGGGTCTCATGGTTAGGCCTTCTAGGACAGTTGAGGTGGTTAAGTTTAGGGGCATAAGGGTTTTTTCTAATTTTTATTAAATCAACGTGGTGTCGTTTTGCCTAAGTCTCAAACACCTGTATAAGTATTTTCAAACCCTAAATACCTCAATTAATTTATTACTTCAAAAAACCCTAAAAGAATTCCAAAAGCTCTTCTCTCAAATATTTCTCTAAGAAGAAGAAGAAGAAGAAGATTCAACCTAGGGTTTCAAAAGCAAGATATTTCAAATCAATTTCTTTGGGCATTGTAATTAAGGTATGGCAGTTTTCATCCACGGTGTCCTCTCAAAACCTTCAATTTCAAAAGATAGAAATCCCCAATTATTAGGGTTTGATTCCAAAGTCATAGGTTTCTTTCAAACTTGACTTTGATGATTGAATTGAGTTATAGTAAGCATGAACTGATGATTTCCTATGAGTTTTATAATGTACCCCCAAGAACCCATGTAATTCCCATATTTCTCAAAGTTGATGATATGATGTGGGTCTTTATTGATGAAAGAGAAATTTTATGAATTGATGCATGAGGTGATTAAATCACATGAATTATGATGATATCCATATCTAATTCTTGAATTTTATATGTGATGATTGAAAAGAGAGTTTTGAACCTCAAGGAGGTAAAGTATGAGATTATGCAATTTCTATAGTATCTATGCAATTGTTTTAATGATGCGTTGAGAGTAAAGTGTCAAGAATGTTGTTTTTATTGTGTGTTGTTTAGAGTAAAGTGTCAATAATGTTGTTGTTATTGTTGTGTTGTTTAAATGACATTCTCATAATACATACTGAACTTAAAGAGTTCTCACATAATGAAGATTAATAGGCAAGAAAGGCTTTCTCACCTAATTAAATCGAAGGCTTTAGCCTTCATAACTAGAACATGGATGGTGATAGTTGCTCACACATGGTTAAAAGAGTTAAAGTAATAATGTACATAAAATTGGTAGGCTAAGGGCACCCTTTCATGAGTATCTTAAAAGATCTATTACAATGATCTAACTTGAATCGCTAGGCCAAGGGCACCCTTTCATGAGTAATGATATTAATAAAGAATTAACTACTCTGTGGGAATTTGATTCTTAGCACCAAGTGGATATTGTATGAGATGGAAACCCTCCCGTAGTAAGGCTAGGTTTCTAGAAGCAATCTTTTTAGATGGAAGTTGTCCCGTAGTAAGGTCGGGTTTCTAGTAACAGTCTCCTTATCCCATAAACTACGTGCCCTCATAGGATATTTACCTAGTGGATCCAGCTAAGCTAAAATTACCGATTCTACCTTAGGCAAGTAGACCAACCCTTTTCATTGTGGGAGTCATCAGATTCCATGTTAAAGCTCACATGGTCTTATGTCGGTTAATGCTTATTTCCCATAATAAAAAGAAGTTTAATGATGAACTAAGGCATGCTTCAAGAAGCATCCCATAAGTGTTCATAGGTTTTAAAGATAATACTAGCTTACATTAAAGATGAAGTTATGACTTATGTTTTCCAACTCTCTCTATGATGATGTTTACATTTGGCAAACTGCATGCTTTCAAATGAAATGTCCCTTTTTGCATGTTCAAAGTGTTTTTATGCATAACTATCATACTTAGTGTAGTTTTATACTAATGCCTACTATTGCCTACATTTCTCCCAAGTGTAGGGTCTGGCACTAGGGGTGATCATACTTGTGGCTAGAGCTTGGATTTGAGTGTCCCCGAGCTTGGTGAGTCCTCATGGTTCGAGGCCGGCTTTCATATGCTTAGTTTCTTTCAGGTGCCTTCCCTTTTTAAACATGTTGTATGGGCTAGAACATATTTCAATCAATATAACAATTGATGGCTATGATGTGAGGAAGTGTCTAGACTTTCACTTTCTGTTATGAAACACTTTTTGAGACTTGAAATCTATTTTAGTCTTACTGTTCTATTTCATATGTAATGAGGACTATATGGCTTGTATAAAGTCCTTCGTGGTTCTATACGTCATGTTACCCCTAGGGCCTACCCCTGGGTCATGACATTGTTGATGTCACGACCTAGGGATACCCACTAGACGCAAGATGGTGTACTTGATCCCGAAGGAGTCTCATACAAGCCCTTAGCATAATCATAACATAAGATAATAGAAGAGTA
Organism: Solanum bulbocastanum; assembly: GCA_037074985.1. NCBI lineage: Eukaryota > Viridiplantae > Streptophyta > Magnoliopsida > Solanales > Solanaceae > Solanum > Solanum bulbocastanum. The sequence continues at coordinate 33,331,821 of CM073597.1, read as the reverse complement.
CAGGAAAATTTAAAACATTTTTCATAATCAAGCGGAAGTCTTTACTAAAACTTTGTCTCAAACCATCTATTTAAACTCATGAATAAAGTCTTGGGGTGCAGCCCATATAAAGTCTAAAACATATGAAATGACATAAAAGAGAAACATGGGCTTGTCCTCGAAGCTATGAGGACTCACCAAATCTTCAAGTCTTATTGCTTCTTAGAAACCTAGCCTTCAAGCAACTCAATCTTTGAAACCCTACATTTGATTAGAATGTAAACAATATGCGTTAGTACAAATGTTCTAAGTATGAAAGCCAGGATAACATAATAAGAGCATCTCAAAATGGTTAGTCAACATAAGACATAAGCATAAGAGATGATAACATAATCATAGCATAATCTCCAACATAGGCATCATATTATCACAAGTCAATATATGACATAGTTAATGAGCATAGGAGCTAAATCATGTTCATAGCATAATCTTAACCTAGACTTTCATATTTAAATACTTCAACCTTTAGTCTTTCATATTACCAGAGGACTACTTCACAAGCCACCTCCAAGCATACTTGTGCAAGGCAAGAATAGCATCCCATAATACTGTCGAAGTTAAGTACCTCTTTTAGGTTGTTCTTGGGCAAAGTCCACATTCATAGTCAAGACCTAGGTTTTCATTTCATAAGAGCACTTATACTCCTAATTAACCTGAAGGCACACTTGTGCAATCTATGAGTGGCATCCCATAATACCCTTCACACTAAGCGTATCTTGTCATCACTCTATTTATGCTTTCTAATCATAGGTGTCATTCTAAATCTACTTCAAAAGGACAAGGAACTATCATCTTGAGTCAATCATATCATGGAAGGCAACTATAGCAACAATCCAAGCTAAGCATACATGACATAAGAGTACACTTCATAAGTAGCTTCAAGTCATACTTGTGCCATGTATGAATGGGATCCCATACTACCATTCACACTAAGTACTTATTTAGGCTTGCTTACTCAATGCTTACAATTTATCATTCTAGATTATCAAAGAATAGCATACTACTAGGCTAGCCCTAACTACCATGGAAAACACACTTTTAGGCAATCCAAGCTAACTAAGGAAGAATACAAGTAATCAACCTAGCTACCACGCAAACATGCAATATGGTGAAACCTACCCTTAGGGGAGTATGCATCCTCCACCCTATGCTATTCTTAAGAGACTATGGTATCTCAATCCTAAGCTATCCATAGGAGAGTATAAATCCTCTATCCTAAGCTACCATGAAGTGGTCTTAACCTAACCAAGTCAAGCTACAATGGAGACATTCTAATAATGCTAGTCCAAGCTACCCTTAGGAGTGTATGGATCGTTAATCCTACGGTACCATGCCTATCCTAATACAAGCTACCATGAAGAGCATCCATGCAATGATAGTTCATGCTACCCTTAGGAGAGAATAATTCCTCAATCCCAAGCTACTATGAAAACTACAAACTCATGCTATCATACAAGTTATACATGAAGGGATCATATGTCACAACTTCAAGGTATCATAGTTCATACATTCTTTTATTCATTTTAGGTCATTAACCTTTCAATTAGAATCATTATATGTGAGACGACCTTTCATATTCTATATACATGCATTCATATAGTTCTAGGTACTTCATGTGGGTAAAAGCCTTCCACCACAATTCTATCTACTTTGTAGACCAATCTATGCAAGTTATCTCATCATATTAGACTTACTCTATAAGCCCTAGTAATCAACATTATGACGTCAATCCCTACTTTCAAGCTTTACTCCACAATCATCATACTAGACTAGATCACAAGACATATTAGTCACAAGCCTTAATCATAGGCAATTCTAGGCATAATTCATCATAAAGTTCTAAATTCATTCATTACAATTCATGGTATATTATACATGCATAATCCTAGTTCAATTCATGATTTCATATTCCCATTCTTTGATAAGTTCTATAAATGGTGACAATTCTAGAAGAGCTATCTAGAATCGTCAATTTCTCATCAAAAGACATAAACCCACATACTTTGATTCATTGGGTTAATCATGGAATTCATATTAATTTTTCATATTATCACGAATCAACACTAAATTAAACATATATAAGTATTATCCAACCAATTGGAATCATACCAATCTAAAACCCACACATTGGAGTCTATCGGTGGAAGAACCCATAGATGAAAAGCAAAACATACATTTAATCAAAGCCCTAGACAAGCCTTTGACAATGGAGACTTTGTTCTTGACCATAGCTTCAAGCTCTAGCTTCTTCTTCAATGGAGGTCTTTCTAGAGAGAGAAATATTTGAAAGAGGAGTGATTTGGGATTTTGATTTGGGTCTAGTGTATAGTAAATTAAAATTGGGGTCTAATGACTTAAAATACATTAAATAGGTGATTAAAACTCATATAAAAAGACCCAATTAATTAACTAAATGTTTTGGAAATTACTAATTAACCCCTAACTAGGCAGCCCCTTGCTAGGGGCCACGCCCATGTTCATATGCCGTCAAGGGCACCACGGCCCGTGGTGGTTTTTGTGGTCCCTTGACCAATGGATCCCCTCACTTTCCAAACTCCCAAAATACTAAGGCCTTCCCATAAGTCGTGGTCATGACCATGGGCCGTGTAGTTGCTCGTGGTCCCTAGGCAATAGCTATGTTTTTGGACCTTGCCTCCCATGAAACTAAGGGTTTTCACGGACCATGGTCAAGACCACTGGTCGTGAACCCTGGGGCAGTGCTTGGCCAAGGTTAGGTAGCCTTGGCCCATGGATTAGGCTTTGTCCCTTGTCCGTGGACTTTGCCCTTGCAACACTATACCAAACCTTAGGTAACCTTCTAAATTGTGGGGTCTAACATGTACCTTGACGTTCAACCACTAAACCCCTCATTCTAAGCATGGCAAGTCTCATCTATGACTCTATTCTTCAAACACCTAACCTTAGAACCCTAGATTGAGTCTCTAGTTAGGTCTACTAGTTTCCGGGGTGTTACAATATCTCCCCCATGGGAACATTCATCCTCGAATGACAATTCTAAACACTTATTAAAGGAAATGACTTTAGACTAGTAGCCCATCATGCATTCAACACATCTAAATGCACACATCCCAACAAGGAAACTTCAATTACAAGATAAACATACTCAATGCAACACAAGGGAGTAGGAACTACATCTAACAACCCAAAATGCATGAAAAATCCATATCTACTCATTTTCAAGGAGGAACTAACATCTCGTAGCTACAACATGCTCAACATACATTCATGGAGCCTATATGCAACTTGACTCAAAGATGCTACAACATGAGGCAACACAATTCAACTAGATCATTTCTAACAATACATATACATGTTTATGAACATACATATAAGGAAATCATTGAAACACAAAATCACATAATAACCTTATTAGATAGGCACAATACCTCCCCATTGGGAGTAAGCCTGCACATGCTCTTTTAAACATCATTCATACTAAAGACAACTTTAAGTCCAACATAACAAGTAATAAAAGACAAGAAATCTGTAAATTTAATAAAGCATAAAACAAAACACATACCATAAGGGACATGAGGAAATCACTCTTGATCTTCTCTAGATTGGAGAGCATAAAACCTATTCTTATTTTGAGGCTACACATCCCCACTACTAGAGACAACTTGCTTACCCTCCCTTTTTGCAACCTTAGGCTTTGGACAATCTTTCATCATGTGGCTACTCTCACCACATCCAAAACAACCATCTCTACCAGCTAAGCACTTACCATCATGTCTCTTACCACACCTAGAGCAAGTGGGCCATAAAGACTTATTACTTATCCCTTGTGACCTAGGGGTAAAACACCCTTTCATCCTTATGCCTAGGGGAATTATAAAAACCTTGCCTGGAAAACTTTTTTTGATTCCTAGAACGACTATGTCCATTGGACCCATCATGAAAAGACTTATCATTATCCATCCTAGACCTCTTCTTCTCCCCAGCCCTCTCCTTCTTGAGCTTTGACTTTTCTATTTCTTGAGCAAACACCATGAGGCGTGAGATATCCATATCACCAACAAGCATTGCCATACAACATTATTCTTCTACCAAATCAGACACCCACGTCATAAACCTATTCATCAAATCCCTTGGATTCGCTACCAAAGATGGAGCATACTTAGACAAAAGGGTGAATTTCAAAGAGTAATCTTTAACACTCATACTACCTTGGTTAAGGTTTATGTCACCCAATTTGGCTTCCCTCAACTCTCGGGGAAAGAACCTATCTAGAAATTCTAACTTCAAAGCTTTCTACTATGTAGGACCCGCTTCTACCGGCCTACTATCTTTCCATTGGTCATACCAAATTTGGGCAACGTCCTTCAATTGATAGGCGGCTAGTTCCTCTTTCTCAATATAAGTCACCCCCATGATTGCTAGCACCTTATAAATCTCCTCTATGAACCCATTTGGATCATCTTCCACTTTGGAGCCACTAAACTCCAGAGGGTTCATCCTTAAAAACTCTCTTATCCTAAAAGAACCCATCCACCTTATAGGGTTTGCTAGAGACACCACCTCTCTATTGGCTCACACCATCAAGGTTTGAGCCAATAATTGCATGGAAAGCCCTAAATTTTGCAAGAGTGGCATTCCTAATTGGAGGGTCATTTGGGACTTGAGGAGGAACTTACAGAGTAACCGCTTGGTCCACATTTTCTTCCTCTTCTCTCCTAGCATTAGCCCTTGTGTTATCCATACCCTGAAAAACCAAAGGCACAGATTAGAGAAAGGGCCTACTAAAGCCAAACTCTATGGCAAGACTAAAGGAATGTAGAAGTGAGACTTTTCCTAAGCATCCAATAGCCTCCTATTCATAAATGTGGTGCGCTTCACATTTATTAACAAGACCCTACTAGACCTAGTTTGAGACAATCGTAGAACCTTTCTAAACCATTTTCTCTAATACCAAATTTTCCACGACCTAGGGGTACCCCCTAGACGTAACATAGATTACTTGACCCGTAAGGGGTCTCATACAAGTCGTTACCATAATCAAAACATAAGATAATAGAAAAGTATGGGAATATTTCAAATTCCTTTCAGAACCATACAAATGAAAACATTTTCATAATCAAGAAAAAATATTTACTAAAACTTTGTCTAAAACAATCTATTTAAACTCATGAACAAAAGTCTTGGGACGTATCCCATATAAAGTCTAAAACATAAGAAATGACATAAAAGGGAAACATGGGCTAGGCCTCGAAGGTATGAGGACCCACCAAATCTTCAAGTCTTCTTGCTTCATAGAAACCTACCCTTCAAGCAACTCAATCTCTGAAACGCTACATTTGATTAGAATGTAGGTAATATATATTAGTACAAAATGTACCTAGTATGAAAGCTAGCACAACATCATAAGAGCATCTCAAAATGATTAGTCAACATACGACAAAAGCATAAGAGATGATAATCATAGCATAATCTCCAACATAGGCATCATACCATTACAAGTCAACATAAGACATAGTTAATGAGCATAGGAGATAAATCATGTTCATAACGTAATCTTAATGTAGAATTTCATATTTACATACATCAACCTTTAGTCGTTCATATTACAAGAGAACTACTTCACAAGCCACCTCCAAGCATACTTGTGCAAGGCAAGAATTGCATCCCATAATACTATCCTAGCTAAGTACCTCTTTTGGGTAATTATTGGGCATAGTCCACATTCATAGTCAAGACCTAGGTTTTCATGTCATAAGAGCACTTATACTCCTAAGTAACCTCAAGGCACACTTGTGCAATCCATGAGTGGCATCCCATAATACCCCTCACACTAAGAATATCTTGACATCACTCTATTCATGTTTTCTTATCATAGGTGTCATTCTAAATCTACTTCAAAAGGACAAGGAACTATCATCTTAAGTCAATCATATCATGGAAGGAAACTATAACAACAATCCAAGCTAAGCATACATCACATAAGAGGACACTTCATAAGTATCTTCAAGTTATACTTGTGTCATGTATTAATGGCATCCCATACTACCATTCACACTAAGTACTTATTTAGGCTTTCTTACTCAATGCTTACTATTTATCATTCTAGACTATCAAAGAATAGCGTACTACTAGGCTAGATCTAACTACCATGGAAAACAAACTATCATGCAATCCAAGCTATCCAAAGAAGAATACAAGTATTTCAACCTAGTTATCATGCAAACATTCAGTATGGTGTAAACTACCCTTAGGGGAGTATGCATCCTCTACCCTAAGCTATCCTTAGGAGAGTATGGTGTCTCAATCCTAATCTATCCTTAGGAGAGTATAAATACTCTATCCTAAACTACCATGAAGTGGTCTTGGCCTAACCAAGTCATGCTACAATGGAGGCATTCTAATAATGCTAGTCCAAGCTACACTTAGGTGAGTATGGATCCTCAATCCTAGACTACCATGTCTATCCTAATACAAGCTACCATGAAGAGCATCCTTGCAATGATAGTTCAAGCTACCCTTAGGAGAGCATAATTCCTCAATCCCAAGCTACCATGAGAACTACCAACTTATACTATCATACAAGCAATAGATTAAGGGATCATATGTCACAACTTCAAGCTATAATAGATCATACATACTTTGATTCATTTTAGCTGATTAGCCTTCAATTAGAACCATTCTATATGAGAAGACCTTTAACATTCTATATGCATGCATTTATATAGGTCTTGTGGGAAAAATACTTCCACCACTACTCATTCTACTTTGTATACATATTCTATGCAAGATATCTTATCATATTATACTTATTCTATAAGCCCTAGTGATCAACATTATGACTTCAAGCCCTACTTTCAAGCTTTACTCCACAATCATCATACTAGACTATATCACAAGACATATTAGACATAACCCTTAATTATAGGCAATTCTAGATATAATTCATCATAAAGTCCCAAATTCATTCATTACAATTCATAGTCTATCATACATGTATAATCCTAGTATAATTTATGATATCGTATTCCCATTCTTGGATAAGTTCTATACATGGTGACAATTCTAGAAGATCTACAAGAATCATCAATTTCTCATCAAAAGACATAAAACCACATACTTTGATTTCTAGGGTTAATCATGGAATTCACATAAATTCTTCATATTATCATTAATCACCACTAAACTATTCATATATAAGTGTCATCCAACCAATTGGAATCATACCCATCTAAAACCCACACATTGGAAGTAACCCTAGCTTAGATTGGGGTTTTTCTTCACAAATTAGGGGAAATCCTAGGGGACTCTATGGGTGGAAGAAACCATATATTAAAAGCTAAAAATATCTTTAATCAAAGCCCTAGACAAGCCTTTAACAATGGAGCCTTTGTTCTTGACCTTAGCTTAAAGCTCTAGCTTCTTCTTTAATACTGGGGTTTCTAGAGAGAGAAATATTTGATAGAGGAGTGATTTGGGGTTTTGATTTGGGTCTAGTGTAAGGTTACTTAAAATTGGGGACTAATGACTTAAAATACCTTAAATAGGTGAATAAAACTTGTATCAAATGACCCCATTAAACTAGCTGATGTGCATTAGCTATCTCATTTACGTGTAAGTCGTTCCGAATGAATTAGGAAGATATTGTCATATATTTTCCATTTTTGCAAAACTAGTTGATGTGCATCAGCTAGACATACATGGCATTTCCATTTGTAGATCTTGACCTCATTCCTAGAGCCCTTACAATTGTATTTCTGTATTAAACAAACCAACTCTCGTTCGCGGGGCTTGCATTTACTGTGAATGCATTTGTGGGGTCCTTGACGCATATGTGGGGCAACAATTTTGTTTTGGACGCGATTGTGGGGAACTTTCTGCAATCATGAGGTCCTCATTCATGGCCCCTCTATGTTCATAAAGAGTAGTTTTTTTGATCTTTTAAATTTGTCTAGACCCTCGATCAACAGCCATTAACAAATAACAAAGGGCAATAGCTCTCCAAATTATAGTTTATTTTTACTTTTTCAAAGTGTGCATCCAAAATTTATTTTGGTTACACTAGGTCATGATTGGAAGTCATTGGTGAACCCCTATTTGAGGTAAATTTGAGTTATATATGCTTATTTTAGTCTTTTTATTGAGCTTGATTATGGAAATTGTGCATGCTGGTTGTTTTCTTAGTTCTCATCCTTGAATTGTGTACTGCTTCAAATAAAAAAGCGTGGAACTTTGAATCACCACTTTTCGAGAAGAAACTAGAGAGAAAACTCACTTTCAAACATGAAATGACAGTTGTCTTCACCCTGGTCTTATTTTAGTGACAAAGTCAATCACTTTATTGCAGTTGCGAGGAAGAGTGTAATGATCAAGGCTCACCTAGAGGCTGACCATCATTATCACAGAGACATGCCTCGTGCTTGCAATGACCAAGGAAGGTTAACTCTTATTTACAATCATGGTAACAAGCCACATGGTTGTGAAGCAATAAGGCCCAGACCATCACGAACACAATGAAGGGGCATAGGGATTCTATAGAGCTAATTTGCCTTAACTAGATGATCGATTTAAACTGGTTAGGCCAGGTTCCAAATCAAGTTCTAGTACCGACGGAGCGACCGATGGCTTATGGTTAGACACATGGTCCATAGGTAGGCCAGTGGTCTAGCACACAGTCCATATGTAGACCCATGTTTGTGTAGTGACCCAGGGGTACTCCCTAGATGTAACATGGCGTATATAACTCCGAAGGTCTCCATAAAAGCCAGTTAGCTCTCATAGCATAAGAAATAGAACAATCAGAGTAAAACAGCAGTCCAAGTCCAATATATTTTATAAAAGAAAAGCGAAAGTCTAAAACACTTGTCTCATCATAGCCATCTAATACAATATAATGAAATTGGGCCTAGCCCATACATCATGTCAAAACGTGAAATACAAGAGATGAACTAAACAATGGAAATTCCATCCTCAAAGAATGAGGACTCACTAATCTTGGAAATCAACAAAGTCAAGCCCTAGCAACGAAACTGAGAACCCTGAATAACAGAGCCAACATTTGAGAAAAATGTAGGGAAGAGTATGCGTTAGTACAAAAAATTCACCAAGTATAATAGCCATGCATAAAACATTTAAAACATGCTAAAAGGGACATTTCATTTCATATCATGCAATATACCAAGATAAAACAAGATATAGGAGAGTTAGAACACACAAGTTGTAAAACCATGGTCCATGCAAACTAACATCATCTTTAAAATCATTGAACACATATGATATACTTCTTGAAGTAACCCTAGTTCATTATTAATGTGGGGAATTAGTCTTAATGGGCATCGAGACCATGTGAGCTATAACATGATCCCCCGATGTCTCCCACACAGGAAATGGGTGTCCTACTTGCCAATGTAGACTAAGAACTTCTAGCATACGTGGATCCACTAGCTAATCATCCTATGGGGGAACATAGATTAAGGGATAAGGGTATTCCAACAAGAAACTCGGTCTCCTGTAACGAGAGAGCTTCCATCTCAAGAGATTGCTTCTAGAAACCCGACCTCTACTAACAAAAGATCTTTCATCTCATTATCAATATCCTCTTTCTTCTAAGCATAAATCGCACAGAATAGTTATTAATTCTTGACTTATCTCATAATCCATGGAAAAGGTGTCCTTGGACAACCAATCTAAACTAAGTTTCATTAGGATAACTATTACTCTTTGATTCAATTAGGTAAGAAAACCTTTAAGCCTAAGAATCCTTTCTATGTGAGAAAACCCTTCACATCATGCTATTATGTGTTTATGAGAATTCCCTTTCAACAACATAACAACAACATCATCATTCGTACTTTACTCTCAAAGCACCCTTAAACATTTTCATTGAAAACATAAGAAAGTGCATAAGTCCGTAATTTACCTCCTGAGGTTCAAACCCATTTTCAATCATCAATACTTAGAATACATGGGTTACATATGAATTTCATCATAAATTCAAGTAAAGATAGCAATACATGCTTAATTTCATAAAACTCTTCTTTTAAGATGAAAATCACACATCACATGATTCATAACTTGAAAATATAGGGATTACATGGTTTCATAGGGAAAAAAATCATAAAACTATAGTATTTCATAAATTCATGCATAGAATATCATAATTTAATCATTTAAATCAATAATGAAAAGAACCCGTGAGAAATGAAGAAAACTCTAACTATATGGGAAATTCTACCATTCTAAATAGAGGAATTTGGGAGCTCCATGGATGGTGGGAATCCATGGAGGAAAACTATCATACCTTGAATCTGAATGCTAACCTTCAACGGAAGAGTTGAGATCTTGACTTTAAACCCTAGGTTGAATCCTTTTTATTCCTCAAGTTTATAGAAAGAGAAATATTTTGGAGAGGAGATTTGATCTTTTTATGTGAATTTGGAAGAATGAAGGGAATGGGGTAATTTAGGGGGGCGGCTCAAAATACTTATATAGGGGTCAGGAAAAAACTCAAATGCCTCTAAAAATAACTGTCAGCTGGCCACCAATGGACACCAATCGATGGACAGTGGTCCAACCAACAGCCCGTCCTAGTGGACTGTTGTTGGTCATCATAAGGTTTATTTTTGGCCAGTGAACCACGAACCCTAAGCACGGACCATGATCTGACCAACGATTCGTAGGTCTAGCCATGGACCTAAGCCTCATAACCACCCTTAGGCAGAGCCATCCACGAACCATACCTATGGTCCGTGGTCCCATCCACTAGCCATGGGTGGGCTTCGTGGCACCTGCAATTTCCTAAAATTTGATTCCTTTCCCTTTTTTGGGTATGGGGTGTTATAGTTTGCTGTCCCAGTTTTCCAAGAATTACCATGTATCACTACTCACATACAGTTCACTAGGAGTGTCCATTCTCGTATGCCATGAGTCATAGGTAGGCCTCGTAGAGGAGTCTTAGACTTAGTAGGATTCTATGAAATTTCAGCTGGATTATAGAGGCCATGTATGGACAGTAGGTGGACTAACAGACCGTACAAGGATCCCATCAGTTGTAGGTCCAAAAATAAATATTTTGAACCCATCAATGGTTGACCAGGATGGATCGTAGGTAGACCCACTGATCGTAGGTCCCCACCATCGATGAAAATTGACACATAACCCACAACACTGGAAGAAACCCTAACTAAAATTGGGGAAATTCTTTTTCAAGTTGGGGGATTCTATGGAACTCCATGGGAGAAAGGATCCCATAGATGAGAAGTCATCATACCTGAATTATAAAGCCCACAGAGAGTTCAATGATTGGAGACTTGAATTTGACTTAGCTTCAACCTTCTTCCTTTTAGAGAGAGAATTTTTGTGAGAAGAGTTTTGGGATTTCTTTTGGGGTTTTGAGAGAATGACTTGAATAATTGAATTTAGGCGTTAAAAATACTTATATTGGTGTTCTAGAATTAGGAAAGATTACACCACTTTGATTTAGTTAAAATCGTAAAAGACCCATATGCCCCTAAAATAACTGCCAGCGATGACCTACGGATTCCCGACCGACGAACCGTCGATCAACGTATGGTCCGTCCTTGTTAATCGTCACTAAGTTTAGAGAAGTTTGGCATTTTTGGTCTGAACCACAGCCCCCCCAACCACGGACCGTGGTCTGAGCTACGATTCGTTGGTCAAGCCGTGGTCCTAGTTTGACTAAATTCCTCGAGTGCTCAACCACGGACCTACCTATGGTCCATGGTCCCAACCATGGTATGTGGTTGGCCACCATTGGTTGGAACCTATAACTTTCTAAAAGTACTATTTAACTCTTTTCAAATTTGGGGTGTTACATTATCTCCCCCTTGGTATCATTCGTCCTCGAATGAGATTCTAATCACATTTTTAAATGAAAAGACTCAAGACTAGCAGCCCATTATGCATGAAAATCATCAAAATGCACACCACCGAGGAGGAAACATCAACTCCAAGAGAAACATACTCAACAAACTATAAGGAAGTAGGAACTATATCCAACAACCCAATATGAATGAAATTTTGAGATTCTTTACAGTCAAGGAGGATAATATATTTTCATCCGTCACCCCTACCCTGGTCCAACCTCACTTCCAATAGGATTATATACAGATACATTTAGGATAATATTGTTTCACTTGCATATCAAACAAAAGAATATAAGTAACTCACCTATATTTGTTCATTTGGAACACACCCAACAAGGTAGAATGTAGTACAAAAAGCTCCAAAATGATATTCCATTATATATCATCAAATGATACATAAGGTTAGAGGATAATTAACTATATACATTTTTCATTAAGCCTTATAATTAAACACATAATTTAGAAAAATACTAAATTATGGTACATAATTATTAAAAGGACATTGCTTTGTGCAATAGCATTGTTTGTGTCTTCTCTAATATGCACACATTTTATCATCAAGAATTGTCCCCCGGAATGTTCTCCTCCATTTAAAACATTTAATACTTTGCCTATGTTATTATAACAATTAGCGTTCTAAAAGATGAGGGCATGAGACGAGACATTTTATGTAGTACGGAATGAGACGTATGCCCCGATACATGACGCGTAAGTCTTATGTATCTATAGTCTCATGTATATTCAATTTCATATTTTTATTACTAAGAAAATAAGAAAAAGTAAAAGTTTCAATTGTTTTATAAATGAATTTTAATAAATAACCTATAATATATATAAAAATATCATGATTATGATTTCAGAAAGGTTTTAACAACCAATAACGAAGAAAAAAAGTATTACTATTACTAGTTGAGAAATATCATTACACCAATAATAAAAAAATATTATTTAAAGGAAAAAATGTTCAAAAAGGCATACATTTTTTACGCTTGGAGCTTACACCCCAAATTATTGGACTACGCCCTATTGATCTACATCTTCAATTTGCGCCCCTGAGCATTTATGAAATGCTTCACCCAGAGACTTGCCCCAAAAATTGTTTTTGAAAACACTGATAACAAATAAAATAAAAAGGAAAATTTCTCGAAATTAGTTATTTCGGCATATATTTTGTAACACATCAGTATTTGAAAGATCTATATTTAGAAAGAACTAATTTGGAAAGAGTCAAATCTGAAATTTTACAAGTTATACTTATGTTATGAGTTTAGGGTCAAGTTACCACAACTTTCAGTACATAATGAGTTAGGTGGACCATAAAGATATCAAATAAAAGGACTTGGAATCATCTTTATAACTCCATCAAGTTTGCTAATTTTCGAGCTCGTAGGACGGAGATATGCCAGTTTGAAGTCAGGCTGTCTGGTTAAGAAAAGTTATCCGAAAATGTGAGAGGTATTTTGATCTTTTCCTTACCCTTTCAAATTTAAGCGTTTTTAGTAAAGAATTAGGGGTCAAAACTGTTCAGTTTTTCCAAACCAATTTACTCTTAGAGTTTTTAAAGGAGTTCAAGAAGAGGAGAAAAGAGAAAAGTCAAGGCGTTCATCAAGTTTTCTAGGGAGAATGTTTCGCCAAGGGTTTAATCCATTAGAGGTATGTGAGTTATCATAGTGTTGGGTTTGTTCACCCACACACCAATAATGATTTACATATTCGAATTTTTACATAAATATTGAAAGAATTAAGGTCTTGATGTGTGTTCTTGAAGTATTGTTTTCATTCTTGAATAAGGATGGTTTTGATGAATTCTTGAGGTCATCATATTTATTTTAAGAGTTGTTATTGAGTAGATTCTTTTTTACTTGTATTGGGTAATTGAATCTAAGGAAAACTTGAGGAAATCAATCGATTAAAAGTGATTTAGAATTAGAATATGAGAGAGAAAATTTGTTGTATCGACGTGTGGGAAGCGTGGCGCAGCGCACCCTAGATGCAGCTGGAAGTCTAGCATGACGCCCCAGTAGTGCACCAAAATGTAGTCTCTGAAGTTTAGGGGTTGGTTCCCCATGTCAGCAATGCACTAGGGTCACCGGCCCCCACCCTTTTCTTACGTTTTGCCCGTCTAAGTTCTCTTCAAGTGTACATTCACTCACTATTGATCCTAACTACTCTAAACTACTTCTAAACATCTAGAAATCATTCACAACGTGAATCATAACCTTAAATTCATAATTCAAATTCAATGTAGATCTAAGAGTCAAGTCTTGAGAGTTCTTTGAGTTATTTAAGAAGTCTTTTACAAACCTTTTAAATTTGTTTTAATACTTGAGCATTTGAGTTTGAGGAAGAATAAAGTTGAGTTCATTTTCTTTAAAATGATATATGGGAACTCATTATTCCTAGAGAAATGTTTTAACATTTATGAAAAATGAGGAAACATCATTTTCCAAAAGAGTTCATGAGTACTACCTCTTTTAAGAGAAAACCTTTTGAGTAACAATCGCAAAGTTGAGGAAGTGGAAACGTTTTATTTAAAACATAATGAGCTAAATTATATTTTGGGAGTAGTTTTAACAACTCACAGCCCTCATAAACAATGTAGCCAACGTGGGTAGAAAAGGGTCATACTTTTTAGATGATTCCTAAAAAGTATAGGATAGTTCTGGCAGCATGGGTTAGACATTGTATCATCACATATCTCATTGTGATGGTTGTTAGAGAATCACTCAAATAGAGTTTACTTTGTATTTTTGCATACAAATAGAGTTTATATTGTATTTTCCAATACATGGAATTGTTATTTACTATTTTAAATCTTTTATTTATACTACATTATTTCTATTTCTTTATATTGAAATGAGGTTGAGTTGAGTAGAGACCAAATAAGTGTTTCTTCAATTCCATTTCAAGCTTATGTCATGATTTAGATTTCCCCTCGCTTGCTCGTACATTCCATGTAGTGACGCCATATGGCCTGTATTTTTTATGATGCAAATACAAGTTACCAGGATCATCAACCAGCGCTTCGTTGATCATTTGAGTTACAAGGTTATTTAATGAGCCTCATTTCTTCTTGAGGATCCTTTCTTCATTTTTAGTATTTTTCAGTTGTTAGGATGATCGGGGTACTTGTCCAGACATCCCTCATAGTATTAGAGGCTTCATAGATAGATAGACTGTAGTTTATGAGTCTTGTTCATTTCTGTTGTTATGTTCTTGACTTGAGTTGCCCTTGAGGCTAGTTTGAATGTTTTACATAAAGTTGTGTGTTTGATTTCATCCTAATTATGAGTAAGTCTTCCGATAAGAGTTAAGATAGGACGAGGGTTCACTTGTGGCCAAAAATATTTCTCAAATGCCAGTCACATTCGGGATGTAGGCTCGGGGCATGACATACATCATTTTTATAGTGATAGTTTGAAAGGATTATTTAACATTGCTATAATATGTATTTTTTTTAGTATATTGTCAATTGTACATGTATTTGTGTATCTCGCTATTTATGAAAAAATTCATAAAAAAAGACACCAACTTCTTTTGTTTCTTTTTTTCTTTAAAAAAACTTTGCTTATACTAAAATTCATTTAGCTGGAAAAAATACATGAAATATAATATAAGGCATGGATAAGGCATAAATCGGGCTCTTTTTGGAATGAACATTTAAATGGTGAGGAGAATTTGGAATTTTGACATGGTATCATATTAATAATATAAGAAGCATAAACTAGAGCTTGAGGCCAAAATGATGCAAGGGATTTTTCTTGGAAAAGTAAGCAAAAAAACAACATAATTGAGGTGGTGATGTTTGTACTCAGCAAGACCATTTTTTGTTGGGGGATGGGGGTAGGGGGTAGGGGGTAGGGGGTATAAGGATGAATAATTCTCTTATCATGGAATAAGGACATAAATTGAGTATTATCATATTCTTTACCCCCGTAAAGACTGGAAACATGAGAATGATGAACCAAAAGTTTCAGATTTTTTGCAAATGAGATAGGTCCATAAAATATGTGATAGTAAGTAGGTTACCCCTTGTCGACTATAAAATTTTTTTGATGTAATCAACCATAAAAAGTATATAATAATGAGAGAGTTTTCAACCATCACTTGTGCATTACCCTAATGTGGAAGTAGGAAGTAGTTTCCAGTCATGTGTGAGCAGATCCCTGTATCAGATTGTTAAGGGTAGTTATTCCAGGATCATCTATGTTAAACCTTTTGGAGAATTATGTGGAACAAATAAATTGTTCATGTGATTACGATATTCCAAAGTGGAATGATCATAGTGAAAACTAATCTGACATTGTGTCTTCCAGTAAGTAACATTTGGAATCGGTAGAGGGCTAACGATGCTTGAAGCAACACTATTAGAATTTCTAAAATTTATGTGACAATTCTTTTGGACTAATCCATGACCACGATTCTTATTATGAAATCTAGCATGACCACAAATCTTATTATAAAATCTCCCACAACCATGAATTTTATTAAAGAAATGACTTTGATTTCAATGAATCAAGTGACCACATCATTAGTATTTTTGGATGTAGTAAAGACATCAACTAATTGTTGAGAATCATTAACTCAACTCAAGACTATCCCTAGCCGCGACATAGCTTTTAGAGCCACAAATGACCCCAAGTGAACCTCATGGAGTGGCATGACACTAAGATAAGAAAGAAATATAAATAGAAGATAACTAAATGTAGAACTGGAAGTGTCTAGAAATATCAATAAAAAAATATTTGAGTACATATTGCTAAATCTAAACTAACCTGTCTAAAAACCTCTACTAATATGAGTTGCAAGGACAAACCCCTCGCTAACTCCAACTGTCTGAAACTGAAAGTATTTGACTGAAAGGAACTATAAATGTTGTCCTCAGAAAGATAAGGACTCACCAACTAGGCTCCTGCTCATGGGAGATAGTATTAATTAACTGCAAGATATATACTGAGTTTCAGAACCTAAATTATTAAACAATATTGGATGAAAGTATGCAATTAGTACTTTGAATGTACTGAGTATATAAAATAATGCATGATAAGTGTAATAATTGAGCATGATGAATCTATAAAACATGTTGATACAATGACCAAGTAAAATAACATAGAACTAAGATGTATTGAATGGAAATACATATATGCTCGATCGTGCAATAACTAAAAGACTAACGGTAGGAGATACTAAAATCAACATATAACCATGTGAGATACTACATGGACTTAGATGTATAATCTCCCTCAAAAGGCCCAAATGTAGTTTGCCATGAAAAATCAAAATAAAGACAATAAAATGAGATAGTGCATGAACGTAGAGCAATTGAATCAACACAAATCTTGAAGATTGTAATGAAATGCAACTAAAGGATAGAAAGAATCCAAGGTGAAGTATTGTAGCTAAACAAATCAACGCTTAACTTGGACTCTGGAGCCAAAAATGCGTTGAAATGATTTATGATTTTGAAGATTACATAATTATAGAGATTTTTATTTTAGGGTAGTTTTTGTGATAAGAAAAAAGAATCACTAGAGTCGTTTAGTAGAAAATAGTTGAGGAGAAGAGACATTATTTTGGTGGAATAACCCAACACACTAGGTAATATGCATTTATATACAATCAAAATAACATTACCATATAGAGAATAAAAATGTATTAAATACAATGATATATATATATATATATATATATATATATATATATATATAATAATCAAATATGACTTAGCATAGTAAATGTTTATTATCATGTTAATCTTTTAGTCAGATATTCCTTAACAAGGGGTAAGCAACTTGAATCATGTGTATCTACTCCACTCTTTGCATATGCTATTTTATTCATAGTAAGTAATTGGTTTTAAGGAAAATAAGGAATTTCTTGAATTTAGATCTTATACTTATACAACATTAATCACAATTTTTTTTACCAAACTCCAAAGAAAGGACAAACTTACACATGAATTGCATTGTTTTCAACTCTTAAGCACTAGACCCATTCAACTATAAAACATAAAATGATGACATGTCATAATTTTAAATCTCAATTTAAGCTAATTTAGAAATACCTTAATCCTCCTGATCAGAATACTGAGAAGAACGGGGTAGAACAGATGTTTGGGTTTCCTTTGCCACTGTGTATTTTTTCTTAAGATCTGGAGAGGCCCAATACTCATTCAGTTTTTTCCATATATCTTCATGAATCCACGATAGCCTCTTATCATGTTTTTGGACATACCAACGCAAATCACTCAACCTACAAGAACATTTTCTAAAAAAAAAATATCATATCTTTGTCTCATGCTTGAGAGGCCATGCACACTTCATCTGCATATAATTGAATTTTTATATTGAACACATGTCAAATATAAGAAGTGTTTCTCTTATTAAACAATATATACATCACAAATATATATGTCCTGCATCTAGATTGGTTAACTTTTTTGTGACCAAGGAATTATTAAAAAATTCAAGTAGATAATTGATTTAGTTTTACCTTGAAGTCATCAAAAATTCTCTCTCTAATGTTCAATGAAACATCTTTCGAGTACCTCCATGGCTCGTGAAAAAAAGAACACATTGATTCAACCATAGCCTTCGCAGCCTGAATAGAAGGATAAAACCTGCATTATATTTAAAATTGTGATGATAGAGAAGATACTGCACAATGAAAACAAAGGAATAGAAGGATAAAACTAGTATTTTTTTTTTAAAAAAAAATTCAACTAGCATGTTTTCTAAATATGATATTTATGGTTTTGCACACTATCTTATTAGTTGTGTAAACTAATAGATTAATACTTTGACTGATCTTACTTCTAAATATGATCAAACATCAAAATATAATAATGTAGCTAAAGTAGTCTGTAGTTCACTACTCATTTTGCACAAGGCTCAACTTGTTAACAGAACTATTACCACTGTGCAGAAGCTTTTGTAGGAGGTTGTGTAGCTAGTGGACGACTGTTACCTCCAAGAGAAATCTAAATAATATGAACAAGAAAAAATATCAGATTAATCCAATGAATCAATGTCGAAGTCTTGTTACTCAAACACTAGAGCACTGGTAAAATATTAATACAATAGATATCTTTCAATGATGAAGAATATGTAATTAGAATCATTAGATGTTGCTGCTAAAGGAGCCTTTAAGTCGAAAACTATGAAATGGTTCTGGCCTCATTTGTTTACATTTAATGGAGGTGTAAATCTTAATCATTCAAATCAAACCCATTAAGTGTATTTGTTCTTAAGGTTTAAATTTGAAAGATTAAGACTTTGCCAATTAAGTACATTTGTTTTCTTTCCTATTAAACCACTTAATGGGTCAAAACATATCTGAACGAATCAGATCTATAACAGAATCTTAACACCGTTTAGAGGCTCGTTATTTTTCATGCCACTTACTTTTCTTCTCAACCACATACCATATTTTTCTCTCCTCTTCAATTTCTACTGTGTTTTATGATATCCCATTTATGATTTTAAAGAAAACAACTTTAGATTCTGATATGTGTGAATTCAATATAAATTTCTCTTTGCAAACTCATTGATGACTAAACTAAATAGTTTGAGCAAAAGGTTGCCTCTATATATGTAATCAATCTCATGAAAAATAAGTATTTCCCCCCTACTTTATGGTTTTATTTGTTCACTAATCGATGTTTACAAGTTCAAACATATGTGAATATACCAAAAATGGTTAAAAACTTATGAGGGACCAAGAACAAAGAGAATTTCTTACTTGCACACATGTAATTACAGTTGACTAAGCCAACTTTAGTCTTCGAGTTACTTGGAGATTTTTATGGACATCAGCTTGATTGAGTAAATAATTCATGTTATCTTGTTGTGCTATATTTTTAAATTATAGTATAAGTTTTATTTGTACTTTTGTTAATAAAATTTTTATATAAAATATAGTTTTGTCGGATATTATTTTCTATCAAAAGAATTACTTTTCTAAAATAAAATTTTATAATATTGTATTGATACAGTGTAATTTCATATGCACATTTAGATATTGAAAACAAAAAAAATCTAATCATGTGTTTAGATCCATAGACTATCTTAATATTTAGATGAACATTTAAATTTGTACATCTAGATCTTAACTCACACTGTTAGACAGAGACAGGTTTTGACGAGTGACTGATGCAAGGAACGAATTCTCCAAACATGATCACAGAAGAGCAAATCCCAACTGAAAAAAGAGAGAAACAATATTGTTGAGGCGGTGAAAATAGTACAGTACTCCAAGTCCCATGAGGAAAAGGAACCACTACAAGTATTCCAAGTCTCACGAGGAAAAGGAATCACTACAAGTTTGCTGAAGTAGAATTGAATTAGGAAGAGACTCTTGTTCTATAAATAGAGCAAGTTTTTCTCCAAAGAAGGTTGAGCACACACATAGAGCAATACAAGTAAAACATAGTCTTATTGTGAGAGAGTTCAAATTGAAGTTTTGTTGAAATGTTGTGTAGAACATAATTGAAGAATTCTTTTATCTTTAGTTTGAGTCTTTTGTTAAAGTTGTTGTAATTTAGTTGCTGTGAAATTAGTGTTTTCGGATCTTTGAGTTGGGGGCAACTTGAAGATCGAAGAGAACATGAACCTAGGCGTTTGTGTTCTAAGTTTAGGAATTAGAGTTTATAATTCCTTAGGTTACATTAGTTTGTAATTATTTCTAGTTTGAAGTTTTATTGAGTTAATAAAAGTTTGAAAGTGAAATTGATGGGAAATTACAAACCTACTTAATTTGAACTACTAAACATTCTAAGGATCATATAACCCATTCACGATCCCTGGAAGAATTACAAAGGTCATAGTTCCAACAATCAATCTCAAAGCAGGTTATCTTAATCAAAAGTCTAATAAGTCAAGGTAAGATCACTATGAATTCTTCACCTCTTCTTGGACACGATCAAGCATAACACATAAATTGGCCACCCTTATCTAATGGGAAATATTACTCTTAGTGGAAGGAAAGAATGGAAGACTTCATTCAAGCTGAAGACTATGAACTACGGATGAGATTTACCGATGGACCTGTAATTCCTACAATCAAGAACAGTGAAGAAAAGGACATTCCTAAACCTAAGGCTCAATATGGAGAAGCTGAATACAAGATGCTAGGAAAGAATAACAAGGTTTAATGCATTCTCGTAGGTGGACTCACACCTTAAGAGTTCAACCGCATCTCTGGATGTACCACTGCTAAACAAATATGGGATACACTTATATATGTACATGAAGATACTACCGAAGTTCAGAAGTTAAGAATCGCTAGACTATGCACTGGATATGTGTTCTTCAAGATGAAAAATGGAGAGTCATTTCAGGATATGATCACTAATTCACCAGAGTGGTCCACAAATTAATGTCCTTAGGAAAAATATACACTATAGAGGAACATGTAGATAAGTTTCTTCGGACTCTACCCAAATAATGGAAATCAAAGTTACTGCAATAAGAGAGGTCAAAGACTTAATAAACATGAACTTAGATGAGCTTGTAGGGAATATAAAAAAATATGAGATTAATGTTGAAAGTGCCGAAAGAAGTGAAAGAAATAAAGTTAAGAGACTTGCTCTCAAGGAAACTACTGAGAATGATTGATCTAGATGATGATAATATAGCCTTGATAAGAAGAAATTTCAAGAAATGCTTGGAGAAAGGCATGAACTATGGAAAGAAACCTTCTCCTAACAAGAAGAATAGCATAGAAAAGGGTTAGAATGGAGGATTTTATAAATGTGGTGAAACCAACCATCAAGTCGAGGACTATCCTATTTTGAAAGTTGAGTGGAGAAAATAAAGGGTAGAAAAGGAGAAAAGAGAACTGGGAAACAAAAGGAAAACTAATGAAAAGGAAAATAATCAAGCTATGTATACTAGTCGGGAACAAGTAAAGATAACTCTGAGGAGAATGATGACATTGAACTTATGGCCATAGAAGATTCAAAACCTCAATCTGATTCCAACAACAGAGAAGAGATGGTAAACATTTGTGATCTCAAAGATAAACCAGAGAAGAAATTATCCTCTTTAATGATCACTCTCATAAATACCACACAAGAACTGAACACTGACAAAAATCAGTTGGTAGCTTCTATGACTAGTCTTTTGAGTATATTGATCTTCTAAAACTCAATACTGAGTTAAAAGAAAAGAACAGAGGTCTTCTTGAAAGGACTTATCAACTTGATTCTTGTAACCTTTACCTCAAAAATTAAATCTTAAAATGAATTGTCATTAGTAAGGAAAAAGATAAGGAGAGTGATCAAACCCTACGTGAACAAGATGTCAAAAGACTTAAAAACGAATATAATTCTCATAAAAGGAAAACTCTAGGAGAATGAAACTTGAATTAGCTATAATCAAGATTTCTATGATTGTAACCCATCTAGGAACTAACACATGTAACATAAAAGCTAAAATATGTTTTGATAAGCAATCTATGAATGGAAATCTTGCATTATGCACACTTTGTGGTAACATGGATCACATATAGTAGAAACACATGTCCTACAACTAACTTGATAAACAAGGACCTTATTCACTATTTTGATCAAAATAAAGGCCCTAAGTTAATTTGGGTTCCAAACTCTAACTCTTAAATTTTTCAAGAGAAGGTGAGGGGAAGGAAGCAATACTGATATATGGACAACACTTGCTCAAGGCACGTGACTGGAGATAAATCAAAATTCCTCTCAATTGAAGAAAGAAAACCTGAAATGGTATCACTTGGCAGTAGACAAATAGTTCAGATTAAATGCATTGGAAAAATAGGTAAGACTAGTGAACACTCAATCGAGAATGTGTATCATATTGGAGTCTTGAATAACCACTTGCTTAGCATATCACAACTTTGTGATAAAGGAAACAATGTAATTTCCTCTTCTATAGGAGTTGAAGTAATAAAACTCGAAACAAAGGAAATTGTCTTAACTGGACAAAGATATAAGTACGTATATATTGTAGATACTACAAAGGTACTTGCTAAAAATATTATACGTCTAACTGTAATGGACAGAGATCCTTCACTATGGCATAAACGTCAAGGTCATGCTAGTCATGTACAATTAATTAAACAAACTTATTTCTAAGGATTTAGTAATAGGACTTCCTAAAACTAAGTTAAATAAGAAAGGTTTTGTGAAGCATGTACTCGAGGAAAAAAACTAAAATCATCCTTTAAATCTAAAAAGATTATAAGATTAACCAGATCCATAAAACTACTACACACAGATCTATGTGGTGGGTTAGAAGTAGAGGTGGACAATTATGTCTTTGTAATAGTAGATGAGTTTACAAGGTACACTTGGACACTTTTTATTGCTTCAAAGGATGATGCATTTGAAGCCTTATATACATTAGTAAGAAAACATAAAAAAAAAAAAACTTCACAAACAAGTGGCAGCTATCATATCCATGGAACTAAATTTGAGAACTCTAACTTTGTTCAATGTTATGAATCTCATGGGGTTGACCAAAATTTCTATGCTCCTAGGACTCCTCAACAAAATGGAGAAGGAAAAATAGATCCCTTCAAGAAATGGCTAGAACTATGATGATTGCTAGCAACATAACTAATCAATTTCGGGTTGAAGCCATGAATACTACATGATATACTATAAATTGATGTATGTCTAGACCCATGCTAGATAACACTCCCTATAAATTACTAAAAGGTGGAAAACCTAGCATATCTCACCTAAGAACCTTTGAGTGTAAATGGTTCATTCATAATAATGGAAAGAATCTGTTATGAAAGTTTGATTCTATAAGTGATGAGGGAATTTTTCTAGGATATTCTTCTTATAGAAAAGATTTTAAGGTACTAAAAAAAATATTAATATGTGTAGAAGAGAGAGTACTCATAGTATTTGATGTAACAAATGTTATAGCAAACCAAAGTCTTCAGGATGAACCATTAAGATTACATGCCGAGAATGAACAACAAGTAAACGAACAAGGTTCTTCACCTGCAGATGATGTAAACACTGCTCTATCTTATGGTGAAAATGAAGAAAACTCAAAAGAAACATTTGAGAAAAATCAAAGAGGGTTGTTTGATAAACTTGACTTAGAAAAACATGAGTTGTTAGTAAAGGACTACCAGTACCAAAGATCACATCAAATAGATAACATGCTCACTAATTTGATATCTTGCATAACCACAGGATCAGGACCTAAAATTATTGTGCTTTCAGTGTATTCCTTTCTTTGATGGAACCAAAGAAAATTAGTGAGGCCTTGGAAGATAGTGACTGGTTTATAGCTTTGCAGGAGGAATTGAACCAATTTGAATAAAGTAAAGTCTGGTACCCAGCGTCAAAGCCCCCAAACAGAACCATTATTGGAACTAAGTGTTTTTTTAGAAAAAAGTTGGATGAACTTGGTACCATAACAACAAATAAAGAGAGATTGGCGGTCCAACATTACAATCAAGAAAAGGGCATAAATTATGATGAAAATTTTGCTCCATTGACAAGATTAGAGGCAATAAGACTACTTATAGCATTTGTTGTCCACATGGAATTCACATTCTATCATATGGATGTCAAAAGTGCATTCTTAAATGGTCTACTAAAAGAGGAAGTGTTTGTTAAACAACCACCTATAGTTGAAAATGATTACTATCTTGAACATGTCTATAAGCTTAACAAAGCTCTCTATGGGTTGAAACAAACTCCTACGGTATGGTAAGATAGATTGTAAAAAATTTATCTTAAGTCATGGGTATGCAAGAGGCAAAACTTACAAAACTCTTTTTCTTAAGAATAAAGTAAAGGACTTGCTAATCGTACATGTATACGTGGACGAATTCATCTTGGGAGCAACAAATAAACCACTTACAGATGAATTTGCATTTCTAATAAGCAATGTGTTTGAAATGATCATGATTGGAGAGCTAAACTATTTCCTAGGACTCTAAATCAAGAAAATATCATCAAGTACCCTAATTTACCAACATAGATATGCCAAAGAAAAACTCATAATGTTCAAAATGGAGGCTGAAAAAAAAATCAATACCCTAATTACCACAACTACCAAGTAAGATCTAGAGGGAATAGGTTCAATCATCTATTAAAAGCTCTATAGAGGAATTATTGGGTCACTTATGTATCTTATATGCTCTTAGTGTGGGGTCATGTTCTTGATTTCAAGACAATACTAAGGAACCTCATTTACAAGTTGTTAAAAGGATTCTACACTACTTAAAAGGAATCACAAACTTGGGACTCTAGTAACCAAAAGGAAACAATTTTGAACTAGTAGTATATGTTGATGCAGACTATGTAGGGAATTTAGTTGATAGAAAGAGTACTGCATGTATGACTCACTTCTTAGGGTCATTTCTGATCTCTTGGGCAACAAAGAAACAAAATTGTGTAGCTCTATCTACTGTCGAACTGAATATGTTGTTGTGTCATGTTGTGCTCAACTTTTATGGATCAAATAACAACTCAAAGAATTTGGGTTGAACACTAGATGTGCTACAATTTTTTGTGAAAATACTAGTGCAATAAACATAGCCAAAATCTCAGTTCAACATAAAAGAATAAAACACAATGACATTCGATATCATTTTTTTAGGGACAATGTAGAAAAGGGTTGGTTTCCATGAATTTTGCATAACTGAAAAACAAAGCACTGATATCTTCACCAAGGCATTAGCAAGAGACCACTTTGAAAGGAACAAATTGGAACTAGGGATGACTAAAATTGCATATGTGACCCTCCATGACTGCTAAAGAATACTATGCACAAGGCACAAAAGATCGGATTAAATATAATCCCTACACCAATTTTAAAACATTTGAGAAACTATAACAAAGTAACATTTTCAGGTGAAAGAACACATAAAGATCAAAAGATAGGATCTGGTAGGTCCTAAAATACAGGTATGTATTCCACTCCTAATGCCAAATGCATTAATTAAAAAAAAAAAAAAAGCAAAAACATGTCCCTTCCACGTGTCACTATTAAAACTGTAACCATCATACACAAATACCACACAGTCATTTTCAAAAAGTTTATAACCATCACATCATTATGGAAGTGAAACTCTTCACATTGTTGGACTTCTCGTATAACACACCAATCCAGCTTCCACCACCACTAAATACACACGCCCCTAACTACAATCTTACACCATCTTATAGTAAAGTAAACCACCACACTCCTCTCACCATGAAAACTCCATCAAACATAGATTCCTTAGCCCCCCAAACCCCTCACTAATAAAATATCCTCACTCTCTCCTTCCTCTCAGCATGTTTTGACAATTTCATATCTATTCTGCTCGAAATTATGTTTGTGGATTCCACTGGTATATATCATCTCAATGTTTTTCCACACAGTACAACTCCGTCTCAAGAAGATCTAGGGTTCTCCTGGAAATTGAGGGAGTTTAGGAGGATGCACCTACTAAGGGGGAACACACTAGGACCCTACGACTGAACCTAATTCACCCGCTAGGCCCAACATTTGTGCATCTAATAAGGGAGAATCCTACTCTTTATTAGCATAATCTTAGGAATTTATTATAAATTCTAAGGATAATATGAACATTGGCATTTTTTCCCTAAATGACTAGGGTCAAGATTACAAAAGGCTACTACCAAGCTTGTGGTGGTGCCAACAGATGAACCTCCGGAGACTCTTCCTACTACGTTGTTTATGGTTATCCTTGTTCGTATTATCCACTTGGTCGAAAGAGCTCTTGATGAAGGTTTCTTCACCTTTTAAATCAACAAATCTAGGTCCTCAAAGACCCTGATAAACTTGATGAGCTAGCATGGGCTAAGAAGGGTAAAGGTATTGCTTCCTCTAGTCATACTATAAAGTGGACTTCTTGACCTACTCTTTGTAGAGATACTATCCACACCGGTTTAATAGATATGTTTACTGACTCTAGTAGTCATGAGAGCGTTTTTTCTACTTTGAAATCTCTAGGGGTGAATCACAAAGGGAAATGAAGAGTGATGAATTTGGTGTTGAGTTAGGTGATTATATTGAGGATACCCTAGATTTCATGAATTCTTGGTCCGTACACTTTAAGCAATACACTATTCTCCATGGTAGGGTTATTACTAGATTTGGAGTTCCTAAGATATGTATCCTTCTAGATCTTCTAGAGGAAAAAGATTGGATTAACCTGTTCCTTCAAGGAAATATGTGTCGCTGTATGGGAAGAGAAGAAACTCAACTATTTTACATCAATTTATGTGGCTCGTCTACCTCTATAACTCTTCTATTTTACATACATTTATGGAGATGCTTATTTCTAGGGTTCCATCAATTTGCATGATCTTATCTTGCGCCATATGCTTCACATTTGTGTTTAGGACAAAATACATCATGCTTTGGGGGTAAAGGTTCTAGTTGGTAATGATTAATATTTTTATCACTTTGGGGTTCCAGTTAGGGTGTGGCAATATCAGACCACTAAGGATTTTTTAGGTATGGTGAACCAGGCTGCAGTTCCTGCTCATTATAGGGGAGGTTAATGCACCACTTCAAAGGATTTGGGCATCAATGGCTACTGAGGATGCAAAGACTATTGCACTCAGGGCATCTCATTTAGCATCAACGAATCAGTTCTATATCTTTTATGGTCTTGAAAATTCTGGTTTAGAGGAAGAGAATGTGTGTCTGAAGGCTGACCTTGCTTTAGATCATAAAGATCTATTTGCTGAAAAATCCACAGACTGTTAATCTCAGAGGCCTTTAGGACTTGCTGAAAAAGTATCTTCCCCTACCTCTCCTTTGGCTGATACTCCACCCTAGTCTTTCCATGCCATGTGTTCCTATTGTATCTTCTTTTGCTTATATTCTTTTGTTCTTTTGCTTTTGTGAAAGTGGTGGTGTATACACTCTGGAAAATGGATCTATTGGCCCTATGTTATTGCTTTATGCGGTTTATTGTTATTGTACTTGGTTTTAGTTCCAATTGTTTTTGCATTGATAGTGTTGGTGATTTCTTTGCAACCCTGAGTATTAATTAGTTCTATGCTTTATTGATATATTTTTATGATATCAAAAGGGGGATGGTGCTATGTATGATTGTTATTCTTCTAATATGTTACATCAAATTCTATATTTGTGTAACATCTTTCATCAGGTTGAAATGCACACGTAGATGCATGGATTTTTCATCATTAAAAAGGGTGAATTCGTTAGACCAGAGATAGGTTTTGACAACTGACAAGTGCAAATAACTAGTCCACAAATATGATCATAGAAGACCAAATCCCAATTGGCATAGAGAGAATGAATAATGTTGAGGTGGTGGAAATAACATAGTACTCCAAGTCCCATGAGGAAAAGCAACCACTACAAGTATTCCAAGTCCTATGAGGAAAAGGAATCATTAAATGTTTGTTGAAGTATTGAAGTAGAGTTGAATTAGGAAGGAACTCTTGTTCTATAAATATAGCAAGGTTTTCTGCAAAGAAGGTTGTGCACTTACATAGAGAGATACGGGTAAACATAGTATTATTGTGAGAAAGTTCAAGTTCAAGTTTTGTTGAAGTTCTACAAAGAATATAATTGAAGAATTCTATTTTGTTTAGTTTGAATCATTTGTTAAAGTTGTGTAATTTGTTTGCTACATAATTTAGTGTAGTTGGATATTGGTTTTGGGGGCAACTTGAAGATCTGGGACATAAACCTAGGGGTTTGTGTTCTGAGTCTTGGAGTTAGAGTTTATAATTCCTTAGGTTACATTGGTTTGTAAACGTTTGTAGTTTGAAGTTTTATTGAGTAATTAAAAGTTTGAAAGTGAAATTATTGGGCAATCACATACATACTTTGAACTACTAAACATTCCAAGGATCAGATAACCCTAAACGATCCTTAGAAGAGTTATAGAGGTCGTGATTCCAACACACATCTTAATATTCATATCTATATTCATAGTCAGGCTTCTTAATCTTAATGAAAATAAATGAGTCGTTTTACATAATTAGTCTTCTTAACTATCAAAAGTAGGTGTAGAAAGTTTAAACTTATGGTTTATTGTAATACCTTTTGTCGTTTTGCCTGTGATGGGCTTTGCACAATATCATATTGTTGAAGGGAGGTCCGGACATCTTCCTTAGCAGGCTGCAGACACATTATATCAAGTCAATGTAGGTTAATTAAATATACATAGAGCAAAAGATGCCGAAAAATACACTTACTTCCAAAGTTGATTTATGAACACGTTTAGATGTAGAAGATACACAAATCTCAAGATTGCCATCAATGTTATCTATACTTGCTCCAGGTTTGGAATTTCCTCTATATGAAGTTCAACATTTGGGAATTAGATTTATGTTACGTAGGCATTTAGAGAAAAATTGAATGATGCTTTAAAAATTAATGTTTTGAAAACTAACTGAAAAATCAATAATTTATAAACAAAAATTGTTTTCTATAAGCATATTTTTTAATTAATTACCATTGATGTCTTTTTGTTGTTCATTGTCAAGCATTGTTTTCTCAACAAAGACATACAGATCCTTTTTCTTTTTTGTGTTAGTATCTTCATCAGAACTTTTGTTTAGGATTAGATTTACTCCCTTTTCTCCTTCATTTTCTACATCCGACTTTTGGCTTTGCACTATCTTCATGGGGGATATCCTTCCCTTTTCATTTTTCATTCCAAATATCTGCAGAATCAAACAAAAGACAAGATCAATTGAGGATTATATTTAAATAAGAATTCATGCTTACTTAAAAGTAAAACATTTTCTCTACAGTACTAATGGATTTAAAGTTGACAACCAAAATCTTAAAATAGGAACAAGCAATTCAATTAATTAGGAGCAGAACTACTATGAGAACCTTTCTCCTTATATAATAATAAAAAAGTTAGAACATAGTAAACATGGAAAAGGAATAAATGAACTTTCTTTTTATTTTTAGAAAAATTGCAATAGGATAACAATTTTATTTCCCAGTACAAGTACAAATTAGTAAAAAAAATTAATCTTTTTTCAATTATAGTTGTTTTGTCTATGCCAAACTTAGATTGAGCATTTAGTCATACAAATATGAAAATATCCCATAAAACATTAAACCTAGCTTTCAGGTCATTAATTCAAAATCTAGTGAATGTAAAAAAGTTAATTCCACCATGAAGGCAAGGAATATGTGTTTGTGAGGAGTTATGGGCTTAAATCATCTCCGACCTATAGGCTAAACCTAGGTAGGTTACATCCATGTGATATATTAATGAACGAAAAACATTATTTTACTATCCCAAAAGTTACAATATTCATCCCTCTGTTAGTTCACTAATAGTTATAATCGAAACAAACTTTTTACAAAGATCTTTCTATTATGTCATTTCCAAGCATCTTCTACAAAAACTCTTGAGTTATCAAGCATCCTCCCCAGTTGTACTAAAACCCAAATAAAAATTAATGAATCCTTTTCTTCATTGTTTCTCTTCTTGTTTGTCGAACTAGCTATCTTGTTTTCTTCAATGTTGTGTAGAATTTTGAAAACAACTGATAAATAGAATGAATTTCGTGAAGTCGGTATTGAAATTTATCTTACCACCAGCAAGTATGGTGATGTTAGCATGTGCACGACCAAATTCTTTTCATGAAAATATGAGAATTATTTTAGGACATAATTTCCTTGGTGAAGATATTATGATAAAGTTGTTACTATCACTAGAACCTCTTTTAGAATTGCATAGATAATTCAAAATTTTGAGCAAAGGTTACACTACCTTTTCACAATTATGATTTTGTATACTCATCAATTGAAAACTAGTTCGTTGAATTTTAATCTCTGTTGAACATATATTTTTATAAATTGATTTAGCAAATATGTCATAATTATGAATCCTCCAACCTCTAGGAATTGAAGCAGCACAAGTTTGCCAAAACGGCGGGATCGTTTCTAACAAATATCACTATTCAAATTTCAAATTCTAGGATTCTCCGTGTTTTGAGGGAAGGGATGAGAAGGTTGTTTGATATATAATTCATCAAGATAAGAATTATTGATGTATTTTTCAAATTGGGACAACAAAAGGAATTGGTTGAAATACTTTCCCTAATTTGTTAAGCATAGAAGGGATTTAAATAACCAATTTGAGCACATAATATGCATAAAATTTGAGATTCAAAATTAGAAAAAAAAAAAAAACTAGAATTCTCAACAACTAAAACAACCTTATAGAAATTTGAATTTCAAATTTATTCTAAACGTAGAATTTTTTTATTATTAATATTAATATAGTAACTAAAGTAAAATTCAACACTTATCCTTTGCTTTAGTTCTTGCAATTGAAAAAATGCTCCTCTTTAATTTTTGCTCTGACAGTTGATGTTGAATTTTGTTCATTATTATTAAACTTTAAATATTTCTTGTTTTTCTTCTTTTTGCCTTGTGCTTAAAAACGACTTCAATAACCTTGTTGTGTCTAAAATCTCTTTTGAAAGTATATTACTCTGACCTTTTGTAGGATTTGCAAAATGTAGTTGTAAGGAATTCTTTTTCCATCACATACCACATAAGTTTCAAATTATGATTTTATTCTCACCGGCCAAATTGGATAGTTATGTCTATTCTATAAGAGACTTCTGTTTGCCATTTTTTTACGTTAAATTAGTGGTTGAAAAAAACATGGGCTGAAAATACTGTTGAAATGGGCTGAAAAATAGCTCTTTGGGGTTAAAAGTAGCTCTGACGAGTTAAAATGAATAGCCCTTACTAGTTAAAAATGATATGATAGTTCTTTGGAAGAACGCACATATCGCATAAGATCAATAAAGTTCTTGATACCATTTTTTCGTGTTTTTAAAAAATGGGGAGCAAAAAGAATTGATTGAAATACTCTCAATAATTTTATTAAGCATTTGATGGCTTTAAATAGCCAATTGGACCACACAGTATGCAGAAATTCTGCAATTCAAAAAAGCTAGAATTTCTCAACAACTAATACAACCTAATAAAAAATTAAATTTCAAATTTATTTTAACCCTACACAATTTATTATATTAAAAATTATTGTAGAAACTAAAGTAAAATTCAACAAGAATACTTGGATAAATTAACTTGAATCGATCAGATAAATTTAGACCTAAGAGTTAATACAATAATAAGTGTTGAAAGATGAAAGCAATTTTGAAACATTTAATATAAATTACTTAAAAGGAATGAAATTTAAGCATTCTCAACTTTCCCATAGGACAATATTTAATAAGGAGAAACCAAAGTGTCCTATCATGTTATCCTTTCATCATTAGACTATTTTGTAGTGTAATTTTTATATCTTTACTTGTATTTATTAGAATATATATTTTCTTGTTAAGTTAAAATAAATCAACTAATGGAATGTAATTTTTTTTATGACTGGTAAAATAATCCTTCAAATTTTCAAGAATATTTTCTTATTTCAACTTTAAATTTGGCGCTACCAAGTTTTGTATAGTATGATGATGATGATGCTGATGATGATTAAGATAAGATTGTTTCTTACATATATCAAGAGAGGTTTTCCCTAATATCAAATGAGAGATAAAATAAATAAACTAAAAAAGATTTCAAATTCATGATTGGAGAAAGAAACAATCATTTTTCTAAAGAAAATAACACTTTTTAGGTCAAAATGTCGAAGAAAAAGTGAATAAAAAGGTGAAGTATCAAAAAACAAAATTAAATTTTGAAATTACATAACTCACCATGATATAACCATTGTCTTTCATTTTAAGATAAAAATGAGACTAGATTCAACGTATCTCTCATCTCAACTTGAATTAAATGAAGGAACTATCAATTTATGAAAAAAAATGCTAATAGAATGCTAGAAAAATCCAAAATGATTCAGAAAAATTCAAGAAAAATCTATGCTTTATCAAAACATGAATGTTTTAGAGAAAAAATCATCACGAAACAACACAAAGAAAGAGAAGAAACAAGAAAAAATATATAGAATGTGGAAGTATGAAAACTCACTTTCTTTGTAATTTTGCTGAAGAATTTGATGTTTGTTGGGCTATATATATATATATAGACACACACTCTTTGGATTTTGTGTGTTTTGTAATCTACTTTAGATTTTGAGTTTTACTTCTAGAGAGTCATGATTATTGAGAATAGAGTGCACATATTTGTTTCAAGCATTATCTATTTTCCCTTTTTTTAGTTTCATTCCTTGTTTATTAATAAAATCTAATTTGAATCCTTACTATGTATGAATAATTATACATAATATATAGTTACTTGATATATATCCTTTTGATCACGTTACTTATGAGTATATAAGATTCATTAATTTCTTTATATTTTGGGTGATATACTTCTAATAATATTTCAAATATAATACATATCTTACATAAAGAAACCAAATCAGACATGTTAGTTGATTCAAAATTGAATATATCATGTCACAAACATCAAAAACGATTGAAAACCTTACAGAAAATACCTTCTTTACGGGTACTTGTATGAAATTCACCAAAGTTTGAGGTGTGTCAAACACTATCCTATGAATATTTCACCCAGTATAGGTATATCCCTTAGGATTCAATAAGCTCTTCTAAAGAAATTAGGAGCTAGAAACTAATAAAGATAGACAAAAGAATTTAGTAGAGATTTTATATATAGAAAGAATTGATTTATAAAACATTAAATGAAATGTCTATAAGCCTAGCAAGAAATTAAAGAATTTTTACCTGCACTGTGAGTGGAACACAAGGAGAAAGAGAACTTTAAACAAATGTTCCCATCATTAATTTTTTTTAATCTTCTACAGAAAATTTCTGACATGATTTGAAGCATCATGGTCTCTTATAAAAAAAAAAAATATTAATAAAAAGGTTGTTTATAAAGTAAATATAGGATATATGTTTTCTCGTAATTTTCCGTCAAAGGTCAATTAAACAATCAACCCATAAAAGACTTTCTACCACACAATTAATTCGTTTTGCCTTTTTATGTGTAGAATAATTACTTTTTTTTCATTTTACATATGCTAACAATTGCATTTATATTATAAATTAAATGGAGATGAGATGAAAATAAATACATGAAGATATGGCTCAAGGAGTTAGAAAAGTTATCTATGGTTTAGTAACACTTAATTAATTTAGTCAAAATTTTATTTATATAAAGAAATTCACCAATTACAAAAAAATTATTAAATTTTTAAAGAATCAATTTCGTTTTTTGGAATAGTGATACTTTAATCATTGACTTTTATTTAATAGTTTATTTAATTTTTGTCAAGGAGAAATTTTTTATCCATGTGACAAGGTTTTTTTTAAAATAAAAAAAGAGATTATATTATTACACACACCACTAAGGTGTGTTTCTATAACTATTATGTAATAGTTTAGGTATGAAACTCAAAAAAGGGATAATTTGTTATATGGAGGAAAACATTTTTCAAAAACTATTTTTCAACTTTTTCATATTCGCTAGGTAAGAATGTCATTAACATGGAGTAGTTTTTTCTTCAAATTCAATGATGAAAGTATAATAACAATCTCTTCAATTTGGCACATGTTACGCCTTTTTGGTTTTAGTTTTAGATGTCAAATTTTGATTATCACTCCAATTTCACACTTCAACACGAAATGATCAAATAGTAAAGTAAAACTTGGGGAATTGACCAACCAATTGCCGAATTTTAACTTAGTGGGTAAATATTGATGCTCACAATAAGATAATTTGTCGTGGGTAGGTCGGACCATATGTAGAGTAACTTTCTCTCAAACAATTACCTTTTCTATGTCAAATTCTCTCGAACATCAACACTAATCGGAAGATGCCCAGCCCTTTCTCCTCATCAAATCCACTATCTCGAGCTGGATACAAAGGATAGATCCCGTGTTCCACTCTCTTAAGCTGAAATCATGGTAACCCACTACTAAGGATGCTAAGTTTGCTACTTTGGCTCTTGACCTCTCTCTCGAGCAAGCACACAACACTAAACTTGTTACACTAAAACATGCAAAACGACCTCATTACACAACAGCAACTCAGACCCACTTAAAATTAACTCCATTATTCACAATTCAACAACACCCACTTAGTAAAAATCAACGATTGGCTTCATAGTCAAAACCCCAAGAAAAGGGTTCTAGCCACTGATAGCAAAATAAGAAAATCAACATCTGCCACGACTTCCACAACTAGGTAATTGAAATTCAATAGTTAAAACTCAATAAACTCTTCTTTAATACAAAATCTCAATCACGCATCTTGCTAAAATCCCTTGAAAACAACAATGATAATGTTTTTGCTCTCAATTTTCTATCTCTCACATTTTCTGAATTCTTTCTCTCTAGCAAAAATAAACTTAAACAAGTTTGATGTGTAACTGGTTAAGACCAGTCGGCTAGGTAAGTTAGGCTTCGCCGACTGTTCAGCGACTCACCGATTGTTTTTTATTTCGCCTTAATTTTTTTATTCTTCTTGGTCCAACTACCGTAACTTTAGGAGATCTATATCAAGATCGCCAAATGATTCTGCGAGTTGCCCTTTTTCCTTCTATCTCGCCATCAGCACTTGTTTAAATCTTCTTCAGCACTTTTGGCGACCTAGTCGTCCCTTGCCGATTGGAAATACTGCTACTCGAAATTAACCCCACTTTAGCTTTAGCATTCTGCAACTTCAGGCGGTATCGTGGCAACTTGGCGATTCGGCGAGTGACATCAGCGATCACCAGTCCTTCATTTCTTTATTTCTTTAGCTTCCTTTGTTCCTTTTTGCATATTAGTGTCCTTGCTTTGTTAATAAACCCAAACACCTGAAAATCAGGTATTTTACATCAGTTGTTGGCACAAAACATACATTTAAGTACATTAAAACAATTAGAATAAAGCCCTAAATGAGTCCAAATCATGGATTAATCAACACCCCCATCTTAAACTTTTGCTTGTCCTTAAGTAAAAATCGATTTCAACAGTTCTACTCATGCAAGAATCAATTGTGCACTCAAAGATTCAAGTTGCGACTCACCATTATCAAAGATCCTCAAGTTCACAATACTTGCTTGAAGTGCAAGTTCAAGCTCAACAAAGGTACTCAAATTCCCTCACACAAAGAATGATTCCATATTTACACACAATGGTTCAACAATTTGAAGCTCCAGAATCAAATGCAACACTCACACTCACAACACAATGCATGATTTTACCCATAGGTTTGCCCTTATTTTCCAACAAACAATTGTTTGAGCTCACTCAAGATCAAAACGGTCTTTTCAAGGCATGTAACGGGGCTGAGTGCAAATATATGGTCATTTAGGCTCAATGGCTGAAATTCTCATGAAATGTGGTATGAACAACACTTTCTTTCCTCTTGTTTGTCATGCTCATTTGTGCTCCAAAGTCACCCCATCTTCATCTTGCATAGACTAATGGATATCCTATTTTCTTTGCACTTTCACAACTTTATTCCTCAACTTTTTCATTATTTTTTTCTTTTTCATTCTTTTCTTCTTTTTCATTTTTTCTTCTTTTTCTCCTTCTTTTTTTATAACGGGGGTTCCATCTTTCTCATAATCATGGGTCAATGCGACTTTTTTTTTTGTATGGAAGGGTTCAAGCTTTGTCAAAATCATGGGTCAAGGGGATTTTTTTAGCATTGATTTGCCTTCTCTTTTCACCACAACCCCAACTTAGGCTTTGACCTAAATTGGCTATTCAAACAAACCACAAACCATGAGGGTTATGGGTAATGGATCAAGAAAGGTCACGATTTCGTCAAGTTCCTTCCAAGAAAAGGTTATGGCTCAAAGGGTGTTCAAGTGGGGTTCACACACTCACAAGGTAGGCCATAAAAAGATGTATAATGTCAAATTGTTTCACACTTCAATGTTTCCTAAGATCATCTCAAGAGCTTGCATAACTTTGTCAACCGGACCAACAGGGCAAATAGTAGGTATCATCATACATGGTTTATGGTACGCTCATCACATAAGGCATTGGCACCAGTGTCATTCAAGACTTCACACTTCTGCTAGTGTGCAATGTTCATCACAAGAGACATAATTCAATACTTGGCTAGTCACAACGAGATGCAAAAATTTCACATATTATATATGCAACTTCATTTGGCCTCATCATAGCCGCACATTTATTTTTGTTCTATTATGAGCACTATTCATGTTATCGGGATTGATCAAGACCGATACTCAAATTTGTAAGAGAACCACCACATTCAACACAAATAAGAGAGGTGACACACAGGAGGGTTCACTGACCAATTGCCACCCCCACCCCCCACTAAAAGCATTCAACATTGTCCTCAATGTGGCTAGAGAATGGGCATTACTACAAAGAAAACAAAAATAAAAATAAGAACTAATAAGAAAGGGATGACATTCTAATGTGTGAACAAGCAGAGTAAGGAGATGAGGTATCTTCACTAAGCGCCCAATCGGTGAGTGGGTGAACTAATCATCGAATGCTTCGGCGATATGCACAATGATCTTTTGATTGCCCTTAGTTCCAGTAGTCTGCACTCTTAGAGAAGGGCAGATCGGCAAAGATGTAGGAGGTCGCCGAACTAATTGGCAAATTGCATAATGGACACAGAACATCGTTGGACGATCATTAAGTTAAGCTGTCAGCGTTGAAGTAAGAGGGAGAGAAAATTTAGGTCACCTAAATACATTGGGAACACGCCAAATGGTGAAGGTATCCCATTGAATATTCTAGAGTCTTAGCCCTATTTTTGAAATCACTTAGGTGAGCTAAGTCGCACGCACCGAATGACTTCGGCGATTTACCAATATCATCTTCTCGCACAATATCCTTTCCCAACAACATCAACACACGTTATTTAAAGCACTAACACTTGGGTTGCCTCCCAAGTAGTGCTTTATTTAAAATTGTGGCACGATGTGGAGATGCTCTTATGCATCTTCCAGGTATACCATTTCAATCAGAGAGATCTCTTGGTACTCACCAAAATATAACTTCAAACGTTGCCCATTCACTTTAAATGTAGGTCCTTCCTGACCTTCAACTTCGATGGAACCATTCGTGAACACTTATGTCACTGTAAATGGTCCTGACCATTTGGACTTGAGCTTTTTGGGAAAGAGTCAAAGTCGAGAGTTGTAAAGCAACACCCAATCTACCACTTTGAAATCCCTCCTAAGGTTCTTAGCATCATGCAATTTTTTCATCTTTTCCTTGTAAAGGGATGATCTCTCATAAGATTTGAATCTGAATTCATCCAACTCATTAAACTACTCTACTCTCTCTTTTGAAGTTTTTGTCCGGTCTAGCTTTAGAGCTTTCAATGCCCATAATACTTTATGTTCCAATACAACAAGTAGATGGCAAGACTTACCAAAAACCAATTGATATGGAGACATACCAATTGGTGGTTTATATGCGGTACGATACGCCCATAGTGCATCATCAAGCTTTTGAGACCAATCAGTCCTATTGGCATTCACTATCTTGACCAAGATGCTATTAATCTCCTGGTTGGACACTTCAACTTGACCGCTTGTTTGGGGATGATACAGAGTTGCTACATTATGCTTCACCCTATAATTACTTAATGCGGTCGAGAACCACTTATTGTAAATGTGGGACCCACCATCAATAATGATAGCTCGAGGAGTACCAAATCTAGCAAAGATGTAGCATTTCAGAATTGAACCACACTTTTCCCTTCATTGTTTGGAAGTGCAACAACTGCCACCCATTTAGAAACATAATCTACTACCACAAAGATGTATTTATTACCAAACAAACTCACAAATGGGCCCATCAAATCTAATCCCCAAACATCAAATAGCTTAACCTCTAAAATGAGAGTATGGGGTAACTCGTGTCTTTTAGACACTCCACCTTGCTTTTGACACTGAGCACATTTCTTCAAAAATTTGTGGACATCCTTATATAGGGATGGCTAATAATAGCCACTTTGGAGGACCTTAGCGGTTGTACGCACACCACTATGATGACCCCCAACCAGTGAAGCATGATATGCGTAGAGGATTTATCTTGCTTCTTCTTCCCAAACACATCTTCTAATGATATGGTCTGCACACTCTCGAAAAAAATATGGTTCATCCCAAAAGTACTTTTTAACGTCGAACATGAATCTCTTTTATTGGTAGAAGTTAAGTTCATCCAGCATTAATCCACACACTATGTAGTCAACAAAATCTGCATACCAAGGAGGTTATTTGAGAGTTACCATGAACACTTGTTCATCGGGGAAAGAATAATTAATGTCAACCTCAGTTTTGTCATTCTCCTTGCCCTCCAGTCTTGATAAGTTGTAAGGCAACTGGATTTTCACACCCCCTCCTATCTTTGACCTCAAAATCAAATTATTGCAATAGTAGCACCCACCTTATCGATCTTGGCTTGGCATCCTTCTTTGCCATTAGGTAATGGAGTGCAACATGATCAGTGTGAACAATCACTTTAGTACCTAATAAGGATGCTTGGAATTTCTCAAATGCAAAGACTACCACAAGCAACTCTTGTTCAGTAACGGTATAGTTACGCTGAGCATTGTTTAGAGTCTTACTAGCAAAGTAAATTGGGTGAAATAGTTTATTGCATTGTTTCCCCAGCACAACACCTAATGCCGTTCCACTAGCATCACACATTACTTCAAAAGATTCCAACCAATCAGGACTAATGACGAATGAGGCAGATAATAATTTCTCCTTCAACCACTGTAAAGCCACCATACATGCATCATCAAATTGGAATTTAATCTCTTTCTCTAAGAGTTTGCATAGAGGATGTGTAATCTTTGAGAAGTATTTGATGAACCTCTAGTAGAAATCGGGATGACCTAAGAAACTACGATCTCCCTTCACCGAAATAGGTGGTGGTAATTTCTCAATCACTTCAATCTTTACTTTATCCACCTCCAACCCCTTTTGCGATACTTTGTGCCAAGTACTATCCCTTTTTTAACCATGAAGTGACATTTTTCCCAATTGAGGACCATGTTTGTGTCCACACATCTTTGGAGAACTAGTCCTAAGTTTTCTAAACACGCCTCAAAAGTATCACCCACAATCGAGAAGTCATCCATAATACCTTCATTGAATCCTCCACCATGTCAGCAAATATAGATAGAATGAAACGTTGAAATGCTGCCGGAGCATTGCATAATCTGAATTGCATCCTTTTAAAGGAAAAAGTCCTATAGGGACATGTGAAGGTGGTTTTCTCTTGGTCTTCTAAGCAATGGAAATTTCGTTGTAACCGGACTACCCATCCAAAAAGCAATACCAACCTCTCTCTAAGAGTCAATCAAGAATTTGATCCATGAAGAGCATAGGAAAGTGATCTTTTTCAGTCCAAGAGTTTAACTTTCAGTAATCCATGCATACCCTCAATCTGGTCATCGACCTTATAGATACAAGCTCCCCTTTTCATTCGGGACCACTGTGATACCTCCCTTTTTTGGTACACATTGCACTGGGCTTACCCATTTTCTCTCCACAATAGGGTAGATCACACATACGTCTAACCATTTTATTATCTCCTTTTTCACTACACCTTACATTGGTGGGTTCAATCGCTACTGATGTTCAACACTCGATTTACACTCACTATCAAGTTGAATTTTGTGACTACAACTACCGAGAGAAATTGCCCACTATGTCAGCTATGGTGCAACCTATAGCTTTGATATGCTTTAGTAACACCTCAATAAGCAATTTCAACTGCTATTCAAGCCAGTCAGCTGCAATGATCACCGGTAGAGTATTATTTGCCCCCAAGAAAGTATATCGGAGATGGGGGAGAAGTGCTTTTAATTCCAAATCTGGTGGTCCTTCGGTTGATGGCTATGCAAGAGGACTTTCTATTTTTTCCAAATCAATGTCCAACTTCAATGGAGTCTTTGAATACCCTCCCAAGCCTGAAAGAACAACTACTATCTCTTCATAGCCTTTAATTTCGAATTCATCATAGTTAGCAAGTACGTCTTCAAAAGGTTCACTCATGCACATCAAATGGCTCACGCTAGCCACTGCCTCATCAATAACATCAACGGTTGACACCGCATGAATATCACTTGGGTGTTTCGTTGACTTACAAACATTGAAGGTTACTTCATCTTCATTCACCCGAAACTTCAATTCTCCACTTTCAACATCCCTCAATAGTCTTCTGGTTGCTAAGAATGGTCTTCCCAAAATAATGGGAATTTAAGCATCTATTTTACAATAAGGAATTAAAAAATCAACCTAAAAAATGAACCGATCAACCTTCACCAAGATGTCATAAAGTATCCCCACAAGATGTTTGATTGAACGGTCTGCCATTAAGAGTTTCACTGTGGTTGCTTTCGGTTCACCCAACCCATGTTGTTTGCATATCGCATAGGGCATTAAGTTGATGTTTTCTCCCAAATCGCATAAAGATTTAGCGAATTGGAGGATGACAATGGTGCAAGGAATGGTGAATGCCCTGGGATCTTCTCTCTTTTTGATCAGCTCCTTAGTCGTAATTTCATTACAACTATGGGAAACTTCAATCGTCTCAAAATCCAAGATCCTTTTCTTTGTGACTAACTCTTTCATGAACTTGGCATATCTCAGCATTTCCAACAATGCTTCCACAAGAGGGAGATTAATTGATAATGTCTTAAACACCAACAAGAATTTCTTGAACTTTTCATCCTCATTTTTCTTCTTTAGGCATTGAGGAAATAGGGGAGGTATTTTGGGTAAAGGTTGATTGACTTTTGGGATTGAAACGTGTTGTTCCATTTCTTTTTGTGGTTCTTTGGCAATGCTTTGACTTTCATCATCCATTGTGAACTTTGGTTTCAATTGTTCTGAAAGTAAACTCAGTTGACCTGCAAGTATCTTGATTGCATCTATACGAGAATTCCTTTTACTGTTCAGTGATGAAAAATCATCTTTCATCCCCTTTAACAAATCATCCAAACCTTCAACTTTATCAAGTATGTGCGTCAACAAATCATTTACTCGAGAGCTACTTGGACTTCCTTTTTATTTTGTGCTTTCACTCGCGTAAGTATGGCTTTCTTCATGATCGTCTTCCCTTCTCCAATAATCTCTTTGGTCAACCCATTCTTGATAGTAGCTCGTTTGCTCTTGTCCTTTGTGATAGTTCCAACCTTGATTCCTACCTCGTTGAAAATAGTATGGGTGGAAATCCTCCTAGTGTCTCTTGGAGTTCCAACCTTGATTTTTCCCTGGCTTTGAATAACCAGGGGAAGAACCCTCCTGAACTCTAAAAATTCCATTTATCCCCCTTGATTTGTCTGAATTCTTCATCGTGTGCTCTTGTAAAAGCTCCATTTGAGTTAATATTTTTTGATGTTTGCATCCCTTTCCCTTTCCTTATCAAGTTGTTGTTGCGTCATTCTAAAGCAAAAAGGAGAGACTTGATCCTCATAAGTGTACCAAGCTTGGTTTATTTTCGTCATGTGGTCAAGAAGAAATGATTCCACCTCAAATGATTGAAACATTACTCCCCCTCGTACCAATTGATCAGCCACTCCTTTATTAACCGAATCAAGACTTCGGTAAAAATATTGGATTAAAAATTCGTTTGGTAGCCCATGAGTTGGGAATTTAAGTAAGAGTTTCTTAAACCTCACCCACGTTTCATGGATGGGTATCCCCTCCCTTCGCTTGAAGCATTGAATATCATCTCTAAGTTTCATCATCCTTGATGGAGGAAAGAACCTTTTATTGAATGTTATAACCAGTTCCTCCCATGATGTGATAAATTGTTTGATAATTCGGCTAACCACTTGCTAGCTTCTCCCATTAAGGATAGCAGGAACAACTGAAGCCGAATTGACTCTTGTGACAAATTATTGAATGAGAATGGGTTGCATACCTCTGTTAAATTTCTTGCATGGTCATGTGGGTCTTCATGCTCTGGCCCTCCATATAGTCCCCTCATTTGGAGGAGGTGAAGAGTTGAGCTAGTGACTTCAAATATTTCATTGCCACCAGCTTTTGGTATGGAAATTTCACCCATTTCACCTGCTTGAGATGGGTTTTAAAAACAATTGATATCATTAATACTATCTCGACGACTTGCTTGACTATCATTCGTTTCTTCCTCACTCATTCTTGCTTCGATGTAGTCCAAACACACTTACACCAAGAAGTCTAATCCAACTCACTACAGCCAACCAATTCAACAGTGTCAAATTTTCGATCAAAGAACTCTAAGTATTGCTACTCCTTGGCAGTGGCACCATTTTGATAATCGAATTAGGAACTTCATCTAATACTAAGTACCAATGATCGTTAGTCAGTAATAAAACCCAACTAAGTGAGTTGGGGTCGAATCCCACAAGGAGTAGTTTTTTCTTTAAATTCAATGAAGAAAGTATGACACCAATCTATTCAATTAGGCACATGTTACACCTTTTTGGTTTTGGTTTTAGATGTCAAATTTAGATTATCACTCCAATTTCACAATTCAACACAAAATGATCAAATAGTAAAGTAAAACTTAGAGAATTGACTAACCAATTGTCAAATTTTAACTTAGTTGGTGAATATTGATGCTCACAATAGGATAATTTGTCCTGGGTAGTTCGAACCATATGTAGAGTAACTGTCCCTCGAACAATTACCTTTTCCATGTCCAATTCTCTTGAACTTCAACACTAATCGAAAAATGACCAGCCCTTTGTCCTTATCAAATCCACTCTCTCGAGTTGGATACAAAGTATAGATACCATGTTTCACTCTCTCAAGCTAAAATCATAGTAACCCACTACTAAGGATGCTAAGTTTGCTACTTTGGCTCTACACCTCTCTCTCGAGCAAGCACACAACACTAAACTTGTTACACTAATCATGCAAAATGACCTAAAAATGCAGCAGCATCTCAGACCCACGTCAAATTAATGCCATTATTCAAAATTCAACGATACCCACTTAGTAAAACTCAACAATTAGCTTCATAGTCAAAACCCCATAAAAAGGGTTTTCGCTACTCATAACAATAATAAGAAAATCAACATCTTTCATGACTTCCGCAACTAGGTAATTGAAATTCAATAGTTAAAACTCAATAAAATCTTCTTTAATACAAAATTTAAATCAAGAATGTTGCTAAAATCCCTTGAAAACCACAATGATAATGTTTTTGCTCTCAATTTTCTATCTCTCACATTTTTTGAATGTTTTCTCTCTCTAGAAAAAATTAATTTAAACAATTCTGATATGTAACTGTTTAAGACCACTCAGCGAGTTAAGTCGTGCTTCGCCGACTGTTCGGCAACTCACCGATTGTTCTTCATTTCGCCTTCATTTTGCACTTCTTCTTGGTCAGCTACTATAACTTTAGGAGATCCAGATAGGTATCGCCGAATGATTTCGCGAGTCACCCTTTTTCCTTCTATCTCACCCATCAACACTTGTTTGA
Organism: Solanum bulbocastanum; assembly: GCA_037074985.1. NCBI lineage: Eukaryota > Viridiplantae > Streptophyta > Magnoliopsida > Solanales > Solanaceae > Solanum > Solanum bulbocastanum. The sequence goes on along the minus strand of CM073597.1, from coordinate 33,287,547 downwards.
ATCTTATTCAGCACATTTGGCGACATGGTCATCCCTTACTGAATGGATCGGCGAAATGTTGATGGAACTGTTGCTTGCCAAAATTACCCCCAGTTAAACTCCAACATTCTGTAACTTTAGGCGGTATCGTGGCAATTTGGCAATTCGGCGAGTGACATCGGCGATCACAAGGCCTTCATTTCTTCATTCCTTTAGCTTACTTTGTTCCTTTTTGCACATTAGTGTCCATGCTTCGTTCATAAATCCAAATACCTGAAAATCTGGGATTTTACATCAGTTATTGACACAAAACATGCATTTGAGGACACTAAATCTATTAGAATAAAGCCCTAAATGAGTCCTTATCGTGGACTCATCAGCCACGAAAAGATTAAGCATCAAGAGGCTAGACCTTCTAGGCTTATGGGGTCTAGTTAGATTTAGTTTAGATTTACTTCTTGTATAGTTGTTTTCCTTCTTTTGTTTCCCATTTTTACCATTGTTTGTATCTAGATTCTATCATTTTTTTTATATTGTATTTACTTTTTTTTCTATCGGACTATGATGCCTACTTAGTACCTTGTTTTTGTACTTATGCGGCACTCTAAATCTTTTTCCTGATTCATATCCTATTACCAGTTACAAGCGATGATCGTTCATTCAATTTTTTGCAGCTTATGGATATCAAAGAGGAGGGTGAGCACTTGGTGTCGTGGAACAACCTATCTTTTTTTGTACATAAGTTATGTTGTCTTTTTCCTTTGAGATGACATTTTTTGTCCACTTTTGGGACTAGTATTTCCTCTTTCTAAATAGCTCTATACTCATAACTTCAAGGTTCTGGGTGGGTATTCATTATATGTAGATTCTCATTTGCTTTTCATTCCTATATTTTCTTGTTGTTAGTATTATTTCATGTGTAGTTCTACCCTTAAGCCCAATTTTGGCTTTCAGGGTACGGTTGGCTTACCTATTGGTATTATATCATAGTCTCTAATCTTTATTTATTTGTATTTTGTTTCACTTGAGCACTCATTTTACAAATGGTTGTATTATGCCTTACATATTTAGTAGAATATTCCGTACTAAAGTCCCTTATTAGGGTTGCTGCATGTCATGTTGCAAGTACACATATTAAACTAGTAGATTTCCCCAATAGAAGAACATCATACTCAGCGATTGTTTGTGAGCAGCAGATTGATTCGGGGCTTTGCCGTGTCTTTGCCATGCATATTTTGATAGTTGTGCGATCATGGATTCCAGTAAAGTATTTGTAGATATTGTAATGCTATCATTTGAAATAATAGTTTTACTTGTCACATGAATTGGTTTAGCTAGCCGACATGTGTTGTATATGTAGCTTCTCATTAATAAATCTATCTGCATAGTAGTTCACTTTCTCATCATAAGTCACTTGTAAAGCATGTGTTCATATGGTACTTGTTTGTGCAAACAATCGTTAACTAGTATAAAACCCAACAATGAGTTGGAGTCGAACCCACAAAGAGTGGTACGTGTTCAAATTCAACTATGAACTACAAACCTGGTCTAATTTATTATAGGAGTAGAAATTATCGAAAAAGACATGTAAACAAGTCTAAGGGGTTGACAAGAATATCAAATGGGGGGTTTTGGTTTGCAATTATCAGCTACAACACAAACAAAACAAAAGAAAATAACATTATATAAAGGAATTCTCGGGATGTGATCGATTATAGGCAAATTTCACTGTAAGGGCAATTGAAACTACTAATAAATAGCTAAATATTAGTGGGAAGGCTAGACTATGAGTGAAATAGTTTTCTTTCAAACAACTATCACGTTTCAAGTGATTTCTTTCAAACATCAAAGAGATTAGCATATAAGAACAATCCACAACCTTAATACACCTTCTTTCTCTCCAGCAAGATGGGTAGGATTGGCTGTGGGATTCACTCTTTCGAGTTTAACGCATTTCAACCCAATACCTACAAACCATTAATCAAAAGCTTTAGTTCCAAAACCTCTCTCTCTCAAGCAAGCTAAGAACTAAAAATCAGAATTGCATTTGCAACTACAATTCACAGATTAAAACACAACTAATGATTAAATCCACTTCAATATAGCATTTAAATCAATAATTAACAACACCCATAAGCTAATTAAATCCATAATCACATGATCAGACCCCAAGAATTGAGGTTTTAGCCAAACATCACAAAAAGGTAAAAACAATTACCAACTTGACTAGCCATTAGCAGGGTAATCGTGTCCAAACCTTTACAATGTTTTCCAAAGGTTAAATTCAAAGACCCATTTGCAAATCTTGAAGTTTGAGCCTCAAAAAGCTTCGAAGTCTACAATGAAACTCTTAAACTCAAAAGAAACTCTACTCAATGATCGCATGATAATAAATTTACAGTTAAAAACTTAATTTATAGTAGCCCAAAATTGGGCCTGAAAAGCCATTGGGCAAGATAACTCAGGCCCACCGAGTGGTTTGACGATTTGCCCTTTCTCTCTTCTAGCACCATTTTGCATTGGTTCTTAGAATCCCCAAGTCCTGTAAATTTGCACGATCCATTGCATTTTTGCATAAATGATCGGCGATTCACCGACTGCCCATTTCTATCGATGATTTGGTTTCTTCTCTTAGGGCTGGCACAATAAAACATTAGGCGAGCTGAAAAGCCACTCGGCGATCACCAGTTAGTGTCCTTACCTTGCTCCTTAGTTTACATACCTGTAAATCAAGTCTTTAACATCAGTTTGTAGCACTAATTATGCATTTGAGGACACTAAAATTATTAAAATAAAGCCATAAATGTGTCCAAATCTCGGAATCATCAACACCCCCAACTTAAACTTTTGCTTGTCCTCAAGTAAAACTTAAGATCAACATTTCAATATGGATGCCTCAAATAATGCTGCATACGACTCAACATGAATGCACACAAAACGGTTCAAACTACACATAAAATGCTAAATTGTGCAGTCAAAGGTTCAAATTGTGACTCACCATTATCAATGATACACAAGTTCACAATATTTGCTTCAAATGCAAGTTCAAGCTCAAGAAAGCTATTCAAATGCCCTCACAAAAAGATGATTCCATATTCACACAAAATTCTTCAACAATTTAAAATCTCGGAATCATATACAACTCTCACAGTCAAAATGCCGAACACATGCATGACTTCATCGTCGGTATGCCCTTATTTTTCAATCAACACTTGTTTCAGCTCACTAAAGATCACGAAGGTCTTTGTAAGGCTTGTAATAGGGCTAAGCGCAAAGGTATGGTCATTTAGGCTTAGTGGCATATACCTTTATAAAGTATGGCCTGAAAATCACTCTTTCTCCTTCTCTTTCACATTCAAACATATTCAAACTCCACCCCATTATTCAACTAGAAATGAATCACCGAATACCCTATTTTTCACTATGTTCACACACTTTATTTCACAATTTTTTCTCAAAATCTACAAGCACTAACTTAAACTCATTAGAGGGGTGGTTTCACTCATGCAACTTAAGCTGTCTCGAAGCATAAGAATTAACCCTTCCCCAATGCATCAAAGCCCAACCCAAATAACCACTGGATGCATCATAATATACAGTGGAGACCTCGACCTCTATTGGAATAGTCAATATATGAGTGGTGGTTTGCAACTCCTTGAGCTTCCGAAAGCTCAACTGACACTCTTCAGACCTCTATACTAGGTAAGAGGTTCTGCAATAGTGGTTAAGCCCTCCGTTAACCCTTATGTATTAGATTGCAAATCCGGTTATGTTTCGAATCTGACTTACTGAGGTTGTCCTAGACTTATTACGTATAGATGCAATATATTTTGAATTTACAATGATGACATCCTTGGATTATATGTACCCCAAAAATTATATAGAGCTAAGAAAAAACATGATATTTGAGAACTTGGCATAAAGGCGTTGATCTCTCAAAGTTAGGAGCACAATCCTTAAATATTTCTCATTATCTCTCCTACTCCGCGAGTATACAATGATATCATACATGAAAACTATGAAAAGAGTGTTTCTGGATATCTAAAAACTAACTATGAAATTAGGGAATAGTTTTGTATTTAAGATCCTCACATTCCACTACAAACATCTCTTCCTGTTAGGATATTTCTAGTTTGCAAAAAATAATCCAAAGAATCAATGCGAGACTCACTAGGTGACGTTAGTTAGGCTCGCTTAAATCATTTGCCAAATCATTATTTTGCTCATCAACTTACCCTTCATTTGCTTGAGTCTTTACATTTTTAAAATCTCAATTGCCAAACTCGTTATAGTCAGCCTTTCATATTTGGTAGATCATTTTTACCACCTTATTTGCCCTTTCATCTTGAGTACAACTCCGGTAGTGAGGGAGAGTCCTATGATTATCAGGATTCATTCCATGAGCCTGAGGACGATCAATTACTGCAAGACCATAAAGAAGAGCTTCTCTCAAAGGGGAAACATGATCCATCTAGGATCCCGACAACTCAGACTCCTCCCCCTCCAGCTCCAGCATAGACGGTGGTCCCGACACCACCAGTACAAGGTCCTCCTCCCCAGTCACTCAAGTGGTTAAAATTCGAGTGATTCAGGACCATTTCACAGGAAAAGATATTGCCCACAATGGTATGGTTGACCATAATACGGTAGTGTGGGACACCCTCAGGTTCCACTAATTTCAGGTCTTCACCAAGCCTTGTTGCCCATACATTCCTATAAGGGTCCGAGAGTTCTACTCCAACTATAGTGACTTGGTACCTCAGGGGAAGGAGAAGGCTAGTGCCTTCAAACCAGTAGAATTCATGATAGTCCGAGGGAAGAAAGTTTGATGCAGCAGTGATGATATAAATGTTTTGTTTGAGATGGCTATAGGTTTCGTGCATGACTACCATAGTATGATCCACACACAGACTCTAGATGGCATCAAGGGTCGGCTGGCACCCTTGAATTTTGACTCCATCCCAAGGTAGATTGATGCCGGAGCGCCGATAGTGAAGAAGGACCTCAATATGGCAGCTCAGTACTAGTTTGTATTCATCTACAACAAGATCATATTGTCACAAAATGAGTCCATTCTCTGCCACCCAAAGATGGCTTGTCTTGGGTTTTTCATAGCTAGGAAGCGGCTTAATTTGGATCTGACTATTGAGCATGAGATGGCCATGAGGGCCAAGCAGCACCGGGCATCTCTCCCATTCCCTATTTTGATAACAGAGTTAGGTCGATGGGCCAGAGTTTCATGTAATGAAAGAGGGATGTTGATATTAGACCCACGTCTTCTATAAAAATTTGGAATATAGAGACAGAGTACAAGAGGGATGAGGATGACAGGAGGAGAGCAGCCTCGGTGGACACATCCCTAGAGGTTGATATGAATTTACTACCTCCAGCGCCTACTCGGACAACTGGGCCTTCAGGTATTTCTAGCTCTACTCCTTTCGACACTCCTGGAAATTATGTTGCTCCCCCACCCCTTAGATCTGCTACTGGTTCTACTGCCTCTAGGCCTCCGATCACCTAGGCCATGCTTCTCAAGATGGGGCACCTAGCCCATTCTATCGATATGCGTCTCTCCCTGCTATATGTCGTGGTTCCCAAGATGATTGAGAGAGTTATTTCTGCTGCATTGACACCTCTCAAGGCTTTCTATAAATGCCCTCACAGCGAGATTAGAGGTTTATGATAGAGGCGGATGAATGGGATATCTGGAGTTATGAGCTTCGATAAGGATGTGCTGCCTCAACTCACCCACATTAGGAACAGATAAGATACCCTGGTAAGGAGCACACCATTACTCCCTTGAGATAAGACCTCAACTTTCTACTGATGAACTGCACCTTTCAAGTAAAGTAATATAGGATCACTATCTTTTTTTTCCTTCACTTCCGCTACTAATAAAGATTTTGACCATTCTGAATTGTCACACCACAATCTGATGTGTCCGTAAGGCGAACACCTATGCGAGCAAGCCCCTGAACATCTTTGGGTAACTCTTTCCTTTATTCCTAAACATGTGCTACACTACCCATATACAGTATGCTGAGAGAATCATCCACTACATTAGGCTTACTAGGATGGTAAAGCATATTCACCCAAAAAGAGTTGAATCATCATCAGTGGAGATGGCTTGAATTCCTTAAAATCATTAGGGAAAATACTATGACTGCAAGCTCAAAGTCATGAGACAAGTAGTTCTTCACAAGGACATTAAGTTGTCTAGAAGCATAAGTTATAACCTTACCTCATTGCATCAACACACAACCTAGCCCGACCCTTGATGCATCACAATAAATCACATAACCATCTGAACCATCTCGTAGAGTCAATACATAAGTTTTAGTCAACCTAGTCTTCAATTCTGAGAAACTTTTCTTAGACTCATTTAACCAATGCAATTTGATATTTTCCTAAGTTAACTTGGTCAATGGGAAGCCATGGATGAAAATCCTTCAGTAAATCTTCTGTAATAACTAGCCAAACCCACGAAACTTTAGATATCTATTGAAGAGGTGGGTCTAGGCTAGTTCTGTACTACCTTAATTTTCTGAGAAACCACTCGGATCCCTTTGCTGCATTCATATGACCAAGGAAAGTGACGAACTGTAACCAAAATTCACATTTGCTAAACTTAGCAAATAACTAGTGATCTTTGAGAGTTTGCAGAAAAACTAACATATGAGTCCTATGCTCTTCTTTACTTCAAGAATAAATAAGGATATCCTTAATAAAGATGAAGACGAAAAAGTTCAAATACTATTTGAAAACCCTGTTTATTAATCCATGAAAGCTGCAGTAGCATTGTTTAGTCCAAAAGATATACTTACAAATTCACAGTGACCATACCGAGTCCTCAAAGCTGTCTTAGGGATGTCACTATCTCTGACTCAAAGCTGAAGATAGTCAGATTTGAGGTCTATCTTAGAAAAGCACCTAGCACCCTGAAGTATGTCAAACAAGTCATTAATCCTGGGGATACAATACTTATTCTTGATTGCGACTCTGTTCAATTGTCGATATTCAATGCACATTCTAAGAGAACCGTCTTTCTTTTTCATGAACAACACTAGAGCACCCATGGAACGATACTAGGTCGGATGAAGCACTTGTTTAAAAGGTCTTTCAACTGCTCTTTCAATTACTTAAGCTCATTTGGAGATATTCTGTAAGGAGGAATTGAAATAGGTTGTGTATTTGGAAAGAGATAAATTTCGAATTCAATTTCCCTTCCTGAGGAACTTCAGGATGATTTTCTGGTAACACTTTTGGAAACTCATTTAACTTTGGGACTGATTCAAGAGTTGGGATTTTGGAGTTTGAATCCTTAACCTGAACAGGATGATAGATATGCCCTTTAGAGATCATATTTATGGCCTTAAAGTAAGAGATAAATAGACCTATATGCACATAGCTACTACCCTTCAATTCTAAGGCTGACTCATTTGGAAATTGAAATCGAACGATCCTAGCTCTACAATAGACTGAGGCATAATAAGAATGTATCCAATCCATGCCTAGAATGATATCATAATCTACCATTTCTAACCTTACAAGATTTGTTGAGTTGACATTCTGAGAGACTGTGACATGGCAATTTTTGTATACATGTCTAATTATAACTGGGTTACTAACTAGGGTAGAGACTGGGAAGGGTTTTGAGAGAGTTTTTGGACCGACACTGAAGCTTACTACTATAATGAGAGTTAAAATAATAGTGTAGCCCCTGGATCTAACAATGTATAAATATCTATATAAAAGACTTGTAACGTACCGGTGTCGACATATGGAGAATCTTCCTGATCTTGGCGAGCCTGAAGATCATATAATCTCTTCTGGCACTGACGGCCACATGTACCAAATGAAGCACCCTGCTAAGTTGGGTGACCTATTAGAGTTGTTGGAGCTGTAGACTAAGTCTTATTGTTGTTACCTCATTGCCTCTACCTGGCAGAAGGGCAATACATTAACCTATAGCCAGACTGACCACACCCAAAGTATCCATGTCTACTAGCAAGACACTCGCCTGGATATTTCTTACCACACTTTGGACAATTTGGAAAAGTCTTATTACATGTAGTACTCCCTTGTAACTTGGCTGATGCCCTACATTTTTGGTACTATCGAATCCTATGGATTGAGCACTAACTAATGAAGGTGATGGGGTTGTAGTCCTTCGCTAAAAATGTGAGCGATTCCCACTGCCCGTTGCTGTTAGTATTCATAATTTCTTATTCTGGCCTTTTTGTTATCCTTAGCCATTTCCCAAAGATTATCTCCCTCAACCTGCTGAGCATGAGTCCTAAGTCTAGAGATATCTGTATACCCTAAAAGAGTAGAATTCCTATACTAGGTCTTCACCAAATCAGATACCCTAAACAATAACTTACTCATTTGTGCCCTTGGATGGACAACTATACGTGGAGCATACATAGAGAGCTGGGTGAACTTTAACCCGTACTCTTGGACCAACATTGAACCTTATTTCAAATTTGTAAAACTGTTGTGCTTTAGCTTCTCTAAACTCCCTTGGGAAGAACGCAACCTATCCATAAAAGCTTTAGTAAAACAATCCCAAGTCATAGGACTTACATTCTCACCCCTATTTTCCTTCCACGGTTTGAACTAAATATGATCTACGTCCTTGAGTTGGTAGGATGCTAACTCATTACTCTCTGTACCAATTATATGCATTACTCCAAGATTCTTCTTAACCTCATCAATGATGTTTTATGGGTCCTGACCAACCTTTGACCTTAGAAATTTAGGCACGTTCATTCGAACAAAGTCTCGAACCCTAGCTGCAGTTGATCCACCATTAGTGTTTTTAGGAGTTGGAGCCTGCTAATTGTTCTGATTGGCCACGCTCTAAGCCAAGAGTTACATCACATTCCCAAATTATGTATTTGTAACCTCATGGTTCGAGACAGGAGGAACTACTTTAGCATTGTGTGCATTAACATTCCATGTGTTAGCTCTACAATGAGGCATAATATGAAACACATAATGATGGATTAGAAATAAGAAGTTGAATCAGACCTCACATATGATAAGAATATAAAAAAAATTGAAGTTGTTTCCTAAAATACTTTGTAGCCTCCCTCTATAGATGCGGCGTGCTTAACACCTATGAAAAATACTCTACCTAATGCGTCTTTAAGACATCCTAGGACTCTTGAACCTAATGCTCTGATATGAAGTTTGTCACGCTCTGAGGCTACCCGCTCGATGTAACACAAGACCTAGGATAACGAGTGACCCCACATATATCATAAGCATACAATAAAAGTTATTGAATAAGACATGTACTATGCGGTAGTTAAAACAATGGATAACTGAAAATGGGGAAAAATCCAAATAGTCTAATTATGTATAACATACTAAGAGTTTAGTGATAACTGAAACAATCACTTAACAACTCAAGTTTAATCTACTACTATGTCTGAAAAGCCTCTAACTAAGTTTCAGTGCTGGGACATACCCCCTAGCTAACTTTAACAAAATTGAAAAGTGAAACTAAAGACTAAAATGAAAGCATGTCTATTGTTCTTGAAATATGAGGACTCACCACTGAAGCCATTGAATGCAGACGTAGAATCAATCTAAGCGTGATCTGGATGCTAAGTACGTGAACCTACATCAGAAAAGGATGTAGTGCAGAGTAAGCGTCACTACATGGAGTATACTGAGCATGTAGGATATAGATACTAAGTTGAACAAATATACATGAATTGAACAAAGCATAACTAAGCAATGACATAATCTGAGCAAGAATATATAGAATAAACATAATTGAAAAGGTAAGCTGAATGCAATGACTAAGTATTAATCAAAAGGATAACATGTTGAATTCTATACTGATATAAATGCTAAAAACCTGGTCAAATGCACTAAGATTCTGACTGTGGGAGCTACTATTAACCAACATAAACCATGTGAGATAAACATGGAGTCTGACGTATACACCACATCGAGAGGACCAAATATACTTGATGAGTTCGAGATTTGGACTCATTTGGGATTTGTTTGGATGGATTTAGTGTCCTCAAATGCTTATTTTGTACCAATACATGATGAGAAATCCTTGATTTCTAGATATTGGGATTGAGGAACAAAGCATGGACACTAATGTGCAAAAAGGAATGAAGCGAGCTGAAAGAATGAAGAAATAAAGGCTTGGTGATCGCCAATGTCACTCGACGATTCACCAATTTGCCACTGCACCGCCTAAAGTTACAGAATGCTGAGATTGAATTAGGGTAGCTTCGATAAGCAGCAATTCCACTAGGTATGTCACCTATCGCTTCGACGACTTATAATCAAGTCGCCAAAAATACTGATGGAAACCCAGATGAGTCCTGATGAGTGAGATGAAAAGAAAAGTGGTGCATCGTGGAATCACTCAGGATCTTGATCTTGCTCGCCTAAAATTACAGTGGCTGGATTAAGAAGAGGTGAGAAATGAAGGGAAATCAGCGAGTTGCCGACTGGTCAGCGAAGCTCGACTTACCTCGTCATACATCAAACTTGCATAAATTGACGTTTGGAAGAGAGAGAAGGCATTCAAAAATGTGAGGAACAAAAAATTGAGAGAAAGAACACTGGTAGAGGTGGTTTCCTAGTGATTTAAGCAAGACTTTCTTGGTGATTTTGTAATAGAGGAGATTTTTAGTTAATTTTAACTTTCAATGTTCATTTTATCCAACTATGGAAGACATGATGGATGTTGATTTTCTGCTTTCTACTATGATTGGCTAAAATCCTTTCTTTAGAGTTTTGACTATGTAACCAATTGTTGAGTTCTACTAAGTGGGTGTCATTGATTTACGAATAATGGTGTTAAGTTGAAGTGGGCCTGAATCACTAAGTGTTTTGAGGTCATTTTGTAGGATTAGTGTAACAAGTTCAATGTTTTGTTCTTGATTGAGAGAGAAGTTCAGAGCCAAAGTAGAAAATTTAGCATCCTTGGTAGTGGGTCACTATTATTTCATCTTGAGAAAGTGAAACAAGGGGTCTATCCTTCGTATCCAGCTCGAGATAGTGGATTTGATAAGGACAAGGACTGGGCATCATCTTACTAGTGTTGAAGTTTGAGAGAATTCGACAAAGATAAGGTAATTGTCAGAGGGAAACTTACTTCACATATAGTCTGACCTACCAACAACGATTTATCCTATTATGAGCATCGATGTTGATCCACTGAGTTAAATTCAATAATTAAATATTAAACCAAAAAGATTCATTAAGTGTTTAGTTGAAGAGATTGTTGCCATATATTTGTAATTGAGTTCGAACGAAAAGCTACTCTCTGTGGGATCGAACCCAACTCATTAGTTGGATTATATACTGACTAGTGATCATTGACCCTTAGAATAGGATGAAACGTCTTTGAAACATCAATCAAAATGGCGCTGCTGCTAGGGACTAACATTACTTAGAGTTTGTTTATCGAAAATTTGACACTTTTGAATTGGCTTAGGCTGCTTTGTGTAAGCGTTGATTGGACTACATAGAAGTAAGTATGAGTGAGGAAGAGATGAATGATAGTCAAGTAGGTCATCGGGACAGTATCGATGATATCAATAGTGTTTATTACCCAGCTCAATCAGGTGAAATATGTGCAATTTGCATACCATAAGTTGATGGGAATGCAATATTTGAAGTCACTAGCACAACTTTTCATCTCCTCCAAATGAAGGGACTATTTGGAGGGTTAGAGCATTAAGATCCGCATGAGCATGTAAGAAATTTTATAGAGATGTGCGGCCCATTTTCATTCAAGAATGTTTCACAAGAGTCAATCTGACTTTGGTTATTTCCACTATAATTAACGAGGGAGGCGAGCAAGTGGTTATTCAAGTTACCGAAAAATTTCATCACATCATGCGAGGAGCTAATTATAGCAATCAATATAAGATTTTTTCCTTTATCAATGTTTATGAAACTTAGAGACAACATTCAAGGTTTCAAGCGAATGGAGGGTGAACCCATCCATGAAACGTGGGTGAGATTTAAGAAACTCCTTCTTAAATGCCCAACTCATGGGCTACCAAATGATTTGCTACTCCAATATTTTTACCGGAGTCTTGATTCGATCAATAAAGGAGTGGATAATTAATTGGTACGAGGAGGAATAATGTTACAATCATTTGAGGTGGCTTCATTTCTTCTTGATGACATGAAAAAAATAAATCAAGTTTGGTACACTCAAGAGGGTGAAGTCTCTGCTTTTTGTTCTAGAGTGACGCAAGAAAAACTTGATAAGGAAAGAGAAAGGGATGCAAATATCAAGAAAATGCTGACCCAAATGGAGTTTTTACAAAAGTATATGATGGAGAATTTGGAAAACCCAAAGTGGATAAGTAGAGTGTTTAGAGTTGAGATGGGTTCTTCTTCTGGTTATTCAAAGCATGGGGAGAATCAAGGTTAGAACACTAAGAGATACGAGGACGATTTTTACCCACGCTGTTCACAGCGATGTGGGAATAAAGGTTGGAACTATCACAAGGGGGAAGGGCAAAGGAGATACTATCAAGATAGGGCTGAGCAAAGTGATTATTGGAGAAGAGAGGATTACTATGAAGAGGACCACACTCACTAGAGTGAGAGGTCAAAATTGAGAAGGAGTTCAAGTAGTCCTTGGGTGAATAATTTGTTGTCATGCATACTTGGTAAAGTTGAAGGTTAGGATGATTTATTGAAGAGACTGAAAGTTGACTTTTCATCATTGAACAGTAAAGTGAACGTTTACATGGATGAAATTAGTTGAGTTTACTTTCAACGCAATTGAAACCAAAGATGAAAATGAAAGATGATGATAAAGGGTTAACTATAGTTACTCGTAGAGGAAAGGTAGCAATGGGCAATTTGATGGGTAGTGAAGAAGCTCAAACGCCTGAAGAAGACAAAGGCATGGAGGAAGAAGAGACACTATCCATCAGACCATTTCTGCAGGACCACAAAAAGAAATGGAGAAACAAAATCCAATCCTAAAAGTTATGCAACTTTTACCAAAAATACCTCCCCCATTTCCCCACCATGTAAAGAAGAAGAATAAGGATGAGAAGTTTAAGAAGTTATTATCGGTGTTCAAGACATTATCAATTAATCACCCTTCTATGGAGGCGCTATTGGAAATGTCGGGATATGCCAAGTTTTTGAAGGAGTTATTCACAAAGAAAAGGAGTTTGGATTTTGAGACAATCGAAGTTTCCCATAGTTGTAGTGCAATTAAGAATAAGGAGCTGATAAAAAGAGAAAAGATCCCGGAGCATTCACAATCCCATGTACCATCGGCATGCTCCAATTTGCTAAAGCTCTATGCGATTTGGGAGCAAGCATAAACCTAATGCCATATGCGATCAATAAACAACTTGGGTCACAGGAACTGAAATCCACAACAATGAGACTCTTTATGGATGATCGATCAATTAAACATCCTATGGGGATATTATACGACATCTTGGTAAAGGTTGTCCAATTAATTTTTCCAGCTAATTTTGTCATTCTCGATTGTGAAACAGATGCTGAAATTCCCATCATTTTGGGAAGACCATTCTTGGCAACCGGGAGACCATTGGTGGATGCTGAAAGCGGAGAATTGAATTTTCGAGTGAACGAAGATAAAGTAACCTTTATTGTTTTTATGTCAATGAAACACCCAAGTGATGATATTTATGTAGTATCCATTGTGATGTTATTGATGAGGTGGTGGTTAGTGTGAGCCATTTGATGTGTATGAGCGAACCACTTGAAGTTGTGCCTTGTAACTATGATGAATTCGAAATTCAAGGCTATGAAAAGGTAGTAGCTTCTCTTTCAGGCTTGGTAGGGTATTCAAAGACTCCATTGAAGTTAGACATTGATCTAATGAATTGAGAGAGTTCTCTCGCAAAGCCATCAACAGATGAACCACCAAATTTGTAGTTAAAAATACTCCCTTCCCATCTCCAATACGCTTTCTTGGGGATAAATAACACTTTACCGATGATCATTGCAACTGACTTTCTTGAACAGTAGGAAAAATTGCTCATTGAGGTGTTGTGAAGGCATATGAAAGCAATAGGTTTGACTATTGCGGACATAGTGGGCATTCCTCTCGGTATTTGTAGTCACAAAATTCATCTTGATAATGAATGTAAGCCGAGTGTGGAACATCCGGAGATTGAACCCACTGATGCAAGAGGTGGTGAAAAAGGAGATAATAAAGTGGTTAGATTAGGTGTCATCTATCCTATTGCAGATAGCAAATGGGTAAGTCTGGTACAATGTGTGTCAAAAAGAAAGGTATCACAATAGTCCCAAATGAGAGGGGGGAGCTTGTATTGATGTTGCCAGTGACCGGATGGAGAGTATGCATCCCATGCCTTTCATGGATCAAATGCTTGATCAACTCTCAGAGAGAGGTTGGTAATTTTTTTCGATTGGTATTCTTGTTACAACCAAATCTCCATTGCACAGAAGACCAAGAGAAAATCACCTTCAGCTGTCCTTATGGAACGTTAGCCATTAAAGGGATGTTGTTCGGGCTATGTAACACTCCTGCAATATTTCAACGTTGCATGTTATCCATTTTTGCAGACATGATGGAGGATTCAATGGAGGTATTTATGGATGATTTCTCGATTGTGGGCGACACTTTTGAAGTATGTTTAGCACACCTAGGACAAGTTCTCCAAAGATGTGTAGAGACAAACTTGGTCCTAAATTGGGGAAAATGCCACTTCATTGTTTAGGAGGGTATAGTTCATGGTCATAAAGTGTCACAAAAGGAGCTGGAGGTTGATAAAGCTAAGATTGAAGTGATTGAGAAGTTACCACCACCAATTTCAGTAAAGGGTGTTTGTAGTTTCTTGGGACATGCCGGTTTTTACTGGAGGTTCATCAAGGACTTCTCAAAGATTGGACATCCTCTACGCAAACTCCTAGAGAAGGAGGTGAAATTCCACTTTGATGACTCTTGCATGGTATCTTTCAAGTGCCTGAAATATCTCCACCCCAATAGTCATTAGCCCCAATTGGTTAGACTCCTTCGAAGTAATGTGTGCTGTAAGCAGCACAACAATAGGTGTTGTATTGGAGCAAAAATGCAACAAATTACTTCACCCTATTTACTGCACAAGTAGGACTCCAAACAGTGCTCAACGTAACTACACCATTACTGAACAAGAGTTACTTGTTATAGTTTATATGTTTGAGAAGTTTCGGGCATACTGGCTAGGTACTAGAGTGGTTGTTCACACAGATCATGTTGCACTATGCTATTTAATGTCAAAGAAGGATGCCAAGTCAAGATTAATAAGGTGGGTTTTACAATTGCAAGAGTTTGACTTGGAGGTCAAAGATAGGAGAGGTTGGGAAAATAGGTGGCTGACAACATATCAAGACTGGAAGGCAAGGAAAATGATGAGATAGAGATCGACATAAGTGATTCCTTCCCCGATGAGCAGGTATTATCGGTAACTCTCAAACAACCTATATGGTATGCTAATTTTCCCAACTAAATAGTGTGTGGATTAATGTTAGACGAACTTAATTTCTACCAACAAAAGAGGTTCTTGTTTGATGTTAAGTAGTATTTTTTGGATGAACCATATTTATTTAGAGAGTGTGTAGACCATATCATTAGCAGATGTGTGCCGGAAGAGGAAACCATCGAAATTCTCCATTCTTGTCGTGCTTCACCAGTTGGGGGTCATCATGGTGGTGTACGTATAACTGCTAAAGTTTTATAAAGTGGGTACTACTAGCCGTCTCTCTACAAAGATGACCACAAGTTTGTTAAGAAGTACACTCAATATCAGAAACAAGGTGGAGTGTCCAAAAGACATAAGTTGCCTCTTATGCCCATTTTATAAGCTATTTGATGTGAGGGGAATTGATTTCATGGGCCCATTTATGAGTTCATTTGGTAATAAGTATATCTTAGTGCCTGTAGATTATGTCTCTAAATGGGTGGAGGCTGTTGCACTTCCAAACAATGAGGGCACAAGTGTTGTTTAATTCCTGAAAGGCTATATCTTTGCGAGATTTGGTACTCCTCGAGCTATAATTAGTGATTGGGGGGGTGTCCCATTTTGGAAAAAAGTGGTTCTCAACTGCATTGAGTAAGTATGGAGTGAAACACAAAGTAGCAACTCCGTATCATCCCTAAATGAGTGGCCAAGTTGAGTTGTCAAACCCAGAGATCGAAGGCATCTTGGCCAAGACAGAAAATGTTAATAGGAGTGATTGGTCTCGAAAGCTTGATTATGCATAATGGGTGTATGGTACCGCATATAAAACACCAATTGGTATGTCTCCATATCAGCTAGCTTTTGGGAAGTCTTGCCATCTACCAGTTGAATTTGAACACAAAGCTTTGTGGGCATTAAAGGCTTTAAATCTGGACTGGACAAAAATTTCATAAGAGAGACTAGAGCAATTAAATGAGTTGGATTAATTCAGGTTCAAAGCTTATGAAAGTTTAGCCCTTTACAAGGAAAAGATGAAGAAATGGCATGATGCTAAAATACTTCAGAAGGAGTTCAGAGTGGGAGATTGGGTGTTACTATACAACTCTCGATTAAGACACTTTCCAGGAAAGCTCAAGTCCAAATGGTCAAGACCGTTTAGAGAGACACAAGTATTCACAAATGGTTCCATCGAAGTGGAAGTCCCCGAAGGACCTGCATTTAAGGCGAATCGGCAATGCTTGAAGTTATACTTTGGCGAGTGCTAAGAGATTTCTTTGATTGAGGTAGTGTACCTAGAAGATTCTTGTAAGAATTTCCACATCATTCCACGACGTTAAATAAGGAACTTCTTGTGTGGTAATCCAAGTGTTATTGTTTTGAATAACATGTGTTTATTTTACAGGCGCAGGATATTGAGCGAGAAGAAAATGCTATTAGCGATTCGCCGAACCCGTTCGGCGAGCACGGTTTATTCCGCCCTATGAACCTCAAAGATGGGGATAAGATTCTGGAATATTCGGTGGGATACCATCCTCACTTGTTGAATCGCCGATCTGCTTAGGCAACTCGATTATCCCTGCCTCTCTACTTCAAAGCTGACATCGTAACTCAGTAATTGTTCAGCGATCTTACAAGTCATTATGCGGACCGAGGACCTGTTTGGCGACCTCTTATATCTCTGTTGATTGGCCCTTTACTGATAGTTTCACCCATTAGAACTAAGGGTGATATCCAGCTCGTTGGGTGCACCATCGAAGCATTTGACGACTGATGCATTTTCTAGCTAACTAGGCTCTTAGTGAAGATTTCTCGTTACCTTGCTCTGCGTGTTTACATATCTTTAGTTGCTAGTCTTTATGTTTTATTCTTACTTTGATTGCGGGAGTGTCTGCTCTCTACTCACATTGGGGACAATCTTAAATGCTTTTGGTGGGGTGTGTACTGGGTCAGTAAATTCCTCTACATTCTTTTAAATTTTAATACCTCTTGATTGTGTTTAAATGAAGGTTGTTCTATTGCAAATTTGAGTATCGGTCTTGATCATTGCTGATCACTTGAATAATGCTCATAAATGAACAAAAATGAATGTGCGCCTCAGATGAGACCAAATTAAGTTACATAGACAATATGTGAACTATTTGCATCTCGTTGTGACTAGCCACTTATCGAGTAAGTCTCTTGTGATGAACATTGCACACTAGCGAAAGTGTGGAGACTTGTTTGACATTTGTGTCAATACCTTGTGTGATGAGATTACTGCGAACCATGTGTGATGAGACCTAGAATTTTCCCCGTTAGTCCTGTTGACTAGGTGAGGCAAGCTCTTGAAATGATCTTAGGCAACAATTTGAAAGAGTGAAACAATTTGACATTAAACCTCTTTTGTGACCTACCTTGTGAGATGTGTGAACCTTGCTTGAACATCCTTTGAGCCCTATCCCTTTTCTTGGAAGAAATTTGATACAATTGTAACCTTTCTTTGTTCTGTCACTCAAAATCCTCATGATTTGTGGTTTGTTTGAATAGCCAACTTATGCCAAAATCCTAAGTTAGGGTGTGGTGAAAAGATGAAGCAAATCAAGAAATATAAAGAAGTTCCCCTTTGTGCCATGATTGTGAAAAAAGGATGGAAACCCTCTATAAAAAAAAGAGAGAGAAAACAAAATGAAAAAAATGTGGAATAAGTTGAGAAAATACAAAAAGAATGGGGTGTTCGGTAGTCTATGAAAAGTAAATAATGGGATGACTTTTGAGCCTAAGTGAAAATAATGAAGAAATGGGAAGAAAGAATTGTTCATACCACATCTCATGAGGATAGAAGTCACTGAGACTAAATGACCATACCTTTACACTCAGCCCCGTTACAAGCCTTGAAATGACCTTTGTGATCTTGAGTGAGCTAAAACAATTCTTTGTTGGAAAATAAGGGCAAACCTATCCTTGAAATCATACATTGTGTTCATCATTGTGAGTTTGAGTGTTGATTGTGATTCCGGATCTATAAATAATGAAAACTGGTGTGTGAATATGGAATCATTCTTTGTGTGAGGGCAATTGAGCACCTTTTTTGAGCTTGAACTTGCATTTGAAGCAAGTACTGTGAACTTGAGAATATTTGATAATGGTGAGTCTCAACTCGAATCTTTGAGTGCACGATTGATCTTTACATGAGTAAGTTGAGTCTTCTTGTGTGCATTCATGTTTGAGTCTTGTGTAGTACTATTTGAGAAATCCTTTTTGAATTGTTGAACTTGAGTTTTACTTGAGGACAAGCAAAAGTTTAAGTTGGGGGTGTTGATGAGTTCGATAAGTGGACTCATTTGGGGTTTATTTGGATGGATTTAGTGTCCTCAAATGCTTATTTTTTGCCAATAACTGATGAGAAATCCTTGATTCCAGATATTTGGATTGAGGAACAAAGCATGGACACTAATGTGCAAAAAGGAACAAAGCAAGCTAAAAGAACAAAGAAATGAAGGCCTGGTGATTGCCAATGTCACTCGCTGATTCGCCAAGTTGCCACTCCACCGCCTAAAGTTATAGAATGATGAATTTGAATTAGGGGTAGCTTCGGAGTGCAGCAGTTCCACTTGACGTGTTGCCGATCACTTCAGCGACATATGATCAAGTCGCCAAAAGTAATGATAGAAATCCAGATTAGTGTTGATGAGCGAGATGAAAATAAAAAGGGTGCATCGTGTAATTGCTCGGCGATCCTGATCTTGCTCGCCTAAAATTATAGTGGTTGGATTAAGAATAGGTGAGAAATGAAGGCGAGATGAAGGAAAATCAGAGAGTCGCCGATCGGTTGACGAAGCCCGACTTACCTCACCGATTAGTCCCAAACAGCAACACGTTAGACTTGCATAAATTGACTTTTGGAAGAGAGGGAAGGCATTTAGAAATGTGAGGAACAAAAGATTGAGAGAAAGAACACTGCTAGAGTTGGTTTCCTAATGATTTTAGAAAGAATTTCTTCGAGATTTTATAATACCGGAGAGTTTTAGTTAATTTTAACTTTCAATTTTCATTTTTATTCAGCTATGGAAAACATGATGGATGTTGATTTTCCTCTTTATATTATGATTGGCTAAAACCCTTTCCTTGGGGTTTGACTATGTAACCAATTTTTGAGTTTTACTAAGTCGGTGTTATTGATTTGCGAATAATGGTGTTAATTTGAAGTGGGTATGAATCGTTGCTATGTTTTGAGGTTGTCTTGCATGATTAGTTTTACAAGTTCAGTGTTTTGCGCTTGCTCCAGAGAGAAGTGTAGAGCCAAAGTAGCAAATTTAGCATCCTTAGTAGTGGGTCACAATTTTCAGCTTGAGAAAGTAGCAAATGGGGTCTATCTTTTGTATCTAGCTCGAGAGAGTGGATTTGATGAGGACGAGGACTGGGCATCATCTTACTAGTGTAGAATTTCGAGAGAATTAGACAAAGATAAGGTAATTGTTCAAGTGAAATTTACTTTACATATAGTCTGACCTATCCACGACGATTTATGATATTATGAGCACCAAGGTTCATCCATTAGTTTAAATTCAATAATTGGTTAGTCAATTTCCTAAGTGTCACCCACTATTTGACCATTTCGTGTTAAGTGTTGAATTGTATTGATAAGTACAACCTAAAATTTTAAGCTTAAACCAAAAAGATGCATTAAGTGTTTAGTTGAAGAGATTGGTGTCATATTTTTGTAATTGAGTTCGAAGGAAAATCTACTCTCTGTGGGATCGACCCTAACTCATTTAGTTGGATTATATACTGACTAGCGATCATTTCCACTTAAAATTGGATGAAGTGTCGCTGAAACGTTAATCAATACCTTGCAAGGGGTATAAAGGAATGAATGGCATGATCACTAAATCTAAGGCCCAATAGTAGGGACTTATAATCCTACGCAGGCATATAGTTCTAGGACTATGAGGGTACGTTTAACCCTAGTCCAACTTGGTGCTAAGTCTACTCTTAACTGAATATGTATATCACTAAAATGTAACTGAAATATTGTATAGTTAAAAATACTGAAAGCTAACTAATAATGCAACATTTATGTAGTGAGAATGTGACATTCGAAATCTGAAGCATGATTTTCTGTTTAACTGACCTAGCAAGTATAATATATAAACTAAAAGAATTTACACAAACTAGGATTATGAATTTTAGACAAGGAATTATGCAATGTTTCCAAGAAAACATGATATTTAGGCTATGGATTGTATAGCAACTGAAATCATAATAATTCTCCATGATTTTACAAATCCTATGTCTAAAGAAGCTATATAGAATCAAGGATCGAACTGAATTCTTGGGACATAGTGGATTAAAGGAACCCACAAGTGAAATCCCATTTAACAGGTGACGAAGGATTTCGGAGCTGAACTTGAAGAAAACCTCCTGCTTGTTCTTAGGAAGCTGGCGCCTCTTTGGTCTCTTTTTGCTTTAAGTTTTTGTGAATGATGGTTTTGTGTAATGTCTGAGAAGAATATTAGGATCAAATTAAGTAAAACAACATAATTTATGCAATAAACGATGTAGTTTAAGTGCCCAATGCATAGGGGAAAAAACTAAAATAACCCTGACTTAAAGCTGGCACGGAACCATTCATGAGGCCAATGATTGACCGTCGATGGGACCACGACCCGTCAAGTGGATCGTGGTTTATGGCTAGTGCTACTGGTTCTTGGTACCTCCATCTACAGTCCACTTCATGGATCGTGTGAAGGACCACGGGCAGTGAAGGCCAGCATGATTCTCCACTTAGGGCTGGTGTCTGTTGGGTCAGGATGACGGACCCATCCACTGTCCGTCATTGGGACCACGTCCTGTGGAGGGGCTCGTGGTCCACCATGCTAGTTGGGTGTGAACAATGAGCAGGTCAATGGATGGGACCATGTCCGTGAACCCCTTTGTTGTTCACCTAATTTTCCTGTTGTTTAATCTATAAGGTTTATGAGGTGTTACACGACATGCACCCGGGTCACTTTTACTTGTTAGGTGGCTTATTCTCTTGGAAATAGACTAGCAGGTAGGGCACCAAAGATTATGAAACTTCAGACTTGAATAAAGGGCTGCATCAGACAACCAAAAAAGAGAATCCATGTGCTTCAAAACTTATAAAGTTGAAGGGTTAAAAACAAATTGTCCTAAATTTACAATCTCAAGAGGGGAGAAGGAATAGCTGATCAAGGACTCTCAGATTGGGTAGTGTCGATGTCTAAATCGAGGTTCCCTGTGGGTGTCACACCATTCCAAGCCTTATTCAGCATAGAAAAATCCCTGAAGTCCGGTGGCTCGAGTTGGAGAAGTTTCTTACCGGAGGCCATGCAAGAAAATATGGCGTTGACCATCTTCCACATCTGAAGCATTAGACGATCCCTGACAACACCCTTTCTCCTTTCTTTGTGCAGCTGGCGGAGGAGCATTCGACCTCCAGGGCAGTGCTGGGTGGGACTGAAGTGAATTAACTGTAGGCACTCCCCATCCTCTCCCGGACAGCTGCTAAGTCCTCCTCAACCCGTGCACCTAAGAGTTGGTTCTTGTCGCCTGAATCCATGACCGCCTTACTACTGCTAGACTTGCTTCTCCTCCTCCTCTTTCCCCTGGAAGTAGAAACTGTTCGAATAAAAAAAGGGTGAAAGGGGGATCCATGGGAAGTACCTCGTCAGCATCAAATAGGGGCACTCCTGCCCATTTGCATAGAGCAGCAATGAGATCGGGGAGAAAGAACACCTTCTTATTGCACTGGTAGAACATCTTCCACTTTGAGATAATTTGTGCCGCCACGTTTAGGTAAATAGCATATATAGCGCCATGCCACCACCAAAGCCCGAAGAAAGGTCACATCAGTGCAGTTTCCCGACGAGCGAATCCTTCTAGTCACAAAGTGTAGCCACCTTTTAGCATCAGGTGATCAAGCTGTCCTAGTGATGCCCTCTGCAATAGCCTAGGAAACCTGATCCCGGTGCGTAGGCTCGACAAGAATGTCTCTTATCCACTCCAGATCAATCTCCCTTAGTCGTTCCTCAAAAGTATGGTTTCGAACCTCTGGTACCTCTAGGGCCTAATTAATAGCAGTGGCATTCAGGGGGTTTTCAACTCCCCAAATATAGATAGCAGGACTAGGGTCGTCCCAGCGGATAGTGGGCAGAATAGCATAGAACTCCTGCACCCAGTTAGATCGTGCATCTAGGGGAGCCTTGGTTATTGGAATCCACCTGAACTCTACCAATCGAGCATAAAAGGTATGTGCCTTCTCCTCTAGCTTGTTCAGCACAAAACCCCTCTCGCAACAGAACCCCGTGTTGCAATAATCATAATGCCTTTCCCGACTCACTACATCAGGGAACCAGATGAAGGGCAAGTGTTCGTTGTTTTCATATACCATTTAAAAGTCTGCATTAAGGGGAATATAAGTTAGAATGTGATAGAACCATTAGTGTAAGACATAAATTTGAGAAAGTGAAAATTTGGTGTTAAGGGTAAGGCCACTGGTCTGGCACATCCCACCATAGCTGCCAAAATCCCTCCAGAGCGGGATAATGAAGGCCGCCACAGCGGGATGATGAAGGGCCGCCACAGCGGGATGAAGGCTGCCACAACAACCTTCATATGCACAGGCACGATAATGGCGTCTTTTCAGCCCATCCCTATTTTTGATAGAATTCAGCATATCAGAGTATATTAACTATCCTAGAACAAAATAACCTCAAAACAGAGCCCAATTTTGAGTTTATGTCAAGAAGACCTTTCAATTTCCCCCACCCATTTGTTTACTGAATCAACCGTGTTTTTACGAAATCCTTATGCCCAGGATGTTGTGTAAACTATATGGAAATTAAGGAAGAAACCATGCTTCATATATTATAGCAATCGAGCAACCTAGTTCAAAATCAAATAATTACCCCAAAAACCATATCTAAGCCATCAAATAACAACATACAATGGTTGTCTAATCAAGTAATGAAGCAATGAGAGTGGGAAACGAGAAGTTTACCTTGGATTTACATTCTAAGCGGTTGGGTTAAGAGAATTTTTGGGAGTTTTGAGTTAGAAAAGGAGGAAATGAGGGAACCATTACCCATTTCCCCCCCTTTACCATTTCTGATCTCCTGCTATAGTGGGAGATCTCTTGCCAGAGCGGGAGGGTTGCCGCCCTGATGGGCCAGGCTGTATAGGGTTGAACGTGTTTGATATTTGCGTATTACTTCATAGTTTTTCCTACTCTTAGTTTATAGTACCTTTTCATGTTTTATTTTAACTAAAAGGTCGCAATTCATCGTAGTTTTCGTGTTTGATCAATTCGGTAGTTCGGGATGTCCTGAATCTTGAGCATGTGATGTCCAAAGACTAGTCATTTGAGGATGAACGAGGGGTAAATTGGTATATATTGTAATGACCCGAATTATTGTTATTAGGAAAAATAAGAATTCGAGGAAAATTAGGGCCATTGTCCCACCAGGGAGGGCCAGGTGCCTCTTGGGAGCCGCAGCCAGGGCGGGGTAAGTTGGTGACAGAGCAGGATAAGCGAGGAAAAATGTGAATTCCAGGAATCTTATTTTCTCCATCTTCCTAAAATACCTAAATAAGTCATAAAACAAGTTACACTAAGCTTGGAAAAAAAGGAAAAGGAGATTTCTGTCATGGAGATGGTGAAATCTTGTGGATTCTTGGACAAATCTACCGATGTGAAGCCCAAAAAACCAGATTTGAAAGCAAAATCTCCATAAAGCTACTTGGTGCCCAGGTAGGCTAGGTTTTTACAATTGAGTAGTTTTAAATCTATGCTTACTACGTGATATATGTAAATCAACGGTAGGGTTGTATGTACACTTTCATGCACCGGGTGAATTGCACGAATAATCCTTACAGTTTAAAGTATGTGGGTTTATGCCTTGTGAGGAGGAATCAATGTGTTCTTAGAAAAACCTAGAATTTCTATCATTGATAAGATTGGGTCAAGAATGAGGGCATGAAATCAAGAGTGGAAGTAGATTTATAAATGTATGCTACACCTTATAATTGAAGTGATGACAATGAGAAATTATGATGAATTTTAATTAAACCATGATAAGAAATCCTAATGATTAACTAGGGCTGAGTATGGTCAATTATTATATATGTGATGGGTATTAAGGAGTAATTCGTAGGAGATGGTTGTGATTCTATATTTGTGTGATGTATGCTTGTTCTTGCTTCGTTATTATGCTTGTATATGAATGAATGTTGCAAGGTTGGTCACACTTGTTGTATATGAGATAGATGAATATCATTGCCATGAATTCATGATTTAAATGTATGATCTTGATGATGTACTATGTTTGTGATTGTGGTGTAAATGGGATCGGATTGTCACGTTCCAACATAACTAACTAGGATCGGATTGCCGTGTTCCAACATAATATGGGATCTGATTTCCATGTTTCGGTATAAATATGGAATCAGCTGCCACGTTCCAGCACACTAACTTGGGATCGGTTGCCATATTTTGGTATGCTAACCGTTTGAGTTAGGGTAATGTGAGAGGACTAATGATGTGATACAAATGTGAGTTATTCATTATTCATGTACTTGTTGACAATATTGTATATGCTTGATATATGTTTGTGAGTAAAATATTGTATTGGTTTGTTATGTTGTACTTAGTGGACCCATGCTATTACGATTTATAGTTGGTTATTCATGGGTGCAATGGCGAGAGTAGAGATAGTGTATGGAAGGAAATCCTGGATGGATTTCACCTTAGGGGAAAAGAGATTGGGTTAGTATTAAGAAAGTTTGAAGCATTGTATTATGTGACTACGGTTGGAAATGTGATGAGGAAGTAAGGTAGGACGTGTACGATTAGTTGATTTGGTGGTGTTTGTACTTGGGAAAATTCTTACATGTAAGAATGGTTAATCTATGATCAAGAATCCGGTAAGTGGGCTGATTAAAAAGGGGTTAGTAGTTAGAATGCTAGGGTGATTGGATGTATTTCAATGAAAGGGGTGAAGGTGGAGAAGCGAGTGGTTTATTTCATGATCTTACTAGTTGGTTTCTTATGTTATGTGGTGGGCGTCGGGTTGACCGATGATACCTACCAGTATGTGTGTTTTGTACTGATACTACTCTTGCTATGTCTTTTGACATTGTCTGGATGCAAGATTGGTGGCGTTTCATTAGGTGAAGACGAAGAAAATCTCCAGCAGCTTCTATTTTTCCTTTCGCATAGTAGGAGCTGTCTTTTATTTATCTTGTCCAATTGTACTTTTAGTAGCACTTGTAACCATTTAGACTAAGTCCTTGGGGTTGTTAATTAATTTACAAGTCTTAACTAGAATTTATTTAAAAAGGGTATTAATTATAAATCGTGTTAATATAATTACATTTGTTTTCTTTAAATTTTTCTGCATGGTTGACTATTGGGATATGAGGGTTCTCCTACTTAGGTGTTAGAGTGGGTGTCGTACGGCCCGGTGGGTCGGGTCGTGACAAATAAGTATTTGTAAGAGTAAATATTTTCACATTTAAATTGAAAGGAAACCTTCATATTCGAACGAATTATGAGGAGTTTTGAGTTCTATCTCTTTTAGGAGAAACCTTTTGAGTAATAATATCAAAGTTTGAGGATGAGGAAATGTTTTTAAACATTTAAGCTGAGTATATTTTGGGAGTAGTATTGAGCAACGATATGGAGACGAGTTCAAATAACTTAAAGTCCTCATCAACCTTGCAGCCAACGTGGGTAGAAAGGTTCATACTTTCAAGATGATTCCTTATTACTTTAAAAGCATACTTAGTGGATCCACAAAGTTGAGGATGTCTTATTCTCCGGCAAGGTATAGAGAAGTTTTGGCAGTGTGGGAGAGAAGATGTATCATCACGTAGCTCTTAGTGATGATTGTCGGTTAGGGAATCTCCCACATTGAGTTATTTTTGTATCTTTACATATAAATTGAGTTATTATTGTATTCTTAAATTCTTTGAACTATTATCTACTGTTTTAAAAGATTTCTCTATAATGCATCTTTATTACTACTTTATATTAAACTGAGTTGAGTGTCCTTGAGTTTGAGTATCCTTGAGTACTTCTGAGTTGACTAAATTTTGAGTATCCTTGAGTATTCCTTCAGTTGAGGTTGAGTTGAGTTGAGATGAGGTAAGTATGATACTATCCTTCTAGTTCAAGCTTATTTGTTATGTTCAGATTTCCTCTTGCATGCTCTTACATTCAATGTACTGACGCTATTTCCACTGCGTCATTTTATGATGCAGATACTGATAATCAGGATCCTCAACTGAGGCTCCATCGATCCAGCTTGTTCCAGCTAGAGTTAGTGAGCCTTCTTGATTTTTAGAGGGTTTCACATTGAGTTTACATTTCAATTTTGTTTATTAGGATGTTGTGGTTCTTGTCCCAACGTCCATCTTAGTTAGTAGAGGCTTCATAGATACTAGTAGTTGAGGAGTTTTTTCATTTCAATTTTCTAATATTTGAGACTTGAGTTGGTTTTTTTGGCCCATGAATGGCTTATTTAAAATATTTTGAGTATTTATTTTGGGACAGTGAGTTGAATCTTTATTTCTGAAGTTCATTTATTGCTGAGTAAGTCTTCTACTGAGAGTTGAGCTAGGCCAAGGGTTCACATAGGGCCATCAGTTGTTCTTGAGTTCTAGTCGACTCTATGGTGTAGGCTCGGGGTGTGAAAACTTTGTATCAAAGCACAAAGTTCAAGAGTCCTAGGGTGTCTATGAAACCGTGTTTATAGAGTCCTTATTATAGGTGTGAAGCGTGCTACAACTATAATTAAGAGGCTGTAACATTTAGGAAACAATTCCCTTCTTTCATACTCTTTTTGTGTGATAGAGTTCATATATAAAGTTTCTCTCTAACTCGTGCTTGTTCAAATCTTTATAGATCATGCCTTCATGAAGAACTGTTCGAGGTCGACCTGCTAAGAGGAATGTTGATCCCTAGGATCAAGGGGTACCCAATGAACCTAAAGTGCAACCCTAAGGGTCGGTATCTAATATTGAGTTCCGGGACCTTATCCAGCTGTTGAGTCAAGTGGTGGCCAATCAAGCTGGCTAGCAAAGAGGGAATCGACCTGATATGGTTGATACATCCAACATTCATGAATGAGTACGGATAAATCCTCCATACTTCACCGGCTCAAGTGTCACTAAGAATCTGTAAAACTTTGTGGAAGAATTGAAGAAAATGTTTTAGGTGATGCAAATGGCAGATGTTGAAAGGTGTTGCTAGAGTCTCGTACAATCAATAGAAGAAGAGTAGAGCTGAGGGTGCACCAATTGTGAGCTGGGTTGTGTTCGAGTAGGCCTAATTGAGGCGTTCCTTTTCCTATGAGCTGAGGGAGGCGAAGGTAAGAGAGTTCCTTAAATTGAAGCAGGAATCCATGAGTGTACATGATTATAGCCTCAAGTTCACTCAATTGTCCTTTTATGCTTCGGAGATGGTCGTTGATATGAGGAGCATGATAAGCTTGTTTGTGTCTGGGTTGTCTTGTCTTTCTAGCAAAGAGGGTAAGGTTGCTATGGTGATAGGGGATATGGACATAGCAAGAATTATGATCCATGTGCAGCAGGTTGAGGAGGACAAGTTGAGAGATTGAGAAGAGTTTCGGAATAAGAAAGCTAAGATTGTAGGTAATGAGTTCGGGTAGTGAAAAGGTAATGTGAACAGGTCATCTTTTTAACAAAATCCAAATGGACCTTGTCCATCATCTCCTAGTGCACCTGCACCAAGGAACAAAGGTGAGTTCAAGAATTAAAATTCTCAAAACTTCAGAGCTAGACCGGCACAATCTCAAGGTAGTGTGGAATAAATAGCTAATTTGGCTCCTGCATATGCTAAGTGTTGTAGGAACCACCCAGGAGCCTGTTGTGAGAGATCCACTTGTTGCTTCAAGTGTGGTAAAGCAGGTCACTTCATGAGAGAGTTTCCTAAGAACATGCAAGGGGTGGTAATTGGGGCAATATAGCGAAATTTTTTTCAGCGGCTCCATAAGACAGAGGCGGAGTAGCAAACTATCAGTATGCTATTACTAGTCGCCAAGAGCAAGAGAATTCACCTAATGTTGTCACTAGTATGATTAAAGTCTTTACTTTTGACGTATATGCATTCCTAGATCTAAGTGTATGTTTGTCTTTTGTGACTCCACACATTGCTATAAATTTTGATGTGCTTCATGAGAAACTTCTTGAGCCCTTTAGTGTTTCCACACCGGTTGGTAAGTCTATTCTAGTCTAGAGAGTTTATCATGATTATACCATTTTGGTCAATCAGAAGGACACCATGGCTGACTTAGTCTAGTTAGATATGGTGGAATTTTATGTTACTTTTGGTATGGACTGCTTCATGCTTGTTATGCCTCAGTTTATTGTAGAACTCGAGTAGTTAAGTTTCAATTTAATAATTAGCTAGTTATTGAGTGGAGTAGTTCAGTAGTTTTGTAGGGTCACTTAGTCCGAGTTAATGACTCTAGTGTTGAGACACCGCCTATTCAGTCAGTTTAAATTGTGAGTGAGTTTCTAAAGGTCTTTCAAGATGATTTTCCCCGAGTCCTTCCTGAGAGATAAATAGACTTCGATATAGATATTCTTCCTAATACTCAACCTATATCTATACCGCAATATATAATGGCTCCAACTGAGTTCAAATATTTAATAGAGTAGTTGAAAGACCTTCTTGATAAAGGTTTCATTCAACCAAGTGTCTCACCTTAGGGCGCTCCAGTCTTATTTGTGAGGAAGAAGGATGGTTCACATAGGATGTGTATTGATTACAGCTAATTGAACAAGGTTACTATAAAGAATAAGTATCCCCTTTTGAGAATTGATAATCTCTTCTATTAACTTCAAGGTGACACTTATTTTTTTTTAAGATAGACCTCAGATATGGTTGTCATCAGTTGAAAGTAAAAGAAAGTGACATCCCTAAGACAAAATTCAGGACCCGCTAGGGTCATTATGAGTTCCTAGTCATATCTTTTTGTTTGACTAATGTTCTTGGAGCATTCATGGATCTTATGAACAAAGTGTTTAATCCATATCTTGATATATTTGTTATAGTGTTTATCGATGACATTCTAATTTATTCGAGGAATGATAAAGATCATTCTAGTCATCTCAATGTAGTTCTCCAAACTCTAAAGGATAAGGAGTTGTATGCTAAATTTTCCAAGTGTGGGTTTTGGCTTGAATTAGTGGCATTCATAGGCCATATTGTTTCTGGTGATGGAATTCGAGTTGACACTTAGAGAATTCAGGTAGTGTAGAACTGTCCTAGACCCACATCTCAAATTGATATTAGGAGTTTCTTCGGATTGACTAGTTATTATAGAAAATTTGTTGAGGGGCTCTCATTTATGTCATCGTCGTTGATTATGTTGACTCAGAAGACAACATTTTTCAATGGTCTAAAGCTTGTGGGAAGAGCTTTCAGGAACTGAAACTAGGTTAACTACTGCCCAAGTGTTGACCTTACCAGAGGGTACACGAGGCTATGTTGTGTATTGTGATGCATCCATAGTTGGACTGTGTTATGTATTGATATAGAATGGCAAGGTTATATCTTATGCCTTCAAATAACTTAAGACTCACGAGAAGAATTACCCACCCATTATCTAGATTTCGCTACTGTAGTATTTGCTTTGAAAATATGGTGTCAATATCTTTATCGTGTTCACGTAGATGTGTTCACTGATTAAAAGAGCTTTCAATATGTATTCAATCAGAAAGAGCTTAATCTCAGATAGAGGAGATGGTTGGAGTTACTCAAGGATTATGACATGAGTATTCTCTATCACCCAGGTAAGGCTAATGTTATTGCTGATGCTTTGAGTACGTTGTCTATGGGCAGTACTTCACATGTTGAGGAAGGCAAGAAAGAATTTGCCAATGAAGGAGGAGAAGTGGTGAATTGGCCAGAATCATCACTAGTGTCCGAAGTGAAGGAGCAAAAAGACCAAGACCCTATTTTGCTTGAATTGAAGGTAAATGTTCTTAAGCAGAAAGTGATGGATTTTGAACAATGGAGAGATGGTGTGTTGAGATATCAAGGTGGATTATGTGTGCCCAAGGTGGATGAACTTTAAGAAAGGATCAAGGAGGAAGATCATAGCTCCATATACCCTATCCGTCCGGGTTCCATAAAGATGTATCGTGACTTGAGAAAAGTCTATTGGTGGAGTAGTATGAAGAGGTGTAATGTAGAGTTCATTGCTAAGTGCCCGAATTGCCAAAAAGTCAAGGTAGAGAACTAGAGGGCTGGTGGTATGGTTCAGAACATAGATCTTCTGGAATGGAAGTGGGAGAGGATCAATATGAATTTCATCATAGGTTTACCCAGTCTCATAGGCAACATGATTGTATTTGGGTGATTGTAGATCGAATGACTAAATCAACCTATTTCATACGAGTAATGACTAACTATTTAATAGAAGATTATGCGAGATTATATATTCAAGATATAGTCAGAACTCATAGAGTTTCAATAGAGGTGCGCAATTCACTGCACAATTTTTGAAGTTCTTTCCAAAAAGGTTTGGGTTCGAAGGTGAACCTTAGTATTGCTTTCCATCCTAAGACTAATGGTTAAGCAGAGTGCATAATTCATACTTTAGAGTATATGTAGAGGGCGTGTGTGATCTATTTCAAGGGAAATTGGGATGATCACTTACCTCTCATTGAGTTTGCTTACGACAACAATTATCATTCTAGCATCCAAATGTCTCCTTATGGGGCTCTTTATAGGAGAAGATGTATATCTCCTATTGGGTGGTTTAATATTGGTAAGGTTGGGTTGATAGGACTAGACTTGGTTCATCAAGCTATGGAGAAAGTGAATACTATTCAATAAAGGTTGAAAACAACGTAGAGTCGTCAGAAATCCTATACAAGTGTTAGGAGAAGAGACTTTGAGTTTGAGGTGGATGATTGGGTTTCTTTGAAAGTTTCACCCATGAAGGTTGTTATGAGGTTTGTCAAGAAGGGGAAGCTTAGCCCCCGGTATATTGGTCCTTACAAGATATCCAAGAGAATTGGAAATGTAGCTTATGAGTTGGACCTACCGCCAGAGTTAGCAACAATCCATCTAGTGTTTCACCTATCAATGTTGAAGAAGTGTATGGGTGATTCATCACTAATAATACCTACTGAAAATGTTGGTATTAAGGGCAGCCCTGTGCCACTCAGTATGTTAGGGTTGCCTGCCCCTATCCTTCTATATCAAGTCTCATTTTCTTGAAGGGTCACATACCTTTCTCGACAAGTAAGTGTTGCTACAATTAAAATAATGGTATTGAATATGGATTATTTTTATTTATTACAAAGTCACCAGCTGGTGTTGAGTTATAGTTTTCCAAGTAACCTTTTTCTTTTTAATCCCTAATCAAAATTAAATAACTCTTTATTTTGATTTGTGAACTAGAAATTCGAGTAAAGAATTTTGTGGACTGAGGGGAAGGTATTAGGAATCTCTCAAGTCTCATGGTTCTATCATGATTGCTTTTATCGACTTATACTTGGCTTACACTATTTTAGGATATAGTATTACATGTCATAATTTGTTCGTGTTGTTGTTGAACTTTTATTTTGTCTCAACCTACATTTGTAACCACATTCTTGGTCATGACATTTAGAGACATAATTTCCTTTTTCATGTCACACCTAATAATTTTGTCTATAAGTCTTACTTTAAATTAATGAAAGTTTCTAAATTTTTTTTGACAAGGTACGCCACCGTTTCCTTGAGATTCTTTTAACCATCTTAGAATAGATGTGCAACCACATTCTAAATTGAAACAAATATTTTTAACATGCCTTAAAGTTCCTTTAATATTTAAGTAAATATTGTTTCCTTATAAAGACTATCAAATAACATATAATAAATATAAACTTCTAGGATACCATGTAAATTTTTTGATCATTTAATATCTTTTTATTTTAATTACTCTTAAAGTTAATGTAAAAATTATGCATACAGATATTGTAACTACTTATTAAGAATAAACATATTGTGAGGAAGAAAGATGATTCTCTTAGGATGTGTATTTATTACTACCAATTGCAAAAGATTACTATAAAGAATAAACATCCTCCTGAGAATGGATGCTCTTTTTGATGAACTTCAGGATGCAACTTGCTTTTCTAAGATAGACCTCTAATGGGGCTATCATCAGTGATGTCTTTTGGTTTTACTAATGCTCCTGCATCGTTCATGGATCTTATAAACAGAGTATTTAACCCATATATTGACATGTTTGTTATCATATTTATTGATGGCATTCTGATTTATTTGAGAAATGAGGAGGATCAAGCTAGTCATCTTAGAGTAGATCACAAACGCACATCTCCAACTGATATTAGGATTTTAATGGGATTGACTTGTTATTATAGGAGGTTTTTCAGGGGTTCTCATCTATTTCATCCCCACTTACAAAGTTGAATCAGAAGACAGCAAAATTTCAATGGACCGAAGCTTGTGAGAAAACCATTTAGGAATTGAAAACACGATTGACTACTGCCAGTGTTGACCCTAACAGAAGGTATGCAAGGCTTTTTTGTGTACTGTGATGCGTACATAGTTTGACTTGGTTGTATGTTGATTCAGAATGACAAAGTTATAGCTTATGCCTCTAAACATCTAAAGATTTACGAGAAGAATTACCCAACCCATGATCTAAAGTTGGTTGTTGTAGTGTTTTCTTTGAAAATATGGCGTCACTATCTCTATGTTGTTCATGTAGATGTGTTCAATGATCACAAGAGTATTTTGGATGTTTTCAGTTAGAAAGTACTTAATCTTAGACAGAAGAGGTGATTGGAGTTACTCAAGAATTATGAAATGAGTATTATTCTCTATCACACAGGTAAGGCTAAGTTGTTACTGATGATTTGACCAGGTTATCTATGTATAGTACTGCTCATGTTATGGAGGGAAAGAATGAATTGACCAAAGATGTCCATAGACTTGCATGATTGAGAGTCTGATTGCTGGATTCCAATAAAGTTGGAGTGGTGGTGTTGAATGGGGATGAACTATCACTAGCGTCTGAAGTGGAAGAGAAACAAGACCAAGACCCTTTTTTGCTTGAATTGAAGGCAAAAGTTCATAAGCAAAAAGTAATGGCTTTTGAACTAGGGGGAGATGTTGTGTTCAAGTACCAAGGTAGGTTGTGTATCCCCAAACTGATGGTCAAGCAGACTGTACAATTTATACTTTAGATGATATGTTGAGGGCTAGTGTGATCGACTTCAAAGGTAGTTGGGATGATCACTTACTTCTCATAGAGTTTTCTTACAACAATAGATCTCACTATGGCATCCAGATGGTTCCTTATGAGTCTCTTTATGGGAGAATATGTAGATCTCCTATTGGATGGTTTTAGGTTGGTGAAGTTGGGTTTATAAAACCATACATGGTTCATCAATCATGGAGAAGGTGAAAATTATTCAAGAGAGGTTGAAAACAGTACAAAGTAGTCAGAAATCCTATTTCGGTGGGGGAAGAACTTGCAGTTTGAGGTAGATGATTGGTTGTACTTTAAGGTTTCACCCATGAAAGGTGTTATCAAATTTGGTATGAAAAGGAAGCTCAATCCCTGATATATTAGTCCTTACATGATATCTAAGAGAGTTGGTACTGTAGCTTATGAGTAAGAGCTACCGCCAAAATTAACAGCAGTCCATCTGGTATTTCATATTTCTATGTTGAAGAACTATATGGGCAATCCTTCACTTATTATACCCACCGAAAATATTAGTATTAAGGACAACCTATATTATGAGGAGATACCCATTGAGATACTTGATCATGAGGTTCACAAGTTAAGAACCAATGAGATTACATAAGTCAAGGTCTTATAGAGGAATGAGTTTGTTGAGTAAGCTACATGGGAGGTTGAGGACGATATGAAGAAGAAATAGCCACATATCTTTTCTTCCAGAGAAATTCTAGACCAAGGTAATGTCTTTTTGCAAAACACTTTAATTTGATATATGCTATGTTGTGTTAAATTGCATGTTGGATGTTTGAGCTGGGTGTTAGATGTTTCTACCCTTAGATATACTTAAAGTGATCTCATTCGAGGATGAATGTTCCTAAGTGGGAGATCTTGTAACACCTCGTTCATAGAAAGCTAATTTTAGAAAGAACTAAATTAGAAGTAGCTAATTTGAGATTTGTGCAAGTTAGTTTTCAAGTGTGAGTTTTGGGTCAACTTCAAAATACCATTACTTTCAATACATGATTAGTTAGGTAGCCCATAAGATATCAAATTATATATCTTTGAGTCCTCTTTCCAACGCCACCAAGTTTGCTAAATTTGGAGTTTGGATGAGGGAGATATGTCTGTTTGAATTCAGCTCTTCAAGTTAAGGAAATTCATCCGAATTTAAGAAGGGGTATTTTGGTCTCTTCCTTACCTCCACCTAGCCTAAACATATTTCTCATCCTTTTAGGGGTCTGAACTGATTGAAATCAATTTAAGTCATTCAAAAGAAGGATACAACTTTGAGGGGAGTTCAAGAAGAGAAAAGAGAAAGGATTAAGGAGTTCATTCAAGAAAATCAAAGATTTCACCAAGAACAAGTGTTCTTCGAGGTATTTAAGCTTTCACAGTGATGGGTTCGTTCACCCTCATGCCAGTCCTGAGTTTCTTGAGGTAATTTCGTCCCTGAAAATCCATATAATGAGGTTTTTGATGACTTTCTTGAAATTTCGTTCTTAAATCTTTAATATTGGGATTTGATGAGTACTTGAGGTGAATGTTATGAGTTTGAGGGTTGGTTTTGAGTATATTTTCATTTACTTATGTTGGGTATACAAATCTAAGAGAGTTTGGAGGAAATCAATTGATTCTAGGTGAGCTAGGGCCAAAAATGGAGAAGAAAAATCCATTCAAACATTTTGGAAATAGGCGGGGCGCGGCTACCATGATGCGCCTGCAGGGCTTGTGTTGGGCATCAGTAGTGTGGTAAAAACCATTCCCAGTAAGGGGAGGCCTGGTGTGGCGCGCCACTACTACGTCACAAAGTACCAGGCCAACTTTTTTTTTTTGTTTTTATTCCGCACTTGTTCCTTTAATCGAGCTTTCCTTACTTTCTTAATCCTAACTATTCGAACCTTCATTAATCATCGAGAGATATTATATTTCATGAATCATAACTCTTGAATTCACATTTTAAATTCAAGAAAAATGATTAAGAGTCAAGTTTGAGAGAACCTTTTGAGTAATTCTAAGAATTCTTTCTCAAAGTTTTTAAACTTGATTTAAGACTTGAATACTTTAGTATGAGGATGAGAAGAGTGGAGTTTAAGTTTTCAAAATAAATATATGGGAACTAAGTATTCCCAAGAGCAAATGTTTTACATTTAAAATAAGGGCAAACCTTGATTTCCGAATGTGTTCATAAGGAGTTTTGAGTGTAATCTCTTTTAAGAGAACATTCTGAGTAATAATCTCATAGTATGGGGATGAGGCAATGTTTTTATACACATTAACATGAGTTAAATTATTGGGAGTAGCATTGAGCATCGATATGGGGACGAGTTCAGACAACTCAAAGTCTTCATAAAACCTGTATAACAATATGGGTAAAAAGGGTCATACTTTTGAGATGATTCCTTATTGTTTGTTAAGTATAGCTTAGTGGATCCACTTATTTTGAGGATTTCTTATACTCCAGAATAGGTCAGTTTTAGTAGCGTTTGTGAGACATTGTATCATCACGTAGCTCATACTGATGGTAGTCGATTAGAAAATCTCTCAAAATAAGAGTAAAAGAGTTATTATCATATTTTAAAATACATTGAGTTATTATCTACTGTTTTAAAATTTTCTTTATAATCCATCTTTATTTTTGCTTTTATATTGAACTGAGTTGAGTATTTCTGAGTTTGAGTATCGTGGAGTTGAGTTCAGTTGAGATGACAGGAGTATGTTCTTTGTTTTCATCAGTTCAAGCTTATGTATGTGCTTTAGAGTTCCCTTAGTATGCTCGTACATTCAATGTACTGACCCTAGTTGGACAACATCTTTTTATGATGTAGATACTATAGTTCAGGGTCATCGACAAGTGCATAGTTGATACCACTTGCAGTTCCAAAGTTGCTTTGGTGAGCCTCCTTTCTTCTTGAGGATTTCACTTCTATTTTAAGGTTTGTTAAGATGTCGTGCGTCTTGTTGCGATGTCTATCATAGTTATTAGAGGCTTTATAGACCCTAGTCCCTAAAGAGTTTTTTCCATTCTATTGTTAAATGTTTAAGACTTGAGTTGACTTCTTTGGGCCAATTGAATATTCTTATACATTTCTACATTTATTTATTTTAAGAATAATGAGTAAAGTTTTACTTTTTAGTTCATATGTTGTTAAGTAAGTCTCACGCTGAGAGTTGAGCCAAACTAATGGTTCGCTTATGGCCAAAAAGGGTTCACGAGTGACAGCCACGTCTGTAGTGTAGACTCGAGGCATGAAAAATATGTTGGTATTATAACTCTAGGTACACCGGTATCTTTATTAAGAGAGAAGGCATGCAACACTTCGAATTCGAAAAAGGGTAATGAAACAAATTTTCATAAGTTGCATATGCAACCTATGGCCCGTTGAAGGGACCACGGACTGTAGGTATGGTCCATGGATGGTTCCCCTTTGGCAGACTAGAAAGGCCAGAACCGCGGCCTGACCAACAGACCATTGGTTAGATGACGGTCCGTGGTTCGATGGGCCAAAATTCTACTTTTTGATAACCAACGATGGTTCACAAGGATGGGTTGTAGGTAATACCATGGTCCGTTGACTGGGTCTATTTGTGGTCAGCTGCTAATTATTTTTAGGGGAAATAGGGTCATTTCCTAATTTATTAGTTCCTATACTACGTTGTTTTACCATTCATGACGACCCCTAAATAAGTATTTTCAACCCCCAAATTACCCCATTAACTTCATTTTTCATAATTCACAAAATAAGATCAAATCTCCTCTCTAAAAAAAATTTCTCTATCTAGAAACCTGAAGAAGAAGAAGGATTCAACCTAGGGCTTCAAGTCAAGGTCTCAATTGCTCTATTGAAGGATAGCATTTGGATTCATGGTATGTCAGTTTTCATCCATGGAATTCCCACATCGTTTTATTTCAAAAGATAGAATTCCCCAATTGAGTTAGGGTTTTCTTCAATTGTCACAAGTTCTTTTCATTATTGATTTAAATGATTGAGTTATGATCTTCTATGCATTAATTGATGAAATACTACGGTTTTATGATGTTTTCCCCTATGAACCCATGTAATTACCATGTTTTCAAGTTATGAATCCTATGATGTGGTATTTTAAGTATGAAGCAAGATTTTTATTAAATTAATATGTATTGCAAGCTTTACATGAATTTATGATGAAATCCATATCCAAACAATGTTTTCTGAGTATTGATGATTGAAAGTGGTTTTTGAACCTCAAGAGATAAATTATGGACCTATGAAATTTCTTATGAAATCTATGAAAATGTATTAAGGGTTCTTTGAGAGTAATGTACCAATGATGATTTTCTTGTTTTTATTGTTGAAAGGATATTCTCATACACAAATTAGCATGATGTGAAAGGTTTTCTAACATAGAAAGGATTCTTAGGTTGAAAAGCTTTCTCACCTAACTAAATCAAAGAGTAAGAGTTATCCTAATGAACTTAGCTTGGATTGGTTGTTCAAGGACACCTTTCCATGGATAATGAGAAAAAGTAAGAAAAGACTATTCCATGGGATTTATACTTAGCTTCGAGAGGATATTGATAATTAGATGAAAGCTCTCCCGTTAGTAGAGGTCAGGTTTGTAGAAGAAATCTCATGAGATTGAAGCTCCTCTATTATTAGAGTCTGGGTTTCTAGTAGCAATCACCTTATCCCTTAACAATGTGCCCCCACAGGATGATTATCTAGTGTACCCACTTAAGCTAGAAGTTATGGTACTTACCTTGGCAAGTAGGACAACCCTTTTTGGTGTTGGAGACACCTGGGATCATGTTATAGCTCACAGGTCACTATGTTGGTTAAGGCTAATTCCCCACATTAATAATGGATAAAGGTTACTTCAAGAAGTATCCCATACTAGTTCAAAGGTTTTGAAGATGATGATGGCTTGAATTGACCATGGGTTTATGGCTTATATTTTCTAACTCTCTTATATCTTGTTTTAGCTTGGTCAATTGCATGTCACAAAATCAAATTTCCCTTTTAGCATGTTTTAAATGTTTTATGCAAAGCTATCATACTTGATACATTGTTTTGTACTAACACATACTTTTGTCTACATCTTTCCTAAATGTAGGGTCCGATATTTAGGGTTTTCCATTTCGTGGCTAAAGCTTGACTTGGTTGATTTTCGAGCCTGATGAGTCCTCATGTTTCGGGGATGGAGTTTTATTGATTGACTTTCTTTCATGTATTTCTCTTTTGGACATTATATATGGTCTAGGCCTAATTTCATTCCATTGTATTAGATGACTATGATGAGACAAGTGTTTCAGACTTCCGCTTTTCATTTATAAAATGTTCTGGACTTGAACTATTGCTTTACTCTTATTGTTATATATCTTGTCTTATGAAAGCTATTGGCTTATATGGACTCCTTCGAGGATCTATACGCCATGTTACATCTAGGGGGTACCCTTGGGTCGTGACAAACTTGGTAATCAGAGCACTAGATTTAGAATGGTCCTAGGATGCCTCACAAGCCATGTCTAGTATATGGTGTGAAGCACACCATATTTATGAATGAGAAGCTATAAGATGATTACGACACTCCACTTCTTTCATTACACTTGAGTTTTAACTCTATAAGGTCTCTATTTTAATTCTTGTCCCATATTCTTTAGGATATGGCTACTCGAAGAGCTTATGCTAGAAGGATTTTGATGAAGAATTCAGAACAAGAAGCTCCTCCCAAAGCTCCTCAAGTTCTAGTCAACCCTTTGGCTGAACAAGTGTTTAATGTGAAGTTTACGACTGTTTTTCAAGTGTTGGCTCAATACCTAATGGCCTAAGCTAATAGGGAGGTTGCGGTTCCCGTAAATTCAAATGTGAGTATGGTGGCTTGAAGAGTGAGGGACTTCACAAGGATGAATCCTCCACAGTTCCATGGTTCCAAGGTTAAGGAAGATCCTCAAGAGTTTATTGATGAAGTCTATAAGGTTATGATGATCATAGGAGTTACACGGATGGAAAAGTCATAGTTGGCTACTTATCAACTAAAAGGTATGGCTCAAATTTGGTATAACCAATGGAAAGAAGGGATACAGGAAGATGCGGGTTCTCTAGCTTGGGAGAAGTTTGAGGTTGTTTTCTTGATAGGTTCGTTCCCCTTGGGATGAGGGAAGATAAGGTGCTTGAGTTCATTAACCTTCGACAAGTATGAGTGTGAGGGAATATGCTCTAAAGTTCACACAATTGTCTAAGTATGCTCCAACAATGGTTGTCGATTCAAGGGCTAGGATGAGTACGTTTATTTTGGGTATGTCCGAAATGGTGGTTAAAGAGTGTCAAACTGTAATGCTCATTAATTTCTATCATTTAAGGTCTGATGGACATGGTCATACTAGATTTCGACCAAGGTTTTTAGGTAAAAGTTCCTCTAATGCTCCACCTATGTTCAACAAAGATAAGTTGTCCAACCCTATGCCTCAAGGAGGGAATGGTAGTGGATCTTCAATGGCTATGTCTACTTGTGCTAATTTTGATAAGAATCATAAGTGCAAGTGTCTAGATGGGACAGATGGTCGCTTTAGTTTCGATAAGAGTGGTCACAAAATGAGGGATTGCCTAATTATTGTGGCAAAAAGAAGAGCGGGCAAGCAAGCTCCTTCTAATGGTTTGGTTCCAATGCACCTAAGCAAAACCAATTCTATGCTCTTTAGAATCGGGGTGAGCTAGAGGGTTCTCCTGATGTAGTTACGTATATGTTAAAAGTCTTTCAACTACATGAGTATGCTTTACCTGATCTCGGTGCTACCTTGTCTTTTGAGACGCCATATATGGCTATAAGGTTTGATGTTCTTCCAGATATGTTGTTAGAACTTTTTTCTCTCTCTACTCCTTTTGGTGATTCTATGGTGGCTAAAAGGGTCAATATAAAGTGTCTTGTTTCCTTGTCCCATAGAGTTACTCTTGTTGACTTGGTAGACCTTGATATGTCAAACTTTGATGTTATTCTTGGTATGGATTGGTTGCATTCATGTTTTGCTTCTAGCGATTGTAAAACCTGTGTAGTCAAGTTTCAGTTTCTGAATGAGCCTATCCTAGAGTGGAAAGGGGGAAATTCTATGCCGAAGGATCAGTTTGTCTCTTGTCTTAAAGCTAGAAAGATGATTTATAAGAATTGCATTTACCATCTAGTTTGAGTGAGGGATGTAGAATCTGAATACCCTACTCTCGAGGTGGTCCTCATTGATAATGAATTTCTGGAAGTGTTCCTAAATGAATTACCCAGTTTTCCTTTCGAGCGGGAAATAGACTTCGGTATTGCCTTCTTAATATACACAACATCTTTCTATTCCTCCTTACTATATGGCTCCAACAGAAATAAAGGAGTTGAATGTAACACCCCGTACCCAAAAAAAGACCAAAATGTAGATTTTCAAAAGTAGCAAGTGCAACCCACAGACCGTGCTGGTGGTCCGTTGTTTGCATCCGCAACCCCCCCTCAGAACTAGCCTAGAAAATCGGTTAAGTGTCAACCCACGGCCGAACCCATAGTTCGTAGGTTAGACCACGGCCCGTGGTCCATGTCCATAGGTTAGACCCCCTAGAACCAACCTTCAATCACGACTGATGGTTGACCAGCACAGACTGTTAGTCGATCGACGATCCATCGATCCCGTTTATTGGTGACCCTGATAACAATTAAGTTGTATGTCTTTTGGTCTTTTCCTATTTCATTAGACCCTAAATTATGAGGTTTTAGTCAGTCTAAGCCTACAAACATAACTAGAACTTACCTAAGTCAAATCATAATCAAAACTTAGAAAATTGGTGATTGAGAGGAGAAAAAAGGTCAAGAACGCTAGTTTAAGAACCCAGCAAGATTCCATCAGTTCTAGCCCTGAAATTGCAAGATTTCTTCGTGGAATTCAGCACCAGATATGTGGAATTTCACTAGTGGGTTCCTTTCACCCATTTAGTCCCTAGATTTCAGTTAGATTCTTAATTCCTTTATCATAACTTTACCTCGGGTTTCTAGAATTATAATAGATTATTATGAATAGACTATTTACATGTTCCAAATTAGATTATCAGGCCACAGCTTCATTTCTTGCATGTATTTCAAAACTCTAGATGTGTATTCCTTTAGTTCATGAATTACACATGTTAGGCCAGATATTTCAATTATTTCAGCTATACATTCCTCAGTTATTAGATGTGTCAGTATTAGTTTATTAATGTTGCATTCTCAGTTTGCATGTCAGTTTGAGTTATCCAGTATAACACAGAAATTCAGTCATAATGTGTTAATCACAAAATCTATTGGGAATATCTTAATACTTAGTTAGACTAGG
Source organism: Solanum bulbocastanum (assembly GCA_037074985.1). Taxonomy (NCBI): domain Eukaryota; kingdom Viridiplantae; phylum Streptophyta; class Magnoliopsida; order Solanales; family Solanaceae; genus Solanum; species Solanum bulbocastanum. Next base: position 33,245,572 of record CM073597.1, on the reverse strand, counting down.
GTCAGTCACCCATATAGTCCTTTGAACTAAGAGCCACGTAGGTAGTAAGTCCCCTCTGGGTCATCATTTTAGTGATCATGCCAGCATGCCTCTATACCTCTAGCAGGGTATATTGGGTCCTCTCGATGGGGCTCATACATCAAACTCCAAATTTAGCTCATGTGATTTTATTATAGGTTATAAGTAGCTCCTACTGTTCAATCAGCTCCATTGCATTGATCACATTTCAATATAGGCAGTATTCAGTATCAGCATGTTATAAATTGGTCATTGCATTTAGTTAGCTCTGTATTCAGTATTTATATCATGTTCAGGTTATACTCTTGCTTTATTGCTTGTTCAATTATATGTTTATTTCAGCTTTACTCTATCCTATATGTTGAGTATGTTTAAAGTACTGACGCTTACAATGCGCTACATCTTCTCGTGATATAGGTTCAGGTCCCCAGTGGTCAAATGATGCATAGATCAGTTCTCGATATTCAGTTCAGCAGCATCAGTGGTGAGTCCTCATTCGCCTAGGACTAGTGACATATTTATCTTTATCTCTACTAGTTTTAGTTTCAGTTTTGCAAGATTTAGTTGGGGCATGCCCCAACATTTCTAGTCATTTAGAGACTTATTTCAGACATAGTTTGTTTCAACTTTAGTCTTTGAGTTTGATTTCTATTTTGTATTCAAACTCTCAGCTTTCATATATTCAGTCAGTATATGGGTATTCCCCATCATTTCAGACTTTCATATCATTTAGCTTCCTCACAGTTTTAATGCTTCAGTTTATCTTTAGTATGCTTATGATTATGACGGCAGGGTTAGCTTGGGGTCACTCATGATCCTAGGTTCCATTTACGCATCTAGGGGGTAGCCTCGGGGCGTGAAAAACTTTGTATCATAGCACTAGTTTTAAGTATCCTAGGATGACTAACAATCTGCACTAAGTAGAGTCCTTTTCATGGGTGTTAAATGCACCACACTTAATGAGAAGGAGGCTACAAAGTGTTTTAGGAAAAATCTTCATTTTCTTGTTACTCTTATTGTTCATAAGGTGTGATCTAATTCCATTATAGCTCGACGTTCTACGTTTTAGTGATCATGCCTCCTTCAAGAATTTGAATGCCAAGAATGCAAGAGCAGTTCCTCAAGTCCCAGATCATGAAGTTTAGGTCTCCAGTAGTCAGATCAAGCATAGATCGGTTTCTAATATTCAGTTCAGCAGCATATGTGGTGAGTCCTCATTCATCGAGGACTAGTGACATATTTATATTTATCTCTTTTAGCTTTAGTTTCAGTTGTGCAAGATTTAGTTGGGGCATGCCCCAACATCGTTTAGAGACTTATTTCAGACATAATTTATTTAAGCTTTAGTCTTTGAGTTTGATTTCTCTTTTGTATTCAAACTCTCAGCTTTCATATATTCAGATAGTATATGGGTATTCCCCATCATTTCAGACTTTTATATGATTTAGCTTACACATAGTTTTAATGCTTAAATTTATCTTTAGTATGCTTATGATTATACCAGCAGGGTTAGCTTGGGCTCACTCATGATCCTAGGTCCCATGTCTGAGTCTAGGGGGTAACCTCGAGGCGTGACACAATTTGTATCAAAGCACTAGGTTTAACTGTCCTAGGATGACTGAAATGCCGCACTAAGTAGAGTCCTTTTCATGGGTGTTAAATGCACCACACTTAATGAGAAAAAGGTTTAGGAAAAATCTTCATTTTCTTGTTACTCTTATCATTCGTAAGGTGTGATCTAATTCCATTCTAACTCAACGTTCTATATTTCAGTGATCATGCCTCCTCGTAGAGCTAATGCCAGGAATGCAAGCGCAGTTCCTTAAGTCCCAGATCAAAAATTTTTGAATGCAGAGTTCAGGAACGCTATTTAGATGTTGGATCAAAGTGTGGCCAACCAGAACAATTAGTGGGTTCCAGTCCCAACAGGTGCTAATGTGGGGTCAGCTGTAGCAAGAGTGTGAGATTTCTTTAGGATGAATCCGCCAGAGTTTCTAGGGTCACAAATTGGTGAAGATCCCCAGAGCTTCATTGATGAGGTTAAGAACTTCTTTGAAGTGATGCAGGTAACTAGAAATGACCGGGTTGAGTTGGCATCTTATCAACTTAACGATGTAGTTCATATCTAGTATACTCAGTGGAAAGAGAATAGGGTACAAATGCAACTCCTATTACTTGGGATTGCTTTGGTGAGACCTTTCTGGATAGGCTTTTCCAAAGGGGGTTGAGAGAAGAAATATCTCAAGAGTTCATGAATTTGAGGTAGGGATATATGACTGTCCAAGAATATTGGCTCAAGTTCACCCAACTCTCCAGGTCTGCTCCTTACATGGTTGCTAATTCCAGGGCCCAGATGAATAATTTTCTTTATGAAGTGTCAGAGTTGGTGAAGACAGAGTGCAGGAATGCTATATTGCTGGAAATCATGAGCATCTCTAGGCTAATTACTCATGCATAGTAGGTTGAGGGTGATAAGCTTAGGGAACATGATAAGGAGAGTAAGAAATCTAGGATAGGCAACTATGACTATTCTCAACAAAAATCGGGTGGTGGAAATCACTCGCAGTTTTAGTAGAAGTCTTCAACTCCAATATCTTCATCAGCTAGTGTTCCATCCTCTAAGTTCAGACAAGATCAGAAGTGTTTGAGGCACCAAGACCTACCCAACTTGTCTGAAACATAGAAAGAATCATCCAAGCGAGTAGGGTGTGGTCAGTCTGGTCACAGGCTGAAGAATTGTCCTTCTAGACAGGGTGAAGAAGGTAATAATGTTAGAGCTCAGTCCACAACTTAAGCAGCACCAGCAGGTTGCCCGACTCAGCAGGGTAACACATCTGGTTCAGGTGACGGTCAGTGCCAAAACAGGTTGTATGCTCTCCACGCTCGCCAGAATTAGGAAGATTCTCCTGATATAGTCACTGGAATGTTACAAGTGTTTCATCTTGATGTTTATGCATTGTTAGATCCAGGGGTTACTTTGTCTTTTGTAACTCCTTATATAGCGGCCAAATTCAATGTTAGTCCTAAAACTCTCTCACAACGTTTCTCAGTCTCTACTCCAGTCGGTGACCAAGTTATAGCTAGATGAGTATATAGAAATTGCCCTGTCACAGTGTCTCAGAAAGTCACCTCAGCAAACCTCGTAGAGTTAGAAATGGTAGACTTGTATATCATTCTAAGCATGAATTAGTAACGTTCCTGTTATGCCTCAATCGATTAGAACAAGGACTGTTCATTTTCAGTTTCCAGACAAACCACTCTTAGATTGGAAGGGTAGTCATTTAGCTCTGATGGGTCGATTCATTTCATATGATTTCTAAGGGGTATCTTTATCATCTAGTTTGGGTTCAAGATTCAAGTTCCGAAACCCCAACTCTTAAGTCAATTCCAGTAGTCAATGAGTTTCCAGAAGTGTTTCTAGAAGATCTTCCAGGAGTTTCTCGAGAATGAGAAATCGACTTTGGAATTGATCTCATTCCAGATACCCAATCTATCTCTATTCCTCCTTACAGAATGGCTCCAGTAGAGCTTAAGGAATTGAAGGAGAAATTAAAAGACCTTCTAGATAAGTGCTTCATCAGACCTAATATTTTGCCATAGGGTGCGCTAGTGTTATTTGTGAAGAAGAAAGATGGTTCTCTCAGAATGTGCATTCACTATAGATAGTTGAACAAGGTGACAATCAATAATAAGTATCCATTCCCAGGATTGATGACTTGTTTGACCTACTTTAGGGTTCTAGTCATTACTCAAAGATAGACCCCAGATTCGGTTATCATCATCTTAAGGTCACAAATAGTGACATTCCAAAGACAACCTTCAGAACTCGATATGGTCATTATGAATTTGTAGTAATGTATTTGGATTAACTAATGCTCTGGCATATTTCATGGATATAATGAGTAGAGTGTTCAAGCAAAACTTGGACTTGTTTGTTATCATCTTTATTGATGATATGCTCATTGTTTCTATGAATGAGGAAGAACATGCTAGTCATTTGAGGGGTGTTTTGTAAACTCTCAAGGATCGCTAGTTTTTTGCTAAATTTAGCAAATGTGACTTTTGGTTCCAGTCAGTTGCTTTCTTTGGGTATATAGAGTCTAGCTAAAGGATTCGAGTGGATTATCAGAAACTAGACTCAGTGAAACAATGGCCCAGACCAACTTCTTCTACAGTTATCAGAAGTTTCCTTGGTCTAGTGGGATATTACAGAAGGTTCGTGGAAGGATTCTCATCTAGAACCTCTCCATTAAATAAGTTGACTCAGAAGAAAGTCAATTTTCTATGGTCAGATGATTGTGAGAAAAGCTTTACGGAATTGAAAACTAGGTTGACTGCAGCTCCCATTTTTTACTTTATCAGAGGGATAAAATGGTTATTTTATATATTTTGATGTTTCTAGAATTGGCCTAGGTTGTGTGTTGATGCAGCGAGGTAAGGTTATAACTTATGCTTCTAGACAACTTAAGGTGCATGAGTAGAACAATCTGACTCATGATTTCGAGCTTGCATTAGTAGTATTCACACTAAGGACTTGGAGACATTATTTGTATGGTGTTCACGTATATGTGTTCACAGACCATAAGAGCCTTCAGTATGTGTTCACCCAGGAAGAGTTGCATCTTTGCCAGAGAAGATGGCTAGAGTTCTTTAAAGATTATGATATGAGTGTGCATTACCATCCTAGTAGGGCCAATGTAGTAGCAAATGCTCTTAGCAGACTATTTATGGGTAGTGTAGCACAGGTTGAAATAGAAAAGAAAGAACTAGAAAGAGACGTTCACAGACTTGCTCGCCTAGGAGTTCGTCTTATGAGCATAACTGATGGTGGTGTAACGGTTCAAAATAGGTCAGAATCTTCCTTGGTAGTGGAAGGAAAAGAAAGACAATGATCCAATACTGCTTGAGCTAAAAGGTGAAATCCACCAGCAAAGAGTGGAGGTTTTCTCCCAAGGGGGAGATGGTGTACTTTGCTATTAGGGTCGATTATGTGTTCCTAAGGTGGATGAGTTGAGACAGAAGATTCATGACGAAGCACATAAATGAAGAAATTCTATTCATCCAGGAGCCACTAAGATGTACCGAGATCTGCGGGAAGTCTATCGGTGGAATGGTATGAAAATGGATATGGCAGATTTTGTGGTTAAATACCCTAATTGCCAGCATTTCAAGGTAGAACATTAAAAACTAGGAGGTATGACTCAAGAGATTGAAATTCCTAGTTGGTAGTGAGAAGTGATCAACATGGACTTCATCACAGGTTTACCTTGTACTCGCAGACGACATGACTCCCTTTGGGTGATAGTTGATTGAATTACTAAATCCTCACAATTTTTTGTGGTCAAGACTACAGATTTAGCGGAGTACTATGCAAAGCTTTACATTAATAAGATTGTGAGGTTACATGGGGTTCTGTGGTCTATTATCTTAGATAGAGGTCCTCAGTTTACCTCACATTTCTGGAACTCATTTCAGAAAGGTGTAGGTACTCAGGTTAACTTTAAAACAACATTTTATCCTTAGATGGATGACCAGGTAGAGCGTTCCATTCAAACCTTAGAGGACACTAGAGAGCATATGTGATCGATTTCAAGGGTGGGTAGTTGGGATGATCACCTTCCTCTTATAGAGTTCGCCTACAACAATAGTTACCATTCCAGTATTCAGATGGCCCCTTCTAAGGCATTGTATGGGTGTAGATGTAGATTTCCTGTTGGTTGGTTTGAAGTAGGTGAAGCAGCCTTGATAGGACTAGATTCAGCCATGATGTTATAGAGAAAGTGCAACTCATTAAAGATAGACTTAAGACAGCCCAGAGTCGCCAGAAATCTTATGCAAATGTAAGGAGAAGGGAACTAGAGTTCCATGTTGATGATTGGGCTTTCCTAAAAGTTTCACCTATGAAAGGGGTGATGAGATTTAGCAAGATATATAGTCCCTTACAAGATCTCGAAAAGGATTGGAAAAATGGCATATGCGTTAGAGTTGCCAACAAAACTAGCAGCAATGCATCCGCTTTTCCACATTTCTCTATTGAAGAAGTGTGTGGATGATCCAGCATATATTGTACCTTTAGAAAGTGTGACTGTGAAGGATAGTCTCACTTATGAAGAGGTACCAGTTGAAATCCTTGATCGTCAAGTTCAAAGGTTAAGAAACAAAGAAGTTGCTTCAGTCAAGGTTTTATGGAGGAGTCAGTCCGTAGAGGGAGCTACTTGGGAAGAAGAAGCAGCCATAAAGGTGTAGTACCCTCAACTCTTTCCTTCCGATTCCACTCCACCTTGCGGTAACAATTCCTCTTCAGTTTTTCAGCCATTAAGTCTTAGTATCACATTCCTTTAGTCTGTACTTGCATTTTCAGCCTATTTGCATGTTCTTGGAACTCAATTCAGTTAGAATTTCAGTTCTCAGTGTTTAGTGGTAGGGTTGAAGCTTATTCGCTCCTTACTCAACTAGATTAGATTTCACTCAAGGACGAATTTTCTTAGGGGGGATATGATGTAACACCCCGTATCCAAAAACATAACAAAATACAGATTTTCAGAAGTTGCAGGTGCAACTCATAGTTGGCACCCATGGACCATAGGGTGACCTACAAACCGTGCTAGTGGTCCGTGGTTTGCATCCGCAACCCCCTAATGAACCAGCTTAGAAAATTGGTTAAGTGTCGACCCACAACCAGATTCACTGTCTATAGATTAGACCATGGCCCGTGGTACGTTTTCGAAAGTTAGGTCCCCAAAAACCAACCTTTAGTCACAAGTGACAGTTGACCTCCACGGCCCGTCAGTCAATCAATAGTCCGTCAGTGACCCCGACGGCAGTTAAGTCGGGGGTCTTTTGGCTTTTCCTATTTTGTTGGACCCCTAAACTACGTCGTTTAGATCCTAAATTATGAGGTTTTAGTTGGCCTAAGCCTAGAAACACAACTAGAACTTACCAAAGTCAAATAATTAATCATAACATTGAAAATTAGAGCTTGAGAGGAGAAAAGAGGTAAAGAACCCCAGTTCAAGAACACAACAAGATTCCATCAGTTCTTGCCCTGAAATCACAAGATTTCTTCATGGAATTCATCACCAGGTATGTGGGATTTCACTAGTGGGTTCCGTTCACCCATTGGGTCCCTAGATTTTAGTCAGATTCTTAATTCCTTAATCATAACTAGACCTAGGGTTTCTAGAATTATAATAAATTATTATGAATCATATATTTACATGTTGCAAATCAGATTATCATGTCATAACTTTATTTCTTGCATGAATTTCAGAACCCTAGATATGTATTCCTTTAGTTTTTGAATTACATGTGCTAGGCTAAATATTTTAGTTATTCTAGATATACATGCCTCAATTTTTGAATGTTTCATTATCATTTTATTAATGTCTCATTCTTAGTTTGCATGTCAGTTTTAAGATATCTAGTATAATACAGAAATTCAATTATAACGTGGTGATCATCAAATCTATTGGGAGTAGCTTAATACCGAGTTGGACTAGGGTTAGTCACACATATAGTCCCAAAACTATGAGCCACGTAGGTTGTAAGTCCCCTTTGTGGACATCATTTTAGTGATCATGCCAACATGCCTCTGTACCTCGGGCAGGGTATATTGGGTCTTCTCGATGGGGCGTTACATTGGACTCTATATTTAGCTCATGTGGTTTTATTATCGGTTATTAGTAACTCCTACAGTTCAGTTAGACTCCATTGTATTGGCCACATTTCAGTACAGGCAGTATTCAATATCAGCATGTTATAAATTGGTCATTGCATTTGATTAGCTCAGTATTCAGTAGCTATATAATGTTCAGGTTATGTTCTTGTTTTATTTCTTGTTTAATTATATGTTTATTTTAGCTTTCCTCTATAATATATGCTCAATACCTTTAAAGTACTGACCATACATTGCACTATATCTTCTCGTGATGTAGGTTCAGGTCCCTTGCAGTCAGATCACGCGTAGATTGGTTCCCGATCTATAGTTCAGCAACATCAGTGGTGAGTCCTCATTCTTTGAGGACTAGTGACATATTTATATTTATCTCTTTTAGCATTAGTTTCAGTCTTTCTAGATTTAGTTGGGGCATGTCCCAACATTTCTAGTCAGTTTAGAGGCTTATTTCAAACATAGTTAATTTCAGCTTTAGTCTTAGAGTTTGATTTCTCTTTTGTATTCAAACTCTCAGCTTTCATATATTTAGACAGTATATGGGCATTCCCTATCATTTCAGACTTTCATATGATTTACCACACATTTTTATTGCTTCAGTTTATCTTTAGTATGCTTATGATTATGCCAGCAGGGTTAGCTTGGGGTCATTGGTGATCCTAGGTCCCGTGTTCAGATCTAGTGGGCAGCCTTAGAGCGTGACATTGACAGAAAAATTGAAAGATTTTTTGGATAAGGTTTTCATTCGACTGAGTATCTCTCCATTAGGTGGTCCAGTTTTGTTTGTTAGAAAGAGGGATGGTTCTTTTCGTATGTGTATTGACTATCATCAATCGAACAAGGTGACCATTAAGAATAAGTATATTCTTCCAAGGATAGATGATTTATTTGACCATCTTCAAGGAGCAAGTTATTTCTCTAAGATTGATCTTTGATTGGTTTATCACCATTTGAGGGTGAAGGAAGATGACATTATGAATATGGCTTTTCAAAACGAATATGATCCTTATGTGTTTTTGGTAATGAAGGTTTGGTTGACAAATGGTCCGACAATGTTTATGGATTTGTTAAATAGGATGTTTAGACAATAAATTTCCATTTTTGTGATTGTGTTCATTGATGAAATATTGATGTACTCGAGAAGTGAGAATGAACATATTGATCACTTAAGGATTGTGTTGCAAATTCTAAAGGACCAACAACTCTTTGCTAAGTTTTAGCAAATGTGAATTTTGGCTAAGGATCTGTATCTTTTCTTGGCCATATTATTTCAAGTAAGGGTAGTTAGGTAGATCCTAAGAAGATAAATGTGATCAAGAGATGGCCTAGACCTATAACTCCTTCGAATATTAGAAGTTTCTTGGGTTTAGCCGGTTCGTATAGAAGGTTTGTTAAGGGTTTCTCTTTGATTGCCTCTCCTTTGACAGCATTGACTCAAAAGAAAGGTAGGCTCATATGGTCTGAAGCTCGTGAAAAGAGTTTTCAAGAGTTGAATGATAGACTTATTTCCTCTCTAGTGTTGAATTTACCAAAAGGGACAAATGGCTTTGTGGTTTATCGTGATGCCTAAACAATTGGGCTAGGGTGCGTGGTTATGCAAAATGGGAAAGTTATTGCCTATGCCTTAAGGAAACTTAAAATTCATGAGAAGAATTATCCAACTCACGACCTTGAATTAGCGATGGTCGTTTTTGAGTTAAAGATTTGGAGACACTATTTGTATGAAGTCCATATATTAGTGTTTACCGACCACAACAGTTTGCAATATGTGTTTAATCAGAAATAACTAAATCTTCACCAAAGAAGGTGGCTTGAGTTATTAAAAGATTATGACATAAGTGGTCTTTATTACCCCGGTAAAGCTAATGTGGTAGCAGATGCTCGTAGTCAGTTGTCTATGGGTAGTATGGCTCATATTAAAGAAGAGAAGAAAGAGTTTGTTCGAGATGTTCATAGATTGCGCTCGATTAGGTGTTCAATTAGTGGACTCCACAAAAAGTGGTGTTATGATTCACAATGGTTGGGAATCCTCTTTTTCTAGTGTATGTGAAAGCCAAGCAAGGTCTCGATCCAATTTTGGTAAATTTGAAAGGCGCGGTGCTTAAGAAATCCATTGAGGCATTCTCCCGGGGGTGGGGGGGATAGTGTCCTTAGATATCAAGGTCATTTATAAGTTCCAAATGTTGATGAATTGAAGGGACAAATCTTCTTAGAAGCCTATAGTTTGTGGTATTCCATTCACCCAAGAGTACCTAAGATGTACCATGATTTATGGGAGGTCTATTAGTGGAATAAGATGAAGAAGGATATTTTAGAAATTGTGGCTAAGTGTCCAAATTGCCAACAAGTGAAAGTTTAGAATTAGAAACCGGGAGGTTTGTCCCAAGATATTAGTATTCCTACTTTGAAGTAGGAAGATATGAATATGGAATTTATAGTTTGTTTGCCTTGCACCCGACGACAACATGATTCTATTTAGGTTATAGTTGATCAGATGATGAAATCGGCTCATTTCCTTCCCATCAAGGTTTCCTATTCGGCAGAGGATTATGCCAAGTTGTAGTTAAGGTAAATGGTAAAGTTGCATGGAGTGCCTTAGTCATTATTTCCGATCGTGGTACCCAATTCACTTCTTAGTTTTGGAAGTCTTTCCAAAAGGGTATTGATACTCGTGTTAAGCATAGTTCGACCTTTCTTCCCCAAACTAATGGTCAAGAGGAGTGTACTATCCTAACTTTGGAAGATATGTTAAGATCTTATGGGATTGATTTTAAGGGTTATTGGGATGGCCCTTTGCCATTTATTGAGTTTGCTTATAACAATAGCTATCACTCTAGTATCGATATGGCTTTGCTTGAGGCACTATATGGTAGGAGGTGTAGATCTCCTATAGGATGGTGTGAGGTGGGTGAAGTTTCTTTAATAGGTCCCAAATTGGTACATGATGCCATAGAGAAAGTTCAACTTATAAGAGAAGGGTTGGAAATGGCTCAAAGTTGGAAAAAGTCATACACCGATAAGAGATGAATCGATCTAGGGTTTGATGTTCATGATTTGGTTTATATGAAAATTTCTCCCATTTGTTTGACTGTAGTCCATGTTTATGGCCCGTGGTTTGATGCGAAAAAATTCATCTTTCTGATGACCAACGATGGCCCACCAAGTAGGCCCTAGGTCAGACCATGGTCTGTCGACTGGGGTTCGTTGGTGGTCAGCTGATAGTTATTTTAGGGGTAGTTGGGTCTTTTGCTAATTATTTAGTTCCTATACAACATTTTTTTACCATTCATTATGTCCCTTATATAAGTATTTTCAACCCCAAAATTACCCCATTCAGTACATTCTTCAAAATTAATAAAAAAACATCAAATCTCCTCTCCAAAATATTTCTCTTTCTAGAAACTTGAAGAAGAAGAAGGATTCAACCTAGGGTTTCAAGTCAAGGTCTCAAATTCTCAATTGAAGGCTACCATTTGGATTCAAGGTATTGTAGTTTTCATCCACTGATTTCTTCCATCTATCGAGTTCCCAAATTCCTCTATTTCAAAAGGTAAAATCCCATAATTGAGTTTGGGTTTTCTTGAATTGTCAAGAGCTTTTTTAATTATTGATATAAATGATTGAATTATGATCTTCTATGCATGAATTGCTTAAATATTATGGTTTTATGATGTTTTGCCCTATAAACCCATATAATCCCCATGTTTTCAAGTTATGAATCATATGACGTGGGATTTTGAGTATGAAACAAGAGTTTTATGAAATTTAGTATGTATTGCAAAATTTTCATGAAGTTATGATGAAATACATATATAACCCATGTTTTCTAAGTATTGATTATTGTAAGTGGGTTTTGAACATCAAGTGCTAAACTATGGACTTATGCGTTTTCTTATTATATCTATGCAAATGTTTTAAGGGTTGTTTGAGAGTAATCTACCAATGATGATCTTGTTGTTGTGTTGTTGAGACGATTTTCTCATAAACACATACTAGCATGATGTGAAAGGTTTTCTCACATAGAAAGAATTCTTAGGTTGAAAGGTTTTCTCACCTAATTGAATCAAAGAGTTATCATAACGAACTTAGCTTGTATTAGTTGTCCAAGGATACCTTTCAATGGATAATGAGAATAAGTAAGAAAAACTTATTATGTGGGATTTATGCTTAGCACTAAGAGGATGTTGATAATGAGATGAAAGCTCTCCTATTAGTAGAGGTCTAGTTTCTAGAAGAAATATCATAAGATGGAAGCTCAAGCATTAGTATAGGCCGGGTTTATAGTAGAAATCTCCTTATCCCTTAACTATGTGCCCCCATAGGATGATTAGCTATGTGATCCACTTAAACTAGAAGTTATGGTCCTTACATTGGCAAGTTGGATAGCCCTTTTTGGTGTGGGCGACACCGGGGGATCATGAAATAGCTCACATGGTCTCTATGTCGGTTAAAGTGAATTCCCCATATTAATAATAAACTAAGGTTACTTGAAGAAGTATCGTATATGAGTTCAAAGGTTTTAAAGATGATGTTAGCTTGAATTGACCATGGTTTTATGACTTATGTTTTCTAACTCTCTTAAATCTTTTTTTTAGCTTAGTCAATTCATGTAATGAAATGGAATGCTCCTTTTAGCATGTTTTGAATGTTTTATGCATTGCTGTCATACATGGTACATTGTCTTGTACGAACGCATACTCCTACCTACAACTTTCCTAAATATGGACTCCGATATTTAGAATTCTCATTTTCATGGCTAGAGTATGACTTGGTTGATTTTCGTGCTTGATGAGTCCTCATTCTTTGAGGATGGAGTTTTATTGATTCACTTTCTTTCATGTATTTCTCTTTTGGACATGATGTATATGCTAGGCCCAATTTCATTATATTGTATTAGATGACTATGATAAGACAAGTCTTATAGACTTTCACTTTTTATTTATAAAATGTTTTGGACTTGGACTATTGTTTTACTCTTATTGTTCTATTTCTTATGTTATGAGAGCTAAGTGACTTGTATGTAGTCCTCGAGGTTTTATACGCTATGTTATATCCAGGGGGTACCTGTTGAGTCCAAGATTTGGACTCATTTGGGGATTTATTTATATATATTTAGTTTCCTCAAATGCTTATTTTGTTCCATTAACTAATGTAAAACCCTTGATTTCCAGGTATATAAATTGAGGAACAAAGCAAGGACACTAATTTGCAAAAAGGAACAAAGCAAGCTGAAAGAATAAAGAAAAGCAAACCCGGTGATCTCCAAGTCCACTTGGCGAGTCACCGAATTGCTACTTGACTGCCTAAAGTTCCAGTGTGCCAAGCCTTGAAGTAAAGAACCAAGTTGGCGAGAGAAAGGAGCAGTCGGCGGATCACCGACTGGTTCCGCAATGCAATGTTGGATCGCTCAAAGTTACAGACCTTAAGGATTCTGACTTCCAAGGTAGAAGGGCGATAGAAATAACCAAAGGGCAGCGTTGAGTGGTTCGGCGTGTCCGATTGACTTCATCGAGTGACTTTTCGCAACACATTTTTGGCGATTATAAATACATTTTTGAACATTTAGTTTGGTATCTAGAATCATAATATTTTATTAGTAGCTTATATTTTTAGAACTGAAAGAAGTTTTTGCTAGATTTTTCTAAGCTTTTAAGAATTAAAGTCTTTCACTTTTAAGAAATTGGAAGTGGGTCTTTGAGATTCTTCGAATTGGAGCATTGTAAGGAAGAATCAACACTTACCTAGTTGATGGATAATCAATTTTGTAATTGTTTTTACCTTTTTATGATGTCTAGCTACAACCCCAATTCTTGGGGTGTGATTATGTGATTATGGGCTAATTTAGTTTATGGATATTACTAATTGTTAGTTTAAATGTTGTTTAGAAGTGAGTTAAATTATTTATTTTGGTTTAATTTAAGAATTGTAGTTACAAATGCAATTCTACCCTTGTATTTTTTGGCTTGCTCGAGAGAGAATTTTTAAAACTAAACTTATTGATTGATGGTGTCTGGGTATTGGGTTGACATGGGTTCAGCTAGAGAAAGTGAATCGTAAACCAAATCCCACACATGCATCTCGAGAGAGTGAATGGACTAACTTGTTTGTTGTTCTTATTTTGCATGCTTGTTTATGTTCGAGAGAAATCATTTTAATTCGGGGTAAACTGTTCGAGAGAAATTTTATCTCCTTTATAGCCTAGTTTACTCACTAATATTTAGCTATTTTCTAATAGTTGCAATCACCCATTTGTCTATATTAGCCTATAATTGAATCACATCCCAAGAACCCATCTCATTATTGTTATTTCATATTGTCTTCAACTGTTTGCAGTTGATAATTTCAAACCAAACCCACATTTGACATTCGTGTCACCCCCTGATTTGAATGATGTTTTTATTCAATAATTATTATTCCTGAAATATTCAAATCTCAATGTTCTAACCTTAACTATTTGTGTTATTTAACAATTACTTGTACATTTATCAAATTGTTGCAATTGGCTAGATAAAACATTCTCAAATTTGAAAATCTCTTGAATAATTAATTCATTTAAGTTTGAAATACTTCAAAATTAATCAGAAGACTTTGTGGCTACGACACACTAATTCTTATCACTTATGCGATCCCATCTAGTTGTGTGTATTTAACCTCAACCTTGCACATTCATAATTTTAAACAAGATTATTTCTTCAGTATAAATATTTAAGTTCAATCCATAACTGATAATTGTTTACTCTAAAAATAAAAATGAGTACAAAGTACATAAAAGGCTTATGTTTGAAACCAAATCATTTGCTAGCATTCTCAAAATTAAAAGACATTATTTTCATAAATTTCCTTTCAAATTAACGCATCGTTGTCAAACTCAAACATATCAACAAATTTGTTGCTTAAAACTGTCTTTCATCAAAAGAATGCTTATAAAACTCATAGAGTCTGCTAATCAATTAAGAGAATCATCACAAATTCAATTTCATTGTTGAAAAGAGAGAACATAATTTAAATACATTGGAAATATAAAGTAAACGACCTCCTATCGGAATTTTAAAAGGCATTCATAGTATAAATTTTATGTTAGTTTGTATAAATTAAATCCTTCTAGAGAAAAGTATATGACATAAAGGTTTACTCTTTACCACCAAACTCAACTATATTCATTTCAAACTCAACACTTAATTATGTGTTAGAATACATGTTGAACTTTGACAAGAAAGCTATCATTGACAAAGGGGCTACTGAAAAATCATCAGTTGCAATGTACAATATTATTCCATTCACATAATAACCATAACTATCTAAAAACCTCTTTAGAGTAGTTGCATAGATAGGTACAAGCAAAACAACATTAATCAATGATGTACTGGTGTATAGAGAAACTAGAATTGTTATTCCAATAAAAATCAAAATTAGTTGAATTCAGATTTAAAAATATTTTTACTTTCTTTGTTTCAATTTATATTTCATATTTTTCTTAAAGTTCAGATCCAATCAAAACCATACAAACAAATTGATAAAGATAAATTAATAGAAATTACGTTGAAATAACTTCAAAGCTTGAGACAAGTTTTTGATTCACTTTACATGAAGAATTGATCCTTTGCTTCATTAGACTTTATATAGCCTACATCTAAATTTTTAAAACTTTGGTATATATTTCCTATAGATCGAATTCTATTTGTTTGAATTAGGTTGATAAAAGTTGCAATTGAAAGTTGAGGTAAGTTGACAGGGAAAAGAAACAGAGTAGTCTTTGCTAAAAGTGGAACATGCTTGTTTTGTTTTCATGTGATCTTACCTCAACTTCCAATTGCAACTTTTATCAACTAAATTCAAACCATTAGAGTTGACTATGTTCCAAATATATACGAAAGTGTTAAAAATCTAAATGAAGCCTATATGAAGTCTAATCAAACAAAGGATTGACTCCTCACGTCAATCGAATAAAAATATTTGTCTCAAGAATTAGAGTTATTTCAAGGTAATTTCTTAGTAATCTATTTATATCAGTTTGCTTTTCTAGATTTAATTTGATATGGACTATATGAAAAGTAAGAAAAATAATTTGAAATAGAGGAAGTTACATTTTTCTTGCTTTATCTGAATTCCTCAAATTATGTCTATATATATAAAAGAATAAATCGTTAATGAAGGTTGTCTTGCTTTTCCTTAACTATGCAACTGCTCAAACTAGGCTTTTGGATAGTAATGGTGATTCTGTTAAAGGACTAATAGTGTACATTGTATCTTATGATTTGTCAGTAACCCTTTTATCTGTTATGTCAAAGCTCAATATGCGTACCAATGTAAAATCAATTGCTCAGTTTGAGCAGAAGATAGTTGAATTTTAGTGTTAATGAGGTGAACCTTTACTTCATATAATTTTTCTAATGACACAATGATTTATACTATCAATGGCTTTGAACTTCTTATAGGTGGTTGTTTACTTTATATTTCTGTGAATGGAAGTTTATGGTTGTCATATGTCAGTTATGACAAGAATTTCAAAGGCATTACTACCAGGCTTTAGGGTTGTATTAGAATGACCCCTTTCTTGAACATATTTTATCATTGTATTTCATATGCATCAATTTCACAAATAATGTTTTAAATAAATTTGATTAGAAAGTGCTCCATCTGGTATAATAAGCATGAATAATGAGTCAATAGTCATTTATGATCTTATCAAGAATCAGTGAGGAAGAACAAAGGGAATTCAAAATAACAGAATTTTTTATGAAAGCCTTAACTTTGAGCTTACTAATCCATATTATTCTAGACAGTGGCTGTGACGAAGAACAAAGTTCCTTAGTTTGATTATTTTACATACCTTAAATCTTAAAAAATAAACCCTACTTGAAGAAGAATGATTAAGAAATTCTTTCTTAAGATATTGAAAATCCAATAGCTAAGGGTTAAAATTTCTTTTACTGATACATGGTTATAAGAAGGATTAAAATCGTAGGAGAAGAACTTACCTTGAAGAAGAATCTTGTCAAAAGATTTGGAAGAACCATACTTATAAGTCGTATGCTTTGATTTTTCTTTCAATTTTACATTGGGGTTTGAGAGAGGAGAAAAAGAAAGTAAAAGATGAAAACCTAATTTTTTAGAGTTTTATAGGATGTAAGAAATTTATTTTAGGGTTTTCATAGGGGTATAAGGACACAAAAGTTACCTATTGCATCATTTTATACAATGATCACTACTCTCTAATCCAATCTTAGAATGATGAAAAGATGTTGGCATTAAAAAAAAGACTCATAGACCTTTAATTTGATAGTTTATGAGTCACCTAACTCTTCATATTCTACGAAATATGGTCGTTTGAAGTAACCCATGAAAACTCTTACATGGAAACTCTATTGGTAATGAAACTGTAAACTCTAGTTTGTGTTACAAGATTTTTATGACCATAATTCATATAAAATCTCTTCCCTTACTGAAAGGTAGACATTAACACCTATTCACAATTATGCAGCACAGTGTATGACCTTATACACATATGAACAACGATTTTGTTCTTAGCTTAGAGATTTTTGGGGTGTTACAATATATCCAATATGAAATAATTCTTCCTTGAATGATGGTCAAGTCTGAATAAAAGCAAAAGAATGATGTACTCTTGCCAAGGTTTGAGTTTAACTGAATTCTCTTATCGCATTTAAGCCTAACTAAGAGTCACAAAGTGCTGCACATGAGATGATTACACTAATTTCAACTAGAGTATTCTCTTGCATCATAGCTCTTTCTAATTTTGACTCATTTAGGGCTTAATATTCAAGGAATTAGTGTCCTCAATGCCTATTTTAATCTCATAACTTTTATTAAAGTGTGAATTGCAACAATGAAGGAAAAATAGCAAGGTGAGGACATCACAAGGCAAATAGAAGCAAAAACGTTGAAAAAGTTGAAAGTAAGCAAAGTTGGTACTCGCCTAAGCCATTTGGCGAGTCACCAAGTGGACCTTCAGCTCACCCAAAGTTTCAGAAAACCAGCCCATGGACGAGACCAACTTGGCGAGCAGACTAGTCATTCGAGGACACACCAAAGGGATTGACGATGTCGATCTTGATCACCTAATGTTACAAAATGAGGTGTTAAAAAGCCATGCCAAGAATGAGAGAAGAGGAGTATTCGACCTATCGCTACCGTATTTAGTGAACTTAACCCATTTCACCAAAAGTTAAAAAATAATTTGCTGGAAAAGGCATACCAAAATTGTGAGAAGAGGAGCACTCAATGTGTCATCAACCAGTTTGGCGAGCCTGACATATTTCACCGAATGGACTCCATTTGAAATTATGGGAAAGGATAAATACAAATTTGAAAATTAAAAGAGAAGTCCCCACATTGTTCACTTCTGGGTTTTTGAGTTCTTACATTCTAGAGTATTGTTTTTACAATTTTCAGCATGGATTTAGAGATTGTGAGATTTTTAGCTTTGATTTGAGTATTTGGAGACTTATGGATCGTTACCCAATAAGATGGAAAACTTTGTTGGTAACGATTTCTTGTTCTTTACTATGTTTCGTTAAAATCCCTATTCTTGGGTGTGATTATATAGTTGAATGCATTAATTAGCTAATGGGTGCTCTTAGTTACTGATTTTATTGTTGTTTTGAAGTCGGATCAATTAATAATTCGTGTTTCAATTGAGGATTTGTAGTTGCCAATGCAAGTATAGTGTAGTACTCTATACTTGCTTGAGAAAGAAGTGTTAGAGTTGAATTGTTAGTTGATGATTGTATCGACTCTGTTGTTATGGATGTAGCTTGAAAAAGTTCGTTTGAATGCAGTCTTACAAATCTAGCTTGAAAAAGTGGATTGATTAAGGTAATGGGTTGTTTAATTATGGTGTGCCTGTTGAGGTTCGGAAGAACTCACTTGATTCATAGTAGTTCATTGAGAAATTACTATTGCACCCAAAACCTAGCTTACCCACTGATATTCAATGACTTTGAGTAATTAGTAATCACCCATTACATGAAATTAGCATTTAACTCTATCCCAGTCTCGAGAAACGTTCTCTATTTGCTTATTTTCGGTGCTAGTAGTGGTAAAATTGGTTACCCAAATCCCTCCATTTTACATTGATTGTCAAAACCTTGTGATTTAATTTATTGTTGTGAAATTTCTACATCTGCAAATGATTAGAACACCATTTTAATTCATAGTTGAATTCTTTATCGTTCTCTTAGTTTGATTTATACTTGTTAGTGATCGCTTACACTTAGAATCGGATTAAGTGTAGTTGTTCGTTGTCAAAAATGGCGCTGCTAATTTGGAGTGGTATTTAGAATTCTTTTATTAAAGTTTAGTCGTGAACTGATTTTGTTAGAGTTGAATTATCTTATTTGTGTTCCTTGTTGGTTGTTCCAAAATTCCTCCACTTCAAAAGGTAGAATTCCCCAATTCAGTTAGGGTTTTCTTGAATTGTCATGAATTCTTTTCATTATTGAATTAAATGATTGAATTATGATCTTTTATGCATCAATTGATGAAATACAATGGTTTTATGATGCTTTTCCCTATGAACCCATGTAATCCCCATGTTTTCAAGTTACGAATCATATGATGTGGGATTTTGGGTATGAAGCAACAGTTTTATGTAATTAAGTATGTATTGCAAGCTTTACATGAATTTATGATGAAATCCATATACAACCCATGTTTTCTAAGTATTGATGATTGATAGAGGGTTTTGAACATCAAGGGCAAAATTATGGACTTACGCATTTTCTTATGAAATCTATGCAAATGTTTTACGGGTGCTTTGAGAGTAAAGTACCAATGATGATCTTGTTGTTGTGTTGTTGAAAGGATATTATGGTAAACACACACTAGCATGATGTGACACATTTTCTAACATAGAAAGGAT
The DNA here is from genome assembly GCA_037074985.1 of Solanum bulbocastanum. NCBI lineage: Eukaryota > Viridiplantae > Streptophyta > Magnoliopsida > Solanales > Solanaceae > Solanum > Solanum bulbocastanum. The sequence continues at coordinate 33,226,001 of CM073597.1, read as the reverse complement.
TTTTATGTTGAAAGGTTTTCTCACCTAATTGAATCAAAGAGTAATAGCTATCCTAATGAACTTAGCTTGGATTGGTTGTACAAGGACACCTTACAATGGATAATGAAAACAAGAAAGAAAAAATTATTCTATGGGATTTATGCTTAGCACCGAGTGGATATTGGTAATGAGATGAAAGCTCTCCCGTTAGTAGAGGTTGGGTTCGTAGTAGCAATCTCCTTGTCCCTTAACAATGTATGTGATGATTAGCTATGCGATCCACTTAAGCTAGAAGTTATGGTCCTTACCTTTGCAAGTAGGACAACCTTTTTCGGTGTGGGAGACACCGAGGGATCATGTTATAGATCACATGGTCTCTATGTTGGTTAAGGCTAATTCCCCACATTAAAAATGTACTAGGGTTGCTTCAAGAAGTATGGCATAAGAGTTCAACGGTTTTAAAGATGATGTTAGTTTGAATTGACCATGGTTTTATGACTTCTGTTTTCTAACTCTATTATATGTTGTTTTAGCTTAGTCAATTTCATGTCATGAATTGAAATGCCCCTGTTAGAATGTTTTAATGTTTTATGCATGACTATCATATTTGGTACATTGTCTTGTACCAAAGAATATTCTTTCCCACAACTTTCCCAAATATAGGGTCCGGTAGTTAGGGTTCTCAGTTTCATGGCTAGAGCTTGACGTGGTTGATTTTCGAGTTTTGTGTGTACTTGTGCTTCGAGGATGGAGTTTTATTGATTCACTTTCTTTCATGTATTTATCTTTTGGATATGATGTATGGGATAGGGCCAATTTCATTCTATTGTATTAGATGGCTACGATGAGACAAATGTTATAGACTTCCATTTTTCGTTCATAAAATGTTAGGACTTGGACTAATGTTGTAATCTTATTGTTCTAGTCCTTATGTTATAAGTGTTATGTGGCTTGTATGGAGTCCTTTGGGTTTCTATATGCCATGTTACATCTAGAGGGTACCCCTGGGTCATGAGAAGGTGTCTAGTAGAGTCTTATGGATCGGTGCATAGACATTCATATCGTGTGTAACTTATTTTTTCTACCTCAAAAAAAGACTTTTTTGAAATCTACTCTCTCTTTGATAAATAGCATGAGGCTTCTGATTGACGTTGGAGATGCTCATCAGCAGTTAGAGGGTCTAGGAGTAGACCAGGTTATGACTGAGTTAGTGGGTTCATTTACTCCTCGAGACTCAATAATAGGAGTTTAAGGTCTCTTGAAATGTACACTAGAGACTACTTTTGATGTTGGTTCACCTAGTGGTTCACATGCTAATGTTAAGTTGGTATGTTGCATGTAGGATTGTTTATCTATTTCTTTGATCGAATTTATCGATTGGGCTACACATACATCGACATTGTCTATTATAGTGAAGTATGATTGATAATGCTCAAATCTCCCTCCAAAACTAATTAAAAGAGTGAGCGGTCTTCATCAATAAAAATACCCAACTAAGAGTCGGGGTCAAATCCTACAAGGAACAATGTAACGAAAGGATAGAACCATGACCTGACCAATAGACTGTTGGTTAGACCACTGTTCGTGGTTCAATGGGCCAAAATTCTACTTTTTAATGATCAACGATGGTTCACAAGGACGGGCCGTAGGTAAGACCATGGTCTGTCGACTGGGTCCATTTGTGGTTAGCTCACAATTATTTTTAGGGGCAATCAGGTCTTTTCCTAATTCATTCATTCCTATACTATGTCGTTTTACCATTCATTAAGACCCCTAAATAAGAAATTTCAACTCCCTAATTACAACATTCACTTCATTCTTCCAAATTCACAAAATAAGATCAAATCTCCTCTCAAAAACATTTCTCTCTTTAGAAACTTGAAAAAGAAGAAGGATTCAACCTAGGGTTTCAAGTCAAGTTCTCAATTCCTCTATTGAAGGCTATCATTTGGATTCAAGGTATGATAGTTTTCATCCATGGAGTTCCCACATTCCTCTGGTTCAAAAGGTAGAATTCCCCAATTTAGTTAGGGTTTTCTTCAAATGTCATGAGTTCTTTTATTTATTGATTTAAATTATAGAAATTAGATCTTCTATGCAAGAATTGATGAAATACTATGATTTTATGATTTTTCCCCCTATGAACCCATTTAATCCCCATGTTTTCAAGTTATGAATCCTATGATGTGGAATTTTTAGTATGAAGCAAGAGTTTTATGACATTAATATGTATTGCAAGCTTTACATGAATTTATGATGAAATCCATATCTAACCAACATTTTCTAAGTATTGATGATTGAAAGTGGTTTTGAACCGTAAGAGGTAAATTATGGACTTATGCATTTTCTTATGAAATTTATTCAAATGTTTTAAGGGTGCTTTAAGAGTAAGTACCAATGATGATGTTGTTGTTGTGTTGTTGCAATGATATTCTCATAAACACATACTAGCATGATGTGAAAGGTTTTCTCACATAGAAAGGATTCTTAGGTTGAAAGGCTTTCTTACCTAATTAAATCAAAGATTAAAATTTATCTTAATGAACTTAGCTTGGATTGGTAGTCCAAAGACACCTTTCCATGGATAATGAGAATAAGTAAGAAAAGACTAATCCATGGGAGTTATGCTTACCACCGAGAGGATATTAATAATTAGATGGAAGCTCCTCCATTGGTTGAGGCCGGGTTACTAGTAGAAACCTCCTTATCCATTAACAATATACCCCATAGCACGATAATCTAGTGTATCCACTTAATCTAGAAGTTATGGTCCTTACCTTGGAAAGTAGGACAACCCTTTTTGGTGTGGGATCCACCGAGGGATCATGTTATAGCTCACATGGTAACTGTGTTGGTTAAGGCTTATTCCCCATATTAATAATGAACTATGGTTACTTCAAGAAGTATCCCATATGAGTTTAAAGGTTTTGAAGATGATGTTGGCTTGAATTGACCATTGTTTTATGACTTATGTTTTATAGCTGTCTTATATCTTGTTTTAGCCTTGTCAATTACATGCCATGAAATGAAATTTCCCTTTTAGTATGTATTAAATTTTTTATGAATGGCTATCATACTTGGTACATTGTTTGGTACTTACGCATAGTCTTGTCTACATCTTTACCAAATGTAGGGTCTGATATTTAGGGTTCTCCGTTTCATGGCTAGAGCATGACTTTGTTAATTTCCCAATATAGTGAGTCCTCATATTTCTAGAATGAAGTTTTAATGATTACTTTCTTTCATGTATTTCTCTTTTGGGCATGATGCATGGGCTAGGCCCAATTTCATTCTATTGTATTATATGGCTTCGATGAGACAAATGTTTAAGACTTCCGCTTTTCGTTTATTAAATGTTTTGGGCTTGGACTAGTGTTTTACTATTATTGTTCTATTTCTTATGTTATGAGAGATATTATCTTGTATGGAGTCCTTCGGGGATCTGTACACCATGTTACATCTAGGGGGTACCCTTGGGTTGTGACAAACTTGGTAATCAGAGCACAAGGTTTAGAATGTTCCTAGGATGTCTCACAAGCCACATCTAGTAGAGTCTTGTTCATGATTGTGAAGTGGGCCATATTTATGAATGATAGGCTACAAGGTGATTAAGAAAATCCACTTCTTTCATTACTATTGATTCGTGCAATAGAGTTTAACTTTATAAGGTCTCTCTTCTAATCCTTATCCTATATTCTTTAGGATATGGCTACTCGAAGAGCTTATTCTAGAAGGAATGTGAGGAGGAATTTGGAACAAGAAGCTCCTCCTCAATCTCCTCAAGTTCTGGTCGATCCATTGGCTGAACAAGTGTCTAATGTAGAGTTTAGGGCTGTTTTTCAAATGTTGGCTCCATACGTGACGGCCCAAGCTAATAAGGAGGTTACGGTTCCCATGAATTCAAATATGAGTACGACAACTTCAAGAGTGAGGGACTTCATTGGATGAAGCCTCCGGAGTTCCATGGTTCAAAGGTTGAGGAAGATCCTCAAGAGTATATTGATGAAGTCTATAAGGTTATGATGATCATGGGTGTTACGTTGGTGGGAAAGTCGGAGTAGGCCACTTATCAACTAAAGGTGTGGCTCAAATTTTGTATAAACCAATGGAAAGAAAGGATACTAGAAGATGCAGATTCTCTGGATTGGGAGAAGTTTAAGGCCACTTTTATTGATATGTTCTTTCCCCTTGAAATGAGGAAAGTTAAAGTTCTTGAGTTCATCAACCTTCAACAAGGAAGTATGCATGTAAGGGAATATGCTCTAAAGTTCACACAATTTTCAAAGTCTGCTCCAACAATGATGGCCAATTCAATGGTTAGGATGAGTACGTTCATTTCAGGTGTGTTCAAAATGGTGGTTAAAGAGTGTCGAACTATAATGTTCATTAATGACATTGACATCTCTCGTTTCATGGTGGATGCACAACAATTGAAGAGGATAAACTTAAGGAAAATTTTAGAGAGGTAAAAAGGTCTAAGACCGGTGATGGTAATTTCTCCCATGCAAGGTCTGAAGGACATAGTCATCCTAGATTTCTACCAAGGTTTTCCGGTCTAGGTTCCTCTAATGCTTCTCCTAAGTTCAACAAAGATAGGGTGTCCAACCCTAAGCCTCAAAGAGGGAATGGTAGTGGATCTTCATTGCCTATATCTTCTTGTGCTAAGTGTGGTAAGAATCATTTGGGCAAGTTTCTAGCAGGCACATATAGTTGCTTTAGTTTCATAAGAGTAGTCACAAAATGAGGGATTGCCCAATTCTTGAGGAAAAAAGAAGCTAGCACCTCCTAGTTGTTCGAGTTCCAATGCTTATAAGCCAAACCAATTTTATACCCTTCAGACTCGGGATGAGTGAGAGGGTTCTCCTGATGTGGTGACCGGTATGTTTAAAGTCTTCCAACTAGATGTATATGCTTTACTTGATCCTGGTGCTACCTTATCTTTTGTGACGCCATATATGGCTATGAGGTTTGATGTTCTTCCAGATGTGTTGTTAGAACCTTTTTCTCTCTACTCCTAGTGGTGATTCTATTGTGGGTAAGAGGGTCTATAGGAAGTTTCATGTTTCCTTTTCCCATATAGTTAATCTTGTTGACTTGGTAGAACTTGATATGTTAGACTTTGATGTTAGTCTTAGTATGGTTTGGTTGCATTCATGTTATGATTCTATCGATAGTAAAACTTGTGTACTCAAGTTTCAAATTTGGAATGAGACTATCTAGAGTGGAAATGGGGAAATTCTATGCCTAAGGGTCAGTTTGTCTCTTGTCTTAAAGCTAGAAAGATTATTTCTAAGGGTTGCATTTACCATCTAGTTAGGGTGACAGATGTAGATTTCGAAACCCCTACTCTCGAGTCGGTCCCCATTGATAATGAGTTTTTGAAAGTGTTCCCAGATTATTTACTCGATATTCCTCTCGAGCAGGAAATAGACTTCGGTATTGACCTTCTCAAAATACACAACCTCTTTCTATTCCTCCTTACTATATGGCTCCAACAGGATTAAAGGAGTTGAAAGAACTATTGAAAGATTTATTGGATAAGGATTTCATTCGACTAAGTATCTCTCCATGGGCGGCTCCAGTTTTGTTTGTTAGAAAAAAGGATGGTTTTTTTGTATGTGTATTGAATATTGTCAATTGAACAAGGTGTCCATTAAGAATAAGTATTTTATCCCAAGGATAGATGATTTATTTGACCAACTTCAAGGAGCAAGTTATTTCTCTAAGATTGATCTTTGATCGTTTTATCACCAATTAAGGGTCAAGGAAGATGACATTCTGAAGATGGCTGTTTGAAACTGATACGGTCATTATGTGTTTTTGGTAATGTTGATTTTGTTGACTAATGGTTCGGCGACTTTTATGGATTTGATGAATAAGATGTTAAGACAATACCTTTCCATGTTTGTGATTGTGTTCATTGATAATAAATTATGTACTCGAGAAGTGACAATGAGCATATTGATCATTTGAGGATTGTGTTGCGAATTCTGAAGGACCAATAAATCTTTGATAAGTTTTATCAAATGTGAATTTTGGCTAAGGTCCGTAGCTTTTCTTGGCCATATTATTTCGACTAAGGGTATTGAGGTAGATTGTAAAAAGACATATGTGGTCAAGAGATGGCCTAGATCTCTAACTCCTTCAAATATTAGAAGTTTCTTAGGTTTAGCCGGTTAGTATAGAAGGTTTGTTGAGGGTTTCTATTCGATTGCCTCTCCTTCGACGCTTGTACTCAAAAGAAGGCCAGGTTCATATGGTCCGAAACTTGTGAAAAGAGTTTTCAAGAGTTAACTGATAGACTTACTTCCTCTGTTGTTGACCTTACCAAAAGGGACGAATGGTTTTGTGGTTTATTATGATTCCTCCATAATTGGGCTAGGGTGCGTGCTTATGAAAAATGGGAAAGTTATTGCCTATGCCTCAAAGAAACTTAAAATTCATGAGAAGAATTATCCGACTCATGACCTTGAATTAGCGGCTGTCATTTTTGCCTTAAATATTTGGAGACACTATTTTTACGGAGTTCATGTTGATATGTTTACCAACCACAAGAGTTTGCAATATGTGTTTAATCAAAAAGACCTAAATGTTCGCCAAAGATGGTGGCTTGAGTTATTAAAAGATATGACATGAGTTTTCTTTATCACCCTGCTAAAGTTAATGTGGTAGAGGATTCTCTTAGTCGTTTGTCTATGGGTAGTATGGCTCATATTGTAGAAGAGAAGAAAGATTTGGTTCCAGATGTTCATAGATTGGTTCGATTAGGTGTTCAGTTAGTGGACTCCACCAAAAGTGGTGTTTTGATTCACAATGGTTGTGAATTGTCTTTTGTGGCTAATGTTAAAGCCAAGAAAGGTCTAGATCCAATTTTGGTAAAATTGAAAGAAGAGGTGCTTATGAAATCAGTTGAGGCACTCTCCCAAGGGGATGGTATCCTTAGATATCAAGGTCATTTATGTGTTCCAAATGTTTATTGACTTGAGGGGACAAATCTTGTCAGAAGCCCATAGTTCGTGGTATTCCATTCACCCAAGAGCTACTTAGATGTACCCTGATTTATGGGAGGTCTATTGGTGGAATAAGATGAAGAGGGATATGGCAGGTTTTGTGGCCAAGTGTCCAAATTGCCAACAATTGATAGTTGAGAATCATAAACCGGGAGGTTTGTCCCAAGATATTAGCAATCCTACTTTGAAGTGGGAAAATATGAATATGGACTTTATTGTTAGTTTGCCTCGAACTCACTATAACATGGCTCTATTTGGATAATAGTTGATCAGATGACAAAATTTGCTCATTTCCTTCCCGTCATGGTCTCCTATTCGGCGGAGGATTATGCCAAGTTGTAGTTAAGAGAAATGGTAAAGTTGAATGGAGTTCCTTTGTCCATTAGTTCCGATCGTGGTACCCAATTAACTTCTCTGTTTTGGAAGTCTTTCCAAATGGGTATTGATACTCGTGTTTAGCTTAGTAGGGCCTTTCATCCACAAATTTTTGGTCAAGTGGAGCATGATTAATAACGTTTCAAAGACACTTCATTCAATTCAAAGTGTCAATGATTGTCAATCAGTACAAAACCAAACTAAATGAGTTCGGGTAGAATTCCACAGGGGAGCGGTACATGTTTCAAATTCAATTGGGAAGTATAAATGCAGTCAAATCAGTCATAGGAATAAAAATTATTGAATAAAGACATCATTCAAATTAAGGGGTGACATGAATGTAAAATGGGGGTTTCGTTTAGACATATGGGTAATTGCAACTATTAGAAAATAACTAGATATTAGTGAGTAGTCTAGGCTATAGGGGAGGTAAATTTTCACTCAAAAAATTTACCCATAATCAAGTGATTTCTCTCGAACATCAACAAGCATGCAAAATAAAAGAAGCCCACACCCTAATCCATTCACTCTCTAGAGCTGAATGTGTGGGATTGAGTTTAGGGTTCACTCTCTCGAGCTGAACCTTGTCAACCCAATACCCACGAACTATCAATCAAAAACCTTAGTTCTAAAACGTTTCTCTTCAGCAAGCCAAGAACACTAACATAGAACTCCATTTTCAACTACAATTCTTAGGTTAAACCACAATTAATGATTAAACTCACTTCTAAATAGCATTTAAGCTAACAATTAGCAATACCCATTAGGTAAATCAGCCCATAATCACATACTCACACCCCAAAAATTAGGGTTTTAGCTAGACATTATAAAAAGGTAGAGACCGTTACCAAATTGATTATCCATCAACTGGGTAAAGGTGATATCTTTCTTACAATTATCCAATTTAATGAACTTCAAAGACCCACTTCCAATTTCTCAAAAGTGAATTTCTTCAATCCTCAAAGCGAAGAAAAACTATTGAAAACTGTCTCCAAGTGGTCAAAACATCAGAATATATTATTCTAAAGAGTATTTGATAAAAGATAGATAAAAGATCCTAATCTAAAAGTTCAAAAATAATTTATAGTCGCCGAAAATAAGATATGAAAGCTCATTCAGTAGTGTAAGTCAAGCTCCCTGAACCACTCGTCTGCCTTGGCATTCAGCATCCTCAAGGTCTATAACTATAGGTGATCTGTCTTGGGTTCGCAGAATCACTCGGTGATCCGCCGACTTCTCCTTTTTATCGACAACTTGGTTCTTTCCTTCGGGGCTTGGCACACTGGAACTTTATGTGGTTTGATGAGCCACTCGGCGACACACTGAATGCTCTCGGCGATCCTTAGGCTCGCCCATCTTTATTTCTTCAGCATGTCTTATTCCTTTTGCCTATTAGTGTCCTTGCTTATTTCTTTAATCCTTATTCTTGAAAATCAAGGATTTAATATCACTTATTTGCACAAAATAAGCATTTGAAGACACTAAATCTATATTGAGAAAGCCCTAAATGAGTCCAAATCTAGGACTCACCAACACCCCCAAAAAAATCTTTTGCTTATCCTCAAGTAAAACTCAAGTTTGGCCGTTCAAAAAGGATGTATCAAACAGTGCTACAGAAGACTCAATCATGAATGCACACAAGACTCAACTTACTCATACAAGAATCAATGGTGCACTCAAAGATTCTAGTTAGGACTCACCATTATCAAAGATGCTCAAGTTCACAATACTTGCTTCAAATGCAAGTTCAAGCTCAACAAAGGTACTGAAATACCCTCAAACCAAAGATGATTCCATGTTCCAACACAATTCTTCAACAATTTATAGCTCTCGAATCACATATGCCTATCACACTCATAAAGATGAACACATGTACGACTTCACCCATAGGATTGCCCTTATTTTCCAATCAACACTCGTTTCAGCTCATTCAAGATCAAAAAGGTCTTTTCAAGGCTTGTAATGGGGCTGAGTGTAAAGGTATGGCCATTTAAGCTCAGTGGTTCCTACCCTCATGAAATGTGATCTGAACATCACTTTCTTCCCTTCCTTCAACATTTGAATCATGCTCTAAATTCACCCCATTATTCACTTCCAATGGAATACCGGACACCTCATTTCTTTTGCAACTTTCACAACTTTATTTCACAACTTTTTCATTCATTTTCTTTTGGTTTCTTATTTTCTTTCTCTTTTTTTTATACGGAGGGGTTCCATCTTTTTCAAGACCATGGAATCAAGGGGACTTATTCATACTTCTTGATTTACCTTCTCTTTTCACCACACCCCAACTTAGACTTTTGTCCTATGTTGGCTATTCAAACAAACCACACTTCATGAGGATTATGGGTGAATGGATAAAGTGGGGTCTCAATTTCATCAAGTTTCTTCCAAGAAAACGATAGGCTCGAAGGGGGTTCAAGTAAGGTTCACACATCTCACAAGGTTGGCCACATTATACGTATATTGTCAAATTGTTTTACTCTTCAAAATTTTTGCCTAAGATCATTTCAAGAGCTTGCATCACTTAGATAATCGGACCAACGGGGAAAATTCTAGGTGTCATCACACAAGTTTCACTGTAAGCTCATCACACAAGAAATTGGCACCAATTTGAAACGAGACTTCACACTTTTACTAGTGTGCAATGTTCTTCACAAGAAACTATATTCGATAACTCACTAGTCACAACGAGATGCAAAATGTCAACATATTTTCTATGAAACTTCATTTGGCCTCATCATAGCCACACATTCATTTTTGTTCGATTAAGAGCACTATACAAGTCATCAATATTGATCATAACCGATACACAAATTTGCAAAAGAACAACCACATTCACGCACAATAAGAGGTAGAAAATTTTTTCGAACGGGTCAAAAACCATTTTTATTCATAACAAGGAGTCATATGCTCAAACATCTACAAGACAATATCAACACACAATTCAAAAAACAAAAACTCAATATATATATATAAAATATATTCACAAGAGGTAGGTATGGAAATACCTCACCCCACCACAAATAAAAAGGCAGTTGTCCTAAAATGCAACAAAAGTAATCAAGAGTTAATAAAAACGATAGTGAGGAAGGTAAAGAAAGGTCATATCTACACAGTCGCTCCATTTTTCGGGGAATCAATGCCATGTGCGACACTCTGATCCTGGGCATCACTGCCCGACATAACATGAATACTAGCTCCCTTAGAGCCTGCCATGGACGTCTCTATCAGCGATGTCTAAATAACCGACTGTACAATCGTCTCCTCCAAATCCAGCAGGTCTCTGTAGATAGTCCCCCCATGAGCCAGCTGCTCCTCATCAATCTCCGCCAGTGACTTATCAACTGCCACATCATCCATAGGCACTTCTCCAGTGTTGGCCGGAGGCATCTCAGAATTGGCTGGAGCATCCTGATCCTCAGTTGACTCAAAGAGAGAAGTGAAGTATGTGGACTTTCGATAGTCCACATCTTTCCTCAAATATGAACGTCAGCTTTCAAAGTCATCACCTCTGAAGTAACCCCCTATCCTCTCTCATAGGCCTCTACTCTTGCTGTAAGATCATCAATCGACGACCGGAAGGGTGTCAATCCAACTAAGACGGCTGACTCAATCATCCAAGGCACTTCGGCCTCTAGCCAGATAATTAATTAATAATGTTTCAAATACACTTCATCCAATTCTAAGCATTAAAAATAGTTAATCAGTATAAACCACAACTAATTGAGTTGGGGTCAAATCCCACAGGGAGCATAACGTATTTTAGATTCAATTGGGAAGTATGAACATGGTCAAATCAGTCATAAGAACAAAATTTATCGAGTAAAGACATCTTTCAAATTATGGGGTGACAAGAACGTGAAATGGGGATTTTAGTTTTGATTATCAACTACAAAGGACAGTCACAACATTATGAATTAACAATAATGAGACGGGTTCTTGGGATGTGATCGATTATAGGCTAATATAGACATATGTGCAATTGAAACTATCAGTAAATAGCTAGATATTAGTGAGTAGGCTAGGCTATAGCGGAGGTAAATTTTCTCTCGAACAATTTATCCTGAATCAAGTGATTTTTGTCGAATATCAACAAGCATGCAAAATAAGAGTAGCCCACACCTTAATCCATTCACTCTCTCAAGCTGAATATATAGGATTGAGTTTAGGATTCACTCTCTCGAGCTTAACCCAAGTCAACCCAATACCCACAAATCATCAATCAATAATTTTAGTTCTAAAACCTGTCTCTCGAGGAAGCCAAGATTACAAACATTGAATAGCATTTGCAACTATAATTCTTAAATTAAACCACAATTAATGATTAAACTCACTTCTAAATTACATTTAAACTAACACCGAGAAATACCCATAAACTAAATCAGACCATATTCACATAATCAGACCCCAAGAATTGGGGTTTTAGCTAGACATTATACAAAGGTAAAAACCATTACCAAATTGATTATCCATCAAGTCGGAAAGAGTAATTTCATCCCTACAATGCTCCAATTCGAAGAAACTCTATGACCCACTTCCAATTTCTCAAAAGTGAATTTATTCAATCTATCAAAGCTAAGGAATACTAGAGAAAACTATATCCAGATGCTAAAAACATAATAATAAATTATTCTTAAGAGTAATTGATACTAAACAAAATGCTCAAAAATATATTTATAGTCGCCAAAAATGTGGTGTGAAGAGTAAATTGGTGAAGTAAGTCAGGCTCTCCGAACCACTCGGCGAACTGCCCTTTGGTATTTCCATCACCCTTTTGTCTTGGTACTTAGCATCCTCAAGGTTTGTATCTTTGGGTGAGCTATCCTGGTTTCGCAAAATCCACAAAATAGAAACCAAAAATATAGATTAACACAAAAACCCAATATATAAAATACAGTCACAAAAAGTATGTATGGAAATACCACACCCCACCACAAACAAAAATGCAATTGTCCTCAAATGCAATAAACATAATAAAAAGTCAATAAAAACGATAGAGAGGGAGGTAAAGAAAGTTTCAGTCTACACAGTTGCTCCATCTGTCATGGAATCAATGCCCGGTGCAACACTCTGATCCTGTAAAACCAAACTCAATCCAAACATGAAATTAAAGGTGATCTAAGGGGACTTTGGCGAACCACCGAGTGGTTCGGCGAGCTCGGTCCAGCTCGCCAAATTGCCCATCGTGCCAATTTTCAACCCCGTTTCCCAAAATCAAGCCTGCAGCCCCCAAAAACAAAATCAAATAACATACAAAATCAATTAAGCCAAGACCCATATGACCCATGCCACTGAGGTACTCACATTTTCCTAGTTTTGGCCAAAATTGTCCATTTGACAACTTTTTCCCATAAGAATGACGTCAAAGGCTCCTTCATTAGGCATAGCATGTCATTTAGGAAAATTAGGGTTAATCAGACTTCACCCGACTAGATCCAACAATAATTTAACGCAACCCACAAGTTTGTGATCAATATTTAGAACACAAACTTTGGGAAATTACATTTTAACTAATCTAGGCACAATTAAGAATCTACAAAAGGAAACTAGCACATAATTCAGATTTCAAAGTACACCCATCATAGATCAATAGCATTTAGACAATTGCATTTGGAATTAACCACTATTTAAAAGTTCGAGGTCCAGAAAAACCAACCTTTAATGCCGAAATATGATTTTGTAAAGCTAGGTGGCAATGTATTCAACTCCAAGCATAAGATAAAAGAGCAAAATGCGAGAACATAGAAGAATAAAGAAAAACTAGAGTGCGGGTGTGATTGTATGAGGCTAAAAATAAGGGAATATGAAAGAGTTGAAATTTTAAATCTTTGTCCTTTTAAAAACTATCCAGTTCTCGATGCTTAAGCGATATTAGTCATCCTTGCCGAACTACTCCGCGATACACCGAGTGGTTGCTTACCTTGCCGAGTATTATAGGATCTCCATTTAATTTAGGGGTACAAATGTTGGTCCATGTTGGGCTCGTTGACTTTTTCTTCTAGTCGCTGACTCCTCCATAGGCCCGCCAAATTTTACAGGCTCCAACTTTATAGTTTCCTAAGTCCAACGGCAGTCTAAGTTGGGCTCGCCGACCTTTTCAACGAGTCAACAACTAGACACTTGGCTCGTACACCTGCTACAATTTTCAAATACATTCCATTATTCACCTACACAATCAACACTCGTTATTCTTAAAACAAACTTAAATCAATAAAAACTTGGGTTGCCTCCCAAGAAGCGCCTTAGTCAACGTCCTAGTATGACACAAGTATCCACTAAAACTTCATTCTTAGGGTTTAACATAGTATCACTAGCAACCCTCCTTTGTGTCATTGGTTATGATGCGATGAAATATGACCCAATTGGGCCTCCAACCACTTGATAGAGATGGAATGAGAGGTCGCTGTCTAGTTAAGGGTCGATACGTATTTCTTCATTTTCTTCAAAACTTTATCGGACCCTTCAACCTTGTTGAGAATACATGAGAGCATATCCTCACTTTGGCCACCTTTAGAATCTTTGGGCTTCTGACACTCGTGGAGAGGAACGTACCTATCCTTCTCTCCTTCTCTTTCCTTTTAGGTGGTGTTATGATCATGCCACTCTCTATCACAGTCTTTCATGACCTCATATCTGTTCCAACCTTGGTTCCACCCGGTGTAGGGTAGATAGCACGTTAACCTCCTTTTTGGTTGGCAAGAAAGTTTACTTTCTCATTGTACAATGCTCCAAACATGGCCTCATCGAGGTTTGCATAATCAATACCTATATCATTTACACTCCTAGAACCAGCACCCATGACATTTTTGGTTTAAATGTCCTGTTGGGTCATCATTTTTTCTATGTTTTGGTACCTATCTTGATCTTTTTCAACCTGCTCCTTTGTCAATTTAAATGTGAGAAGGGAGACTTGATCTTCACGGGTGTACCATGCCCTCTTTATATTGGTCGTGCCATCAAGGAGTTGTACTGCTATCACATAAGGTTGTTGCATTAAACCTCCCAGAGAAAGTTGATCAGCCACTCCCTTGTTCACCGAATGAAGTCTTCTATAAAAGTACTGCAACAAGACATTATCAGGCAATCTATGAGTTTGGCAATCAGCACCAACTCCTTAAATCTTAGCCATGTCTGGTGGATTGACTCACCCTCAAAATGCTTGAAGTTTTTGATATTTTACCTAAGTGTCATCATCTTCGAAGGGGAGGGGGGGGGGTGGAATCCACTTGGAATGCCGTGAAATGCTCTTCCTACAAACTGATAGAATCTCTTGGCAACTCAGCCAACCACTTACACACTTCACCAATTAGAGAAAATGGGAACAACCCAGCAGGACTGAATATTGGGATATGTTCTTAAAGGAGACCGGCCCACAAACATCAACAAAGCTCTGTATATGCTCATGGGGATCCTAAACAAAGCCCTAAATGAGTCCAAATCTAGGACTCATCAGAGCGTACTATCCAAACTTTGAAAAATATGTTAAGATCCTGTGTGATTAATTTTAAGGGTAATTGGGATGACCATATGCCATTGATTGTGTTTCCTTATAACAATAGCTATCACTCAAGTATTGATATGGCTCTGCTTGAGGAACTATATGGTAGGAGGTGTAGATCTCCTATAGGATGGTTTGTGGTGGGTGAAGTTTCCCTAATAGGTCCTGAATTAGTACATGAGGCCATAGAGAAAGTTCGACTTATAAGAGAAAGGTTGAAAATGGCTCAAAGATACCGATGTGAGAAAAAGGGATCTTGAGTTTGATGTTCATGATTGGGTTTACTTGAAAATTTCACCCATGAAGGGTGTAATGAGATTTGGTAAGAAAGGGAAGCTTAGTCCTCGATATGTAGGCCCATATAAGATTTTGAGACGTGTTGGTAATGTTGCTTGTGAGCTAGATTTGCCTAATGAGTTGGCATCGGTGCTTCCTTTTTTCCATGTCTCTATGTTGAAGAAATTTGTTGGAGATCCGACATCTATTGTTTCCTTATAAGGTTTGGGAGTTCACGAGAATCTCTCATATGAAGAAGTTTCGATTGATATTTTAGACTGGCAAGTCAAGAAGTTGAGAAATAAGGAAGTAGCTTCCATGAAAGTATTATGGAGGAATCAATTAGTTGAAGGTGATACTTGAGAGGACAAGGCCGATATAATGTCCCGATATCCTCATCTATTTCCTTCTACTCCTATTCTAGCTTAAAGTAATGAGTTCCTCTTGGTTTGTCCTTTATTTTGGGCAGGGGCGGATTTACCTTAGGTTAAGGTGTGTCACGTGAGATGGCTTCGTTGAAATGTTTTATTAAATTATTATAAATAAGTGAAAAGAAAATTGTAAATAAAGAACGAATAGAATAAAGTGACACTCCTTAAACTAAATAGGAGTGTAGCTCAATTGGTTAGGGTACGCCACTTATTGTTTGAAGTTGGGTGTTCAAAGTTCGAACTTAAATACTACATCTTTCTTTTTTGGTTAATTATTTTAATTGAAATATATTTCGTTACACACAAAAAAATGCAAAAAAATTCTTAATTTTTTAATATAATATTATAAGTTTTTAATTATTTATTTTAATTTGAAAATGTGAAACCGCTTATGAAAAATTCTGCGTACGCCACTAGTTATGGGAGTCATGTATTTTATGTGTTTCCATGATTTCCTTATGTTACGCATTTTCATGAAAAACTTTTGTTTTGAAAGAAAATGAGTTTACATGATTAATTTTCCTAAAGTTGTGGTGCATTTAGTATGAGTTGCCCATAGACTTCATCAGATGAGTTGATGAACATACTTTAGCTATGCTTTCATAGAACAAATTGCATATGAGCTCCATGAGATTGTGTTGAACATGAATTTAGCTTGGAAAAGGTAGTTCCTCCTTGTACATGAGTAACTTTGAGATTTCATGCATATTTCGTTTCTAGATGTACTTCCTACTTCCTTATAATGCGTTGAGTATGTTTATCTTTGAGTTGATGTTTCCTCCTTGTATAATGTGTGTTGCATGCATGATGAGCTATTAGAGTTAGTTTCACCCCTCTATGATGTTCTGATATCATCTTAGTTTGGAGTCAATAGTTCGTACTTGGTTGTATGCATTGCAGTTTAGGTTAGGTTATTAGCTCATCTCCTAATCTTTTAGAACAAATGTGAATATCATTCGAGGATGAATGATCCCAAGGGGAGATATTGTAACACCCCATATCCAAAATAGGGTAATGAAACAAATTTCCAGAAGTTGCAGGTGCAACCCACGCCATCCACCCACAGCCCGTGGAAGGGACCACGACCCGTAGGTGTGATCCGTGGATGGCCCCTCTTTGCAAACCAGAAAGTCCAGTACCACGTCCTGACCAATGGTCCATTGGTCTGACCACGGTCCATGGTTAGGGCCCGTGGTTTGATAGACAAAAATTCAACTTTCAGATGACCAACGACGGTCCACCAGGGTGGGCCCTAGATCAGACCACGGTTTGTCGACTGAGGTCTGTTGGTGATGAGCTGACAGTTATTTTCAGTGCTAGTTGGGTCTTTTCCTTATTATTTAGCTCCTATACTACGTTGCTTTACTCTTCATTAAGACCCCCCCCCCCCCCTCTATATAAGTATTTTCAATCCCCAAATTACCCCATTCACTTCATTCTTCAAAATTAATAAAAGAAAATCAAATCTCCTCTCATAAATATCTCTCTCTCTAGAAACTTGAAAAAGAAGAAGGATTCAACCTAGGGTTTCGAGTCAAGGTCTCGATTCTTCCATTGAAGGCTACCATTTGGATTCAAGGTATTATAGTTTTCATCCATAGGATTCCCAAATTCCTCTATTTCAAAAGGTAGAATTCCCCAATTGAGTTAGGGTTTTATTGAATTGTCATGAGTTCTTTTCACTATTGATTTAAATGATTGAATTATTATCTTCTTAGCGTGATTTACTAAAATATTATTTTTTTATGATCTTTTGCCCTATGAACCCACGTAATCCCCATGTTTTCAAGTTATGAATCATATGATGTGGGATTTTGAGTAAGAAGCAAAGGTTTTATGAAATTAAGTATGTATTGCAAGATTTTCATGAATTTATGATGAAATCCATTTGTAACCAATGTTTTCTAAGTATTGATTATTGAAAGTAGGTTTTGAACCTCAATGGCTAAATTATGGACTTATGCATTTTTTTATGAAATCTATGCAAATGTTTTAAGGGTGCTTTGAGAGTAAAGTACCAATGAAGATCTTGTTTTTGTTTTGTTGAATGGAAATTCTCATAAGCAAATACTAGCATGAAATGAAAGGTTTTCTCACATAGAAAGGATTCTTAGGTTGAAAGGTTTTCATATCTAATTGAATCAATGAGTAAAAACAATCCTAATGAACTTAGCTTGGATTGGTTGTCCATGGACACCTTCCAATGGATAATGATAATAAGTAAGAAAAACTTATTATATGGGATTAATGCTTAGCACCGAGAGGATATGAATAATGAGACGGAAACTCTCCCATTAGTAGAGGCGGGTTTCTAGAAGCAATCTCATGAGATGGAAGCTCTCCCATTAGTAGAGGCCGGGTTTATAGTAGCAATCTCCTTATCTCTTAACTATGTGCCCCCATCGAATGATTAGCTACCTGATCCACTTAAGCTAGAAGTTATAGTCCTTACTTTGGCAAGTAGGACAACCCTTTTCGGTGTAGGAGCTAACGGGGGATCATGTTATAGCTCACATGGTCTCTATGTCAATTAAGGCCAATGCCCCACATTAATAATGAACTAAGGTTATTTAAAGAAGTATCTCACATGAGTTCAAAAGTTTTAAAGATGATGTTAGCTTGAATTGGCCACGATTTTATGACTTATGTTTTCTAAATCTCTTATATCTTGCTTTAGCTTAGTTAATTGCATGTCACGAAATGAAATTCCCCTTTAAGCATGTTTTAAAAGCTTTATGCATGGATATCATAGTTGGTAATTGTCTTTTACGAACAAATACTCTTGCCTACAACTTCCCCAAAATTATGGTCCAATATTTAGGGTGCTCAGTTTTGTGGATAGACCTTGACTTGGTTGATTTTCGAGCTTGGTGAGTCCTAATGCTTCAAGGATGGATTTTCATTGATTCACTTTCTTTTATGTATTTCTCTTTTGGACATAATGTATGGGCTATGACCAATTTTATTCTATTGTATTAGATGGTTATGATGAGACAAGTGTTGTAGACTTCCGCTTTTCGTTTATAAAATGTTTTGGACTTGGACTATTGTTTTACTCTTATTGTTCTATTTCTTATGTTATGAGATATATTTGGCTTGTATGGAGTCCTTCGGGGTTCTATATACAATGTTACATCTAGGGGGTATCCATGGGTCTTTAGAAGGTGTCTAGTATATTTATATTGATCGGTGCATAAACGTCCATATCCTATCTTTAAGAGGCTATAGGGCATTCTTAGGAAGTTCCATCCTTGATTCATTATCGTGTGTAACATATTTTCTCTACCTTAAAAAAAGACTTCTTTGAAATCTACTCTCTCTTTGATAAATAGCATGAAGCTTCTGATTGACGTTGGAGATGCTCAGCAGTAGTTAGAAGGTCTTGGAGTAGACCAGGTTATGATTGAGTTAGTGGTTTCCTTGACTCCTCAAGACTCAATAATGGGAGTTTAAGGTCTCTTCAGAGGTACACCTCAGATTAGTGTGTATGTCGGTTCATCGAGTGGTTCACATGCTAGAGTTGAGTTGGTAGGTTGCATGTAAGATTCCTTATCTGTTTTAGAGTGTGTGACCGAATTTCTCGATTTGGCCACACATACATCGACATTGTCTATTACAGGGAAGGATATGATTGATAATGCTCAAATCACCCTCCAAAATTAATTAAAAGAGTGAGCAGCCATCATCGATAAAAATACCCAACTAAGAGCCGGGGTCGAATCCCTCAAGGAGCAATGTAACCAAAATTGATAAGATAAAGACTAACTAGATACTAGCTTGAACCTAGAGATGCAAGGTACACAAATATCAAATAGAAGGCAATTTTTATACCTGCACTTCAAATGGGGGAAAAATGATATCAAACAAGGGATGTATGGGAATTGGGAAAACTTTACATTTAATCAACACTCAACGACCCATTGTAATTCAATCCACAATCATTCAATCACTAATGTGGAGGCTAGGTCATCGTTAATTACGATAATTATCTTTCGATCTCAACATGTTTTATTGCGTTATCTCCTTTAGGTCTCAATCACACTATTACAAAGTAACCCACTACCTTAACTTAGACCTCTCTTGGAGGAAGTCTTGCTCCCAACAATGGAACTCTAAAATTTTATCTCTCGATTTCAAATTTAAGATCAAAAGTCAAAATACAATTATCAAGCTAATTCTCCACACCAATCAATCACTTTTGAGCAACAACCTGAGATCAGAATCTAGGATTGAGTGTGCACTCTCAACTCATAAATGAAAACATGAAAACTATATCGAACCTATTTCATGATATCAAAGAAGGGAAACAAGGAACTACAAAAGCAATAGAGCAACTAATCAAACACAAAAATAGATTTGTCTATTTTTAGCACAAAAGGACCAATCTCATACAAGTCATCACAGCCACATTTCTATAAAGTAATAAAAAGGAAATGAAGGAGTAAGAGATATTACTTAATTAACAGCATTTGAAATGTGAGGCAACTTGGCTTCAATATCTTAACCCTAAAACCAAGAACACTAAGAGATCTACTTTTTGAATATGTTTGTCTCTCTATAGTACTCTCTCTCTAACAATTCTTGGATGATGAATTATTCCCCTATCAAACCCTTTTCTTCTAAATTTTTGGTCCAAAGCTTGAGGATTTCCCATTTTGCCCATGTCTGAAAAAGAAGGTTTCGCAAAAGTTGCAAAAGGTTCACAAAAGTGAACTTTAGTTTATTATGCTACCTCCACTCTTTAACTAACTTTGTTGAAGAGAACGTCTCATCCTCGCTGAAGTTAGCTTCCGACTTGGTTAACTGGATCACTCAAGATCATAAAAAGAAAAGAGATTATATCTATGATGCCACCAGCCATTAATATGTTGAAATTATGCCATAACCATCAACACTCATCTGAGAAAAGAGTATTTCTTATTATCAAACACTAACTATGAAATTAGGGAAAATTTTTGTGCATCAAATTCCAATATTCCACAAACAACTTCCCTTCTTCGAAGCATGCCTTTTTCTCTGTTTTGGAAAAACATTTTATCATCATAAATATCAAAGAGATAGTTATCGGTTAGAAAAAATACCTGAGAAAAGTAAATTACTTTATGTACTTTAGTTTTAAAGCGTTCTTGTAAAAATATATATGTACACTTTACTTTTCAGTTAGCTATGTTACTGTCTACATTCAGATTTGCTTTCATTTAAATATATTTAGCTAGTATATTATTCCATTCAACTATTTTCGTAGGTTCCATTTATTGAAGCTATTTGGTGCTACATCTTTAAATAATGCAAATTAAGTTGTTCAGGATTGGCGAGAGATGCTTCACTAGGATTTTTTCCAATCATCCCTTGGAAAAATTCCTTTCTTTTGGAGGGCTCCAGAGTAGGTTATCTTATTTCGTGTTTAGTAGAAATTTCTAATTAGGGTGTTTAGGTACTCATGGGTCTTGTCCTGGAAAATATCTTTGGTTCTCATAAAGGCTTCATTAATGAGCTAGACGAGTAGGTCAAATTGATATCTTTAGATGTTTTTGAGCATTTAGTGTTGAGATGTGTCAGTTTTTTCATATCTTTGTTATACTTACCTTCGCAAAGCTTTCATATTGTGTTTATACTATAAGTATAGTGTGAGCTATGCTAAATGTTTTGTTGGGACTAGCAATGGTTTCTAGTGTTGGCCATGTAAATGGTGTAGGCTTGGGGCATTACATCCAAAATTTATGCCAGCGTGAGAATGACACTCACCTCCTTTATAGGAAATAAGTGCCTCATTATCTAGAAAACTTTTAACCATTTGCATACCACAAGTGTCAAATAATAAAATGTATCATTTGCATACCACAATTGTCACACCTGTTTTAGATGGCCCTCCATTACAAAGATGAATAAAAAGAGTGATAAAGGACCACCCTATGTAATTCCCTATTTTAAAGGAAAGAAACTCACTATTTCACCATTCACAAGGATACAAAATCTCATAGAGCTAGTATAAAATCTTATCTAGCCCAACCATCAAGCTCTAAAGCCTTTTTTATTTCAGATTGTTCAACAAGAACCTTCAATTTACACGGTCATAGTTGAGAGTCACAAATTCCATGTAAGTTTCTTGATTTGTAACAAGGTAATGTTTGTCATATATCCGAACTGTTGGAGTAGCACATGCTATGCAAACTATTCATGTCATATGATAACAAACCAATATTTGCATCCAGTAGTTAGTTAAACAAAAAAAAAACTCAATATGATTAACATATATCTCATAACCCTGAAATATTCAAATCTCAAAGTTCTAACCTTAACTATTTATGTTATTTAACAGTTACTTGTACATTTATTAAATTGTTGCCATAGCTAGATAAACATTCTCAAACTTTAAAATCTCTTCAATAATTAATTCATTTAGGTTTGAAATACTTAAAACCTAATCATAAGACTTTGTGGCTATGACACACAAATTCTTATCACTTGTGTGATCATGTCTAGTTGTGTGTATTTAACATCAACCTTGCACATACATATTTTTAAAAAAGATTGTTTCTTCGGTATAAATATTTAAGTTCAATCCATAACTTATAATTGTTTACTCTAAAAACAAAAAAGAGTACAAAGTACATAAAAGACTTATGTTTGAAACCAAATCATTTGCTAGAATTACCAAAATTAAAAGACATTATTTTCATAATTTTTCTTTCAAATTAATGCAACATTTTCAAACTCATACATATCAACAAATTTGTAGCTTCGAACTATCTTTCATCAAAAGGATGCTTCTAAAAATCATAGAGTCTGCCAATCAATTAAGGGAATAGTCACAAATTCATTTTCATTGTTGAAAAGAGAGAACATACTTAAATACATTGGAAATATAAAGTAAACAACCTATTATCATAATTTTAAAAGGCATTGATAGTATAAATTTTTTGTTAGTTAGTATAAATTAAATCCTTCTACAGAAAATTATATGACGTAAAGGTTCACTCATTACCACCAAACTCAACTATATTCATTTCAAACTCAATACTTTATTAAGTGTTAGAATACATGTTGAACTTTGAAAAGGAAGATATCATAGACAAAAGGGTTACTGAAAAATCATCATTCACAATGTACACTATTAGTCCATTCACATAACCACCTTCACTATCAAAAAACCACTTTAGAGTAGTTGCATAGTTAAGTACAGGCAAAACAACATTTATCAATGATGTACTGGTGTATACAGAAACTAGAATTGTTAATCCAATAAAATTCAAAATTAGTTGAATTCAGATTAAAATATATTTTTACTTCCTCTATTTAAATTTATTTTTCATATTTTTCTTAAATTTCAAATCCAATCGAAACCATAAAAATAGATTGTTGTAGATAAAGTAGTAACAAATTACGTTGAAATAACTTCAAAGCTTGAAGTAACCCATGAAAACTCTTACATGGAAACTCTATGGGTAATGAAACTATAAACTCTACTTTGTGTTGCAAGATTTTTATGACCATAATTCATATTAAATCTCTTCCCATACTAAAGAGTAGATATTATCACCTATTCACAATAATTATGCATCACATTGTATGGCCTTATACACATATGAACAATGATTCGGTTCTTATCTTAGAGATTTTTGGGGTGTTATATTATATCCACTTTGAAATTATTCTTCCTCGAATGATGGTCAAGTTTGAATAAAAGAAAAAGAATGATCTACTCCTGGCAAAGTTTGAGCTTAACTGAATTCTCTTATCACATTCAAGCCTAACTAAGAGTCACAAAGTGCTACACATGAGATGATTACACTAATTTCAACTAGAAGATTAATGTTCGATACCTCTGTAGAGAATTTTATCGTAAGAATACTACTCCTTACATCCTCATTCGAAAAACCTTGAGTTGTTATCAAGAAACACTTAATGCATAACTACATTCAGCGGCATGTTATACACACCACATAACCACTACATGTTACCAACACCACAAACCTAGCACAATAACAACTCAATTGAATTCTACGTGACCAATTTTTCTAAAAATTTCCCACCTTCTTATCATCTCTACCAACTCAAATTTCAAGAATTGCTACAAAGATACACACAAATATATTTATCTATCTACTACATACACCTTTGCTTATATGGAATAAGAATACTATGAGCTTCAAAATGAGGATTGTCTACCCTTTTATATAAACTAATACTATAGTACTTTTAAGAGCACAATCAAAATTGAAAGAGAATCAATAAAAGAGTTTAAAGTGAAACGATTATAAGAACAATTAGATTAAGAAATTAGATTTGAAAATATGCATGATGTAAGGTGATTGCACAAGCCATTAAGGGTATATCATTAGTTCGTTGGACTGATCGTAGTATAAAACATAAGTGCATATACATTATGATTAATATAATATATGACCAGAAGTTCTCAAATTCATAAAGTACGATTGGAATTCTTATGGTCAACGATTTGCTTCATATTATAAGAATTGAGCATGGTTGTGAATATATCTGAAGTTCATGATCATAGGTAATGGGTATGACACATATATGCAAGACATAAGAAGAGTTTCATATAAATTGAAATTTGAGGAATAGGCTAGAGTACGCTCTTGCATCATAGCTTTTTCTGATGATAAAGTGTTAATATGCCACAATGAAGGAAAAATAGTAAGGTGAGGACATCACAAGGAAAATATAAGTGAAAGAGTGGAAAAAGTTTAAGGTAATCAAAATTGGTACTCACCTAAGCCATTTAGCTCCCCCAAAGATCCAGAGTACCAACCCATGGACAAGACCAACTTGGCGAGCAAACTACTAATTCGGCGATGTGTCAAATGGATTGGTGTTGACGATCTCAATCGCCTAATGTTACAAAATGAAATATTAAAAAGCAATGCCAAAAATGCGAGAAGAGGAACATTCGACGTATCACTAGCGGTTCAATGCACTTAACTCATTTCACCAAAAATTATAAAACAATTAGCTAAAAAAGGCATGCCAAAAAGGCAAAAAGATGAACACTCAGTGTATCATCGACTAGTTTAGCATGCCTGACTTATTTTACCGAATGGACTCTGTATTAAAATTCTGGGAAAGGATAAATGCAAATTTGAAAATTAAAAGAGGAGTTCCCACATTGTTCACTTCTAGGTTTTTGAGTTCTTAAATTCTAGAACATTGTTTTTACATTATTGATCAAGGATTTAGAGATTGTGAGATTTTTAGCTTTAATTTGATTATTTGAAGACTTATAAATCGTTGCCCAATCAAATGGAAAACTTTGTCTCTAATGATTTCTTGTTCTTTACTATGTTTGGCTAAAACCCCCATTCTTGGGGTGTGATTATGTAGTTGAATGCATTAATTAGCTAATGGGTGTTTTTAGTTACTGATTTTATTGTTGTTTTGAAGTATGTTCAATTAATAGTTCATGTTTCAATTGAGGATTTGTAGTTGCAAATGCAATTCTAGCATAGTAATCTATACTTGGTTGAGAAAGAAGTGTTAGAGTTGAATTGTTAGTTGATAATTGTATCAATTGTGTTGTTGCGAATGTAGCTTTAAAAAGTAGGTTTGGCTGCAATATTACAAATCCAAATTGAAATAGTTGATTGATTGAGGTAATGGGTTGTTTAATTGTGTTGTGCCTATTGAGGTTCGAAAGAACTCACTTGATTCATAGTAGTTGATTGAGAAATGACTATTGCACCCAAAACCTAGCTTACCCACTAAGATTCAATGACTTTGAGTAATTAGTATTCACCAATTACGCAAAATTAGCATTTAACTCTATCACACTCCCAAGAAACCTTCTCTATTTGCATATTTCTGATGTTATAGTCGTAAAATTGATTACCCAAATCCCCCCTCCCCCCCCCCCCCCAATTTACATTGATTTCCAATACCTTGTGATTTATTTTATTGTTGCAAAATTTCTACATCTACAAATGATTAGACACCATTTTACATCTTAATCCAATTCTTTATCGTATCACTCCCTATGGGATCAACCAAAACTCTTAGTTGGGTTTATACTTGTTAGTGACCACTTACACTTATCGGGTGAAGTGTAGTTTAGTGTTATCAAAACTAGTGCCACTATCCCAGAGTGGTATTTAGAATTATTTTATTGAAGTTTAGTCGTGAACTATTTTTGTTAGAGTTGAAACTAATTTTTTTAGAGTTGAATTATCTTATTTGTGTTCCTTATTGGCTTCTCTCAAATAGGCGAAAGGATGAGTGTCAATGGGAGCAATTCCATCCAACTTGGGAACAACGATGACAACAGGAATTTGCACTATGTTATTGAAAATTAGTTGGGAAGTGCAGGTGCTATCTAATTACCTCAGATTGTGGTCAATGTGCTATTCCACATGACTAGCACTATGTTGCAACTATTACAAATGAAGGATCTCTTTGGAGGACTTTCTCATGAGGTCCCTCATGACCACATCCAAAACACATTATGGATGTATGTAGGCCATTCTCTTCAAACAACATCACTCAAGAGTTAGTCTCACTTTGCTTATTTCCTTTTACTCTTATGGGGGAAGCAAAGAAGTGGTTGGCCGATTTACCAAGGGAATCAACCAAATCTTGGGAGGACCTCACTGAAGCATTTTATGTTTGGGTTTTCCCTCCTTCGAAGATATCAGAACTTCAAGAGAGTGGATGGCGAACCTATTTATGAGACATGGTTGAGCTCCCAGAAGTTGCTGCTCCAACGTCTACCTCATGGACTATCGGACAATGTGTTGTTAAAATATTTTTACTGAAGCCTCAACTCAGTCACCTAAGGTGTGGCAATCCAGCTTATTTGAGGAGAAATCATGCATAAACTATTTGATATAGCATCTACCCTTCTTGATGAGATGACAAAAATCAATCGCTCTTGGTACACTAGAGAAGATCAGGTGTCTCCTTTAAACTTTGGGATGAGAAAAGAACAATTGGAGAAGAACCAAAAGCCAGATGACAACATAGCCAAAATGATGACTCAACTGACATTATTGAAAAAGCATATCATGGGGAGTAAGTGTAAATCTATGAATCCACCCGAAGCGAGATTTGAAAACAAAGAGCTACAACAAGAGAGACTTGAGGGGGGTTTTCGTCCGAGCTCATTAAAGAGGGTGGGAATCAAGGTTGGAACGTATTTAGTAAGGACTGATGGAACGATCCCAAGCTAGATTAGTTTGATCGAAACAAATTTTGGAGGAGAGAGGATGACGATAATGCTTGTTACTTGCACATGGGTGATAGTCCAAGATCTAGGGATAGTTCTGGGAGCTTGCGAGTAAATGATTTGTGGTCTCATATTCTAAATAAGGTTGAAGGATCTGACAAAGTTCTTAAATAAATGAAGAAAGAGTTCTCATCCTTGAATAAGAAGGTAAACTCTCAATCGGATTCCACCAAGCAACTTGAATTCAAGATAAGCCACTTTCAGTTCAATTAGAGTCTAAACCACAAGAGTGTTTTGCCAATGATATGATGGCGAATTCAATGATTAATCTTGAAAAATGCTTGGCAGTGTTAACTCGTAATGGAAAAGCAGTGGCTGATGACGTGAAAGTGGATAGTGAGGTAAATACTAGTAAAGAAAGAAATGATGCCATTGATATAGAGGGGTTTGGAAAAGAACCTAAAAATGACACACCCAAAGAGCTTTATGAAATTGCAAAACAACTTATCACCAAGGAATTATAATCATCAAATGAGGGGGCTGGTTCTTCATTGAAACCTACAAAACTGTTCCCCAAAGTCAATCCATCTTTCCCTCACAAACAAAAAAAAAAAAAAAAGGATGAAGATGCAAAGTTTCAAATATTTCTATCTGTCTTCAAGACTCTGCCTATAAATCTTCCTTTAGTGGAAGCATTGTTGGAAATCTCGATCTATGCAACGTTCATGAATGAATTGGTCACGAAGAAGATGAGTATAGACTTTGAAATGGTTCAGGTGTCTCATAGTTGTAGTGTTATCATGACAAGCAATGTAGTTAACAAGAAAGTAGATCTAGGGGCATTTACTATTCCAAAGCATTGTGTTATTTGGGGGCAAGTATCAACTTGATGTCGTATGCCATTTTCAAAAAACTTTGGTTAGGTGAACCTAAGTCTACAATAATGCATCTTCTTATAACCGATCGACCTATCCAGTATCTCGTTGGCATGCTTTATGATATTTTGGTTAAAGTGGATAGGTTAATATTTTCATCCAACTTTTTCATTCTAGACTGCAAGATCGACGCGGAAGTACCTATTACCATTCTTGGCTATCGAAGGAGCCCTTGTGGATATTGAAAGTGGTGAGTTAAAGTTTTGAGTAAATAATGAGGAGGCTACTTTCAATGTGTACAAATCGATAAAGCAACCTAGTGACATTAATGTGGTCTCAAATATTGATATGATTGACAAAGCAGTGGCTAATGTGAGTGAAGTGTTTTGCATGGGTGAGCCCCTTGCTGCCATCCTTGCGAATTATGATGAGGAAGAAATTCCTGATTATAATGAAGTTGTGGTCATTTTATAGGATTTAGGATCTCATTCAAAAAATCCATAGAATCTCAATATTGATCTACAAAAATAGGAAAGTCCTCCCGCCAAAGCATAAACTGAAGAAATGACAAAGGTTCAGTTGAAGGTGCTCCCATCTCACCTTCGGTATGTATTCTTGGGAGCAAACAACACCTTGCCCGTCATCATTGCCACAGAACTGCACGAATGGCAAGTGAAATTACTTGTGAATGTGTTGAAACGATATATTAAGTCCATCAGATGGACATTTGCTGATATTGTGGGAATTTCCCCTAGAATTTATATTCATAAAATCCAATTGGATAGTGAATGCACACCGAGTGTTGAGCACCAAAGAAGGCTAAACCCTCCAGTGTAAGAAGTGGTAAAGAAAGATGTCACACCCCGAGGCTACTCCCTTGACATAACACGGAACCTAGGATCACGAGTGACCTTAATCTAACCTTGAGTCTGGCATATAATGAACATACTGAATATACCTAAGTAAACATTAACTAAGCAGAAACTAAATAGATAAAATATCTAAAGAGGAACAAGTCCAACTAGGCTACATAATCATAATATAATAAGAGTTTAGTGGTAACTCGAAGGACCACTTAACAATTCAAGTTGAATTTACTACTATGTATGAAAATGCTCTGAATGAGTTTAGTTGATGGGACAGGCCCTAAAGCTAACTCTAAAAAAAACTAAAAACCGAAAGCAACGACAAAATGAAAAACATGTCTATTGTCCTCAAAGTACGAGGACTTACTACTAAAGCTGCTGAAGTCAGATCAAGAATCGATATAAGCCTGATCTGGATGTTGAGTACCTGAACCTACATCATGAAAGAATGTAGTGGAGAGTATGTCTCAATACATGGAATGTACTGAGCATGCAAGATATAGATAGTAAGCTAAACAAAGCATAACTGAGCAATGACGTAATTATAGAAAGAATATAAATACTGAAACATAAATGAAAAGCTAAGTTGAATGAAATGACCAACTAATAATCATGAAGATAACATGTTGAACTGTATACTGATATAAATGTTGAAAATCCTGTCAATGCACTAAGAGTCTAACTGTGGCAGCTACAATTAATTTACATAAACCACATGACCTAAACTTGGAGTTCGATGTATACTTCCCATTGAGAGGACCCAATTTACCTTGCTGTGGGTATAAAGGTATGATTGTGGTGTGATCAATAATTCTGATGCCCAATTGAGGGGAACATTGTTATGGGACTATGAGGTTAGGCTAAACCCTAGTCCAGCTCAGTGCTAAGTCTACTCCCAACTAAATATATATATATATGATTGAAATGTAAATGAAATACTAAATAGCTCAAACTACTAACATGCTAACTGAGAATGCAATGTTTATATATTGATAATGGGACATTCAAAATTTGAAGCATGATTATTTATTTAACAGACCTAGCAAGTGTAATTCATAAACTAAGGGAATCTACACGAATTAGGGTTTTGAGTTTTATACAAGGAATTAAACAACTTTCCCAAGAAAATATTATATTTCATTTAAGAATACTATAACAACTAACTAGATCTAAACAAGATATGCAAAATCAATGAATTGACTAAACTCTAGGGACCTACTGGATGAAAGGAATCCACTAGTGAAATCCCACATACCTAGTGACGAAATCTACCGATAAATCCTTTGGTTTTTAGGGCTGAACTTTGAAAAATGCTTCTGCTTGTTCTTGGTAGAACTGGTCGCCTCTTTCTCTTCTCTTCTCTCTAAGTTAGGTGATTTTAGGAGAATGAGGTATTTAGGTAGTTTCTAACTAGTTTACTAATCATAGACTATGTAAAACGACATAGTTTAAACATTAAACGATGTGGTTCAAGTGCGCAACACATAGGGGAAAAGAGTAATGTGACCCTGACTTAAATTCTTCCAAAGTCACTTCAATATAGGCTTCACGGGCTGTCATGATGACCAAGGCCCGTAAAGAAGCTCGTAAGGATACCTTGCCCGACAGGATTTCACTAAAATGAGCATAACTTTTTACACTGAGCTTGTATATTAGCAAATTTAGTGGTGTTGGAAAGATGGCATAATTATCTGTAATTGTATAGGTCATGGGCCACCTAATACATTTTGTGCTAAAATATATGGGTGTTTGAAGTTGACCCTAAACTCTAAGTTGGACAATTCTCTTTCACGGACGACTTTACAATGTGTAAGAAGCTCCACAGATTGTTTAGACGTCTGTGGTGCTTAACAAGTGACTTGGGGAGTAAAACCTCACCTAAAAGTTGATGAATTGACTTCAAGATAGGCTTCACTGGTTGTCATGAGCACCACGCCCATTAGCTAGGTCATAAAGATGCTCTGCCCAATAGAGCTTCACTAAAAGAAGCATAATTTATTACTCTGGGATCAAAATTAGGAAAACTTTGTGGCATTGGAAAGAGGACTCAAAGAACTTTAATTTGATATGTTGTGGGTCATCTAACTCATTTCTTGTAAAAGATATAATAGTTTAAAGTTGACCCAAACCTCAAAGTCTATCAAGCCACTTCAAGTTTCGTGTGAAGCTCCACAAACCGTTTAGGGGTCTATGGTCTTTAACCTATTGCTAGTTGCATAACCACGAGCAGGGTGAGGAGTCGTTGTCCTCTTCACGGCACGCAGACCCCCTCTGTGGTTTGCCCTTCTCTCTTGTTGAATCTTAGTTCTGATTTTTGAGGTGTTTACAATATATGTTGTTCGGGTCATTCATCCTCTAATGAAGTCTAAACAAGTTGAGTATCGAGGGAAGGAGCTACAATTCCTACTACCAAGTACTAGACATTCATATCTAACTAAACCGAGTTCCATGAACATGAAGCTATGCTGAAATGCAAGAATAATTGAGGAAATATGGTTGTGAGACTGATTTAGAGACTGGAGAGGAACTATTACCTGAAATGTTATCGGAAGGAAATAGGTAGGGATACTTGGCCGTCATGGCTGCTTCTGCTTCCCTAGTAGCTCCATCTATGAACTGACTCCTCCACAAAACCTTTACTGAAGTGACTTTCTTATTTCTCAACCTACAAACCTGATGGTCAAGAATTTCAATGAGCACCTTTTCATAAATGAGATTATCCTTCACAACAACACTCCCTAACAGTTCTATTTATGCCAGATCACCTGCACACTTCTTCAACAAGGAAATGTGAAAAACTGGATGAACTTCTGCTAGTTTTGTTGGCAACTCAAACTCATAGGCGACATTACAAACCCTTCACAGGATTCTGTAAGGACTGACATATCTAGGACTGAACTTCCCTTTCTTGCCAAATCTCATCACCCCTTTCATAGGTGACACTTTTAGGAAAACCTAATCATCAATTTCAAACTCTAAGACACTTCTCCTCGCATCTACATAGGACTTTTGATGAATCTGAGCAGTCCTTAGACTACCTCTGATAAGCTGAACTTTCTCCATTCCCTCAAAAAATAAATTTGCCCCAATCAATGTTGTTTGACATACTTCAAACCGACCAACCATGGACCTGCATCTTCGTCCATATAGTGCCTCATACGGGACCATATAAATACTTGATGGAAGTTATTATTATAGGTGAACTCTATGAGAGGTAGGTGATCATCCCAACTTCCTTTGAAATTGATCATACAAGCTCTCAACATGTCATCTAACGTCTGAATGGTACGCTCTTCTTGACCATCCGTCTGTGGATGAAATTATGTACTGAGATTTACTTAAGTACCAAGACCTTTCTGGAACGATCTCAGAAATGAGATGTAAACTGAGGACCTCTGTTTGAGATGATAGACAAGGGAATCCTATGCAACCTGAGTATCTCATTAATGTAGAGTTTGTCATAGTCTTCTAATGAATCTGTAGTCTTGACAGCTAAGAAGTGAACAGACTTAGTGACTCTGTCTACTATCACCCAAATGGAGTCATGTTGTTGTGAGTACAAGGTAAACCAGTAATGAAGTCCAAGTTTAGCACTTCTCACTTCTATGTTGGAATGTTAATCTCTTGAGTCATACCTCTTGGTTTCTAATGTTCTACCTTGACCTATTGACACTTAGGACACACAGTGACATAATCTACTATGTCCCTCTTCTTGTCGTTCCACAAAAAGACTTCCCTTAGATCACGATACATCTTAGTGGCACCTGCATGAATGGAATACCTAGATTTATGAGCTTGGGTAAGGATCTGCTGCCTCAACGAACCCACATTAGGAATACATAAGCGACCATGGTGAAAAAGCACACCATCTCCCCCTTGGGAGAAAATTCAACTTTTTGCTGATGGATTGCACCTTTCAAATGAAGTGATATAGGATCACTAACTTGTATTTGCTTAAAATCTTCTACCAATGAAAATTCTAACCCATTCTAAACTATCGCAACACCATCTGATGTTTTGTAAGGAAAAATCCAAAGTGACCAAACCTATGAACATATTTGGCTAACTCTTTCGTTTGTTCCTCAATATGTGCTACACTACCCATAGACAGTCTGCTGAGGGCATCAACCACTTTATTGGCCTTATGAAGATGGTAAAGCACATTAATCTCATAGTCCTTAAGGAATTCAAGACATCCCCTTTGACGAGTATTCACCTCTTTCTTGGTGTACACATACTAGAGGCTTTTATGATCTTTGAAAACATCAACATGAACACCATATACATAATGTCTCCAAATCTTCCGGGAAAATACTACGGCTGCAAGTTCGAGGTCATAAGTCGGGTAGTTTTTCTCAGGGCAAGACCTCTCTAGGCCAACCCTGGATGCATCACAATAAATCACATAACCGTCTGAACCATCTGGTAGAGTCAAGACAGGAGCTTTAGTCAACCTAGTCTTCTGTTCTGGGAAAATTTTCTCACTCATCTTACCACTGAAATTTGACATTCTTTTGAGTCAACTTGGTCAATGGGGAAGCTATGGATAAAAATCTATCAAAAATCTTCAGTAATAACTGGTCAAACCCAAGAAACTTTAGATATTTGTTGGAAAAGTAGGTCTGGGCTAGTGTTGTACTGCCTAAATGTTTTGTGAATCCACTTGGATCCATTCATTGGATGCCACATGACCAAGGAAAGTGATGGACTATAATCAGAATTCACATTTGCTGAACTTAGTTAATATTTGGAGATCATTGAGAGTTTGCAGAATAACTCTCTGATAAGTCAGATGCTCTTCCTCACTACGAGAATAAATGAGGATATCATCAATAAAGACAATAACAAACAAGTCCAAATATTGTTTGAACACCCTGTTCATTAAGTCCATGAAAGCTGCAGGAGCTTTTGTAAGTCTAAAAAAAATAACTACAAATGCATAATGACCATGCCAAGTTCTGAAGGTTATCTTCAGAATTTCACTATGTTTGACTCTAAGTTTATGATAGCCAGATTTGAGGTCTATCTTTGAAAATAAACTAGAATCCTGAAGTTGGTAAAACATGTCATCGATCCTGGGGATTGGATACTTATTGTGGATGATGACTTTGTTCAACTAACGATAGTTAATGTACATCGAGAAGCATCATTCTTGCGCACGAACAACATTGGACCACCCCATGGAGAGATATTGGGTCTGATGAAGCCCTTATCTAGAATGTCTTTTAACTGCTCTTTCGATTCCTTAAGCTCGGCTGGAGTCATTTTATAAGGAGGAATCGAAATGGGGTGGGTATCTGGAAGGGGATCTACTCTGAAATCAAATTCCTTTTTGGGAGGAACTACTGGAAGATCTTCTAGAAACACTTCAGAAAACTCATTTACTAGAAGTAATGACTCAATAGTTGGGGGTTTTAGTGTTTGAATCCATAACCCAAACAAAATGATAGACATAACCTTTGGAAATCATTTATCTAGCCTTAAGGTAAGAGATGAAACTACCTATATGCACTGAGCTACTACCCTTCCACTCTAAGCCGGGCTCATTTGGAAATTAAACCAAACAATCCAAGTTCTACAATCGACTAAGGCAAAATATAAATGTAACTAATCCATGTCCAAAATGATATCGAAATCTACCGTTTCTAACTCTATGAGGTCTATTGAGGTTACTTTATGGGAAACTCTGATAGGACAATTTATGTATACCTGTCTAACTATGACTAATTCACCAACTAAAGTAGAGACTGAGAAGGGTTCTGAAAGTGTTTTTGGACTAATACCAAAGTTTACTACTATATATGGAGTTACAAAATATAGGTAGCCCTTGGATCTAACAATGCATAAACATATAAATGAAAGATTCGTAACGTACCAGTGACCACATCAAGAGAATCTTCCTAGTTCTGGTGAGCTTGGAGAGCATACAACATGTTTTGGCGCTGACCGCCACCTGTACCAAATGGAACACCCTACTGAGTTGGACGATGTGTTTTACTTCTAGAGTTGTAGAGTAATCCCTGTTGTTGTTACCTCCTTTCACCTACCTTGTAGAAGGGAAATACTTCAACCTATATCCAGACTAAGCACACCCAAAGCACCCTTCCCTTCCTCCAAAACACTCTCCCGGACGGTTCTTACCAAACTTTGGACAAGTTGGGAAAGTACTGTTTCTTGAAGTACTCCCCTGAGACTTTGAACCTGATGCCCTACCTCTCTAATCATGTCGAAACCTGCGGGATGGAGCACTAGCTTATAAAGGTGTCGGGTTTGTAGTCCTTTGCTGAAACTATGAGCAATTCCCACCAACCAACTTTTGTTGTGAGTATTCATAATTTCCCATTTTGGCCTTTTTCTTATCCTTAGCCATTTCCCTAAGCTTATCTCCCTCAACCTGCTAGGCATGAATCATGAGTCTGGAGGTATCCATATTACCTAACAGTATAGCACTCCTACACTCGATCTTCACCAGATCAGATACCCTAATCAAGAACTTACTCATTTGTGCTCTTGGATCGCAACCATGTATGTAGCATACTTAGAGAGTTGGGTGAACTTCAGCTCGTCTTGGACAGATATTGAACCTGCTTCAAGTTCATAAACTCTTGTGCCTTACCTTTTCTCAACTCTCTTGGGAAAAACCTGTCCATAAAGCCTCCTATAAAAAATCCTAAGTCACAGAAGCTGCATCAGCACCCTTGTTATCTTTCAACTAAGAGAACAAAATATGATATTCATCCTTAAGTTGGTAGGATGGCAGATCCACCCTATCATTTCCAGTTACCTGCATAACCTCTAGGATCTTCTTGACTTCATTAATGAAATTTTATGGGTCCTCACCAACATTTGACCTTAGAAACTCAGACGGATTCATCCCATCAAAGTCTCGAACCTTAGCTGCAGCTAATCAACCATAACTATTTGCAGAAACTATGGCCTACTGATTGTTCTGATTGGCAACACTTTGAGCCAAGAGTTGGATCACATTCCTAAATTCATCATTTGTAACCTCATGGGTTCAGAATGGAGGAAGTGTGTTAGCATTACATAAATTAGAATTCCATGTTTTGGCTCTACAATAATGCATGATCTAAAATGCATAATGAAGGATTACAAAGGAGAAGTTGAATCATACCTTACACTTGATAAGAATAGCAAAGGAAGTGAAGCTTTTCTTAAAACACTTCGTAGCCTCCCCCTCATAAATGTGGCACGCTTCACACACATGAAATAGACTCTACTTAGTGGGGCTTTCATGCATTAGTAGTGCTTTCATTTGTAATGCTTGCATTAGTTATGCCTACATTATTTCTTATACACTGTTAGATTTGATGTATTAGAAATAACAGATCTTGCATAATTTCTATTTAAAAAATCTTTATTTCTTTGTACACTTCCTTGCAACAAGGTTCTTTGCTCAAACATCAAAAAAATACCCTTCCTCTTCCATGTCAACTCCATTTCTATGCACAAGAGTAGCTAGTTAAAAGCTCATGTTGTTTTCGCATAATGATATGAAAAATTGTACTTCAACTATGCATACAAAAAAAAGACAAAGAATAAAATATGATAGACAGCATGACAAATAAATCTCTCAAAAGTTGAGATAAAATAACCTATTATCTGTAAAGAATGGTCTTTTCAAACTATGTAAATGTTGATTAATAAAATTAATAGTTTAATGAAACAATGTACTGTAGCTTTACTCTTAGCTCGCTATAGGAAAACTCAAATTAGTTTGATGCTTAATCTATTGTTATGGTTGTTCAAAAAAAGTTATATTCAGTTTTACCTTATATCCATACACAAAGTACAGAGAAGATGAAAGGTTTCTAAAACAAGTACTATGAAAAATGTTTTTTTAAAAGGCTATGAGGGTAGTTTTGTAATTATCTAATCTAATGCAAGTGTTAAAATTCTATTTATTACTAATACCTAGAATTTCATTGTATTAGTAATACACAACTTAATACACAATATAGTGTATAACTAATACATACATTAGTTATACATGACATATAAAAAAGTGTACCAAACCCGGTGGAGTGAATTGGGGGACTTAAACCACGGAGTTGAGTTAGCTAGAAATGAGATTGGCGGCCAATCAAGCACTATGGGGAGTACCCCTAATCCGTGTCATCAATAGATCACTCCAGCCCGAACCATATCCAAACCAGAATCGACGAGTAGCTTCCACACCAAGAATTAGAGACACTGAAAGCAACGAAAATAGGGCATTTAAGAGTATACGGTTCCAAGAGCAATGTTACTTCCTAGCTAAGGCCCAAACTATTAGACTTAGGTCTCCTATATTAGTCTATGGGGAGCCAAGCCGTCGAAAAAGACGTTGAGAGATTACAAGGACTAACGGCTCCAAAAGGACACAATTTTATGGCAATCACTAGCCTAAGCCTAGACTAAGGTCAAACTTGATCCAACAATATTCACAAATCATAAATAAGGCACACCATAAGGTAAGGATGATCCACAAATACAACAGACATGCTTCAACCGCCTAGAATGCCCGTAAAGTAGCCTGAGGCATGGATTCTAGGAATCTAACATGATTAACAATCAATTCAACCTCAAATTCATACAAATAAAAATACATTTACTCAATCATGCTTAGATTAAGGAAAGGGAAGTCGTAGCCTATTTTTAGACCAATCGCGCGCTTTGTAAATCATGTTGTCAGAGCTTTTCCCTTTGGTACGACTCGGAATGTTGCCACATATTAAAAAATAGAATCAAAATGTCAATACAGTCTGTTTGACACAAAAAAAAATGCATTATTCAGAGACTGACCCAAAATTGGGTCTAAAATAGAATTGTGGGACCTGCACACCAAATCCCAAAATCAACTCCATTAAAAGGTTCATTTTACCTCTACGAACTAGTCTCCCAAAATGAACGAAAATTGGGCTTCAGAACAGTATGGAATCAGCCCATGCATTTAAATCACCATTAAAGCTAAAAAATGAGAAAGGACAACAGCTAAATCCCAAAAATTACCACAAACAGAGGTCCCCCGACAGTTCCCGAGAACCCCAATGCGTTGCCACACTAATTTCGAGCAACCAAGCATTTGAATCACCCAATATGGAGCTAAAATGAGAGAGAAATCAATTTTAGAAAATGAGGACAGATGCTGATTTTCAACTTTAAATAATGGTAGATCTGGTCGCTAAAACGATTTCCAATTGCTAAAAAGGACATTTTCTAGTTGCTAAAAGTCTGTAGATATCTGATTTTTTCCAAAGTCTCCAAACGGACCCTTGGGACTCATTCAAAATCCGATAAAAATAAGACAAATATCCTACACCACTTATTTCGACATTCCGGACTCAATGGAATTGTCAAATTTCCATAGAAAAGATTTGTATGAAAAAATTATGACGTTACCCATTAGACCTAAAACTCAACTTTTCACCTAAACACCCCAAAACAAAAAGATGATGTCAAGACCCAAATGAAAAGTCCTACTTGAATTCAACATTCGGGAGCTAATGGCGCTGATAGAATTATCATACAACAACTAATTCTCTTACATCTCGTTTAAGTGCTCATTATCGCACCGAAAGCCTTTGGACCAGAGCTACAAGTCCTTCTATACAAAACTCAACATTTTGGAGCTTACCACACTTATATAATTTCATCCTAGCACATTTACCAAGAATGTAGACCAAGGTCAAACATAGGCCAAAGCTTAAAATCTAAAACACCTAATGGCACAAACTCACGGCGAAACCCTTAGGATTCGAGCCGACCATGCCATTAGCCTAAAATAACCATTTCAAATCTGATAGAATCGTCAAAATTCTATTGTAAGGTTCTTTACTTGACATTTTGAGTAAAGTCAACTATTCGAGTTTCAAAAGCTCCAAAATAGAGGAACAGACTTCAAACCCAAACGAACGATCCGGCGTCCAAACAATTAGTGTCAACAAGTCATTAATGACTTGTAGTTACTATAGGAACGTTCTCAACAATGAAAAGAAGGCATTACTAAAAAGGACTTTTGTCTGTGAAAGTAGTTGAAGGCTCAAATAAGCCAAAAAACTGCTCTTGCATATCCTGCTCGGTCTCCTAGGTAGCCTCCTCGACTAGAAGGTGCCTCAAACGGACCTCACATCTGTGGCTAAGATTGAAACTGTTACTCAATAAATGTTAGACGATCATCCAACTCAACCACATCATATGAGAGCACATGAGACTCATCTAGGAAATATCGGCATAACATCGAAACATGGAAAATTAAATGAATAGCTGAGAATGTTGGATTCAAGGCTAACTCATACGCATCATCTATATTTTGGGCTAAGCTTGCACCGCCTCCTAAATCTTATCACACCCCTCATGGGCGATACTCGGAGGAATACTCTTTCACCAACGATGAATCTCAACGGTCAACGCCTATGATCCGCATAACACTGATGTCTTCTCTGAGCCATCTAGAGCCTATCCTGAATCACCCTCACATGATCTAAGGCCTTGTGAAGCAAGTTTGTACTGCACGGCATATGCTCCGTAGACTCAAACCAACCAACCTAAAAACGACAATGCCTACCATATAATGCCTCAATTGGGGCCATTCGAATACTAGAGTTGTAGTTGTTGTACACAAAATCCTCCAAAGGAATGAATGGTCCCACTGACCTCCAAAATCCATAACATAGACCTGCAACATATCCTCAAGAAACTAAATAGTGCTCTCCGATTGACCATCAATCTGCAGGTGAAATGTTGTGCTAAGGTCGACAGAAGTGCCTTACTCCTCATGAAAAGAATTCCAAAAACTGGAAGTGAACTACGAACCCCTGTCTGAAATTATAAAAGAAATTCACACCATGATGAGAACAACCTCCCGAATGTATATACGAGTCAATCTCTCGGCACTAAAAGAATGATGAATGAGAAGGAAGTGTGCTGACTTCGTTAATCAATCAATGATGACCCAAATCCTGTCAATACCTCTAGAAGAATGAGCCAAACCAATAATGACCTCCATAGTGATACGCTCCCAGCTCCACTCTGGAATGGGTAATGTCTGAAACTAACCACCAGGCCTCTACTGCTCAACCTTCACCTACTGGAAACTCAAATAGCAAGACACATAGTCTGAGATGTCTCTCTTCATACTGCTTCACCAATAATGTCTCCTCAAGTCATGATACATCTTAGTTTTGTCCAAATTGATGGAATATCTAGAATCATGGGCCTCACTATGGATCAGCTAAATCAAACCTCGAACTCTCGGAACACACAACTGTCCAGCAAACCTCAAAACCCTATGTGAATCTAAGGTAGCCTGCCCAACATCACCTACCACTACCCTATCTCTAATTGCTACCAAAGACTCATCCTA
The DNA here is from genome assembly GCA_037074985.1 of Solanum bulbocastanum. Lineage (NCBI taxonomy): Eukaryota > Viridiplantae > Streptophyta > Magnoliopsida > Solanales > Solanaceae > Solanum > Solanum bulbocastanum. Next base: position 33,186,147 of record CM073597.1, on the reverse strand, counting down.
AAACTGATGAACACATATCTGATATGGTAAAGATGATTGAACTCCCACATAGTCTAATACCCGTCTATAATCTGAAATATAAAGTCGAATCATCCTATTAGCTAAGGACTAGATGTCCAAAGCCAAAGGTCGCTCCAAAACACAAAGGAAGCCTAGACTACCCATACACACCGCCTTCTAGCTCAATTCATCCGATAATACATTCGTCTTGCCTAGATGATAGAGAATAGAGAGGTCGTGGTCCTTCAAGAGCTCAATCTAATGACATTGCCTCAAATTAAGGTCCCTCTAGATCATAATGTATTGAAGGCTCATGAGATCAATGTAGATCTCACAATGAACTTTGTATAGGTATTGTCTCCAAATCTTTAGTGCAAACACTGTAGCGACCCTTTCCATTTACCATATACACATAAATTTCAAGATATATATATATATATATATATATATATATATATATATATATATTTATTTATTTATTTATTCTTTTTTTTTCCTCATGCAAGTAATTAATGATAATAAAATTTCTCCACTTCCGAATACCCAAACTAGTTGGTTTCATGCTTTATACGATTATTACAAACAAGTAGGACATGTAACAAATTACAAAACTTGGGCTTACGCACCCCAAATAAACCAAAACACGTAGCCATACTTAGATTACAACCCATGGACATGATCCAGTTAGACTTCAAAATCGATGGCACAAATACATCACATAGATCGTGTATAAGTATCAAAATATATACAAAATATATATGTCTATATGCAAATGTGATCTTCTTTAAGGTTCTTAAAATTTCCATCGCCTATGGCCATCTTCATCACTCTTCTCGATCAGCTCCTATGATAGAAACAACTATCGCTAAGCATAAAGCTTAGTGGTGTAAAAACTATAGGGTCGAAATCCTAAAAATTCATCAAGCCACCTTTTCCAAGTCAATGAGCAATATACTTGAAACATAATAAATAAATCAAGTAACTATAGATAACAAGTATCAAATTCGATATTCAAAAATACAAATGTCAAGAAGCTCATCGCACCATTTTCCAAGAATTTCAATAGCAAGGCTCACCCAATATATACTTCATGTCGTCACACTCAGCACAAGCAAGTATCAAGAAGGGGGCATGCCCCTGTATCAAGAAGGACCGAAGCCCCTGTATCAAGAAGGACCGAAGCCCTGTATTAAGAGAACCAAGAACCATATTAAAAATGGCTTTCTAGTTCGTACTTAAAATGGATAACCTCCATTCCTAAGACGGACTACAAATCCAGAGTCAAGATGGCAAATGATCCGAATCAATAGGTCTACCAATAGTGACAAAGCCTCAGCCACAAGAAGGACATAGTCCCAACAAGAGTGCCAAGTGATCAAACAATCCGTACAAGTGGGCGAGTTACACAAGCATCATACCAACACGACAATGCAAAGTGACAAGAGGTAGCTGAGATATCAAGATCAAATTTCGTATATACCAGCCATTACAAGAGTGCAAGTACAAGTTTATACACAAACCTCAATACTTTAGCGTAGCAATAGTCCAATAAACTTTGCAAGCTCAAACCGGAGACCAACCAACGTATCAAATTCCTTAACTTGTTCACAAGTCTATACAACCTTAAAAATGCAATTAAATAACTTATTTATTTCCTAATAGCTCAATAATATTGAAATAAAATAGGATTATCATCATAAGTAAGCTCAGCCCACACAGATACAATTCTGTTCTCAAAACAGTGATTCTGGCCAGTTTAGTACCCCATGTTACAACTTAAATTTGAACAGGAAAACAGCAAAAATAGATTTTGTAACCTTCATGAAATTTGTAGATACATATCTTAAGATTGCAACTCAAGAAGAATCACTGAAAAATACTTTTGTGTCAAAAAGATAACATCGATACACTAACAGTGGTTCCTACCGGATTTCTGAATCTGAAATCTGGACAACACTTGTCCTGTGTTGCATCCCATTTTTCACATCCATAACAGCTAATTTAGACTTTCACATAAACATAATAGTTGTAGATATATGAATTATATTTCCAAATCATATTTATGCACCCAAAATAGAGTTCTACGGAACGAGATATTCTAAACATAACACAACCTACTCAGCTACAACAACAGAGAAATCTGGACAGAACTTGTCCTGTGTTGCGTCCCAGTTTTCACATCCATAACAGCTAAATCAGACTTTCACATAAACATAATAGTTGTAGGTACATGAATCATCTTTCCAAAACATATTTATTCACCCAAAACAGATATTCAAATCACAAGATATACATAATTTACCAAACACTATCAGCTCAGAGACAGATTTCAGTCACTTACCAACAAGGCAGTTTGTTTCTTTGATTCCAGCCAAAAGACCAAGGTTTTTTTTCTTGAAATTTTGACGAAGAAATGATAAGCCAAGTTTCTAAGGGTTTTAATCTTCCATTCCACAAAATTTTTCAAAGATGAGTGAACTATATAGTCAACAAGTGATGTTTATCACTTGGACACTTGGCTGGCCAAGGTGCTGCCAACATACTTTATATTTTTATCCTTTCGTGCTGTCCAAAAATGCATATTTACATATTTATATGTATATGCCTCAGCACCATTTAATTACCTATAATTAGGATAGAATATTATGTATATACCCCAACACAAATCCATCCATTACGATACACTTTATGTTAAGCCAGTTAGAAATTTTTCACAACTTTAAAGTTCCCAAAATGAGAGTAAGCCATATTGACGTAGTTTAGCAAAGGTAAATCAATATACAAATTCTTATTAGCATTTAGGGGTGTTACAACTCTCTCCCCCTTAAATAAATTTCGTCTCGAAATTTACCTTACTTTAGTCCCGAAACAAGTGCGGATATTGGGTCCTTATGTCTTCTTCTCTCTCCCAAGTAGCTTCTTCTCCCGAGTGGTTCCTCCAAAGTACCTTTACTAAGGGGATTTTCTTGTTTCTAAGTTGCTTCACTTCCCGGGCTTGAATTAACATAGGTTCTTCATCATACGTCAAGTCAGGATTAACCTCAATAGATTCAACTGGAAGAACATGAGATGGATCAGAACGGTATCTTCTGAGCATAGAAACATGAAAGACATTGTGTATCTTGTCTAACTCTGGTGGCAAAGCCAATTTATATGCAATCGGTCCAACTCTTTCAAGTATCTCATACGGTCCAATAAATCGGGGACTAAGCTTTCCTTTTCTACCAAATCTCATAATCTTTTTCCATGGAGACACCTTTAAAAATACTTTATCTCCCACTTGATATTCAATGTCACATCTTTTAAGATCAGCATACGACTTTTGTCTATCCGAAGAAATCTTTAGATGATCTTTGATAATTTTTACCTTGTCTTCTATTTGTTGCACCAACTCAGGACCAATAAGTTTCCTGTCACCAACTTCACTCCAACAAAGAGGGGTCCGACATTTCCTTCCATACAAAGCTTCATAGGGAGGCATTCCAATACTCGATTAGTAACTGTTATTATAAGAAAATTCTATCAAAGCCAAATGATTGTCCCATCTTCCCTCAAACTCTATAATGCAAGCTCGAAGCATATCCTCCAAAACTTGTATCTCCCTTTCTGACTTACCGTCTGTTTGAGGATGAAACGAAGTGCTAAATTTAAGCTTAGTACCCAGCGCTTACTGCAAGCTTCCCCAAAATCTAGATGTAAACCTTGGATCTTGATCAGATACAATAGACATAGGGATCCCATGTAGTCTTACAATCTCATTAATGTATAATTCAGCTAAACGCTCAAGTGAGTAATCCATCCTGATTGCTAAGAACTGCGCACTTTTGGTCAGCCTATCCACAATCACCCATATTGCATCATGATTTCTTTGGGTGCGATGAAGTCTAGAAACAAAGTCCATAGTTATTCTCTCCCATTTCCATTCCGGTATCGACAAGGGCTGTAGCAACCCAACTAGAACCTGATGTTCTGCCTTTACTTGTTGACAAACCAAACATTTAGAAACAAACTCCGCAATGTCTTTCTTCATACCATTCCACCGATAATTTGCTTTGATGGTTTGGTACATCTTTGTACCCCCAGGATGCATTGCATAGGATGAGGTATGTGCTTCATTCAATATCTCTTTCTTCAAATTGTCATCATTAGGGACACAAAGTCTATCTTGATAAAATAAGACACCATCCTCTGATAAAGTAAAATCAAGTTTTTCCCCATTTTGAACTTCTCGGGTCACTTTTACAAGTTTCTCATCCAACTTTTGTGCTTCTTTCACTTGTTTAAGTAATATTGGCTTTACTTGCAAATTAGCGATAGCTGAACCCTTTGAATCAAGTGTCAAACAAATATTTATGGCTCTCAACTCAAGAAGCAAGGGCAAAGGTCTCAGAGAAATACTTGCGAAGCATTTTCTACTTAAGGCATCTGCACCCACATTAGCTTTACCTGGATGATAATCAATTGTGCAGTCATAATCCTTAATGAGTTCAAGCCATCTATGTTGTCGGAGGTTCAGCTCCTTCTGAGTACTCAAGTACTTTAAGCTCTTGTGATCAGTGAATTTATGGCATTTCTCTCCATACAAATAATACCGCCATATTTTTAAAGAAAACACTACCGCGGAAAGTTCAAGATCATGAGTAGGATAATTCAATTCATGCGGTTTTAATTTTCAAAAAGCATAAGAAATAAACTTCCCATCTTGTATCAAAACACATCCGAGACCATTGTGAGAAGCATCGCTATATACTACATACTCCTTCCCTTCAGTAGCTAAAGTAAGTATAGGTGCCTGAAGTCTTAATAACCCAATGACGGTCTGCTCGAAAATTTAAGATGGCCACATCGGCCTGAAGATTCAGACTAAACACCACCTCGGAGCTGACTCAAACAACCATTAAAGCCAACCTGACAGAGCTAGTCACCCTCTGTAGCATGTACCGATGTCTTGAATGGGTGGGACGTGCCATGTGAATCTCTCAGACTAAAATTAGGCCAACTATGACTGTTATCATGTCAGGTCCTTACCGCTGCCTCCTTAGGCCTCGAGATAAAGCTACTCAAGTGTACGGGCATAGTCAACTACATTTAGAAATGAACAACCTACTAAAACCATAGACTGATTCTTTATTGAAGTTGGAATCTCAAGCCTCTAACAAAGAATCAAACTCTCTCCTCCTTAGTAGGTAGAATCATCGTAGCGTGATGGGAGAGCTCTTGCAATCTATCCTCATAATCATACATTACCATGAAGCCTACTTCAACCTCGATAACTCATGACAAAGCCGATCCCTGATGCTTTGCGGAATGCACCTAGCCAAAAGGCCTCTAAAAACTCAGTCTAGGATACTGGTGGAGACCTAACTTGCAACACCCCTAAATGCTAACAAGACTCGCATGTCAATTGACCGTTGCTTATAACTACAATTAGTTTTACTCTTATGTTAGGAAGTTGAAATTTGGTGATAATTGCTAACTTGTTTAGCATAAGTTATATCATAATTTATGGGATTGTATTGGGTAGTTACGTAATAGTATAACTAGAATTATACATACTTTTAAAAGGAGATGAAATATATATATATATAAGTGTATATGTATGCATTTTGGGAAGCACAAAACTATTTGTGCAGCACCTTTGAAGGCCAGCTGCCCAAGTGATAAACATCACTCGTGTAACTATATATTTTCACACCTCTTTGAATTAATTTCGGTTCCTTCAAAGTATAAGAGCCTTAGAACCTAAATAAATCTTTTTTTCATAAAATCACAAGAGAAAAAAACTTGGTCTTTTGGCTGGTATTCGAGACACACACTGCTTAGTTGGTAAGTGCTGAAATTTGTTTATGAGCAGGGTAGGGTTTGGTAATTTGTGTATATCTCGTTCTCCAGAGCTTATTCTACTGTGAATAAATATGATTTGGAAATATAATACATATATCTACAACTCTTATGTTTAAGCAAAACTCTAATTTAGTTGATATGGATTCAAATATGGGACGCAACATAGGACAAGTTCTGTCCAAATTTTGGATTTAGAAATCCTGTATGAACCACTGTTAGTGTATCGAGGATATCGTTTTATACAAAATTGTAATTTTTGGTGATTCTTGTTGCGTTGTAATCTTAAGATATATACCTACATCTTTCATGCATGTTATAAAGTCTAGTGTTGCCGTTTTCCTATTCAAATCTAAGTTACAACATAGGGTACTAGACTGGCCAGAGTCACTGTTTTGGGAACATAGTTGTGCAGGCTGAGTTTACTTGTGATAATAATCCTATTTTATTTCAATATTATTTAGATATTAGGAATTAAAGAAGTTATTTATTTGCATTTTTAAGGTTGTATATATTTGTGAACAAGTTGAGGACCTTGATACGTTGGTTGGTCTATGGTTTGAACTCGCGGAGTTGTGTTGGACTGTTCTACTTTAAAGCATTCAGGTTTGTGTATAAACTTGTACTTGCACTCTTTTAACTGCTAGTATATATGAAAATTGATCTTGATAATTTGGTTACCTTTTGTTACTTTGCATTGTTGTGTTGGTATGACGCTTGTGTAGCTCGCCCACTTGTACGGATTGTTTGATCACTTGACACTCTTGTTGGGACCTTTTCCTTCTTGTGGCTATGACTTTGTCACTATTGGCATGCCTCTTGATTCAGATCATTTGCCATCTTGACTTTGGATTTTTAAACCGTCTTAAGAATGGAAGTTGTCCATTTTAAGTACGAACTACAAACCCATTTTTAATATGCTTCTTGGTTCTCCTGACTATCAGCCTGTGACCCTTCTTGATACAGGGTGTTGCCCTTCTTGATACTTGCTTATGCATGGTGTAACAACATGAGGAATATATTGGGCGATCCTTGTTATTGAATCTCTTGGAAAATGATGCTACAAATGTTCTTCTCATTTGTATCTTCGAAAATTGAACTTGATACTCATTATATATTGTTACTTGATTTATTTATTATGTTTCGAGGATGCTACTCATTGACTTGAGAAAGGCGGCTTGGTGAATTTTGAGGACTCTAAACCTATAGTTTTTACACCACTAAGCTATATGCATAACGATAGTTGTTTCTATCGTAGGGGCTGATCGAGAGGAGGCATGAAGCTGGCCATTGGAGATGGACATTTTGAGAACTTTAAAGAAGATCATCTATATTTTGTATAAACTTTGGGACTTATACATGACTTATGTGTTGTATATTTGCATGAAATTTTGAAGACTAATCGGATCATGTCATAATGGTTTGTAATATAAGTATGGCTTCTTGTTTGGTTCATTTGGGCTGTGTAAACCCAAGTCATGTAATATATTAATTTTACTACTTGTTTTGAATGGTTGTATGAAGCTTGAACCATTTGGTTGGGTACTTGGAAATTTATAATATTTTTTGTATATCATGTTACTAGCGTGAGGACAATACATGCGTAAAAAGCTCATAAGTTATTGGTTTATGTATTTTGAAAGGCTCGTTACACAACTGGTCTAGTCTCTAAGTAAGAACAACATCACTATCTGGAAGGCCCATCTAGCTGATAAGTGGTGAAGTCAACTCCTCTTAACTCCACCAATCCTAAAGCATGTAGCCGCACTCGCCAAGTAGTAAGAAACAGATAGGCATCCTCCCCATTAGCCCCAGAAAACCTCGATGATTACAATCTCAAAAACACCTAGAGCATCTTCTGCTCTCGCAATGGCTTGACTTCATTGAAATCATCTAGTGAGCAATGGTTGGTGTTAAATGAAGGCAAACCTCTAGAGTTGATGAAGTAGGCTGACCCTGTAGTATTGGAACTGGTGCTGGGGCCTGATGCTGCATACCCCCTTATGGCCGATAAAATCTGGGTGAGCATTGCCTTAAGGTCCGGAGCAGTAGCTGGTGTGGATGGTGGCTAGCTTGGTCCCGAACCTACAAGATGAGGAGGAGCATGATCTACTTGAGGCTCCACCTCCGGCTTCGGAGTTTAGTCTCTCTCTCGGGCTGGTGCTACAGCCCTGCCTCGACCTCGGAATCAACTTCTACTGCTAGTTGGGGCTCTGTCTGTAGGCCTGGGTGAAATTACCCTTGCCACTCTACTGTGGGTACAACCCATCATATGAAAGAGTAAAACAAGTGAGATCCCATGAAACCAATTAGACATACGATGAATGAAAAGGATAAAAAATAGAAAATCTTCCTAACGACATCTTGTAGCCTCCCGAAGAAAATTTGTGGAAGTGTTTGGACCAATCCGCAGAAGTATACTAGATGTTAGCATTGTATAATGAGACTAGTGAACCCAAGTCTTTAATACCAACTTGTCATGACCCGATTCCTCGAGTTATGATGTCACCTACTATAAACCACCATGAGGAAAGCCAACTTGTATCCCGAAACTTCAACTCATGGGATTGAAGGCAGAAAACTTAACTCAAATTAAAGCAATAATATAAATACAAAGAATCATAGATGAAGAAGAGGAAGCAAACATATAAATATATATATATATATATATACACACACACACACACATACAATAAGAGATCCCTCCAAGATTCTGGAAGTCATAAATACAGAACTACAAACAAACTGAGTACAAGTCCCAAAAGTAGACCACATCAACAAGAATGTCTCGAAAAGAGAAAGACAACTCAATATATATATATATATATATATATATATATATATATATGGAGACTAGCATAGACCAAAATGCTAAGTGCTCACCCCCATCTCCAGATCAGACTGTTGTCGGCTCGATATCAACGATGGTAGTTGGTACTCAAACCTACATCACGAAAATAGATGTAAAGTGTAGCATAAATACCAATACAATAGATACCCAATAGGCCTTATAGACCGAGTGGTCAAGGAAAGAAAAATTATTATGAAATGCAATAATCTAAAACATTACCAGAAATAGGAACGCGAAATCTAACATGTATGCACATGAGTGTACCAACACACAAATAAAGGAGAATAACATGAGAAATCTAAACGGGATCCCATAAATGCAATGGGTACAATCGTGCGAAAGGTAAAAGTAAAATTCGAGCGGGCTTCCATAAGCCTGACTTGGTACAAGTAAAAGTTAAGAATGGAATAAGCGGCCCCCATGAAGTTTCCAAGATTTCCACAACTTTTCGAGGACTCGAACCGAGCCAATCCATATGCTTGAAGATCATCAAGAACTTATAGGGGATATGGACTTGAACCGAATTGAAGTGAAGGATCAAGGAATTGAAAGAGATTTGGAACGCTGGCACACTATCAGAAATAGAATCACAATGTCAATACAATCATTTTTACACCAAAATCACATTTTTCAGAGAGAAATCTAAAATCTGGTAAAAAATAGGTTTGTGGGACACGCACTAAGAATCACGAAATTGACTTCATGCCGAACTTGTGTCCCAAAATGGAACACAATTTGTGGGTTTTGAACAACATGGAATCATCCAATGCATTCAATAACTATTAAAACTAAAGAAGGAGATAGGACAACAACTAAAACTCAAAAATTACCTCAAACAGAGGTCCCTCAACAATCCCCGAGAACTCCAATAAGTAGCCACACAAATTTCGAGCAACCCAGCCTTTCAATCACCCAAAACAGAGCTAAAATGAGAAAGATATCTCGTTTAGAAAATGAGGGTTTAATGTTGATTTTCGGCTTCATATAATTGTAGCTCTGGTCTCTAAAAGGACATCTAGTTGCAATAAAGGACATTTTCTAGGCACTAGACGTCTGCACCAAATATCATACTTTTTCCACTTTTTTCAAAGTCTCCGAACAAACCCTCGGGATTTGTTCAGGACACAATAAAAATAAACAAGATATGCTACCCTACTAGATTCGACATTACAAACTGAATAGAATTATTGAATTTCCGTAAAAAAATTGTTATGACAGAAATACCCCCTCGAGAGCCATTGGCCCTAAAACTCACTTTTCGCCTAAATACTTAAAATCAAAAGGAAGATCTCAAGACCTAAATGAAAGGTCCTACTGGACCGAAGTTAACATTACAGAGCTTATTGCGATGGCAGAATTTTGATACAAAAACAAATTCACCGAATGTTGACCAAAGTCAACTCTAGGCCTTTAAGATTTCCAACATCTCGTCTCATTGCTCAAACTCACATTAGAAGCCTTAGAAGCTGAACTAAAGCTCTTTATAGTCCAATATCAACGTTTTAGAGCTTACTGCACTAACGAAATCTCTATCTAAGCACGTTTACCAAGAATATTAACCAAGGTCAAACTTAGGCTAAAGCTTAAAAGCTAAAACGCCTAATGGCACAAACTTGCATCGAAAACCTTGGGATTCAAGTCTATCATGCCACTAGCCTAAAATGCCCATTCTAGAGCTGATGGAACTGTCATAATTCTATTTTGAGGTTTTTTACATGAAGTTTTGACTAAAGGAAACTATTCAAATTTCAAAAGCTTCAAAAAAGGGGAACAAGCATAAAACCCAATAGAATGACCAGGCGACCGAACATTAAGTGCCATCAGATCATAAAATACTTAGGGTCGCTATAGGAATTCTCTAAACGACGAAAAGAAGTCATTAAGGAGATTACAATGACACTACCCCAAGAATTGTAGAAAAACCTTTTTCCTTAATGGTATCAACTAAATAAAAGTTTCAAAAATGGTTATAGAGCATAACATCCTTGACTCAATGCATGATTTATATGAACAAGAGTGCATTTTTTTAATCAAATAAGGCAAACACATGATAACTGATCTTAAGCCCTTGTGAAATCTCATTACTTTCTAATGGATTTATCTGAGTATACCTCATCGATAAGGATCTACACTTAACTATTCCTACCACCTGAAGAAAAGGCATAGGTAGAGGAAGTTGAGAAGCGTAAGAGTTAACGTAAGTTTCTTACAGAAAAAATCTATTCCATGATCTAGTATATGAGAGAAACGAAAAATTTCCTAAATTCCTTGTAGCCCCCAAAAAATAGTACGCATCTTTGCATACAATTCCACATGATCCAACAAGATAGAACATCATAGACACCCTGGAAAATTTTAAACTTGTGCTTTGATTACCAAGTTTGTAATGACCTGATATTACCCCTTAGTCATACAATGGTGCTTAGTGTCACAAGTGAGCCAAATATAACCCATAATAGTTGATCAATCATGAACCACTAAATATTAACATGTAAAAGAATTAAAAATGACTAAGGGGAAGCGTATTTATGGAATATTGGTTCAATATATTTTTGAACTAAGTTTGGTAGACAATAACATTAATTAGATAAGAATCTAAAATAGAATATACTGAATACAATTATTCTAACTTACTATCTATGAAGTCTATACTAATACTGATTTGAGTTTGCCTGGACATGACCCTAGCTCCCTTCAATTAATACATGCAAATACAAAATAATATACTAGAATAAAAAACTAAATTGAAAATAATACAATTTAAGTAAAATATTTTGGATTGAAATTGTTCTAAAATAATGCATTTAACATTAAGGATAATAATACTTTCTTGAAATATATTTTCAAAGTATGCACTTAAAAATAACTATAGTTTGTTGAAAGGCTTCTTTAAAATTTTGAATATACTTTATTTGTGAAATTAATGCATAAGAAATAGTACGACAAGGTTTTAAAATACCATTGATTAGAATGAGGTCCATAGTGTATAATAAACAAAAACCATGAATTAATAATCAGTAATGATATTAAGTACAATAATTTTAATGGTAAAATCAAGAATAAATAGTAAGAGATGAAGCTAATTAAAAATAATAGAATTTGAGGTAAAAACGTACCCTAGCTTTGATCTTAATAATTTAAATTGTAGATGTAGGGAGTGTGGAAGAATAAAGTTCACGTCTTTGATAATCTTAATAATTCAATTCTCCATGGATCTTGAAGAAGAAACCCTCACTTTATTAAGAACGATCAAGATATCCTTCCTTCAGATTTTTGAAAATTCGATAGCCAAGGGATAAGATTTAAATTAATGTTTCATGATTAAAAAAGAAATTTGAATTGGAGGGATTGAAATCCTTGGACAGTAACTTAGTGATAATGATCAACTTACCCTCAAAACAAGTCCGAAGAGTAAGCAATCGTCGTAAAAAAACAACAACTAAGAGTCAGGGTCGAATTCCACAGAGAAAAAATTTTTAGTAATTGAAAATATAAAGGATAAATAACTAGAATTTTTAACCTAAACACACAATTTACAGAAAAATCAAATTAAGGGGGTGATTTTCATAACTAAGGAAAGGCTTTGGGCCAAGCCGATATTAAGTAGGGATGTATGGGAATTGTGATATTTGATATTTAATCAATACGTAATGATCCATTGCATTTCAACACATTCTCCTTCACTCATAGAAAGGTTAGATCATCATCAATCAACCATAATATCATTTCGGTCTCAACAGGGTATATCACGATATCTCCTTCTAGTCTCAATCATGTCAACAACAAAGCAATTCAAGACCTTTGCCAAAATATCTATTTCTAGAAAATTTATCATTCAACATAGTAGACCTAAACTATCTCCTTTCAGTCTCAAATTAAGGACTCAAAGCCATATATTATTATTAACCTTATTCTCCACTACGCGAATTCTCTTTCGAGAAATCAGAAAGATCAGAAGCTAGACTCATGAGTGCACTCTTAAATCATAAATTTAAACATGAAAAGTAGGTTAGACCCATTTACATTTAAAAAAGCATTAATGTTTTCAAAAGCTAATCAATTTCATTTTAATGGAGTTATGAAAACATGTAGTGCAATATTGTCATTTTACTCCTTGAAGACTAGATTAAACATCTAGGATTTTAGATCTTTAGTCTGAACAAAAATTATGTCCCTCCTCAAAGAAAGAGAATTTATGAGTTTAAAAATCATGGTGGTTGGTTTGTGAATTTGCCTTTTGGTGAGGATTGGTCACTACTAGTCATGTTTCACTTAGTTTCTGAACTGTCCATGCCATTGATTGATTGCAATTTTGACCCTAATTTTGACTACCCCTAGTGACTTAAATAGAATATCGACTTTTATTGAATGATACCCATTATATTTAAAAGGAGGAAAACCTTGAATAGGAAAAAAAGAAGAAGAAGAAACCATGCAAATAAAGATCAAATGTGAAAATAAAAAAGTAAATAAACTGAGAAGATTGTGCAATGCATAGGGGGGAAATTGTAACTTTATCCTAAATAAATATTCTACCCATTACATGCCCTATGTTATAACCCGATAACAAGTCTTACTTTATCCCATTTTGGCATCCTTAAATTAGTGGATACTTATATGAGGGTCAAACATATGGTATCTCAATCTTATTCATTGAACAACTTTCTTAGAGTGAGTGGGTTTTGTAAATATCCTACTATATCGATTCTTCTATTGTATGTGAAGTACAATTTTATTTGTCTTAAAGACACTTGAAACATCAGGATATAAATAATTATAATTCCTTAATTGATGCAAGATGAACAGATTTTGTAAATACTTAAGCATTTTTGAGGTACCATTTGAAACTAGAGGAATTTCTCAAAGTTGATCAAAAATTTGTTTGAAAGTAGTTGAATGTGATTCATATGCATAATACTAAAATTTCTCAACTATGAATTGATTTCTCTCTCTTAATCCTCATGTATTATTTTTCTATGATGTCTTTTGTAAAAAGAAAAAAAAGCACAATATTAAAAGAGAAAAAACATCTTTGATATATGTAAACTATGTTTGACCTGATTCTTGCCATGTTCCCCAAATAAAAATGTTCATATCCTATAAGATTAGAACAAGAATCATTTTTAGAACTTTCAAGAAAAGATAAATTAAAAAAAAAATTCATAGTTCTATAGTATAAAAAACGTCTGCATATTTTTTTTTATTAATAAAAAGAAAAAATCACTCCCATGTCTTCTTAGGGAACAAACACCCTATAATCTTTAATTTCTAGGGAACAAACAACAAAGTTGCATTTTGACTTTATGGTAAAAACACCCTAGTGACATTTTAGGTAAAAAACACCCTAGTTGCATTTGGACCTTATGGAACAAACACCCCATTAATATATTTCAGGGAACAAATGCTGTATTTTTATTTTTTTAGTATAGGAAACAAACACCAAGTTACATTTTCCCATATGAGAATAAACACCCTAATGGTATTTTAGGGAACGAAGACATCATAATCTTTGATTTATAGGGAACAAACACCGTAGTTGCATTTTAATTATAGGAAACAAAAACCCTATTGGTATCTTAAGTAACTAACACCCTCTCATCTTTTATTTCTAGGGAACAATAACCCTAGTTGCATTTTACCTTAGGAAACAAACACCATAATGGTATTTTAGGGAACAAACACCCAAATATCTTTGATTTCTAGGGAAAAAACACCTAGTTTCATTTTGATCATAGGGAAAAAACACACTATTCATAATTTAAGGAGTAAAAACCTTATCACCTTTAATTTCTAGGGAAAAAACATCCTAGTTGCATTTTGACTATAGGGAATTGACATCCTAGAGGTATCTTTGGGAACAACCTATAATTTTTCATTTCAAGGGAAGAAATACTCCTACAAAGCCCCCTAGCCAGCTGGTCCACTCCAATAGGCTTATTTGCCATCAAGAGTGACCAAGGGGAATATTAACTCCGAATCGGATCTCAAATAGGGTGTAATCCTTCATTCATCGATGTAAACTCCCTCAAGTATCAATTGAAGCTCCAAGCTAAAAACAACTCAATCTCCGAACATCTCAATGGAACGGCCTCTGGTAATGCGTCAGAGCCACAAAAATAAGGAGGGAGAGAAAGAGAGAGTATAGAAGGTCCACAAGCAACAATAACTCCTAAGCTAAGCCTCGGACTATCAAACTGAAGTTTTCTATCCCAGTCTATAAGGATCGTGTCCATCTAAATCTACGTTCGAGACAAATTAAGACACAAGTTTTGAGAGCCTAAGGCAACACTAGCCTATCCTAGTCTAGGGAAAAACATGCATCAGAAAACAGAAAAAGACTCAAGTAATTTTGACATATCATGCAAGTCACACAACCAACCCTTCTAGTATGGTTCTATTCTTGATATAGTAGAAATCAACCCTAAATCATGGTTTCTAAGAAGAAATTAATAAAAAGCTCGGTAGATGCCCCCTATACATATTGTTCATCGTGAATATAAATACCTATGCTCAATATAAATTGAAAGGAAGTGATAGCCTACTTGTAGGTTGACCGCTCTAGCTCTAAAAACAATAAAGCAATAACTGATACACCAAAATAACTTTGTCTATTACAAGAAAAATGCTTAATTTCATACACACAATTACACCCATAATTCAAGCAATGAATAACATGGAAATGAAGAAGGGAAACGAGATTTGATTATCAAGAAAACAATCTTCAAACACAAAAGATGAATTGTGATGCAACATGCCTTCAATGTCTTAATCTAAATTATGAACACTATAAGCTAAGACGATGTGTTTTTATCTACAATATATTGTCTCCATTGTGTTGTTCTATATGAATAATGGCTTCTAGTGTGTGTAAAAAGGATTTTTTGGGTCATTTTGGTGAACTTCCCACTTTGCCTAGGTGTGTTGTAATGCAGCACTCCATGTTCGTAGAGAGTCGTTTGCATTCAGGGACTTGAGTTGATTTGAAATTTGTGTTCATGGCCGTTTTGGCATTCGCAGTCTTGAGTTGACTCGGACTCCACATTAATGTTCTTTTGGGCGCATATGTGGGTCTTTGTTGACTCCATGTTCGTAGTCCTTCTAGCGCATTTGCGGAGGACATTTTTCCTTTTGAACTTTCAGTATATGGCCTTTCCTTGCCTCATTTCCACTTGGTCTCTTCAAATGTCATCTAAATTAGCTCTCCATTTCATTTTCCTATAAATATGAAGAAACCCACATTAAAAGTACAAATTCTACACTAAAGCAAGATAAAATCACTGAGAAAAGAGCTTGAAATAAGTGTAAATTAATAACTTATTACTTACCTTCAAGAAGATTCTTGAAAATGATTTTAAACAATCTTACTTAGAAGTCTTATTATTTTATTTCTCTTATAAATTTTTGTTGGGGTTTTAGAGAGAAGGAGGAATTAAAAGACGAAAATCTTATTAAACTACACTACATCATCTTGTTCAATGAACTTGGAATGATGCAAACATGGTGTCATTGGAAATAAGAGACATAGAAATTTAAATTGATAGGTTATGGGCACCCTAAATCTTCATATACTATGAGATATTGTGGTTTAAGGTCACCCAAAGAAAAATATTTCATGGAGACTCTATAGATAAGAAATTTTTCAGCTTTATTTTGTGTTATAATATTTTTATGACCATAATTCACATTAAATCTCTTTCTACACTGAAAAAAACAAGCTTTAATAGCTATTTAGAATTAAGAATCTCATGGTACAACCTTATACACATATAAATAGTGGTTCGGTTCTTATTATAGAGATTTTTAGGGTGTGACAAAACATGAAGATTTCACTTCGGTAAAAGTTGATGAAGATGTTCTCAGAATGCAATTTCTATGGTTCCATTATCCTTGAAACATTTACTTTAGACTAGAATAACCTTTTGTGAGGATCTCAAGGATTCTAATCTCATTTTTAGCCCTCTGGTGGAATTTGTCCAAAATTAAAGCTTTAGTGCGCGACCCAGTTATCATCAATACAACCATTATTGAATGTTCTAATGGTTCTATTAATTACTCAATGTCGAATTTTGTAAGGTAGAAAAGTCTGTTCATTTTCATGGGGTTCCAAATGAATTTACGACATCCATTAGATGTTTGGAGTATTTTTCTTCAAATTTCTATGAAATAATGTGTATGCAATCGCTTTAGCGACTCCTTGACCTCTTTTGCTACTTTGGTGCCGCTTTAGCGACCTAGGCACAACTTTTGTAGTAGGAGCCTCTTGGTTCTTGAACTTTTTTGCGGTAGGTTGACCTTTTTCGGAAGAAGAACCTCTTAGGACATGGAAGCTTTTGCGGCAGGCTAACTGATTTCTCAGTGTCCACTTTAGAGGTTATATTCCTTCTCAACTTGTCTTTCAGCTTATTCCTCCTACATCAAAATCCAATATCTTGAGTTCTCAATCTCCGATTAATGAAATTTCAAGTTTTATGCATATGTTTTGATCCTAGATAAGCATTGGAGTATTAGGAGAAGTGTGAAGATCGTTGGTTTGAGGTAATTCTTTCCCCGTAGATGATGTGAAGTCTCTTTATTAGAGAATTTGTGCGTGTTGTCATTTTTACGGTTTTGAGCATCGAATTGTGTCCATTTTGGCACACAAGCTTGGTTGGTGAAATAAGAAATAATAAGGCATCGAGGACAAAAATTGTTGAGATAAATAGGCTTCAAATGTGTGTTACCACTTATCAATTTTCTTCTACAAATAGCCAAATCCTTTGGGTATTTGATTTCTTATTCTCTTGATTTTGTATTTTTATTCGATGTTAAATATTCATGAAATGGGTTTAGTCAAATTTTAATGTTTGAATTTACGATTTGAGAGTACACGCTAAGATCTAGCTTCCGATCATGGGTTTCTCTAAAAAAAATTCGTGAAGTGGAGAATTAGATTAATGGTCGCATATTAAAATTGAGTCCTATTTTCTAGATGAAAAGGTAAAGATTTAGGTTTTCATTGTTAAATGCAAGCCTTTCTTTAAAGAGAGGTCTAAATTAAGGTATTAGGTTATTGTGTTGAATTGAATGAGTGAGACTTGTCACGACCTGATCCCTCAAGTCATAAAGGCACCTAGCAAAACCAACACGTAAAGAAGCCAACCTGTACCCTGAACACGAGTAATAGGTATAAGGGCAAAACAACACATAAATTATACCAACAACAAGAAAAGACAGGGATGAAAAGCAAACCAAAAGTTACATATAATGGAAGCCCTCCCATAACCTTGAAGTTACGAGTACAAATCTATTTAGCAAGAGAAAATACTAGTCCCAAAAGTGCACAAAAAGAGTCATCTCAAAGGAAAAAGACAACATAACATATGTATAGAAGGAGAGAAGTTGGTCCATGACACCCAGTGCTCACCCTTGTCTTTGATATCCACAATTTACACATTATTGAATGACCGATCACTGCAAGTAGCTGGTATTAGGACATGCATCAAGAAAAAGATGCAGAGTGACGCATAAGTACCAAAACAAGGTACTTAGTAGGCATCATAGGGAAAGTGAGAAACAAAAGTAAATACAATTATAAAATATAGAATATAGATACAAACAACGTTCAAAGCGGGAAAGAAAAATGGCAAATAGGTATGCATGAAGTTAATATAAGTATAGTTAAACTAAACCTAAATAGTCCCTATAAGCCTAGAAGGTACACTTGTGTGAAAGTTTAAATAAAAATTCATATGGACCTCCGAAAGTCTGACAGGTACAAAGAATAGCTATGTATATAGGAAAGAAGAGTACCCCAGATCTGAATCCAAGATCCAGTCAACTCCCAGCCTAGCTAGAAGGAGTTACAATCAACCAACCAGTTAACTCCCAACCTCGCTAGCCATAGTGCAACAAATCAAGGCCACCCAGCTTGACAGTCCACTCTTAGGGGAAAATTTCCTAGCTAGCAAAAGTGACCGAGGGTATTTTTGACTCCATAGAATATCTTTGATAGCAAGGTCACCCAATCAACTAGTCCACTCCCAAGGACAGACGGCCAAGCTAGCAAGAGTGACCTCCGAGCATATTAACTTTCAAAAGGATCTCAAGTAGGCTCCAAGACACACTAGATTAATGTGCACTCCCACAAGTATCAAAATAAAGCTCCTGTCCAAGCACAACTCAATCTCCAAACATCGCGACAACACGAAACTCTGGTAAGGCTTCTAAGATACAAAATTATGGAATGAGAGAGAGAGAGTATGTGGAAGGGCTAAAGAAATGATAATGCCTAAGCTATGGCTTAGACTATCAGACTCAAGTGTGTTATTCCAGCCTAATGGGACAATGTTGGTTTGATTGGCATTTGAGACAAAGCAAACAACAAGGCTCAAAAGTATAAGGCAACACTAGCTTGTTCTAGGCTAAGGTCAAACATGCATCAGAAAACAAATAAAGCTCAAGTAATTTTCACATAGCATGCAAGTCACACAACAAAACCTAGTACCATGGTGCTACTCGATATATTACTAATTAACCCTATATCATGAATTTTAAGAAGGAAAACAGAAATTACTAGAAACCTGCCCTGAATTCACACTTATCATCATGAATTTATGCATTCATGCTCAATCTATAGAAAGGGAAGTTTTAGACTACTTGTAGTGAAACCGTGCACACTCCAAATCAAAAGGCAAAGCTTTACCTTTCGCAACATCCTTCGAATGGTTCCACACTAGTAAAAATAGGATCACAACTTAAGTACGGTTGTTAGGTCAAAAAAGCAAAAAAAAAAAAAAAAAACATAAAAGGAGCAATTTTAGACTCAAATGGGAATTATGGGATCTGTGTAGAGAATTCTTGTATTAACTTCATCAAGAGGTCCTATATTGAGCCTTGAATTTTTGTTCCGAAATTGAATTCATTTGAGGCCCAAAATAGCAACACAAGAGCACATGCAATTTACTCATAAACATTGAGAGGGGCAGAAGCTAAAAATGAGGATTTACCTCAAAAGGATTTCCATCAATGCAATTTGATCACTCCACTCTGTATTCCTGTCAAATACAGATGCGTGGAACTTTTAATCACTAATTTTTGACATGAAATGAGAGAGAAAACTCACTTTCAAACTTTAAATGACAGTTGCCTTCATATCTAGTCTTATTTTGATGACCAAGCGACTCACTTCATTGGTCGCAAGGAAGAGGTTCACGATCACAACTCACCTAGAGGCTGACCATAATAATCATAGAGACGTTCCTCGAGGTCATAATGACTATGGAAGGTCAACTCTTAATTGTGATCATGGCAACGGGCCACATGGCTGTGAAGAACTAAGGCCTAGACTTTCATCAACACAACAAAGGGGCACGAGATTGTTAAAAGCTAATTTTCCTTACAAATATACACTGGTTTGACTAGGTTCCAAATCTCTAATAGGGTACTCTGAATTCATTCAAAACCCTTTTCATTCTAAAGAGAAATGCAACTTTATTAAATTAGATATTTCAGACTTAAAGGAGCAATAAAAATTCCCATATGAGATCGGAAGGCTAGATATTTCAGACTCAGCAAAAAGTGGTTCCTAATCCCAAACTCCATTTTAAACTAAAATCAACATGGGGACTAGAAATTAACGTAGAGGCCTCGAGATCTAAATAAAGGGTCGTTCTAGGCCAACCTCAATATTCCAATGCTAATCATGCGTAAGGAATCCTCATATGAGCTTGTTTTTCCTCTTCTCTTTTTCAGCTTGTGTTGTCCTTGTTGCCCATTTCTATCCTAGTTTTGTTCCTCAATCCAAATATCTAAAAATCAAGGGTTTTACATCAATTATCCATACAAATTAAGCATTTGAGGACACTAATTCTATATAAACAAAGCCCTAATTGAGTCCAACTCCTAGACTCATCAAACATACACTATTAAAAAAGTTTTTCGTCCGCAAAAGTATGGTCAACAAGTACTTAAACGGTCAAAAAAGCAAGGAAACTGCTCCTGCATATCATGTTCGGTCTCCTAGGTAGCCTTATTCACTATAGGATGCCTCCAATAGACCTTTACCATAGGAACAACTCTCAAGAGCAACGAAAGCATATCTGTAGCAAGAATAGAACCTGACTCTTCCACAAAGGTCAAGAGATCATCCAACTGTACTACTTCATATTTGAGAATGTGAGGCTCATCTAGAATATCTATAACATCAAGACATGAATGAGTGTGTGGATGTCTGAGAACATCAGAGGCAAAGGTAAGTCTTATCCAACCTCCCCAATCGTAGGATGGATCTCAAAAGGCCCAATATACATAAGTCTATGCTTTCCCTACTTCCTTAAACTCATAGCCCCCTTTTTAAAGCTCTATCACCAACTGAGAACCTCAAAGGTTGGAACCTATAATCCGCATAACTCTGGTGTCTACTCTAAGCTTTTTAAAGCTTATCCTTAATTACCCTAACTTACTCCAAAGCCTCCTAAATAAAGTGTTTGCCATGTGGTCTAGGCTACGCAATCTCAAACCAACCAACTAGAGAGAAAAAATCCCTACCATACAGGGCCTGAAACAAGGCCATCTGAATTCTTGAATGGTAGATGTTGTTGTACGCAAACTCTAGCAAAGGCAATAACTTTTCAAGGTGACCTCTGAACACTAATACACCAGACTACAACATATCCTAAATAACTTGAATAGAACACTAAGATTGACCATCAATCCCTAGGTGAAAGGTTGTTCTAAGGTCAACGTGAGTGCTTATCTCATCCTAGAATTTCCTCGAATAGATAGAAGTAAACTAAGAAACCTGATATGATATAATTGAGACTAGAATAACATAAAGAAGAAGCACCTCACCAATGTAGATACGAGCTAACCTTTTGGCACTAAATAAAGTCTGAACAAAGACAAAGTGTACTGACTTGGTCCGAATAAATTTTTCTCTGCTGTTTTGCAGATATGGTACAAACAAACGTAGATAGGCCACCCCAAAAAAAGCATGGGGCATTACTATAAATGAAGGGGGATCAAATCCTCCAAAGAAGAGAAGGCAATAACTCCCATTGGGAGACAAAGGCAAAAGATTGAAGCACAGATCTGAGAGATTGGTTGTTGACACCTGGCTGATTTGTCTGAGCCTGAAGATAAGCAACCTTTGATATTCGAAAAAAATAAGCTCCGGGATAGATCTCAAACGACATCCACCAGAGTTCCCTCAGTTGTCACTCCTCCTGCAACAAAATCTCTGGCAACTCCGGCACCTCCTATCGCTCCCGTACCACTAGTCGTTCCTGCACCTATACTCCTAAACAAGTTGAAATGAGATAGTTTACGACCCATCCTCGAGGAGAAGTTATTATCTACTGAGGACCTGGAGGGTAAATACTCAAATATGATATACACTCTAAACTACCATAGGTTTAATCAGTTTACCAAGCCTCGAGGTCCTTATGTTCCTTCATGGATTTGGGAGTTCTACATAGCCTATGGGAAGTTGGTGCCGAAGAGTAAGAAAAAGGCTAGAGAGTTCAGATCGGCGAAGTAAGTCATGGTCAGAGGTAAGGAAGTTAGGTACAGCAGTGAGTATATTAAGATTGTATTGGAGAGAATGTTGTACTCTACATGTCCTTATGATAGTTTACCGGTGGCTCAGTCTTTAGATAACCTGAAGGGCTAGTTGGCCCCACTGATTTCCGACACCACCACGTGGATAGAGGTAGCAGTCCCTATTGAGAAGATGGACTTGAGCATTGCTGCTCATTTCTGGTTTGGATTCATCAGTAGCACCATAATGTCATCCCAAAATGAGCCTATTATTTGCCATCCTAAGGCAGCATGCCTTGGATCTATCATATCACGGAGGATAATCGACCTGAGACTTCTTATTTCATAGGAGATGGCTATGAGAGCTAAGCAAAAGCAAACTTCTTTGTCATTCCCGGTCCTAATCACTAAGTTGTGTCGGTATGCTGAGGTAACCCGAGATGATGCTATAGATTTTGAGGTTACCCTTATATCCTCTACTGACATTCGGCGTATTGAGGTCGAGTATATTAGAGATGAGGCTGATGGGAGGAGGGCAACCCTAATTGACATATCCCCGGAGGTGAATGTTTACTCGATACCTACAGAGGCATGTTTGCCTACTTCGGCCTCTGGGCCTTCAAGTACTTCTACCTCTACGTCTTCTCTGCAGGCCCCAAGCACATCAACTTCCTACCAGTAGCCTAAGATTACTCAGGTGATGATCCTGAAGATGGGGCATCTTGCTTAGTCAACTGACATGAGAGTTACCAGGTTGGAGAGAGTAGTCCCATTGATGATTGAGGCTGCGATTCTAGCTGCAATAACCCCTCTGCATACTTCTGTTGACACTATCACTACGATAGTCAAAGCTTATGAGAGCAGGAAGGAGAAAACCTCTGAGATTCTAGCTTTGAAAGATGAGGTAGCAAAATTGAGGAAGGATATAGACTATCTGAAGTCTACCGACTTCACCTCATTAATAGGAGTTGCAGATGACTTGGACGCTCCTGAGGCTTCAAAGATCCCTTTGGATACCACCGATGATATACATCGTAATGAGAATGTAGTGAGTGAGTTAGAGGCTGAGACAAATGAAGAGCAGATAAAGATGCAGAAGAAGAGCATATATAAAGACTTCCTGGATCTTACAGGGATGAGTATTCAGTTGGTGATCTAGACATCACTTAATGAGATCTCCTTGTCTACTCATAGTGCTACTACTGTTCCTACTGAGGTGACTCCTGGTGCTAAGACCCGAGACCAAACAAATGCATTGGGCACTGATGCCAATACAAATGGAGCGACTGTGTAGACATAATCCCCTCTTTACCGCCCTCTCTATCTTACTTTATTTATTTTTTGATATTTTCATTTGCATTTGAGAACAAATGATTTTTTGTTTATGGTGGGGGTAAGGCCCACCTTTCTATATATTAGTTTTTTTTATAAGGGCTACTTCAAGGACATGCGGAGGGGCAACCCATCTATATGCTATCACCAATCCCCAAGAACAAAAAAATTCTCCAAATGTTATTACTTGTATGATAAAAGTCTTTACTTTTTATGTTTATACTTTGCTAGAACCAGAAGCTAGTCTATCTTTTGTGACTCCTTATATTGCCATGAATTTTGATATTCTTCCTGAGCAACTTCTTGAGCCCTTCAGTGTTTCTGCAGTTGTTGGTGCATCTATTCTAGCTGAGAGAGTTTATCACGGTTGTACCATTTCGGTCAATCACAATGACACTATGGCTGACTTAGTTGAATTAGATATGGTATATTTTGATGTCATACTAGTTATGGACTCGCTTCATGCTTGTTATGCCTTAGTTGATTTTAGAACTCAAGTAGTTAAGTTTCAGTTTCCAAATGAGCCAGTTATTGAGTGGATGAGTAGTTCAACAGTGCCTAAGTGTCGTTTTATTTCATACCTTTAGGCGAGAAAGTTAGTTTCTAAGGGGTGCATTTATCACTTAGTCCGAGTTAATGACTCTAGTGTTGAGACACCACATATTTAGTCAGTTCCAGTTGTTACTGAGTTTCCAAAAGTCTTTCCAGATGATCTTCCTAGAGTCCCTCCTGAGAGAGAAATAGACTTTGATATAGATATTCTTCCCAATACTCTTCCTATATATATTTTGCCATCTATAATTGCTCCAGCAGAGTTGAAATAGTTAAAAGAGCCATTGAAATATCTTCTTAAGAAAGGTTTTATTCGACCAAGTGTCTCACCTTGGGCACTACAGTCTTATTTGTGAGAAAAAAAGATGGTTCCCTTAGAATGTGTATAGATTACCATTAGTTGAACAAGGTTACTCTCAAGAATAAGTATCTTATTCTGAGAATTGATGATCTCTTCAATCAACTTCAGGGAGACACTTGTTTTTCTAAGATAGACCTTAGACCTGGCTATCATCAGTTGAGAGTAAGGGTAAGTGATATCCTTAAGACAGCTTTCAGGACCCACCATGGTCATTATGAGTTTTTGGTTATGTCTTTTGGCTTGACTAATGCTTCAACAGTATTCATATATCTTATGAATAGAGTATTCAAGCCTTATTTAGATATGTTCATTATCGTATTCATTCATGACATTTTAATCTATTCGAGGAATGAGGAGGATAATGCTAGTAATCTCATAGTAGTTCTTCTAACTCTCAAGGATAGAGAGTTGTATGCTAAATTCTCTAAGTGTGAGTTTTGGCTTGAGTCTGTAGCATTCTTAGGCCACATTGTTTTTGGTTATGGGATTCGAGTTGACACTCAAAAGATAAAGGCAGTGCAGAATTGGCCTACACCCACGTCTCAAACTAATATTAGGAGTTTCTTGGGATTGGCTGGCTATTATAGAAGGTTCATCAAGGGGTTTTCATATATTTTATCCCAGTTGACTCAGAAAATAGTAAAGTTTCAATGATCTGAATATTATCAAAAAGCTTTTAGAAATTTAAAAAATGGTTGACTGCTGCCCCAATGTTGACCTTACTAAAAGGTACACAAGGTTTTGTGATATATTTTGATTTGTCCAGAGTTGGACTAGGTTGTGTGTTAATGTAGAAAGGCAAAGTTATAGCTTATGCCTCTAGATAGCTTAAGATTCACAAGAAGAATTACCCAACCCATGATCCAGAGTTGTCTACTATAGTATTCACTTTGAAAATATCACATCACTATCTTTATGGTGTTCATGTAGATGCGTTCACCGATCACAAGAGTTTTCAGTATCTGTTTAGTCAGAAAGAGCATAATCTTAGACAGAGGAGGCGGTTGGAGCTACTCAAGGATTATGACATGAGTACTCACTATCACCCAGGTAAAAATAATGTCACTGCAGATGCTTTAAGTATGTTGTCTATGGGTAGTACCTCCCATGTTGAGGAAGACAAGAAACAGTTAGCAAAAAGACAAGCATAGACTTACATACTTAGGAGTTCGACTAATGGATTCCAGCGAAGGAGAAGTAGTGGTTATAAATAGGACTGAATTATCATTAGTGTGTGAAGTGAAAGAGAAACAAGACCAAGATCCCATTTTGCTAGAATTGAAGTCAAACGTTCATAAGCAAAAAGTGATAGCTTTTGAATAAAAGGGGGGGAGGGGGGATGAAGTGCTGAGGTATCAAGGTAGATTCTGTGTACCAAAAGTGGATGAACTTCAAGAGAGGATCATAGAGGAAGCTCATAGCTCCAGATATTCTATACATCCGGGTTCCACAATGATGTATCGCGACTTGAGAGAAGTATATTGGTGGAGTAGTATGAAGAAAGGCATTACAGAGTTCATTGCTAAGTTTTCGAATTGTAAACAAGTCAGTGTAGAGCACTAGAGGCTCGGTGGTATGGCCCAAAACATAAATATTCATGAATGGAATTGGGAGATGATCAATATGGCTTTCATACAGGTGTACTATGGTCTCGCAGGTAGCATGATTGGATTTGAGTGATTGTAGATCAAATGACTAAATCAGCCCATTTCTTACCAATAAAAACTACCTATTCAACAAAAGATTGTTATAAGTTGTATATTCAATAGGTATTCCAACTTCATAGAGGTGCACAATTCACCGCACAAGTATAGAAGTCTTTACAGAGGTTTGGGTTTGAAGGTTAACCATAGTACTGCTTTTCATCCACAGACAAATGGTCAAGTAGAGTGCACAATTAAGACATTAGAGGATTTGTTGAGGGTGTGGTTAGTCGATTTCAAATGGAATTATGAGATTTACTTCCCTCTCATAGTGTTTTCTTACAACAATAGGTATCACTCTATCATCCAGATCCTTATGAGGCTCATCATGGGAGACGATGTTGATCTCCTATTGGATGATTTGAAGTTGTTGAAGCTAGGTTGGCAGGACCAGACTTAGTTTATCAAGCTATGGAGAAAGTGAAGGTTATTCAAGAGAGATTGAAAACAACACAGAGTCGTTAGAAATCCTATGAACTCTCCATCATATCATTGCTCATTACTACTCCCAAAATATACTAGCTCATATGTTTTTTAAAAACATAACTCTTTCTATGGTTTGAAATTATTACTCAAAAATCTTTCTCTTAGAAGAGATGGTACTTAGAACTGCTCATGAAAACTCTTTTGGAAAATGATGTTTCCTGTTTTCTTAAATGTTAAAATATTTCTCTTGGGAATGCTTAGTTCCCATATATCATTTGAAAGAAAATGACTAAACTTTAATCTTCCTTAAATTGAATGCTCAAGTCTTAAAACAAGTTCAAAAGATTGTAAAAAGACTTCATAAAATGACTCGAAGAACTCTCAGGACTTGACTCTAAGCTCTACGTTGAATTTAAATTTATGTATTCAAGGTTATGATTCATGTTTATGAATGATTTCTAGATGTTTAGAAGTCCTTTAGAGTAGTTAGAATCAATAGGGAGTGAAGGTACACTTTAGAAGGACTCAGATGGGCTAAACGACCCTGGCGCACTACTGGCATAGTGAACCAGCCCCTGAAGTTCAGAGACTCAATCTTGGTGCACTACTGGTGCGCCATGCCTCCCTCCCTCTAAAACATTCCGATTATTTTTCTTCTCATTTTCTAATCTTAATTCGACTAGAATTGATTCTTTTCCTCAGTTTATCTTTAGATTCAGTTACCCAATACATGCACACAAGAATATACTCAAAAACAACTCTTTAAACTCTGTAAGATTATCTCAAGAACTCATCAATCTCATCCTAATTCAAGAATAAAAGCTAACATCAAGAACAGAAATGAAGAACATCAAACCTTCAACCTTCTAGGACAAAATTACGCTAAAAATAACATGATTGGTGTGTGGGTGAATGAACCCAATACCATGTGAGCTCACATACCTCTTAGGAATCAAACCCTTGGTGATATCCGCAAAGAATCCTCAAGAACTTGACGAAACCTTGACTTTTCTCCTCTTTTCTCTTCTTGAACTCTTTTCTAAAACCCTAGCGTGAATTAGGACTGTGTATACCGAACCAAATCAAGTTAGACCCCTAATTAATTACTAAAAATTAATTAAATATTATAAGGTAAGGAAAAGACCAAAATGCCCCTTTTAAATTCATGTAACTTTCCTTAAATAGACAACCCAACTTCAAACAATAATATCTCCCTCATATGAGCTTGAAAATTAGCAAAATCGATGGCATTGGAAAGGGGATTCCACAACCTTTAATTTGATATCTTATGGGCCACCTAACTCGTCTTGTACTGAAAGTTCTGGTCTTTTGAAGTTGACCCAAAACTCATACTTAGCATAACTTGACAAAATTTCCAATTTTACTCTTTCCAAAATAGTTCTTTCTAATTGTAGTTCTTTCAAATACCGAGGTTTTACAAAAGTAAGCTTGTGTTTGTGTGTTGTTGTCTTAAATTTCATGTTATTTGGGGCAAACCAAAAAGTAATTCATCTGAAATGCTTTGTTACGAACTTTCCAAGTGATTCATGTATACCATCCCCCAGTAATAAAACAAAAGATTATTTTATGATAATATTTATCAAGTATATAAAAACTATTTGTACGAGTATTACCTTTTCGTCCTGTAAAATCCTTTCCAAAGAGTAAGGTATTTCTGGTTTTAATTTATGAGGATCCACAATCCACTAACACGAACTTTCAAGTTCTATTGCATTGATATGTAAAAAATAGGCTCATCATCTATTTATATATCCAATAAATTATGAAGATTCTATGAAAAAAATCAACTATTCAATTATGAATCCAATTTCCTTGATTAAATGGTTTATAAAAAATGATTTTGCAGGTAAATCCTTCTATATATATTTATTTAACATTTACAATTTTTTATTTAAGATTATGTATTTGTAAATAGATGATTTAATAGTTAAATAATTATATATTATTGATTATTTAAAATTATATTTAGTTGCTGTAGAATTAAATGGGTATAAATCTAAGTATTGATATGTGTCTATATTTATTTAATTAATAATTACTGATTATTAATTAATTAAAATTTAATATTATTTAATAATATTTTATTTTTGTTTATTTAAAATGTTGTGTAACTACCGTAGAATTAAATAAATGTGACTAATTATAATTATTGACATGTGTCAATATTTATTTATTATTTTAAAAATTCTAAAAAATGTGGTATTGACTAATAATTTATTTTTTTTATTTAAAATGTCATGTAACTACCATAGAATTAAATAAATGGGTCTAATTGTAATTATTGACATCTGTCAATATTTTATTTAAATAATTATTTATTGTTGATGATAAAACGTCACATGTCAGCACTACAATTTTTCTTTAATTTTATTATCTTTAGTTAATTTAAATAATAAATTCAATTTTTAAAAAGAAAATAACAATATAAAACATTTATTTTGAAAAATAAAAAATAGTTATATAAAATAGTTTGAAAGTTACCGTTAATTAACTTTAAAAGCAATATTGGAACGACCCTTTTGGTCGTTTTGAGTACTAGAGCCTTTTATTTCAGAAAATACTGATGATAGATTCTAAATGGTATTTTGGAGTATTCGTAACTACAATTGTAGAATTAATGGGGTACTTTTAATAATTTATTTAGTTGATGGCTAAAGAAAATAACTTTAAAACTAATAGTGGTCACTTTTACCATTTTCATAATTAGTCATATAATAATTAGAGTAATAATAGTAACGACCTGATACCGTCTTTAGGGAAAAGCCAATGGGGAAAGAATTGGGGTCAGAAAACTTTTGGGTAGTAAATTCGAAAATCCTAGCCTAGTCGAGAATTGGACGAAATCTGAGTCTTGTGAGGTCTAGGTAAATATGGTAATGAATGAGAGATCTAATTATGATTTTGATCACATGAGTAGATAACTAGGATATTAAGGAACTCGTATGACTTTACGAAATAGAATTTGACGAGTAGAACCCCTAAAACTAATCTTAGCATGAACATATTATTTTTGAACGTCAAGGGTTGAAGGTGTGTTGTCAAATGGGAGTTTGGAACTCAAATTCCGACTCTCTATCTCAATGCAGGTTTTTAGGGCGAGGCTGCTGTAGCAGTATGGGGTCTGCCGTAGCGGGCCAGTCGCGAATTAAGTCAGAGAAAGACCTCAATTTCAGTAGTTTTCTACAAACTTCGTTCTTAAGAGTTAGGAGACGATCCCAAACAATTTCTTGATAGTTTTCCACGACATTTGGTGCTAAAGGTAAGGATTTTACTCCCCTAATCCATTTTTCGATTCGTAGAACGTAAATTTATGACTAATTATCATTGTGGGAGTATTTTGTCCTAAAATTGATGGTGGGAAAAAGCCCTAGCTGCACCTTAGGATCATGAGTTTGGTCTTGGGTTATTGAGTTTGTTATAATTCGGGTAAATTAGACTTTAATTATTGGTCCTTGCGTTAAATTATTTGTTTTTAGACCAAGAACAAGCTGAATCCGAAAAGAGAATCAAGTGTCTTAGGAGAATTCAAGATTGATTTCGAGGTAGGTGATGGTTTTAATTCCTATTTATGTAATGTATGTCAGTTGATTGCCATATTGTATGCATGTGTATATGTGAATAGTTAAATGTGGAATCAAACCTAATGAAATGATTGTGAACGATGCATGACATGACTTTTCTAATTGACTAGATGATTTGAGTAGTGTACATTATGGATGTGATTGTGATTGTGGTTGTGTTGATTGGATCGTGTGTCATGCTCCGACACATACATTGGATCAGGTGTCACGTTTTGACACATATATTGGATCGGATGTCATGTTCCAACACACTAATTAGGATCAAGTGTCATGTTCTGGCACACTAATAGTTTGGGTATGCGTTCCATGAGAGGACTATTGTTTTGTTAAATCTATTGCTATTGAGAACGTGGAATTGTACATTACTCCTGAAATGATAACTGAATCATGATTCCATATATGTATGCTTATTACATTGTGATTGTCTTTGTATATTGTGCTTAAGGGAGTAGCATCTTGATCCAACAAATACGCTATGGTTGTGTACTGATACTAGACTTACTCTTTCTTTGTTGAGTACAGGGCATCTTCAGGTGGCTACGGACATACTTCATTTAGGAGATCACTAATCGAGATCTAATTTAAGGGTGAGCCAGTTCTTTCAGGCTTCCGTGGGTTCTTATTTTGTTTAGTCCATTTATGTTCAGACATAGGCCAGTACTTTAGATATTTGTTGTTTAGTTTCGAGGTTGTACCCCTTATGCTTAGACTTGTCGTTAGTAGAGGTTTGTTACATTGACTTTCAGATTCTAAGCGTTGTTTTCCACAAATGTTTTAGTTATCGTTGTCATATTTTCAAAGTTTATGGGAACTCCAGTTTATTTCTGCATTTAAAACTTCTTCCGTATCATTAAATGTTTAGTTTTGGAGGGGTCGTTGGTTAATAGTAATGGTTCTCCACCGGACAGCCTATGTCATGAGAAAGTTTGTATCAAAGTCCTAGGTTTGTTGATCTCAATGTACCAAAATGATTTTAGTAGAGTCTAAGGAAACGGTACAGAGAGGTCTGTACTTTTCTTCGAGAGGCTATAGGACTTTAGGAAATCTATCTATTTTCTCTTGTATCTTTTTGTGCAATAACTTGATTCCAATTAGTATTCGGTGATCCAAATTGATATCTAATCTCCTTCATTCTTCTGTTTACAGATGGTTAATAGTAGATTCAACGGCATTAGGCCCGTGCTCCTATCAATAAGCTAGCTGAGGAATCTACAGCAGGAGATCTCAATCGAGGTAGGGGTAGAAGAAGAGCAAAGTGTAGAGGCCGAGGAAGGGTAGCACCTACTAGGAATGGAGCACCGATTGAGAATGCTCCCAGATATGAGGTTCCTCCTACATATCATGAAGAGGTAGAAGAGAATGTGGAGATTGAGGACGAGAGGGATGTTAGACAGGAAGAGGATGCACATGCTAGGAATACTAGTGTTCCTCACTTAGACCCAGTGTTAGCTCAGCAGATCATGTCTTTCTTGAAAGGATTGGTTAGTCTTGGAATCCTTCCCATAGTGCAAGCTTCCCAACCCCCAACCAACCGCCCCGTTACTGTTACTAGTCCCAGGAGAGATGCAACATTAGGCATTGATGCCTTTTTTCATCCTTTTATGGGTTCTGTTATGACTGGTAATAAGCATGAGATGTTGACTAAGTTTCTGAAGTTGAAGTTGCTTGTGTTCCATGGATTTGAGACTGAGGACGCCTTTGAATTCATCTTGGATTGTTATGAGAGGCTGCACAATAGGTATTATACACCAACATAGGGTAGAGTTCATGAGCTTCCAGCTTTAGGGTTAGGTAATGATGAGTCCAAGATTTGGACTCATTTAGGGATTTATTTAAAATGATTTAGTATCCTCAAATGCTTGTTTTGTTCCAATAACTAATGTAAAATCATTGATTTCTTGGTATATGGATTGAGGAACAAATCAAGGATACTAATTTGCCAAAAGGAATGAAGCGAGCTAAAAGAGAGAAGAAAAGAAAGCCTGGTGAACGCCAAGTCCACTTGGAGAGTCACCGAATGGCTATTTGATAGCCTAAAGTTCTAGTTTGCCAAGCCTTGAAGGAGAAAACCAAATTGATGAGAGAAAGGAGCATTCGGCGGATAGCCGAGTGGTTTTGCAATGCAGTGTTGGATCGCCCAAAGTTACAGACCTTGAGGACACTAGAAGGCCAAGGCAGAACGAGGGAGTTGACCAAAAGGTAGCTCGCCGAGCTCGACTTACTATGCCGAATGGTTCTTCGCAACATATTTTTGGTGACTATAAATACATCTTTGAACATTTAGTTTAGGATCAAATTTTCATAGAATTTTCATATCTAATTTTTCCATATCGAATTCTGAGTATTGAGACAAGTTTTCTCTAGTTTTTCGTAAGCTTAGAGACTTGGAGTTTTTCACTTTTGAGAAATTGGAAGTAGGTCTTTGAGATTCTTCGAACTAGAACATTGTAAAAACGAAATCAATCTTACCAGGTGATGAAACTCAATTCGGTAACAATTTTTATCTTTTTATGATGTCTAGCTAAAACCCCAATTCTTGGGGTGTGATTATGTGATTATGGGTTGATTTAGTTTATGGGTATTGCTAATTGTTATTTTAAATGTTGTTTAGAAGTGAGTTCAATTAGTAATTGTGGTTTAATTTAAGAATTGTAGTTGCAAATGTAGTTCTACCCTTGTGTTTTTGGCTTGCTCGAGAGAGAGGTTTTAAAACTAAGCTTATTAATTGATGTTCAATGGGTATTGTGTTGACATGGGTTCAGCTCGAGAGAGTGAATCTTAAACTCAATCCCACATATTTAGCTTGAGAGAGTGAATAGACTAAGGTGTGGGTTGGACTTATTTTGCTTTCTTGTTGATGTTCGAGAGAAATCAACTTGATTCCGGGTAAATTGTTCGAGAGAAAGTTTATTCCCTCTATGGCTTAGCTTACACACTAATATACAGGTGTTTCCTAACAATTCCAAGTACCCATTTGTCTATATTAGCCTAGAATCGAATCACATCCCAAGAACCTATCTCATTATTGTTATTTCGTATTGATTTTCGTTATTTGTAGTCGATAATTAAAACCAAAACCGCCTTATTTGACATTCATTTCACTCCCTGATTTGAATTATTTTTTTATTCGATAAATTCTATTCCTATGACTGATTTGACCATATTAATACTTCCCAATTGATTCTCAAACACATACTGCTCCCTGCGGGATTCGACCCCAACTGATGTAGTTAGGTTTTATACTGACTAGCGATCGTTGACACATAGAATTGGATGAAGTGTCCTTAGAACGTTAATCAGGTTAAATAGTGGTGGAGGGCCTACGTGGAATGCAGATCGTTAGCTTACCCCCACTAACTTGGACTAAATTTTATGCTTTATTTCTGCAAAAGTATGTGCCCTGGACGTTGAGGGATCACAAAAAGGATGAGATCATAGCCTTGGAGCAGGGTGGTATGTCTGTAGCTACTTATGACGCTAACTTTCATGCTTTGTCAAGATATTCTACACAATTAGTGACTACTGAGGAAGAGAGGATCTATTTATTTGTCAAGGGACTGAACTTCGACAGGAATCTTTTTTAATGAGGTGACCGATTTCGTGAAGAAAGTGGAAGTAGTTAGACGTGATGGGCAGGCTAAGGCTTTGTCTAAGAAAGCCAAGAGCACAGGTAACTTTTAGTGTTCCTACTCCAGAGGTTCAGGTAGGCTGACACTTGCAACCTGGCCAATTCAATCTGCCATTCCCGCTTTTAAAGGTAATTATTTGGGAACTCCACTTCATAATTTTAATTAGGATAGTGAGGGAGCCGCACCTTTGGCGGGCAACCGGTTGTCTTTTGATCTTACTTGTTATAATTGTTGAGAAGCTGGGCATATGAGGAGAGATTGTCCCCCGCCGCGCATGTTAGACCCTGCATAGCAGCAGAATAGAGCAGTGGTATGTGCGAGCAATGATAATAATGGTAGAGGTCATTCACAAGGTTGTGATGTGCTACTAAATCTTGGAACATTTGATGCTTGAAAACTAAAGATTAATACTAAAATCGAGTGTATTTATGTGGATATGATGTGTTTGGTAGTCCTTGTACAGGTAAAACATGTGGACGTGAAAGAAGAAAGAAAAGAAGAAAATGTAGAGTAAAAGTGAATTGAATCAAGTGAAGATCACAGACACCTTGATGGGTCTGAAGATCATGACTGATCGTGATAGGGCTCGTGAATTAGAACCAGTGAAAAGGCATGGAATAATAACATTTTGGTGGACCAAATGAAAGACCACAGACGACTTCACGGGCATGGTCCTCACAACGGTCTGTGGTATTGTCCATACAATTGAACCAGTGAAGAGACCTTGATAAGCTAAAGATTGATTCGGCTAACTGAAGACCACGGGCACCTATACGGACTGTGGTCAGTCTCACGAATCGTGGTGATGTCCATGACAAGATTCTAGTGTGCAAGCCTTGAAGAACCAAGTTTTTAGAATTTAAGTACGAACAAAGAGGGTTTCATGGACCGTGAAGCACTTAACGGATCGTCAGAGTGTCCATGGAGTAGCCGAACAATTCAGTCCTACTTCTAGTAGGATTCATTTTAGACATTCTATTTTGAATTAATTAGGTCATTTTTTGTTTTTATCTCGTCATATCTAGAATGAGCGACTAAATTTCAAATACTTTTGACTTTGGTTTTTATCGATTAACAGTGAATCGATCTTGGAAGTTAGATTTTGATTTTCTCAATTATCATTCGTTTAGTGAATTTGTATATTTTCGCAAGTATATTTTCTTAATGTTTTCATTACTAATCTCTGTTCATTTAGTGGAAGTCATGAGTGGCTAAACACCACAACTGGGGTTGTGGGAACTATGACAAAAATGTAATTGTGAATTTGTAAAATGTGTAGAAGGTGAATTATTTTTGCAATATCTAACTCAGCTTTCAATATTCATTTGTTCTATTGAGTGAACGCATTAGAGTCAGCTTGTGTCTATCGATTGTTCAAGAGAAAATAGATAGTTGGGAAAAAGTGGAGTTAATATGATAAAATGGCGTTAAAGAATGAGTTCGAGAGAAGAGAACTTTAAAATCATTTGTAGGGGAGGGTAGACTTTGAAACACTCAGATACCGAGAGGAATTGAGTGAAAATTATCTAACTGCAATGAGAAGTGTTAGATATAGTCAAATTGCCTATAAATTGCAAAGACTAAAATACCTGAAGCTCAGTTGCGGATGAACAATAGATGTGAAGTCATAGGAAACACAACCCTGTTTTTATTTAGTTATCAAAACACAGCTCTGTTAATTGTTGTCTCGAATCTTGTTTAACAATCTAAGTTACTAGAACTTTACAGTTAAACCCAATTTACATTTCGTAATTGTTTTCATTAGGAAATAATAACAACATTTGAGTAAACACAATAGTTAATTCATTTCTGTAAAGAAATTCTCTGTGGGATCGACCTTAGCTCACGTTGAGTTGTATAAATTCACTTTGACCATTTAAACTTCTTAATTGAAGTGTAAAATTTGCAAATTCACTAACCGAATGATATTGTGAAAATTAGGTGGCTGATCACCTATCTAGGTTGGATGTTGAAAAGAAAGAGGAACTTGAGCTACGAATCAATGATTTGTTCCTAGATGAGCAGGTATGAGCTGCAACTCTTGATCTTATTCCTTGGTTTGCTAATTTTGCTAACTTTCTTGCTAGTGATTTGATGTCAAAGGGGCTTACATTTTAGCATAGGAAGAGGTTCCTACATAATGTGGGTAAGTATTTTTTGGATGAACCCTATTTGTACAGGATGTGTTCTGATAATATAATCAGGCGATGCATCTTTGAGGCTGAGATGCTACATATTTTAGAGGCCTGTCACTCCTCTCTAGTGGGTGGCCATCATGGAGGCACTTAGACAACACATAAGGTACTTCAAAGTGGGTACTATTGGCCTACAATTCATAAGGACACAATTGATATAGTGAAGAGTTATAATGTATGTCAGCGGTAATGAGCCATATCTTGACGCCACGAGCTACCAATGACACCTATCCCTGAGGTGGAGCTATTTGATGTATGGGGATTTGATTTATTGGGCTCATTTATGAGCTCATATAGGCAAAAGTATATACTTGTGGCATTGGGCTATGTATCCATATTGGTTGAGGCAGTTGCTCTGCCTGAGAATGATGGCTAACGTGTTATTGGTTTTCTAAAAAAGAATATCTTCTCAATGTTTTACACACCCAAAGCTATCATTATTGATGGTGGTTCCCATTTTTGGAATATGGTATACAATACTCTTCTAGCCAAATATGGGGTTAAACAGCATAAGGTGGAAACACCTTATCAAGTGCAGACCAATGGTCAAGTGGTGGTATCAAATAGGGAAATAAAGGTTATTCTTGCAAAAAGGGTGAATGCCAACAAGATTGAATGGCAAGAAAGTTAGATGATGCTCTATGGGCATATGGGACAGCTTTCAAGACACCTATTAATATGTCTCCATAACAATTTGTGTTTGGAAAGGCATGTCATTTTTAGGGCTAGCATGAGCATAAGGCACTCTAGGCTTTAAAGAAGTTAAACCATAGTTGGAGTGAAACAGCAAACATAAGGCTGGATCAAATCAATGAGATGGATGAATTTTGGTTCAGAGCATATGAGAGATCTGCACTATACAAAAAGAGAATGAAGATGTATCATGATAAGCATATTAAGTAAAGGACCTTCACTCCGAGTGGCTTGGTATTACTTGTCTGTTTCGGGGAAGTTCAAATCCAAATGGTCTGGACCTTTTAAGGTAACTCAGGTGTTCCAGTTGGGTCCTATTAAGCTTGAGAATGACAAGGGTGAGAGGTTTATGGAAAATGGTCGGTGAATCAAGGAATACTTGGGTGTTCTAGAGGAAGTGAAAATAGTGGAGTAATGTAAGCTTGATGAAGCTAGAGTAATCAAGTAACATGCGTTGTGCCGCGAAGTTATATTATGTGCTGCTTGGGAGGCAACTCAAGATTGTAATTGTAATAGGTAGTTTACTTTATCTCTTTCTTTTTTGTTTGCTTTTATAGAATCACGGGGTGCTGATGCGTGTAGGGCGGAACTGGACAAAGAATTGTAGAACTGGTGCAGGAAGCCCTTCACAGTAGTTCCACAGGCCATGGTTCCCACCGCGGGAAATATCATGGCCCGTCACAAGCACTAATATGAGATGAGAGCCACTGGAAATTGACATTAAATAGTTCACAGAAGGGTTCACGGTCCATCAGTCTTTGTACAGACCGTCCAACCTCTTGTGAACGTTAGGTAAGTTCACGGAAGTTTGTATGGATCGTCAGTCTTTCCAAGTTAAGTTCACAGAAGTTTGTACAGATCGTGATGCCCTTCATGGGTGATGTCATAACCTGTCTTTCATAACCCACCAGGATAGATAACCTAACCCAACCCTCACGCAAAGATAAGTTAATTTTAAACTTTTATATAGTTTTTAAAGTGCCAAGGGTCAGTTTCTTCCTCTTCACTATCCTTTATAATGGTTCCTAAAGATATAAAAAGGGTTTCCACCATGCATAAGTTCTCAATTCATCAGAGAATCAAAACCCTAGTTCTAGTTTGTCAAGAAATTGAAGTCAAGTTCATCTTCCCTCTGTAGGCAAAAATTTAGATCTAAATTGAAGTAAGTTCTTCTATAACATTTTATAAGTTTGATCTTCTCTAAAAACAAGTTAGAGTTACTTTAACTTGGTTGAATTTAGCATGATTTTGTGATAAATGATCTTTGATAATATTTACTTATGTGGGTTTGATGAATTGTTGTAGGGTGGTTTAAAACTGGGTAAAGTTGATGGGTCTAGTGTATGGGTTTGTTGAAATTATGTGAAACTAATGTTGATGTATGGATATGATGGATTTTTGAGTAATTAGTATTGAATGATGATATTAGTGAGAAATTGTGTCTAAATCTCTTAAGTTCAGTATGTCTATGTAAGTTGTGAAATTTAAGAAATAAACATTATTTGTATGTGGCCATGTGCATATTAGATGAGTATTGTTCTTATCTACATTGTGCATGACGAATATTAGTGGATTTAGTAATCACATTGTGATCCTGTGCTAAAAATGGGCGTAGCTTGTCCTATAGTGATGTCAGAAAAAATCGTGACTAATAATTTGCAAAGTGTAAGACCATGATAGGCTTCAGGACCATGGAAGTCACCATGAGCCGTGAAACCACTCGTGGACCACACTTGGCATTCCATACACCCAGTGGATATGTTCACGAGCTTTATCACGAACCATAATTCACTCCACGGGCCATGAAACATTCTGTGTACAATACTCAGTTCAGTCCCCTACTGTACATTTATTCTGTCTTAAGTCCACGAGAGGTTTCACGGTCTGTGGTACTCACCACGGCCCGTGTGAGCTTCCATATATAAAAAAATTTGTACTTTTATTTTTTGTTTTTTATTTCCATTATGTGGCCCATCCCAATGATAGATAGGGTGACAACTTTCTTAAGGCAAGGCGTCACATTGTATTTACACAAGGGAAGTCTAATTACCCGATAATGTGTCATTTTACTGATTTGCATACTAATGGGTTTTTGTATTTCTCATGTACTATGGCTCTCTGAAGAAAAAACCCAGCCCCACATTCCTCACCTACTGCTTCTCAATCGAAAGGTGATTACACTTTGGAGTCTAGAAGTTCAGAGGTTCAAATAAATACCACCATTGAGGACCACCCACCTCGAACTACTAGATCTCATACCACGAGCGCAATTATCCAGAACACTCC
The DNA here is from genome assembly GCA_037074985.1 of Solanum bulbocastanum. Lineage (NCBI taxonomy): Eukaryota > Viridiplantae > Streptophyta > Magnoliopsida > Solanales > Solanaceae > Solanum > Solanum bulbocastanum. The sequence goes on along the minus strand of CM073597.1, from coordinate 33,147,161 downwards.
TCCTAGTATAAAGAGGGAGGTAGTAGTTCTGGTAGCAGTGAGGAATCAGGTAGTCAGTCTGAGAATGGTTCGGCTAACTAGTCTGATAATTATTAAGGAGGTTTTGTAGAGTCTGCAAGCAGCTCTCAAGAAAATGCAACCACACCTCCACCTACAGTTATAACATAAGATGAAATTGGAGCACATAAAGAGTCAGGTACTATAGAAGAGGATGAAGAGATTTTCACCTATAACACCATGGTCCAATATGTTCACATCCATGAATTCTATCCCTTGGCGAGACAATAATTGATTGACTATTTTCATTCTATGTGGACTGTGAACAGGTCCTACGATTTTTTCAACAATAGTATTATGAACAATTCTATCAGCTTTAAAAGGAGACCACTCATGCCTAAGACTAGAGTTGTGGTGGCTGATATCAAATGATTCTTGGACATTTATAGAATATTTCTATTTCATTAGTTTGATTGGATGAACAATGCACCTTGAAAATTTTCTAGCCACCTGACCCGAGAGTTTTTTGCTGCCTATGCAGCCACTATAATGAACTTTGTTGCAAAAACTAAAACGACTAAGTAGGGGCAAAAGGACATTACCATTACTTGGGACCACTCAGACTCAGTTATGGTTTGGGGCACACCCGTGGATATCTCTAAAGCAACTATAAACAGGATTATGCATGGCCCAGATTACACAGTACCAACTTTAGTTGACTTTTTTGAGGGCAAACATCATGATATGACCAGTGAAGTTGAGATGGAAGTTTAGAGTTCTCAGGAGCGAGTCATGCGCTGGATTGCAAGACAAATTTCTTTAGTAAGGGAGAATGCAGCTTGGGTTACAACGCCGGTACACATCACTAAAGCTTTAGTATCTTTTCTAGTCAAGGTCTGGTAAGTTATTTTCCATGCACAGTTGTGACCTACCGAAAATGATAATACCCTGTCCCTCTCACTAGCATCCCTGGTAGCTTGCCTTATGGTTGGTTACCCAGTCAGTGTGGATAGGATCTAGCTAGAGAAATGTGGGACATGGCATTAAATAAGAGGGTTAGACAACCATTTCCCTGTCTGATAGGGAAATTGTGTCGACAGGCAAGCATCCCCCCAAACAGGCTAGTAGACAGATAGAGTGTGACATTGACGCTCGCCTAGGCATCCAAAATCAAAGATGTTGTTAACCATCTCTTTGGTGCAAAATCTAGAGTTGTGGGTTCATTGACAGTTGTTCCTCATGTACCAATTGATATTCCACATACGGATAGAGACCCTGAGCAGGGAGAATCATCACAGCCATCTATAGAGGCACCACCTCCACTAGCTTTAGCTTCACATGCTCTAGGTATATTTGTCACTATTCCTACTCTATTCCTTGATAATTTGGTTCCAGATCAGCGTCTAACCAGTAACTTGGTCGACCAAATTATATGTTGGATACCCCAGCTTATAGAGCGCAATGTGTTAGTTTCGGAGAAGAGAATAAAAGATGAGATGTGGAAGGAGCTGGTTGTATTATAAGACAGGATGGATATCTTGGAGCTCCATGTCCAAGATCTATTTCAAGTTGCACGTTCAATCGGTACTGATGAGTTCAAGACGCAGGTGGCTGGGATGCGAGCTCAAGTTGTTAAGTTGGCAGAGAAGCCGATTCATGTGCCCACTCTGGTCATACTAGAGTCCTTGATGAACTTGTTCAGTGAGCCGCCTAACACTCAATCCTTTACGACTTTTGGGATGAACTTCCCAAGAGAAAATCCAACGAGAGAAAACACAAAGCTAGAAAGTCTAATGAGGAGCTACCGATTGACCTATCCAAAAAGGAAAGAAGACAACACAAGAATGCCTGCAAGGCATCACAAAAAAAGAAAATAGAAGAAGTAGCACTTAAGGTACAACAACGAGATGTAGTATTAGCTGGCACTTCTGGTAGCAGAGTACCTGTCTCGATTAGTGGTAGCCATCCTGAGCCAGAGCTGGGTTTTAAGAGTGCACACATTTATAAGAGTATTGATGTTGACCCGACACCCAACGCCTAGTGCGCCATAGTGGTGACCCCTCTTCACAGCCCTATAACTTTTTTCCTTATTGACTTGAGGACAAAGTCTTTTTGTTTGCAGAAAGGGTGGTGAGCAACCTTTCATTTTAGCTGTTAGAATGAATGGAGGTTGTCTCTGTGTTTGTTTGATAATTGTGATTGTTTTGTTTGTGTTTCTGAGGAAAATATGAAGTTTTTGTGTTGAGCTGTGCAGTAGCTAGTTATGTTTGGAATGATTGCCTTAATCTGAAATTTGACTGTTAGACTCTTTAGATGACAACTTAGGTACTTATGCGTTCAACATTGCTAGTCTGAAAATAACTTAGTGTACCAAGAAACTGGAGAATGTAGTCTTGTATCATATGTGTGTGATGTTTGCTTGAATTCTAACGCTAGGAGAAGAAACTATAACTTGCCCGAGTATACTTGCTTAAAATAAAAAATAACTAGATAGGAAAGGATCAGTAGGCCATTTTTGCTAAGTCAAAAATAAAAAAGCTTATCACTTGAATCCGATTTGAGCCTAAAAACCAATTTTGTTCTTACCCATTAAATATCATATTGTTGGGTCTCTGAAGATACGATGTCACAACTCAGGCCAAAGGCCTAAGTTTAGGGTGATTACAACCTAAGCAGAAAGGATAAGTGAAAAAGAAGGTTCAACCAGTTAGTTGAAAGCACAATATATGCAATAAAAATAAAAAATAAAAAAATAAGAAAAGGAAAAGCAAAAGAAAAAGAAAATAATGGATGCAGCGATGTACTCAAATGAAGAAATATAGGGAATCGGTAAGAAAAAGTTGTGTGTGAACGAAACACAGGAATTGGGTTTCCTGAAATAAAAGTTTTGTGAGGCTTGCTATCTACTATCATAGGTTTGTTAAGAATTTTTCCTCTATCGCCACACATTTGACAAGGTTGACCAAAAAGGTGGTACCTTTTGAATAGACTGAAAAATTAGAGGAGAGCTTTCAAGGGCTCAAAACTCTCTTGACCACATCAATTATTCTTGCACTACCGGTGGAAGGTAAGGATTTCATTATTTATTGTGATGCTTCGCATTCGGGTTTAGGTGTTGGGTTGATGCAGGATAAGAATGTCATAGTTTATGCATTTCGGTAGGTACATGAGAGTAACTACTGAACACATGATTTGGAGTTGGCAGTTATAGTATCTGCCCTTAAGATCTAGCGGCATTATCTTTATGGTGTTAACTGTGAGGCATTTACTGACCATTGTAGCCTACAACCTGTATTCACTCAAAATGATCTAAATCTCAGATAGCGAAGGTGGATAGAGTTACTCAAGGATTATGATGTGACCATCCAGTACCATCTAGGTAAGGCTAACGTGATAACAAACACATTAATCTGGAAGACGGTATGTATGGGTAGTCTAGCCTGCTTGGATGTACCCAAGCAACCTTTGGCTAAGGAAATTTGGACCTTGGAGTCTAAGTTCATGCAATTGGGCATCTCAAAAAGAGGTGGGGTGTTAGCTAGCATTGAGGTTAGGGCCACATTCAATAAGGAGATCAAGGCAAAACAGTTTGAGGATGAGAATTTAAATGAGCGTAGAAATAAGATAGTGTTTTGTAAGGCACAAGATATGGGTTTTGATGTGGAGGTGTGCTTAATTTTAAAGGAAGTATTTTTGTTCCTCGAGTAGATGACTTGATCTAGAAAGTGTTGACAGAATCTCATGGTTCAAGGCATTTCATTCACCCGGGTGTGACCGAGATGTACCAAGACTTGAAATGACTTTATTGGTTGCCTGGCATAAAGAAATATATAGCGGAACTTGTGGCTAAGTGCAAAAATAGCCAGCAAGTAAAATATGATCACCAAAGGCCTGTAGGTTTGCTTCAGAGAATGTCAATTCCAGAATGGAAGTGGGAAAGGATAGCTAGGGATTTCGTGGTTGGTCTCCCCAAGACCTTGGGGAAGTTTGATTCTATTTGGGTATTGGTTGACATGTTGACTAAGTCAACCCACTTCATTCCAGTCAGAGTAAACTATAATATGCAACAGTTGGCTAAGGTGTATGTGAAGGATATAGTAAGGCTGCACGGAGTGCCCCTTTCTATCATTTTGGACCGTGGTACATAGTTCACATCCATGTTTTGGGGAAAATTGCATGATTAGTTGGGTACTCAAATCACCTTTAGGATAGCCTTTCATCCGCAGAGGGACGGGCAGTCCAAGATAATTATTCAAGTGTTAGAGGACATATTGAGGGCATATGTGGTTGACTTTGGAGGAAATTGAGATAAGTTCATACCTTTGTGTGAGTTCTCCTATAATAACAGTTACCACTCCGGCATTGATATGACATTATTTGAGGCCCTTTATGGGAGAGGATTTAGATCACCCATAGGATGGTTTGAGGGTGGAGATGTGAAAACTTTAGGGCTTGACTTGGTGAAGGATGCTCAGGATAAGGTAATTAGCATCCAATCTAAGCTTCTAGCAACCCAAAGTCAACAAAAAAAGTATGCAGACCATAAGGTAAGAGACATGACATTTAAGACAGGGGAGAAAGTTCTTCTTAAGGTATCACCCATGAAAGGGGTGATGAGATTCGGCAAGAAGGGCAAACGTAGTCCTCGATACATTGGACTATTCAAAATTCTTGATTGTGTGGGGCTAGTGGCTTATAAGATGGCTTTACGTCTTAACTTATCAGGAGTTTATCTAGTATTTCATATATCCATGTTGAATAAGTATCATAGGGACGGGGATTACATCATAAAATAGGATTGAGTGTTATTAGACAAAGACTTTCAATATGAGGAGGAACCAGTTGCAATTCTTGATGTTGATATCCAAAAGTTGAGGACCAAGGAGATATAGTCTGTGAAAGTTTAATGAATGCATTGTCCAGTTGAGGAAGCTACTTGGAAGACTGGTAAGGAAATGCGAGACAAATATCCCTAGTTGTTCGACGATTCTACTACTACTCTACCCTTATTTTAGCTAGTCATTCCTAGTTGACCACTCGGGGATGAGTGATGGAAAAATTGGTATCTATTGTAACCACCTGATCCCGTCGTTAGGGAAAAGCCAATGGGGAAAGAAATCGGGTCAGAAAACTTTTGGGTAGCAACATGGAAATTCCTAGCCTAGTCAAGTTTTGGACGAAATGTGAGTCATGTGAGGTCTAGGAAAATCTGGTAATGAATGAGAGATATATTTATTATTTTTAACATATGAGTAGATAGCTAAGGTGTTAAGGAACTTGTACGACTTTACATAATCAAATTCGCACGAGTATAACTCTCGAAACTGATCTTAGCATGAACGAGTTGTTTTTGAATGTCAAGGGTTGAAGGTGTGTTGTGAAATAGGAGTTTGGAACTCAAATTTGGACTCTCTGTCTCGTACAAGCCGCCAGGGCGGGATTAAGCTCGCTAGTGTGGGGCCGCTATAGCAGGATAGGGTCCTCTATAATGGGCTAGTCGCAAATTAAGTCTGGGAAAACCCTAATTTCATTATTTTTCTATAAAACTTCATTCTTAAGAGTTAAGAGACAAGCTCATGAAATTTCTTGACAGTTTTCCACGACTTTTGGTGCTAAAGGTAAGTATTTTACTCCCCTAATCCAATATTCAATCCGTAGAACATAAATTTATTGCTAATTATCATTGGGGGAGGGTTTTGGCCTGAAGTTGGTGGTGAGAAAAATCCCTAGTTGCACCTTAGGATCATGAGTTTGGTCTTGGGTTATTGGGTTTGTTATAATCCGGATAAATTAGACCTTAATTATTGATCCTTGCATTAAATTATTCATTTGTAGACCAAGAGCAACCGGAAAAAATCCAGTCATAGAAGAATCAAGTATCTTAGGAGGATTCAAGCTTTATTTCGAGGTAGGTGATGGTTTGATTTCCATATTGTATGCATGCGTGTATCCGAATAGTGAAACGCGGAAACAAACCTAATGAAATAATTGTGAACATTGCATGCCTTGACTTATATACTTGACTATATGATTAAAGTATTGTATATTATGGATGTGATTGTAACTGTGGTTTTATTGATCGGATCAAGTGTCACGTTCCGACACATACATTAGATCAGGTGTCACGTTCCAACACATATATTGGATCGGGTGTCACATTCCAACAAATATATTAGATCATGTGTCACGTTCCGACACACTAACTGGGATCGGATGTCACGTTCCCGGCGCACTAACAGTTTCACATTCCAACAAATATATTGGATCATGTGTCACGTTCCGACACACTAACTGGGATCAGGTGTCACGTTCCCGGCGCACTAACAGTTTGGGTATGGGTTCCATGAGAGGACCATTTTGTTGTTAAATATATTGCTATTGAGAATATAGAATTGTACATTGTTACTAAAATAATAACTGAATTATGATTCCATATATGTATGCTTATTATGTTGTGATTGTCTTCAAATATTGTGCTTATGGGAGTAGCCACATGATCCTTCCAGTACACTGTGGTTGTATACTGATACTGCACTTGCTCTTTCTTTGTTGAGTATAGGGCATCTTCAGAAGGCTACAGACAGACCTCATTTAGGAGATCATTGATCGAGACCGAATTCAAGTGTGAGCCAGCTCTTCCAGGCTGCCATGAGTTCTCATTCTGTTTAGTCCATTTATGTTGGGACTTAGACTAGTACTTAAGATATTCGTTGTTTAGTTTCAAGGTTGTATCCCTTGTTCTTAGACTTGTCATTAGTAGAGTTTTGGTACATTGACTTTAAGGTTCTAGGGGTTGTTTTCCGCTAATATTTTGGTTATTGTTGTCAAATTTTCAGAGTTTATGGGAACTCTAATTTATTTCTACATTTAAAACTGCTTCTGTATCTTTAAATGTTTAGTTTTGGGGTTAGTTGGTTAGTAGAAATGGTCCTCCCATCGGAGGGTTAGAGTGGATGCCAATCACAACAGTTTGGGTCGTGATAATAATAATCAGTAGAAGAAAAAGAAATTTGAAGAGACACAGTGAGAAACAAGATTGAAACAACGACTTTAAGGTATTCCCTAAAATTCTCTTACTTTGCAAAAGATGAATAGATAATGTTGGAAAGTTATAATATGTTAGTGTAGTGTAAGAATATATGACAATATATTCTGACAGATTGTAACAAATTATATATATTTAGTTTATATATATAGATAGGTATATATTTAGTTTATATATATAGATAGGTAGTTTCCTTACTTATACTCTTGTAATAGATGTATATATACTAAGGATGTTAATGAAATAAAGCAAGGGACTAATCTCTTTCATGGTATCAACTGTTTAGGGCACAATCCGACCTTCTTCCTTCGTTATGACCCCCTACTGACCCCCCTACTGCCGCCGCCCGCCCTCCCCCTACCTCTTCCTCTTTCTCTATTCTCCATCACTATGTCGAACTCCAAATCTTCCTTTCATCTTGCTCTTCCTATCTCTAAAATCAAGAACCATGTTCCCATCACTCTTGAGATGGAGAACGTCCAATATTCCACCTAGGCAAAACTCTTTAAGGTTCATGCAAGATCCCATTGGGTAATTGATCATATTATTCCTCCGACAGCGGGAACGGAGAAACGGCCTCAACAAAAGGAGGATAACGAACTGTGGTCCACCCTTGATGCCACTGTTCTCCTATAGCTCTACGCTACTATTTCTCATGATCTTTTGCATACCATTCTTGAGCCTGACACCATGGTGATGGAGGCATGGAATCGCTTGCGTGACATATTCCAGGATAATAAACACTCTCGTGTTGTCACCCTTGAGTACGACTTCATTCATGTTGACATGGTAGATTTTTCAAATGTCTCCACCTATTGTCAACATCTCAAATCTCTGGCGGATCAACTTCAGAATGTTGACTCTTCGATGGCTAACGATCGTCTAGTTCTTCAATTGGTCTCTGGCCTTACCGAGCCCTACCAAGGTGTGGCCACTTTTATTAGCCAACGTGGCCCTTTGCCGCAATTTTATCAAGACCGTTCGATGCTCACTCTTGAAAATATTGGCCGTGCTAATAAAGTAGCCCAAAGTTCCTCCACTGCATTAGTTGCTCGCTCGTCCAAGGGTCCTCCTAATGTTCCTAAAAATTTCGCTTCCAACTGCCCTACTAATGGTGGGATAAGGAAACACAACTGCAACAACAATGGCGACAGCTCTTGCAGTAGCATTGGGCAGCGTGGAGGCGGCAGAGACGCTGCCAGCACTGGCAGACCTACAGGCCGTGGTGGCCAGCTAGGAGGCGGCAATAGTCGCAGCAGCACTGGGCATCAATCAGCGTAGCATCCTCCGCTATATTCTCCTTGGACTGGCGGGCAGCAGTGGCCATGGATGGCCTCTTGGGGTCCTTGGGTTGTACCTCCATGTCCATATCCGTCAACCGCTTGGTCTCGACCCAATTATGGACAGCAGCAGCCTCCACGAGCAGGTGTTCTTGGCCCCCGTCCCCAGCAGGCATACACGGTAGCCCCTACCCCTACAGACATTAAGGCCACGATGCATACTCTTGGGATCACTCCTCCGAATGCAAATTGGTACATGGACACCGGTGCCATTTCCCACATGACATCCACACAAGGTAATCTCATGTCCTATTTTAATAAGAGCATTAATCATGATATAATGGTTGGTAATGGTCACTTTCTTCCCCTTGTCCTCCCTTGCACTTAAAACAATGTCCTCCATGCCCCTCATCTAGTGAAAAATTTGGTGTCCGTCCGTAAATTTACCACTGATAACTTTGTCTCTGTTAATTTTGATCCCTTTGGGTTTTCTGTGAAGGATTTTAAGACAAGGAGGCTGGTAATGAGGTGTAATAGTTGGGGAGAGCTTTATCCAATCACCAATCCTGTCACTTCACCATCTACTTTTGCTGCTTTGGCACCGTGTCTTTGGCATAATCGTTTGGGTCACTCGGGAAGAATAAATTGATTGATTGTAATCAAAGTAGAGATGTTAGTATCTGTCATTCGTGTCCTCTTGGAAAACATGTTAAGTTGCCATTTTATGCTTCAAATTCTCACACTCTTATGCCGTTTGATATTATACATAGTGATCTTTAGACATCAACTGTTTTGAGTTCCTCCTGTAATAGATATTATGTCTTGTTTATGGATGATTATTCTAAATTCTTGTGGACATATCCTTTATTGCAAAAATCACAAACCTTTTCCACATTTTTAGCTTTCAAGACATTTATTCGAACTCACTTTGAGTGGGATATAAAGAATATCCAATGTGATAATGGCAAGGAATTTCATAATGGCCTTTTTTGGGACTTCTGTAAAACCAATGGTCTGTCGTTTCGTTTATCCTGTCCTCACACATCCTCTCAAAATGGGAAAGCTGAACGACAAATCCGTACGATTAATAACATTGTTTATACCTTATTGGCCCATGCTCCCTTCCTCCTTACTTTTGGCATCATGTGTTACAAATGGCAACTTACCTTCTTAACATCCTTCCTCATAAACTGTTAAACTATCAATCTCCTCTTAGCATTCTTTATCGGAAAGATCCATCTTATTCCCATCTTCGTGTTTTCGGGTGTTTATGTTATCCTCTCATTCCCTCAACACTAATAAAAAAACTCCAATCCCAATCAACCCCGTGTGTTTTTTTGGGATATCTATCACATCATCGTGGGTATAAATACTTTGATTTGTCCTCTCGCAAAATTATCATTAGTCGTCACATAATATTTGATAACACGCAATTTCCTTTTACCAAGGTACATACTCCTCAAAATAACACGTACCACTTTCTAGACGATGGACCCTCTCCATATGTGGTTCATCATCTCACTAAACCCACGAACCCATCGGCTCCACCCCTTCCTGCCGCATAGCTACCCAGCCAGCTGTGTCCAACTAGTGGATCTGCCTCCTCGCTTGGGCAGCTTGCTTCATCACTGCCTGCTAGGCAACAGTAGTCCGCCTCCTATTTCACTCTTCCTCCTGTCTCTCCTCATCGACCAACTCCCGTCTCGTACTCTACCCTTCGGTCCTATTACTAGAAGTAAGCATGGGATCTATAAGCCTAGGAGGCCTTTCAACCTTTATACATCCGTCTCGAAATCCCCTCTACCCCGTAACCCTGTGTCTGCTCTTTGTGACCCGAATTGAAAATTGGCTATGGATGATAAATATAATAATCTTATTAAAAATAAGACGTGGGAGTTGGTGCCCCGTCCTCCAAATGTTAATGTTATTCGGTGTATGTGGATTTTTGCTTCATAAAGAAAATTCTGATGGTTTGTTTGAGCGACATAAAGCTCGGCTTGTAGGTGATGGTAAAACCCTACAGGCTGGCGTGGATTGTGGTGAGACGTTTAGTCCGGTTGTCAAACTGGCGACTATTCGTATGGTTCTTAGTCTGGCTCTCTCCAAGGCATGGTCAATTCACCAACTTGATGTCAAGAATGCATTCTTACATGGCGAGCTCAAGGAAACTGTTTAGATGTATCAACCTTTGGGTTATCGGGATCCTGATCGGCCTAATCATGGATGTTTGCTACAGAAATCTCTTTATGGACTGAAACAAGCTCCGCGGGCTTGGTATAAGAGATTTGCTAATTATGTCCATACCCTTGGGTTTTATCATAGTAAGACTGATCATTCCTTGCTTGTTTATCGTCGAGGTTCTTCTATGGCTTATCTTTTATTATTTGTCGACAATATTATTTTAACTGCTTCCTCCGATAAGCTTCACCAGTCTATCATATCACTTCTTAGCTCCGAATTTGCTATGAAGGATTTGGGCCTGTTGAGCTATTTCTAGGGCATTGTTGTAACTCGTCATACAACCAGTTTATTTTTATCTCAAAAGAAGTATGCAGCTGAGATTTTTTAACGCGCCGGTATGTCATCATGTAAGGCATCTCCTACTCTGGTTGATACAAAGCCGAAGCTTGGAGCTACTACGAGCACGCCATTTGCGGACCCATCACTTTATTGGTGTCTTTTTGAGGCACTCCAATACCTCAGTTTCACAAGACCCGATATTACTTATGCGGTGCAA